>JADLZL010002315.1:0-1373624 GCA_015844335.1 Chrysopogon serrulatus | reverse complement strand
GAACCCGTTAGGGTTTTTGCCCGATCTTTCAATGAGAGGCGTGGGATAACTCGATTGGTGAATGGAGATGGCGTTCACGGCTCGACTACAGCCTTCCAAGACTGCGCCTTAGCAACCGATACACCACCCCAATGGCTGTCACGATCTTGTGGAGCGCAACACCCGGCCACTAGGGCACTCGTCCTGCAAGCAATCGAAGAACCAGCAAGAACAAGTAGAACAAGCACTGAATTACTAGATATAAATGAAGGTTTCAAACTCAATCTCCAATGAAGTGGGGTTCCGAAGACAAGAAGACGGGCGGCTGATCCAAACGCGCTTACAAAGCAAGTAGCGAAGGCTAAACTTGATCTAAACAAAACCCGAGTGTTCTGGCGGCGGCCAGGGGGTATATGACGTGGGAAGGGGACGACCACAAGGTGTTTGGGTCGTGCTCCAACCCTAGGACACGTCCCTAATGGACCCTAAGAAGATACACAGCCCATCGGGCTAAAATAAGGTGACGCAGCACCTGGACAGAAAAACTGGTCGGCGTTATTTTGATCATTGCCGCTGACTCCGAGAAGATATGGATATGGGACTGGATCCATATGAAAGTAGACTTGATAAGCTTTCCAACAAGTATTAGAACGTCCCAATTGGACTCCATATGAAGCCATGGTGACCCGCACAAATTGGGGCTGTTCTGCAGTCCGAATCCAATTCCAAAACGTGTTGGATTTGGACTCTTTCTTTCCTTAGGCTAGAAGTGACGTGGTAGCCTGATTGAGGACGTTGAGGATACTTGGTCTTGGCTCCCAATCATCTTTGTTAAGGTTCCATGCTTCCCATATGCAATCATCCCTTGACAAGTTGGCATTGCCGCACAATCTGAACGCAGCCAGTGTAAAGCCTTCCCTTGTTGATCTTTTCCGTTTCCATGTTGGTCTTCTCCCTCATTCCTGAGCAAAACAAGAGTGCGCGTGTCTCCAAGATCTAAACAAGATGGACAAGAGCTCAAGAGGGAACTCACTTGATGATTAAGTTGACGAGCACGAGCACGAGTAAGAGGACCAGCAATAGGTACTGGTGTCGGTGGGGATGCATTGTTGTTGTTGATGTCCTCATCACCGAAAGCAGTGCATCGAACGTGCGAGGAGATTACCACTGACTCGAATCGTGATAACGATCGCGCAATTGTTCCACATCACCTAAGATGAGCATCCGGTGCAACAAAATTTTTTTGCGCACTTCTAGTGCACTTGCCGAAAGCCGTGCATCGAACGTGTGACAAGATTACTACTGACTCCAATCGTGGTAACGACCGCGCACTTGTTCCACGTCACCTAAGATGAGCATCCGGTGCAACAAAATTTTTTGGACACTTCTGGTGCGCTTCCCGAAAGCTGTGCATCGAACGTGTGACGGATTACCACTGACTCTAATTGTGGTAACGGCCGCGCACTTGTTCCACGTCACCTAAGATGAGCATCCGGTGCAACAAAATTTTTTTGCACACTTCTGGTGCGCTTCCCGAAAGCTGTGCATCAAACGTGTGACGGATTACCACTGACTCTAATTGTGGTAACGACCGCGCACTTGTTCCACGTCACCTAAGATGAGCATCCGGTGCAACAAAATTTTTTTGCACACTTCTGGTGCGCTTCCCGAAAGCCGTGCATCGAACGTGCGAGGAGATTACCACTGACTCGAATCGTGGTAACGACCGCGCACTTGTTCCACATCACCTAAGATGAGCATGCGGTGCAACAAAATTTTTTTGCACACTTCTGGTGCGCTTCCCGAAAGCAGTGCATCGAACGTGCGAGGAGATTACCACTGACTCGAATCGTGATAACGACCGCGCAATTGTTCCACATCACCTAAGATGAGCATCCGGTGCAACAAAATTTTTTTGCGCACTTCTAGTGCACTTGCCGAAAGCCGTGCATCGAACGTGTGACAAGATTACTACTGACTCCAATCGTGGTAACGACCGCGCACTTGTTCCACGTCACCTAAGATGAGCATCCGGTGCAACAAAATTTTTTTGGACACTTCTGGTGCACTTCCCGAAAGCCGTGCATCGAACGTGTGACGAGATTACCACTGACTCTAATTGTGGTAACGACCGCGCACTTGTTCCACGTCACCTAAGATGAGCATCCGGTGCAACAAAATTTTTTTGCACACTTCTAGTGCACTTGGCGAAAGCCTTGCATCGAACGTGTGACAAGATTACTACTGACTCCAATCGTGGTAACGACCGCGCACTTGTTCCACGTCACCTAAGATGAGCATCCGGTGCAACAAAATTTTTTTGCACACTTCTGGTGCGCTTCCCGAAAGCCGTGCATCGAACGTGTGACGGATTACCACTGACTCTAATTGTGGTAACGACCACGCACTTGTTCCACGTCACCTAAGATGAGCATCCGATGCAACAAAATTTTTTTGCACACTTCTGGTGCGCTTCCCGAAAGCCGTGCATCGAACGTGTGACGAGATTACCACTGACTCTAATTGTGGTAACGACTTCCACGTCACCTAAGATGAGCATCCGGTGCAACAAAATTTTTTTGCACACTTCTGGTGTGCTTCCCGAAAGCCGTGCATCGAACATGTGACGAGATTACCACTGACTCTAATTGTGGTAACGACCGCGCACTTGTTCCACGTCACCTAAGATGAGCATCCGGTGCAACAAAATTTTTTTGCACACTTCTGGCGTGCTTCCCGAAAGCCGTATATTGAACGTACGATCAGATTACCGCCGACTCCAATCGTGGTAACAACCGCGCACTTGTTCCATGTCACCTAAGATAAGCATCCAATTGCAACAAAATTTTTTGCACACTTCCCGTGCGCTTCCCGAAAGCCGTGCATCGAACGTGCGAGGAGATTACCACTGACTCCAATCGTGGTAACGACCGGCGCACTTGTTCAACGTCACCTAAGATGAGCATCGGGTGCAACAAAAATTTTTGCACACTTCTTCGTGCTTCCCGAAAAGCCGTGCATCGAACGTGTGACGAGATTACCACCGACTCTAATTGTGGTAACGACCGCGCAAGACTTGTTCCACGTCACCTAAGATGAGCATCCGGTGCAACAAAATTTTTTTTGCATACTTCGGTGTGCTTCCCCGAAGCCGTGCATCGAACGTGCGAGGAGTTACCACTGACTCGAATCGTGGTAACGACCGCGCGCTTGTTCCACGTCACCTAAGATGAGCATCTGGTGCAAACAAAATTTTTTGCACACTTCTGGTGCGCTTCCCGAAAGCTGTGCATCGAACGTGTGACGGATTACCACCGACTCTAATTGTGGTAACGACCGCGCACTTGTTCCACGTCACCTAAGATGAGCATCCGGTGCAACAAAATTTTTTTGCACACTTCTGGTGCGCTTCCCGAAAGCTGTGCATCGAACGTGTGACGGATTACCACTGACTCTAATTGTGGTAACGACCGCGCACTTGTTCCACGTCACCTAAGATGAGCATCCGGTGCAACAAAATTTTTTGCACACTTCGGTGCGCGCTCCCGAAAGCCGTGCATCGAACGTGCGAGGAGATTACCACTGACTCGAATCGTGGTAACGACCGCGCACTTGTTCCACATCACCTAAGATGAGCATGCGGTGCAACAAAATTTTTTTGCACACTTCTGGTGCGCTTCCCGAAAGCAGTGCACCGAACGTGCGAGGAGATTACCACTGACTCGAATCGTGATAACGACCGCGCAATTGTTCCACATCACCTAAGATGAGCATCCGGTGCAACAAAATTTTTTGCACACTTCTAGTGCACTTGCCGAAAAGCCGCATCGAACGTGTGACAAGATTACTACTGACTCTAATTGTGGTAACGACCGCGCACTTGTTCCACGTCACCTAAGATGAGCATCCGGTGCAACAAAAATTTTTTGCACACTTCTGGCCTGCTTCCCGAAAGCCGTATATTGAACGTACGATCAGATTACCACCGACTCCAATCGTGGTAACAACCGCGCACTTGTTCCATGTCACCTAAGATAAGCATCGGTGCAATAAAATTTTTTTTTGCACACTTCTGCGCGCTTCCCGAAAGCCGTGCATCGAACGTGCGAGGAGATTACCACTGACTCCAATCGTGGTAACGACCGCGCACTTGTTCAACGTCACCTAAGATGAGCATCGGGTGCAACAAAAATTTTTTGCACTCTTCTGGCGTGCTTCCCGAAAGCCGTGCATCGAACGTGTGACGAGATTACCACTGACTCTAATTGTGGTAACGACCGCGCACTTGTTCCACGTCACCTAAGATGAGCATCCGGTGCAACAAAATTTTTTTGCACACTTCTGGTGTGCTTCCCGAAAGCCGTGCATCGAACGTGCGAGGAGTTACCAATGACTCGAATCGTGGTAACGACCGCGCACTTGTTCCACGTCACCTAAGATGAGCATCCGGTGCAACAAAATTTTTTTGCACACTTCTGGTGCGCTTCCCGAAAGCTGTGCATCGAACGTGTGACGGATTACCACTGACTCTAATTGTGGTAACGGCCGCGCACTTGTTCCACGTCACCTAAGATGAGCATCCGGTGCAACAAAATTTTTTGCACACTTCGGTGCGCTTCCCCAAAGCTGTGCATCGAACGTGTGACGGATTACCACCGACTCTAATTGTGGTAACGACCGCGCACTTGTTCCACGTCACCTAAGATGAGCATCCGGTGCAACAAAATTTTTTGCACACTTCTGGTGCGCTTCCCGAAAAGCCGTGCATCGAACGTGCGAGGAGATTACCACTGACTCGAATCGTGGTAACGACCGCGCACTTGTTCCACATCACCTAAGATGAGCATGCGGTGCAACAAAATTTTTTTGCACACTTCGGTGCGCTTCCCGAAAGCAGTGCATCGAACGTGCGAGGAGATTACCACCGACTCGAATCGTGATAACGACCGGCGCAATTGTTCCACATCACCTAAGATGAGCGTCCGGTGCAACAAAATTTTTTTGCACACTTCTAGTGCACTTGCCGGAAGCCGTGCATCGAACGTGTGACAAGATTACTACTGACTCTAATTGTGGTAACGACCGCGCACTTGTTCCACGTCACCTAAGATGAGCATCCGGTGCAACAAAAATTTTTGCACACTTCTGGCGTGCTTCCCGAAAGCCGTATATTGAACGTAACGATCAGATTACCACCGACTCAATCGTGGTAACAACCGCGCACTTGTTCCATGTCACCTAAGATAAGCATCCAGTGCAATAAAATTTTTTTTGCACACTTCTGGTGCGCTTCCCGAAAGCCGTGCATCGAACGTGCGAGGAGATTACCGCTGACTCCAATCGTGGTAACGACCGCGCACTTGTTCAACGTCACCTAAGATGAGCATCGGGTGCAACAAAAATTTTTTGCACACTTCTGGCGTGCTTCCCGAAAGCCGTGCATCGAACGTGTGACGAGATTACCACTGACTCTAATTGTGGTAACGACCGCGCACTTGTTCCACGTCACCTAAGATGAGCATCCGGTGCAACAAAATTTTTTTGCACACTTCTGGTGTGCTTCCCGAAAGCCGTGCATCGAACGTGCGAGGAGTTACCACTGACTCGAATCGTGGTAACGACCGCGCACTTGTTCCACGTCACCTAAGATGAGCATCCGGTGCAACAAAATTTTTTTGGACACTTCTGGTGCACTTCCCGAAAGCCGTGCATCGAACGTGTGACGAGATTACCACTGACTCTAATTGTGGTAACGACCGCGCACTTGTTCCACGTCACCTAAGATGAGCATCCGGTGCAACAAAATTTTTTTGCACACTTCTAGTGCACTTGGCGAAAGCCTTGCATCGAGCGTGTGACAAGATTACTACTGACTCCAATCGTGGTAACGACCGGCGCGACTTGTTCCACGTCACCTAAGATGAGCATCCGGTGCAACAAAATTTTTTTGCACACTTCTGGTGCGCCTCCCGAAAGCCGTGCATCGAACGTGTGACGGATTACCACTGACTCTAATTGTGGTAACGACCACGCACTTGTTCCACGTCACCTAAGATGAGCATCCGATGCAACAAAATTTTTTTGCACACTTCTGGTGCGCTTCCCGAAAAGCCGTGCATCGAGCGTGTGACGAGATTACCACTGACTCTAATTGTGGTAACGACTTCCACGTCACCTAAGATGAGCATCCGGTGCAACAAAATTTTTTTGCACACTTCTGGTGTGCTTCCCGAAAGCCGTGCATCGAACATGTGACGAGATTACCACTGACTCTAATTGTGGTAACGACCGCGCACTTGTTCCACGTCACCTAAGATGAGCATCCGGTGCAACAAAAAAATTTTTGCACACTTACGGCGTGCTTCCCGAAAAGCCGTATATTGAACGTGCGATCAGATTACCACCGACTCCAATCGTGGTAACAACCGCGCACTTGTTCCATGTCACCTAAGATAAGCATCCAGTGCAACAAAATTTTTTTGCACACTTCTGTGCGCTTCCCCGAAAGCCGTGCATCGAACGTGCGAGGAGATTACCACCGACTCCAATCGTGGTAACGACCGGCGCGCGTTGTTCAACGTCACCTAAGATGAGCATCGGGTGCAACAAAAATTTTTGCACACTTCGGCGTGCTTCCCGAAAGCCGTGCATCGAACGTGTGACGAGATTACCACCGACTCTAATTGTGGTAACGACCGCGCACTTGTTCCACGTCACCTAAGATGAGCATCCGGTGCAACAAAATTTTTTTGCACACTTCTGGTGTGCTTCCCGAAAGCCGTGCATCGAACGTGCGAGGAGTTACCACTGACTCGAATCGTGGTAACGACCGCGCACTTGTTCCACGTCACCTAAGATGAGCATCCGGTGCAACAAAATTTTTTTGCACACTTCTGGTGCGCTTCCCGAAAGCTGTGCATCGAACGTGTGACGGATTACCACTGACTCTAATTGTGGTAACGACCGCGCACTTGTTCCACGTCACCTAAGATGAGCATCCGGTGCAACAAAATTTTTTTGCACACTTCTGGTGCGCTTCCCGAAAGCTGTGCATCGAACGTGTGACGGATTACCACTGACTCTAATTGTGGTAACGACCGCGCACTTGTTCCACGTCACCTAAGATGAGCATCCGGTGCAACAAAATTTTTTTGCACACTTCTGGTGCGCTTCCCGAAAGCCGTGCATCGAACGTGCGAGGAGATTACCACTGACTCGAATCGTGGTAACGACCGCGCACTTGTTCCACATCACCTAAGATGAGCATGCGGTGCAACAAAATTTTTTTGCACACTTCTGGTGCGCTTCCCAAAAGCAGTGCATCGAACGTGCGAGGAGATTACCACTGACTCGAATCGTGATAACGACCGCGCAATTGTTCCACATCACCTAAGATGAGCATCCGGTGCAACAAAATTTTTTTGCACACTTCTAGTGCACTTGCCGGAAGCCGTGCATCGAACGTGTGACAAGATTACTACTGACTCTAATTGTGGTAACGACCGCGCACTTGTTCCACGTCACCTAAGATGAGCATCCGGTGCAACAAAAATTTTTTGCACACTTCTGGCGTGCTTCCCGAAAGCCGTATATTGAACGTACGATCAGATTACCACCGACTCCAATCGTGGTAACAACCGCGCACTTGTTCCATGTCACCTAAGATAAGCATCCAGTGCAATAAAATTTTTTTTGCACACTTCTGGTGCGCTTCCCGAAAGCCGTGCATCGAACGTGCGAGGAGATTACCACTGACTCCAATCGTGGTAACGACCGCGCACTTGTTCAACGTCACCTAAGATGAGCATCGGGTGCAACAAAAATTTTTTGCACACTTCTGGCGTGCTTCCCGAAAGCCGTGCATCGAACGTGTGACGAGATTACCACC
Organism: Chrysopogon serrulatus; assembly: GCA_015844335.1. Lineage (NCBI taxonomy): Eukaryota > Viridiplantae > Streptophyta > Magnoliopsida > Poales > Poaceae > Chrysopogon > Chrysopogon serrulatus. The sequence continues at coordinate 1,365,757 of JADLZL010002315.1, read as the reverse complement.
GACTCTAATTGTGGTAACGACCGCGCACTTGTTCCACGTCACCTAATATGAGCATCCGGTGCAACAAAATTTTTTTGCACACTTCTGGTGTGCTTCCCGAAAGCCGTGCATCGAACGTGCGAGGAGTTACCACTGACTCGAATCGTGGTAACGACCGCGCACTTGTTCCACGTCACCTAAGATGAGCATCCGTGCAACAAAATTTTTTGCACACTTCTGGTGCGCTTCCCGAAAGCTGTGCATCGAACGTGTGACGGATTACCACTGACTCTAATTGTGGTAACGACCGCGCACTTGTTCCACGTCACCTAAGATGAGCATCCGGTGCAACAAAATTTTTTTGCACACTTCTGGTGCGCTTCCCGAAAGCTGTGCATCGAACGTGTGACGGATTACCACTGACTCTAATTGTGGTAACGACCGCGCACTTGTTCCACGTCACCTAAGATGAGCATCCGGTGCAACAAAATTTTTTTGCACACTTCTGGTGCGCTTCCCGAAAGCCGTGCATCGCGAGGAGATTACCACTGACTCGAATCGTCGTAACGACCGCGCACTTGTTCCACATCACCTAAGATGAGCATGCGGTGCAACAAAATTTTTTTGCACACTTCTGGTGCGCTTCCCAAAAGCAAAGCATCGAACGTGCGAGGAGATTACCACACTGACTCGAATCGTGATAACGACCGCGCAATTGTTCCACATCACCTAAGATGAGCATCCGATGCAACAAAATTTTTTGCACACTTCTAGTGCACTTGCCGGAAGCCGTGCATCGAACGTGTGACAAGATTACTACTGACTCTAATTGTGGTAACGACCGCGCACTTGTTCCACGTCACCTAAGATGAGCATCCGGTGCAACAAAAATTTTTTGCACACTTCTGGCGTGCTTCCCGAAAAGCCGTATATTGAACGTGCGATCAGATTACCACCGACTGCAATCGTGGTAACAACCGCCGCGCACTTGTTCCATGTCACCTAAGATAAGCATCCAGTGCAATAAAATTTTTTTTGCACACTTCTGGTGCGCTTCCCGAAAGCCGTGCATCGAACGTGCGAGGAGATTACCACTGACTCAATCGTGGTAACGACCGCGCACTTGTTCAACGTCACCTAAGATGAGCATCGGGTGCAACAAAAATTTTTTGCACACTTCTGGCGTGCTTCCCTCCCGCCGTGCATCGAACGTGTGACGAGATTACCACCGACTCTAATTGTGGTAACGACCGCGCACTTGTTCCACGTCACCTAAGATGAGCATCCGGTGCAACAAAATTTTTTGCACACTTCTGGTGTGCTTCCCGAAAGCCGTGCATCGAACGTGCGGGAGTTACCACAGACTCGAATCGTGGTAACGACCACGCACTTGTTCCACGTCACCTAAGATGAGCATCCGGTGCAACAAAATTTTTTTTGCACACTTCTGGTGCGCTTCCGAAAAGCTGTGCATCGAACGTGTGACGGATTACCACCGACTCTAATTGTGGTAACGACCGGCGCACTTGTTCCACGTCACCTAAGATGAGCATCCGGTGCAACAAAATTTTTTGCACACTTCTGGTGCGCTTCCCGAAAAGCTGTGCATCGAACGTGTGACGGATTACCACCGACTCTAATTGTGGTAACGACCGCGCGCTTGTTCCACGTCACCTAAGATGAGCATCCGGTGCAACAAAATTTTTTGCACACTTCGTGCGCTTCCCGAAAGCCGTGCATCGAACGTGCGAGGAGATTACCACTGACTCGAATCGTGGTAACGACCGCGCACTTGTTCCACATCACCTAAGATGAGCATGCGGTGCAACAAAATTTTTTGCACACTTCAGGTGCGCTTCCCGAAAGCAAAGTGCATCGAACGTGCGAGGAGATTACCACTGACTCGAATCGTGATAACGACCGCGCAATTGTTCCACATCACCTAAGATGAGCATCCGGTGCAACAAAATTTTTTTTGCACACTTCTAGTGCACTTGCCGAAAAGCCGTGCATCGAACGTGTGACAAGATTACTACTGACTCAATCGTGGTAACGACCCGCGCACTTGTTCCACGTCACCTAAGATGAGCATCCGGTGCAACAAAATTTTTTTTTGGACACTTCGGTGCACTTCCCAAAAGCCGTGCATCGAACGTGTGACGAGATTACCACTGACTCTAACTGTGGTAACGACCGCGCACTTGTTCCACGTCACCTAAGATGAGCATCCGGTGCAACAAAATTTTTTTGCACACTTCTAGTGCGCTTGGCGAAAGCCTTGCATCGAACGTGTGACAAGATTACTACTGACTCCAATCGTGGTAACGACCGCACACTTGTTCCACGTCACCTAAGATGAGCATCTGGTGCAACAAAATTTTTTTGCACACTTCGGTGCGCTTCCGAAAGCTGTGCATCGAACGTGTGACGGATTACCACCGACTCTAATTGTGGTAACGACCCGGCGCACTTGTTCCACGTCACCTAAGATGAGCATCCGGTGCAACAAAATTTTTTTGCACACTTCTGGTGTGCTTCCCGAAAGCCGTGCATCGAACATGTGACGAGATTACCACGACTCTAATTGTGGTAACGACCGGCGCACTTGTTCCACGTCACCTAAGATGAGCATCCGGTGCAACAAAATTTTTTGCACACTTACGGCGTGCTTCCCCGAAAGCCGTATATTGAACGTGCGATCAGATTACCACCGACTCCAATCGTGGTAACAACCGCGCACTTGTTCCATGTCACCTAAGATAAGCATCCAGTGCAACAAAATTTTTTTTGCACACTTCTGGTGCGCTTCCCGAAAGCCGTGCATCGAACGTGCGAGGAGATTACCACTGACTCCAATCGTGGTAACGACCGCGCGCACTTGTTCAACGTCACCTAAGATGAGCATCGGGTGCAACAAAAATTTTTGCACACTTCTGGTGTGCTTCCCGAAAGCCGTGCATCGAACGTGTGACGAGATTACCACTGACTCTAATTGTGGTAACGACCGCGCACTTGTTCCACGTCACCTAAGATGAGCATCCGGTGCAACAAAATTTTTTTGCACACTTCTGGTGCGCTTCCCGAAAGCTGTGCATCGAACGTGTGACGGATTACCACTGACTCTAATTGTGGTAACGACCCGCGCACTTGTTCCACGTCACCTAAGATGAGCATCCGGTGCAACAAAATTTTTTTGCACACTTCTGGTGCGCTTCCGAAAGCCGTGCATCGAACGTGCGAGGAGATTACCACTGACTCGAATCGTGGGTAACGACCGCGCACTTGTTCCACATCACCTAAGATGAGCATGCGGTGCAACAAAATTTTTTGCACACTTCTGGTGCGCTTCGAAAGCGATGCATCGAGCGTGCGAGGAGATTACCACCGACTCGAATCGTGATAACGACCGCGCAATTGTTCCACATCACCTAAGATGAGCATCCGGTGCAACAAAATTTTTTTGCACACTTCTAGTGCACTTGCCGAAAGCCGTGCATCGAACGTGTGACAAGATTACTACTGACTCCAATCGTGGTAACGACCGCGCACTTGTTCCACGTCACCTAAGATGAGCATCCGGTGCAACAAAATTTTTTTGGACACTTCTGGTGCACTTCCCGAAAGCCGTGCATCGAACGTGTGACGAGATTACCACTGACTCTAACTGTGGTAACGACCGCGCACTTGTTCCACGTCACCTAAGATGAGCATCCGGTGCAACAAAATTTTTTTGCACACTTCTAGTGCGCTTGGCGAAAGCCTTGCATCGAACGTGTGACAAGATTACTACTGACTCCAATCGTGGTAACGACCGCACACTTGTTCCACGTCACCTAAGATGAGCATCCGGTGCAACAAAATTTTTTTGCACACTTCTGGTGCGCTTCCCGAAAGCTGTGCATCGAACGTGTGACGGATTACCACTGACTCTAATTGTGGTAACGACCGCGCACTTGTTCCACGTCACCTAAGATGAGCATCCGGTGCAACAAAATTTTTTTGCACACTTCTGGTGTGCTTCCCGAAAGCCGTGCATCGAACATGTGACGAGATTACCACTGACTCTAATTGTGGTAACGACCGCGCACTTGTTCCACGTCACCTAAGATGAGCATCCGGTGCAACAAAAATTTTTTGCACACTTCTGGCGTGCTTCCCGAAAGCCGTATATTGAACGTACGATCAGATTACCACCGACTCCAATCGTGGTAACAACCGCGCACTTGTTCCATGTCACCTAAGATAAGCATCCAGTGCAACAAAATTTTTTTTGCACACTTCTGGTGCGCTTCCCGAAAGCCGTGCATCGAACGTGCGAGGAGATTACCACTGACTCCAATCGTGGTAACGACCGCGCACTTGTTCAACGTCACCTAAGATGAGCATCGGGTGCAACAAAAATTTTTGCACACTTCTGTGTGCTTCCCGAAAGCCGTGCATCGAACGTGTGACGAGATTACCACCGACTCTAATTGTGGTAACGACCGCGCACTTGTTCCACGTCACCTAAGATGAGCATCCGGTGCAACAAAATTTTTTTGCACACTTCAGGTGCGCTTCCCAAAAGCTGTGCATCGAACGTGTGACGGATTACCACTGACTCTAATTGTGGTAACGACCGCGCACTTGTTCCACGTCACCTAAGATGAGCATCCGGTGCAACAAAATTTTTTTGCACACTTCTGGTGCGCTTCCCGAAAGCCGTGCATCGAACGTGCGAGGAGATTACCACTGACTCGAATCGTGGTAACGACCGCGCACTTGTTCCACATCACCTAAGATGAGCATGCGGTGCAACAAAATTTTTTTGCACACTTCTGGTGCGCTTCCCGAAAGCAGTGCATCGAACGTGCGAGGAGATTACCACTGACTCGAATCGTGATAACGACCGCGCAATTGTTCCACATCACCTAAGATGAGCATCCGGTGCAACAAAATTTTTTTGCGCACTTCTAGTGCACTTGCCGAAAGCCGTGCATCGAACGTGTGACAAGATTACTACTGACTCCAATCGTGGTAACGACCGCGCACTTGTTCCACGTCACCTAAGATGAGCATCCGGTGCAACAAAATTTTTTTGGACACTTCTGGTGCACTTCCCGAAAGCCGTGCATCGAACGTGTGACGAGATTACCACTGACTCTAATTGTGGTAACGACCGCGCACTTGTTCCACGTCACCTAAGATGAGCATCGGTGCAACAAAATTTTTTTGCACACTTCTAGTGCACTTGGCGAAAGCCTTGCATCGAACGTGTGACAAGATTACTCATGACTCAATCGTGGTAACGACCGCGCACTTGTTCCACGTCACCTAAGATGAGCATCCGGTGCAACAAAATTTTTTGCACACTTCTGGTGCGCTTCCAAAGCCGTGCATCGAGCGTGTGACGGATTACCACCGACTCTAATTGTGGTAACGACCACGCACTTGTTCCACGTCACCTAAGATGAGCATCCGATGCAACAAAATTTTTTTTGCACACTTCTGGCACGCTTCGAAAGCCGTGCATCGAACGTGTGACGAGATTACCACCGACTCTAATTGTGGTAACGACTTCCACGTCACCTAAGATGAGCATCCGGTGCAACAAAATTTTTTTTGCACACTTCTGGTGTGCTTCCGAAAAGCCGTGCATCGAACATGTGACGAGATTACCACTGACTCTAATTGTGGTAACGACCGGCGCACTTGTTCCACGTCACCTAAGATGAGCATCCGGTGCAACAAAATTTTTTGCACACTTTCTGGCGTGCTTCCCGAAAGCCGTATATTGAGCGTCTGCGATCAGATTACCACCGACTCCAATCGTGGTAACAACCGTGCACTGGTTCCATGTCACCTAAGATAAGCATCCAGTGCAACAAAATTTTTTTGCACACTTCGGTGCGCTTCCCGAAAGCCGTGCATCGAGCGTGCGAGGAGATTACTACTGACTCAATCGTGGTAACGACCGCGCACTTGTTCAACGTCACCTAAGATGAGCATCGGGTGCAACAAAATTTTTGCACACTTCACGGCGTGCTTCCCGAAAGCCGTGCATCGAACGTGTGACGAGATTACCACTGACTCTAATTGTGGTAACGACCCGGCGCACTTGTTCCACGTCACCTAAGATGAGCATCGGTGCAACAAAATTTTTTTGCACACTTCTGGTGCGCTTCCCGAAAAGCCGTGCATCGAACGTGTGACGGATTACCACCCGACTCTAATTGTGGTAACGACCGCCAAGCACTTGTTCCACGTCACCTAAGATGAGCATCCGGTGCAACAAAATTTTTTGCACACTTCTGGTGCGCTTCCGAGAAAGCCGTGCATCGAACGTGCGAGGAGATTACCACTGACTCGAATCGTGGTAACGACCGCGCACTTGTTCCACATCACCTAAGATGAGCATGCGGTGCAACAAAATTTTTTGCACACTTCTGGTGCGCTTCCGAAAGCAGTGCATCGAACGTGCGAGGAGATTACCACTGACTCGAATCGTGATAACGACCGTGCAGCAATTGTTCCACATCACCTAAGATGAGCATCCGGTGCAACAAAAAATTTTTTTGCGCACTTCTAGTGCACTTGCCGAAAGCCGTGCATCGAACGTGTGACAAGATTACTACTGACTCAATCGTGGTAACGACCGCGCACTTGTTCCACGTCACCTAAGATGAGCATCCGGTGCAACAAAATTTTTTGGACACTTCACGGTGCACTTCCCGAAAGCCGTGCATCGAACGTGTGACGAGATTACCACTAACTCTAATTGTGGTAACGACCACGCACTTGTTCCACGTCACCTAAGATGAGCATCCGGTGCAACAAAATTTTTTTTGCACTTCTAGTGCACTTGGCGAAAGCCTTGCATCGAACGTGTGACAAGATTACTACTGACTCCAATCGTGGTAACGACCACAAGACTTGTTCCACGTCACCTAAGATGAGCATCCGGTGCAACAAAATTTTTTGCACACTTCGGGTGCGCTTCCCGAAAGCCGCATCGAACGTGTGACGGATTACCACCGACTCTAATTGTGGTAACGACCACGCACTTGTTCCACGTCACCTAAGATGAGCATCCGATGCAACAAAATTTTTTGCACACTTCTAGTGCGCTTCGAAAAGCCGTGCATCGAACGTGTGACGAGATTACCACTGACTCTAATTGTGGTAACGACTTCCACGCCACCTAAGATGAGCATCCGGTGCAACAAAATTTTTTTGCACACTTCTGGCGTGCTTCCCGAAAGCCGTGCATCGAACGTGTGACGAGATTACCACTGACTCTAATTGTGGTAACGACCGCGCACTTGTTCCACGTCACCTAAGATGAGCATCCGTGCAACAAAATTTTTTTGCACACTTCTGGTGTGCTTCCCGAAAACCGTGCATCGAGCGTGCGAGGAGTTACCACCGACTCGAATCGTGGTAACGACCGCGCGCTTGTTCCACGTCACCTAAGATGAGCATCCGGTGCAACAAAATTTTTTGCACACTTCTGGTGCGCTTCCCGAAAGCTGTGCATCGAACGTGTGACGGATTACCACCGACTCTAATTGTGGTAACGACCGGCAAGACTTGTTCCACGTCACCTAAGATGAGCATCGGTGCAACAAAAATTTTTGCACACTTCCTCGGCGTGCTTCCCGAAAGCCGTATATTGAACGTACGATCAGATTACCACCGACTCCAATCGTGGTAACAACCGCGCACTTGTTCCATGTCACCTAAGATAAGCATCCAGTGCAACAAAATTTTTTTTGCACACTTCGGTGCGCTTCCGAAAAGTGCATCGAGCGTGCGAGGAGATTACCACTGACTCAATCGTGGTAACGACCGCGCACTTGTTCAACGTCACCTAAGATGAGCATCGGGTGCAACAAAATTTTTTTTTGCACACTTCGGCGTGCTTCCCGAAAGCCGTGCATCGAACGTGTGACGAGATTACCACTGACTCTAATTGTGGTAACGACCGCGCACTTGTTCCACGTCACCTAAGATGAGCATCCGGTGCAACAAAATTTTTTGCACACTTCTAGTGCGCTTCGAAAGCTGTGCATCGAGCGTGTGACGGATTACCACCCGACTCTAATTGTGGTAACGACCGGCGCACTTGTTCCACGTCACCTAAGATGAGCATCCGGTTGCAACAAAATTTTTTGCACACTTCTGTGCGCTCCCGCCGTGCATCGAACGTGCGAGGAGATTACCACTGACTCGAATCGTGGTAACGACCGCGCACTTGTTCCACATCACCTAAGATGAGCATGCGGTGCAACAAAATTTTTTTGCACACTTCTAGTGCACTTGCCGAAAGCCGTGCATCGAACGTGTGACGAGATTACCACTGACTCTAATTGTGGTAACGACCGCGCACTTGTTCCACGTCACCTAAGATGAGCATCCGGTGCAACAAAATTTTTTGCACACTTCTAGTGCGCTTGGCGAAAAGCCTTGCATCGAACGTGTGACAAGATTACTACTGACTCCAATCGTGGTAACGACCGCACACTTGTTCCACGTCACCTAAGATGAGCATCCGTGCAACAAAATTTTTTGGACACTTCGGTGCACTTCCCGAAAGCCGTGCATCGAACGTGTGACGAGATTACCACCGACTCTAATTGTGGTAACGATCCGGCGCACTTGTTCCACGTCACCTAAGATGAGCATCCGGTGCAACAAAATTTTTTTGCACACTTCTAGTGCGCTTGGCGAAAGCCTTGCATCGAACGTGTGACAAGATTACTACTGACTCCAATCGTGGTAATGACCGCACACTTGTTCCACGTCACCTAAGATGAGCATCCGGTGCAACAAAATTTTTTTGCACACTTCTGGTGCGCTTTCCCGAAAGCTGTGCATCGAACGTGTGACGGATTACCACCGACTCTAATTGTGGTAACGACCGCGCACTTGTTCCACGTCACCTAAGATGAACATCCGGTGCAACAAAATTTTTTGCACACTTCGTGTGCTTCCCGAAAGCCGCATCGAACATGTGACGAGATTACCATGACTCTAATTGTGGTAACGACCGCGCACTTGTTCCATCGTCACCTAAGATGAGCATCCGGTGCAACAAAAATTTTTGCACACTTCTCGGCGTGCTTCCCGAAAGCCGTATATTGAACGTGTGACAGATTACCACCGACTCCAATCGTGGTAACAACCGCGCACTTGTTCCATGTCACCTAAGATAAGCATCCAAGGCAACAAAATTTTTTTGCACACTTCTGGTGCTTCCCCAAAAGTAGCATCGAACGTGCGAGGAGATTACCACCGACTCAATCGTGGTAACGACCGGCGCACTTGTTCAACGTCACCTAAGATGAGCATCGGGTGCAACAAAATTTTTTGCACACTTTCTGGTGTCTTCCCGAAAGCCGCATCGAACGTGTGACGAGATTACCACCGACTCTAATTGTGGTAACTGACCGCGCACTTGTTCCACGTCACCTAAGATGAGCATCCGGTGCAACAAAATTTTTTGCACACTTCTGGTGCGCTTCCCGAAAGCCGTGCATCGAACGTGTGACGGATTACCACCGACTCTAATTGTGGTAACGACCGCACTTGTTCCACGTCACCTAAGATGAGCATCCCGTGCAACAAAATTTTTTGCACACTTCTGGTGCGCTTCCGAAAGTCGTGCATCGAACGTGCGAGGAGATTACCACCGACTCGAATCGTGGTAACGACCCGGCGCACTTGTTCCACACATCACCTAAGATGAGCATGCGGTGCAACAAAATTTTTTTGCACACTTCGCGCGCTTCCCGAAAGCAGTGCATCGAACGTGCGAGGAGATTACCACTGACTCCAATCGCGATAACGACCGCCAAGCAATTGTTCCACATCACCTAAGATGAGCATCCGGTGCAACAAAATTTTTTTTGCACACTTCTAGTGCACTTCTTGCCGAAAGCCGTGCATCGAACGTGTGACAAGATTACTACGACTCCAATCGTGGTAACGACCGCGCACTTGTTCCACGTCACCTAAGATGAGCATCCGATGCAACAAAAATTTTTTTGGACACTTCGGGTGCACTTCCCGAAAGCCGTGCATCGAACGTGTCACGAGATTACCACGACTCTAATTGTGGTAACGACCGGCGCACTTGTTCCACGTCACCTAAGATGAGCATCCGGTGCAACAAAATTTTTTGCACACTTCTAGTGCGCTTGGCGAAAAGCCTTGCATCGAACGATGTGACAAGATTACTATCGACTCCAATCGTGGTAACGACCGCACACTTGTTCCACGTCACCTAAGATGAGCATCCGGTGCAACAAAATTTTTTGCACACTTCGTGCGCTTCCGAAAGCCGTGCATCGAACGTGTGACGGATTACCACCGACTCTAATTGTGGTAACGACCGCGCACTTGTTCCACGTCACCTAAGATGAGCATCCGTTTGCAACAAAATTTTTTGCACACTTCTGGTGCACTTCCCTTCAAAGCCTTGCATCGAAATCGCGTGTGACAAGTTACCACCGACTCGAATCGTGGTAACGACCAGCGCACTTGTTCCACGTCACCTAAGATGAGCATCCGGTGCAACAAAATTTTTTTGCACACTTCTGGCGCGCTTCGAAAGCCGTGCATCGAACGTGTGACGGATTACCACTGACTCTAATTGTGGTAACGACCACGCACTTGTTCCACATCACCTAAGATGAGCATCCGATGCAACAAAAATTTTTTGCACACTTCTGGTGCTTCCCGAAAAGCCGTGCATCGAACGTGTGACGAGATTACCGACTCTAATTGTGGTAACGACCGCGCACTTGTTCCACGTCACCTAAGATGAGCATCGGTGCAACAAAATTTTTTGCACACTTCTGGTGTGCTTCCCGAAAGCCGTGCATCGAACATGTGACGAGATTACCACTCGACTCTAATTGTGGTAACGACCGCGCACTTGTTCCACGTCACCTAAGATGAGCATCCGGTGCAACAAAAAATTTTTGCACACTTCGGCGCGTGCTTCCCGAAAGCCGTATATTGAACGTGACGATCAGATTACCACCGACTCCAATCGTGGTAACAACCGCGCACTTGTTCCATGTCACCTAAGATAAGCATCCAAAGGTAACAAAATTTTTTTGCACACTTCGGTGCGCTTCCCGAAAGCCGTGCATCGAACGTGCGAGGAGATTACCACTGACTCCAATCGTGGTAACGACCGCGCACTTGTTCAACGTCACCTAAGATGAGCATCGGGTGCAACAAAATTTTTGCACACTTCTGGTGTGCTTCCCGAAAGCCGCATCGAACGTGTGACGAGATTACCACCGACTCTAATTGTGGTAACGACCGGCGCGCTTGTTCCACGCCACCTAAGATGAGCATCCGGTGCAACAAAATTTTTGCACACTTCTGGTGTGCTTCCCGAAAGCCGCATCAGGCGTGCGTGGAGTTACCACCGACTCTAATCGTGGTAACGACCGCGCACTTGTTCCACGTCACCTAAGATGAGCATCCCAAGTGCAACAAAAATTTTTGCACACTTCGCGCGCTCCCGAAAGCGGCATCGTCGTGAGGATTACCACTGACTCGAATCGTGGTAACGACCGCGCACTTGTTCCACGTCACCTAAGATGAGCATCCGGTGCAACAAAATTTTTTGCACACTAGTGCACTTCCCGAAGCCGTGCATCGAACGGGTGACGGATTACCACCGACTCTAATTGTGGTAACGACCGCGCACTTGTTCCACGCCACCTAAGATGAGCATCCTATTGCAACAAAATTTTTTTGCACACTTCGTGCGCTTCCCGAAAGCCGCATCGAACGCGAGGAGATTACCATCACTCGAATCGCCGTAATTCCATCACTTGTTCCACATCACCTAAGATGAGCATCCCAAGTGCAACAAAATTTTGTACATTTTTTTGCACACTTACCACCCACTGTGCGTTAACGACCGCCGAATTGTTCCACATCACCTAAGATGAGCATCCGTGTGCCAAGATTACCAACGCGGTGACAAGATTACTATCGACTCTAATTGTGGTAACGGCCACAAGACTTGTTCCAACGTCACCTAAGATGAGCATCCGGTGCAACAAAAAAATTTTTGCACACTTCGTGTGCTTCCCCGAAGCCGTGATATTTGAACGAGCCGATCAGATTACCACCGACTCCAATCGTGGTAACAACCGCGCACTTGTTCCATGTCACCTAAGATAAGCATCGAAAGGTAATAAAATTTTTTGCACACTTCTGCGCCCTTCCCGAAGCCGATACATCGAACGTGCGAGGAGATTACCACCCGACTCCAATCGTGGTAACGACCGCCAAGCCTTGTTCAACGTCACCTAAGATGAGCATCGGGTGCAACAAAAATTTTTGCACACTTAAAATTAGCTTCCCTAAAAGCCGTGCATCGAACGTGTGACGAGATTACCACCGACTCTAATTGTGGTAACGACCGCGCACTTGTTCCACGTCACCTAATATGAGCATCCGGTGCAACAAAATTTTTTGCACACTTGGTGTGCTTCCCCAAAAGCCGTGCATCGAACGATGCGAGGAGTTACCACTGACTCGAATCGTGGTAACGACCCTTGTTCCACGTCACCTAAGATGAGCATCCGGTGCAACAAAATTTTTTGCACACTTGGTGCGCGCTCGAAAGCGTGCATCGAACGTGTGACGGATTACCACCGACTCTAATTGTGGTAACGACCGCGCACTTGTTCCACGTCACCTAAGATGAGCATCCGGTGCAACAAAATTTTTTGCACACTTCGTGCGCTTCCCGAAGCTGTGCATCGAACGCGTGACGGATTACCACTGACTCTAATTGTGGTAACGACCGGCGCACTTGTTCCACGTCACCTAAGATGAGCATCCGGTGCAACAAAATTTTTTTGCACACTTCTGCGCGCTTCCCGAAAGCCGTGCATCGCGAGGAGATTACCACCGACTCAATCGTCGTAACGACCGGCGCACTTGTTCCACATCACCTAAGATGAGCATGCGGTGCAACAAAATTTTTTGCACACTTCTGCGCGCTTCCCAAAAGCAAAGGCATCGAACGTGCGAGGAGATTACCACCGACTCGAATCGTGATAACGACCGGCGCAATTGTTCCACATCACCTAAGATGAGCATCCGGCAACAAAATTTTTTTGCACACTTCTAGTGCACTTGCCGGAAGCCGCATCGAACGTGTGACAAGATTACTAATGACTCTAATTGTGGTAACGACCGCCGCACTTGTTCCACGTCACCTAAGATGAGCATCCGTTGCAACAAAAATTTTTGCACACTTCGGCGTGCTTCCCTAAAGCCGTATATTGAACGTGACGATCAGATTACCACCGACGCAATCGTGGTAACAACCGCGCACTTGTTCCATGTCACCTAAGATAAGCATCCAAAGCAATAAAATTTTTTTTGCACACTTCGCGCGCTTCCCAAAAGCCGTGCATCGAACGTGCGAGGAGATTACCACCCGACTCCAATCGTGGTAACGACCGCGCGCTTGTTCAACGTCACCTAAGATGAGCATCGGGTGCAACAAAAATTTTTGCACACTTCGGCGTGCTTCCCGAAAGCCGTGCATCGAACGCGTGTGGCGAGATTACCACCGACTCTAATTGTGGTAACGACCGCACTTGTTCCACGTCACCTAAGATGAGCATCCGTTGCAACAAAATTTTTGCACACTTCCGTAATGCTTCCCGAAAGCCGTGCATCGAACGCGCGCGGGAGTTACCACAGACTCGAATCGTGGTAACGACCCGCAAGACTTGTTCCACGCCACCTAAGATGAGCATCCGGTGCAACAAAAATTTTTTGCACACTTCGCGCGCTTCCTCCTAGCTGTGCATCGAACGTGTGACGGATTACCACTGACTCTAATTGTGGTAACGACCGCGCACTTGTTCCACGTCACCTAAGATGAGCATCCGTGCAACAAAATTTTTTGCACACTTCGTGCGCTTCCCAAAGCTGCATCGAACGACGACGGATTACCACCGACTCTAATTGTGGTAACGACCACGCACTTGTTCCACGCCACCTAAGATGAGCATCCGGCAACAAAAATTTTTTGCACACTTCGCGCGCTTTCGAAAGCCGTGCATCGAACGTGCGAGGAGATTACCACTGACTCGAATCGTGGTAACGACCGCGCACTTGTTCCACATCACCTAAGATGAGCATGCGGTGCAACAAAATTTTTTGCACACTTCGGGTGCGCCCCGAAAGCAGTGCATCGAACGCGAAGCGAGGAGATTACCACCGACTCGAATCGTGATAACGACCGCGCAAATTGTTCCACATCACCTAAGATGAGCATCCGGTGCAACAAAATTTTTTTTTTGCACACTTCTAGTGCACTTGCCGAAAAGCCGTGCATCGAACGGTGACAAGATTACTACTGACTCCAATCGTGGTAACGACCGCCAAGACTTGTTCCACGTCACCTAAGATGAGCATCCGTGCAACAAAAATTTTTTTGGACACTTCGTGCACTTCCCAAAAGCCGTGCATCGAACGTGTGACGAGATTACCACCTCTCTAACTGTGGTAACGACCGCGCAAGACTTGTTCCACGCCACCTAAGATGAGCATCCGGTGCAACAAAAATTTTTTGCACACTTCTAGTGCGCTTGGCGAAAGCCTTGCATCGAACGCAGACAAGATTACTACTGACTCCAATCGTGGTAACGACCGCACACTTGTTCCACGTCACCTAAGATGAGCATCTGGTGCAACAAAATTTTTGCACACTTCGCGCGCTTCCCGAAAGCTGTGCATCGAACGTGTGACGGATTACCACCGACTCTAATTGTGGTAACGACCGGCGCACTTGTTCCACGTCACCTAAGATGAGCATCCGGTGCAACAAAATTTTTTTTGCTTCGGTGTGCTTCCCGAAAGCCGTGCATCGAACATGTGACGAGATTACCACTGACTCTAATTGTGGTAACGACCGGCGCACTTGTTCCACGTCACCTAAGATGAGCATCCTGCAACAAAAAAATTTTGCACACTTCCGGCGTGCTTCCCGAAAGTGTATATTGAACGTGCGATCAGATTACCACCGACTCCAATCGTGGTAACAACCGCAAGACTTGTTCCATGTCACCTAAGATAAGCATCCAAAGGCAACAAAAATTTTTTTTGCACACTTCGCGCGCTTCGAAAGCCGTGCATCGAACGTGCGAGGAGATTACCACCGACTCCAATCGTGGTAACGACCCACACTTGTTCAACGTCACCTAAGATGAGCATCGGGTGCAACAAAAATTTTTGCACACTTCGGTGTGCTTCCCCGAAAGCCGTGCATCGAACGGTGACGAGATTACCACCGACTCTAATTGTGGTAACGACCGGCAAGCACTTGTTCCACGCCACCTAAGATGAGCATCCGGTGCAACAAAATTTTTTGCACACTTCGCGCGCTTCCCGAAAGCTGTGCATCGAACGTGTGACGGATTACCACCGACTCTAATTGTGGTAACGACCGCCGCGCTTGTTCCACGCCACCTAAGATGAGCATCCGTGCAACAAAATTTTTTGCACACTTCGTGCGCTTCCCCGCCCGTGCATCGAACGTGCGAGGAGATTACCACTGACTCGAATCGTGGTAACGACCGCGCACTTGTTCCACATCACCTAAGATGAGCATGCGGTGCAACAAAATTTTTTGCACACTTCTGCGCGCTTCAAAAGCAGTGCATCGAACGTCTGAGGAGATTACCACCGACTCGAATCGTGATAACGACCAGCGCAATTGTTCCACATCACCTAAGATGAGCATCCGGTGCAACAAAATTTTTTGCACACTTCTAGTGCACTTGCCGAAAAGCCGCATCGAACGTGTGACAAGATTACTACTGACTCCAATCGTGGTAACGACCGCAAGACTTGTTCCACGTCACCTAAGATGAGCATCCGGTGCAACAAAATTTTTTGGACACTTCGCACTTCCCGAAAGCCGTGCATCGAACGTGTGACGAGATTACCACCGACTCTAACCGTGGTAACGACCACCAAGACTTGTTCCACGTCACCTAAGATGAGCATCCGGTGCAACAAAATTTTTTTGCACACTTCTAGTGCGCTTGGCGAAAAGCCTTGCATCGAACGTGTGACAAGATTACTATCGACTCCAATCGTGGTAACGACCGCACACTTGTTCCACGTCACCTAAGATGAGCATCTGGTGCAACAAAATTTTTTGCACACTTCGTGTGCGCTTCCCCGAAAGCCGTGCATCGAACGTGTGACGGATTACCACCGACTCTAATTGTGGTAACGACCGCGCACTTGTTCCACGTCACCTAAGATGAGCATCCGGTGCAACAAAAATTTTTTGCACACTTCGGTGTGTGCTTCCCCGAAAGCCGCATCGAACATGTGACGAGATTACCACCCACTCTAATTGTGGTAACGACCGCAAGACTTGTTCCACGTCACCTAAGATGAGCATCCGGTGCAACAAAAATTTTTGCACACTTCCGGCGTGCTTCCCGAAAGCCGTATATTGAACGCATTTATCAGATTACCACCGACTCCAATCGTGGTAACAACCGCGCACTTGTTCCATGTCACCTAAGATAAGCATCCAGTGCAACAAAATTTTTTTTGCACACTTCTGGTGCGCTTCCCGAAAGCCGTGCATCGAACGCGGCGAGGAGATTACCATGACTCAATCGTGGTAACGACCGCGCGCTTGTTCAACGTCACCTAAGATGAGCATCGGGTGCAACAAAAATTTTTGCACACTTCTGGTGTGCTTCCCGAAAAGCCGCGCATCGAACGTGTGACGAGATTACCATCGACTCTAATTGTGGTAACGACCGCACAAGACTTGTTCCACGCCACCTAAGATGAGCATCCGTGCAACAAAATTTTTTGCACACTTCGGTGCGCTTCCCGAAAGCTGTGCATCGAACGTGTGACGGATTACCACCGACTCTAATTGTGGTAACGACCGCGCACTTGTTCCACGTCACCTAAGATGAGCATCCGTGCAACAAAATTTTTTGCACACTTCGGTGCGCTTCCCCGAAGCCGCATCGAACGTGCGAGGAGATTACCACCGACTCGAATCGTGGTAACGACCGCGCACTTGTTCCACATCACCTAAGATGAGCATGCGGTGCAACAAAATTTTTGCACACTTCGGTGCGCTTCCCGAAAGCAAAGGCATCGAACGTGCGAGGAGATTACCACCGACTCGAATCGTGATAACGACCGCCGCAATTGTTCCACATCACCTAAGATGAGCATCCGGTGCAACAAAATTTTTTTGCGCACTTCTAGTGCACTTGCCGAAAAGCCGTGCATCGAACGTGTGACAAGATTACTACCGACTCCAATCGTGGTAACGACCGGCAAGCACTTGTTCCACGTCACCTAAGATGAGCATCCGGTGCAACAAAATTTTTTTGACACTTCTCGTGCACTTCCCGAAAGCCGTTGCATCGAACGTGTGACGAGATTACCACCGACTCTAATTGTGGTAACGACCCAAGACTTGTTCCACGTCACCTAAGATGAGCATCCGTGCAACAAAATTTTTTGCACACTTCTAGTGCACTTGGCGAAAAGCCTTGCATCGAACGCGGACAAGATTACTACTGACTCAATCGTGGTAACGACCACAAGACTTGTTCCACGTCACCTAAGATGAGCATCCGGTGCAACAAAATTTTTTTGCACACTTCGGTGCGCTTCCCGAAAGTTGCATCGAACGTGTGACGGATTACCACTGACTCTAATTGTGGTAACGACCACGCACTTGTTCCACGCCACCTAAGATGAGCATCCGATGCAACAAAATTTTTTGCACACTTCTGGTACGCTTCCCGAAAGCCGTGCATCGAACGTGTGACGAGATTACCACTGACTCTAATTGTGGTAACGACTTCCACGTCACCTAAGATGAGCATCCGGTGCAACAAAATTTTTTTGCACACTTCGGTGTGCTTCCCGAAGCCGTGCATCGAACATGTGACGAGATTACCACTGACTCTAATTGTGGTAACGACCGCGCACTTGTTCCACGTCACCTAAGATGAGCATCCGGTGCAACAAAAATTTTTTGCACACTTCCGGCGTGCTTCCCCGAAAGCCGTATATTGAACGTCACGATCAGATTACCACCGACTCCAATCGTGGTAACAACCGTGCACTTGTTCCATGTCACCTAAGATAAGCATCCAAAGCAACAAAATTTTTTTGCACACTTCGTGCGCTTCCCCGAAAGCCGCATCGAACGTGCGAGGAGATTACTGACTCCAATCGTGGTAACGACCGCCGCACTTGTTCAACGTCACCTAAGATGAGCATCGGGTGCAACAAAAATTTTTGCACACTTCTGGCGTGCTTCCCGAAAGCCGTGCATCGAACGTGTGACGAGATTACCACCGACTCTAATTGTGGTAACGACCGCGCACTTGTTCCACGTCACCTAAGATGAGCATCCGGTGCAACAAAATTTTTTGCACACTTCGTGCGCTTCCCCGAAAGCTGTGCATCGAACGTGTGACGGATTACCACCGACTCTAATTGTGGTAACGACCGCGCACTTGTTCCACGTCACCTAAGATGAGCATCCGGTGCAACAAAATTTTTTGCACACTTCGGTGCGCTTCCCGAAAGCCGTGCATCGAACGTGCGCGGAGATTACCACCGACTCGAATCGTGGTAACGACCGCGCGCTTGTTCCACATCACCTAAGATGAGCATGCGGTGCAACAAAATTTTTTGCACACTTCGGTGCGCTTCCCGAAAGCAAAGGCATCGAACGTGCGAGGAGATTACCACCGACTCGAATCGTGATAACGACCGCGCAATTGTTCCACATCACCTAAGATGAGCATCCGTGCAACAAAATTTTTTTTAAGACTTCTAGTGCACTTGCCGAAAAGCCGTGCATCGAACGTGTGACAAGATTACTACTGACTCCAATCGTGGTAACGACCGCGCACTTGTTCCACGTCACCTAAGATGAGCATCCGGTGCAACAAAATTTTTTGGACACTTCGGTGCACTTCCCCGAAAGCCGTGCATCGAACGTGTGACGAGATTACCACCGACTCTAATTGTGGTAACGACCAAGACTTGTTCCACGTCACCTAAGATGAGCATCCGGTGCAACAAAATTTTTTTGCACACTTCTAGTGCACTTGGCGAAAGCCTTGCATCGAACGTGTGACAAGATTACTACGACTCCAATCGTGGTAACGACCGGCAAGCACTTGTTCCACGTCACCTAAGATGAGCATCCGGTGCAACAAAATTTTTTGCACACTTCGTGCGCTTCCCGAAAGCCGTGCATCGAACGTGTGACGGATTACCACTGACTCTAATTGTGGTAACGACCACGCACTTGTTCCACGTCACCTAAGATGAGCATCCGATGCAACAAAATTTTTTTGCACACTTCTGGTGCGCTTCCCGAAAGCCGTGCATCGAACGTGTGACGAGATTACCACCGACTCTAATTGTGGTAACGACTTCCACGCCACCTAAGATGAGCATCCGGTGCAACAAAAATTTTTTGCACACTTCTGGCGTGCTTCCCGAAAGCCGTGCATCGAACGTGTGACGAGATTACCACGACTCTAATTGTGGTAACGACCGCGCACTTGTTCCACGTCACCTAAGATGAGCATCCGGTGCAACAAAATTTTTTGCACACTTCGGTGTGCTTCTTCAAGCCGTGCATCGAACGTGCGAGGAGTTACCACCGACTCGAATCGTGGTAACGACCGCGCAAGCACTTGTTCCACGTCACCTAAGATGAGCATCCGGTGCAACAAAATTTTTTTGCACACTTCTGGTGCGCTTCGAAAGCTGTGCATCGAACGTGTGACGGATTACCACTGACTCTAATTGTGGTAACGACCGCGCACTTGTTCCACGTCACCTAAGATGAGCATCCGGTGCAACAAAAATTTTTTGCACACTTCTGGCGTGCTTCCCGAAAGCCGTATATTGAACGTATTTATCAGATTACCACCGACTCCAATCGTGGTAACAACCGCAAGCACTTGTTCCATGTCACCTAAGATAAGCATCCAAAGGCAACAAAATTTTTTTTGCACACTTCGGTGCGCTTCCCGAAAAGCCGTGCATCGAACGTGCGGGGAGATTACCACTGACTCCAATCGTGGTAACGACCGCGCGCACTTGTTCAACGTCACCTAAGATGAGCATCGGGTGCAACAAAATTTTTTGCACACTTCTGGGGCGTGCTTCCCGAAAAGCCGTGCATCGAACGTGTGACGAGATTACCACTGACTCTAATTGTGGTAACGACCGCGCACTTGTTCCACGTCACCTAAGATGAGCATCCGGTGCAACAAAATTTTTTGCACACTTCTAGTGCGCTTCCCGAAAGCTGTGCATCGAACGTGTGACGGATTACCACTGACTCTAATTGTGGTAACGACCGGCGCACTTGTTCCACGTCACCTAAGATGAGCATCCGGTGCAACAAAATTTTTTGCACACTTCGGTGCGCTTCCCGAAAAGCCGTGCATCGAACGTGCGA
Organism: Chrysopogon serrulatus; assembly: GCA_015844335.1. NCBI lineage: Eukaryota > Viridiplantae > Streptophyta > Magnoliopsida > Poales > Poaceae > Chrysopogon > Chrysopogon serrulatus. Next base: position 1,345,257 of record JADLZL010002315.1, on the reverse strand, counting down.
GGAGATTACCACCGACTCGAATCGTGGTAACGACCGCACTTGTTCCACATCACCTAAGATGAGCATGCGGTGCAACAAAATTTTTTGCACACTTCTAGTGCACTTGCCGAAAAGCCGTGCATCGAACGTGTGACGAGATTACCACTGACTCTAATTGTGGTAACGACCCGGCACTTGTTCCACGTCACCTAAGATGAGCATCCGGTGCAACAAAATTTTTTGCACACTTCTAGTGCGCTTTTACGAAAAGCCTTGCATCGAACGTGTGACAAGATTACTACTGACTCCAATCGTGGGTAACGACCGCACACTTGTTCCACGTCACCTAAGATGAGCATCCGGTGCAACAAAATTTTTTGGACACTTCTGGTGCACTTCCCGAAAAGCCGTGCATCGAACGTGTGACGAGATTACCACCGACTCTAATTGTGGTAACGACCCGCCAAGACTTGTTCCACGTCACCTAAGATGAGCATCCGGTGCAACAAAATTTTTTTGCACACTTCTAGTGCGCTTGGCGAAAGCCTTGCATCGAACGTGTGACAAGATTACTACTGACTCCAATCGTGGTAATGACCGCACACTTGTTCCACGTCACCTAAGATGAGCATCCGGTGCAACAAAATTTTTTGCACACTTCGTGCGCTTCCCGAAAGCTGTGCATCGAACGTGTGACGGATTACCACCGACTCTAATTGTGGTAACGACCCGCGACTTGTTCCACGTCACCTAAGATGAACATCCGGGTGCAACAAAATTTTTTGCACACTTCTGGTGTGCTTCCCTAAAGCCGCATCGAACATGTGACGAGATTACCACCGACTCTAATTGTGGTAACGACCGCGCACTTGTTCCACGTCACCTAAGATGAGCATCCGGTGCAACAAAAATTTTTTGCACACTTCGGCGTGCTTCCCCAAAGCCGTATATTGAACGTCGCGATCAGATTACCACCGACTCCAATCGTGGTAACAACCGCGCACTTGTTCCATGTCACCTAAGATAAGCATCCAAAGCAACAAAATTTTTTTGCACACTTCGGTGCGCTTCCCGAAAAGCCGTGCATCGAACGTGCGAGGAGATTACCACTCACTCCAATCGTGGTAACGACCGCGCGCACTTGTTCAACGTCACCTAAGATGAGCATCGGGTGCAACAAAATTTTTGCACACTTCTGGTGTGCTTCCCGAAAGCCGTGCATCGAACGTGTGACGAGATTACCACTGACTCTAATTGTGGTAACGACCGCGCACTTGTTCCACGTCACCTAAGATGAGCATCCGTGCAACAAAATTTTTTTTTAAACACTTCTGGTGCGCTTCCCGAAAGCTGTGCATCGAACGTGTGACGGATTACCACTGACTCTAATTGTGGTAACGACCGCGCACTTGTTCCACGTCACCTAAGATGAGCATCCGGTGCAACAAAATTTTTTGCACACTTCGGTGCGCTTCCCGAAAGCCGTGCATCGAACGCGTGCGAGGAGATTACCACTGACTCGAATCGTGGTAACGACCGGCGCACTTGTTCCACATCACCTAAGATGAGCATGCGGTGCAACAAAATTTTTTTGCACACTTCTGCGCTTCCCGAAAAGCAAAGTGCATCGAACGTGCGAGGAGATTACCACTGACTCGAATCGTGATAACGACCGGCGCCAATTGTTCCACATCACCTAAGATGAGCATCCGGTGCAACAAAATTTTTTGCACACTTCTAGTGCACTTGCCGAAAAGCGCGCATCGAACGTGTGACAAGATTACTACTGACTCAATCGTGGTAACGACCGCGCACTTGTTCCACGTCACCTAAGATGAGCATCCGGTGCAACAAAATTTTTTGGACACTTCTCGTGCACTTCCCGAAAGCCGTGCATCGAACGTGTCACGAGATTACCACTCACTCTAATTGTGGTAACGACCGCGCTTGTTCCACGTCACCTAAGATGAGCATCCGGTGCAACAAAATTTTTTGCACACTTCTAGTGCGCTTGGCGAAAAGCCTTGCATCGAACGTGTGACAAGATTACTACTGACTCAATCGTGGTAACGACCGCACACTTGTTCCACGTCACCTAAGATGAGCATCCGGTGCAACAAAATTTTTTTTGCACACTTCTGGTGCGCTTCCCCAAAGCTGTGCATCGAACGTGTGACGGATTACCACCGACTCTAATTGTGGTAACGACCGCCAAGCACTTGTTCCACGTCACCTAAGATGAGCATCCGGTGCAACAAAATTTTTTTGCACACTTCTCTGTGTGCTTCCCCGAAAGCCGTGCATCGAACGTGCGAGGAGTTACCACTGACTCGAATCGTGGTAACGACCGGCGCGACTTGTTCCACGTCACCTAAGATGAGCATCCGGTGCAACAAAATTTTTTGCACACACTTCGTGCGCTTCCCGAAAGCTGTGCATCGAACGTGTGACGGATTACCACCGACTCTAATTGTGGTAACGACCGCCGCACTTGTTCCACATCACCTAAGATGAGCATCCGGTGCAACAAAATTTTTTTGCACACTTCTGGTGCGGCCCCCAAAGCCGTGCATCGAACGTGTGACGAGATTACCACCGACTCTAATTGTGGTAACGACCGCAAGCACTTGTTCCACGTCACCTAAGATGAGCATCCGGTGCAACAAAATTTTTTTGCACACTTCGGTGTGCTTCCCGAAAGCCGCATCGAACATGTGACGAGATTACCACCGACTCTAATTGTGGTAACGACCCAAGACTTGTTCCACGTCACCTAAGATGAGCATCCGGTGCAACAAAATTTTTGCACACTTCTGGCGTGCTTCCCGAAAGCCGTATATTGAACGTGCGATCAGATTACCACCGACTCCAATCGTGGTAACAACCGCGCACTTGTTCCATGTCACCTAAGATAAGCATCCATTGCAACAAAATTTTTTTGCACACTTCCGTGCGCTTCCCGAAAGTCGTGCATCGAACGTGCGAGGAGATTACCACTCGACTCCAATCGTGGTAACGACCGCGCTTGTTCAACGTCACCTAAGATGAGCATCGGGTGCAACAAAAATTTTTGCACACTTCGGTGTGCTTCCCGAAAGCCGTGCATCGAACGTGTGACGAGATTACCACCGACTCTAATTGTGGTAACGACCGCGCACTTGTTCCACGTCACCTAAGATGAGCATCCGGTGCAACAAAAAATTTTTGCACACTTCGGGTGTGCTTCCCGAAAGCCGTGCATCGAACGTGCGTGGAGTTACCACCGACTCGAATCGTGGTAATGACCGCGCACTTGTTCCACATCACCTAAGATGAGCATGCGGTGCAACAAAATTTTTTGCACACTTCTGGTGCGCTTCCCGAAAGCAGGCATCGAACGTGCGAGGAGATTACCACTGACTCGAATCGTGATAACGATCGGCGCAATTGTTCCACATCACCAAAGATGAGCATCCGGTGCAACAAAATTTTTTTGCACACTTCTAGTGCACTTGCCGAAAGCCGTGCATCGAACGTGTGACAAGATTACTACGACTCCAATCGTGGTAACGACCGGCGCACTTGTTCCACGTCACCTAAGATGAGCATCCGGTGCAACAAAATTTTTTTTGGACACTTCGGTGCACTTCCCGAAAAGCCGTGCATCGAACGTGTGACGAGATTACCACCGACTCTAATTGTGGTAACGACCGGCGCGCTTGTTCCACGTCACCTAAGATGAGCATCCGGTGCAACAAAAATATTTTGCACACTTCGGTGTGTGCTTCCCCCGAAAAGTGCATCGAACGAGCGTCGAGATTACCATTGACTCCAATCGTGGTAACGACCGCCGCACTTGTTCCACGTCACCTAAGATGAGCATCGGGTGCAACAAAAATATTTTGCACACTTCGGTGTGCTTCCCGAAAGCCGTGCATCGAACGAAGCGTCGAGATTACCATTGACTCCAATCGTGGTAACGACCGCACAAGCACTTGTTCCACGTCACCTAAGATGAGCATCGGGTGCAACAAAAATATTTTGCACACTTCCGGTGTGCTTCCCGAAAGCCGTGCATCGAACGAGCGTCGAGATTACCATTGACTCAATCGTGGTAACGACCGCGCACTTGTTCCACGTCACCTAAGATGAGCATCGGGTGCAACAAAAATTTTTACACACTTCTTGTGTGCTTCCCCGAAAGCCGCTCATCATCGAACGTGCGAGGAGATTATCACTGACTCGAATCGTGGTAACGACCGCCACTTATTCCATATCACCTAAGATGATCATCCGAGCAACAAAATTTTTTGCACACTTTTGGTGCGCTTCGAAAGCCGTGCATCGAACGTGCGGCGATTACCACTGACTCGAATCGTGGTAACGACCGCCAAGCACTTGTTCCACATCATGTAAGATGAGCATCCGTGCAACAAAATTTTTTGCACACTTCTGGTGCGCTTCCCGAAAAGCCGTGCAACGAACGTGTGAAAAGATTACCACCGACTCCAATCAAGGTAACGACCGGCGCACTTGTTCCCCTTCACCTAAGATTTGCATCCCGTGCAACAAAAATTTTTGCACACTTCGGTGCGCTTCCCCGAAAGTCGTGCATCGAACGTCGCGACGAGATTACCACCGACTCAATTGTGGTAACGACCGCCGCACTTGTTCCACATCACGTAAGATGAGCATCCGGTGCAACAAAATTTTCTTGCACACTTCTAGTGCGCTTCCCGAAAGCCGTGCAACGAACGTGTGACAAGATTACCACCGACTCCAATCGTGGTAACGACCGCACACTTGTTCCACGTCACCTAAGATGAGCATCCGGTGCAACAAAATTTTTTGCGCACTTCGGTGTGCTTCCCTAAAAGCCGTGCATCGAACGTGCGAGGAGATTACCACCGACACCAATCGTGGTAACGACCACAAGCACTTGTTCCACGCCACCTAAGATGAGCATCCGGTGCAACAAAATTTTTTGCACACTTCTAGTGCGCTTCCCGAAAAGCCGTGCAACGAACGTGTGAAAAAAGATTACCACCGACTCCAATCAAGGTAACGACCACAAGACTTGTTCCCCTTCACCTAAGATTTGCATCCCGTGCAACAAAATTTTTTGCACACTTCGGTGCGCTTCCCCGAAAAGTCGTGCATCGAACGTGCGACGAGATTACCATTGACTCCAATTGTGGTAACGACCGCGCGCTTGTTCCACATCACCTAAGATGAGCATCCGGTGCAACAAAATTTCTTTGCACACTTCGATGCGCTTCCCCGAAAAGCCGGTGGTAACGACCGGCAAGACTTATTCCACGTCACCAAAGATGAGCATCCGTGCAACAAAAATTTTTTTTGCACACTTCGGTGCGCTTCCCCCCGAAAGCCGCATCGAACGTGTGACGAGATTACCACCGACTCTAATTGTGGTAACGACCGCGCACTTGTTCCACGCCACCAAAGATGAGCATCCGGTGCAACAAAATTTTTTTGCACACTTCGGTGCGCTTCCCCGAAAGCATCAAACGTGCGATGAGATTACCACGGACTCCAATCGTGGTAACAACCGCGCACTTGTTCCACGTCACCTAAGATGAGCATCCGGTGCAACAAAATTTTTTTGCACACATCCGCGCGCTTCCCGGAAGCCGTGCATCGAACGAGCGTCGAGATTACCATTGACTCCAATCGTGGTAACGACCGCGCACTTGTTCCACGTCACCTAAGATGAGTATGGGGTGCAACAAAAAATATTTTGCACACTTCGTGTGCTTCCCGAAAAGCCGTGCATCGAACGAGCGTCCGAGATTACCATTGACTCCAATCGTGGTAACGACCGCGCACTTGTTCCACGTCACCTAAGATGAGCATCGGGTGCAACAAAAATTTTTACACACTTCTAGTGTGCTTCCCCGAAAGCCGCTTCATCGAACGTGCGAGGAGATTATCACCGACTCGAATCGTGGTAACGACCCGCGCACTTGTTCCATATCACCTAAGATGATCATCCGGTGCAACAAAAATTTTTTGCACACTTCGGTGCGCTTCCCAAAAGCCGTGCATCGAACGTGCGGCGAGGCGATTACCACGACTCGAATCGTGGTAACGACCGCGCACTTGTTCCACATCACGTAAGATGAGCATCCGGTGCAACAAAATTTTCTTGCACACTTCTAGTGCGCTTCCCGAAAAGCCGCGGCAACGAACGTGTGACAAGATTACCACTGACTCCAATCGTGGTAACGACCGCACACTTGTTCCACGTCACCTAAGATGAGCATCCGGTGCAACAAAATTTTTTGCGCACTTCTGGTGTGCTTCCCCGAAAAGTGCATCGAACGCGGCGAGGAGATTACCACTGACTCCAATCGTGGTAACGACCGGCGCACTAGTTCCACGTCACCTAAGATGAGCATCCGGTGCAACAAAATTTTTTTGCACACTTCTAGAGCGCTTCCCGAAAAGCCGTGCAACGAACGTGTGAAAAGATTACCACTGACTCCAATCAAGGTAACGACCGGCGCACTTGTTCCCCTACACCTAAGATTTGCATCCCGTGCGACAAAAATTTTTTTGCACACTCCCGGTGCGCTTCGAAAAGTCGTGCAACGAACGTGCGACGAGATTACCACTGACTCTAATTGTGGTAACGACCGCGCACTTGTTCCACGTCACCTAAGACGAGCATCCGGTGCAACAAAATTTTTTGCACACTTCTGGTGTGCTTCCCGAAAGCCGTGCATCGAACGTGTGACGAGATTACCACTGACTCTAATTGTGGTAACGACCGGCGACTTGTTCTACGTCACCTAAGATGAGCATCCGTGCAACAAAATTTTTTGCACACTTCTAGTGCACTTGCCGAAAGCCGTGCATCGAACGTGTGACAAGATTACTACTGACTCCAATCGTGGTAACGACCGCGCACTTGTTCCACGTCACCTAAGATGAGCATCCGGTGCAACAAAATTTTTTTGGACACTTCTGGTGCACTTCCCGAAAGCCGTGCATCGAACGTGTGACGAGATTACCACTGACTCTAATTGTGGTAACGACCGCGCACTTGTTCCACGTCACCTAAGATGAGCATCCGGTGCAACAAAATTTTTTGCACACTTCTAGTGCGCTTGGCGAAAAGCCTTGCATCGAACGTGTGACAAGATTACTACTGACTCCAATCGTGGTAACGACCACAAGCACTTGTTCCACGTCACCTAAGATGAGCATCCGGTTGCCACAAAATTTTTTTTGCACACTTCGGTGCGCTTCGAAAGCTGTACATCGAACGTGTGACGGATTACCACCGACTCTAATTGTGGTAACGACCGCGCACTTGTTCCACGTCACCTAAGATGAGCATCCGGTGCAACAAAAATATTTTGCACACTTCTGGTGTGCTTCCCGAAAGCCGTGCATCGAACGAGCGTCGAGATTACCATTGACTCCAATCGTGGTAACGACCGCGCACTTGTTCCACGTCACCTAAGATGAGCATCGGGTGCAACAAAAATTTTTTACACACTTCTTGTGTGCTTCCCGAAAGCCGTTCATCGAACGTGCGAGGAGATTATCACTGACTCGAATCGTGGTAACGACCGCGCACTTATTCCATATCACCTAAGATGATCATCCGGAGCCACAAAATTTTTTTGCACACTTTTGGTGCGCTTCCCGAAAGCCGTGCATCGAACGTGCGAGGCGATTACCACTGACTCGAATCGTGGTAACGACCGCGCACTTGTTCCACATCATGTAAGATGAGCATCCGGTGCAACAAAATTTTTTTGCACACTTCTGGTGCGCTTCCCGAAAGCCGTGCAACGAACGTGTGAAAAGATTACCACTGACTCCAATCAAGGTAACGACCGCGCACTTGTTCCCCTTCACCTAAGATTTGCATCCCGTGCAACAAAATTTTTTTCACACTTCTGGTGCGCTTCCCGAAAGTCGTGCATCGAACGTGCGACGAGATTACCACTGACTCCAATTGTGGTAACGACCGCGCACTTGTTCCACATCACGTAAGATGAGCATCCGGTGCAACAAAATTTTCTTGCACACTTCTAGTGCGCTTCCCGAAAGCCGTGCAACGAACGTGTGACAAGATTACCACTGACTCCAATCGTGGTAACGACCGCACACTTGTTCCACGTCACCTAAGATGAGCATCCGGTGCAACAAATTTTTTTTGCGCACTTCTGGTGTGCTTCCCGAAAGCCGTGCATCGAACGTGCGAGGAGATTACCACTGACACCAATCGTGGTAACGACCGCGCACTTGTTCCACGTCACCTAAGATGAGCATCCGGTGCAACAAAATTTTTTTGCACACTTCTAGTGCGCTTCCCGAAAGCCGTGCAACGAACGTGTGAAAAGATTACCACTGACTCCAATCAAGGTAACGACCGCGCACTTGTTCCCCTTCACCTAAGATTTGCATCCGGTGCAACAAAATTTCTTTGCACACTTCTGATGCGCTTCCCGAAAGCCGTGTGGTAACGACCGCGCACTTATTCCACGTCACCAAAGATGAGCATCCGGTGCAACAAAATTTTTTTGCACACTTCTGGTGCGCTTCCCGAAAGCCGTGCATCGAACGTGTGACGAGATTACCACTGACTCTAATTGTGGTAACGACCGCGCACTTGTTCCACGTCACCAAAGATGAGCATCCGGTGCAACAAAATTTTTTTGCACACTTCTGGTGCGCTTCCCGAAAGCCGTGCATCAAACGTGCGATGAGATTACCATGGACTCCAATCGTGGTAACAACCGCGCACTTGTTCCACGTCACCTAAGATGAGCATCCGGTGCAACAAAATTTTTTTTGCGCACATCTGGTGCGCTTCCCGAAGCCGTGCATCGAACGAGCGGCCGAGATTACCATTGACTCCAATCGTGGTAACGACCGCGCACTTGTTCCACGTCACCTAAGATGAGTATGGGGTGCAACAAAAATATTTTGCACACTTCTGGTGTGCTTCCCGAAAGCCGTGCATCGAACGAGCGTCGGAGATTACCATTGACTCCAATCGTGGTAACGACCGCGCACTTGTTCCACGTCACCTAAGATGAGCATCGGGTGCAACAAAAATTTTTGCACACTTCTGGTGTGCTTCCCGAAAGCCGCTCATCGAACGCGAGGAGATTATCACCGACTCGAATCGTGGTAACGACCGCCAAGACTTGTTCCATATCACCTAAGATGATCATCCGGTGCAACAAAAATTTTTTGCACACTTCTGGTGCGCTTCCCAAAAGCCGTGCATCGAACGTGCGAGGCGATTACCACTGACTCGAATCGTGGTAACGACCGCGCACTTGTTCCACATCACGTAAGATGAGCATCCGGTGCAACAAAATTTTCTTGCACACTTCTAGTGCGCTTCCCGAAAGCCGTGCAACGAACGTGTGACAAGATTACCACTGACTCAATCGTGGTAACGACCGCACACTTGTTCCACGTCACCTAAGATGAGCATCCGGTGCAACAAAATTTTTTGCGCACTTCTGGTGTGCTTCCCGAAAGCCGTGCATCGAACGTGCGAGGAGATTACCACTGACTCCAATCGTGGTAACGACCGCGCACTAGTTCCACGTCACCTAAGATGAGCATCCGGTGCAACAAAATTTTTTGCACACTTCTGGAGCGCTTCCCGAAAGCCGTGCAACGAATGTGTGAAAAGATTACCACTGACTCCAATCAAGGTAACGACCGCGCACTTGTTCCCCTTCACCTAAGATTTGCATCCCGTGCAACAAAATTTTTTGCACACTCCCTCGTGCGCTTCCCAAAGTCGTGCAACGAACGCGTGCGACGAGATTACCACCCGACTCTAATTGTGGTAACGACCACAAGCACTTGTTCCACGTCACCAAAGATGAGCATCCGGTGCAACAAAATTTTTTGCACACTTCTGGTGCGCTTCCCCGAAAGCCGTGCATCGAACGTGCGGCGAGAGATTACCACCGACTCTAATTGTGGTAACGACCGCCGCACTTGTTCCACGCCACCAATGATGAGCATCCGTGCAACAAAATTTTTTTGCACACTTCTAGTGCGCTTTCCCAAAAAGCCGTGCATCAAACGTGCGATGAGATTACCACGGACTCCAATCGTGGTAACAACCGCGCACTTGTTCCACGTCACCTAAGATGAGCATCCGGTGCAACAAAATTTTTTTTGCACACATCTGGTGCGCTTCCCGGAAGCCGTGCATCGAACGAGCGTCGAGATTACCATTGACTCCAATCGTGGTAACGACCGCGCACTTGTTCCACGTCACCTAAGATGAGTATGGGGTGCAACAAAAATATTTTGCACACTTCTGGTGTGCTTCCCGAAAGCCGTGCATCGCACGAGCGTCGAGATTACCATTGACTCCAATCGTGGTAACGACAAACAAGCACTTGTTCCACGTCACCTAAGATGAGCATCGGGTGCAACAAAATTTTTGCACACTTCTGGTGTGCTTCCCGAAAGCCGTTCATCGAACGTGCGAGGAGATTATCACTGACTCGAATCGTGGTAACGACCGCGCACTTGTTCCATATCACCTAAGATGATCATCCGGTGCAACAAAATTTTTTTGCACACTTCTGGTGCGCTTCCCAAAAGCCGTGCATCGAACGTGCGAGGCGATTACCACTGACTCGAATCGTGGTAACGACCGGCGCACTTGTTCCACATCACGTAAGATGAGCATCCGGTGCAACAAAAAATTTTCTTGCACACTTCTAGTGCGCTTCCCGAAAGCCGTGCAACGAACGTGTGACAAGATTACCACTGACTCCAATCGTGGTAACGACCGCACACTTGTTCCACGTCACCTAAGATGAGCATCCGGTGCAACAAAATTTTTTTGCGCACTTCTGGTGTGCTTCCCGAAAGCCGTGCATCGAACGTGCGAGGAGATTACCACTGACTCCAATCGTGGTAACGACCGCGCACTAGTTCCACGTCACCTAAGATGAGCATCCGGTGCAACAAAATTTTTTTGCACACTTCTAGAGCGCTTCCCGAAAGCCGTGCAACGAACGTGTGAAAAGATTACCACTGACTCCAATCAAGGTAACGACCGCGCACTTGTTCCCCTTCACCTAAGATTTGCATCCCGTGCAACAAAATTTTTTTGCACACTCCTGGTGCGCTTCCCGAAAGTCGTGCAACGAACGTGCGACGAGATTACCACTGACTCTAATTGTGGTAACGACCGCGCACTTGTTCCACGTCACCTAAGATGAGCATCCGGTGCAACAAAATTTTTTTTGCACACTTCTGGTGTGCTTCCCGAAAGCCGTGCATCGAACGTGTGACGAGATTACCACTGACTCTAATTGTGGTAACGACCGCGCACTTGTTCTACGTCACCTAAGATGAGCATCCGGTGCAACAAAATTTTTTTGCACACTTCTAGTGCACTTGCCGAAAGCCGTGCATCGAACGTGTGACAAGATTACTACTGACTCCAATCGTGGTAACGACCGCGCACTTGTTCCACGTCACCTAAGATGAGCATCCGGTGCAACAAAATTTTTTGGACACTTCGGTGCACTTCCCGAAAGCCGTGCATCGAACATGTGACGAGATTACCACTGACTCTAATTGTGGTAACGACCGCAAGCACTTGTTCCACGTCACCTAAGATGAGCATCCGTGCAACAAAATTTTTTGCACACTTCTAGTGCGCTTGGCGAAAAGCCTTGCATCGAACGTGTGACAAGATTACTACTGACTCCAATCGTGGTAACGACCGCCAAGCACTTGTTCCACGTCACCTAAGATGAGCATCCGGTGCAACAAAATTTTTTTGCACACTTCTGCGCGCTTCCCGAAAGCTGTGCATCGAACGTGTGACGGATTACCACCGACTCTAATTGTGGTAACGACCGGCGCGACTTGTTCCACGTCACCTAAGATGAGCATCCGGTGCAACAAAATTTTTTTGCACACTTCTGGTGCGCGTCCCGAAAGCCGTGCATCGAACGTGTGACGAGATTACCACTGACTCTAATTGTGGTAACGACCGCGCACTTGTTCCACGCCACCTAAGATGAGCATCCGGTGCAACAAAAATATTTTGCACACTTCGGTGTGCTTCCCGAAAGCCGCATCGAACGAGCGTCGAGATTACCATTGACTCCAATCGTGGTAACGACCGCGCGCTTTGTTCCACGTCACCTAAGATGAGCATCGGGTGCAACAAAAAATTTTTTGCACACTTCTTGTGTGCTTCCCGAAAGCCGTTCATCGAACGTGCGAGGAGATTATCACTGACTCGAGTCGTGGTAACGACCGCGCACTTATTCCATATCACCTAAGATGATCATCCGGAGCAACAAAATTTTTTTGCACACTTTTGGTGCGCTTCCCGAAAGCCGTGCATCGAACGTGCGAGGCGATTACCACTGACTCGAATCGTGGTAACGACCGCGCACTTGTTTCACATCATGTAAGATGAGCATCCGGTGCAACAAAATTTTTTTGCACACTTCTAGTGCGCTTCCCGAAAGCCGTGCAACGAACGTGTGACAAGATTACCACTGACTCCAATCGCGGTAACGACCGCACACTTGTTCCACGTCACCAAAGATGAGCATCCGGTGCAACAAAATTTTTTTGCACACTTCTGGTGCGCTTCCCGAAAGCCGTGCAACGAACGTGTGAAAAGATTACCACTGACTCCAATCAAGGTAACGACCGCGCACTTGTTCCCCTTCACCTAAGATTTGCATCCCGTGCAACAAAATTTTTTTGCACACTTCTGGTGCGCTTCCCGAAAGTCGTGCATCGAACGTGCGACGAGATTACCACTGACTCAATTGTGGTAACGACCGCGCACTTGTTCCACATCACGTAAGATGAGCATCCGGTGCAACAAAATTTTCTTGCACACTTCTAGTGCGCTTCCCGAAAGCCGTGCAACGAACGTGTGACAAGATTACCACTGACTCCAATCGTGGTAACGACCGCACACTTGTTCCACGTCACCTAAGATGAGCATCCGGTGCAACAAAATTTTTTTGCGCACTTCTGGTGCGCTTCCCGAAAGCCGTGCAACGAACGTGCGAGGAGATTACCACTGACTCCAATCGTGGTAACGACCGCGCACTTGTTCCACGTCACCTAAGATGAGCATCCGGTGCAACAAAATTTTTTTGCACACTTCTAGTGCGCTTCCCGAAAGCCGTGCAACGAACGTGTGAAAAGATTACCACTGACTCCAATCAAGGTAACGACCGCGCACTTGTTCCCCTTCACCTAAGATTTGCATCCCGTGCAACAAAATTTTTTTGCACACTTCTGGTGCGCTTCCCGAAAGTCGTGCATCGAACGTGCGACGAGATTACCACTGACTCCAATTGTGGTAACGACCGCGCACTTGTTCCACATCACCTAAGATGAGCATCCGGTGCAACAAAATTTCTTTGCACACTTCTGGTGCGCTTTCCGAAAGCCGTGCATCGAACGTGTGACGAGATTACCACTGACTCTAATTGTGGTAACGACCGCGCACTTCTTCCACGTCACCAAAGATGAGCATCCGGTGCAACAAAATTTTTTTGCACACTTCTGGTGCGCTTTCCGAAAGCCGTGCATCGAACGTGTGACGAGATTACCACTGACTCTAATTGTGGTAACGACCGCGCACTTGTTCCACATCACCAAAGATGAGCATCCGGTGCAACAAAATTTTTTTGCACACTTCTGGTGCGCTTCCCGAAAGCCGTGCATCAAACGTGCGATGAGATTACCACGGACTCCAATCGTGGTAACAACCGCGCACTTGTTCCACGTCACCTAAGATGAGCATCCGGTGCAACAAAATTTTTTTGCACACATCTGTGCGCGCTTCCCTAAAGCCGTGCATCGAACGAGCGTCGAGATTACCATTGACTCAATCGTGGTAACGACCGCGCACTTGTTCCACGTCACCTAAGATGAGTATGGGGTGCAACAAAAATATTTTGCACACTTCTGGTGTGCTTCCCGAAAGCCGTGCATCGAACGAGCGTCGAGATTACCATTGACTCCAATCGTGGTAACGACCGCGCACCTGTTCCACGTCACCTAAGATGAGCATCGGGTGCAACAAAATTTTTGCACACTTCTGGTGTGTTCTTCGAAAAGCCGTTCATCGAACGTGCGAGGAGATTATCACTGACTCGAATCGTGGTAACGACCGCGCACTTGTTCCATATCACCTAAGATGATCATCCGGTGCAACAAAATTTTTTTGCACACTTCTGGTGCGCTTCCCAAAAGCCGTGCATCGAACGTGCGAGGCGATTACCACTGACTCGAATCGTGGTAACGACCGCGCACTTGTTCCACATCACGTAAGATGAGCATCCGGTGCAACAAAATTTTCTTGCACACTTCTAGTGCGCTTCCCGAAAGCCGTGCAACGAACGTGTGACAAGATTACCACTGACTCCAATCGTGGTAACGACCGCACACTTGTTCCACGTCACCTAAGATGAGCATCCGGTGCAACAAAATTTTTTTGCGCACTTCTGTGTGCTTCCCGAAAGCCGTGCATCGAACGTGCGAGGAGATTACCACTGACTCCAATCGTGGTAACGACCGCGCACTTGTTCCACGTCACCTAAGATGAGCATCCGGTGCAACAAAATTTTCTTGCACACTTCTAGTGCGCTTCCCGAAAGCCGTGCAACGAACGTGTGACAAGATTACCACTGACTCCAATCGTGGTAACGACCGCACACTTGTTCCACGTCACCTAAGATGAGCATCCCTTGCAACAAAATTTTTTTGCACACTCCTGGTGCGCTTCCCGAAAGTCGTGCATCGAACGTGCGATGAGATTACCACTGACTCCAATCGTGGTAACGACCGGGCACTTGTTCCGCATCACCTAAGATGAGCATCCGGTGCAACAAAATTTTTTTTTTTTCTTCTCGTGCGCTTCCCGAAAGCCGTGCATCGAACGTGTGAGGAGATTACCACTGACTCGAATCGTGGTAACGATCGCGCAATTGTTCCACATCACCTAAGATGAGCATCCGGTGCAACAAAATTTTTTTGCACACTTCTAGTGCACTTGCCGAAAGCCGTGCATCGAACGTGTGACAAGATTACTACTGACTCCAATCGTGGTAACGACCGCGCACTTGTTCCACGTCACCTAAGATGAGCATCCGGTGCAACAAAATTTTTTTGGACACTTCTCGTGCACTTCCCGAAAGCCGTGCATCGAACGTGTGACGAGATTACCACTGACTCCAATTGTGGTAACGACCGCGCACTTGTTCCACGTCACCTAAGATGAGCATCCGGTGCAACAAAATTTTTTTGCACACTTCTGGTGCGCTTCCCGAAAGCCGTGCATCCAACGTGTGACGAGATTATCACTGACTCTAATTGTGGTAACGACCGCGCACATGTTCCACGTCACCTAAGATGAGCATCCGGTGCAACAAAAATTTTTTGCACACTTCTGGCGCGCTTCCCGAAAGCCGTACATCGAACGTGCGATGAGATTACCACTGACTCCAATCGTGGTAACAACCGCGCACTTGTTCCACGTCACCTAAGATGAGCATCCGGTGCAACAAAATTTTTTTTGCACACATCTGGTGCGCTTCCGAAAGCCGTGCATCGAACGGCGTCGAGATTACCATTGACTCCAATCGTGGTAACGACCCGGCGCACTTGTTCCACGTCACCTAAGATGAGCATCAGGTGCAACAAAAATATTTTGCACACTTCTGGTGTGCTTCCCGAAAGCCGTGCATCGAACGTACGATGAGATTACCACTGACTCCAATCGTGGTAACAACCGCGCACTTGTTCCATGTCACCTAAGATAAGCATCCGGTGCAACAAAATTTTTTTTGCACACTTCTGGTGCGCTTCCCGAAAGCCGTGCATCGAACGTGCGAGGAGATTACCATTGACTCCAATCGTGGTAACGACCGCGCACTTGTTCCACGTCACCTAAGATGAGCATCCGGTGCAACAAAATTTTTTTGCACATTTCTGGTGTGCTTCCCGAAAGCAGTTCATCGAACGTGCGATGAGATTACCACTGCCTCGAATCGTGGTAACGACCGCGCACTTGTTCCATATCACGTAAGATGAGCATCCGGTGCAACAAAATTTTTTTTGCACACATCTGGTGCGCTTCCCGGAAGCCGTGCATCGAACGAGCGTCGAGATTACCATTGACTCCAATCGTGGTAACGACCGCGCACTTGTTCCACGTCACCTAAGATGAGTATGGGGTGCAACAAAAATATTTTGCACACTTCTGGTGTGCTTCCCGAAAGCCGTGCATCGAACGAGCGTCGAGATTACCATTGACTCCAATCGTGGTAACGACCGCGCACTTGTTCCACGTCACCTAAGATGAGCATCGGGTGCAACAAAAATTTTTTGCACACTTCTGGTGTGCTTCCCGAAAGCCGTTCATCGAACGTGCGAGGAGATTATCACTGACTCGAATCGTGGTAACGACCGCGCACTTGTTCCATATCACCTAAGATGATCATCCGGTGCAACAAAATTTTTTTGCACACTTCTGGTGCGCTTCCCAAAAGCCGTGCATCGAACGTGCGAGGCGATTACCACTGACTCGAATCGTGGTAACGACCGCGCACTTGTTCCACATCACGTAAGATGAGCATCCGGTGCAACAAAATTTTCTTGCACACTTCTAGTGCGCTTCCCGAAAGCCGTGCAACGAACGTGTGACAAGATTACCACTGACTCCAATCGTGGTAACGACCGCACACTTGTTCCACGTCACCTAAGATGAGCATCCGGTGCAACAAAATTTTTTTGCGCACTTCTGGTGTGCTTCCCGAAAGCCGTGCATCGAACGTGCGAGGAGATTACCACTGACTCCAATCGTGGTAACGACCGCGCACTTGTTCCACGTCACCTAAGATGAGCATCCGGTGCAACAAAATTTTTTTGCACACTTCTAGAGCGCTTCCCGAAAGCCGTGCAACGAACGTGTGAAAAGATTACCACTGACTCCAATCAAGGTAACGACCGCGCACTTGTTCCCCTTCACCTAAGATTTGCATCCCATGCAACAAAATTTTTTTGCACACTCCTGGTGCGCTTCCCGAAAGTCGTGCATCGAACGTGCGATGAGATTACCACTGACTCCAATCGTGGTAACGACCGCGCACTTGTTCCACATCACCTAAGATGAGCATCCGGTGCAACAAAATTTTTTTGCACACTTCTGGTGCGCTTCCCGAAAGCCGTGCATCGAACGTGTGAGGAGATTACCACTGACTCGAATCGTGGTAACGATCGCGCAATTGTTCCGCATCACCTAAGATGAGCATCCGGTGCAACAAAATTTTTTTTTGCACACTTCTAGTGCACTTGCCGAAAAGCCGTGCATCGAACGTGTGACAATATTACTACTGACTCCAATCGTGGTAACGACCGCGCGCACTTGTTCCACGTCACCTAAGATGAGCATCCGGTGCAACAAAATTTTTTGCACACTTCGTGCGCTTTCCCTAAAGCCGTGCATCCAACGTGTGACGAGATTACCACCGACTCTAATTGTGGTAACGACCGCGCACATGTTCCACGTCACCTAAGATGAGCATCCGGTGCAACAAAATTTTTTGGACACTTCGGTGCACTTCCCGAAAGCCGCATCGAACGTGTGACGAGATTACCACCGACTCTAATTGTGGTAACGACCCCCGCGCACTTGTTCCACGTCACCTAAGATGAGCATCCGGTGCAACAAAATTTTTTTGCACACTTCGTGCGCTTCCGAAAAGCCGTGCATCCAACGTGTGACGAGATTACCACCGACTCTAATTGTGGTAACGACCCGCGCACATGTTCCACGTCACCTAAGATGAGCATCCGGTGCAACAAAAATTTTTTGCACACTTCTGGCGCGCTTCCCGAAAGCCGTACATCGAACGTGCGATGAGATTACCACTGACTCCAATCGTGGTAACAACCGCGCACTTGTTCCACGTCACCTAAGATGAGCATCCGGTGCAACAAAATTTTTTGCACACATCTGGTGCGCTTCCCGAAAGCCGTGCATCGAACGAGCGTCGAGATTACCATTGACTCCAATCGTGGTAACGACCGCGCACTTGTTCCACGTCACCTAAGATGAGCATCGGGTGCAACAAAAATATTTTGCACACTTCTGGTGTGCTTCCCGAAAGCCGTGCATCGAACGTACGATGAGATTACCACTGACTCCAATAGTGGTAACAACCGCGCACTTGCTCCATGTCACCTAAGATAAGCATCCGGTGCAACAAAATTTTTTTTGCACACTTCTGGTGCGCTTCCCGAAAGCCGTGCATCGAACGTGCGAGGAGATTACCATTGACTCCAATCGTGGTAACGACCGGCGCACTTGTTCCACGTCACCTAAGATGAGCATCCGGTGCAACAAAATTTTTTGCACACTTCTGGTGTGCTTCCCAAAGCAGTTCATCGAACGTGCGATGAGATTACCACCGACTCGAATCGTGGTAACGACCGCGCACTTGTTCCATATCACGTAAGATGATCATCCGGTGCAACAAAATTTTTTGCACACTTCAGGTGCGCTTCCGAAAGCCATGCATCGAACGTCTGCGAGGCGATTACCACTGACTCGAATCGTGGTAACGACCGCGCACTTGTTACACATCACCTAAGATGAGCATCGGGTGCAACAAAATTTCTTTGCACGCTTCTGCGCGCTTCCCAAAAGCCGTGCATCGAACGTGTGACGAGATTGCCACTAACTCCAATCGTGGTAAGGACCGCGCACTTGTTCCACGTGACCTCACACGAGCATCCGGTGCAACAAAAATTTTTTGCACACTTCTAGCGTGCTTCCCGAAAGCCGTGCATCGAACGTGCGAGGAGATTACCACTGACTCGAATCGTGGTAACGACCGCGCACTTGTTCCACGTCACCTAAGATGAGCATCCGGTGCAACAAAATTTTTTTGCACACTTCTAGCGTGCTTCCCGAAAGCCGTGCAACGAACGTGTGAAAAGATTACCACTGACTCCAATCGAGGTAACGACCGCGCACTTGTTCCCCTTCACCTAAGATGAGCATCCCGTGCAACGTGCGACGAGATTACCACTGACTCCAATCGTGGTAACGACCGCGCACTTGTTCCACATCACCTAAGATGAGCGTCCGGTGCAACAAAATTTCTTTGCACACTTACGGTGCGCTTCCCAAAAAGCCGTGCATCGAACGTGCGACGAGAGATTACCACTGACTCCAATCGTGGTAACGACCGCGCACTTGTTCCACATCACCTAAGATGAGCGTCCGGTGCAACAAAATTTCTTTGCACACTTCTGGTGCGCTTCCCAAAAGCCGTGCATCGAACGTGTGACGAGATTACCACTAACTCCAATCGTGGTAAGGACCGCGCACTTGTTCCACGTGACCTCACACGAGCATCCGTTGCAACAAAAATTTATTACACACTTCCGGGCGTGCTTCCCGAAAGCCATGCATCGAACGCATGCGAGGAGATTACCACTGACTCGAATCGTGGTAACGACCGCGCGCACTTGTTCCACATCACCTAAGATGAGCATCCGGTGCAACAAAATTTTTTTGCACACTTCTAGTGCGCTTCCCGAAAGCCGTGCATCGAACGTGCGATAAGATTACCACTGACTCTAATTGTGGTAACGACCGCGCACTTGTTCCCCGTCACCTAAGATAAGCATCCGTGCAACAAAATTTTTTGCACACTTCTAGTGGGCTTCCCGAAAGCCGTGCATCGAACGTGTGACAAGATTACCACTGACTCCAATCGTGGTAACGACCGCGCACTTGTTCCACGCCTAAGATGAGCATCCGGTGCAACAAAAATTTTTGCACACTTCTAGTGCGCTTGCCGAAAAGCCGTGCATCGAACGTGTGACAAGATTACTACTGACTCAATCGTGGTAACGACCGGCGCACTTGTTCCACGTCACCTAAGATGAGCATCCGGTGCAACAAAATTTTTTTGCACACATCCGTGCGCTTCCCGAAAAAGCCATGCATCGAACGGCGTCGAGATTACCATTGACTCCAATCGTGGTAACGACCGCGCACTTGTTCCACGTCACCTAAGATGAGCATCGGGTGCAACAAAAATATTTTGCACACTTCTGGTGCCCTTCCCGAAAGTCGTGCATCGAACGTGCGAGGAGATTACCACTCGACTCGAATCGTGGTAACGATCGGCGCAATTGTTCCACATCACCTAAGATGAGCATCCGGTGCAACAAAATTTTTTTTGCACACTTCTAGTGCACTTGCCTAAAGCCGTGCATCGAACGTGTGACAAGATTACTGCTGACTCCAATCGTGGTAACGACCGCGCACTTGTTCCACGTCACCTAAGATGAGCATCCGGTGCAACAAAATTTTTTTGGACACTTCTCGTGCACTTCCCCGAAAGCCGTGCATCGAACGTGTGACGAGATTACCACTGACTCTAATTGTGGTAACGACCGGCGCACTTGTTCCACGTCACCTAAGATGAGCATCCGGTGCAACAAAATTTTTTGCACACTTCGGTGCGCTTCACGAAAAGCCGTGCATCAAACGTGTGACGAGATTACCACTGACTCTAATTGTGGTAACAACCGCGCACATGTTCCACGTCACCTAAGATGAGCATCCGGTGCAACAAAAATTTTTTGCACACTTCTGGCGCGCTTCCCGAAAGCCGTACATCGAACGTGCGCTGAGATTACCACTGACTCCAATCGTGGTAACAACCGCGCACTTGTTCCACGTCACCTAAGATGAGCATCCGGTGCAACAAAATTTTTTTGCACACATCTGGTGCGCTTCAAAAGCCCGTGCATCGAACGGCGTCGAGATTACCATTGACTCAATCGTGGTAACGACCGCGCACTTGTTCCACGTCACCTAAGATGAGCATCGGGTGCAACAAAAATATTTTGCACACTTCTGGTGTGCTTCCCGAAAGCCGTGCATCGAACGTACGATGAGATTACCACTGACTCCAATCGTGGTAACAACCGCGCACTTGTTCCATGCCACCTAAGATAAGCATCCGGTGCAACAAAAATTTTTTTGCACACTTCTAGTGGGCTTCCCGAAAGCCGTGCAACGAACGTGTGACAAGATTACCACTGACTCCAATCGTGGTAACGACCGCGCACTTGTTCCACGTCACCTAAGATGAGCATCCGGTGCAACAAAATTTTTTTGCACACTTCTAGTGCGCTTGCCGAAAGCCGTGCATCGAACGTGTGACAAGATTACTACTGACTCCAATCGTGGTAACGACCACGCACTTGTTCCACGTCACCTAAGATGAGCATCCGGTGCAACAAAATTTTTTTTGCACACATCTGGTGCGCTTCCCCGAAAGCCATGCATCGAACGAGCGTCGAGATTACCATTGACTCCAATCGTGGTAACGACCGCGCACTTGTTCCACGTCACCTAAGATGAGCATCGGGTGCAACAAAAATTTTTACACACTTCTGGTGTGCTTCCCGAAAAGCCGTGCATCGAACGGCGTCGAGATTACCATTGACTCAATCGTGGTAACGACCGCGCGCACTTGTTCCACGTCACCTAAGATGAGCATCCGGTGCAACAAAATTTTTTTGCACACTTCTGATGTGCTTCCCCGAAAGCCGTTCATCGAGCGTGCGAGGAGATTACCACTGACTCGAATCGTGGTAACGACCCGGCGCACTTGTTCCACATCACCTTAGATGATCATCCGGTGCAACAAAATTTTTTTTGCACACTTCTCGCGCGCTTCCCGAAAGCCGTGCATCGAACGTGCGAGGAGATTACCACCGACTCGAATCGTGGTAACGACCGGCGCACTTGTTCCACATCACCTAAGATGAGCATCCCGTGCAACAAAATTTTTTTGCACACTTCTAGTGCGCTTCCCGAAAGCCGGGCAACGAACGTGTGACAAGATTACCACTGACTCCAATCGTGGTAACGACCGCGCACTTGTTCCACGTCACCTAAGATGAGCATCCGATGCAACAAAATTTTTTTGCACACTTCTAGTGCGCTTGCCGAAAGCCGTGCATCGAACGTGCGAGGAGTTACCACTGACTCGAATCGTGGTAACGACCGCGCACGTGTTCCACATCACCTAAGATGAGCATCCGGTGCAACAAAATTTTTTGCACACTTCTGGTGCGCTTCCCGAAAAGCCGTGCATCGAACGTGCGGGAGATTACCACTGACTCGAATCGTGGTAACGATCGCGCAATTTTTCCACATCACCTAAGATGAGCATCCGGTGCAACAAAATTTTTTTGCACACATCTGGTGCGCTTCCCGAAAAAGCCGTGCATCGAACGGCGTCGAGATTACCATTGACTCAATCGTGGTAACGACCGCGCACTTGTTCCACGTCACCTAAGATGAGCATCGGGTGCAACAAAAATTTTTGCACACTTCGGTGTGCTTCCCGAAAGCCGTTCATCGAGCGTGCGATGAGATTACCACTGACTCGAATCGTGGTAACGACCGCGCACTTGTTCCATATCACCTAAGATGATCATCCGGTGCAACAAAATTTTTTTGCACACTTCTGGTGCGCTTCCCGGAGCCGTGCATCGAACGTGCGAGGCGATTACCACCGACTCGAATCGTGGTAACGACCGGCGCGCTTGTTACACATCACCTAAGATGAGCATCGGGTGCAACAAAATTTCTTTGCACGCTTCTGGTGCGCTTCCCAAAAGCCGTGCATCGAACGTGTGACGAGATTACCACTAACACCAATCGTGGTAATGACCGCGCACTTGTTCCATGTGACCTCACACGAGCATCCGGTGCAACAAAATTTTTTGCACACTTCTCGGCGTGCTTCCCTAAAGCCGTGCATCGAACGTGCGAGGAGATTACCACCGACTCGAATCGTGGTAACGATCGCGCACTTGTTCCACATCACCTAAGATGCGCATCCGGTGCAACAAAATTTTTTTGCACACTTCTAGTGCGCTTCCCGAAAGCCGTGCATCGAACGTGTGGCAAGATTACCACTGACTGCAATCGTGGTAACGACCGCACTTGTTCCACGTCACGTAAGATGAGCATCCGGTGCAACAAAATTTTTTGCACACTTCGGCGCGCTTCCCGAAAGTCGTGCATCGAACGTGCGACGAGATTACCACTGACTCAATCGTGGTAACGACCGGCGCACTTGTTCCACATCACCTAAGATGAGCGTCCGGTGCAACAAAATTTCTTTGCACACTTCTGGTGCGCTTCCCAAAAGCCGTGCATCGAACGTGTGACGAGATTACCACTAACTCCAATCGTGGTAAGGACCGCGCACTTGTTCCACGTGACCTCACACGAGCATCCGTTGCAACAAAAATTTATTGCACACTTCGGCGTGCTTCCCGAAAGCCGTGCATCGAACGTGCGAGGAGATTACCACCGACTTCGAATCGTGGTAACGACCGCGCACTTGTTCCACATCACCTAAGATGAGCATCCGGTGCAACAAAATTTTTTGCACACTTCTAGTGCGCTTCCGAAAGCCGTGCATCGAACGTGTGATAAGATGACTCTAATTGTGGTAACGACCGCGCATTTGTTCCCCGTCACCTAAGATAAGCATCCCGTGCAACAAAATTTTTTTGCACAATTCTAGTGGGCTTCCCGAAAGCCGTGCAACGAACGTGTGACAAGATTACCACTGACTCCAATCGTGCTAACGACCGCGCACTTGTTCCACGTCACCTAAGATGAGCATCCGGTGCAACAAAATTTTTTTGCACACTTCTAGTGCGCTTGCCGAAAGCCGTGCATCGAACGTGTGACAAGATTACTACTGACTCCAATCGTGGTAACGACCGCGCACTTGTTCCACGTCACCTAAGATGAGCATCCGGTGCAACAAAATTTTTTTTGCACACATCTGGTGCCCTTCCCGAAAGCCATGCATCGAACGAGCGTCGAGATTACCATTGACTCCAATCGTGGTAACGACCGCGCACTTGTTCCACGTCACCTAAGATGAGCATCGGGTGCAACAAAAATATTTTGCACACTTCGGTGCGCTTCCCGAAAGTCGTGAATCGAACGTGCGAGGAGATTACCACTGATTCGAATCGTGGTAACGATCGCGCAATTGTTCCACATCACCTAAGATGAGCATCCGGTGCAACAAAATTTTTTTTGCACACATCTGGTGCGCTTCCCGAAAGCCATGCATCGAACGAGCGTCGAGATTACCATTGACTCCAATCGTGGTAACGACCGCGCACTTGTTCCACGTCACCTAAGATGAGCATCGGGTGCAACAAAAATTTTTTACACACTTCTGGTGTGCTTCCCGAAAGCCGTGCATCGAACGAGCGTCGAGATTACCATTGACTCCAATCGTGGTAACGACCGCGCACTTGTTCCACGTCACCTAAGATGAGCATCCGGTGCAACAAAATTTTTTTGCACACTTCTGGTGTGCTTCCCGAAAGCCGTTCATCGAACGTGCGAGGAGATTACCACTGACTCGAATCGTGGTAACGACCGCGCACTTGTTCCACATCACCTTAGATGATCATCCGGTGCAACAAAATTTTTTTGCACACTTCTCGTGCGCTTCCCGAAAGCCGTGCATCGAACGTGCGAGGAGATTACCACTGACTCGAATCGTGGTAACGACCGCGCACTTGTTCCACATCACCTAAGATGAGCATCCCGTGCAACAAAATTTTTTTGCACACTTCTAGTGCGCTTCCCGAAAGCCGGGCAACGAACGTGTGACAAGATTACCACTGACTCCAATCGTGGTACCGACCGCGCACTTGTTCCACGTCACCTAAGATGAGCATCCGATGCAACAAAATTTTTTTGCACACTTCTAGTGCGCTTGCCGAAAGCCGTGCATCGAACGTGCGAGGAGTTACCACTGACTCGAATCGTGGTAACGACCCGCGCGCGTGTTCCACATCACCTAAGATGAGCATCCGGTGCAACAAAATTTTTTTGCACACTTCGGTGCGCTTCCCGAAAGCCGTGCATCGAGCGTGCGAGGAGATTACCACCGACTCGAATCGTGGTAACGATCGGCGCAATTTTTCCACATCACCTAAGATGAGCATCCGTGCAACAAAATTTTTTTGCACACATCTGGTGCGCTTCCCGAAAGCCGTGCATCGAACGCGGCGTCGAGATTACCATTGACTCCAATCGTGGTAACGACCGCGCACTTGTTCCACGTCACCTAAGATGAGCATCGGGTGCAACAAAAATTTTTGCACACTTACGGTGTGCTTCCCGAAAGCCGTTCATCGAACGTGCGATGAGATTACCACTGACTCGAATCGTGGTAACGACCACGCACTTGTTCCATATCACCTAAGATGATCATCCGGTGCAACAAAATTTTTTGCACACTTCGGTGCGCTTCCCGAAAGCCGTGCATCGAACGCGTCGCGGCGATTACCACTGACTCGAATCGTGGTAACGACCGCGCACTTGTTACACATCACCTAGGATGAGCATCGGGTGCAACAAAATTTCTTTGCACGCTTCGGTGCGCTTCCCAAAAGCCGTGCATCGAACGTGTGACGAGATTACCACTAACACCAATCGTGGTAATGACCGCGCACTTGTTCCATGTGACCTCACACGAGCATCCGGTGCAACAAAAATTTTTGCACACTTCTGGCGTGCTTCCCAAAAGCCGTGCATCGAACGCGTGCGAGGAGATTACCACTGACTCGAATCGTGGTAACGACCGCGCGCTTGTTCCACATCACCTAAGATGCGCATCCGGTGCAACAAAATTTTTTGCACACTTCTAGTGCGCTTCCCGAAAAGCCGTGCATCGAACGTGAGCAAGATTACCACCGACGCAATCGTGGTAACGACCAGCACTTGTTCCACGTCACGTAAGATGAGCATCCGGTGCAACAAAATTTTTTTGCACACTTCTGGCGCGCTTCCCGAAGTCGTGCATCGAACGTGCGACGAGATTACCACTGACTCCAATCGTGGTAACGACCGGCGCACTTGTTCCACATCACCTAAGATGAGCGTCCGGTGCAACAAAATTTCTTTGCACACTTCTGGTGCGCTTCCCAAAAGCCGTGCATCGAACGTGTGACGAGATTACCACTAACTCCAATCGTGGTAAGGACCGCGCACTTGTTCCACGTGACCTCACACGAGCATCCGTTGCAACAAAAAAATTTATTGCACACTTCCGGCGTGCTTCCCGAAAGCCGTGCATCGAACGTGCGAGGAGATTACCACTGACTCGAATCGTGGTAACGACCGCGCACTTGTTCCACATCACCTAAGATGAGCATCCGGTGCAACAAAATTTTTTTGCACACTTCTAGTGCGCTTCCCGAAAGCCGTGCATCGAACGTGTGATAAGATTACCAATGACTCCAATTGTGGTAACGACCGCGCACTTGTTCCCCGTCACCTAAGATAAGCATCCCGTGCAACAAAATTTTTTTGCACACTTCTAGTGGGCTTCCCGAAAGCCGTGCAACGAACGTGTGACAAGATTACCACTGACTCCAATCGTGGTAACGACCGCGCACTTGTTCCACGTCACCTAAGATGAGCATCCGGTGCAACAAAATTTTTTTTGCACACTTCTAGTGCGCTTTGCCGAAAAGCCGTGCATCGAACGTGTGACAAGATTACTACGACTCCAATCGTGGTAACGACCGCGCACTTGTTCCCGTCACCTAAGATGAGCATCCGGTGCAACAAAATTTTTTTGCACACATCCGCGCGCTTCCCGAAAAGCCATGCATCGAACGAGCGTCGAGATTACCATTGACTCCAATCGTGGTAACGACCGCGCACTTGTTCCACGTCACCTAAGATGAGCATCGGGTGCAACAAAAATATTTTGCACACTTCTGGTGCGCTTCCCGAAAGTCGTGAATCGAACGTGCGAGGAGATTACCACTGATTCGAATCGTGGTAACGATCGCGCAATTGTTCCACATCACCTAAGATGAGCATCCGGTGCAACAAAATTTTTTTTGCACACATCTGGTGCGCTTCCCAAAAGCCATGCATCGAACGAGCGTCGAGATTACCATTGACTCCAATCGTGGTAACGACCGCGCACTTGTTCCACGTCACCTAAGATGAGCATCGGGTGCATCAAAAATTTTTTACACACTTCTGGTGTGCTTCCCGAAAGCCGTGCATCGAACGAGCGTCGAGATTACCATTGACTCCAATCGTGGTAACGACCGCGCACTTGTTCCACGTCACCTAAGATGAGCATCCGGTGCAACAAAATTTTTTTGCACACTTCTGGTGTCGCTCCCGAAAGCCGTTCATCGAACGTGCGAGGAGATTACCACTGACTCGAATCGTGGTAACGACCGCGCACTTGTTCCACATCACCTTAGATGATCATCCGGTGCAACAAAATTTTTTGCACACTTCGTCGTGCGCTTCCCGAAAGTGCATCGAACGTGCGAGGAGATTACCACTGACTCGAATCGTGGTAACGACCGCGCACTTGTTCCACATCACCTAAGATGAGCATCCCGTGCAACAAAATTTTTTTGCACACTTCTAGTGCGCTTCCCGAAAGCCGGGCAACGAACGTGTGACAAGATTACCACTGACTCCAATCGTGGTAACGACCGCGCACTTGTTCCACGTCACCTAAGACGAGCATCCGATGCAACAAAATTTTTTTGCACACTTCTAGTGCGCTTGCCGAAAGCCGTGCATCGAACGTGCGAGGAGTTACCACTGACTCGAATCGTGGTAACGACCGCGCACGTGTTCCACATCACCTAAGATGAGCATCCGGTGCAACAAAATTTTTTTGCACACTTCTGGTGCGCTTCCCGAAAGCCGTGCATCGAACGTGCGAGGAGATTACCACTGACTCGAATCGTGGTAACGATCGCGCAATTTTTCCACATCACCTAAGATGAGCATCCGGTGCAACAAAATTTTTTTTGCACACATCTGGTGCGCTTCCCGAAAGCCGTGCATCGAACGAGCGTCGAGATTACCATTGACTCCAATCGTGGTAACGACCGCGCACTTGTTCCACGTCACCTAAGATGAGCATCGGGTGCAACAAAAATTTTTTGCACACTTCTGGTGTGCTTCCCGAAAGCCGTTCATCGAACGTGCGATGAGATTACCACTGACTCGAATCGTGGTAACGACCACGCACTTGTTCCATATCACCTAAGATGATCATCCGGTGCAACAAAATTTTTTTGCACACTTCTGGTGCGCTTCCCGAAAGCCGTGCATCGAACGTGCGAGGCGATTACCACTGACTCGAATCGTGGTAACGACCGCGCACTTGTTACACATCACCTAAGATGAGCATCGGGTGCAACAAAATTTCTTTGCACGCTTCTGGTGCGCTTCCCAAAAGCCGTGCATCGAACGTGTGACGAGATTACCACTAACACCAATCGTGGTAATGACCGCGCACTTGTTCCATGTGACCTCACACGAGCATCCGGTGCAACAAAAATTTTTTGCACACTTCTGGCGTGCTTCCCGAAAGCCGTGCATCGAACGTGCGAGGAGATTACCACTGACTCGAATCGTGGTAACGACCGCGCACTTGTTCCACATCACCTAAGATGCGCATCCGGTGCAACAAAATTTTTTTGCACACTTCTAGTGCGCTTCCCGAAAGCCGTGCATCGAACGTGTGGCAAGATTACCACTGACTGCAATCGTGGTAACGACCGCGCACTTGTTCCACGTCACGTAAGATGAGCATCCGGTGCAACAAAATTTTTTTGCACACTTCTGGCGCGCTTCCCGAAAGTCGTGCATCGAACGTCTGCGACGAGATTACCACTGACTCCAATCGTGGTAACGACCGCGCACTTGTTCCACATCACCTAAGATGAGCGTCCGGTGCAACAAAATTTCTTTGCACACTTTTGGTGCGCTTCCCAAAAGCCGTGCATCGAACGTGTGACGAGATTACCACTAACTCCAATCGTGGTAAGGACCGCGCACTTGTTCCACGTGACCTCACACGAGCATCCGTTGCAACAAAAATTTATTGCACACTTCTGGCGTGCTTCCCGAAAGCCGTGCATCGAACGTGCGAGGAGATTACCACTGACTCGAATCGTGGTAACGACCGCGCACTTGTTCCACATCACCTAAGATGCGCATGCGGTGCAACAAAATTTTTTTGCACACTTCTAGTGCGCTTCCCGAAAGCCGTGCATCGAACGTGTGATAAGATTACCAATGACTCTAATTGTGGTAACGACCGCGCACTTGTTCCCCGTCACCTAAGATAAGCATCCCGTGCAACAAAATTTTTTTGCACACTTCTAGTGGGCTTCCCGAAAGCCGTGCAACGAACGTGTGACAAGATTACCACTGACTCCAATCGTGCTAACGACCGCGCACTTGTTCCACGTCACCTAAGATGAGCATCCGGTGCAACAAAATTTTTTTGCACACTTCTAGTGCGCTTGCCGAAAGCCGTGCATCGAACGTGTGACAAGATTACTACTGACTCCAATCGTGGTAACGACCGCGCACTTGTTCCACGTCACCTAAGATGAGCATCGGTGCAACAAAATTTTTTTGCACACATCCGGTGCGCTTCCCGAAAGCCATGCATCGAACGAGCGTCGAGATTACCATTGACTCCAATCGTGGTAACGACCGCGCACTTGTTCCACGTCACCTAAGATGAGCATCGGGTGCAACAAAAATATTTTGCACACTTCTGGTGCGCTTCCCGAAAGTCGTGAATCGAACGTGCGAGGAGATTACCACAGATTCGAATCGTGGTAACGATCGGCGCAATTGTTCCACATCACCTAAGATGAGCATCCGTGCAACAAAATTTTTTTTGCACACTTCTAGTGCACTTGCCGAAAAGCCGTGCATCGAACGTGTGACAAGATTACTACTGACTCAATCGTGGTAACGACCAGCGCACTTGTTCCACGTCACCTAAGATGAGCATCCGGTGCAACAAAATTTTTTTGGACACTTCTCGTGCACTTCCCGAAAGCCGTGCATCGAACGTGTGACGAGATTACCACTGACTCTAATTGTGGTAACGACCGCGCACTTGTTCCACGTCACCTAAGATGAGCATCCGGTGC
The DNA here is from genome assembly GCA_015844335.1 of Chrysopogon serrulatus. Lineage (NCBI taxonomy): Eukaryota > Viridiplantae > Streptophyta > Magnoliopsida > Poales > Poaceae > Chrysopogon > Chrysopogon serrulatus. Next base: position 1,315,197 of record JADLZL010002315.1, on the reverse strand, counting down.
AACAAAATTTTTTTGCACACTTCTGATGCGCTTCCCCGGAAGCCGTGCATCAAACGTGTGACGAGATTACCACTGACTCTAATTGTGGTAACGACCGCGCGCACATGTTCCACGTCACCTAAGATGAGCATCCGGTGCAACAAAAATTTTTGCACACTTCTGGCGCGCTTCCCGAAAGCCGTACATCGAACGTGCGATGAGATTACCACTGACTCCAATCGTGGTAACAACCGCGCACTTCCCGAAAGCCGTGCATCGAACGTGCGAGGAGATTACCACTGACTCGAATCGTGGTAACGACCGCGCACTTGTTCCACATCACCTAAGATGAGCATCCGGTGCAACAAAATTTTTTTGCACACTTCTAGTGCGCTTCCCGAAAGCCGTGCATCGAACGTGTGATAAGATTACCACTGACTCTAATTGTGGTAACGACCGCGCACTTGTTCCCCCGTCACCTAAGATAAGCATCCGTGCAACAAAATTTTTTGCACACTTCTAGTGGGCTTCCCGAAAAGCCGTGCAACGAACGTGTGACAAGATTACCACTGACTCAATCGTGGTAACGACCGGCGCACTTGTTCCACGTCACCTAAGATGAGCATCCGGTGCAACAAAATTTTTTTGCACACTTCTAGTGCGCTTGCCGAAAGCCGTGCATCGAACGTGTGACAAGATTACTACTGACTCCAATCGTGGTAACGACCGCGCACTTGTTCCACGTCACCTAAGATGAGCATCCGGTGCAACAAAATTTTTTTTGCACACATCTGGTGCGCTTCCCGAAAGCCATGCATCGAACGAGCGTCGAGATTACCATTGACTCCAATCGTGGTAACGACCGCGCACTTGTTCCACGTCACCTAAGATGAGCATCGGGTGCAACAAAAATATTTTGCACACTTCTGGTGCGCTTCCCGAAAGTCGTGCATCGAACGTGCGAGGAGATTACCACTGACTCGAATCGTGGTAACGATCGCGCAATTGTTCCACATGACCTAAGATGAGCATCCGGTGCAACAAAATTTTTTTGCACACTTCTAGTGCACTTGCCGAAAGCCGTGCATCGAACGTGTGACAAGATTACTACTGACTCCAATCGTGGTAACGACCGCGCACTTGTTCCACGTCACCTAAGATGAGCATCCGGTGCAACAAAAATTTTTTGGACACTTCTCGTGCACTTCCCGAAAGCCGTGCATCGAACGTGTGACGAGATTACCACTGACTCTAATTGTGGTAACGACCGCGCACTTGTTCCACGTCACCTAAGATGAGCATCCGGTGCAACAAAATTTTTTTGCACACTTCTGGTGCGCTTCCCGAAAGCCGTGCATCAAACGTGTGACGAGATTACCACTGACTCTAATTGTGGTAACGACCGCGCACATGTTCCACGTCACCTAAGATGAGCATCCGGTGCAACAAAAATTTTTTGCACACTTCTGGCGCGCTTCCCGAAAGCCGTACATCGAACGTGCGATGAGATTACCACTGACTCCAATCGTGGTAACAACCGCGCACTTGTTCCACGTCACCTAAGATGAGCATCCGGTGCAACAAAATTTTTTTTGCACACATCTGGTGCGCTTCCCGAAAGCCGTGCTTCGAACGAGCGTCGAGATTACCATTGACTCCAATCGTGGTAACGACCGCGCACTTGTTCCACGTCACCTAAGATGAGCATCGGGTGCAACAAAAATATTTTGCACACTTCTGGTGTGCTTCCGGAAAGCCGTGCATCGAACGTACGATGAGATTACCACTGACTCCAATCGTGGTAACAACCGCGCACTTGTTCCATGTGACCTAAGATAAGCATCCGGTGCAACAAAATTTTTTTTGCACACTTCTGGTGCGCTTCCCGAAAGCCGTGCATCGAACGTGCGAGGAGATTACCACTGACACCAATCATGGTAACGACCGCGCACTTGTTCCACGTCACCTAAGATGAGCATCGGGTGCAACAAAAATTTTTTACACACTTCTGTGTGCTTCCCCGTTCGTGCATCGAACGAGCGTCGAGATTACCACCGACTCGAATCGTGGTAACGACCGCGCACTTGTTCCACATCACCTTAGATGATCATCCGGTGCAACAAAATTTTTTTGCACACTTCTCGTGCGCTTCCCGAAAGCCGTGCATCGAACGTGCGAGGAGATTACCACTGACTCGAATCGTGGTAACGACCGCGCACTTGTTCCACATCACCTAAGATGAGCATCCCTTGCAACAAAATTTTTTTTGCACACTTCTAGTGCGCTTCCCCGAAAGCCGGGCAACGAACGTGTGACAAGATTACCACGACTCCAATCGTGGTAACGACCGGCGCACTTGTTCCACGTCACCTAAGATGAGCATCCGATGCAACAAAATTTTTTGCACACTTCTAGTGCGCTTGCCGAAAGCCGTGCATCGAACGTGCGAGGAGTTACCACTGACTCGAATCGTGGTAACGACCGTGCACGTGTTCCACATCACCTAAGATGAGCATCCGGTGCAACAAAATTTTTTTGCACACTTCTGGTGCGCTTCTCGAAAGCCGTGCATCGAACGTGCGAGGAGATTACCACTGACTCCAATCGTGGTAACAACCGCGCACTTGTTCCATGTCACCTAAGATAAGCATCCGGTGCAACAAAATTTTTTTTTTGCACACTTCTAGTGCGCTTGCCGAAAGCCGTGCATCGAACGTGTGACAAGATTACTACTGACTCCAATCGTGGTAACGACCGCGCACTTGTTCCACGTCACCTAAGATGAGCATCCGGTGCAACAAAATTTTTTTTGCACACATCCGGTGCGCTTCGAAAGCCATGCATCGAACGAAGCGTCGAGATTACCATTGACTCCAATCGTGGTAACGATCTGCGCACTTGTTCCACGTCACCTAAGATGAGCATCGGGTGCAACAAAAATATTTTGCACACTTCGGTGCGCTTCCCCGAAAGCCGTGCATCGAACGTGCGAGGAGATTACCACTGACTCGAATCGTGGTAACGACCGCGCACTTGTTCCACATCACCTAAGATGAGCATCCCGTGCAACAAAATTTTTTTGCACACTTCTAGTGCGCTTCCCGAAAGCCGGGCAACGAACGTGTGACAAGATTACCACTGACTCCAATCGTGGTAACGACCGGCGCACTTGTTCCACGTCACCTAAGATGAGCATCCGATGCAACAAAATTTTTTTGCACACTTCTAGTGCGCTTGCCGAAAGCCGTGCATCGAACGTGCGAGGAGTTACCACTGACTCGAATCGTGGTAACGACCGTGCACGTGTTCCACATCACCTAAGATGAGCATCCGGTGCAACAAAATTTTTTTGCACACTTCTGTGCGCTTCCCGAAAGCCGTGCATCGAACGCGTGCGAGGAGATTACCACTGACTCGAATCGTGGTAACGATCGCGCAATTTTTCCACATCACCTAAGATGAGCATCCGGTGCAACAAAATTTTTTTGCACACATCCGGTGCGCTTCCCGAAAAGCCGTGCATCGAACGAGCGTCGAGATTACCATTGACTCCAATCGTGGTAACGACCACGCACTTGTTCCACGTCACCTAAGATGAGCATCGGGTGCAACAAAAATTTTTTGCACACTTCTGGTGTGTTTCCCGAAAGCCGTGCATCGAACGAGCGTCGAGATTACCATTGACTCCAATCGTGGTAACGACCGCGCACTTGCTCCACGTCACCTAAGATGAGCATCGGGTGCAACAAAAATTTTTGGCACACTTCTGGTGTGCTTCCTGAAAGCCGTTCATCGAACGTGCGATGAGATTACCACTGACTCGAATCGTGGTAACGACCGCGCACTTGTTCCATATCACCTAAGATGATCATCCGGTGCAACAAAATTTTTTGCACACTTCTGGTGCGCTTCCCGCCGTGCATCGAACGCGTGCGGGCGATTACCACGACTCGAATCGTGGTAACGACCGCGCACTTGTTACACGCCACCTAAGATGAGCATCGGGTGCAACAAAATTTCTTTGCACGCTTCGGTGCGCTTCCCAAAAAGCCGTGCATCGAACGTGTGACGAGATTACCACTAACACCAATCGTGGTAATGACCGGCGCACTTGTTCCATGTGACCTCACACGAGCATACGGTGCAACAAAAATTTTTGCACACTTCTGGGCGTGCTTCCCGAAAGCCGTGCATCGAACGTGCGAGGAGATTACCACGACTCGAATCGTGGTAACGACCGGCGCACTTGTTCCACATCACCTAAGATGCGCATCCGGTGCAACAAAATTTTTTCGCACACTTCTGGTGCGCTTCCGAAAGTGCATCGAACGTGCGAGGCGATTACCACTGACTCGAATCGTGGTAACGACCGCGCACTTGTTACACATCACCTAAGATGAGCATCGGGTGCAACAAAATTTCTTTGCACGCTTCGTGCGCTTCCCAAAAGCCGTGCATCGAACGTGTGACGAGATTACCACTAACACCAATCGTGGTAATGACCGCGCACTTGTTCCATGTGACCTCACACGAGCATACGGTGCAACAAAAATTTTTGCACACTTCTGGCGTGCTTCCCAAAGCCGTGCATCGAACGTGCGAGGAGATTACCACTGACTCGAATCGTGGTAACGACCCGGCGCACTTGTTCCACATCACCTAAGATGCGCATGCGGTGCAACAAAATTTTTTTGCACACTTCTAGTGCGCTTCCGAAAGCCGTGCATCGAACGTGTGACGAGATTACCACGACGCAATCGTGGTAACGACCGCGCACTTGTTCCACGTCCACGTAAGATGAGCATCCGAGCAACAAAATTTTTTGCACACTTCGGCGCTTCCCGAAAGTCGTGCATCGAACGTGCGACGAGATTACCACTGACTCCAATCGTGGTAACGACCGCGCACTTGTTCCACATCACCTAAGATGAGCGTCCGGTGCAACAAAATTTCTTTGCACACTTCGGTGCGCTTCCCAAAAGCCGTGCATCGAACGTGTGACGAGATTACCACTAACTCCAATCGTGGTAAGGACCGCGCGCACTTGTTCCACGTGACCTCACACGAGCATCCGTTGCAACAAAAATTTATTGCACACTTCTGGCGTGCTTCCCGAAAGCCGTACATCGAACGTGCTAGGAGATTACCACTGACTCGAATCGTGGTAACGACCGCGCACTTGTTCCACATCACCTAAGATGAGCATCCGGTGCAACAAAATTTCTTTGCACGCTTCGTGCGCTTCCCAAAAGCCGTGCATCGAACGTGTGACGAGATTACCACTAACACCAATCGTGGTAATGACCGCGCACTTGTTCCATGTGACCTCACACGAGCATACGGTGCAACAAAAATTTTTTTGCACACTTCCGGCGTGCTTCCCGAAAGCCGTGCATCGAACGTGCGAGGAGATTACCACGACTCGAATCGTGGTAACGACCGCGCGCTTGTTCCACATCACCTAAGATGCGCATCCGGTGCAACAAAATTTTTTGCACACTTCTAGTGCGCTTCCCGAAAACCGTGCATCGAACGTGTGGCAAGATTACCACCGACTGCAATCGTGGTAACGACCGGCGCACTTGTTCCACGTCACGTAAGATGAGCATCCGGTGCAACAAAATTTTTTGCACACTTCGGGCGCGCTTCCCGAAAGTCGTGCATCGAACGTGCGACGAGATTACCACCGACTCCAATCGTGGTAACGACCGCGCACTTGTTCCACATCACCTAAGATGAGCGTCCGGTGCAACAAAATTTCTTTGCACACTTCGGTGCGCTTCCCCAAAAGCCGTGCATCGAACGTGTGACGAGATTACCACTAACTCCAATCGTGGTAAGGACCGCGCACTTGTTCCACGTGACCTCACACGAGCATCCGTTGCAACAAAAATTTATTGCACACTTCGGCGTGCTTCCCCGAAAGCCGTACATCGAACGTGCGAGGAGATTACCACCGACTCGAATCGTGGTAACGACCCGCGCGCACTTGTTCCACATCACCTAAGATGAGCATCCGGTGCAACAAAATTTTTTGCACACTTCTAGTGCGCTACCCGAAAAGCCGTGCATCGAACGTGTGATAAGATTACCACTGACTCTAATTGTGGTAACGACCGCGCACTTGTTCCCCGTCACCTAAGATAAGCATCCCGTGCAACAAAACTTTTTGCACACTTCTAGTGGGCTTCTCGAAAGCCGTGCAACGAAAGTGTGACAAGATTACCACCGACTCCAATCGTGGTAACGACCGCGCACTTGTTCCACGTCACCTAAGATGAGCATCCGGTGCAACAAAATTTTTTTTGCACACTTCTAGTGCGCTTGCCGAAAGCCGTGCATCGAACGTGTGACAAGATTACTACGACTCCAATCGTGGTAACGACCGCGCGCACTTGTTCCACGTCACCTAAGATGAGCATCCGGTGCAACAAAATTTTTTTTGCACACATCTGGTGCGCTTCCCGAAAGCCATGCATCGAACGAGCGTCGAGATTACCATTGACTCCAATCGTGGTAACGACCACGCACTTGTTCCACGTCACCTAAGATGAGCATCGGGTGCAACAAAAATTTTTGCACACTTCGGTGTGTTTTCCGAAAGCCGTGCATCGAACGAGCGTCGAGATTACCATTGACTCAATCGTGGTAACGACCGCGCACTTGTTCCACGTCACCTAAGATGAGCATCGGGTGCAACAAAAATTTTTGGCACACTTCTGTGTGCTTTCCCGAAAGCCGCTCATCGAACGTGCGATGAGATTACCACCGACTCGAATCGTGGTAACGACCGCGCACTTGTTCCACATCACCTAAGATGAGCATCCCTTGCAACAAAATTTTTTTGCACACTTCTAGTGCGCTTCCCGAAAGCCGGGCAACGAACGTGTGACAAGATTACCACTGACTCCAATCGTGGTAACGACCGCGCACTTGTTCCACGTCACCTAAGATGAGCTTCCGATGCAACAAAATTTTTTTGCACACTTCTAGTGCGCTTGCCGAAAGCCGTGCATCGAACGTGCGAGGAGTTACCACTGACTCGAATCGTGGTAACGACCGTGCACGTGTTCCACATCACCTAAGATGAGCATCCGGTGCAACAAAATTTTTTTGCACACTTCTGGTGCGCTTCTCGAAAGCCGTGCATCGAACGTGCGAGGAGATTACCACTGACTCCAATCGTGGTAACAACCGCGCACTTGTTCCATGTCACCTAAGATAAGCATCCGGTGCAACAAAATTTTTTTTTTGCACACTTCTAGTGCGCTTGCCGAAAGCCGTGCATCGAACGTGTGACAAGATTACTACTGACTCCAATCGTGGTAACGACCGCGCACTTGTTCCACGTCACCTAAGATGAGCATCCGGTGCAACAAAATTTTTTTTGCACACATCTGGTGCGCTTCCCGAAAGCCATGCATCGAACGAGCGTCGAGATTACCATTGACTCCAATCGTGGTAACGACCGCGCACTTGTTCCACGTCACCTAAGATGAGCATCGGGTGCAACAAAAATATTTTGCACACTTCTGGTGCGCTTCCCGAAAGCCGTGCATCGAACGTGCGAGGAGATTACCACTGACTCGAATCGTGGTAACGACCGCGCACTTGTTCCACATCACCTAAGATGAGCATCCCGTGCAACAAAATTTTTTTGCACACTTCTAGTGCGCTTCCCGAAAGCCGGGCAACGAACGTGTGACAAGATTACCACTGACTCCAATCGTGGTAACGACCGCGCACTTGTTCCACGTCACCTAAGATGAGCATCCGATGCAACAAAATTTTTTTGCACACTTCTAGTGCGCTTGCCGAAAGCCGTGCATCGAACGTGCGAGGAGTTACCACTGACTCGAATCGTGGTAACGACCGTGCACGTGTTCCACATCACCTAAGATGAGCATCCGGTGCAACAAAATTTTTTTGCACACTTCTGGTGCGCTTCCCGAAAGCCGTGCATCGAACGTGCGAGGAGATTACCACTGACTCGAATCGTGGTAACGATCGCGCAATTTTTCCACATCACCTAAGATGAGCATCCGGTGCAACAAAATTTTTTTTGCACACATCTGGTGCGCTTCCCGAAAGCCGTGCATCGAACGAGCGTCGAGATTACCATTGACTCCAATCGTGGTAACGACCACGCACTTGTTCCACGTCACCTAAGATGAGCATCGGGTGCAACAAAAATTTTTTGCACACTTCTGGTGTGTTTCCCGAAAGCCGTGCATCGAACGAGCGTCGAGATTACCATTGACTCCAATCGTGGTAACGACCGCGCACTTGTTCCACGTCACCTAAGATGAGCATCGGGTGCAACAAAATTTTTGGCACACTTCGGTGTGCTTCCTGAAAGCCGTTCATCGAACGTGCGATGAGATTACCACCGACTCGAATCGTGGTAACGACCGCGCACTTGTTCCATATCACCTAAGATGATCATCCGGTGCAACAAAATTTTTTGCACACTTCTGGTGCGCGCTTCCCGAAAGCCGTGCATCGAACGTGCGGCGATTACCACCGACTCGAATCGTGGTAACGACCGCGCGCACTTGTTACACATCACCTAAGATGAGCATCGGGTGCAACAAAATTTCTTTGCACGCTTCGCGCGCTTCCCAAAAAGCCGTGCATCGAACGTGTGACGAGATTACCACTAACACCAATCGTGGTAATGACCGCGCACTTGTTCCATGTGACCTCACACGAGCATACGGTGCAACAAAAATTTTTTGCACACTTCTGGCGTGCTTCCCGAAAGCCGTGCATCGAACGTGCGAGGAGATTACCACTGACTCGAATCGTGGTAACGACCGCGCACTTGTTCCACATCACCTAAGATGCGCATCCGGTGCAACAAAATTTTTTTCGCACACTTCTGGTGCGCTTCCCTTCCAGCCGTGCATCGAACGTGCGAGGCGATTACCACTGACTCGAATCGTGGTAACGACCGCGCACTTGTTACACATCACCTAAGATGAGCATCGGGTGCAACAAAATTTCTTTGCACGCTTCGGTGCGCTTCCCAAAAGCCGTGCATCGAACGTGTGACGAGATTACCGCTAACACCAATCGTGGTAATGACCGGCGCGACTTGTTCCATGTGACCTCACACGAGCATACGGTGCAACAAAAATTTTTTGCACACTTCGGCGTGCTTCCCGAAAGCCGTGCATCGAACGTGCGAGGAGATTACCACCGACTCGAATCGTGGTAACGACCGCGCACTTGTTCCACATCACCTAAGATGCGCATGCGGTGCAACAAAATTTTTTTGCACACTTCTAGTGCGCTTCCGAAAACCGTGCATCGAACGTGTGGCAAGATTACCACCGACTGCAATCGTGGTAACGACCGCGCACTTGTTCCACGTCACGTAAGATGAGCATCCGGAGCAACAAAATTTTTTGCACACTTCTGGTGCGCTTCCCGAAAGTCGTGCATCGAACGTGCGACGAGATTACCACCGACTCAATCGTGGTAACGACCGGCGCACTTGTTCCACATCACCTAAGATGAGCGTCCGGTGCAACAAAATTTCTTTGCACACTTCTGGTGCGCTTCCCAAAAGCCGTGCATCGAACGTGTGACGAGATTACCACTAACTCCAATCGTGGTAAGGACCGCGCACTTGTTCCACGTGACCTCACACGAGCATCCGTTGCAACAAAAATTTATTGCACACTTCGGCGTGCTTCCCGAAAAGCCGTACATCGAACGTGCTAGGAGATTACCACCGACTCGAATCGTGGTAACGACCGCAAGACTTGTTCCACATCACCTAAGATGAGCATCCGGTGCAACAAAATTTCTTTGCACGCTTCTGGTGCGCTTCCCAAAAGCCGTGCATCGAACGTGTGACGAGATTACCACTAACACCAATCGTGGTAATGACCGGCGCACTTGTTCCATGTGACCTCACACGAGCATACGGTGCAACAAAAATTTTTTGCACACTTCTGGCGTGCTTCCCGAAAGCCGTGCATCGAACGTGCGAGGAGATTACCACTGACTCGAATCGTGGTAACGACCGCGCACTTGTTCCACATCACCTAAGATGCGCATCCGGTGCAACAAAATTTTTTTGCACACTTCTAGTGCGCTTCCCGAAAACCGTGCATCGAACGTGTGGCAAGATTACCACTGACTGCAATCGTGGTAACGACCGCGCACTTGTTCCACGTCACGTAAGATGAGCATCCGGAGCAACAAAATTTTTTTGCACACTTCTGGTGCGCTTCCCGAAAGTCGTGCATCGAACGTGCGACGAGATTACCACTGACTCCAATCGTGGTAACGACCGCGCACTTGTTCCACATCACCTAAGATGAGCGTCCGGTGCAACAAAATTTCTTTGCACACTTCTGGTGCGCTTCCCAAAAGCCGTGCATCGAACGTGTGACGAGATTACCACTAACTCCAATCGTGGTAAGGACCGCGCACTTGTTCCACGTGACCTCACACGAGCATCCGTTGCAACAAAAATTTATTGCACACTTCTGGCGTGCTTCCCGAAAGCCGTACATCGAACGTGCTAGGAGATTACCACTGACTCGAATCGTGGTAACGACCGCGCACTTGTTCCACATCACCTAAGATGAGCATCCGGTGCAACAAAATTTCTTTGCACGCTTCTGGTGCGCTTCCCAAAAGCCGTGCATCGAACGTGTGACGAGATTACCACTAACACCAATCGTGGTAATGACCGCGCACTTGTTCCATGTGACCTCACACGAGCATACGGTGCAACAAAAATTTTTGCACACTTCGGCGTGCTTCCCGAAAGCCGTGCATCGAACGTGCGAGGAGATTACCACTGACTCGAATCGTGGTAACGACCGCGCACTTGTTCCACATCACCTAAGATGCGCATCCGGTGCAACAAAATTTTTTTGCACACTTCTAGTGCGCTTCCCGAAAACCGTGCATCGAACGTGTGGCAAGATTACCACTGACTGCAATCGTGGTAACGACCGCGCACTTGTTCCACGTCACGTAAGATGAGCATCCGGTGCAACAAAATTTTTTCGCACACTTCTGGCGCGCTTCCCGAAAGTCGTGCATCGAACGTGCGACGAGATTACCACTGACTCCAATCGTGGTAACGACCGCGCACTTGTTCCACATCACCTAAGATGAGCGTCCGGTGCAACAAAATTTCTTTGCACACTTCTGGTGCGCTTCCCAAAAGCCGTGCATCGAACGTGTGACGAGATTACCACTAACTCCAATCGTGGTAAGGACCGGCGCACTTGTTCCACGTGACCTCACACGAGCATCCGTTGCAACAAAAATTTATTGCACACTTACGGCGTGCTTCCCGAAAAGCCGTACATCGAACGTCGTGCGAGGAGATTACCACCGACTCGAATCGTGGTAACGATCGCGCAATTTTTCCACATCACCTAAGATGAGCATCCGGTGCAACAAAATTTTTTTTGCACACATCTGGTGCGCTTCCCGAAAGCCGTGCATCGAACGAGCGTCGAGATTACCATTGACTCCAATCGTGGTAACGACCACGCACTTGTTCCACGTCACCTAAGATGAGCATCGGGTGCAACAAAAATTTTTGCACACTTCGGTGTGTTTCCCCGAAAGCCGTGCATCGAACGAGCGTCGAGATTACCATTGACTCCAATCGTGGTAACGACCGGCGCACTTGTTCCACGTCACCAAAGATGAGCATCGGGTGCAACAAAAATTTTTGGCACACTTCTGGTGTGCTTCCTGAAAGCCGTTCATCGAACGTGCGATGAGATTACCACTGACTCGAATCGTGGTAACGACCGCGCACTTGTTCCATATCACCTAAGATGATCATCCGGTGCAACAAAATTTTTTCGCACACTTCTGGTGCGCTTCCCGAAAGCCGTGCATCGAACGTGCGAGGCGATTACCACTGACTCGAATCGTGGTAACGACCGCGCACTTGTTACACATCACCTAAGATGAGCATCGGGTGCAACAAAATTTCTTTGCACGCTTCTGGTGCGCTTCCCAAAAGCCGTGCATCGAACGTGTGACGAGATTACCACTAACACCAATCGTGGTAATGACCGGCGCACTTGTTCCATGTGACCTCACACGAGCATACGGTTGCAACAAAAATTTTTGCACACTTCTGGCGTGCTTCCCGAAAGCCGTGCATCGAACGTGCGAGGAGATTACCACCGACTCGAATCGTGGTAACGACCGCGCACTTGTTCCACATCACCTAAGATGCGCATCCGTGCAACAAAATTTTTTTCGCACACTTCGGTGCGCTTCCCGAAAAGCCGTGCATCGAACGTGCGGGCGATTACCACTGACTCGAATCGTGGTAACGACCGCGCACTTGTTACACATCACCTAAGATGAGCATCGGGTGCAACAAAATTTCTTTGCACGCTTCTGGTGCGCTTCCCAAAAGCCGTGCATCGAACGTGTGACGAGATTACCGCTAACACCAATCGTGGTAATGACCGCGCACTTGTTCCATGTGACCTCACACGAGCATACGGTGCAACAAAAATTTTTTGCACACTTCTGGCGTGCTTCCCGAAAGCCGTGCATCGAACGTGCGAGGAGATTACCACTGACTCGAATCGTGGTAACGACCGCGCACTTGTTCCACATCACCTAAGATGCGCATGCGGTGCAACAAAATTTTTTTGCACACTTCTAGTGCGCTTCCCGAAACCGTGCATCGAACGTGTGGCAAGATTACCACTGACTGCAATCGTGGTAACGACCGCGCACTTGTTCCACGTCACGTAAGATGAGCATCCGAGCAACAAAATTTTTTTGCACACTTCGGCGCGCTTCCCGAAAGTCGTGCATCGAACGTGCGACGAGATTACCACTGACTCCAATCGTGGTAACGACCGCGCACTTGTTCCACATCACCTAAGATGAGCGTCCGGTGCAACAAAATTTCTTTGCACACTTCTGGTGCGCTTCCCAAAAGCCGTGCATCGAACGTGTGACGAGATTACCACTAACTCCAATCGTGGTAAGGACCGCGCACTTGTTCCACGTGACCTCACACGAGCATCCGTTGCAACAAAAATTTATTGCACACTTCTGGCGTGCTTCCCGAAAGCCGTACATCGAACGTGCTAGGAGATTACCACTGACTCGAATCGTGGTAACGACCGCGCACTTGTTCCACATCACCTAAGATGAGCATCCGGTGCAACAAAATTTCTTTGCACGCTTCTGGTGCGCTTCCCAAAAGCCGTGCATCGAACGTGTGACGAGATTACCACTAACACCAATCGTGGTAATGACCGCGCACTTGTTCCATGTGACCTCACACGAGCATACGGTGCAACAAAAATTTTTTGCACACTTCTGGCGTGCTTCCCGAAAGCCGTGCATCGAACGTGCGAGGAGATTACCACTGACTCGAATCGTGGTAACGACCGCGCACTTGTTCCACATCACCTAAGATGCGCATCCGGTGCAACAAAATTTTTTTGCACACTTCTAGTGCGCTTCCCGAAAGCCGTGCATCGAACGTGTGGCAAGATTACCACTGACTGCAATCGTGGTAACGACCGCGCACTTGTTCCACGTCACGTAAGATGAGCATCCGGTGCAACAAAATTTTTTTGCACACTTCTGGCGCGCTTCCCGAAAGTCGTGCATCGAACGTGCGACGAGATTACCACTGACTCCAATCGTGGTAACGACCGCGCACTTGTTCCACATCACCTAAGATGAGCGTCCGGTGCAACAAAATTTCTTTGCACACTTCTGGTGCGCTTCCCAAAAGCCGTGCATCGAACGTGTGACGAGATTACCACTAACTCCAATCGTGGTAAGGACCGCGCACTTGTTCCACGTGACCTCACACGAGCATCCGTTGCAACAAAAATTTATTGCACACTTCTGGCGTGCTTCCCGAAAGCCGTACATCGAACGTGCGAGGAGATTACCACTGACTCGAATCGTGGTAACGACCGCGCACTTGTTCCACATCACCTAAGATGAGCATCCGGTGCAACAAAATTTTTTTGCACACTTCTAGTGCGCTACCCGAAAGCCGTGCATCGAACGTGTGATAAGATTACCACTGACTCTAATTGTGGTAACGACCGCGCACTTGTTCCCCGTCACCTAAGATAAGCATCCCGTGCAACAAAACTTTTTTGCACACTTCTAGTGGGCTTCTCGAAAGCCGTGCAACGAAAGTGTGACAAGATTACCACTGACTCCAATCGTGGTAACGACCGCGCACTTGTTCCACGTCACCTAAGATGAGCATCCGGTGCAACAAAATTTTTTGCACACTTCTAGTGCGCTTGCCGAAAGCCGTGCATCGAACGTGTGACAAGATTACTACGACTCCAATCGTGGTAACGACCCAGCGCACTTGTTCCACGTCACCTAAGATGAGCATCGGTGCAACAAAATTTTTTTGCACACATCTGGTGCGCTTCCCGAAAGCCATGCATCGAACGAGCGTCGAGATTACCATTGACTCCAATCGTGGTAACGACCACGCACTTGTTCCACGTCACCTAAGATGAGCATCGGGTGCAACAAAAATTTTTTGCACACTTCGGTGTGTTTTCCCGAAAAGCCGTGCATCGAGCGGCGTCGAGATTACCATTGACTCAATCGTGGTAACGACCGGCGCACTTGTTCCACGTCACCTAAGATGAGCATCGGGTGCAACAAAATTTTTTGGCACACTTACGGTGTGCTTCCCGAAAGCCGTTCATCGAGCGTGCGATGAGATTACCACTGACTCGAATCGTGGTAACGACCCGCGCACTTGTTCCATATCACCTAAGATGATCATCCGGTGCAACAAAATTTTTTTGCACACTTCGGTGCGCTTCCGAAAGCCGTGCATCGAACGTGCGGGCGATTACCACCGACTCGAATCGTGGTAACGACCGGCGCACTTGTTACACATCACCTAAGATGAGCATCGGGTGCAACAAAATTTCTTTGCACGCTTCTGGTGCGCTTCCCAAAAGCCGTGCATCGAACGTGTGACGAGATTACCACTAACACCAATCGTGGTAATGACCGCGCACTTGTTCCATGTGACCTCACACGAGCATACGGTGCAACAAAAATTTTTTGCACACTTCTGGCGTGCTTCCCGAAAGCCGTGCATCGAACGTGCGAGGAGATTACCACTGACTCGAATCGTGGTAACGACCGCGCGCTTGTTCCACATCACCCAAGATGCGCATCCGGTGCAACAAAATTTTTTGCACACTTCTAGTGCGCTTCCCGAAAGCTGTGCATCGAGCGTGTGGCAAGATTACCACTGACTGCAATCGTGGTAACGACCGGCGCACTTGTTCCACGTCACGTAAGATGAGCATCCGGTGCAACAAAATTTTTTGCACACTTACGGCGCTTTCGAAAGTCGTGCATCGAACGTCTTGACGAGATTACCACTGACTCCAATCGTGGTAACGACCGCGCACTTGTTCCACATCACCTAAGATGAGCGTCCGGTGCAACAAAATTTCTTTGCACACTTCTGGTGCGCTTCCCAAAAGCCGTGCATCGAACGTGTGACGAGATTACCACTAACTCCAATCGTGGTAAGGACCGCGCACTTGTTCCACGTGACCTCACACGAGCATCCGTTGCAACAAAAATTTATTGCACACTTCTGGCGTGCTTCCCGAAAGCCGTGCATCGAACGTGCGAGGAGATTACCACTGACTCGAATCGTGGTAACGACCGCGCACTTGTTCCACATCACCTAAGATGAGCATCCGGTGCAACAAAATTTTTTTGCACACTTCTAGTGCGCTACCCGAAAGCCGTGCATCGAACGTGTGATAAGATTACCACTGACTCTAATTGTGGTAATGACCGCGCACTTGTTCCCCGTCACCTAAGATAAGCATCCCGTGCAACAAAATTTTTTTGCACACTTCTAGTGGGCTTCCCGAAAGCCGTGCAACGAACGTGTGACAAGATTACCACTGACTCCAATCGTGGTAACGACCGCGCACTTGTTCCACGTCACCTAAGATGAGCATCCGGTGCAACAAAATTTTTTTGCACACTTCTAGTGCGCTTGCCGAAAGCCGTGCATCGAACGTGTGACAAGATTACTACTGACTCCAATCGTGGTAACGACCGCGCACTTGTTCCACGTCACCTAAGATGAGCATCCGGTGCAACAAAATTTTTTTGCACACTTCTGGTGCGCTTCCCGAAAGCCATGCATCGAACGGCGTCGAGATTACCATTGACTCCAATCGTGGTAACGACCGCGCACTTGTTCCACGTCACCTAAGATGAGCATCGGGTGCAACAAAATATTTTGCACACTTCTGGTGCGCTTCCGAAAGTCGTGCATCGAACGTGCGAGGAGATTACCACTGACTCGAATCGTGGTAACGATCGCGCAATTGTTCCACATCACCTAAGATGAGCATCCGGTGCAACAAAATTTTTTTGCACACTTCTAGTGCACTTGCCGGAAGCCGTGCATCGAACGTGTGACAAGATTACTACTGACTCAATCGTGGTAACGACCCGGCGCACTTGTTCCACGTCACCTAAGATGAGCATCCGGGGCAACAAAATTTTTTTTGGACACTTCGTGCACTTCCCGAAAGCCGTGCATCGAGCGTGTGACGAGATTACCACTGACTCTAATTGTGGTAACGACCGGCGCACTTGTTCCACGTCACCTAAGATGAGCATCCGGTGCAACAAAATTTTTTGCACACTTAAGTGCGCTTCCCGAAAGCCGTGCATCAAGCGTGTGACGAGATTACCACTGACTCTAATTGTGGTAACGACCGGCGCACATGTTCCACGTCACCTAAGATGAGCATCCGGTGCAACAAAAATTTTTGCACACTTCTGGCGCGCTTCCCGAAAGCCGTTACATCGAGCGTGCGATGAGATTACCACTGACTCCAATCGTGGTAACAACCGCGCGCTTGTTCCACGTCACCTAAGATGAGCATCCGTGCAACAAAATTTTTTTTGCACACATCTGGTGCGCTTCGAAAGCCGTGCATCGAACGAGCGTCGAGATTACCATTGACTCCAATCGTGGTAACGACCGGCGCACTTGTTCCACGTCACCTAAGATGAGCATCGGGTGCAACAAAAATATTTTGCACACTTCTGGTGTGCTTCCGGGAAAGCCGTGCATCGAGCGTGCGATGAGATTACCACTGATTCCAATCGTGGTAACAACCGCGCACTTGTTCCATGTGACCTAAGATAAGCATCCGGTGCAACAAAATTTTTTTTGCACACTTCTGGTGCGCTTCCGAAAGCCGTGCATCGAGCGTGCGAGGAGATTACCACCCGACTCAATCGTGGTAACGACCGGCGCGCTTGTTCCACGTCACCTAAGATGAGCATCGGGTGCAACAAAAATTTTTACACACTTCGGTGTGCTTCCCGAAAGTGTGCATCGAACGAGCGTCGAGATTACCATTGACTCCAATCGTGGTAACGACCGCGCACTTGTTCCACGTCACCTAAGATGAGCATCCGGTGCAACAAAATTTTTTGCACACTTCTGGTGTGCTTCGAATGCCGTTCATCGAGCGTGCGAGGAGATTACCACTGACTCGAATCATGGTAACGACCGCGCTTGTTCCACATCACCTTAGATGATCATCCGGTGCAACAAAATTTTTTGCACACTTCTGGTGCGCTTCCCCGTGCATCGAGCGTGCGAGGAGATTACCACCGACTCGAATCGTGGTAACGACCACGCACTTGTTCCACATCACCTAAGATGAGCATCCCGTGCAACAAAAATTTTTTGCACACTTCTAGTGCGCTTCCCCAAAGCCGGGCAACGAACGTGTGACAAGATTACCACCGACTCCAATCGTGGTAACGACCGGCGCACTTGTTCCACGTCACCTAAGATGAGCATCCGATGCAACAAAATTTTTTTGCACACTTCTAGTGCGCTTGCCGAAAAGCCGTGCATCGAGCGTGCGAGGAGTTACCACCGACTCGAATCGTGGTAACGGCCGTGCACGTGTTCCACATCACCTAAGATGAGCATCCGGTGCAACAAAATTTTTTTGCACACTTCTGGTGCGCTTCCCGAAAGCCGTGCATCGAACGTGCGAGGAGATTACCACTGACTCGAATCGTGGTAACGATCGCGCAATTTTTCCACATCACCTAAGATGAGCATCCGGTGCAACAAAATTTTTTTTGCACACATCTGGTGCGCTTCCCGAAAGCCGTGCATCGAACGGCGTCGAGATTACCATTGACTCAATCGTGGTAACGACCACGCACTTGTTCCACGTCACCTAAGATGAGCATCGGGTGCAACAAAAATTTTTGCACACTTCGGTGTGTTTCCCGAAAGCCGTGCATCGAACAAGCGTCGAGATTACCATTGACTCAATCGTGGTAACGACCGGCGCACTTGTTCCACGTCACCTAAGATGAGCATCGGGTGCAACAAAAATTTTTGGCACACTTCTGGTGTGCTTCCCGAAAGCCGTTCATCGAACGTGCGATGAGATTACCACTGACTCGAATCGTGGTAACGACCGCGCACTTGTTCCATATCACCTAAGATGATCATCCGGTGCAACAAATTTTTTTTGCACACTTACGTGCGCTTCCCGAAAGCCGTGCATCGAACGTGCGAGGCGATTACCACTGACTCGAATCGTGGTAACGACCGCGCACTTGTTACACATCACCTAAGATGAGCATCCGGTGCAACAAAATTTTTTTGCACACTTCTAGTGCACTTGCCGAAAGCCGTGCATCGAACGTGTGACAAGATTACTACTGACTCCAATCGTGGTAACGACCGCGCACTTGTTCCACGTCACCTAAGATGAGCATCCGGTGCAACAAAATTTTTTTGGACACTTCTGGAGCGCTTCCCGAAAGTCGTGCATCGAACGTGTGACAAGATTACTACTGACTCCAATCGTGGTAACGACCGCGCACTTGTTCCACGTCACCTAAGATGCGCATCCGGTGCAACAAAATTTTTTTGCACACTACTAGTGCGCTTCCCGAAAGCCGTGCATCGAGCGTGTGGCAAGATTACCACCGACTGCAATCGTGGTAACGACCGGCGCACTTGTTCCACGTCACGTAAGATGAGCATCCGGTGCAACAAAATTTTTTTGCACACTTCTGAGTGCGCTTCCCGAAAAGCCGTGCATCAAACGTGTGACGAGATTACCACTGACTCTAATTGTGGTAACGACCGCGCACATGTTCCACGTCACCTAAGATGAGCATCCGGTGCAACAAAAATTTTTGCACACTTCTGGCGCCGCTTCCCGAAAGCCGTATATCGAGCGTGCGATGAGATTACCATCGACTCCAATCGTGGTAACAACCCGCGCACTTGTTCCACGTCACCTAAGATGAGCATCCGGTGCAACAAAATTTTTTTGCACACATCTGGTGCGCTTCCCGAAAAGCCGTGCATCGAACGAGGCGTCGAGATTACCATTGACTCAATCGTGGTAACGACCGGCGCACTTGTTCCACGTCACCTAAGATGAGCATCGGGTGCAACAAAAATATTTTGCACACTTCTGGTGTGCTTCCGGGAAAAGCCGTGCATCGAACGTGCGATGAGATTACCACTGATTCCAATCGTGGTAACAACCGCGCACTTGTTCCATGTGACCTAAGATAAGCATCCGGTGCAACAAAATTTTTTTGCACACTTCGGTGCGCTTCCCGAAAGTGCATCGAGCGTGCGAGGAGATTACCACTGACTCCAATCGTGGTAACGACCGCGCGCTTGTTCCACGTCACCTAAGATGAGCATCGGGTGCAACAAAAATTTTTACACACTTCGGTGTGCTTCCCCGAAAGCCGTGCATCGAACGGCGTCGAGATTACCATTGACTCAATCGTGGTAACGACCCGCGCACTTGTTCCACGTCACCTAAGATGAGCATCCGGTGCAACAAAATTTTTTTGCACACTTCGGTGTGCTTCCCCAAAGCCGTTCATCGAGCGTGCGAGGAGATTACCACCGACTCGAATCATGGTAACGACCGGCGCGCTTGTTCCACATCACCTTAGATGATCATCCGGTGCAACAAAATTTTTTGCACACTTACGGTGCGCTTCCCGAAAGCCGTGCATCGAACGTGCGAGGAGATTACCACTGACTCGAATCGTGGTAACGACCGCGCACTTGTTCCACATCACCTAAGATGAGCATCCCGTGCAACAAAATTTTTTTGCACACTTCTGGTGCGCTTCCCGAAATCCGTGCATCAAACGTGTGACGAGATTACCACTGACTCTAATTGTGGTAACGACCGCGCACTTGTTCCACGTCACCTAAGATGAGCATCCGGTGCAACAAAATTTTTTTGCACACTTCTGGTGCGCTTCCCGAAAGCCGTGCATCGAACGTGCGAGGAGATTACCACTGACTCGAATCGTGGTAACGATCGGCGCAATTTTTCCACATCACCTAAGATGAGCATCCGGTGCAACAAAATTTTTTTTGCACACATCTGTGCGCTTCCCGAAAGCCGTGCATCGAACGGCGTCGAGATTACCATTGACTCCAATCGTGGTAACGACCACGCACTTGTTCCACGTCACCTAAGATGAGCATCGGGTGCAACAAAAATTTTTTGCACACTTCTGGTGTGTTTCCCGAAAGCCGTGCATCGAACAAGCGTCGAGATTACCATTGACTCCAATCGTGGTAACGACCGCGCACTTGTTCCACGTCACCTAAGATGAGCATCGGGTGCAACAAAAATTTTTGGCACACTTCTGGTGTGCTTCCCGAAAGCCGTTCATCGAACGTGCGATGAGATTACCACTGACTCGAATCGTGGTAACGACCGCGCACTTGTTCCATATCACCTAAGATGATCATCCGGTGCAACAAAATTTTTTTGCACACTTCTGGTGCGCTTCCCGAAAGCCGTGCATCGAACGTGCGAGGCGATTACCACTGACTCGAATCGTGGTAACGACCGCGCACTTGTTACACATCACCTAAGATGAGCATCCGGTGCAACAAAATTTTTTTGCACACTTCTAGTGCACTTGCCGAAAGCCGTGCATCGAACGTGTGACAAGATTACTACTGACTCCAATCGTGGTAACGACCGCGCACTTGTTCCACGTCACCTAAGATGAGCATCCGGTGCAACAAAATTTTTTTGGACACTTCTGGCGCGCTTCCCGAAAGTCGTGCATCGAACGTGTGACAAGATTACTACTGACTCCAATCGTGGTAACGACCGCGCACTTGTTCCACGTCACCTAAGATGCGCATCCGGTGCAACAAAATTTTTTTGCACACTACTAGTGCGCTTCCCGAAAGCCGTGCATCGAACGTGTGGCAAGATTACCACTGACTGCAATCGTGGTAACGACCGCGCACTTGTTCCACGTCACGTAAGATGAGCATCCGGTGCAACAAAATTTTTTTGCACACTTCTGGTGCGCTTCCCGAAAGCCGTGCATCAAACGTGTGACGAGATTACCACTGACTCTAATGGTGGTAACGACCCCAAGCACATGTTCCACGTCACCTAAGATGAGCATCCGGTGCAACAAAAATTTTTGCACACTTCTCGCTTCGCTTCCCCGAAAGCCGTACATCGAACGTCGCGATGAGATTACCACTGACTCCAATCGTGGTAACAACCGCGCACTTGTTCCACGTCACCTAAGATGAGCATCCGGTGCAACAAAATTTTTTTTTGCACACATCTGGTGCGCTTCCCCGAAAAGCCGTGCATCGAACGAGCGTCGAGATTACCATTGACTCCAATCGTGGTAACGACCGCGCACTTGTTCCACGTCACCTAAGATGAGCATCGGGTGCAACAAAAATATTTTGCACACTTACGGTGTGCTTCCGGAAAAGCCGTGCATCGAACGTCACGATGAGATTACCACTGATTCCAATCGTGGTAACAACCGCGCACTTGTTCCATGTGACCTAAGATAAGCATCCGTGCAACAAAATTTTTTTGCACACTTCGGTGCGCTTCCGAAAGCCGTGCATCGAACGTGCGAGGAGATTACCACCGACTCCAATCGTGGTAACGACCGCGCACTTGTTCCACGTCACCTAAGATGAGCATCGGGTGCAACAAAAATTTTTTACACACTTCGGTGTGCTTCCCAAAAGCCGTGCATCGAACGAGCGTCGAGATTACCATTGACTCAATCGTGGTAACGACCGCGCACTTGTTCCACGTCACCTAAGATGAGCATCCGGTGCAACAAAATTTTTTGCACACTTCGGTGTGCTTCCCCGAAAGCCGTTCATCGAACGTGCGAGGAGATTACCACCGACTCGAATCATGGTAACGACCGGCGCACTTGTTCCACATCACCTTAGATGATCATCCGGTGCAACAAAATTTTTTTGCACACTTAAGTGCGCTTCCCGAAAAGCCGTGCATCGAACGTGCGAGGAGATTACCACCGACTCGAATCGTGGTAACGACCGCGCACTTGTTCCACATCACCTAAGATGAGCATCCGTGCAACAAAATTTTTTTTTTGCACACTTCGGTGCGCTTCCCGAAATCCGTGCATCAAGCGTGTGACGAGATTACCACCGACTCTAATTGTGGTAACGACCGCGCACTTGTTCCACGTCACCTAAGATGAGCATCCGGTGCAACAAAATTTTTTGCACACACTTCGGTGCGCTTCCCGAAATCCGTGCATCAAACGTGTGGCGAGATTACCACTGACTCTAATTGTGGTAACGACCGCGCACATGTTCCACGTCACCTAAGATGAGCATCCGGTGCAACAAAAATTTTTTGCACACTTCTGGCGCGCTTCGGCCGTTACATCGAACGTCTTGCTGAGATTACCATCGACTCCAATCGTGGTAACAACCGCGCACTTGTTCCATGTCACCTAAGATGAGCATCCGGTGCAACAAAATTTTTTTGCACACATCCGGTGCGCTTCCCGAAAAGCCGTGCATCGAACGAGCGTCGAGATTACCATTGACTCCAATCGTGGTAACGACCGCGCGCACTTGTTCCACGTCACCTAAGATGAGTATCGGGTGCAACAAAAAATATTTTGCACACTTCTGGTGTGCTTCCCGAAAGCCGTGCATCGAACGTACGATGAGATTACCACTGACTCCAATCGTGGTAACAACCGCGCACTTGTTCCATGTCACCTAAGATAAGCATCCGGTGCAACAAAATTTTTTTTGCACACTTCTAGTGCGCTTGTCGAAAGCCGTGCATCGAACGTGTGACAAGATTACTACAGACTCCAATCGTGGTAACGACCGCGCACTTGTTCCACGTCACCTAAGATGAGCATCGGGTGCAACAAAAATTTTTTACACACTTCTGGTGTGCTTCCCGAAAGCCGTGCATCGAACGAGCGTCGAGATTACCATTGACTCAATCGTGGTAATGACCGCGCACTTGTTCCACGTCACCTAAGATGAGCATCCGGTGCAACAAAAATTTTTTGCACACTTCTGGTGTGCTTCCCGAAAGCCGTTCATCGAACGAGCGAGGAGATTACCACTGACTCGAATCGTGGTAACGACCGCGCACTTGTTCCACATCACCTTAGATGATCATCCGGTGCAACAAAATTTTTTGCACACTTCTCGTGCGCTTCCCGAAAGCCGCATCGAACGTGCGAGGAGAGATTACCACGACTCGAATCGTGGTAACGACCGGCGCACTTGTTCCACATCACCTAAGATGAGCATCCGTGCAACAAAATTTTTTGCACACTTCTAGTGCGCTTCCCGAAAGCCGGGCAACGAACGTGTGACAAGATTACCACTGACTCCAATCGTGGTAACGACCGCGCACTTGTTCCACGTCACCTAAGATGAGCATCCGATGCAACAAAATTTTTTTGCACACTTCTAGTGCGCTTGCCGAAAGCCGTGCATCGAACGTGCGAGGAGTTACCACTAACTCGAATCGTGGTAACGACCGCGCACGTGTTCCACATCACCTAAGATGAGCATCCGGTGCAACAAAATTTTTTTTGCACACTTCGGTGCGCTTCCCGAAAGCCGTGCATCGAACGTGCGAGGAGATTACCACTGACTCGAATCGTGGTAACGATCGCGCAATTTTTCCACATCACCTAAGATGAGCATCCGGTGCAACAAAATTTTTTTGCACACATCTGGTGCGCTTCCCGAAAGCCGTGCATCGAACGAGCGTCGAGATTACCATTGACTCCAATCGTGGTAACGACCACGCACTTGTTCCACGTCACCTAAGATGAGCATCGGGTGCAACAAAAATTTTTGCACACTTCTGGTGTGCTTCCCGAAAGCCGTGCATCGAACGAGCGTCGAGATTACCATTGACTCCAATCGTGGTAACGACCGCGCACTTGTTCCACGTCACCTAAGATGAGCATCGGGTGCAACAAAATTTTTTGCACACTTCTGGTTTGCTTCCCCGAAAGCCGTTCATCGAACGTGCGATGAGATTACCACTCGACTCGAATCGTGGTAACGACCGGCGCGCACTTGTTCCATATCACCTAAGATGATCATCCGGTGCAACAAAATTTTTTGCACACTTCGGTGCGCTTCCCCGAAAGCCGTGCATCGAACGTGCGAGGCGATTACCACCGACTCGAATCGTGGTAACGACCGCGCAGACTTGTTACACATCACCTAAGATGAGCATCGGGTGCAACAAAATTTCTTTGCACGCTTCGGTGTGCTTCCCAAAAAGCCGTGCATCGAACGTGTGACGAGATTACCACTAACACCAATCGTGGTAATGACCGCGCACTTGTTCCATGTGACCTCACACGAGCATCCGGTGCAACAAAAATTTTTTGCACACTTCGGGCGTGCTTCCCGAAAAGCCGTGCATCGAACGTCGAGGAGATTACCACCGACTCGAATCGTGGTAACGACCGCGCACTTGTTCCACATCACCTAAGATGCGCATCCGGTGCAACAAAATTTTTTGCACACTTCTAGTGCGCTTCGAAAGCCGTGCATCGAACGTGTGGCAAGATTACCACCGACCGCAATCGTGGTAACGACCGGCGCACTTGTTCCACGTCCACGTAAGATGAGCATCCGGTGCAACAAAATTTTTTTGCACACTTCTGGTGTGCTTCCCGAAAGCCGTTCATCGAACGTGCGAGGAGATTACCACCGACTCGAATCGTGGTAACGACCGCGCATTTGCTCCACATCACCTAAGATGAGCATCCGGTGCAACAAAATTTTTTCGCACACACTGTGCGATTCCCCGAAAGCCGTGCATCGAACGTGCGAAGAGATTACCACTGACTCGAATCGTGGTAACGATCGCGCAAATTGTTCCACATCACCTAAGATGAGCATCCGGTGCAACAAAATTTTTTTGCACACATCCGGTGCGCTTCCCCGAAAAGCCGCGGCATCGAACGAGCGTCGAGATTACCATTGACTCCAATCGTAGTAACGACCGCAAGCACTTGTTCCACGTCACCTAAGATGAGCATCGGGTGCAACAAAATTTTTTGCACACTTCTGGTGTGCTTCCCGAAAGCCGTGCATCGAACGTGCGTCGAGATTACCATTGACTCCAATCGTGGTAACGACCGCGCACTTGTTCCACGTCACCTAAGATGAGCATCGGGTGCAACAAAATTTTTGCACACTTCTGGTGTGCTCCGAAAGCCGTTCATCGAACGTGCGAGGAGATTACCACCGACTCGAATCGTGGTAACGACCACAAGCACTTGTTCCATATCACCTAAGATGATCATCCGGTGCAACAAAATTTTTTGCCCACTTCTGGTGCGCTTCCCGAAAGTCCGTGCATCGAACGTGCGAGGCGATTACCACCGACTCGAATCGTGGTAACGACCGCGCACTTGTTCCACATCACCTAAGATGAGCATCCGGTGCAACAAAATTTTTTTGCACACTTCTAGTGCGCTTCCCGAAAGCCCTGCAATGAACGTGTGACAAGATTACCACTGACTCCAATCGTGGTAACGACCACAAGCTTGTTCCACGTCACCTAAGATGAGCATCCGGTGCAACAAAATTTTTTTCGCACTTCTGGTGTGCTTCCCGAAAGCCGTGCATCGAACGTGCGAGGAGATTACCACTGACTCCAATCGTGGTAACGACCGCGCACTTGTTCCACGTCACTTAAGATGAGCATCCGGTGCAACAAAATTTTTTTTTGCACACTTCTAGTGCGCTTCCCGAAAGCCGTGCAACGAACGTGTGAAAAGATTACCACTGACTCCAATCAAGGTAACGACCGCGCACTTGTTCCCCTTCACCTAAGATGAGCATCCCGTGCAACAAAATTTTTTTGCACACTTCTGGTGCGCTTCCCGAAAGTCGTGCATCGAACGTGCGAAAAAAGATTACCACCGACTCCAATCGTGGTAACGACCGCGTACTTGTTCCACATCACCTAAGATGAGCATCCGGTGCAACAAAATTTCTTTGCACACTTCGGTGCGCTTCCCAAAAGCCGTGCATCGAACGTGTGACGAGATTACCACTAACTCCAATCGTGGTAATGACCGCGCACTTGTTCCACGTGACCTCACACGAGCATCCGGTGCAACAAAAATTTTTTGCACACTTCTGGCGTGCTTCCCGAAAGCCGTGCATCGAACGTGCGAGGAGATTACCACTGACTCGAATCGTGGTAACGACCGCGCACTTGTTCCACATCACCTAAGATGAGCATCCGGTGCAACAAAATTTTTTGCACACTTCTAGTGCGCTTCCCGAAAAGCCGTGCATCGAACGTGTGGCAAGATTACCACCGACCGCAATCGTGGTAACGATCGCGCACTTGTTCCACGTCACCCAAGATGAGCATCCGGTGCAACAAAATTTTTTTGCACACTTCTGGTGTGCTTCCCGAAAGGCGTTCATCGAACGTGCGAGGAGATTACCACCGACTCGAATCGTGGTAACGACCGCGCACTTGTTCCACATCACCTAATATGATCATCCGGTGCAACAAAATTTTTTTTGCACACTTCTCGTGCGCTTCCCGAAAGCCGTGCATCGAACGTCGCGAGGAGATTACCACCGACTCAATCGTGGTAACGACCGCGCACTTGTTCCACGTCACCTAAGATGAGCATCCGGTGCAACAAAATTTTTTGCACACTTCTAGTGCGCTTGCCGAAAAGCCGTGCATCGAACGTGTGACAAGATTACTACTGACTCCAATCGTGGTAACGACCGCGCACTTGTTCCACGTCACCTAAGATGAGCATCCGGTGCAACAAAATTTTTTTGCGCACTTCTGGTGCGCTTCCCGAAAGCCATGCATCGAACGTGTGACGAGATTACCACTGACTCTAATTGTGGTAACGACCGCGCACTTGTTCCACGTCACCTAAGATGAGCATCCGGTGCAACAAAATTTTTTGCACACTTCTGGTGCGCTTCCCGAAAGCCGTGCATCGAATGTGTGACGAGATTACCACCGACTCTAATTGTGGTAACGACCGCGCACTTGTTCCATCTCACCTAAGATGAGCATCCGGTGCAAGAAAATTTTTTTGCACACTTCTGGTGTGCTTCCCGAAAGCCGTGCATCGAACGTGCGAGGAGTTACCACCGACTCAATCGTGGTAACAACCGCGCACTTGTTCCATGTCACCTAAGATAAGCATCCGGTGCAACAAAATTTTTTTGCACACTTGGGTGCGCTTCCCGAAAGTGCATCGAACGTGCGAGGAGATTACCACCGACTCCAATCGTGGTAATGACCGCGCACTTGTTCCACGCCACCTAAGATGAGCATCGGGTGCAACAAAAATTTTTTGCACACTTCTAGTGTGCTTCCCGAATGCCGTGCATCGAACGAGCGTCGAGATTACCATTGACTCCAATCGTGGTAACGACCGCGCACTTGTTCCACGTCACCTAAGATGAGCATCCGGTGCAACAAAATTTTTTTGCACACTTCTCTTGTGCTTCCCGAAAGCCGTGCATCGAACGTGCGAGGAGATTACCACTGACTCGAATCGTGGTAACGACCGTGCACTTGTTCCACATCACCTAAGATGAGCATCCCGTGCAACAAAATTTTTTTGCACACTTTTAGTGCGCTTCCCGAAAGCCGTGCAACGAACGTGTGACAAGATTACCACTGACTCCAATCGTGCTAACGACCGCGCACTTGTTCCACGTCACCTAAGATGAGCATCCGGAGCAACAAAATTTTTTTGCACACTTCTAGTGCGCTTGCCGAAAGCCGTGCATCGAACGTGTGACAAGATTACTACTGACTCCAATCGTGGTAACGACCGCACACTTGTTCCACGTCACCTAAGATGAGCATCCGGTGCAACAAAATTTTTTTGCACACTTCTGGTGCGCTTCCCGAAAGCGGTGCATCGAACGTGTGACGAGATTACCACTGACTCTGATTGTGGTAACGACCGCGCACTTGTTCCACGTCACCTAAGATGAGCATCCGATGCAACAAAATTTTTTTGCACACTTCTGGTGCGCTTCCCGAAAGCCGTGCATCGAATGTGTGACGAGATTACCACAGAATCTAATTGTGATAACGACCGCGCACTTGTTCCACGTCACCTAAGATGAGCATCCGATGCAACAAAAATTTTTTGCACACTTCTGGCGCGCTTCCCGAAAGCCGTACATCGAACGTGCGATGAGATTACCACAGACTCCAATCGTGGTAACAACCGCGCACTTGTTCCATGTCACCTAAGATAAGCATCCGGTGCAACAAAATTTTTTTTGCACCTTCTGGTGTGCTGCGTCGAGATTACCACTGACTCCAATCGCGGTAACGACCGCGCACTTGTTCCACGTCACCTAAGATGAGCATCCGGTGCAACAAAATTTTTTTGCACACTTCTAGTGCGCTTGCCGAAAGCCGTGCATCGAACGTGTGACAAGATTACCACTGACTCCAATCGTGGTAACGACCGCGCACTTGTTCCACGTCACCTAAGATGAGCATCCGGTGCAACAAAGTTTTTTTGCACACTTCTGGTGCGCTTCCCAAAAGCCGTGCATCGAATGTGCGACGAGATTATCACTGACTCTAATTGTGGTAACGACCGCGCACTTGTTCCATCTCACCTAAGATGAGCATCCGGTGCAACAAAATTTTTTTGCACGCTTCGTGTGCTTCCCGAAAGCCGTGCATCGAACGTGCGAGGAGTTACCACTGATTCCAATCGTGGTAACAACCGCGCACTTGTTCCATGTCACCTAAGATAAGCATCCGGTGCAACAAAATTTTTTTTGCACACTTCTGGTGCGCTTCCCGAAAGCCGTGCATCGAACGTGCGAGGAGATTACCACTGACTCCAATCGTGGTAATGACCGCGCACTTGTTCCACGTCACCTAAGATGAGCATCGGGTGCAACAAAAATTTTTTGCACACTTCTAGTGTGCTTCCCGAATGCCGTGCATCGAACGAGCGTCGAGATTACCATTGACTCCAATCGTGGTAACGACCACAAGACTTGTTCCACGTCACCTAAGATGAGCATCCGGTGCAACAAAATTTTTTGCACACTTCGGTGTGCTTCCCCGAAAGCCGTGCATCGAACGTGCGAGGAGTTACCACCGACTCGAATCGTGGTAACGACCGCGCACTTGTTCCACATCACCTAAGAAGAGCATCCGGTGCAACTAAATTTTTTGCACACTTCTAGTGTGCTTCCCCGAAAGCGTGCATCGAACGTGCGAGGAGTTACCACTGACTCGAATCGTGGTAACAACCGCGCACTTGTTCCACATCAGCTAAGATGAGCATCCGGTGCAACAAAATTTTTTGCACACTTCTGGTGCGCTTTCCGAAAGCCGTGCATCGAACGTGTGACGAGATTACCACTGACTCTAATTGTGGTAACGACCGCACACTTGTTCCACGTCACCTAAGATGAGCATCCGTGCAACAAAATTTTTTGCACACTTCGTGCGCTTCCCGAAAAGCCGCATCGAACGTGTGACGAGATTACCACTGACTCTGATTGTGGTAACGACCGCGCACTTGTTCCACGTCACCTAAGATGAGCATCCGGTGCAACAAAATTTTTTGCCACACTTCTAGTGCGCTTCCCGAAAGCCGTGCATCGAATGTGTGACGAGATTACCACTGACTCTAATTGTGGTAACGACCGCGCACTTGTTCCACGTCACCAAAGATGAGCATCCGGTGCAACAAAAATTTTTTGCACACTTCTGGCGCGCTTCCCGAAAACCGTACATCGAACGTGCGATGAGATTACCACTGACTCCAATCGTGATAACAACCGCGCACTTGTTCCATGTAACCTAAGATAAGCATCCGGTGCAACAAAAATTTTTTTGCACACTTCTGGTGTGCTGCGTCGAGATTACCATTGACTCCAATCGTGGTAACCACCGCCGCGCTTGTTCCACGTCACCTAAGATGAGCATCCGGTGCAACAAAATTTTTGCACACTTCGGTGCGCTTCCCGAAAGCCGTGCATCGAACGTGTGACGAGATTACCACCGACTCTAATTGTGGTAAGGACCGCGCACTTGTTCCACGCCACGTAAGATGAGCATCCGTGCAACAAATTTTTTTTGCACACTTCGTGCGCTCCCGAAAGCCGTGCATCAAACGTGTGACGAGATTACCGGTGACTCTAGTTGTGGTAACGACCGCGCACTTGTTCCACGTCACCTAAGAGGAGCATCCGGTGCAACAAAAATTTTTGCACACTTCGGCGCGCTTCCCGAAAGCCGTACATCGAACGTGCGATGAGATTACCATCGACTCCAATCGTGGTAACAACCGCAAGCACTTGTTCCACGTCACCTAAGATGAGCATCCGGTGCTACAAAATTTTTTTTTTGCACACATCTCCGTGCGCTTCCCCGAAAAGCCGTGCATCGAACGAGAGTCGAGATTACCGTTGACTCCAATCGTGGTAACGACCACGCACTTGTTCCACGTCACCTAAGATGAGCATCGGGTGCAACAAAAAAATTTTTGCACACTTCGGTGTGCTTCCCCGAAAGCCGTGCATCGAATGAGCGCCGAGATTACCATTGACTCCAATCGTGGTAACGACCGCAAGACTTGTTCCACGTCACCTAAGATGAGCATCCGGTGCAACCAAATTTTTTTGCACACTTCTGGTGTGCTTCCCGAAAGCCGTTCATCGAACGTGCGAGGAGATTACCACCGACTCGAATCGTGGTAACGACTGCGCACTTGTTCCACATCACCTAAGATGATCATCCGGTGCAACAAAATTTTTTTGCACACTTCTGGTGTGCTTCCCCGAAAGTGCATCGAACGTGCGAGGAGATTACCACTGACTCCAATCGTGGTAACGGCCGCAAGACTTGTTCCACGCCACCTAAGATGAGCATCCGGTGCAACAAAATTGTTTTGCACACTTCTAGTGCGCTTGCCGAAAAGCCGTGCATCGAACGTGTGACAAGATTACTACGACTCCAATCGTGGTAACGACCGCGCACATGTTCCACGTCACCAAAGATGAGCATCCGGTGCAACAAAATTTTTTGCACACTTCTGGTGCGCTTCCCGAAAGCCGTGCATCGAACGTGCGAGGAGATTACCACCGACTCGAATCGTGGTAACGACCGTGCACTTGTTCCACATCACCTAAGATGAGCATCCCGTGCAACAAAATTTTTTTGCACACTTCTAGTGCGCTTCCCGAAAGCCGGCAACGAACGTGTGACAAGATTACCACTGACTCCAATCGTGGTAACGACCGCGCACTTGTTCCACGTCACCTAAGATGAGCATCGGGTGCAACAAAAATTTTTGCACACTTCGGTGTGCTTCCCCCAAAGCCGTGCATCGAATCGAGCATCGAGATTACCATTGACTCCAATCGTGGTAACGACCGCGCACTTGTTCCACGTCACCTAAGATGAGCATCTGGTGCAACAAAATTTTTTTGCACACTTCTGGTGTGCTTCCCGAAAGCAGTTCATCGAACGTGCGAGGAGATTACCACCGACTCGAATCGTGGTAACGACTGCGCACTTGTTCCACATCACCTAAGATGATCATCCGGTGCAACAAAATTTTTTTTGCACACTTCTCGTGCGCTTCCCCGAAAGCCGTGCATCGAACGTGCGAGGAGATTAACACTGACTCGAATCGTGGTAACGACCGCGCACTTGTTCCACACCACCTAAGATGAGCATCCGGTGCAACAAAATTTTTTTGCACACTTCTAGTGCGCTTCCCGAAAGCCGTGCAACGAACGTGTGACAAGATTTCCACTGATTCCAATCGTGGTAACGGCCGCGCACTTGTTCCACGTCACCTAAGATGAGCATCCGGTGCAACAAAATTGTTTTTGATACATCCGGCCCAGGTGGAGTTGGCCGAGGCCCAACAAATTAAGGTTGCCCGGACCCCAACAGTTCTTATGCACGCCCACTCGGAGAAAGGTCCAATCTCCCTAAAAGACTAGTCCAATAGGGGAAGGGTGGCTCTCCCTTTTAAGGTGGCTTCCTCCTCCCAAGCTAAGCAAGGTGGGATTATTCAAAGGCTCGCACGGTCGCCGCCCGACTACAACTAGGCCACTTGGCCCATTTATTGCGTCTTTGCCAGCGGTTATTAGTGGAGGATGTCCTCATCATTCCCACCCCCTTAAACAAGGGCCCAGCTCTGATACCAAATGATACATCCGGCCCAGGTGGAGTTGGCCGAGGCCCAACAAATTAAGGTTGCCCGGACCCCAACAGTTCTTATGCACGCCCACTCGGAGAAAGGTCCAATCTCCCTAAAAGACTAGTCCAATAGGGGAAGGGTGGCTCTCCCTTTTAAGGTGGCTTCCTCCTCCCAAGCTAAGCAAGGTGGGATTATTCAAAGGCTCGCACGGTCGCCGCCCGACTACAACTAGGCCACTTGGCCCATTTGTTGCGTCTTTGCCAGTGGTTATTAGTGGAGGATGTCCTCATCAGTTTTGCACACTTCTAGTGCGCTTGCCGAAAGCCGTGCATCGAACGTGTGACAAGATTACTACTGACTCCAATCGTGGTAACGACCGCGCACATGTTCCACGTCACCAAAGATGAGCATCCGGTGCAACAAAATTTTTTGCACGCTTCTGGTGCGCTTCCCGAAAGCCGTGCATCGAACGTGCGAGGAGATTACCACTGACTCGAATCGTGGGTAACGACCGTGCACTTGTTCCACATCACCTAAGATGAGCATCCCGCAACAAAAATTTTTTGCACACTTCTAGTGCGCTTCCCCGAAAGCCGTGCAACGAACGTGTGACAAGATTACCACCGACTCAATCGTGGTAATGACCGCGCACTTGTTCCACGTCACCTAAGATGAGCATCGGGTGCAACAAAAAAATTTTTGCACACTTCGGTGTGCTTCCCGAAAAGCCGTGCATCGAACGAGCGTCGAGATTACCATTGACTCCAATCGTGGTAACGACCGCGCACTTGTTCCACGTCACCTAAGATGAGCATCCGGTGCAACCAAATTTTTTGCACACTTCGGTGTGCTTCCCGAAAGCCGCTTCATCGAACGTGCGAGGAGATTACCACCGACTCGACTCGTGGTAACGATCTGCGCACTTGTTCCACATCACCTAAGATGATCATCCGGTGCAACAAAAAATTTTTGCACACTTCGTGCGCTTCCCCGAAAAGCCGTGCATCGAACGTGCGAGGAGATTAACACCGACTCGAATCGTGGTAACGACCGCGCGCACTGTTCCACATCACCTAAGATGAGCATCCGGTGCAACAAAATTTTTTTGCACACTTCTAGTGCGCTTCCCGAAAAGCCGTGCAAACGAACGTGTGACAAGATTTCCACCGACTCCAATCGTGGTAACGGCCGCGCACTTGTTCCACGTCACCTAAGATGAGCATCCGGTGCAACAAAATTGTTTTGCACACTTCTAGTGCGCTTGCCGAAAAGCCGCATCGAACGTGTGACAAGATTACTACTGACTCCAATCGTGGTAACGACCGCCAAGACATGTTCCACGTCACCAAAGATGAGCATCCTCCGGTGCAACAAAATTTTTTGCACGCTTCGCGCGCTTCCCAAAAGCCGCATCGAACGTCGCGAGGAGATTACCACTGACTCGAATCGTGGTAACGACCGCACTTGTTCCACATCACCTAAGATGAGCATCCCGTGCAACAAAATTTTTTGCACACTTCTAGTGCGCTTCCCGAAAGCCGTGCAACGAACGTGTGACAAGATTACCACCGACTCCAATCGTGGTAACGACCGCTGCACTTGTTCCACGTCACCTAAGATGAGCATCCGGTGCAACAAAATTTTTTGCACACTTCTAGTGCGCTTGCCGAAAGCCGTGCATCGAACGTGTGACAAGATTACTACCGACTCCAATCGTGGTAACGACCGCAAGACTTGTTCCACGTCACCTAAGATGAGCATCCGGTGCAACAAAATTTTTTTGCACACTTCTCGTGCGCTTCCCGAAAGCCGTGCATCGAACGTGTTACGAGATTACCACCGACTCTAATTGTGGTAACGACCGCGCACTTGTTCCACGTCACCTAAGATGAGCATCCGGTGCAACAAAATTTTTTTTGCACACTTCGGTGCGCTTCCCCGAAAGCCGTGCATCGAACGTGTGACGAGATTACCACCGACTCTAATTGTGGTAACGACCGCGCACTTGTTCCACGTCACCTAAGATGAGCATCTGGTGCAACAAAATTTTTTGCGCAATTCTGGTGTGCTTCCCGAAAGCCGTGCATCGAACGTGCGAGGAGATTACCACTGACTCCAATCGTGGTAACGACCGCGCACTTGTTCCACGTAACCTAAGATGAGCATCCGTGCAACAAAATTTTTTGCACACTTCGGTGCGCTTCCCGAAAGTCGTGCATCGAACGTGCGACGAGATTACCACCGACTCGAATCATGGTAACGACCGCCAAGACTTGTTCCACATCACCTAAGATGAGCATCCGGTGCAGCAAAATTTCTTTGCACACTTCGGGCGCTTCCCAAAAGCCGTGCATCGAACGTGTGACGAGATTACCACTAACTCCAATCGTGGTAAGGACCGCGCACTTGTTCCACGTCACCTCACACGAGCATCCGGTGCAACAAAAATTTTTGCACACTTCGGGCGTGCTTCCCGAAAAGCCGTGCATCGAACGTGCGAGGAGATTACCACCGACTCGAATCGTGGTAACGACCGCCGCGCTTGTTCCACATCACCTAAGATGAGCATCCGGTGCAACAAAATTTTTTGCACACTTCTAGTGCGCTTCCCCGAAAAGCCGTGCATCGAACGTGTGACAAGATTACCACTGACTCCAATCGTGGTAACGACCGCGCATTTGTTCCACGTCACCTAAGATGAGCATCCCGTGCAACAAAATTTTTTGCACACTTCGTGCGCTTTTGCCGAAAGCCGTGCATCGAACGTGCGACGAGATTACCACCGACTCCAATCGTAGTAACGGCCACGCAATTATTCCACGTCACCTAACATGAGCACGCGGTTCAACAAATTTTTGCACACTTCGCGTGCGCTCCCGAAAGCCGTGCATCGAACGTGTGACGAGATTACCACCGACTCTAATTGTGGTAAGGACCGCCGCACTTGTTCCACGTCACCTAAGATGAGCATCCGGTGCAACAAATTTTTTTGCACACTTCGGTGCGCTTCCGAAAAGCCGTGCATCAAACGTGTGACGAGATTACCGGTGACTCTAGTTGTGGTAACGACCGGCGCACTTGTTCCACGTCACCTAAGAGGAGCATCCGGTGCAACAAAAATTTTTTGCACACTTCGGCGCGCTTCCCGAAAGCCGTACATCGAACGTGTGATGAGATTACCACTGACTCTAATTGTGGTAACGACCCGCGCACTTGTTCCACGTCACCTAAGATGAGCATCCGTGCAACAAAATTTTTTGCACACTTCTGGTGCGCTTCCCGGAAAGCCGTGCATCGAACGTGTGACGAGATTACCACTGACTCTAATTGTGGTAACGACCGCGCACTTGTTCCACGTCACCTAAGATGAGCATCTGGTGCAACAAAATTTTTTGCGCAATTCTGGTGTGCTTCCCGAAAGCCGTGCATCGAACGTGCGAGGAGATTACCACTGACTCCAATCGTGGTAACGACCGCGCACTTGTTCCACGTAACCTAAGATGAGCATCCGGTGCAACAAAATTTTTTTGCACACTTCTGGTGCGCTTCCCGAAAGTCGTGCATCGAACGTGCGACGAGATTACCACTGACTCGAATCATGGTAACGACCGCGCACTTGTTCCACATCACCTAAGATGAGCATCCGGTGCAGCAAAATTTCTTTGCACACTTCTGGGGCGCTTCCCAAAAGCCGTGCATCGAACGTGTGACGAGATTACCACTAACTCCAATCGTGGTAAGGACCGCGCACTTGTTCCACGTCACCTCACACGAGCATCCGGTGCAACAAAAATTTTTTGCACACTTCTGGCGTGCTTCCCGAAAGCCGTGCATCGAACGTGCGAGGAGATTACCACTGACTCGAATCGTGGTAACGACCGCGCGACTTGTTCCACATCACCTAAGATGAGCATCCGGTGCAACAAAATTTTTTGCACACTTCTGGTGCGCTTCCCGAAAGCCGTGCATCGAACGTGTGACAAGATTACCACTGACTCCAATCGTGGTAACGACCGCGCACTTGTTCCACGTCACCTAAGATGAGCATCCCGTGCAACAAAATTTTTTTGCACACTTCTGGTGCGCTTGCCGAAAGCCGTGCATCGAACGTGCGACGAGATTACCACTGACTCCAATCGTAGTAACGGCCACGCAATTATTCCACGTCACCTAACATGAGCACGCGGTTCAACAAATTTTTTTGCACACTTCTGGTGCGCTTCCCGAAAGCCGTGCATCGAACGTGTGACGAGATTACCACTGACTCTAATTGTGGTAAGGACCGCGCACTTGTTCCACGTCACCTAAGATGAGCATCCGGTGCAACAAATTTTTTTTGCACACTTCTGGTGCGCTTCCCGAAAGCCGTGCATCAAACGTGTGACGAGATTACCAGTGACTCTAGTTGTGGTAACGACCGCGCACTTGTTCCACGTCACCTAAGATGAGCATCCGGTGCAACAAAAATTTTTTGCACACTTCTGGCGCGCTTCCCTAAAGCCGTACATCGAACGTGCGATGAGATTACCATCGACTCCAATCGTGGTAACAACCGCGCACTTGTTCCACGTCACCTAAGATGAGCATCCGGTGCTACAAAATTTTTTTTGCACACATCTGG
Source organism: Chrysopogon serrulatus (assembly GCA_015844335.1). Classification (NCBI taxonomy): domain Eukaryota; kingdom Viridiplantae; phylum Streptophyta; class Magnoliopsida; order Poales; family Poaceae; genus Chrysopogon; species Chrysopogon serrulatus. The sequence goes on along the minus strand of JADLZL010002315.1, from coordinate 1,277,993 downwards.
TGCGCTTCCCGAAAGCCGTGCATCGAACGAGAGTCGAGATTACCGTTGACTCCAATCGTGGTAACGACCGCGCACTTGTTCCACGTCACCTAAGATGAGCATCGGGTGCAACAAAAATTTTTGCACACTTCGGGTGTGCTTCCCGAAAAGCCGTGCATCGAATGAGCATCGAGATTACCATTGACTCCAATCGTGGTAACGACCGCGCACTTGTTCCACGTCACCTAAGATGAGCATCCGGTGCAACAAAATTTTTTTGCACACTTCTGGTGTGCTTCCCGAAAGCCGTTCATCGAACGTGCGAGGAGATTACCACCGACTCGAATCGTGGTAACGACTGCGCACTTGTTCCACATCACCTAAGATGATCATCCGGTGCAACAAAATTTTTTTGCACACTTCTCGTGCGCTTCCCGAAAGCCGTGCATCGAACGTGCGAGGAGATTAACACTGACTCGAATCGTGGTAACGACCGCGCACTTGTTCCACATCACCTAAGATGAGCATCCGGTGCAACAAAATTTTTTTGCACACTTCTAGTGCGCTTCCCGAAAAGCCGCGCAACGAACGTGTGACAAGATTTCCACTGACTCCAATCGTGGTAACGGCCGCGCACTTGTTCCACGTCACCTAAGATGAGCATCCGGTGCAACAAAATTGTTTTGCACACTTCTAGTGCGCTTGCCGAAAGCCGTGCATCGAACGTGTGACAAGATTACTACTGACTCCAATCGTGGTAACGACCGCGCACATGTTCCACGTCACCAAAGATGAGCATCCGTGCAACAAAATTTTTGCACACTTCGGTGCGCTTCCCGAAAGCCGTGCATCGAACGTGCGAGGAGATTACCACCGACTCGAATCGTGGTAACGACCGTGCACTTGTTCCACATCACCTAAGATGAGCATCCTGTGCAACAAAATTTTTTGCACACTTCTAGTGCGCTTCCGAAAGCCGTGCAACGAACGTGTGACAAGATTTCCACCGACTCCAATCGTGGTAACGGCCGCGCACTTGTTTCACGTCACCTAAGATGAGCATCCGTGCAACAAAATTGTTTTGCACACTTCTAGTGCGCTTGCCGAAAAGCCGTGCATCGAACGTGTGACAAGATTACTACTGACTCCAATCGTGGTAACGACCGCGCACATGTTCCACGTCACCAAAGATGAGCATCCGGTGCAACAAAATTTTTGCACGCTTCTGCGCGCTTCCCAAAAGCCGCATCGAACGTGCGAGGAGATTACCACTGACTCGAATCGTGGTAACGACCGTGCACTTGTTCCACATCACCTAAGATGAGCATCCCGTGCAACAAAATTTTTTTGCACACTTCTAGTGCGCTTCCCGAAAGCCGTGCAACGAACGTGTGACAAGATTACCACTGACTCCAATCGTGGTAACGACCGCGTACTTGTTCCACGTCACCTAAGATGAGCATCCGGTGCAACAAAATTTTTTTGCACACTTCTAGTGCGCTTGCCGAAAGCCGTGCATCGAACGTGTGACAAGATTACTACTGACTCCAATCGTGGTAACGACCGCGCACTTGTTCCACGTCACCTAAGATGAGCATCCGGTGCAACAAAATTTTTTTGCACACTTCTGGTGCGCTTCCCGAAAGCCGTGCATCGAACGTGTGACGAGATTACCACTGACTCTAATTGTGGTAACGACCGCGCACTTGTTCCACGTCACCTAAGATGAGCATCCGGTGCAACAAAATTTTTTTGCACACTTCTGGTGCGCTTCCCGAAAGCCGTGCATCGAACGTGTGACGAGATTACCACTGACTCTAATTGTGGTAACGACCGCGCACTTGTTCCACGTCACCTAAGATGAGCATCTGGTGCAACAAAAATTTTTTGCGCAATTCTGGTGTGCTTCCCGAAAGCCGTGCATCGTACGTGCGAGGAGATTACCACTGACTCCAATCGTGGTAACGACCGCGCACTTGTTCCACGTAACCTAAGATGAGCATCCGGTGCAACAAAATTTTTTTGCACACTTCTGGTGCGCTTCCCGAAAGTCGTGCATCGAACGTGCGACGAGATTACCACTGACTCCAATCATGGTAACGACCGCGCACTTGTTCCACATCACCTAAGATGAGCATCCGGTGCAACAAAATTTCTTTGCACACTTCTGGGGCGCTTCCCAAAAGCCGTGCATCGAACGTGTGACGAGATTACCACTAACTCCAATCGTGGTAAGGACCGCGCACTTGTTCCACGTCACCTCACACGAGCATCCGGTGCAACAAAAATTTTTTGCACAGTTCTGGCGTGCTTCCCGAAAGCCGTGCATCGAACGTGCGAGGAGATTACCACTGACTCGAATCGTGGTAACGACCGCGCACTTGTTCCACATCACCTAAGATGAGCATCCGGTGCAACAAAATTTTTTTGCACACTTCTCGTGCGCTTCCCGAAAGCCGCATCGAACGTGTGACAAGATTACCACTGACTCCAATCGTGGTAACGACCGCGCACTTGTTCCACGTCACCTAAGATGAGCATCCCGTGCAACAAAATTTTTTTGCACACTTCTGGTGCGCTTGCCGAAAGCCGTGCATCGAACGTGCGACGAGATTACCACCGACTCCAATCGTAGTAACGCCACGCAATTATTCCACGTCACCTAACATGAGCACGCGGTTCAACAAATTTTTTGCACACTTCGTGCGCTTCCCGAAAGCCGTGCATCGAACGTGTGACGAGATTACCACTGACTCTAATTGTGGTAAGGACCGCGCACTTGTTCCACGTCACCTAAGATGAGCATCCGGTGCAACAAATTTTTTTGCACACTTCGTGCGCTTCCCGAAAAGCCGTGCATCAAACGTGTGACGAGATTACCAAAGTGACTCTAGTTGTGGTAACGACCGCGCACTTGTTCCACGTCACCTAAGAGGAGCATCCGGTGCAACAAAAATTTTTGCACACTTCGGCGCGCTTCCCGAAAGCCGTACATCGAACGTGCGATGAGATTACCACTGACTCCAATCGTGGTAACAACCGCGCACTTGTTCCACGTCACCTAAGATGAGCATCCGGTGCTACAAAATTTTTTTTGCACACATCTGGTGCGCTTCCCCGAAAGCCGCATCGAACGAGAGTCGAGATTACCGTTGACTCCAATCGTGGTAACGACCGCGCACTTGTTCCACGTCACCTAAGATGAGCATCGGGTGCAACAAAAAAATTTTTGCACACTTCTGGTGTGCTTCCCGAAAGCCGTGCATCGAATGAGCATCGAGATTACCATTGACTCCAATCGTGGTAACGACCGCGCACTTGTTCCACGTCACCTAAGATGAGCATCCGGTGCAACAAAATTTTTTTGCACACTTCTGGTGTGCTTCCCGAAAGCCGTTCATCGAACGTGCGAGGAGATTACCACCGACTCGAATCGTGGTAACGATCACAAGCACTTGTTCCACATCACCTAAGATGATCATCCGGTGCAACAAAATTTTTTTGCACACTTCTAGTGCGCTTCCCGAAAGCCGTTAAAATCGAACGTGTGACAAGATTTCCACTGACTCCAATCGTGGTAACGGCCGCACACTTGTTCCACGTCACCTAAGATGAGCATCCGGTGCAACAAAATTGTTTTGCACACTTCTAGTGCGCTTGCCGAAAGCCGTGCATCGAACGTGTGACAAGATTACTACTGACTCCAATCGTGGTAACGACCGCGCACATGTTCCACGTCACCAAAGATGAGCATCCGGTGCAACAAAATTTTTTGCACACTTCTGGTGCGCTTCCCGAAAGCCGTGCATCGAACGTGCGAGGAGATTACCACTGACTCGAATCGTGGTAACGACCGTGCACTTGTTCCACATCACCTAAGATGAGCATCCCGTGCAACAAAATTTTTTTGCACACTTCTAGTGCGCTTCCCGAAAGCCGTGGCAAACGAACGTGTGACAAGATTTCCACCGACTCCAATCGTGGTAACGGCCGCGCACTTGTTCCACGTCACCTAAGATGAGCATCCGGTGCAACAAAATTGTTTTGCACACTTCTAGTGCGCTTGCCGAAAGCCGTGCATCGAACGTGTGACAAGATTACTACCGACTCCAATCGTGGTAACGACCGCGCACATGTTCCACGTCACCAAAGATGAGCATCCGGTGCAACAAAATTTTTTGCACGCTTCGGTGCGCTTCCCAAAAAGCCGTGCATCGAACGTGCGAGGAGATTACCACCGACTCGAATCGTGGTAACGACCGTGCACTTGTTCCACATCACCTAAGATGAGCATCCCGTGCAACAAAATTTTTTGCACACTTCTAGTGCGCTTCCCGAAAAGCCGCAAACGAACGTGTGACAAGATTACCACCGACTCCAATCGTGGTAACGCGACCGCGTACTTGTTCCACGTCACCTAAGATGAGCATCCGGTGCAACAAAATTTTTTTTGCACACTTCTAGTGCGCTTGCCGAAAAGCCGTGCATCGAACGTGTGACAAGATTACTACATCGACTCCAATCGTGGTAACGACCACAAGACTTGTTCCACGTCACCTAAGATGAGCATCCGGTGCAACAAAATTTTTTGCACACTTCGTGTGCGCTTCCCGAAAGCCGTGCATCGAACGTGTGACGAGATTACCACCGACTCTAATTGTGGTAACGACCGGCGCACTTGTTCCACGTCACCTAAGATGAGCATCCGGTGCAACAAAATTTTTTTGCACACTTCGTGCGCTTCCCGAAAAGCCGTGCATCGAACGTGTGACGAGATTACCACCGACTCTAATTGTGGTAACGACCGGCGCACTTGTTCCACGTCACCTAAGATGAGCATCTGGTGCAACAAAAATTTTTTGCGCAATTCTGGTGTGCTTCCCGAAAGCCGTGCATCGTACGTGCGAGGAGATTACCACTGACTCCAATCGTGGTAACGACCGCGCACTTGTTCCACGTAACCTAAGATGAGCATCCGGTGCAACAAAATTTTTTTGCACACTTCTGGTGCGCTTCCCGAAAGTCGTGCATCGAACGTGCGACGAGATTACCACTGACTCCAATCATGGTAACGACCGCGCACTTGTTCCACATCACCTAAGATGAGCATCCGGTGCAACAAAATTTCTTTGCACACTTCTGGGGCGCTTCCCAAAAGCCGTGCATCGAACGTGTGATGAGATTACCACTAACTCAATCGTGGTAAGGACCGCGCACTTGTTCCACGTCACCTCACACGAGCATCCGGTGCAACAAAAATTTTTGCACAGTTCTGGCGTGCTTCCCCGAAAAGCCGTGCATCGAACGTGCGAGGAGATTACCACTGACTCGAATCGTGGTAACGACCGCAAGCACTTGTTCCACATCACCTAAGATGAGCATCCGGTGCAACAAAATTTTTTTGCACACTTCTAGTGCGCTTCCCGAAAGCCGTGCATCGAACGTGTGACAAGATTACCACTGACTCCAATCGTGGTAACGACCACAAGCACTTGTTCCACGTCACCTAAGATGAGCATCCCGTGCAACAAAATTTTTTGCACACTTCGTGCGCTTGCCGAAAGCCGTGCATCGAACGTGCGACGAGATTACCACTGACTCCAATCGTAGTAGCGGCCACGCAATTATTCCACGTCACCTAACATGAGCACGCGGTTCAACAAATTTTTTTGCACACTTCTGGTGCGCTTCCCGAAAGCCGTGCATCGAACGTGTGACAAGATTACCACTGACTCTAATTGTGGTAAGGACCGCGCACTTGTTCCACGTCACCTAAGATGAGCATCCGGTGCAACAAATTTTTTTTGCACACTTCTGGTGCGCTTCCCGAAAGCCGTGCATCAAACGTGTGACGAGATTACCAGTGACTCTAGTTGTGGTAACGACCGCGCACTTGTTCCACGTCACCTAAGAGGAGCATCCGGTGCAACAAAAATTTTTTTCACACTTCTGGCGCGCTTCCCGAAAGCCGTACATCGAACGTGCGATGAGATTACCACTGACTCCAATCGTGGTAACAACCGCGCACTTGTTCCACGTCACCTAAGATGAGCATCCGGTGCTACAAAATTTTTTTTGCACACATCTGGTGCGCTTCCCGAAAGCCGTGCATCGAACGAGAGTCGAGATTACCGTTGACTCCAATCGTGGTAACGACCGCGCACTTGTTCCACGTCACCTAAGATGAGCATCGGGTGCAACAAAAATTTTTTGCACACTTCTGGTGTGCTTCCCGAAAGCCGTGCATCGAATGAGCATCGAGATTACCATTGACTCCAATCGTGGTAACGACCGCGCACTTGTTCCACGTCACCTAAGATGAGCATCCGGTGCAACAAAATTTTTTTGCACACTTCTGGTGTGCTTCCCGAAAGCCGTTCATCGAACGTGCGAGGAGATTACCACCGACTCGAATCGTGGTAACGACTGCGCACTTGTTCCACATCACCTAAGATGATCATCCGGTGCAACAAAATTTTTTTGCACACTTCTCGTGCGCTTCCCGAAAGCCGTGCATCGAACGTGCGAGGAGATTAACACTGACTCGAATCGTGGTAACGACCGCGCACTTGTTCCACATCACCTAAGATGAGCATCCGGTGCAACAAAATTTTTTTGCACACTTCTAGTGCGCTTCCCGAAAGCCGTGCAACGAACGTGTGACAAGATTTCCACTGACTCCAATCGTGGTAATGGCCGCGCACTTGTTCCACGTCACCTAAGATGAGCATCCGGTGCAACAAAATTGTTTTGCACACTTCTAGTGCGCTTGCCGAAAAGCCGTGCATCGAACGTGTGACAAGATTACTACCGACTCCAATCGTGGTAACGACCGCGCACATGTTCCACGTCACCAAAGATGAGCATCCGGTGCAACAAAATTTTTGCACACTTCTGGTGCGCTTCCCCGAAATCCGTGCATCGAACGTGCGAGGAGATTACCACCGACTCGAATCGTGGTAACGACCGTGCACTTGTTCCACATCACCTAAGATGAGCATCCCGTGCAACAAAATTTTTTTGCACACTTCTAGTGCGCTTCCCGAAAGCCGTGCAACGAACGTGTGACAAGATTACCACTGACTCCAATCGTGGTAATGACCGCGCACTTGTTCCACGTCACCTAAGATGAGCATCGGGTGCAACAAAAATTTTTTGCACACTTCAGGTGTGCTTCCCTAAAGCCGTGCATCGAACGAGTCGAGATTACCATTGACTCCAATCGTGGTAACGACCGGCGCACTTGTTCCACGTCACCTAAGATGAGCATCCGGTGCAACCAAATTTTTTTGCACACATCTGGTGTGCTTCCCGAAAGCCGTTCATCGAACGTGCGAGGAGATTACCACCGACTCGAATCGTGGTAACGACTGCGGAACACATCACCTAAGATGATCATCCGGTGCAACAAAAATTTTTTGCACACTTCTGGTGCGCTTCCCGAAAGCCGTGCATCGAACGTGCGAGGAGATTAACACCGACTCGAATCGTGGTAACGACCGCGCACTTGTTCCACATCACCTAAGATGAGCATCCGTGCAACAAAATTTTTTGCACACTTCTAGTGCGCTTCCCGAAAGCCGTGCAACGAACGTGTGACAAGATTTCCACCGACTCCAATCGTGGTAACGGCCGCGCACTTGTTCCACGTCACCTAAGATGAGCATCCGGTGCAACAAAATTTTTGCACACTTCGTGCGCTTCCCGAAAAGCCGTGCATCGAACGTGCGAGGAGATTACCACTGACTCGAATCGTGGTAACGACCGTGCACTTGTTCCACATCACCCAAGATGAGCATCCCGTGCAACAAAATTTTTTTGCACACTTCTAGTGCGCTTCCCGAAAGCCGTGCAACGAACGTGTGACAAGATTACCACTGACTCCAATCGTGGTAACGACCGGCGCACTTGTTCCACGTCACCTAAGATGAGCATCGGGTGCAACAAAATTTTTTGCACACTTCTGGTGTGCTTCCCGAAAGCCGTGCATCGAACGAGCATCGAGATTACCATTGACTCCAATCGTGGTAACGACCGCGCACTTGTTCCACGTCACCTAAGATGAGCATCCGGTGCAACAAAATTTTTTTGCACACTTCGGTGTGCTTCCCGAAAGCAGTTCATCGAACGTGCGAGGAGATTACCACCGACTCGAATCGTGGTAACGACTGCGCACTTGTTCCACATCACCTAAGATGATCATCCGGTGCAACAAAATTTTTTGCACACTTCTCGTGCGCTTCCCGAAAGCCGTGCATCGAACGTGCGAGGAGATTAACAACACCGACTTCGAATCGTGGTAACGACCAAGACTTGTTCCACACCACCTAAGATGAGCATCCTGGTGCAACAAAATTTTTTGCACACTTCTAGTGCGCGCTTCCCGAAAGCCGTGCAACGAACGTGTGACAAGATTTCCACTGATTCCAATCGTGGTAACGGCCGCGCACTTGTTCCACGTCACCTAAGATGAGCATCCGGTGCAACAAAATTGTTTTGCACACTTCTAGTGCGCTTGCCGAAAGCCGTGCATCGAACGTGTGACAAGATTACTACTGACTCCAATCGTGGTAACGACCCGGCGCACATGTTCCACGTCACCAAAGATGAGCATCCAAAGCAACAAAATTTTTTTGCACGCTTCGCGCTTCCCCGAAAAGCCGTGCATCGAACGTGCGAGGAGATTACCACCGACTCGAATCGTGGTAACGACCGTGCACTTGTTCCACATCACCTAAGATGAGCATCCCGTGCAACAAAATTTTTTTGCACACTTCTAGTGCGCTTCCCGAAAGCCGTGCAACGAACGTGTGACAAGATTACCACTGACTCCAATCGTGGTAATGACCGCGCACTTGTTCCACGTCACCTAAGATGAGCATCGGGTGCAACAAAAATTTTTTGCACACTTCAGAGTGCTTCCCGAAAAGCCGTGCATCGAACGAGCGTCGAGATTACCATTGACTCCAATCGTGGTAACGACCAAGCACTTGTTCCACGTCACCTAAGATGAGCATCCGGTGCAACCAAATTTTTTTGCACACTTCTGGTGTGCTTCCCGAAAGCCGTTCATCGAACGTGCGAGGAGATTACCACCGACTCGAATCGTGGTAACGACTGCGCACTTGTTCCACATCACCTAAGATGAGAATCCCGTGCAACAAAATTGTTTTGCACACTTCTAGTGCGCTTGCCGAAAGCCGTGCATCGAACGTGTGACAAGATTACTACTGACTCCAATCGTGGTAACGACCGCGCACATGTTCCACGTCACCAAAGATGAGCATCCGGTGCAACAAAATTTTTTGCCCGCTTCTGGTGCGCTTCCCAAAAGCCGTGCATCGAACGTGCGAGGAGATTACCACTGACTCGAATCGTGGTAACGACCGTGCACTTGTTGCACATCACCTAAGATGAGCATCCCGTGCAACAAAATTTTTTGCACACTTCTAGTGCGCTTCCCGAAAGCCGCAAACGCGTGTGACAAGATTACCACTCGACTCCAATCGTGGTAACGACCGCGTACTTGTTCCACGTCACCTAAGATGAGCATCCGGTGCAACAAAATTTTTTTGCACACTTCTAGTTCGCTTGCCGAAAGCCGTGCATCGAACGTGTGACAAGATTACTACTGACTCCAATCGTGGTAACGACCGCAAGACTTGTTCCACGTCACCTAAGATGAGCATCCGGTGCAACAAAATTTTTTGCACACTTCTGGTGCGCTTCCCGAAAGCCGTGCATCGAACGTGTGACGAGATTACCACTGACTCTAATTGTGGTAAGGACCGCGCACTTGTTCCACGTCACCTAAGATGAGCATCCGGTGCAACAAATTTTTTTTGCACACTTCTGGTGCGCTTCCCGAAAGCCGTGCATCAAACGTGTGACGAGATTACCAGTGACTCTAGTTGTGGTAACGACCGCGCACTTGTTCCACGTCACCTAAGAGGAGCATCCGGTGCAACAAAAATTTTTTGCACACTTCTGGCGCGCTTCCCGAAAGCCGTACATCGAACGTGCGATGAGATTACCACTGACTCCAATCGTGGTAACAACCGCGCACTTGTTCCACGTCACCTAAGATGAGCATCCGGTGCTACAAAATTTTTTTTGCACACATCCGTGCGCTTCCCGAAAGCCGTGCATCGAACGAGTCGAGATTACCGTTGACTCCAATCGTGGTAACGACCGGCGCACTTGTTCCACGTCACCTAAGATGAGCATCGGGTGCAACAAAATTTTTGCACACTTCGGTGTGCTTCCCGAAAAGCCGTGCATCGAATGAGCATCGAGATTACCATTGACTCCAATCGTGGTAACGACCGGCGCACTTGTTCCACGTCACCTAAGATGACCATCCGGTGCAACAAAATTTTTTGCACACTTCGTGTGCTTTCCCGAAAGCCGTTCATCGAACGTGCGAGGAGATTACCACCGACTCGAATCGTGGTAACGACTGCGCACTTGTTCCACATCACCTAAGATGATCATCCGGTGCAACAAAATTTTTTGCACACTTCTCGTGCGCTTCCCGAAAGCCGTGCATCGAACGTGCGAGGAGATTAACACCGACTCGAATCGTGGTAACGACCGCGCACTTGTTCCACATCACCAAAGATGAGCATCCGGCGCAACAAAATTTTTTTGCACACTTCTAGTGCGCTTCCCGAAAGCCGTGCAACGAACGTGTGACAAGATTTCCACTGACTCCAATCGTGGTAACGGCCGCGCACTTGTTCCACGTCACCTAAGATGAGCATCCGGTGCAACAAAATTGTTTTGCACACTTCTAGTGCGCTTGCCGAAAGCCGTGCATCGAACGTGTGACAAGATTACTACTGACTCCAATCGTGGTAACGACCGCGCACATGTTCCACGTCACCAAAGATGAGCATCCGGTGCAACAAAATTTTTTGCACACTTCTGGTGCGCTTCCCGAAAGCCGTGCATCGAACGTGCGAGGAGATTACCACTGACTCGAATCGTGGTAACGACCGTGCACTTGTTCCACATCACCTAAGATGAGCATCCCATGCAACAAAATTTTTTTGCACACTTCTAGTGCGCTTCCCGAAAGCCGTGCAACGAACGTGTGACAAGATTACCACTGACTCCAATCGTGGTAACGACCGCACACTTGTTCCACGTCACCTAAGATGAGCATCGGGTGCAACAAAAATTTTTTGCACACTTCTGGTGTGCTTCCCGAAAGCCGTGCATCGAACGAGCATCGAGATTACCATTGACTCCAATCGTGGTAACGACCGCGCACTTGTTCCACGTCACCTAAGATGAGCATCCGGTGCAACAAAATTTTTTGCACACTTCGGTGTGCTTCTTCCCGAAAGCAGTTCATCGAACGTGCGAGGAGATTACCACCGACTCGAATCGTGGTAACGACTGCGCACTTGTTCCACATCACCTAAGATGATCATCCGGTGCAACAAAAATTTTTGCACACTTCGTGCGCTTCCCCGAAAGCCGTGCATCGAACCTGCGAGGAGATTAACACTGACTCGAATCGTGGTAACGACCGCCGCACTTGTTCCACACCACCTAAGATGAGCATCCGGTGCAACAAAATTTTTTGCACACTTCTAGTGCGCTTCCCGAAAAGCCGTGCAACGAACGTGTGACAAGATTTCCACTGATTCCAATCGTGGTAACGGCCGCCAAGACTTGTTCCACGTCACCTAAGATGAGCATCCGGTGCAACAAAATTGTTTTGCACACTTCTAGTGCGCTTTGCCGAAAAGCCGTGCATCGAACGTGTGACAAGATTACTACACGACACCAATCGTGGTAACGACCCGCGCACATGTTCCACGTCACCAAAGATGAGCATCCGGTGCAACAAAATTTTTTTGCACGCTTCGTGCGCTTCCCGAAAAGCCGTGCATCGAACGTGCGAGGAGATTACCACTGACTCGAATCGTGGTAATGACCGTGCACTTGTTCCACATCACCTAAGATGAGCATCCCGTGCAACAAAATTTTTTTGCACACTTCTAGTGCGCTTCCCGAAAGCCGTGCAACGAACGTGTGACAAGATTACCACTGACTCCAATCGTGGTAATGACCGCGCACTTGTTCCACGTCACCTAAGATGAGCATCGGGTGCAACAAAAATTTTTTGCACACTTCAGGTGTGCTTCCCGAAAGCCGTGCATCGAACGAGCGTCGAGATTACCATTGACTCCAATCGTGGTAACGACCGCGCACTTGTTCCACGTCACCTAAGATGAGCATCCGGTGCAACCAAATTTTTTGCACACTTCGGTGTGCTTCGAAAAGCCGCTTCATCGAACGTGCGAGGAGATTACCACCGACTCGAATCGTGGTAACGATCTGCGCACTTGTTCCACATCACCTAAGATGATCATCCGGTGCAACAAAAATTTTTGCACACTTCTGGTGCGCTTCCCGAAAGCCGTGCATCGAATGTGCGTGCGAGGAGATTAACACTGACTCGAATCGTGGTAACGACCGCGCACTTGTTCCACATCACCTAAGATGAGCATCCGGTGCAACAAAATTTTTTTGCACACTTCTAGTGCGCTTCCCGAAAGCCGTGCAACGAACGTGTGACAAGATTTCCACTGACTCCAATCGTGGTAACGGCCGCGCACTTGTTCCACGTCACCTAAGATGAGCATCCGGTGCAACAAAATTGTTTTGCACACTTCTAGTGCGCTTGCCGAAAGCCGTGCATCGAACGTGTGACAAGATTACTACTGACTCCAATCGTGGTAACGACCGCGCACATGTTCCACGTCACCAAAGATGAGCATCCGGTGCAACAAAATTTTTGCCCGCTTCGGTGCGCTTCCCAAAAGCCGTGCATCGAACGTGCGAGGAGATTACCACCGACTCGAATCGTGGGTAACGACCGTGCACTTGTTCCACATCACCTAAGATGAGCATCCCGCAAACAAAATTTTTTTGCACACTTCTAGTGCGCTTCCCGAAAGCCGTGCAACGAACGTGTGACAAGATTACCACTGACTCCAATCGTGGTAACGACCGCGTACTTGTTCCACGTCACCTAAGATGAGCATCCGGTGCAACAAAAATTTTTTGCACACTTCTAGTGCGCTTGCCGAAAGCCGTGCATCGAACGTGTGACAAGATTACTCATCGACTCCAATCGTGGTAACGACCGCGCACTTGTTCCACGTCACCTAAGATGAGCATCCGTGCAACAAAATTTTTTTTGCACACTTCGTGCGCTTCCCGAAAGCCGCGCATCGAACGTGTGACGAGATTACCACCGACTCTAATTGTGGTAACGACCGGCGCACTTGTTCCACGTCACCTAAGATGAGCATCCGGTGCAACAAAATTTTTTTGCACACTTAGCGGTGCGTTTCCCGAAAAGCCGTGCATCGAACGTGTGACGAGATTACCACCGACTCTAATTGTGGTAACGACCGCGCACTTGTTCCACGTCACCTAAGATGAGCATCTGGTGCAACAACAATTTTTGCGCAATTCTGGTGTGCTTCCCGAAAGTGTGCATCGAACGTGCGAGGAGATTACCACTGACTCCAATCGTGGTAACGACCGCGCACTTGTTCCACGTAAACCTAAGATGAGCATCCGGTGCAACAAAATTTTTTTGCACACTTCTGGTGCGCTTCCCGAAAGTCGTGCATCGAACGTGCGACGAGATTACCACTGACTCCAATCATGGTAACGACCGCGCACTTGTTCCACATCACCTAAGATGAGCATCCGGTGCAACAAAATTTCTTTGCACACTTCTGGGGCGCTTCCCAAAAGCCGTGCATCGAACGTGTGACGAGATTACCACTAACTCCAATCGTGGTAAGGACCGCGCACTTGTTCCACGTCACCTCACACGAGCATCCGGTGCAACAAAAATTTTTTGCACACTTCTGGCGTGCTTCCCGAAAGCCGTGCATCGAACGTGCGAGGAGATTACCACTGACTCGAATCGTGGTAACGACCGCGCACTTGTTCCACATCACCTAAGATGAGCATCCGGTGCAACAAAATTTTTTTGCACACTTCTAGTGCGCTTCCCGAAAGCCGTGCATCGAACGTGTGACAAGATTACCACTGACTCCAATCGTGGTAACGACCGCGCACTTGTTCCACGTCACCTAAGATGAGCATCCCGTGCAACAAAATTTTTTTGCACACTTCTGGTGCGCTTGCCGAAAGCCGTGCATCGAACGTGCGACGAGATTACCACTGACTCCACTCGTAGTAACGGCCACGCAATTATTCCACGTCACCTAACATGAGCACGCGGTTCAACAAATTTTTTTGCACACTTCTGGTGCGCTTCCCGAAAGCCGTGCATCGAACGTGTGACGAGATTACCACTGACTCCAATCGTGGTAACGACCGCGCACTTGTTCCACGTCACCTAAGATGAGCATCCGGTGCAACAAGATTTTTTTGCACACTTCTGGTGTGCTTCCCGAAAGCCGTGCATCGAACGTGCGAGGAGACTACCACTGACTCCAATCGTGGTAATGACCGCGCACTTGTTCCACGTCACCTAAGATGAGCATCCGGTGCAACAAAAATTTTTTGCACACCTGTGGCGCCCTTCCCGAAGCCGTACATCGAACGTGCGATGAGATTACCACTGACTCCAATCGTGGTAACAACCGCGCACTTGTTCCACGTCACCTAAGATGAGCATCCGGTGCAACAAAATATTTTTTGCACACTTCTGGTGCGCTTCCCGAAAGCCATGCATCGAACGTGCGAGGAGATTACCACTGAGTCGAATCGTGGTAACGACCGTGCACTTGTTCCACGTCACCTAAGATGAGCATCCGGTGCAACAAATTTTTTTTGCACACTTCTAGTCCGCTTCCCAAAGTCGTGCATCGAACGTGTGACAAGATTACCACATACTCCAATCGTGGTAACGACCGTGCACTTGTTCCACGTCACCTAAGATGAGCATCCGGTGCAACAAAATTTTTTTGCACACTTCTGGTGCGCTTCGCGAAAGTCGTGCATCGAACGTGCGACGAGATTACCAGTGACTCCAATCGTGGAAACGACCACGCACTTGTTCCACGTCACCTAAGATGAGCATCCGGTGCAACAAATTTTTTTTGCACACTTCTGATGTGCTTCCCGAAAGCTGTCGTCGAACGTGCGAGGAGATTACCACCGACTCCAATCGTGGTAACGACTGTGCACTTGTTCCACATCACCTAAGATGAGCATCCGGTGCAACAAAATTTTTTTGCACACTTTTAGTGCGCTTCCCGAAAGCCGTCCATCGAACGTGCGTCGAGATTACCATTGACTCCAATCGTGGTAACGACCGCGCACTTGTTCCACGTCACCTAAGATGAGCATCCGGCGCAACAAATTTTTTTTGCACACTTCGGTGTGCTTCCCGAAAGCCGTATCGAACGAGCGTCGAGATTACCATTGACTCCAACCGTGGTAACGACCGCGCACTTGTTCCACGTCACCTAAGATGAGCATCCGGTGCAACAAAGTTTTTTTGCACACTTCTGGTGTGCTTCCCGAAAGCCGTGGATCGTACGTGCGAGGAGATTACCACTGACTCGAATTGTGGTAATCAAAAATTTTTTGCACACTTCTGGTGCGCTTCCCGAAAGCCGTGCATCGAACGTGCGACGAGATTATCAGTGACTCCAATCGTGGAAACGACCACGCACTTGTTCCACGTCACCTAAGATGAGTATCCGGTGCAACAGAATTTTTTTTTGCACTTACTTCTTGTGCGCTTCCCAAAAGCCATGCAACGAACATGCGACGAGATTACCAGGTGACTCCAATCGTGGAAACGACCACGCACTTGTTCCACGTCACCTAAGATGAGCATCCGGAGCAACAAAATTTTTTTGCACACTTCTGGTGTGCTTCCCAAAAGCCGTGCATCGAACGTGCGAGGAGACTACCACTGACTCCAATCGTGGTAACGACCGCGCACTTGTTTCACATCACCTAATATGAGCATATAGTGCAACAAAATTTTTTTGCACACTTCTGGTGCGCTTCCCGAAAGCCGAGCAACGAACGTGTGACGAGATTACCATTGACTCCAATCGTGGTAATGACCGCACACTTGTTCCACGTCACCTAAGATGAGCATCCGGTGCAACAAAATATTTTTTGCACACTTCTGGTGCGCTTCCCGAAAGCCATGCATCGAACGTGTGACGAGATTACCACTGACTCCAACCGTGGTAACGACCGCGCACTTGTTCCACGTCACCTAAGATGAGCATCCGGTGCAACAAAATTTTTTTGCACACTTCTGGTGTGCTTCCCGAAAGCCGTGCATCGAACGTTCGAGGAGATTACCACTGACTCGAATTGTGGTAACGACCGTGCACTTGTTCCACGTCACCTAAGATGAGCATCCGGTGCAACAAAATTTTTTTGCACACTTCTAGTCCGCTTCCCGAAAGTCGTGCATCGAACGTGCGACGAGATTACCAGTGACTCCAATCGTGGAAACGACCACGCACTTGTTCCACGTCACCTAAGATGAGCATCCGGTGCAACAAAATTTTTTTCCACACTTCTGATGTGGTTCCCGAAAGCTGTGCATCGAACGTGCGAGGAGATTACCACTGACTCCAATCGTGGTAACGATTGTGCACTTGTTCTACATCACCTAAGATGAGCATCCGGTGCAACAAAATTTTTTTGCACACTTCTGGTGCGCTTCCCGAAAGCCGAGCAACGAACGTGTGACGAGATTACCATTGACTCCAATTGTGGTAATGACCGCACACTTGTTCCACGTCACTTAAGATGAGCATCCGGTGCAACAAAATTTTTTTGCACACTTCCGGTGCACTTCCCGCAATCCGTGCATCGAACAAGCGACGAGACTACCACTGACTCCAGTTGTGGTAACGACCACGCACTTGTTACACGTCACCTAACATGAGCATCCGGTGCAACAAAATTTTTTTGCACACTTCTGGTGCGCTTCCCAAAAGCCGTACATCGAATGTGCGATGAGATTACCACTGACTCCAATCGTGGTAACGACCGCGCACTTGTTCCACGTCACCTAAGATGAGCATCCGGTGCAACAAAATTTTTTTGCACACTTCTGGTGTGCTTCCTGAAAGCCGTGCGTCGAACGAGCGTCGAGATTACCATTGACTCCAATTGTGGTAACGACCGCGCACTTGTTCCACGTCACCTAAGATGAGCATCCGGTGCAACAAAATTTTTTTGCACACTTCGGTGTGCTTCCCGAAAAGTGCATCGAACGTGCGAGGAGATTACCACTGACTCCAATCGTGGCAATGACCGCGCACTTGTTCCACGTCACCTAAGATGAGCATCCGGAGCAACAAAAAATTTTTGCACACTTGTGGCGCGCTTCCCGAAAGCCGTACATCGAACGTGCGATGAGATTACCACTGACTCTAATCGTGGTAACAACGGCGCACTTGTTCCACGTCACCTAAGATGAGCATCCGGTGCAACAAAATATTTTCTGCACTAGTGCGCTTTGCGCTTCCGAAAACGTGTGCGACGAGATTACCACTAACTCCAACCATGGTAACGACCGCGCACTTGTTCCACGTCACCTAAGATGAGCATCCGGTGCAACAAAATTTTTTGCACACTTCGGTGTGCTTCCCGAAAAGTCGCATCGAACGTGCGAGGAGATTACCACTGACTCCAATCGTGGCAATGACCGCGCACTTGTTCCACGTCACCTAAGATGAGCATCCGGGGCAACAAAAAATTTTTGCACACTTGTGGCGCGCTTCCCGAAAGCCGTACATCGTACGTGCGATGAGATTACCACTGACTCCAATGGTGGTAACAACCGCGCACTTGTTCCACGTCACCTAAGATGAGCATCCGGTGCAACAAAATATTTTCTGCACACTTCTGGTGCGCTTCCCGAAAGCCGTGCGACGAGATTACCACTGACTCCAACCATGGTAACGACCGCGCACTTGTTCCACGTCACCTAAGATGAGCATCCGGTGCAACAAAATTTTTTTGCACACTTCTGGTGTGCTTCCCGAAAAGCCGTGCATCGAACGTGTGACAAGATTACCACTGACTCCAATCGTGGTAACGACCGCACTTGTTCCACGTCACCTAAGATGAGCATCCGTGCAACAAAATTTTTTTTTTTTACACTTCGGTGTGCTTCCCCCAAAGCCGTGCATCGAACGTGCGAGGAGATTACCACTGACTCGAATCGTGGTAACGACCGTGCACTTGTTCCACGTCACCTAAGATGAGCATCCGGTGCAACAAAATTTTTTTGCACACTTCTAGTCCGCTTCCCGAAAGTCGTGCATCGAACGTGCGACGAGATTACCAGTGACTCCAATCGTGGAAACGACCACGCACTTGTTCCACGTCACCTAAGATGAGCATCCGGTGCAACAAAATTTTTTTGCACACTTCTGATGTGCTTCCCGAAAGCTGTGCATCGAACGTGCGAGGAGATTACCACTGACTCCAATCGCGGTAACGATTGTGCACTTGTTCTACATCACCTAAGATGAGCATCCGGTGCAACAAAATTTTTTGCACACTTCTGTGCGCTTCCCGAAAGCCGAGCAACGAACGTGTGACGAGATTACCATTGACTCCAATTGTGGTAATGACCGCACAGCACTTGTTCCACGTCACTTAAGATGAGCATCCGGTGCAACAAAATTTTTTTTTGCACACTTCCGGTGCACTTCCCGCAATCCGTGCATCGAACAAGCGACGAGACTACCACTGACTCCAGTTGTGGTAACAACCACGCACTTGTTACACGTCACCTAACATGAGCATCCGGTGCAACAAAATTTTTTTGCACACTTCTGGTGCGCTTCCCAAATGCCGTACATCGAATGTGCGATGAGATTACCACTGACTCCAATCGTGGTAACGACCGCGCACTTGTTCCACGTCACCTAAGATGAGCATTCGGTGCAACAAAATTTTTTTGCACACTTCTGGTGTGCTTCCCGAAAGCCGTCATCGCGTCGAACGAGCGTCGAGATTACCATTGACTCCAATTGTGGTAACGACCACAAGCACACTTGTTCCACGTCACCTAAGATGAGCATCCGGTGCAACAAAATTTTTTTGCACACTTCTGGTGTGCTTCCCGAAAGTGATGAGGACATCAACAACAACAATGCATCCCCACCGACACCAGTACCTATTGCTGGTCCTCTTACTCGTGCTCGTGCTCGTCAACTTAATCATCAAGTGAGTTCCCTCTTGAGCTCTTGTCCATCTTGTTTAGATCTTGGAGACACGCGCACTCTTGTTTTGCTCAGGAATGAGGGAGAAGACCAACATGGAAACGGAAAAGATCAACAAGGGAAGGCTTTACACTGGCTGCGTCCAGATTGTGCGGCAATGCCAACTTGTCAAGGGATGATTGCATATGGGAAGCATGGAACCTTAACAAAGATGATTGGGAGCCAAGACCAAGTATCCTCAACGTCCTCAATCAGGCTACCACGTCACTTCTAGCCTAAGGAAAGAAAGAGTCCAAATCCAACACGTTTTGGAATTGGATTCGGACTGCAGAACAGCCCCAATTTGTGCGGGTCACCATGGCTTCATATGGAGTCCAATTGGGACGTTCTAATACTTGTTGGAAAGCTTATCAAGTCTACTTTCATATGGATCCAGTCCCATGTCCATATCTTCTCGGAGTCAGCGGCAATGATCAAAATAACGCCGACCAGTTTTTCTGTCCCGGTGCTGCGTCACTTTATTTTAGCCCGATGGGCTGTGTATCTTCTTAGGGTCCATTAGGGACGTGTCCTAGGGTTGGAGCACGACCCAAACACCTTGTGGTCGTCCCTTCCCACGTCATATACCCCTGGCCGCCGCCAAGAACACTCGGGTTTTGTTTAGATCAAGTTTAGCCTTCGCTACTTGCTTGTAAGCGCGCGTGCTGGATCAGCCGCCCGTCTTCTTGTCTTCGGAACCCCACTTCATTGGAGATTGAGTTTGAAACCTTCATTTATATCTAGTAATTCAGTGCTTGTTCTACTTGTTCTTGCTGGTTCTTCGATTGCTTGCAGGACGAGTGCCCTAGTGGCCGGGTGTTGCGCTCCACAAGATCGTGACAGCCATTGGGGTGGTGTATCGGTTGCTAAGGCGCAGTCTTGGAAGGCTGTAGTCGAGCCGTGAACGTCATCTCCATTCACCAATCGAGTTATCCCACGCCTCTCATTGAAAGATCGGGCAAAAACCCTAACGGGTTCACATCAGTTGGTAATCAGAGCAAGGTTCTTCGGTGAGAGACTTCTAATCCTTCGCTGTTTTTAATTTCCTATAGTCCAGAAAAGCCAAAAGATATAGTAGATTAGTTTTTCCATAATCCTATAAAACCTTTGTGCTGTGGCTCGTACTGCTTAGTTAGGGCTTGTTGAGTTTGCGTTTGCTTCGGTCGTGTCAAGTGCTGGTTTTAGTTTTAGTCCTTTAGAGTTTCGAGTTCTTGTCACGTTTTGGTCACTATCACTCATTTACATCTTCGCTGCCTTCACCACCACCATATACATCTCCGCTGCAAACATTAACCATATCCATCTTCATTGCCATATCCATCCTCGCTATTATCAATCAAGTTTTGTTCACACAAAGAAAAATCTGAGTTGCTAATTGTATTCTTGTCACCCCTGAAAAGAAAGAGAAATATATTGTAAGTTCCTTCTTTTGAAATCTGATTTGTGAATATTCAGATTTGTTTAGTTGTGCAAAGCAAAAAGAAAAGAAAAAAATAGAAAAGAAAAAGAAAAAAAAGAGAAAAGAAGAGTTGAGGAAAAGAGGGGGTGTGATTCCTTGCTGTTACGTGTCTTTTTCCGATTGTATTGTGACTTCGTTTGTGTCCAGGCTTGCGTCTCTAGCACGGTCTAGGCTAGGACCAGCACAGTACCACCGTTGAACGTTTGTTCAGCTTGCTTTTATAACTAACGTGGTGCTAGTTCGTTCCTTGTTTCAACCCTCCTATAGCTCCACATATTCTACAGCTTGACAGGTCTTGTTGCTGCGGCGCCGATACACTTCATTCCATTGCTGCACACTTGTGGTCGCTGATCCCTCCTGTTGAGCTAGGTAAGGATTGGTAAGAACTTGTTAAACAGGTTGATAGAGAGTGCCTTGCTGCAGCCACGTCCTATTAGTTGTAGGGCATTTATTTCTTCACCTATTTTCTTGTTTCCCCTGTGTTTTTTTGTTGAACCATGTCGATCAGAAGACAATAACCAAATGCCACAATCACCTCGCACTAAGGGCATCATACAACATTTTCAAAGGAAGGTGAAGCTGCACACGAAAGGACTTGAATCAGACTTGCAGGTGACGAATGACAAGCTTGGTCAATTGGAGACCACGCAGATCGCCACCAACACCAAGCTCACAAGTTTGGAAGCATCTGTTGCTGGTGTGGATAAGAGTCTTGCTGCTCTTCTCAAGCGTTTTGATGATTTCCACGCAATGCATAAAGAGAAGCAAACAGAAGAAACCAAGGAGAAAGATCAAGAGGACAATAAATATGATGATGATTACACGGCTGATACTGAATATGATGATGGAGACACTCATGATCGACGCCGCCTACGTCACAACCGTAGAGGTATGGGTGGCCACCGCCGACGTGATGTATACAATAATAATGATGCTTTCAGTAAGATTAAATTTAAAATCCCTCCTTTTGATGGTAAGTACGACCCTGATGCATACATTACTTGGGAGATTGCTGTTGATCAAAAGTTTGCATGTCATA
This sequence comes from Chrysopogon serrulatus, assembly GCA_015844335.1. NCBI lineage: Eukaryota > Viridiplantae > Streptophyta > Magnoliopsida > Poales > Poaceae > Chrysopogon > Chrysopogon serrulatus. The sequence goes on along the minus strand of JADLZL010002315.1, from coordinate 1,256,257 downwards.
ATTTTCCTAAGGACACTCGTGTTAGGGCTGCTACTAGTGAGTTCACTGATTTCGCTTCTGTTTGGTGGATAGAACATGGTAAGAAGAATCCTAATAACATACCTCAAACTTGGGATGCATTGAAACGAGTCATGAGGGCTAGATTTGTTCCTTCTTATTATGCACGTGATATGTTAAATAAGATGCAGCAATTGAGACAAGGTGCTAAAAGTGTAGAAGAATATTATCGAAATTACAAATGGGTATGGTGCGATGTAACTTAGAGGAGGACGACGAATCTGCTATGGCTAGATTTTTGGGCGGGTTAAATCGTGAAATTCAGGACATCCTTGCTTATAAAGATTATACTAACATAACCCGTTTGTTTCATCTTGCTTGTAAAGCTGAAAGGGAAGTGCAGGGACGACGTTCTAGTGCCAAGTCTAACTTTTCTGCAGGGGAAATCTATATCATGGCAGCAACGCACATCTACTACTTACGTGTCGTCGTGCACCGCCCCCAACAAGCCGATCAACAAATACCACCACCTTCCTCCAAAGGACAAACCACGTGATTCTTCTACAAATTCAGCAACCAAACCAGCTGCTAGTGCCACTTCGGTTGTTTCCACGGGAAGAACAAGGGATGTCCAGTGTCATCGATGCAAGGGCTATGGACACATGCAGCGTGATTGCCCTAACAAGCGTGTTTTGGTGGTCAACGCTGATGGTGGGTACTCCTCTGCTAGTGATTTTGATGAAGATACACTTGCATTGCTTGCGGCTGACCATGCAGGTAGTGAAGAACATTTAGAAGAACATATTAAGGCCGGTGAAGCAGACCGCTATGAGAGCCTCATTGTGCAGCGTGTGCTTAGCACACAAATGGAGAAGGCGGAACAAAATCAGCGACACACATTGTTTCAAACGAAGTGTGTCATCAAAGAGCGTTCGTGCCGCATGATCATTGATGGAGGTAGCTGCAACAACTTGGCCAGCAGCGACATGGTGGAGAAGCTTGCGCTTACCACCAAACCACACCCACATCCATATTACATTCAATGGCTGAACAATAGTGGTAAGGCAAAGGTAACTAGACTTGTGCGAATCAACTTTTCCATTGGATCCTATAAAGATGTTGTTGAATGTGATGTTGTGCCTATGCAAGCTTGTAATATTCTGCTAGGTAGACCTTGGCAATTTGATAGAGATTCTATGCATCATGGTAGAGCAAATCAGTATTCTTTTCTATACCATGATAGAAAAATTGTGTTGCATCCTATGTCTCCCCAAGCTATTATGCAAAATGATATTGCTAAAGCTGCAAAAGCTAAAAGTGAGAGCAATCAAAATGCCAAATCTGTTGCTGATAAGAAAGATGAGATAAAATTGAAAGGAAATTGCTTGCTGGCTACTAAATCTGATATTAATGACTTGAATGCATCCACTTCTGTTGCTTATGTTTTAGTATGCAAAGATGCATTGATCTCCCTTCATGATATGCACCATTCTTCGCCTCCCCGCTGTTGCTAACATTTTGCGGGAGTATTCTGATGTGTTTCCAAGTGAAATACCACCGGGGCTGCCACCACTTCGAGGGATTGAGCATCAGATTGACCTGATCCCCGGTGCCTCATTGCCAAACCGTGCACCATACAGGACCAATCCAGAAGAAACAAAGGAGATTCAGCGTCAAGTGCAAGAACTACTCGACAAAGGTTATGTGCGTGAGTCTCTTAGTCCTTGTGCTGTTCCGGTTATTTTGGTGCCCAAGAAAGATGGAACATGGCGTATGTGCGTTGATTGTCGGGCTATTAATAACATCACCATTCGATATCGACACCCTATTCCCCGTTTAGATGATATGCTTGATGAATTGAGTGGTGCTGTTGTGTTTTCCAAGGTTGATTTGCGTAGTGGGTACCACCAGATTCGTATGAAATTAGGAGATGAATGGAAAACTGCTTTCAAAACTAAGTTCGGCTTATATGAGTGGTTGGTAATGCCTTTTGGGTTAACTAATGCACCTAGTACTTTCATGAGACTAATGAACGAGGTTTTGCGTGCTTTCATTGGCAAATTTGTTGTAGTCTACTTTGATGATATATTGATCTACAAAGAAATCTATGGATGAACATCTTGATCACTTACGTGCTGTTTTTTTGATGCTCTACGCGATGCACGTTTATTTGGTAACCTTGAGAAGTGCACCTTTTGCACCGATCGAGTGTCTTTTCTTGGCTATGTTGTGACTCCACAGGGAATTGAGGTTGACCAAGCCAAGGTAGAAGCTATACAAGGATGGCCTGTACCAAAGACTATCACCCAGTGCGGAGTTTCCTAGGACTTGCTGGATTCTATCGTCGGTTTGTGAAGGATTTCAGCACCATTGCAGCACCATTGAATGAGCTTACAAAGAAGGGAGTGCCTTTTAACTGGGGCAAAGTACAAGAGAATTCCTTCAACTTGTTGAAAGATAAGTTAACACATGCACCTCTCCTACAACTTCCTGATTTCTCTAAGACTTTTGAGCTAGAATGTGATGCTAGTGGGATTGGTTTGGGTGGTGTCTTGTTACAAGAGGGTAAACCTGTTGCATATTTTAGTGAGAAATTGAGTGGGCCTATTCTGAACTATTCCACCTATGATAAAGAATTGTATGCTCTTGTTCGAACATTACAAACATGGCAGCATTATTTGTGGCCCAAAGAGTTTGTTATTCACTCTGATCATGAATCTTTGAAACATATTCGTAGTCAAGCAAACCTGAATCGAAGACATGCTAAGTGGGTAGAATTTATTGAATCCTTTCCTTATGTTATTAAGCACAAGAAAGGGAAGGAGAATATCATTGCTGATGCTTTGTCAAGGAGATATAATTTGCTGAATCAACTTGATTACAAGATCTTTGGATTAGAAACGATTAAAGACCAATATGTTCATGATCCTGATTTTAAAGAAGTGTTGCTGCACTGTAAAGATGGAAAAGGATGGAACAAATTCATCGTCGATGATGGGTTTGTGTTTAGAGCTAACAAGCTATGCATTCCAGCTAGCTCCGTTCGTTTGTTGTTGCTGCAGGAAGCGCATGGAGGAGGCTTGATGGGACATTTTGGAGCAAAAAAGACCGAGGACATACTTGCTGGTCATTTCTTTTGGCCAAAGATGAGAAGAGATGTGGAGAGGTTTGTTGCTCGTTGCACAACATGTCAAAAGGCAAAGTCACGATTAAATCCCCACGGTTTGTATTTACCTCTACCTGTTCCTAATGCTCCTTGGGAGGATATATCTATGGATTTTGTGTTGGGATTACCAAGGACTAGGAAGGGACGTGATAGTGTGTTTGTGGTTGTTGATAGATTTTCTAAGATGGCACATTTCATACCATGCCATAAAACTGATGATGCTACTCATATTGCTGATTTGTTCTTTTCGAGAAATTGTTCGCTTACATGGCGTGCCCAACACAATTGTTTCTGATCGTGATGCTAAATTTCTTAGTCATTTTTGGAAGACTTTGTGGACAAAATTGGGGACTAAACTTTTATTTTCTACTACATGTCATCCCCAAACCGATGGTCAAACTGAGGTTGTGAATAGAACTTTGTCTACTATGTTAAGGGCTATTTTAAAGAAGAACATTAAGATGTGGGAAGAATGCTTGCCTCATATTGAATTTGCTTACAATCGATCGCTGCATTCTACTACAAAAATGTGCCCGTTTCAGATTGTTTATGGTTTGTTGCCTCGAGCTCCAATTGATTTAATGCCTTTGCCATCTTCTGAAATATTAAATTTTGATGCTACCGAGCGTGCTGAGTTGATGTTGAAACTTCATGAAACAACTAAGCAAAACATAGAGCGTATGAATGCTAAATATAAGCTTGCTGGTGACAAAGGTAGAAAAGAATTAAAATTTGAACCCGGAGATTTAGTTTGGTTGCATTTAAGAAAGGATAGGTTTCCTGAACTGCGTAAATCTAAATTGCTACCTAGGGCTGCGGGACCATTTAAAGTGCTAAAGAAAGTTAATGACAATGCCTATAAGCTGGAATTGCCTGCAGATTTTGGGGTTAGTCCCACATTTAACATTGCAGATTTGAGGCCATATTTGGGAGAGGAGGATGAGCTTGAGTCGAGGACGACTCAAATGCAAGAAGGGGAGGATGATGAGGACATCAACAACAACAATGCATCCCCACCGACACCAGTACCTATTGCTGGTCCTCTTACTCGTGCTCGTGCTCGTCAACTTAATCATCAAGTGAGTTCCCTCTTGAGCTCTTGTCCATCTTGTTTAGATCTTGGAGACACGCGCACTCTTGTTTTGCTCAGGAATGAGGGAGAAGACCAACATGGAAACGGAAAAGATCAACAAGGGAAGGCTTTACACTGGCTGCGTTCAGATTGTGCGGCAATGCCAACTTGTCAAGGGATGATTGCATATGGGAAGCATGGAACCTTAACAAAGATGATTGGGAGCCAAGACCAAGTATCCTCAACGTCCTCAATCAGGCTACCACGTCACTTCTAGCCTAAGGAAAGAAAGAGTCCAAATCCAACACGTTTTGGAATTGGATTCGGACTGCAGAACAGCCCCAATTTGTGCGGGTCACCATGGCTTCATATGGAGTCCAATTGGGACGTTCTAATACTTGTTGGAAAGCTTATCAAGTCTACTTTCATATGGATCCAGTCCCATGTCCATATCTTCTCGGAGTCAGCGGCAATGATCAAAATAACGCCGACCAGTTTTTCTGTCCAGGTGCTGCGTCACCTTATTTTAGCCCGATGGGCTGTGTATCTTCTTAGGGTCCATTAGGGACGTGTCCTAGGGTTGGAGCACGACCCAAACACCTTGTGGTCGTCCCTTCCCACGTCATATACCCCCCGCCGCCGCCAGAACACTCGGGTTTTGTTTAGATCAAGTTTAGCCTTCGCTACTTGCTTGTAAGCGCCGCGTCTTTGGATCAGCCGCCCGTCTTCTTGTCTTGAACCCCCACTTCATTGGAGATTGAGTTTGAAACCTTCATTTATATCTAGTAATTCAGTGCTTGTTCTACTTGTTCTTGCTGGTTCTTCGATTGCTTGCAGGACGAGTGCCCTAGTGGCCGGGTGTTGCGCTCCACAAGATCGTGACAGCCATTGGGGTGGTGTATCGGTTGCTAAGGCGCAGTCTTGGAAGGCTGTAGTCGAGCCGTGAACGTCATCTCCATTCACCAATCGAGTTATCCCACGCCTCTCATTGAAAGATCGGGCAAAAACCCTAACGGGTTCACATCGAAAAGCCGTGCATCGAACGTGCGAGGAGATTACCACCGACTCCAATCGTGGCAATGACCGCGCACTTGTTCCACGTCACCTAAGATGAGCATCCGGAGCAACAAAAAATTTTTTGCACACTTGTGGCCTTCCCGAAAAAGCCGTGCATCGAACGTGCGAGGAGATTACCACTGACTCCAATCGTGGCAATGACCGCGCACTTGTTCCACGTCACCTAAGATGAGCATCCGGGGCAACAAAAAATTTTTGCACACTTGTGGCGCTTTCCCGAAAGCCGTACATCGAACGTGCGATGAGATTACCACTGACTCCAATGGTGGTAACAACCGGCGCACTTGTTCCACGTCACCTAAGATGAGCATCCGGTGCAACAAAATATTTTCTGCACACTTCTGGTGCGTTCGAAAGCCGTGCGGCGACATTACCACTCGACTCCAACCATGGTAACGACCGGCGCACTTGTTCCACGTCACCTAAGATGAGCATCCGGTGCAACAAAATTTTTTTGCACACTTCTGGTGTGCTTCCCAAAAGCCGTGCATCGAACGTGCGAGGAGATTACCAGCGACTCGAATCGTGGTAACGACCAAGCACTTGTTCCACATCACCTAAGATGAGCATCCGGTGCAACAAAATTTTTTTGCAAACTTCTAGTGCGCTTCCCGAAAGTCGTGCATCGAACGTGTGACAAGATTACCACTGACTCCAATCGTGGTAACGACCGTGCACTTGTTCCACGTCACCTAAGATGAGCATCCGGTGCAACAAAATTTTTTTGCACACTTCTGGTGTGCTTCCCGAAAGCCATGCATCGAACGTGCGAGGAGATTACCACTGACTCGAATCGTGGTAACGACCGTGCACTTGTTCCACGTCACCTAAGATGAGCATCCGGTGCAACAAAATTTTTTTGCACACTTCTAGTCCGCTTCCCGAAAGTCGTGCATCGAACGTGCGACGAGATTACCAGTGACTCCAATCGTGGAAACGACCACGCACTTGTTCCACATCACCTAAGATGAGCATCCGGTGCAACAAAATTTTTTTGCACACTTCGATGTGCTTCCCGAAAGTCGTGTGCATCGAACGTGCGAGGAGATTACCACTGACTCCAATCGTGGTAACGATTGTGCACTTGTTCTACATCACCTAAGATGAGCATCCGGTGCAACAAAATTTTTTTGCACACTTCTGGTGTGCTTCCCGAAGGCCGAGCAACGAACGTGTGACGAGATTACCATTGACTCCAATTGTGGTAATGACCGCACACTTGTTCCACGTCACTTAAGATGAGCATCCGGTGCAACAAAATTTTTTTGCACACTTCCGGTGCACTTCCCGCAATCCGTGCATCGAACAAGCGGCGAGAGACTACCACCGACTCCGGTTGTGGTAACGACCACGCACTTGTTACACGTCACCTAGCATGAGCATCCGGTGCAACAAAAATTTTTTGCACACTTCTGGTGCGCTTGCCAAAAGCCGTACATCGAATGTGCGATGAGATTACCACTGACTCCAATTGTGGTAACGACCGCAAGCACTTGTTCCACGTCACCTAACATGAGCATCCGGTGCAACAAAATTTTTTTGCACACTTCGGTGTGCTTCCCCGAAAGCCGTGCGTCGTCACGAACGAGCGTCGAGATTACCATTGACTCCAATTGTGGTAACGACCGCGCACTTGTTCCACGTCACCTAAGATGAGCATCCGGTGCAACAAAATTTTTTTGCACACTTCTGGTGTGCTTCCCGAAAGCCGTGCATCGAACGTGCGAGGAGATTACCACTGACTCCAATCGTGGCAATGACCGCGCACTTGTTCCACGTCACCTAAGATGAGCATCCGGAGCAACAAAAAATTTTTGCACACTTGTGGCGCGCTTCCCGAAAGCCGTACATCGAACGTGCGATGAGATTACCACTGACTCCAATCGTGGTAACAACCGCGCACTTGTTCCACGTCACCTAAGATGAGCATCCGGTGCAACAAAATATTTTCTGCACACTTCTGGTGCGCTTCCCGAAAGCCGTGCGACGAGATTACCACTGACTCCAACCATGGTAACGACCGCGCACTTGTTCCACGTCACCTAAGATGAGCATCCGGTGCAACAAAATTTTTTTGCACACTTCTGGTGGCTTCCCGAAAAGCCGTGCATCGAACGTGCGAGGAGATTACCACTGACTCGAATCGTGGTAACGACCGGCGCACTTGTTCCACATCACCAAAGATGAGCATCCGGTGCAACGAAATTTTTTGCAAACTTCTAGTGCGCTTCCCGAAAGTCGTGCATCGAACGTGTGACAAGATTACCACCGACTCCAATCGTGGTAACGACCGTGCACTTGTTCCACGTCACCTAAGATGAGCATCCGGTGCAACAAAAATGTTTTTGCACACTTCTGGTGCGCTTCCCCGAAAAGTCGTGCATCGAACGTGTGACAAGATTACCACGACTCCAATCGTGGTAACGACCGTGCACTTGTTCCACGTCACCTAAGATGAGCATCCGGTGCAACAAAATTTTTTTGCACACTTCGGTGTGCTTCCCCGAAAGCCGTGCATCGAACGTCGGCGAGGAGATTACCACCGACTCCAATCGTGGCAATGACCGCGCACTTGTTCCACGTCACCTAAGATGAGCATCCGGAGCAACAAAAAATTTTTGCACACTTGTGGCGCGCTTCCCGAAAGCCGTACATCGAACGTGCGATGAGATTACCACTGACTCCAATCGTGGTAACAACCGCGCACTTGTTCCACGTCACCTAAGATGAGCATCCGGTGCAACAAAATATTTTTCTGCACACCCTACGTGCGCTTCCCGAAAAGCCGTCGAACGGCGACGAGATTACGACCGACTCCAACCAATGTAACGACCAAGCACTTGTTCCACGTCACCTAAGATGAGCATCCGGTGCAACAAAATTTTTTTGCACACTTCGGTGTGCTTCCCGAAAGCCGTGCATCGAACGTGCGAGGAGATTACCACTGACTCGAATCGTGGTAACGATCGCGCACTTGTTCCACATCACCTAAGATGAGCATCCGGTGCAACAAATTTTTTTTGCAAACTTCTAGTGCGCTTCCCGAAAGTCGTGCATCGAACGTGTGACAAGATTACCACTGACTCCAATCGTGGTAACGACCGTGCACTTGTTCCACGTCACCTAAGATGAGCATCCGGTGCAACAAAAATTTTTTGCACACTTCTGGTGTGCTTCCCGAAAGCCGTGCATCGACCGTGCGAGCAGATTACCACTGACTCGAATCGTGGTAACGACCGTGCACTTGTTCCACGTCACTGAAGATGAGCATCCGGTGCAACAAAATTTTTTTGCACACTTCTAGTCCGCTTCCCGAAAGTCGTGCATCGAACGTGCGACGAGAATACCAGTGACTCCAATCGTGGAAACGACCACGCACTTGTTCCACGTCACCTAAGATGAGCATCCGGTGCAACAAAATTTTTTTGCACACTTCTGATGTGCTTCTCGAAAGCTGTGCATCGAACGTGCGAGGAGATTACCACTGACTCCAATCGTGGTAACGATCACTTGTTCTACATCACCTAAGATGAGCATCCGGTGCAACAAAATTTTTTTGCACACTTCTGGTGCGCTTCCCGAAAGCCGAGCAACGAACGTGTGACGAGATTACCATTGACTCCAATTGTGGTAATGACCGCACACTTGTTCCACGTCACTCACTTAAGATGAGCATCCGGTGCAACAAAATTTTTTTGCACACTTCCGGTGCACTTCCCGCAATCCGTGCATCGAACAAGCGACGAGACTACCACTGACTCCAGTTGTGGTAACGACCACGCACTTGTTACACGTCACCTAACATGAGCATCCGGTGCAACAAAAATTTTTTGCACACTTCTGGTGCGCTTCCCAAAAGCCATACATCGAATGTGCGATGAGATTACCACTGACTCCAATCGTGGTAATGACCGCGCACTTGTTCCACGTCACCTAAGATGAGCATCCGGTGCAACAAAATTTTTTTGCACACTTCTGGTGTGCTTCCTGAAAGCCGTGCGTCGAACGAGCGTCGAGATTACCATTGACTCCAATTGTGGTAACGACCGCGCACTTGTTCCACGTCACCTAAGATGAGCATCCGGTGCAACCAAATTTTTTTGCACACTTCTGTGTGCTTCCCCGAAAGCCGCATCGAACGTGCGAGGAGATTACCACCGACTCCAATCGTGGCAATGACCGCGTACTTGTTCCACGTCACCTAAGATGAGCATCCGGAGCAACAAAAATTTTTGCACACTTGTGGCGCGCTTCCCGAAAAGCGTACATCGAACGTGCGATGAGATTACCACCGACTCCAATCGTGGCAATGACCGCGCACTTGTTCCACGTCACCTAAGATGAGCATCCAAAGGCAACAAAATATTTTCTCGCACACTTCGGTGCGCTTCCCGAAAGCCGTCGCGACGAGATTACCACCGACTCCAACCATGGTAACGACCGGCGCACTTGTTCCACGTCACCTAAGATGAGCATCCGGTGCAACAAAATTTTTTTGCACACTTCGGTGTGCTTCCCCGAAAGCCGTGCATCGAACGTGCGAGGAGATTACCACTGACTCGAATCGTGGTAACGACCGCGCACTTCTTCCACATCACCTAAGATGAGCATCCGGTGCAACAAAATTTTTTTGCAAACTTCTAGTGCGCTTCCCGAAAGTCGTGCATCGAACGTGTGACAAGATTACCACTGACTCCAATCGTGGTAACGACCGTGCACTTGTTCCACGTCACCTAAGATGAGCATCCGGTGCAACAAAAATTTTTTGCACACTTCTGGTGCGCTTCCCGAAAGTCGTGCATCGAACGTGTGACAAGATTACCACTGACTCCAATCGTGGTAACGACCGTGCACTTGTTCCACGTCACCTAAGATGAGCATCCGGTGCAACAAAATTTTTTTGCACACTTCTGCTGTGCTTCCCCGAAAGCCGCATCGAACGTGCGAGGAGATTACCACTGACTCCAATCGTGGCAATGACCGCGCACTTGTTCCACGTCACCTAAGATGAGCATCCGGAGCAACAAAAAATTTTTGCACACTTGTGGCGCGCTTCCCGAAAGCCGTACATCGAACGTGCGATGAGATTACCATCGACTCCAATCGTGGTAACAACCGCGCGCCACTTGTTCCACGTCACCTAAGATGAGCATCCGGTGCAACAAAATATTTTCTGCACACTTCTGGTGCGCTTCCCGAAAGCCGTGCGACGAGATTACCACTGACTCCAACCAATGTAACGACCGCACACTTGTTCCACGTCACCTAAGATGAGCATCCGGTGCAACAAAATTTTTTTGCACACTTCTGGTGTGCTTCCCGAAAGCCGTGCATCGAACGTGCGAGGAGATTACCACTGACTCCAATCGTGGTAACGATCGCGCACTTGTTCCACATCACCTAAGATGAGCATCCGGTGCAACAAAATTTTTTTTGCAAACTTCTAGTGCGCTTCCCCGAAAGTCGCATCGAACGTGTGACAAGATTACCACCGACTCCAATCGTGGTAACGACCGTGCACTTGTTCCACGTCACCTAAGATGAGCATCCGGTGCAACAAAAATTTTTTGCACACTTCTGGTGTGCTTCCCGAAAGCCGTGCATCGACCGTGCGAGGAGATTACCACTGACTCGAATCGTGGTAACGACCGCACTTGTTGTTCCACGTCACTGAAGATGAGCATCCGGTGCAACAAAATTTTTTGCACACTTCTAGTCCGCTTCCCGAAAGTCGTGCATCGAACGTGCAACGAGAATACCAGTGACTCCAATCGTGGAAACGACCACACACTTGTTCCACGTCACCTAAGATGAGCATCCGGTGCAACAAAATTTTTTTGCACACTTCTGATGTGCTTCCCGAAAGCTGTGCATCGAACGTGCGAGGAGATTACCACTGACTCCAATCGTGGTAACGATCACTTGTTCTACATCACCTAAGATGAGCATCCGGTGCAACAAAATTTTTTTGCACACTTCTGGTGCGCTTCCCGAAAGCCGAGCAACGAACGTGTGACGAGATTACCATTGACTCCAATTGTGGTAATGACCGCACACTTGTTCCACGTCACTTAAGATGAGCATCCGGTGCAACAAAATTTTTTTGCACACTTCCGGTGCACTTCCCGCAATCCGTGCATCGAACAAGCGACGAGACTACCACTGACTCCAGTTGTGGTAACGACCACGCACTTGTTACACGTCACCTAACATGAGCATCCGGTGCAACAAAAATTTTTTGCACACTTCTGGTGCGCTTCCCAAAAGCCGTACATCGAATGTGCGATGAGATTACCACTGACTCCAATCGTGGTAGTGACCGCGCACTTGTTCCACGTCACCTAAGATGAGCATCCGGTGCAACAAAATTTTTTGCACACTTCGGTGTGCTTCCCGAAAAGCCGTCGCGTCGAACGAGCGTCGAGATTACCATTGACTCCAATTGTGGTAACGACCGCGCACTTGTTCCACGTCACCTAAGATGAGCATCCGGTGCAACCAAATTTTTTTGCACACTTCTGGTGTGCTTCCCGAAAGCCGTGCATCGAACGTGCGAGGAGATTACCACTGACTCCAATCGTGGCAATGACCGCGCACTTGTTCCACGTCACCTAAGATGAGCATCCGGAGCAACAAAAATTTTTTGCACACTTGTGGCGCGCTTCCCGAAAGCCGTACATCGAACGTGCGATGAGATTACCACTGACTCCAATCGTGGTAACAACCGCGCACTTGTTCCACGTCACCTAAGATGAGCATCCGGTGCAACAAAATATTTTCTGCACAGTTCTGGTGCGCTTCCCGAAAGCCGTGCGACGAGATTACGACTGACTCCAACCAATGTAACGACCACACTTTGTTCCACGTCACCTAAGATGAGCATCCGTGCAACAAAATTTTTTGCACACTTCTGGTGTGCTTCCCCGAAAGCCGTGCATCGAACGTGCGAGGAGATTACCACTGACTCGAATCGTGGTAACGACCGCGCACTTGTTCCACATCACCTAAGATGAGCATCCGGTGCAACAAATTTTTTTTGCAAACTTCTAGTGCGCTTCCCCGAAAGTCGTGCATCGAACGTGTGACAAGATTACCACTGACTCCAATCGTGGTAACGACCGCACTTGTTCCACGTCACCTAAGATGAGCATCCGGTGCAACAAAAATTTTTTGCACACTTCGGTGTGCTTCCCGAAAGCCGCATCGACCGCGGCGAGCAGATTACCACCGACTCGAATCGTGGTAACGACCGTGCACTTGTTCCACGTCACCGAAGATGAGCATCCGGTGCAACAAAATTTTTTTGCACACTTCTAGTCCGCTTCGAAAAGTCGTGCATCGAACGTGCGGCGAGAATACCGGTGACTCCAATCGTGGAAACGACCACGCACTTGTTCCACGTCACCTAAGATGAGCATCCGGTGCAACAAAATTTTTTGCACACTTCGATGTGCTTCTCGAAAGCTGTGCATCGAACGCGGCGAGGAGATTACCACTCGACTCCAATCGTGGTAACGATCACTTGTTCTACATCACCTAAGATGAGCATCCGTGCAACAAAATTTTTTGCACACTTCGTGCGCTTCCCGAAAGCCGAGCAAATTAACGCGTGTGACGAGATTACCATTGACTCCAATTGTGGTAATGACCGCACACTTGTTCCACGTCACTTAAGATGAGCATCCGGTGCAACAAAATTTTTTTTGCACACTTCCGGTGCACTTCCCGCAATCCGTGCATCGAACAAGCGACGAGACTACCATCGACTCCAGTTGTGGTAACGACCACGCACTTGTTACACGTCACCTAACATGAGCATCCGGTGCAACAAAAATTTTTTGCACACTTCGGTGCGCTTCCCAAAAAGCCATACATCGAATGTGCGATGAGATTACCACTGACTCCAATCGTGGTAATGACCGCGCGCACTTGTTCCACGTCACCTAAGATGAGCATCCGGTGCAACAAAATTTTTTTGCACACTTCGGTGTGCTTCCTGAAAGCCGCGTGGTCGAACGAGCGTCGAGATTACCATTGACTCCAATTGTGGTAACGACCGCGCACTTGTTCCACGTCACCTAAGATGAGCATCCGGTGCAACCAAATTTTTTGCACACTTCGGTGTGCTTCCCGAAAAAGCCGTGCATCGAACGTGCGAGGAGATTACCACTGACTCAATCGTGGCAATGACCGCGTACTTGTTCCACGTCACCTAAGATGAGCATCCGAGCAACAAAAATTTTTGCACACTTGTGGCGCGCTTCCCGAAAGCCGTACATCGAACGTGCGATGAGATTACCACTGACTCCAATCGTGGCAATGACCGCGCACTTGTTCCACGTCACCTAAGATGAGCATCCAGTGCAACAAAATATTTTCTGCACACTTCTGGTGCGCTTCCCGAAAGCCGTGCGACGAGATTACCACTGACTCCAACCATGGTAACGACCGCGCACTTGTTCCACGTCACCTAAGATGAGCATCCGGTGCAACAAAATTTTTTTGCACACTTCTGGTGTGCTTCCCGAAAGCCGTGCATCGAACGTGCGAGGAGATTACCACTGACTCGAATCGTGGTAACGACCGCGCACTTCTTCCACATCACCTAAGATGAGCATCTGGTGCAACAAAATTTTTTTGCAAACTTCTAGTGCGCTTCCCGAAAGTCGTGCATCGAACGTGTGACAAGATTACCACCGACTCCAATCGTGGTAACGACCGTGCACTTGTTCCACGTCACCTAAGATGAGCATCCGGTGCAACAAAAATTTTTGCACACTTCGGTGCGCTTCCCGAAGTCGTGCATCGAACGTGTGACAAGATTACCACTGACTCCAATCGTGGTAACGACCGTGCACTTGTTCCACGTCACCTAAGATGAGCATCCGGTGCAACAAAAATTTTTTTGCACACTTCTCGCCGTGCTTCCCGAAAGCCGTGCATCGAACGTGCGAGGAGATTACCACCGACTCCAATCGTGGCAATGACCGCGCACTTGTTCCACGTCACCTAAGATGAGCATCCGGAGCAACAAAAAAAAATTTTGCACACTTGTGGCGCGCTTCCCGAAAGCCGCACATCGAACGTGCGATGAGATTACCACTGACTCCAATCGTGGTAACAACCGCGCACTTGTTCCACGTCACCTAAGATGAGCATCCGGTGCAACAAAATATTTTCTGCACACTTCTGGTGCGCTTCCCGAAAGCCGTGCGACGAGATTACCACTGACTCCAACCAATGTAACGACCGCACACTTGTTCCACGTCACCTAAGATGAGCATCCGGTGCAACAAAATTTTTTTGCACACTTCTGGTGTGCTTCCCGAAAGCCGTGCATCGAACGTGCGAGGAGATTACCACTGACTCCAATCGTGGTAACGATCGCGCGCTTGTTCCACATCACCTAAGATGAGCATCCGGTGCAACAAAATTTTTTGCAAACTTCTAGTGCGCTTCCCCGAAAGTCGTGCATCGAACGTGTGACAAGATTACCACCGACTCCAATCGTGGTAACGACCGTGCACTTGTTCCACGTCACCTAAGATGAGCATCCGGTGCAACAAAAATTTTTGCACACTTCGGTGTGCTTCCCGAAAAAGCCGCATCGATCGTCGCGAGGAGATTACCACTGACTCGAATCGTGGTAACGACCGCGCACTTGTTCCACGCCACCGAAGATGAGCATCCGGTGCAACAAAATTTTTTTGCACACTTCTAGTCCGCTTCCCGAAAGTCGTGCATCGAACGTGCAACGAGAATACCAGTGACTCCAATCGTGGAAACGACCACACACTTGTTCCACGTCACCTAAGATGAGCATCCGGTGCAACAAAATTTTTTTGCACACTTCTGTGCTTTCCCGAAAAGCTGTGCATCGAACGTGCGAGGAGATTACCATCGACTCCAATCGTGGTAACGATCACTTGTTCTACATCACCTAAGATGAGCATCCGTGCAACAAAATTTTTTTGCACACTTCTGGTGCGCTTCCCCGAAAAGCCGAGCAACGAACGTGTGACGAGATTACCATTGACTCAATTGTGGTAATGACCGCACACTTGTTCCACGTCACTTAAGATGAGCATCCGGTGCAACAAAATTTTTTGCACACTTCCGTGCACTTCCCGCAATCCGTGCATCGAACAAGCGGCGAGACTACCACCGACTCCAGTTGTGGTAACGACCACGCACTTGTTACACGTCACCTAACATGAGCATCCGGTGCAACAAAAATTTTTGCACACTTCGGTGCGCTTCCCAAAAGCCGTACATCGAATGTGCGATGAGATTACCACTGACTCCAATCGTGGTAGTGACCGCGCACTTGTTCCACGTCACCTAAGATGAGCATCCGGTGCAACAAAATTTTTTTGCACACTTCTGGTGTGCTTCCTGAAAGCCGTGCGTCGAACGAGCGTCGAGATTACCATTGACTCCAATTGTGGTAACGACCGCGCACTTGTTCCACGTCACCTAAGATGAGCATCCGGTGCAACCAAATTTTTTTGCACACTTCTGGTGTGCTTCCCGAAAGCCGTGCATCGAACGTGCGAGGAGATTACCACTGACTCCAATCGTGGCAATGACCGCGTACTTGTTCCACGTCACCTAAGATGAGCATGCGGAGCAACAAAAAATTTTGCACACTTGTGGCGCTCCCGAAAAGCCGCATATCGAACGTGCGATGAGATTACCATCGACTCCAATCGTGGTAACAACCGCGCACTTGTTCCACGTCACCTAAGATGAGCATCCAAAGCAACAAAATATTTTCTGCACACTTCTGGTGCGCTTCCCGAAAGCCGTGCGACGAGATTACCACTGACTCCAACCATGGAGACCGCGCACTTGTTCCACGTCACCTAAGATGAGCATCCGGTGCAACAAAATTTTTTTGCACACTTCTGGTGTGCTTCCCGAAAGCCGTGCATCGAACGTGCGAGGAGATTACCACTGACTCGAATCGTGGTAACGACCGCGCACTTGTTCCACATCACCTAAGATGAGCATCCGGTGCAACAAAATTTTTTGCAAACTTCTAGTGCGCTTCCCCGAAAGTCGTGGCATCGAACGTGTGACAAGATTACCACCGACTCCAATCGTGGTAACGACCGTGCACTTGTTCCACGTCACCTAAGATGAGCATCCGTTGCAACAAAATTTTTTGCACACTTCGTGCGCTTCCCGAAAAGTCGTGCATCGAACGTGTGACAAGATTACCACTGACTCCAATCGTGGTAACGACCGTGCACTTGTTCCACGTCACCTAAGATGAGCATCCGGTGCAACAAAATTTTTTTGCACACTTCTGGTGTGCTTCCCGAAAGCCGTGCATCGAACGTGCGAGGAGATTACCACTGACTCCAATCGTGGCAATGACCGCGCACTTGTTCCACGTCACCTAAGATGAGCATCCGGAGCAACAAAAAATTTTTGCACACTTGTGGCGCGCTTCCCGAAAGCCGTACATCGAACGTGCGATGAGATTACCACTGACTCCAATCGTGGTAACAACCGCGCACTTGTTCCACGTCACCTAAGATGAGCATCCGGTGCAACAAAATATTTTCTGCACACACTCGGTGCGCTTCGCGAAAGTCGTGCGACGAGATTACCACCGACTCCAACCAATGTAACGATCCAAGACTTGTTCCACGTCACCTAAGATGAGCATCCGGTGCAACAAAATTTTTTGCACACTTCGGTGTGCTTCCCGAAAGCCGTGCATCGAACGTGCGAGGAGATTACCACTGACTCCAATCGTGGTAACGATCGCGCACTTGTTCCACATCACCTAAGATGAGCATCCGGTGCAACAAAATTTTTTTGCAAACTTCTAGTGCGCTTCCCGAAAGTCGTGCATCGAACGTGTGACAAGATTACCACTGACTCCAATCGTGGTAACGACCGTGCACTTGTTCCACGTCACCTAAGATGAGCATCCGGTGCAACAAAAATTTTTTGCACACTTCGGTGTGCTTCCCGAAAAGCCGTGCATCGACCGTGCGAGGAGATTACCACTGACTCGAATCGTGGTAACGACCGTGCACTTGTTCCACGTCACTGAAGATGAGCATCCGGTGCAACAAAATTTTTTTGCACACTTCTAGTCCGCTTCCCGAAAGTCGTGCATCGAACGTGCGACGAGAATACCAGTGACTCCAATCGTGGAAACGACCACACACTTGTTCCACGTCACCTAAGATGAACATCCGGTGCAACAAAATTTTTTTGCACACTTCTGTGCTTCCCGAAAGCTGTGCATCGAACGTGCGAGGAGATTACCACCGACTCCAATCGTGGTAACGATCACTTGTTCTACATCACCTAAGATGAGCATCCGGTGCAACAAAATTTTTTTGCACACTTCTGGTGCGCTTCCCGAAAGCCGAGCAACGAACGTGTGACGAGATTACCATTGACTCCAATTGTGGTAATGACCGCACACTTGTTCCACGTCACTTAAGATGAGCATCCGGTGCAACAAAATTTTTTTGCACACTTCCGGTGCACTTCCCGCAATCCGTGCATCGAACAAGCGACGAGACTACCACTGACTCCAGTTGTGGTAACGACCACGCACTTGTTACACGTCACCTAACATGAGCATCCGGTGCAACAAAAATTTTTTGCACACTTCTGGTGCGCTTCCCAAAAGCCGTACATCGAATGTGCGATGAGATTACCACTGACTCCAATCGTGGTAATGACCGCGCACTTGTTCCACGTCACCCTAAGATGAGCATCCGGTGCAACAAAATTTTTTTGCACACTTCGGTGTGCTTCCTGAAAGCCGTCGGCGAACGAGCGCGTCGAGATTACCATTGACTCCAATTGTGGTAACGACCGCCGCACTTGTTCCACGCCACCTAAGATGAGCATCCGGTGCAACCAAATTTTTTGCACACTTCTGGTATGCTTCCCGAAAAGCCGTGCATCGAACGTGCGAGGAGATTACCACCGACTCCAATCGTGGCAATGACCGCGTACTTGTTCCACGTCACCTAAGATGAGCATGCGGAGCAGCAACAAAAAAATTTTTGCACACTTGTGGCGCGCTTCCCCGAAAGCCGCATATCGAACGTGCGATGAGATTACCACCGACTCCAATCGTGGTAACAACCGCGCACTTGTTCCACGTCACCTAAGATGAGCATCCAAAGGCAACAAAATATTTTCTGCACACACTTCGGTGCGCTTCCCGAAAAGCCGTGCGACGAGATTACCACTGACTCCAACCATGGAGACCGCGCACTTGTTCCACGTCACCTAAGATGAGCATCCGGTGCAACAAAAATTTTTGCACACTTCTGGTGTGCTTCCCCGAAAGCCGTGCATCGAACGCGCGAGGAGATTACCACCGACTCGAATCGTGGTAACGACCGCGCAAGACTTGTTCCACATCACCTAAGATGAGCATCCGGTGCAACAAAATTTTTTTGCAAACTTCTAGTGCGCTTCCCGAAAGGCGTGCATCGAACGTGTGACAAGATTACCACTGACTCCAATCGTGGTAACGACCGTGCACTTGTTCCACGTCACCTAAGATGAGCATCCGGTGCAACAAAATTTTTTTGCACACTTCTGGTGCGCTTCCCGAAAGCCATGCATCGAACGTGTGACAAGATTACCACTCGACTCCAATCGTGGTAACGACCGTGCACTTGTTCCACGTCACCTAAGATGAGCATCCGGTGCAACAAAATTTTTTTGCACACTTCGGTGTGCTTCCCGAAAAGCCGTGCATCGAACGCGTGCGAGGAGATTACCACCGACTCCAATCGTGGCAATGACCGCGCACTTGTTCCACGCCACCTAAGATGAGCATCCGGAGCAACAAAAAATTTTTGCACACTTGTGGCGCCGCTTCCCCGAAAGCCGTACATCGAACGTGCGATGAGATTACCACCGACTCGAATCATGGTAACGACCGTGCACTTGTTCCACGTCACTGAAGATGAGCATCCGGTGCAACAAAATTTTTTTTGCACACTTCTAGTCCGCTTCGCGAAAGTGCGCATCGAACGTGCGACGAGAATACCAGTGACTCCAATCGTGGAAACGACCACACACTTGTTCCACGTCACCTAAGATGAGCATCCGGTGCAACAAAATTTTTTTTGCACACTTCTGATGTGCTTCCCGAAAAGCGTGCATCGAACGTGCGAGGAGATTACCACGACTCCAATCGTGGTAACGATCACTTGTTCTACATCACCTAAGATGAGCATCCGGTGCAACAAAATTTTTTGCACACTTCGGTGCGCTTCCCGAAAGCCGAGCAACGAACGTATGACGAGATTACCATTGACTCCAATTGTGGTAATGACCGCACACTTGTTCCACGTCACTTAAGATGAGCATCCGGTGCAACAAAATTTTTTTTGCACACTTCCGGTGCACTTCCCCGCAATCCGTGCATCGAACAAGCGACGAGACTACCACTCGACTCCAGCTTGTGGTAACGACCACGCACTTGTTACACGTCACCTAACATGAGCATCCGGTGCAACAAAAATTTTTTGCACACTTCGTGCTTCCCAAAAGCCGCACATCGAATGTGCGATGAGATTACCACCGACTCCAATCATGGTAATGACCGCGCACTTGTTCCACGTCACCTAAGATGAGCATCCGGTGCAACAAAATTTTTTGCACACTTCTGGTGTGCTTCCTCGAAAGCCGTCGCGCCGAACGAGCGTCGAGATTACCATTGACTCCAATTTTGGTAACGACCGCGCACTTGTTCCACGTCACCTAAGATGAGCATCCGGTGCAACCAAATTTTTTTGCACTTCGTGTGTGCTTCCCGAAAAGCCGCATCGAACGTGCGAGGAGATTACCACCGACTCCAATCGTGGCAATGACCGCGTGCATTTGTTCCACGTCACCTAAGATGAGCATGCGGAGCAACAAAAAAATTTTGCACACTTGTGGCGCGCTTCCCGAAAAGCCGTACATCGAACGTGCGATGAGATTACCACCGACTCCAATCGTGGTAACAACCGCGCACTTGTTCCACGTCACCTAAGATGAGCATCCAAAGGTAACAAAATATTTTCTGCACACTTCTGGTGCGCTTCCCGAAAGCCGTGCGACGAGATTACCACTGACTCCAACCATGGAGACCGCGCACTTGTTCCACGTCACCTAAGATGAGCACCCGGTGCAACAAAATTTTTTTGCACACTTCTGGTGTGCTTCCCGAAAGCCGTGCATCGAACGTGCGAGGAGATTACCACTGACTCGAATCGTGGTAACGACCGCGCACTTGTTCCACATCACCTAAGATGAGCATCCGGTGCAACAAAATTCTTTTGCAAACTTCTAGTGCGCTTCCCGAAAGTCGTGCATCGAACGTGTGACAAGATTACCACTGACTCCAATCGTGGTAACGACCGTGCACTTGTTCCACGTCACCTAAGATGAGCATCCGGTGCAACAAAATTTTTTTGCACACTTCTGGTGCGCTTCCCGAAAGTCGTGCATCGAACGTGTGACAAGATTACCACTGACTCCAATCGTGGTAACGACCGTGCACTTGTTCCACGTCACCTAAGATGAGCATCCGGTGCAACAAAATTTTTTGCACACTTCTGGTGTGCTTCCCCAAAAGCCGCATCGAACGCGTGCGAGGAGATTACCACCGACTCCAATCGTGGCAATGACCGCGCACTTGTTCCACGTCACCTAAGATGAGCATCCGGAGCAACAAAAAATTTTTGCACACTTGTGGCGCGCTTCCCGAAAAGCCGCACATCGAACGTGGCGATGAGATTACCATCGACTCCAATCGTGGTAACAACCGCGCACTTGTTCCACGTCACCTAAGATGAGCATCCGGTGCAACAAAAATATTTTCTGCACACTTCGTGCGCTTCCCGAAAAGTCGATGCGACGAGATTACCACTGTCTCCAACCATGGTAATGACCGCGCACTTGTTCCACGTCACCTAAGATGAGCATCCGGTGCAACAAAATTTTTTTGCACACTTCTGGTGTGCTTCCCGAAAGCCGTGCATCGAACGTGCGAGGAGATTACCACTGACTCGAATCGTGGTAACGACCGCGCACTTGTTCCACGTCACCTAAGATGAGCATCCGTGCAACAAAATTTTTTTGCAAACTTCTAGTGCGCTTCCCGAAAGTCGTGCATCGAACGTGTGACAAGATTTCCACTGACTCCAATCGTGGTAACGACCGTGCACTTGTTCCACGTCACCTAAGATGAGCATCCGGTGCAACAAAATTTTTTTGCACACTTCTGGTGTGCTTCCCGAAAGCCGTGCATCGACCGTGCGAGGAGATTACCACTGACTCGAATCGTGGTAACGACCGTGCACTTGTTCCACGTCACTGAAGATGAGCATCCGGTGCAACAAAATTTTTTTGCACACTTCTAGTCCGCTTCCCGAAAGTCGTGCATCGAACGTGCGACGAGAATACCAGTGACTCCAATCGTGGAAACGACCACGCACTTGTTCCACGTCACCTAAGATGAGCATCCGGTGCAACAAAATTTTTTTGCACACTTCTGATGTGCTTCCCGAAAGCTGTGCATCGAACGTGCGAGGAGATTACCACTGACTCCAATCGTGGTAACGATTGTCCACTTGTTCTACATCACCTAAGATGAGCATCCGGTGCAACAAAATTTTTTTGCACACTTCTGGTGCGCTTCCCGAAAGCCGAGCAACGAACGTGTGACGAGATTGCCATTGACTCCAATTGTGGTAATGACCGCACACTTGTTCCACGTCACTTAAGATGAGCATCCGGTGCAACAAATTTTTTTTGCACACTTCCGGTGCACTTCCCGCAATCCGTGCATCGAACAAGCGACGAGACTACCACTGACTCCAGTTGTGGTAACGACCACGCACTTGTTACACGTCACCTAACATGAGCATCCGGTGCAACAAAATTTTTTTGCACACTTCTGGTGCGCTTCCCAAAAGCCGTACATCGAATGTGCGATGAGATTACCACTCGACTCCAATCGTGGTAACGACCACAAGACTTGTTCCACGTCACCTAAGATGAGCATCCGTGCAACAAAATTTTTTTTGCACACTTCGGTGTGCTTCCTGAAAGCCGTCGTCCGAACGAGCGTCGAGATTACCATTGACTCCAATTGTGGTAACGACCGCCAAGCACTTGTTCCACATCACCTAAGATGAGCATCCGGTGCAACAAAATTTTTTTTGCAAACTTCTAGTGCGCTTCCCGAAAGTCGTGCATCGAACGTGTGACAAGATTACCACTGACTCCAATCGTGGTAACGACCGTGCACTTGTTCCACGTCACCTAAGATGAGCATCTGGTGCAACAAAATTTTTTTGCACACTTCTGGTGCGCTTCTCGAAAGTCGTGCATCGAACGTGTGACAAGATTACCACTGACTCCAATCGTGGTAACGACCGTGCACTTGTTCCACGCCACCGAAGATGAGCATCCGGTGCAACAAAATTTTTTGCACACTTCGTGTGCTTCCCGAAAAGCCGTGCATCGAACGTGCGAGGAGATTACGACCGACTCCAATCGTGGCAATGAACGCGCACTTGTTCCACGTCACCTAAGATGAGCATCCGGAGCAATAAAAAATTTTTGCACACTTGTGGCGCGCTTCCCGAAAGCCGTACATCGAACGTGCGATGAGATTACCACTGACTCCAATCGTGGTAACAACCGCGCACTTGTTCCACGTCACCTAAGATGAGCATCCGGTGCAACAAAATTTTTTTGCAAACTTCTAGTGCGCTTCCCGAAAGTCGTGCATCGAACGTGTGACAAGATAACCACTGACTCCAAACGTAGTAACGACCGTGCACTTGTTCCACGTCACCTAAGATGAGCATCCGGTGCAACAAAATTTTTTGCACACTTCGGTGTGCTTCCCGAAAGCCGTGCATCGACCGTGCGAGGAGATTACCACTGACTCGAATCGTGGTAACGACCGTGCACTTGTTCCACGTCACGAAGATGAGCATCCGGTGCAACAAAATTTTTTGCACACTTCTAGTCCGCTTCCCGAAAGTCGTGCATCGAACGTGCGACGAGAATACCGAGTGACTCCAATCGTGGAAACGACCACGCACTTGTTCCACGTCACCTAAGATGAGCATCCGGTGCAACAAAATTTTTTGCACACTTCGATGTGCTTCCCGAAAGCTGTGCATCGAACGTGCGAGGAGATTACCACACCGACTCCAATCGTGGTAACGATTGTGCACTTGTTCTACATCACCTAAGATGAGCATCCGGTGCAACAAAATTTTTTTGCACACTTCTGGTGCGCTTCCCGAAAGCCGAGCAACGAACGTGTGACGAGATTACCAGTGACTCCAATTGTGGTAATGACCGCACACTTGTTCCACGTCACTTAAGATGAGCATCCGGTGCAACAAAATTTTTTTGCACACTTCCGGTGCACTTCCCGCAATCCGTGCATCGAACAAGCGACGAGACTACCACTGACTCCAGTTGTGGTAACCACCACGCACTTGTTACACGTCACCTAACATGAGCATCCGGTGCAACAAAATTTTTTTGCACACTTCTGGTGCGCTTCCCAAAAGCCGTACATCGAATGTGCGATGAGATTACCACTGACTCCAATCGTGGTAACGACCGCCGCACTTGTTCCACGTCACCTAAGATGAGCATCCGGTGCAACAAAATTTTTTGCACACTTCGGTGTGCTTCCCCGAAAGCCGTCGTCGAACGAGCGTCGAGATTACCATTGACTCCAATTGTGGTAACGACCGCGCACTTGTTCCACGTCACCTAAGATGAGCATCCGGTGCAACAAAATTTTTTTGCACACTTCTGGTGTGCTTCCCCGAAAGCCATCATCGAACGTGCGAGGAGATTACCACTGACTCCAATCGTGGCAGTGACCGCGCACTTGTTCCACGTCACCTAAGATGAGCATCCGGTGCAACAAAATTTTTTTGCACACTTCTGGTGCGCTTCCCGAAAGTCGTGCATCGAACGTGTGACAAGATTACCACTGACTCCAATCGTGGTAACGACCGTGCACTTGTTCCACGTCACCTAGAGCATCCGGTGCAACAAAATTTTTTTGCACACTTCAGGTGCGCTTCCCGAAAGTCGTGCATCGAACGAGTGACAAGATTACCACTGACTCCAATCGTGGTAACGACCGTGCACTTGTTCCACGTCACCTAAGATGAGCATCCGGTGCAACAAAATTTTTTGCACACTTCGGTGTGCTTCCCCGAAAGCCGTGCATCGAACGTGCGAGGAGATTACCACCGACTCCAATCGTGGCAATGACCGCCCACTTGTTCCACGTCACCTAAGATGAGCACCGGTGCAACAAAATATTTTCTGCACACTTCTGGTGCGCTTCCCGAAAGCCGTGCGACGAGATTACCACTGACTCCAACCATGGTAACGATCGCGCACTTGTTCCACGTCACCTAAGATGAGCATCCGGTGCAACAAAATTTTTTTGCACACTTCTGGTGTGCTTCCCGAAAGCCGTGCATCGAACGCGCGAGGAGATTACCACTGACTCGAATCGTGGTAACGACCGCGCACTTGTTCCACATCACCTAAGATGAGCATCCGGTGCAACAAAATTTTTTTGCAAACTTCTAGTGCGCTTCCCCGAAAGTCGTGCATCGAACGTGTGACAAGATTACCATTGACTCCAATCGTGGTAACGACCGTGCACTTGTTCCACGTCACCTAAGATGAGCATCCGGTGCAACAAAATTTTTTTTGCACACTTCGGTGCGCTTCGAAAGTCGTGCATCGAACGTGTGACAAGATTACCACTGACTCCAATCGTGGTAACGACCGTGCACTTGTTCCACGTCACCTAAGATGAGCATCCGGTGCAACAAAATTTTTTTGCACACTTCTGGTGTGCTTCCCGAAAGCCGTGCATCGAATGTGCGAGGAGATTACCACTGACTCCAATCTTGGCAATGACCGCGCACTTGTTCCACGTCACCTAAGATGAGCATCCGAGCAACAAAAAATTTTTGCACACTTGTGGCGCGCTTCCCGAAAAGCCGCATATCGAACGTGCGATGAGATTACCACCGACTCCAATCGTGGTAACAACCGCGCACTTGTTCCACGTCACCTAAGATGAGCATTCGGTGCAACAAAATTTTTTGCACACTTCTCGTGCGCTTCCCGAAAAGTCGCATCGAACGTGTGACAAGATTACCACCGACTCCAATCGTGGTAACGACCGTGCACTTGTTCCACGTCACCTAAGATGAGCATCCGGTGCAACAAAATTTTTTTGCACACACTTCGTGCGCTTCCCGAAAGTCGTGCATCGAACGAGTGACAAGATTACCACTGACTCCAATCGTGGAAACAACCACGCACTTGTTCCACGTCACCTAAGATGAGCATCCGGGGCAACAAAATTTTTGTGCACACTTCGGTGTGCTTCCCGAAAGCCGCATCGAACGTGCGAGGAGATTACCACCGACTCTAATCGTGGTAACGACTGTGCACTTGTTCCACATCACCTAAGATGAGCATCGGGTGCAACAAAATTTTTTGCACACTTCGGTGTGCTTCCCGAAAGCCGTGCATCGAACGAGCGTCGAGATTACCATTGACTACAATCATGGTAACGACCGCGCACTTGTTCCACGTCACCTAAGATGAGCATCCGGTACAACAAAGTTTTTTTGCACACTTTTGGTGTGCTTCCCGAAAGCCGTCCATCGAACGTGCGAGGAGATTACCACTGACTCGAGTCGTGGTAACGACCGCACACATGTTCCACTTCACCTAAGATGAGCATCCGGTGCAACAAAATTTTTTTGCACACTTCTAGTGCGCTTCCTGAAAGTCGTGCATCGAAGGTGTGACAAGATTACCACTGACTCCAATCGTGGTAACGACCGTGCACTTGTTCCACATCACCTAAGATGAGCATCCGGTGCAACAAAATTTTTTTGCACACTTCTGGTGCGCTTCCCGAAAGCCGTGCATCGAACGTGTGACGAGATTACCACTGACTGCTATCGTGGTAACGACCACGCACTTATTCCACGTCACCTAAGATGAGCATCCGGTGCAACAAAATTTTTTTGCACACTTCTGGTGTGCTTCCCGAAAGCCGTGCATCGAACGTGCGAGGAGATTACCACTGACTCGAATCGTGGTAACGACCGCGCACTTGTTCCACATCACCTAAGATGAGCATCCGGTGCAACAAATTTTTTTTGCAAACTTCTGGTGCGCTTCCCGAAAGTCGTGCATCGAACGTGTGACAATATTACCACTGACTCCAATCGTGGTAACGACCGTGCACTTGTTCCACGTCACCTAAGATGAGCATCCGGTGCAACAAAATTTTTTTGCACACTTCGTGCGCTTCCCGAAAAGTCGTGCATCGAACGTGTGACAAGATTACCACTGACTCCAATCGTGGTAACGACCGTGCACTTGTTCCACGTCACCTAAGATGAGCATCCGGTGCAACAAAATTTTTTTGCACACTTCTGGTGCGCTTCCCGAAAGCCCTGCATCGAACGTGCGACGAGATTACCAGTGACTCCAATCGTTGAAACGACCACGCACTTGTTCCACGTCACCTAAGATGAGCATCCGGGGCAACAAAATTTTTTTGCACACTTCTAGTGTGCTTCCCGAAAGCCGTGCATCAAACGTGCGAGGAGATTACCACTGACTCCAATCGTGGTAACGACTGTGCACTTGTTCCACATCACCTAAGATGAGCATCGGGTGCAACAAAATTTTTTTTGCACACTTCTGGTGTGCTTCCCGTAAGCCGTGCATCGAACGAGCGTCGAGATTACCATTGACTACAATCATGGTAACGACCGCGCACTTGTTCCACGTCACCTAAGATGAGCATCCGGTACAACAAAGTTTTTTTGCACACTTCTGGTGTGCTTCCCGAAAGCCGTCCATCGAACGTGCGAGGAGATTACCACTGACTCGAGTCGTGGTAACGACCGCACACATGTTCCACTTCACCTAAGATGAGCATCCGGTGCAACAAAATTTTTTTGCACACTTCTAGTGCGCTTCCTGAAAGTCGTGCATCGAAGGTGTGACAAGATTACCACTGACTCCAATCGTGGTAAACGACCGTGCACTTGTTCCACATCACCTAAGATGAGCATCCGTGCAACAAAAATTTTTTGCACACTTCTCGTGCGCTTCCCGAAAGCCGCATCGAACGTGTGACGAGATTACCACGACGCTATCGTGGTAACGACCGCGCACTTATTCCACGCCACCTAAGATGAGCATCCGGTGCAACAAAATTTTTTTTGCACACTTCTGGTGTGCTTCCCGAAAGCCGTGCATCGAACGTGCGTGGAGATTACCACCGACTCGAATCGTGGTAACGACCCAAGCACTTGTTCCACATCACCTAAGATGAGCATCCGTGCAACAAATTTTTTTGCAAACTTCTGGTGCGCTTCCCGAAAGTCGTGCATCGAACGTGTAACAAGATTACCACTCGACTCCAATCGTGGTAACGACCGTGCACTTGTTCCACGTCACCTAAGATGAGCATCCGGTGCAACAAAAAAATTTTTGCACACTTCGTGCGCTTCCCGAAAGTCGTGCATCGAACGTGTGACAAGATTACCACCGACTCCAATCGTGGTAACGACCGTGCACTTGTTCCACGCCTCCTAAGATGAGCATCCGGTGCAACAAAATTTTTTGCACACTTCGCGCTTCCCGAAAGCCCCCGCATCGAACGTGCGACGAGATTACCCGGTGACTCCAATCGTGGAAACGACCACGCACTTGTTCCACGTCACCTAAGATGAGCATCCGGGGCAACAAAATTTTTTGCACACTTCCGGTGTGCTTCCCGAAAAGCCATGCATCAAACGTGCGAGGAGATTACCACCGACTCCAATCGTGGTAACGACGTGCACTTGTTCCACATCACCTAAGATGAGCATCGGGTGCAACCAATTTTTTTTGCACACTTCGTGTGTGCTTCCCGAAAAGCCGCGCATCGAACGAGCGTCGAGATTACCATTGACTCCAATCATGGTAACGACCGCGCACTTGTTCTGATGAGAACATCACCAGCTCAGATATGATCAAGTTAACCACTTCTAAATCAAAGGTGAAGTTAATCCATGTTAGGTTTACATTCTATATATTTGATGAATTGTTGCTGCACCAGAAAAAGTGTCTTTGTTTTCATTTTTCGATAGTGCTTACATGGATCAAGAGTAGAGTGGATCGCATCCGGGAAGCATGGATGGTTCATGAGGTTGATTGGGGACCAGGTCCAAGTATCCATAATGTCCTCCACCAAGCCACCACGTCACCTTTGGCACAGGGAAAGAAAGAGTCCAAATCCAACACGTTTTGGAATTAGATTCGCACTGCAGAACAACTCCAGCTTGCACGGGCCCACCACGACTTCATATAGACTCCGATTGGCATGTTCTAGTACTTCATGGAAAGCTTATAAAGTCTACTTTCATATGGATCCAGAATCATGTCCATATCTTCTCCGAGGCGGCCGGAATCATCGATTTAATACAGAGACCTTTTCCTGTCCAGGGTGCTGTGTCACCTGATTGTTGCCCGATGGGCCGTGTATCAAGTGGGGCCCAATAGGGGCGCGTCCTAGGGTTGTGGGACGACCTATACCAGGTCAAGGACGTCCTCTACCCTCTCATATACCCCCATAGCCGCCACAAACAGATTGGGTTTTGTTTTGTCGAAGTTAGCGATTGTTTGCCGCCTTTCAAATAAGACGTGTTGGATCAACCGTCCGTCTGATTGTATTCAGAACCCCACTATCGTGTTGCTTCAGATTTAAACCTTCATAATTATTTGGCAATTCAGTGCTTGTTTGTCTTGTTCTTGCTAGTTCTTCGATTGCTTGCAGGACGAGTGCCCTAGTGGCCGGGTGTCGCGCTCCACAAGATCGCGAGCAACCATTGGAGGTGGTGTATCGGTTGCTAAGGCGCAGTCTTGGAAGGCTGTAGTCGAGCCGTGAACGTCATCTCCATTCACCAATCGAGTTATCCCACGCCTCTCATCGAAAGATCGGGCAAAAACCCTAACGGGTTCATATCAGTTGGTAATCAGAGCAAGGTTTATCGGTGAGAGATTTCCAATTCTTCGCTGTTTTGATTAAATTCCTATAGTCCAGAAAAAGCCAAAAAAAATATTAGTAGATTAGTTTACTTGCAATCCTATAAACTTTTTGAGCCTTTACTAGTACTACTTAGTTAGGGCTTGTTGAGTTTTCAGTTGCATCGGTTTGTGTCGAGTTGCTGGTCTTAGTGTATAATCCTTTAGAGTTTTGAGTTCTATCACGTTTTGATCACCACGAGATCCAGCATCATCATATACATCAGTGCGGCATTTTTGTCATCACGGATCCATCTTATGTCCGATTTAAGTGTTTAAATACAATCTGGAAACCTTATCTTGTTACCTTTCCCACGGATCTAGCCTTGTCCAGAAATTCCTTCTGAGCGATCCGCAATTGTCCCGGAGATTAGCGATCTGTAATCTATGCAATACACATTCTGTGTTGATTTGTCCTGATATTCTGCAAAAAAAGGGTGAAAAAAAGTAAGAAAAAAAGAGAAGTGAAAGATATACAAAGAAAAAAAGAGAAGAGAAAAAAAAAGAGAAGAGAAAAAAAAAGAGAAGAGAAAAAAACGAGGAAAAAAAACCAAGAGAAAGAAAAAAAACATTTAGGCTGAATTCGGTGTTTTCATTAGTGCTGTGTTAGCTGCTCTTTGTCAGTGACTACCTTTGTGTCTAGGCTCACGTCTCTAGCATGGTTTAGCCTAGGACCAGCACAGTACCGCCGTTGAACAATTATTCAACTTGCTTTTATAACTAACGTGGTGCTAGTCATTCCTTGTTTCAGCCCACCTATAGCTCTACATATCCGACTACAGCTTGACAGGTCTTGTTGCTGTGGCCCCGATACACTATCACCGGAGATTGCTATCTTGTTGGTGGCCGTCCCCTCCTGTTTTTCTTGGTAAGAACTTGTAAGAGCTTGTTGAACAAGTTGAGTTTGAGAGAATTATACCTGACACATCCTAGTAGTTGACAGGAGAAAACATATTATCTTGTGTTTCTTGTTTTCTACTAATCATGGCAGGTGATACAAAGGTTTTTGAGCAGTTGAAGCTAGACCCTCACATTCAAGATATCATTCAGCACTTACCATT
This sequence comes from Chrysopogon serrulatus, assembly GCA_015844335.1. Classification (NCBI taxonomy): domain Eukaryota; kingdom Viridiplantae; phylum Streptophyta; class Magnoliopsida; order Poales; family Poaceae; genus Chrysopogon; species Chrysopogon serrulatus. The sequence goes on along the minus strand of JADLZL010002315.1, from coordinate 1,225,734 downwards.
ATATGCTGGTATGTTTGATCCTCACGCTTACATTGATTGGGAGCTTAAGGTAGATGCAGAATTTGATAATTATGACTTGTCTGAACATCAAATGATTTTTGCTGCTTCTAGTGCTTTAACAAAATATGCTTTGACTACATGGAAACATATTTGCAGGCACAACAAAGTTCCACAAACATGGACAGATTTTAAAATGCTTTTTCGAGATGAATATGTTCCTAAGTATTATACTGATTGTTTGCTTGCAAAATTAGACAACTTGAATCAAGGTAGTAGGACTGTCAACGAATACTATCATACTTTTAAGATTTGTGTCATGTTTGGTGGATTAGATGAATGCAAGAAAGATGTTATGAGTAGGTTCATGAAAGGGCTCAATTCTGAAATTCAAACCTTATTAATTAGCAAATCATACAACAATATTGGTTCATTGTTTTGGCTTGCTCTTAGTGCTGAAAAGGATATTCTTTTATCTGCGAGTACTTGCATGAATGATGTGAACCATAACGTTGAAATTTTGTACAATTTGCATGCTGATCAAGAGCAACAAATAGTGGAACCTGCTGCTGATTTATGTTTGTCAAAACATGAATTACTAGTTGTTCCTTGTGATAAAGAGGACTTGTGTGATGATCATTCTTTTACTCCTATGCCACAAGTAGTGAATAAATCTGATACTTTTGGTTTGGAACCATACAAGTGTGCAAAAGAAAAAGCTTTTTCATCCTATTACTTGTGCACAAGATGAACTGAATTTGTTGTCTTCTTTAAATACTCTAGTTTATATTGAATTCGATATTCTTTGTGATCTAAACTGTTTAGAGGAGAAGCTTTTTGCATATTCTAAATTGTCATTCTTGTTGAATCATACATATCACTTTATTGGCAAGTATAATTGCAAAGGAGAGTATTTGGTGCATAAAATTTATATTTGCTCTAATCTGAAATATCCTTTTGGCCTACAATATCATGATCAAATAGGGGCTGCACTAACACTAATAATGTCTTGCAAAGTCCTTCTAGTTTTTCCCTTAAGCAACAGGGTCAACCCAAAGAAGGGGAGAATTGCTGGTTGTCGCTTTGCAGCATACTAGTCACTCCGAGTTCCAACATCAAGGCAAGCACCTTTAGATGCCACCGAGCAAGTCGAGGGACGCCTTGCAGCCAAGAAAGGGAGAATGATGAGAACATCACCAGCTCAGATATGATCAAGTTAACCACTTCTAAATCAAAGGTGAAGTTAATCCATGTTAGGTTTACATTCTATATATTTGATGAATTGTTGCTGCACCAGAAAGTGTCTTTGTTTTCATTTTCAGTAGTGCTTACATGGATCAAGAGTAGAGTGGATCGCATCCGGGAAGCATGGATGGTTCATGAGGTTGATTGGGGACCAGGTCCAAGTATCCATAATGTCCTCCACCAAGCCACCACGTCACCTTTGGCACAGGGAAAGAAAGAGTCCAAATCCAACACGTTTTGGAATTAGATTCGGACTGCAGAACAACTCCAGCTTGCACGGGCCACCACGACTTCATATAGACTCCGATTGGCATGTTCTAGTACTTCATGGAAAGCTTATAAAGTCTACTTTCATATGGATCCAGAATCATGTCCATATCTTCTCCGAGGCGGCCGGAATCATCGATTTAATACAGAGACCTTTTCCTGTCCAGGGTGCTGTGTCACCTGATTGTTGCCCGATGGGCCGTGTATCAAGTGGGGCCCAATAGGGGCGCGTCCTAGGGTTGTGGGACGACCTATACCAGGTCAAGGACGTCCTCTACCCTCTCATATACCCCCATAGCCGCCACAAACAGATTGGGTTTTGTTTTGTCGAGTTAGCGATTGCTGCCGCCTTTCAAATAAGCCGCGTGTTGGATCAACCGTCCGTCTGATTGTATTCAGAACCCCACTATCGTGTTGCTTCAGATTTAAACCTTCATAATTATTTGGCAATTCAGTGCTTGTTTATCTTGTTCTTGCTAGTTCTTCGATTGCTTGCAGGACGAGTGCCCTAGTGGCCGGGTGTCGCGCTCCACAAGATCGCGAGCAACCATTGGAGGTGGTGTATCGGTTGCTAAGGCGCAGTCTTGGAAGGCTGTAGTCGAGCCGTGAACGTCATCTCCATTCACCAATCGAGTTATCCCACGCCTCTCATCGAAAGATCGGGCAAAAACCCTAACGGGTTCATATCATGTTCCACGTCACCTAAGATGAGCATCCGGTACAACAAAGTTTTTTTGCACACTTCTGGTGTGCTTCCCGAAAGCCGTCCATCGAACGTGCAAGGAGATTACCACTCGACTCGAGTCGTGGTAACGACCGCACACATGTTCCACTTCACCTAAGATGAGCATCCGTGCAACAAAATTTTTTGCACACTTCTAGTGCGCTTCCCGAAAAGTCGTGCATCGAAGGTGTGACAAGATTACCACCGACTCCAACCGTGGTAACGACCGTGCACTTGTTCCACATCACCTAAGATGAGCATCCGGTGCAACAAAATTTTTTGCACACTTCGGTGCGCTTCCCGAAAAGCCGCGTGCATCGAACGTGGTGACAAGATTACCACGACTCCAATCGTGGTAACGACCGTGCACTTGTTCCACGTCACCTAAGATGAGCATCCGGTGCAACAAAATTTTTTTGCACACTTCGGTGTGCTTCCCGAAAGCCGCATCGAACGTGCGAGGAGATTACCATCGACTCCAATCGTGGTAACGATTGTGCACTTGTTCTACATCACCTAAGATGAGCATCCGGTGCAACAAAATTTTTTGCACTTCGGTGCGCTTCCCGAAAGCCGAGCAACGAACGTGTGACGAGATTACCACTGACTCCAATTGTGGTAACGACCGCGCACTTGTTCCACGTCACTTAAGATGAGCATCCGGTACAACAAAGTTTTTTTGCACACTTCCGTGCACTTCCCCGAAAGCCGCCCATCGAACGTGCGAGGAGATTACCATCGACTCGAGTCGTGGTAACGACCGCACACATGTTCCACTTCACCTAAGATGAGCATCCGGTGCAACAAAATTTTTTGCACACTTCTAGTGCGCTTCCCGAAAAGTCGTGCATCGAAGGTGTGACAAGATTACCACCGACTCCAATCGTGGTAACGACCGTGCACTTGTTCCACATCACCTAAGATGACCATCCGGTGCAACAAAATTTTTTTGCACACTTCGGTGCGCTTCCCGAACGCCGCATCGAACGTGTGACGAGATTACCACTGACGCTATCGTGGTAACGACCGCCAAGACTTATTCCACGTCACCTAAGATGAGCATCCGGTGCAACAAAATTTTTTTGCACACTTCTGGTGTGCTTCCCGAAAGCCGTGCATCGAACGCGTGCGAGGAGATTACCACCGACTCGAATCGTGGTAACGACCGCGCACTTGTTCCACATCACCTAAGATGAGCATCCGGTGCAACAAATTTTTTTTGCAAACTTCTAGTGCGCTTCCCGAAAGTCGTGCATCGAACGTGTGACAAGATTACCACTGACTCCAATCGTGGAAACGACCACGCACTTGTTCCACGTCACCTAAGATGAGCATCCGATGCAACAAAATTTTTTTTTGCACACTTCTGGTGCGCTACCCGAAAAGCCCCCCGCATCGAACGTGCGACGAGATTACCAAAGGACTCCAATCGTGGAAACGACCACGCACTTGTTCCACGTCACCTAAGATGAGCATCCGGGGCAACAAAATTTTTTTGCACACTTCTGGTGTGCTTCCCGAAAGCCGTGCATCAAACGTGCGAGGAGATTACCACTGACTCCAATCGTGGTAACGACTGTGCACTTGTTCCACATCACCTAAGATGAGCATCGGGTGCAACAAAATTTTTTTGCACACTTCTGGTGTGCTTCCCCGAAAGCCGTGCATCGAACGAAGCGTCGAGATTACCATTGACTCCAATCATGGTAACGACCACAAGACTTGTTCCACGTCACCTAAGATGAGCATCCGGTACAACAAAATTTTTTTGCACACTTCTGGTGTGCTTCCCGAAAGCCGTCCATCGAACGTGCGAGGAGATTACCACTGACTCGAGTCGTGGTAACGACCGCACACATGTTCCACTTCACCTAAGATGAGCATCCGGTGCAACAAAATTTTTTTGCACACTTCTAGTGCGCTTCTGAAAGTCGTGCATCGAAGGTGTGACAAGATTACCACTCGACTCCAACCGTGGTAACGACCGTGCACTTGTTCCACATCACCTAAGATGAGCATCCGGTGCAACAAAATTTTTTGCACACTTCGGTGCGCTTCCCCGAAAGCCGTGCATCGAACATGTGACAAGATTACCACTCGACTCCAATCGTGGTAACGACCGGTGCACTTGTTCCACGTCACCTAAGATGAGCATCCGGTGCAACAAAATTTTTTTTTGCACACTTCGGTGTGCTTCCCGCCGTGCATCGAACGCGTGCGAGGAGATTACCATCGACTCCAATCGTGGTAACGATTGTGCACTTGTTCTACATCACCTAAGATGAGCATCCGGTGCAACAAAATTTTTTGCACACTTCGGTGCGCTTCCCGAAAGCCGAGCAACGAACGTGTGACGAGATTACCACCGACTCCAATTGTGGTAATGACTGCACACTTGTTCCACGTCACTTAAGATGAGCATCCGGTGCAACAAAATTTTTTTGCACACTTCCGGTGCACTTCCCGCAATCCGTGCATCGAACAAGCGACGAGACTACCATCGACTCGGTTGTGGTAACGACCACGCACTTGTTACACGTCACCTAACATGAGCATCCGGTGCAACAAAAATTTTTTGCACACTTCGTGCGCTTTCCAAAAGCCGTACATCGAATGTGCGATGAGATTGCCACCGACTCCAATCGTGGTAACGACCGGCGCACTTGTTCCACGTCACCTAAGATGAGCATCCGGTGCAACAAAATTTTTTTGCACACTTCTGGTGTGCTTCCCGAAAGCCGTCTGGCCGAACGAGCGTCGAGATTACCATTGACTCTAATTGTGGTAACGACCGGCGCACTTGCTCCATGTCACCTAAGATGAGCATCCGGTGCAACAAAATTTTTTGCACACTTCGTGTGCTTCCCGAAAGCGTGCATCGAATGTGCGAGGAGATTACCACTCGACTCCAATCGTGGCAATGACCGCGCACTTGTTCCACGTCACCTAAGATGAGCATCCTGAGCAACAAAAAAATTTTTTGCACACTTCTAGTGCGCTTCCCCGAAAGTCGTGCATCGAAGGTGTGACAAGATTACCACCGACTCCAATCGTGGTAACGACCGTGCACTTGTTCCACATCACCTAAGATGAGCATCCGGTGCAACAAATTTTTTTTGCACACTTCAAGTGCGCTTCCCGAAAGCCGTGCATCGAACGTGTGATGATGCATCCAGCCAGTGAGGTTGGATGAAAAGCCCGACACACCCGTCCGATTCCCCGAATCCTGCAATCTTAGCACCGACAAAAAAATTACGACGCACCGATCCCGGCTACAACGCCACTAGGGCCTCTTGTTGCGCCTCGGCAATCTTAGCACCGCCTTCGGCACACCCTTCCTGAAAAGGCCCAATCGCCCCAAAAAGACTAGTCCGATGGGGGAAGGGTGGCTCTTCCTTTTAAGGTGGCTTCCTCCTCCCAAGCTAAGCAAGGTGGGATTATTTAGAGGCTCACACGGTCGCCGCCCGACTACAACCGGGCCACTTGGCCCATTTTTTGTTGCGTCTTTGCCACGGGTAATAGTGGAGGATGTCCTCATCATTCCCACCCCTTAAACAAGGGCCCAAACATACCAAATGATGCATCCGGCCCGTGAGGTTGGATGAAAAGCCCGACACACCGTCCCGATTCCCCCTAATCCCGCAATCTTAGCACCGACAAATAGAAATTACGATGCACCGATCCGGCTACAACGCCACTAGGGCCTCTTGTTGCGCCTCGGCAATCTTAGCACCGCACTTCGGCGCACCCCTTCCGGAAAAGGCCCAATCGCCCCAATAGACTAGTCCGATGGGGAAGGGTGGCTCTTCCTTTTAAGGTGGCTTCCTCCTCCCAAGCTAAGCAAGGTGGGATTATTTAGAGGCTCACACCGGCCGCCGCCCGACTACAACTCGGGCCACTTGGCCCATTTTTGTTGCGTCTTTGCCGGTAAATAGTGGAGGATGTCCTCATCATTCCCACCCCCTTAAACAAGGGCCCAGCTCGATACCAAATGATGCATCCGCCCGGTGAGGTTGGATGAAAAGCCCGACACACCGATCCGATTCCCCGAATCCTGCAATCTTAGCACCGACACCGAAATTACGACGCACCGATCCGGCTACAACGCCCACTAGGGCCTCTTGTTGCGCCTCGGCAATCTTAGCACCGCACTTCGGGCGCACCCCTTCCGAGAAAAGGCCCAATCGCCCCAATAGACTAGTCCGATGGGGAAGGGGTGGCTCTTCCTTTTAAGGTGGCTTCCTCCTCCCAAGCTAAGCAAGGTGGGATTATTTAGAGGCTCACACGGTCGCCGCCCGACTACAACCGGGCCACTTGGCCCATTTTTTGTTGCGTCTTTGCCAGCGGTAATAGTGGAGGATGTCCTCATCATGTGACGAGATTACCACTGACTCCAATCGTGGTAACGACCGCGCACTTATTCCACGTCACCTAAAATGAGCATCCGGTGCAATAAAATTTTTTTGCACACTTCTGGTGTGCTTCCCGAAAGCCGTGCATCGAACGTGCGAGGAGATTACCACTGACTCGAATCGTGGTAACGACCGCGCACTTGTTCCACATCACCTAAGATGAGCATCCGGTGCAACAAAATTTTTTGCAAACTTCTCGTGGCGCTTCCCGAAAGTCGTGCATCGAACGTGTGACAAGATTACCACTGACTCCAATCGTGGTAACGACCGTGCACTTGTTCCACGTCACCTAAGATGAGCATCCGGTGCAACAAAATTTTTTTGCACACTTCGGTGCGCTTTCCGAAAGTCGTGCATCGAACGTGTGACAAGATTACCACCGACTCCAATCGTGGTAACGACCGTGCACTTGTTCCACGTCACCTAAGATGAGCATCCGGTGCAACAAAAAATTTTTGCACACTTCGCGCGCTTCCCGAAAAGCCATGCATCGAACGTGCGACGAGATTACCGGTGACTCCAATCGTGAAAAACGACCACGCACTTGTTCCACGTCACCTAAGATGAGCATCCGGGGCAACAAAATTTTTTGCACACTTACGGTGTGCTTCCCCGAAAGCCGTGCATCGAACGTGCGAGGAGATTACCACCGACTCCAATCGTGGTAACGATCGTGCACTTGTTCCACATCACCTAAGATGTGCATCGGGTGCAACAAAATTTTTTTGCACACTTCGTGTGCTTCCCGAAAGTGCATCGAACGAGCGTCGAGATTACCATTGACTCCAATCATGGTAACGACCGCGCGCACTTGTTCCACGTCACCTAAGATGAGCATCCGGTACAACAAAATTTTTTGCACACTTCGGTGTGCTTCCCCAAAGCCGCCCATCGAACGTGCGAGGAGATTACCATCGACTCGAGTCGTGGTAACGACCGCACACATTTTTCCATTTCACCTAAGATGAGCATCCGTGCAACAAAATTTTTTGCACACTTCTAGTGCGCTTCCCGAAAGTCGTGCATCGAAGGTGTGACAAGATTACCACTCACTCCAATCGTGGTAACGACCGTGCACTTGTTCCACATCACCTAAGATGAGCATCCGGTGCAACAAACTTTTTTTTTGCACACTTCGTGCGCTTCCCGAAAAGCCGTGCATCGAACGTGTGATGATGCATCCAGCCAGTGAGGTTGGATGAAAAGCCCGACACACCGATCCGGATTCCCCCGAATCCTGCAATCTTAGCACCGACAAAATTTTTTACGACGCACCGATCCGGCTACAACGCCACTAGGGCCTCTTGTTGCGCCTCGGCAATCTTAGCACCGCACTTCGGCGCACCTCTTCCTAAAAAGGCCCAATCGCCCCAAAAAGACTAGTCCGATGGGGGAAGGGTGGCTCTTCCTTTTAAGGTGGCTTCCTCCTCCCAAGCTAAGCAAGGTGGGATTATTTAGAGGCTCACACGTCCGCCGCCCGACTACAACCGGGCCACTTGGCCCATTTTTTGTTGCGTCTTTGCCGGCGGGTAATAGTGGAGGATGTCCTCATCATTCCCACCCCCTTAAACAAGGGCCCAGCTCGATACCAAATGATGCATCCGGCCCGGTGAGGTTGGATGAAAAGCCCGACACACCGATCCGGATTCTCTCGAATCCCGCAATCTTAGCACCGACGGCCCGAAATTACGACGCACCCGATCCGGCTACAACGCCACTAGGGCCTCTTGTTGCGCCTCGGCAATCTTAGCACCGCGCCGAGGCGCACCCCTTCGGAAAAGGCCCAATCGCCCCAATAGATTAGTCCGATGGGGGAAGGGTGGCTCTTCCTTTTAAGGTGGCTTCCTCCTCCCAAGCTAAGCAAGGTGGGATTATTTAGAGGCTCACACGGTCGCCGCCCGACTACAACTGGGCCACTTGGCCCATTTTTTGTTGCGTCTTTGCCAGCGGGTAATAGTGGAGGATGTCCTCATCATTCCCACCCCCTTAACCAAGGGCCCAGCTCTGATACCAAATGATGCATCCGGCCCAGGTGAGGTTGGATGAAAAGCCCGACACACCGATCCGGATTCCCGAATCCCGCAATCTTAGCACCGACCCAACAGAAATTACGACGCACCGATCCGGCTACAACGCCACTAGGGCCTCTTTGTTGCGCCTCGGCAATCTTAGCACCGCACTTTCCGCACCCCTTCCTAAAAAAGGCCCAATCGCCCCAATAGACTAGTCCGATGGGGGAAGGGTGGCTCTTCCTTTTAAGGTGGCTTCCTCCTCCCAAGCTAAGCAAGGTGGGATTATTTAGAGGCTCACACGGTGCCGCCGCCCGACTACAATCGGGCCACTTGGCCCATTTTTGTTTGTGCGTCTTTGCCGGGTAATAGTGGAGGATGTCCTCATCATTCCCACCCCCTTAAACAAGGGCCCAAATCGATACCAAATGATGCATCCGGCCCGGTGAGGTTGGATGAAAAGCCCGACACACCGATCCGGATTCCCAAAATCCGCAATCTTAGCACCGGCACCGAAATTACGACGCACCGATCCGGCTACAACGCCACTAGGGCCTCTTGTTGCGCCTCGGCAATCTTAGCACCGCACTTCGGCGCACCCCTTCCGGAAAAGGCCCAATCGCCCCAATAGACTAGTCCGATGGGGGAAGGGTGGCTCTTCCTTTTAAGGTGGCTTCCTCCTCCCAAGCTAAGCAAGGTGGGATTATTTAGAGGCTCACACGGTCGCCGCCCGACTACAACCGGGCCACTTGGCCCATTTTTTTTCAGGCGTCTTTGCCAGGTAATAGTGGAGGATGTCCTCATCATTCCCACCCCCTTAAACAAGGGCCCAGCTCTGATACCAAATGATGCATCCGGCCCAGGTGAGGTTGGATGAAAAGCCCGACACACCGATCCGGATTCCCTGAATCCTGCAATCTTAGCACCGACAAAATTAAATTACGACGCACCGATCCGGCTACAACGCCACTAGGGCCTCTTGTTGCGCCTCGGCAATCTTAGCACCGCGCTTCGGCGCACCCCTTCCTGGAAAAGGCCCAATCGCCCCAATAGACTAGTCCGATGGGGGGAAGGGTGGCTCTTCCTTTTAAGGTGGCTTCCTCCTCCCAAGCTAAGCAAGGTGGGATTATTTAGAGGCTCACACGGTCGCCGCCCGACTACAACCGGGCCACTTGGCCCATTTTTTGTGCGTCTTTGCCACGGAATAATGGAGGATGTCCTCATCATTCCCACCCCTTAAACAAGGGCCCAGCTCGATACCAAATGATGCATCCGGCCCGGTGAGGTTGGATGAAAAGCCCGACACACCGATCCGGTTCCCTGAATCCTGCAATCTTAGCACCGACGGCCGAAATTACGACGCACCGATCCGGCTACAACGCCACTAGGGCCTCTTGTTGCGCCTCGGCAATCTTAGCACCGCGCCGGCGCACCTCTTCCTAAAAAGGCCCAATCGCCCCAAAAAGACTAGTCCGATGGGGGAAGGGTGGCTCTTCCTTTTAAGGTGGCTTCCTCCTCCTCCCAAGCTAAGCAAGGTGGGATTATTTAGAGGCTCACACGGTCGCCGCCCGACTACAACTGGGCCACTTGGCCCATTTTTTGTTGCGTCTTTGCCAGCGGGTAATAGTGGAGGATGTCCTCATCATTCCCACCCCCTTAAACAAGGGCCCAGCTCTGATACCAAATGATGCATCCGGCCCGGGTGAGGTTGGATGAAAAGCCCGACACCCGATCCGGATTCTCCGAATCCCGCAATCTTAGCACCGACGGCCCGAAATTACGACGCACCGATCCGGCTACAACGCCACTAGGGCCTCTTGTTGCGCCTCGGCAATCTTAGCACCGCACTTCCGGCGCACCCTTCCGAAAAGGCCCAATCGCCCCAATAGATTAGTCCGATGGGGGAAGGGTGGCTCTTCCTTTTAAGGTGGCTTCCTCCTCCCAAGCTAAGCAAGGTGGGATTATTTAGAGGCTCACACGGTCGCCGCCCGACTACAACCCGGGCGACTTGGCCCATTTTTGTTGCGTCTTTGCCAGGTGGGTAATAGTGGAGGATGTCCTCATCATTCCCACCCCCTTAACCAAGGGCCCGGCTCGATACCAAATGATGCATCCGGCCCGGTGAGGTTGGATGAAAAGCCCGACACACCGATCCGGATTCCCCGAATCCCGCAATCTTAGCACCGACGGCCCGAAATTACGACGCACCGATCCGGCTACAACGCCACTAGGGCCTCTTGTTGCGCCTCGGCAATCTTAGCACCGCACCGGCGCACCCCTTCCTAAAAGGCCCAATCGCCCCAATAGACTAGTCCGATGGGGGAAGGGTGGCTCTTCCTTTTAAGGTGGCTTCCTCCTCCCAAGCTAAGCAAGGTGGGATTATTTAGAGGCTCACACGGTCGCCGCCCGACTACAAGCCCAGGCCACTTGGCCCATTTTTGTTGCGTCTTTGCCGGCGGGTAATAGTGGAGGATGTCCTCATCATTCCCACCCCCTTAAACAAGGGCCCAGCTCGATACCAAATGATGCATCCGCCCGGTGAGGTTGGATGAAAAGCCCGACACCCCGATCCGGATTCCCCTGAATCCCGCAATCTTAGCACCGACAAATTTAAATTACGACGCACCGATCCGGCTACAACGCCACTAGGGCCTCTTGTTGCGCCTCGGCAATCTTAGCACCGCACTTCTCGCGCACCCCTTCCTAAAAGGCCCAATCGCCCCAATAGACTAGTCCGATGGGGGGGAAGGGTGGCTCTTCCTTTTAAGGTGGCTTCCTCCTCCCAAGCTAATCAAGGTGGGATTATTTAGAGGCTCACACGGTCGCCCGACTACAACTGGGGCCACTTGGCCCATTTTTTGTTGCGTCTTTGCCAAGTGGGTAATAGTGGAGGATGTCCTCATCATTCCCACCCCCCTAAACAAGGGCCCAGCTCGATACCAAATGATGCATCCGGCCCAAAGTGAGGTTGGATGAAAAGCCCGACACACCGATCCGGATTCCCCGAATCCTGCAATCTTAGCAAACGACCGAAATTACGACGCACCGATCCGGCTACAACGCCACTAGGGCCTCTTGTTGCGCCTCGGCAATCTTAGCACCGCGCCGGCGCACCCCTTCCTAAAAAGGCCCAATCGCCCCAATAGACTAGTCCGATGGGGGAAGGGTGGCTCTTCCTTTTAAGGTGGCTTCCTCCTCCCAAGCTAAGCAAGGTGGGATTATTTAGAGGCTCACACGGTCGCCGCCCGACTACAAGCGGGCCACTTGGCCCATTTTTTGTTGCGTCTTTGCCAGCGGGAATAGTGGAGGATGTCCTCATCATTCCCACCCCCTTAAACAAGGGCCCGACTCGATACCAAATGATGCATCCGGCCCGGGTGAGGTTGGATGAAAAGCCCGACACACCGATCCGGATCCCCTGAATCCTGCAATCTTAGCACCGACAAATTTAAATTACGACGCACCGATCCGGCTACAACGCCACTAGGGCCTCTTGTTGCGCCTCGGCAATCTTAGCACCGCGCCGGCCGCACCCCTTCCGGAAAAGGCCCAATCGCCCCAATAGACTAGTCCGATGGGGGAAGGGTGGCTCTTCCTTTTAAGGTGGCTTCCTCCTCCCAAGCTAAGCAAGGTGGGATTATTTAGAGGCTCACACGGTCGCCGCCCGACTACAAGCGGGCCACTTGGCCCATTTTTTGTTGCGTCTTTTGCCGGTGGGAATAGTGGAGGATGTCCTCATCATTCCCACCCCCTTAAACAAGGGCCCAGCTCGATACCAAATGATGCATCCGGCCCGGTGAGGTTGGATGAAAAGCCCGACACCCGATCCGGATTCCCCTCAATCCTGCAATCTTAGCACCGACGGCCGAAATTACGACGCACCGATCCGGCTACAACGCCACTAGGGCCTCTTGTTGCGCCTCGGCAATCTTAGCACCGCACTTCGGGCGCACCCTTCCTGGGAAAAGGCCCAATCGCCCCAATAGACTAGTCCGATGGGGGAAGGGTGGTCTGTTCCTTTTAAGGTGGCTTCCTCCTCCCAAGCTAAGCAAGGTGGGATTATTTAGAGGCTCACACGGCCGCCGCCCGACTACAACCGGGCCACTTGGCCCATTTTTTTGTTGCGTCTTTGCCACGGGTAATAGTGGAGGATGTCCTCATCATTCCCACCCCCTTAAACAAGGGCCCAGCTCGATACCAAATGATGCATCCGGCCCGGGTGAGGTTGGATGAAAAGCCCGACACACCGATCCGGATTCCCCGAATCCCGCAATCTTAGCACCGACACCGAAATTACGACGCACCGATCCGGCTACAACGCCACTAGGGCCTCTTGTTGCGCCTCGGCAATCTTAGCACCGCGCCCGGCGCACCCTTCCGGAAAAAGGCCCAATCGCCCCAATAGACTAGTCCGATGGGGGAAGGGTGGCTCTTCCTTTTAAGGTGGCTTCCTCCTCCCAAGCTAAGCAAGGTGGGATTATTTAGAGGCTCACCACGGCCGCCGCCCGACTACAACCGGGCGGTTGGCCCATTTTTGTTTGCGTCTTTGCCAGCGGGTAATAGTGGAGGATGTCCTCATCATGTGACGAGATTACCACTGACTCCAATCGTGGTAACGACCGCGCACTTATTCCACGTCACCTAAAATGAGCATCCGGTGCAACAAAATTTTTTTGCACACTTCTGATGTGCTTCCCGAAAGCCATGCATCGAACTTGCGAGGAGATTACCACGACTTTCGAATCGTGGTAACGACCACAAGACTTCTTCCACATCACCTAAGATGAGCATCCGGTGCAACAAAATTTTTTGCAAACTTCTAGTGCGCTTCCCGAAAGTCGTGCATCGAACGTGTGACAAGATTACCACTCGACTCCAATCGTGGTAACGACCGTGTACTTGTTCCACGTCACCTAAGATGAGCATCCGGTGCAACAAAATTTTTTTGCACACTTAAGTGCGCTTCGAAAAAGTCGTGCATCGAACGTGTGACAAGATTACCACCGACTCCAATCGGGTAACGCGACCGTGCACTTGTTCCACGTCACCTAAGATGAGCATCCGGTGCAACAAAAATTTTTTGCACACTTCGGTGCGCTTCCCGAAAGCCATGCATCGAACGTGCGACGAGATTACCAGTGACTCCAATCGTGGAAACGACCACGCACTTGTTCCACGTCACCTAAGATGAGCATCCGGGGCAACAAAATTTTTTTGCACACTTCTGGTGTGCTTCCCGAAAGCCGTGCATCGAACGTGCGAGGAGATTACCACTGACTCCAATCGTGGTAACGATCGTGCACTTGTTCCACATCACCTAAGATGAGCATCGGGTGCAACAAAATTTTTTTGCACACTTCTAGTGCGCTTCCTGAAAGTCGTGCATCGAAGGTGTGACAAGATTACCACGCACTCCAATCGTGGTAACGACCGTGCACTTGTTCCACATCACATAAGATGTGCATCCGGTGCAACAAAAATTTTTTTGCACACTTCGCCAAGGCTTCCGAAAGCCGTGCATCGAACGTGTGACGAGATTACCACTGACTCCAATCGTGGTAATGACCGCGCACTTATTCCACGTCACCTAAGATGAGCATCCGGTGCAACAAAATTTTTTTGCACCCTTCTGGAGTGCTTCCCGAAAGCCGTGCATCGAACGGGCGAGGAGATTACCACTGACTCCAATCGTGGTAATGACCGCGCACTTGTTCCACGTCACCTAACATGAGCATCCGGTGCAACAAATATTTTTGCACACTTCGGCGCGCTTTCCGAAAAGCCGTACATCGAACGTCGCGAGGAGATTGCCATCGACTCCAATCGTGGTAACAACCGCGCACTTGTTCCACGTCACCTAAGATGAGCATCCGGTGCAAGAAAATATTTTTTGCACACTTCGCGCTTCCCGAAAGTGTGCATCGACGCGTGCGACGAGATTACCACCGACTCCAATCGTGGTAACGACCACAAGCACTTGTTCCACATCACCTAAGATGAGCATCCTGGTGCAATAAAAATTTTTGCACACTTCTCGGTGTGCTTCCCAAAAGCCGTGCATCGAACGTGCGAGGAGACTACCATCGACTCCAATCGTGGTAACGACCGCCGCACTTGTTCCACATCACCTAAGATGAGCATACAAAGGCAACAAAATTTTTTTGCACACTTCTGGTGCGATTCCCGAAAGCCGAGCAACGAACGTATGACGAGATTACCATTGACTCCAATCGTGGTAATGACCGCACACTTGTTCCACGTCACCTAAGATAAGGATCCGGTGCAACAAAAATTTTTTGCACACTTCCGGTGCTCTTCCCGAAATCCGTGCATCGAACATGCGACGAGACTACCACTGACTCCAGTCGTGGTAACGACCACGCACTTGTTACACGTCACCTAACATGAGCATCCGGTGCAACAAAAAATTTTTGCACACTTCTGGTGCGCTTCCCAAAAGCCGTACATCGAATGTGCGATGAGATTACCACTGACTCCAATCGTGGTAACGACCGGGCACTTGTTCCACGTCACCTAAGATGAGCATCTGGTGCAACAAAATTTTTTTGCACACTTCTGGTGCGCTTCCCGAAAGTCGTGCATCGAACGTGTGACAAGATTACCACTGACTCCAATCGTGGTAACGACCGTGCACTTGTTCCACGTCACCTAAGATGAGCATCCGGGGCAACAAAATGTTTTTGCACACTTCTTGTGTGCTTCCCGAAAGCCGTGCATCGAACGCGCGACGAGATTACCACTGACTCGAGTTACTTCACCGAAGATGAACATCCGGTGCAACAAAATTTTTTTGCACACTTCTAGTGCGCTTCCCGAAAGTCGTGCATCGAAGGTGTGACAAGATTACCACCGACTCCAATCGTGGTAACGACCGTGCACTTGTTCCACATCACCTAAGATGAGCATCCGTGCAACAAAATTTTTTTGCACACTTCGGTGCGCTTCCCAAAAGCCGTGCATCGAACGTGTGACGAGATTACCACCGACTCCAATCGTGGTAACGACCGCGCACTTATTCCACGCCACCTAAGATGAGCATCCGGTGCAACAAAATTTTTTGCATCCTTCCGGTGTGCTTCCCGAAAAGCCGTGCATCGAACGGGCGAGGAGATTACCACCGACTCAATCGTGGTAATGACCGCGCACTTGTTCCACGCCACCTAACATGAGCATCCGGTGCAACAAATATTTTTGCACACCTGCGCGCGCTTTCCGAAAGCCGTACATCGAACGTGCGAGGAGATTACCACCGACTCAATCGTGGTAACAACCGCACACTTGTTTCACGTCACCTAAGATGAGCTTCCGTGCAAGAAAATATTTTTTGCACACTTCGGTGGGCTTCCCCGAATGCCGTGCATCGAATGTGTGACAAGATTACCACCGACTCCAATCGTGTTAACGACCGTGCACTTGTTCCACGTCACCTAAGATGAGCATCCGATGCAACAAAATTTTTTGCACACTTCGCGCGCTTCCCCCGAAAGTCGTGCATCGAACGTGTGACAAGATTACCACTGACTCCAATCGTGGTAACGACCGTGCACTTGTTCCACGTCACCTAAGATGAGCATCCGGTGCAACAAAAAATTTTTGCACACTTCTGGTGCGCTTCCCGAAAGCCATGCATCGAACGTGCGACGAGATTACCAGTGACTCCAATCGTGAAAACGACCACGCACTTGTTCCACGCACCTAAGATGAGCATCCGGGGCAACAAAATTTTTTGCACACTTCTCGGTGTGCTTCCCGAAAAGCCGCATCAAGCGTGCGAGGAGATTACCACCGACTCCAATCGTGGTAACGATCGTGCACTTGTTCCACGTCACCTAAGATGAGCATCGGGTGCAACAAAATTTTTTTGCACACTTCGGTGTGCTTCCCGAAAGCCGTGCATCGAACGAGCGTCGAGATTACCATTGACTCCAATCATGGTAACGACCGGCGCACTTGTTCCACGTCACCTAAGATGAGCATCCGGTACAACAAAATTTTTTTGCACACTTCGGTGTGCTTCCCGAAAAGCCGCCCATCGAACGTGCGAGGAGATTACCATCGACTCGAGTCGTGGTAACGACCGCACACATTTTCCACTTCACCTAAGATGAGCATCCGGTGCAACAAAATTTTTTTGCACACTTCTAGTGCGCTTCCTGAAAGTCGTGCATCGAAGGTGTGACAAGATTACCACTGACTCCAATCGTGGTAACGACCGTGCACTTGTTCCACATCACCTAAGATGAGCATCCGGTGCAACAAAATTTTTTTGCACACTTCTGGTGCGCTTCCCGAAAGCCGTGCATCGAACGTGTGATGATGCATCCAGCCCAGGTGAGGTTGGATGAAAAGCCCGACACACCGATCCGGATTCCCTGAATCCTGCAATCTTAGCACCGACAGCCGAAATTACGACGCACCGATCCGGCTACAACGCCACTAGGGCCTCTTGTTGCGCCTCGGCAATCTTAGCACCGCACTTCGGCGCACTCCTTCCGGAAAAGGCCCAATCGCCCCAAAAGACTAGTCCGATGGGGGAAGGGTGGCTCTTCCTTTTAAGGTGGCTTACTCCTCCCAAGCTAAGCAAGGTGGGATTATTTAGAGGCTCACACGGTCGCCGCCCGACTACAACCCCGGGCCACTTGGCCCATTTTTTTGTTGCGTCTTTGCCGGTAATAGTGGAGGATGTCCTCATCATTCCCACCCCCCTTAAACAAGGGCCCAGCTCGATACCAAATGATGCATCCGGCCCGGTGAGGTTGGATGAAAAGCCCGACACACCGATCCGGATTCCCCGAATCCCGCAATCTTAGCACCGACAAAATAAATTACGACGCACCGATCCGGCTACAACGCCACTAGGGCCTCTTGTTGCGCCTCGGCAATCTTAGCACCGCACTTCCGGCGCACCCTTCCTAAAAGGCCCAATCGCCCCAATAGACTAGTCCGATGGGGGAAGGGTGGCTCTTCCTTTTAAGGTGGCTCCCTCCTCCCAAGCTAAGCAAGGTGGGATTATTTAGAGGCTCACACGGTCGCCCCCGACTACAAGCCCGGCCACTTGGCCCATTTTTTGTTGCGTCTTTGCCACGGGTAATAGTGGAGGATGTCCTCATCATTCCCACCCCCTTAAACAAGGGCCCAACTCGATACCAAATGATGCATCCGGCCCGGTGAGTTTGGATGAAAAGCCCGACACACCGATCCTGGATTCCCGAATCCCGCAATCTTAGCACCGACAACCGAAATTACGACGCACCGATCCGGCTACAACGCCACTAGGGCCTCTTGTTGCGCCTCGGCAATCTTAGCACCGCACTTCGGCGCACCCCTTCCGGGAAAAAGGCCCAATCGCCCCAATAGACTAGTCCGATGGGGAAGGGTGGCTCTTCCTTTTAAGGTGGCTTCCTCCTCCCAAGCTAAGCAAGGTGGGATTATTTAGAGGCTCACACGGTCGCCGCCCGACTACAACTGGGCCACTTGGCCCATTTTTTGTTGCGTCTTTGCCCGGTAATAGTGGAGGATGTCCTCATCATTCCCACCCCCTTAAACAAGGGCCCAGCTCGATACCAAAAGATGCATCCGGCCCGGGAGGTTGGATGAAAAGCCCGACACACCGATCCGGATTCCCCGAATCCTGCAATCTTAGCACCGACAAACGAAATTACGACGCACCGATCCGGCTACAACGCCACTAGGGCCTCTTGTTGCGCCTCGGCAATCTTAGCACCGCACCGGCGCACCCCTTCCGGAAAAAGGCCCAATCGCCCCAAATAGACTAGTCCGATGGGGGAAGGGTGGCTCTTCCTTTTAAGGTGGCTTCCTCCTCCCAAGCTAAGCAAGGTGGGATTATTTAGAGGCTCACCGCGATTAAGCCCGACTACAACCGGGCCACTTGGCCCATTTTTTGTTTCGTCTTTGCCAGCGGGTAATAGTGGAGGATGTCCTCATCATGTGACGAGATTACCACTGACTCCAATCGTGGTAACGACCGCGCACTTATTCCACGTCACCTAAAATGAGCATCCGGTGCAACAAATATTTTTTGCACACCTCTGGCGCGCTTTCCGAAAGCCGTACATCGAACGTGCGAGGAGATTACCACTGACTCCAATCGTGGTAACAACCGCACACTTGTTTCACGTCACCTAAGATGAGCTTCCGGTGCAAGAAAATATTTTTTGCACACTTCTGGTGGGCTTCCCGAATGCCGTGCATCGAATGTGTGACAAGATTACCACTGACTCCAATCGTGTTAACGACCGTGCACTTGTTCCACGTCACCTAAGATGAGCATCCGATGCAACAAAATTTTTTTGCACACTTCTGGTGCGCTTCCCGAAAGTCGTGCATCGAACGTGTGACAAGATTACCACTGACTCCAATCGTGGTAACGACCGTGCACTTGTTCCACGTCACCTAAGATGAGCATCCGGTGCAACAAAAAATTTTTGCACACTTCTGGTGCGCTTCCCGAAAGCCATGCATCGAACGTGCGACGAGATTACCAGTGACTCCAATCGTGAAAACGACCACGCACTTGTTCCACGTCACCTAAGATGAGCATCCGGGGCAACAAAATTTTTTTGCACACTTCTGGTGTGCTTCCCGAAAGCCGTGCATCAAACGTGCGAGGAGATTACCACTGACTCCAATCGTGGTAACGACTGTGCACTTGTTCCACGTCACCTAAGATGAGCATCGGGTGCAACAAAATTTTTTTGCACACTTCTGGTGTGCTTCCCGAAAGCCGTGCATCGAACGAGCGTCGAGATTACCATTGACTCCAATCATGGTAACGACCGCGCACTTGTTCCACGTCACCTAAGATGAGCATCCGTACAACAAAATTTTTTGCACACTTCGGTGTGCTTCCCGAAAGCCGCCCATCGAACGTGCGAGGAGATTACCATCGACTCGAGTCGTGGTAACGACCGCACACATTTTCCACTTCACCTAAGATGAGCATCCGGTGCAACAAAATTTTTTTGCACACTTCTAGTGCGCTTCCCGAAAAGTCGTGCATCGAAGGTGTGACAAGATTACCACCGACTCCAATCGTGGTAACGACCGTGCACTTGTTCCACATCACCTAAGATGAGCATCCGGTGCAACAAAATTTTTTTGCACACTTAAGTGCGCTTCCGAAAGCCGTGCATCGAACGTGTGATGATGCATCCAGCCAGTGAGGTTGGATGAAAAAGCCCGACACACCGATCCGGATTCCCGAATCCTGCAATCTTAGCACCGACGGTAGAAATTACGACGCACCGATCCGGCTACAACGCCACTAGGGCCTCTTGTTGCGCCTCGGCAATCTTAGCACCGCACTTCGGCGCACTCCTTCCGGAAAAGGCCCAATCGCCCCAAAAGACTAGTCCGATGGGGGAAGGGTGGCTCTTCCTTTTAAGGTGGCTTACTCCTCCCAAGCTAAGCAAGGTGGGATTATTTAGAGGCTCACACGGTCGCCGCCCGACTACAACTGGGCCACTTGGCCCATTTTTTGTTGCGTCTTTGCCAGCGGGTAATAGTGGAGGATGTCCTCATCATTCCCACCCCCTTAAACAAGGGCCCAGCTCTGATACCAAATGATGCATCCGGCCCAGGTGAGGTTGGATGAAAAGCCCGACACACCGATCCGGATTCCCTGAATCCTGCAATCTTAGCACCGACAGCCGAAATTACGACGCACCGATCCGGCTACAACGCCACTAGGGCCTCTTGTTGCGCCTCGGCAATCTTAGCACCGCACTTCGGCGCACCCCTTCCGGAAAAGGCCCAATCGCCCCAATAGACTAGTCCGATGGGGGAAGGGTGGCTCTTCCTTTTAAGGTGGCTCCCTCCTCCCAAGCTAAGCAAGGTGGGATTATTTAGAGGCTCACACGGTCGCCGCCCGACTACAACCGGGGCCACTTGGCCCATTTTTGTTGCGTCTTTGCCGGGGGTAATAGTGGAGGATGTCCTCATCATTCCCACCCCCTTAAACAAGGGCCCACTCGATACCAAATGATGCATCCGCCTGTGAGTTTGGATGAAAAGCCCGACACACCGATCCGGATTCCCCGAATCCCGCAATCTTAGCACCGACAAATAGAAATTACGACGCACCGATCCGGCTACAACGCCACTAGGGCCTCTTGTTGCGCCTCGGCAATCTTAGCACCGCACTTCGCGCACCCCTTCCGGAAAAGGCCCAATCGCCCCAATAGACTAGTCCGATGGGGGAAGGGTGGCTCTTCCTTTTTAAGGTGGCTTCCTCCTCCCAAGCTAAGCAAGGTGGGATTATTTAGAGGCTCACACGGTCGCCGCCCGACTACAACCGGGCCACTTGGCCCATTTTTGTTGCGTCTTTGCCGGTAATAGTGGAGGATGTCCTCATCATTCCCACCCCCTTAAACAAGGGCCCGACTCTGATACCAAAAAGATGCATCCGGCCCGGTGAGGTTGGATGAAAAGCCCGACACACCGATCCGGATTCCCCAATCCCGCAATCTTAGCACCGACAGCCGAAATTACGACGCACCGATCCGGCTACAACGCCACTAGGGCCTCTTGTTGCGCCTCGGCAATCTTAGCACCGCACTTCGGCGCACCCCTTCCGGAAAAGGCCCAATCGCCCCCATGGAGACTAGTCCGATGGGGGAAGGGTGGCTCTTCCTTTTAAGGTGGCTTCCTCCTCCCAAGCTAAGCAAGGTGGGATTATTTAGAGGCTCACACGGTCGCCGCCCGACTACAACTGGGCCACTTGGCCCATTTTTTGTTGCGTCTTTGCCAGCGGGTAGTAGTGGAGGATGTCCTCATCATGTGACGAGATTACCACTCGACTCCAATCGTGGTAACGACCGCAAGACTTATTCCACGTCACCTAAAATGAGCATCCTGTGCAACAAAATTTTTTGCACACTTCGTGTGTGCTTCCCGAAAGCCATGCATCGAACTTGCGAGGAGATTACCACTGACTCGAATCGTGGTAACGACCGCGCACTTCTTCCACATCACCTAAGATGAGCATCCGGTGCAACAAAATTTTTTTGCAAACTTCTAGTGCGCTTCCCGAAAGTCGTGCATCGAACGTGTGACAAGATTACCACTGACTCCAATCGTGGTAACGACCGTGCACTTGTTCCACGTCACCTAAGATGAGCATACGGTGCAACAAAATTTTTTACACTTCGGTGCGCTTCCCGAAAGTCGTGCATCGAACGTGTGACAAGATTACCACTGACTCCAATCGTGGTAACGACCGTGCACTTGTTCCACGTCACCTAAGATGAGCATCCGGTGCAACAAAAATTTTTTGCACACTTCGTGCGCTTCAAAAGCCATGCATCGAACGTGCGGCGAGATTACCGTGACTCCAATCGTGAAAACGACCACGCACTTGTTCCACGTCACCTAAGATGAGCATCCGGGGCAACAAAATTTTTTTGCACACTTCTGGTGTGCTTCCCGAAAGCCGTGCATCAAACGTGCGAGGAGATTACCACTGACTCCAATCGTGGTAACGACTGTGCACTTGTTCCACGTCACCTAAGATGAGCATCGGGTGCAACAAAATTTTTTTTGCACACTTCTGATGTGCTTCCCGAAAGCCGTGCATCGAACGAGCGTCGAGATTACCATTGACTCCAATCATGGTAACGACCGCGCACTTGTTCCACGTCACCTAAGATGAGCATCCGGTACAACAAAATTTTTTTGCACACTTCGGTGTGCTTCCCGAAAGCCGCCCATCGAACGTCGCGAGGAGATTACCACGACTCGAGTCGTGGTAACGACCGCACACATTTTCCACTTCACCTAAGATGAGCATCCGGTGCAACAAAATTTTTTTGCACACTTCTAGTGCGCTTCCTGAAAGTCGTGCTTCGAAGGTGTGACAAGATTACCACTGACTCCAATCGTGGTAACGACCGTGCACTTGTTCCACATCACCTAAGATGAGCATCCGGTGCAACAAAATTTTTTTGCACACTTAAATTGCGCTTCCCGAAAGCCGTGCATCGAACGTGTGATGATGCATCCAGCCAAGGTGAGGTTGGATGAAAAGCCTGACACATCGATCCGGATTCCCTGAATCCTGCAATCTTAGCACCGACAAAGAAAAATACGGCGCACCGATCCGGCTACAACGCCACTAGGGCCTCTTGTTGCGCCTCGGCAATCTTAGCACCGCACCGGCGCACCCCTTCCTTGAAAAGGCCCAATCGCCCCAAAAAGACTAGTCCGATGGGGGAAGGGGTGGCTCTTCCTTTTAAGGTGGCTTCCTCCTCCCAAGCTAAGCAAGGTGGGATTATTTAGAGGCTCACACGGTCGCCGCCCGACTACAACCGGCCACTTGGCCCATTTTTGTTTGCGTCTTTGCCGGGGGTAATAGTGGAGGATGTCCTCATCATTCCCACCCCCTTAAACAAGGGCCCAGCTCTGATACCAAATGATGCATCCGGCCCAGGTGAGGTTGGATGAAAAGCCCGACACACCGATCCGGATTCCCTGAATCCTGCAATCTTAGCACCGACAGCCGAAATTACGACGCACCGATCCGGCTACAACGCCACTAGGGCCTCTTGTTGCGCCTCGGCAATCTTAGCACCGCACTTCGGCGCACCCCTTCCGGAAAAGGCCCAATCGCCCCAATAGACTAGTCCGATGGGGGAAGGGTGGCTCTTCCTTTTAAGGTGGCTTCCTCCTCCCAAGCTAAGCAAGGTGGGATTATTTAGAGGCTCACACGGTCGCCGCCCGACTACAACTGGGCCACTTGGCCCATTTTTTGTTGCGTCTTTGCCAGCGGGTAATAGTGGAGGATGTCCTCATCATTCCCACCCCCTTAAACAAGGGCCCAGCTCTGATACCAAATGATGCATCCGGCCCAGGTGAGGTTGGATGAAAAGCCCGACACACCGATCCGTTCCCCGAATCCCGCAATCTTAGCACCGACAAAATTTAAATTACGACGCACCGATCCGGCTACAACGCCACTAGGGCCTCTTGTTGCGCCTCGGCAATCTTAGCACCGCGCCCGGTAGCACCCCTTCCTAAAAAGGCCCAATCGCCCCAAAAAGACTAGTCCGATGGGGGGGAGGGTGGCTCTTCCTTTTAAGGTGGCTTCCTCCTCCCAAGCTAAGCAAGGTGGGATTATTTAGAGGCTCACACGGTCGCCGCCCGACTACAACTGGGCCACTTGGCCCATTTTTTGTTGCGTCTTTGCCAGCGGGTAATAGTGGAGGATGTCCTCATCATGTGACGAGATTACCACTGACTCCAATCGTGGTAACGACCGCGCACTTATTCCACGTCACCTAAAATGAGCATCCGGTGCAACAAAATTTTTTTGCACACTTCTGGTGTGCTTCCCGAAAGCCATGCATCGAACTTGCGAGGAGATTACCACTGACTCGAATCGTGGTAACGACCGCGCACTTCTTCCACATCACCTAAGATGAGCATCCGGTGCAACAAAATTTTTTTGCAAACTTCTAGTGCGCTTCCCGAAAGTCGTGCATCGAACGTGTGACAAGATTACCACTGACTCCAATCGTGGTAACGACCGTGCACTTGTTCCACGTCACCTAAGATGAGCATCCGGTGCAACAAAATTTTTTTACACACTTCTGGTGCGCTTCCCGAAAGTCGTGCATCGAACGTGTGACAAGATTACCACTGACTCCAATCGTGGTAACGACCGTGCACTTGTTCCACGTCACCTAAGATGAGCATCCGGTGCAACAAAAATTTTTTGCACACTTCTCGTGCGCGCTTCCGAAAGCCATGCATCGAGCGTCGCGGCGAGATTACCAGTGACTCCAATCGTGGAAACGACCACGCACTTGTTCCACGTCACCTAAGATGAGCATCCGGGGCAACAAAATTTTTTTGCACACTTCTGGTGTGCTTCCAAAAGTCGTGCATCGAACGCGTGCGAGGAGATTACCACCCGACTCCAATCGTGGTAACGACCGTGGCACTTGTTCCACATCACCTAAGATGAGCATCGGGTGCAACAAAATTTTTTTGCACACTTCTAGTGCGCTTCCCGAAAAGTCGTGCATCGAAGGTGTGACAAGATTACCACTGACTCCAATCGTGATAACGACCGTGCACTTGTTCCACATCACCTAAGATGTGCATCCGGTGCAACAAAAATTTTTTGCACACTTCTGCTGCGCTTCCCGAAAGCCGTGCATCGAACGTGTGACGAGATTACCACTGACTCCAATCGTGGTAATGACCGCGCACTTATTCCACGTCACCTAAGATGAGCATCCGGTGCAACAAAATTTTTTTTGCACCCTTCCGAGTGCTTCCCGAAAAGCCGCATCGAACGGGCGAGGAGATTACCACCGACTCCAATCGTGGTAATGACCGCGCACTTGTTCCACGTCACCTAACATGAGCATCCGGTGCAACAAATATTTTTTGCACACTTCGCGCGCTTCCCCAAAGCCGTGCATCGACGCGTGCGACGAGATTACCACCGACTCAATCGTGGTAACGACCGCGCGCACTTGTTCCACATCACCTAAGATGAGCGTCCGGTGCAATAAAATTTTTTGCACACTTCGGGTGTGCTTCCCAAAAGCCGTGCATCGAACGTGCGAGGAGACTACCACCGACTCCAATCGTGGTAACGACCGCGCACTTGTTCCACATCACCTAAGATGAGCATACAAAGCAACAAAATTTTTTTGCACACTTCTGGTGCGATTCCCGAAAAGCCGAGCAACGAACGTATGACGAGATTACCATTGACTCCAATCGTGGTAATGACCGCACACTTGTTCCACGTCACCTAAGATAAGGATCCGGTGCAACAAAAATTTTTTGCACACTTCCGGTGCTCTTCCCGAAATCCGTGCATCGAACATGCGACGAGACTACCATCGACTCCAAATGTGGTAACGACCACGCACTTGTTACACGTCACCTAACATGAGCATCCGGTGCAACAAAAAATTTTGCACACTTCTCGGTGCGCTTCCCAAAAGCCGTATCATCGAATGTGCGATGAGATTACCATCGACTCCAATCGTGGTAACGACCGGGCACTTGTTCCACGTCACCTAAGATGAGCATCCGGTGCAACAAAAATTTTTTGCACACTTCGGTGCGCTTCCCGAAAGTCGTGCATCGAACGTGTGACAAGATTACCACCGACTCCAATCGTGGTAACGACCGTGCACTTGTTCCACGTCACCTAAGATGAGCATCCGGGCAACAAAATGTTTTTGCACACTTCTTGTGTGCTTCCCGAAAAGCCGTGCATCGAACGCAGCGACGAGATTACCACGACTCGAGTCGTGGTAACGAACGCACACATGTTCCACTTCACCTAAGTGAACATCCGGTGCAACAAAATTTTTTTGCACACTTCTAGTGCGCTTCCTGAAAGTCGTGCATCGAAGGTGTGACAAGATTACCACTGACTCCAATCGTGGTAACGACCGTGCACTTGTTCCACATCACCTAAGATGAGCATCCGGTGCAACAAAATTTTTTTGCACACTTCGTGCGCTTCCCGAAAAGCCGTGCATCGAACGTGTGACGAGATTACCATCGACTCCAATCGTGGTAACGACCGCGCACTTATTCCACGTCACCTAAGATGAGCATCCGTGCAACAAAATTTTTTTGCATCCTTCTGGTGTGCTTCCCGAAAGCCGTGCATCGAACGGGCGAGGAGATTACCACCGACTCCAATCGTGGTAATGACCGCGCACTTGTTCCACGCCACCTAACATGAGCATCCGGTGCAACAAATATTTTTTGCACACCTCTCGGCGCGCTTCCGAAAAGCCGTACATCGAACGTGCGAGGAGATTACCACCGACTCCAATCGTGGTAACAACCGCCCACTTGTTCCACGTCACCTAAGATGAGCTTCCGGTGCAACAAAATTTTTTGCACACTTCGGTGCGCTTCCCGAAAGCCGCATCGACGCGTGACGAGATTACCACCGACTCCAATCGTGGTAACGATCGCGCACTTGTTCCACATCACCTAAGATGAGCATCCGTGCAATAAAGTTTTTTGTACACTTCGGTGTGCGTCCCCGAAAGCCGTGCATCGAACGGGCGAGGAGATTACCACTGACTCCAATCGTGGTAATGACCGCGCACTTGTTCCACTTCACCTAAGATGAGCATCCGGTGCAACAAAATTTTTTGCACACTTCTAGTGCGCTTCCTGAAAGTCGTGCATCGAAGGTGTGACAAGATTACCACTGACTCCAATCGGGGTAACGACCGTGCACTTGTTCCACATCACCTAAGATGAGCATCCGGTGCAACAAAATTTTTTTGCACACTTCTGGTGTGCTTCCCAAAAGCCGTGCATCGAACGTGCGAGGAGACTACCACTGACTCCAATCGTGGTAACGACCGCACTTGTTCCACATCACCTAAGATGAGCATACAAAGGCAACAAAATTTTTTGCACACTTCGGTGCGCTACCCGAAAAGCCGAGCAAACGAACGTGTGACGAGATTACCATTGACTCCAATCGTGGTAATGACCGCACACTTGTTCCACGCCACCTAAGATGAGGATCCGGTGCAACAAAAATTTTTGCACACTTCCGGTGCGCTTCCCCGAAATCCGTGCATCGAACATGCGACGAGACTACCATCGACTCCGTCGTGGTAACGACCACGCACTTGTTACACGTCACCTAACATGAGCATCCGGTGCAACAAAAATTTTTTGCACACTTCTGGTGCGCTTCCCAAAAGCCGTACATCGAATGTGCGATGAGATTACCACTGACTCCAATCGTGGTAACGACCGCGCACTTGTTCCACGTCACCTAAGATGAGCATCCGGTGCAACAAAATTTTTTTGCACACTTCTGGTGTGCATCCCGAAAGCCGTGCATCGAACGACCGTCGAGATTACCATTGACTCCAATCGTGGTAACGACCGCGCACTTGTTCCACGTCACCTAAGATGAGCATCCGGTGCAACAAAATTTTTTGCACACTTCTGGTGCGCTTCCCGAAAGCCGTGCATCGAACGTGCGAGGAGATTACCACTGACTCGAATCATGGTAATGACCGTGCACATGTTCCACATCACCTAAGATGAGCATCCGGTGCAACAAAATTTTTTTGCACACTTCTGGTGCGCTTCCCGAAAACCGTGCATCGAACGTGTGACGAGATTACCACTGACTCCAATCGTGGTAACGACCGCGCACTTATTCCACGTCACCTAAGATGAGCATCCGGTGCAACAAAATTTTTTTGCACCCTTCTGGTGTGCTTCCCCAAAGCCGTGCATCGAACGGGCGAGGAGATTACCACTGACTCCAATCGTGGTAATGACCGCGCACTTGTTCCACGTCACCTAACATGAGCATCCGTGCAACAAATATTTTTTGCACACTTCTGGCGCTTTCGAAAGCCGTCTCGTCGAACGTGCGAGGAGATTACCACCGACTCCAATCGTGGTAACAACCGCGCACTTGTTCCACGTCACCTAAGATGAGCATCCGGTGCAAGAAAATATTTTTTGCACACTTCTTCGCGCGCTTCCCGAAAGCCGTGCATCGACGTGCGACGAGATTACCACTGACTCCAATCGTGGTAACGACCGCGCACTTGTTCCACATCACCTAAGATGAGCATCCGGTGCAATAAAGTTTTTTTGCACACTTCTGGTGTGCTTCCCGAAAGCCGTGCATCGAACGGGCGAGGAGATTACCACTGACTCCAATCGTGGTAATGACCGCGCACTTGTTCCACTTCACCTAAGATGAGCATCCGGTGCAACAAAATTTTTTTGCACACTTCTAGTGCGCTTCCTGAAAGTCGTGCATCGAAGGTGTGACAAGATTACCACTGACTCCAATCGTGGTAACGACCGCACTTGTTCCACATCACCTAAGATGGGCATCCGGTGCAACAAAATTTTTTTTTGCACACTTCGGTGTGCTTCCCAAAAGCCGTGCATCGAACGTGCGAGGAGACTACCACTGACTCCAATCGTGGTAACGACCGCGCACTTGTTCCACATCACCTAAGATGAGCATACAGTGCAACAAAATTTTTTTGCACACTTCTGGTGCGCTACCCGAAAGCCGAGCAACGAACGTGTGACGAGATTACCATTGACTCCAATCGTGGTAATGACCGCACACTTGTTCCACGTCACCTAAGATGAGGATCCGGTGCAACAAAAATTTTTTGCACACTTCCGGTGCGCTTCCGAAATCCGTGCATCGAACATGCGACGAGACTACCACTGACTCCACGGTCGTGGTAACGACCACGCACTTGTTACACGTCACCTAACATGAGCATCCGGTGCAACAAAAATTTTTTGCACACTTCGGTGCGCTTCCCAAAAGCCGC
The DNA here is from genome assembly GCA_015844335.1 of Chrysopogon serrulatus. NCBI lineage: Eukaryota > Viridiplantae > Streptophyta > Magnoliopsida > Poales > Poaceae > Chrysopogon > Chrysopogon serrulatus. Next base: position 1,196,717 of record JADLZL010002315.1, on the reverse strand, counting down.
ATACATCGAATGTGCGATGAGATTACCACCGACTCCAATCGTGGTAACGACCGGACTTGTTCCACGTCACCTAAGATGAGCATCCGGTGCAACAAAATTTTTTTGCACACTTCGGTGTGCATCCCGAAAGCCGTGCATCGAACGACCGTCGAGATTACCATTGACTCCAATCGTGGTAACGACCGCGCACTTGTTCCACGTCACCTAAGATGAGCATCCGGTGCAACAAAATTTTTTTGCACACTTCGGTGCGCTTCCCGAAAGCCGTGCATCGAACGTGCGAGGAGATTACCACCGACTCGAATCATGGTAATGACCGTGCACATGTTCCACATCACCTAAGATGAGCATCCGGTGCAACAAAATTTTTTTTGCACACTTCGTGCGCTTCGAAAACCGTGCATCGAACGTGTGACGAGATTACCACTGACTCCAATCGTGGTAACGACCGCGCACTTATTCCACGTCACCTAAGATGAGCATCCGGTGCAACAAAATTTTTTTGCACCCTTCTGGTGTGCTTCCCGAAAGCCGTGCATCGAACGGGCGAGGAGATTACCACTGACTCCAATCGTGGTAATGACCGCGCACTTGTTCCACGTCACCTAACATGAGCATCCGGTGCAACAAATATTTTTTGCACACTTCTGGCGCGCTTTCCGAAAGCCGTACGTCGAACGTGCGAGGAGATTACCACTGACTCCAATCGTGGTAACAACCGCGCACTTGTTCCACGTCACCTAAGATGAGCATCCGGTGCAAGAAAATATTTTTTGCACACTTCGGTGCGCTTCCCGAAAGTGCATCGGGCGTGCGGCGAGATTACCACGACTCCAATCGTGGTAACGACCGCGCACTTGTTCCACATAACCTAAGATGAGCATCCGGTGCAATAAAGTTTTTTGCACACTTCGGTGTGCTTCCCGAAAGCCGTGCATCGAACGGGCGAGGAGATTACCACTGACTCCAATCGTGGTAATGACCGCGCACTTGTTCCACTTCACCTAAGATGAACATCCGGTGCAACAAAATTTTTTTGCACACTTCTAGTGCGCTTCCTGAAAGTCGTGCATCGAAGGTGTGACAAGATTACCACTGACTCCAATCGTGGTAACGACCGTGCACTTGTTCCACATCACCTAAGATGAGCATCCGGTGCAACAAAATTTTTTTGCACACTTCTGGTGTGCTTCCCAAAAGCCGTGCGTCGAACGTGCGAGGAGACTACCACTGACTCCAATCGTGGTAACGACCGTGCACTTGTTCCACATCACCTAATATGAGCATACAGTGCAACAAAATTTTTTTGCACACTTCTGGTGCGCTTCCCGAAAGCCGAGCAACGAACGTGTGACGAGATTACCATTGACTCCAATCGTGGTAATGACCGCACACTTGTTCCACGTCACCTAAGATGAGGATCCGGTGCAACAAAAATTTTTGCACACTTCGGTGCGCTTCCCGAAATCCGTGCATCGAACATGCGACGAGACTACCATCGACTCCGGTCGTGGTAACGACCACGCACTTGTTACACGTCACCTAACATGAGCATCCGGTGCAACAAAAATTTTTGCACACTTCTGTGCGCTTCCCAAAAGCCGTACATCGAATGTGCGATGAGATTACCATCGACTCCAATCGTGGTAACGACCGCGCGCACTTATTCCACGTCACCCAGGATGAGCATCCGGTGCAACAAAATTTTTTTGCACACTTCGGTGTGCATCCCGAAAGCCGTGCATCGAATCGACCGTCGAGATTACCATTGACTCCAATCGTGGTAACGACCGGCGCACTTGTTCCACGTCACCTAAGATGAGCATCCGGTGCAACAAAAATTTTTTGCACACTTCGTGCGCTTCCCGAAAGCCGCATCGAACGTGCGAGGAGATTACCACCGACTCGAATCATAGTAATGACCGTGCACATGTTCCACATCACCTAAGATGAGCATCCGGTGCAACAAAATTTTTTTGCCCACTTCTGGTGCGCTTCCCGAAAACCGTGCATCGAACGTGTGACGAGATTACCACTGACTCCAATCGTGGTAACGACCGCGCACTTGTTCCACGTCACCTAAGATGAGCATCCGGTGCAACAAAATTTTTTTGCACCCTTCTGGTGGGCTTTCCGAAAGCCGTGCATCGAACGTGCGAGGAGATTACCACTGACTCCAATCGTGGTAATGACCGCGCACTTGTTCCACGTCACCTAAGATGAGCATCCGGTGCAACAAAAATTTTTTGCACACTTCTGGTGCGCTTCCAAAAGCCGTGCATCGAATGTGCGATGAGATAACCACTGACTCTAATCGTGGTAACGACCCGCGCACTTGTTCCACGTCACCTAAGATGAGCATCCGGTGCAACAAAATTTTTTTTGCACACTTCGGTGTGCTTCCCGAAAGCCGCGGCGTCGAACGAGCGTCCGAGATTACCATTGACTCCAATCGTGGTAACGACCGGCGCACTTGTTCCACGTCACCTAAGATGAGCATCCAAAGGCAACAAAATTTTTTTGCACACTTCGGTGTGCTTCCCGAAAGCCGTGCATCGAACGTGCGCGAGGAGATTACCACCGACTCCAATCGTGGCAATGACCGCGCACTTGTTCCACGTCACCTAAGATGAGCATCCGGTGCAACAAAAAAATTTTGCACACTTGTTGCGCGCTTCCCGAAAGCCGTACATCGAACGTGCGATGAGATTACCAATGACTCCAATCGTGGTAACAACCGCGCACTTGTTCCACGTCACCTAAGATGAGCATCCGGTGCAACAAAATATTTTCTCGCACACTTCTGTGCGCTTCCCGAAAGCCGTGCGACGAGATTACCACTGACTCCAACCGTGGTAACAACCGCGCACTTGTTCCACGTCACCTAAGATGAGCATCCGGTGCAACAAAATATTTTCAGCACACTTCTGGTGTGCTTCCCGAAAGCCGTGCATCGAACGTGCGAGGAGATTACCACTGACTCGAATCGTGGTAACGACCGCGCACTTGTTCCACATCACCTAAGATGAGCATCCGGTGCAACAAAATTTTTTTGCAAACTTCTAGTGCGCTTCCCGAAAGTCGTGCATCGAACGTGTGACAAGATTACCACTGACTCCAATCGTGGTAACGACCGTGCACTTGTTCCTCGTCACCTAAGATGAGCATCCGGTGCAACAAAATTTTTTTGCACACTTCTGGTGCGCTTCCCGAAAGTCGTGCATCGAACGTGTGACAAGATTACCACAGACTCCAATCGTGGTAACGACCTTGCACTTGTTCCACGTCACCTAAGATGTGCATCCGGTGCAACAAAATATTTTTGCACACTTCTGGTGCGCTTCCCGAAAGCCATGCATCGAACGTGCGACGAGATTACCAGTGACTCCAATCGTGGAAACGACCACGCACTTGTTCCACGTCACCTAAGATGAGCATCCGGTGCAACAAAATTTTTTTGCACACTTCTGGTGTGCTTCCCGAAAGCCGTGCATGGAACGTGCGAGGAGATTACCACTGACTCCAATCGTGGTAACGACTGTGCACTTGTTCCACTCACCTAAGATGAGCATCGGGTGCAACAAATTATTTTTGCACACTTCTGGTGTGCTTCCCGAAAGCCGTCCATCGAACGTGCGAGGAGATTACCACTGACTCGAGTCGTGGTAACGACCTCACACATGCTCCACTTCACCTAAGATGAGCATCCGGTGCAACAAAATTTTTTTGCACACTTCTAGTGCGCTTCCTGAAAGTCGTGCATCGAAGGTGTGACAAGATTACCACTGACTCCAATCGTGGTAACGACCGTGCACTTGTTCCACATCACCTAAGATGAGCATCCGGTGCAACAAAATTTTTTTGCACACTTCTGGTGCGCTTCCCGAAAGCCGTGCATCGAACGTGTGACGAGATTACCACTGACTCCAATCGTGGTAACGACCGCGCACTTATTCCATGATGAGAACATCACCAGCTCAGATATGATCAAGTTAACCACTTCTAAATCAGAGGTGAAGTTAATCCATGTTAGGTTTACATTCTATATATTTGATGAATTGTTGCTGCACCAGAAAGTGTCTTTGTTTTCATTTTCAGTAGTGATTACATGGATCAAGAGTAGAGTGGATCGCATCCGGGAAGCATGGATGGTTCATGAGGTTGATTGGGGACCAGGTCCAAGTATCCATAAGGTCCTCCACCAAGCCACCATGTCACCTTTGGCACAGGGAAAGAAAGAGTCCAAATCCAACACGTTTTGGAATTGGATTCGGACTGCAGAACAACTCCAGCTTGCACGGGCCACCACGACTTCATATAGACTCCGATTGGGATGTTCTAGTACTTCATGGAAAGCTTATAAAGTCTACTTTCATATGGATCCAGAATCATGTCCATATCTTCCCCGAGGCAGCCGGAATCATCGATTTAATACAGAGACCTTTTCCTGTCCAGGGTGCTTTGTGTCACTGATTGTTGCCCGATGGGCCGTGTATCAAGTGGGGCCCAATAGGGGGCGCGTCCTAGGGTTGTGGGACGACCTATACCAGGTCAAGGACGTCCTCTACCCTCTCATATACCCCCCCATAGCCGCCACAAACAGATTGGGTTTTGTTTAGATCAAGTTTAGCCTTCGCTACTTGCTTGTAAGCGCGCGTCTTTGGATCAGCCGCCTGTCTTCTTGTCTTCGGAACCCCACTTCATTGGAGATTGAGTTTGAAACCTTCATTTATATCTAGTAATCCAGAAAAAGCCAAAAAAAATATTAGTAGATTAGTTTACTTGCAATCCTATAAACTTTTTGAGCCTTTACTAGTACTACTTAGTTAGGGCTTGTTGAGTTTTCAGTTGCATCGGTTTGTGTCGAGTTGCTGGTCTTAGTGTATAATCCTTTAGAGTTTTGAGTTCTATCACGTTTTGATCACCACGAGATCCAGCATCATCATATACATCAGTGCGGCATTTTTGTCATCACGGATCCATCTTATGTCCGATTCAAGTGTTTAAATACAATCTGGAAACCTTATCTTGTTACCTTTCCCACGGATCTAGCCTTGTCCAGAAATTCCTTTTGAGCGATCCGCAATTGTCCCGGAGATTAGCGATCTGTAATCTGTGCAATACACATTCTGTGTTGATTTGTCCCGATATTCTGCAAAAAAGGGTGAAAAAAGTAAGAAAAAAAAGAAGTGAAAGATATACAAAGAAAAAAAAAGAGAAGAGAAAAAAGAGAAGAGAAAAAAAACGAGGAAAAAAAAAAAGAAGAAAAAAAAAAAAAACATTTAGGCTGAATTCGGTGTTTTCATTGGTGCTTTGTTAGCTGCTCTCTTTGTCGCTGACTACCTTTGTGCCTAGGCTCACGTCTCTAGCATGGTTTAGCCTAGGACCAGCACAGCAGTACCGCCGTTGAACGATTATTCAACTTGCTTTTATAACTAACGTGGTGCTAGTCATTCCTTGTTTCAGCCCACCTATAGCTCCACATATCCGACTACTGACTTGGCGAGTCTTGTTGCCGTGGCACCGATACACTATCACCGGAGGTTGCCGTCTTGTTGGTGGCCGTCCCCTCCTGTTTTTCTTGGTAAGAACTTGTAAGAGCTTGTTGAACAAGTTGAGTTTGAGAGAATTATACTTGACACATCCTAGTAGTTGACCAGAGAAAACATATTATCTTGTGTTTCTTGTTTTCTACTAATCATGGCAGGTGATACAAAGGTTTTTGAGCAGTTGAAGCTAGACCCTCACATTCAAGATATCATTCAGCACTTACCATTATATGTTGGTATGTTTGATCCTCACGCTTACATTGATTGGGAGCTTAAGGTAGATGCAGAATTTGATAATTATGACTTGTCTGAACATCAAATGATTTTTTGCTGCTTCTAGTGCTTTAACAAAATATGCTTTGACTACATGGAAACATATTTGCAGGCACAACAAAGTTCCACAAACTTGGACAGATTTTAAAATGCTTTTTCGAGATGAATATGTTCCTAAGTATTATGCTGATTGTTTGCTTGCAAAATTAGACAACTTGAATCAAGGTAGTAGGACTGTCAACGAATACTATCATACTTTTAAGATTTGTGTCATGTTTGGTGGATTAGATGAATGCAAGGAAGATGTTATGAGTAGGTTCATGAAAGGGCTCAATTCTGAAATTCAAACCTTATTAATTAGCAAATCATACAACAATATTGGTTCATTGTTTTGGCTTGCTCTTAGTGCTGAAAAGGATATTCTTTTATCTACGAGTACTTGCATGAATGATGTGAACCATAACGTTGAAATTTTGTACAATTTGCATGCTGATCAAGAGCAACAAATAGTGGAACCTGCTGCTGATTTATGTTTGTCAAAACATGAATTATTAGTTGTTCCTTGTGATAAAGAGGACTTGTGTGATGATCATTCTTTTACTCCTATGCCACAAGTAGTGAATAAATCTGATACTTTTGGTTTGGAACCATACAAGTGTGCAAAAGAAAAGCTTTTTCATCCTATTACTTGTGCACAAGATGAACTGAATTTGTTGTCTTCTTTAAATACTCTAGTTTATATTGAATTCGATATTCTTTGTGATCTAAACTGTTTTAGAGGAGAAGCTTTTTGCATATTCTAAATTGTCATTCTTGTTGAATCATACATATCACTTTATTGGCAAGTATAATTGCAAAGGAGAGTATTTGGTGCATAAAATTTATATTTGCTCTAATCTGAAATATCCTTTTGGCCTACAATATCATGATCAAATAGGGGGCTGCACTAACACTAATAATGTCTTGCAAAGTCCTTCTAGTTTTTCCCTTAAGCAACAGGGTCAACCCAAAGAAGGGGAGAATTGCTGGTTGTCGCTTTGCGGATACTAGTCACTCCGAGTTCCAACATCAAGGCAAGCACCTTTAGATGCCACCGAGCAAGTCGAGGGACGCCTTGCAGCCAAGAAAGGGAGAATGATGAGAACATCACCAGCTCAGATATGATCAAGTTAACCACTTCTAAATCAAAGGTGAAGTTAATCCATGTTAGGTTTACATTCTATATATTTGATGAATTGTTGCTGCACCAGAAAAAGTGTCTTTGTTTTCATTTTCAGTAGTGATTACATGGATCAAGAGTAGAGTGGATCGCATCCGGGAAGCATGGATGGTTCATGAGGTTGATTGGGGACCAGGTCCAAGTATCCATAATGTCCTCCACCAAGCCACCACGTCACCTTTGGCACGGGGAAAGAAAGAGTCCAAATCCAACACGTTTTGGAATTGGATTCGGACTGCAGAACAACTCCGGCTTGCACGGGCCACCACGACTTCATATAGACTCCGATTGGGATGTTCTAGTACTTCCGATTGGGATGTTCTAGTACTTCATGGAAAGCTTATAAAGTCTACTTTCATATGGATCCAGAATCATGTCCATATCTTCTCCGAGGCGGCTGGAATCATCGATTTAATATAGAGACCTTTTCCTGTCCGAGGTGCCGTGTCACTGATTGTTGCCCGATGGGCCGTGTATCAAGTGGGGGCCCAATAGGGGCGCGTCTTAGGGTTGTGGGACGACCTATACCAGGTCAAGGACGTCCTCTACCCTCTCATATACCCCCCATAGCCGCCACAAACAGATTGGGTTTTGTTTAGATCAAGTTTAGCCTTCGCTACTTGCTTGTAAGCGCCACGTCTTTGGATCAGCCGCCTTGTCTTCTTGTCTTCGAACCCCACTTCATTGGAGATTGAGTTTGAAACCTTCATTTATATCTAGTAATTCAGTGCTTGTTCTACTTGTTCTTGCTGGTTCTTCGATTGCTTGCGGGGCCGAGTGCCCTAGTGGCCGGGTGTTGCGCTCCACAAGATCGTGACAGCCATTGGGGTGGTGTATCGGTTGCTAAGGCGCAGTCTTGGAAGGCTGTAGTCGAGTTATCCCACGCCTCTCATCGAAAGATCGGGCAAAAACCCTAACGGGTTCACATCATTCCACGTCACCTAAGATGAGCATCCGGTGCAACAAAATTTTTTTGCACCCTTCTGGTGTGCTTCCCGAAAGCCGTGCATCGAACGGGCGAGGAGATTACCACTTGACTCCAATCGTGGTAATGACCGTGCACTTGTTCCACGTCACCTAAGATGAGCATCCGGTGCAACAAAAATTTTTTGCACACTTCTGGCGCGCTTTCCAAAAGCCGTACATCGAACGTGCAAGGAGATTACCACTGACTCCAATCGTGGTAACAACCGGCGCGCTTGTTCCACGTCACCTAAGATGAGCATCCGGTGCAAGAAAATATTTTTTGCACACTTCATTCGCGCTTCCCGAAAGCCGTGCATCGGACGTGCGACGAGATTACCACTGACTCCAATCGTGGTAACGACCGCGCACTTGTTCCACATCACCTAAGATGAGCATCCGGTGCAATAAAATTTTTTTGCACACTTCTGGTGTGCTTCCCAAAAGCCGTGCATCGAACGTGCGAGGAGACTACCACTGACTCCAATCGTGGTAACGACCGCGCACTTGTTCCACATCACCTAAGATGAGCATACAGTGCAACAAAATTTTTTTGCACACTTCTGGTGCACTTCCCGAAAGCCGAGCAACGAACGTGTGACGAGATTACCATTGACTCCAATCGTGGTAATGACCGCACACTTGTTCCACGTCACCTAAGATGAGGATCCGGTGCAACAAAAATTTTTTGCACACTTCCGGTGCGCTTCCCAAAATCCGTGCATCGAACATGCGACGAGACTACCACTGACTCCAGTCGTGGTAACGACCACGCACTTGTTACACGTCACCTAACATGAGCATCCGGTGCAACAAAAATTTTTTGCACACTTCTGGTGCGCTTCCCAAAAGCCGTACATCGAATGTGCGATGAGATTACCACTGACTCCAATCGTGGTAACGACCGCGCACTTGTTCCACGTCACCTAAGATGAGCATCCGGTGCAACAAAATTTTTTTGCACACTTCTGGTGTGCTTCCCGAAAGCCGTGCATCGAACATGCGAGGAGATTACCACTGACTCGAATCGTGGTAATGACCGCGCACATGTTCCACATCACCTAAGATGAGCATCCGGTGCAACAAAATTTTTTTGCACACTTTTGGTGCGCTTCACGAAAACCGTGCATCGAGCGTGTGACGAGATTACCACTCGACTCCAATCGTGGTAACGACCCAAGCGCTTGTTCCACGTCACCTAAGATGAGCATCCGGTGCAACAAAATTTTTTTTGCACCCTTCTGGTGGGCTTTCCGAAAGCCGTGCATCGAACGTGCGAGGAGATTACCACCGACTCCAATCGTGGTAATGACCGCGCAATTGTTCCACGTCACCTAAGATGAGCATCCGGTGCAAAAAAAAATTTTTGCACACTTCTGGCACGCTTTCCGAAAGCCGTTGTTGGTATAAGTTAACTGCACCCTAAATAATGATTATAATCAGATTATCCGCCGCGCCGGATATATCTTGATCAGCACTTCACCAAGATCAACCCGGTTTTAATATCGAACCCAAAGGAACAGTAGGTGAATTATGAAATAGCCCAATACTCTTAATCTAAAAAGGGTACAAACAATTTAGAAAACTATTGAGAATGAGGAAATAGCTAATGTACTCTAGTTCTAACTACCGGTAAACTTTGTATAATATCGTCTTATCGGACCCGGTGACCTGAATAGGAGAAGAAACAGAGTAATCTACCTACCGGACACCTATAGGCCTATCAGTCCTATCAACGGGAAGTGGACTACGGAGGATTCAACGCAGCTATAAAGTCACCTACGCGAGCTACCACTATCCGGGCGATCGGGGGGACATTCACAAGCAATCATAACCCAGACACCACGTCTACGTTACGAATACTACTCTGACCTAGGAGCTACCCAAATCAAAGTACTCAATATAGTATGAGTTGCAAACCAAAGAATGAATATAAACAAATGCTCACTTGAATCAGAATGGTAAATACAAAAGTACCTCAGAACACAGCTCCGGGCGAGGGAGGCAAGACTGATTACTCTTTCTTTAATTATGTCTTTTGGAGTGAAGGTGTATTTGCAAAAAAAACATAGCTTCAACCCTCTCATTTGTAATGGCACTAATGGTAGAGACATAAATTGAATATATTTTTATAGCGAGGGAGAGAGATATCATATTCCTAGATCGAAAAAAATTCTCACTTCTTGGCATATTATGTTGGAGGAACCATGAGTCTTTTTTTTTTGATGAGCACGTGCTCCTATTTCTTTTTTTCATCGAGGTTTCGGACACTTGTCCCTTTTTATTTCCTCGTGATCTATCTTTCTGAGGTTTCGGACACTTGTCCCTTTTTATTTCCTCGGAATCTTTTTGAATAGCTCATGCCTCCTTCACAATATTGCTCAAGATAGTGAATTTTATTTTTATTTATCTTATGATCTTTGGGAATATGATAAACCTCTTCAACCAGAGCCATAATTAAAGTTGTTTTGATATAATTATTATTGGATTCCATTACAAAGAAGAGTGAAGCTAAGTGTTTCAATTTTTTTTTTTTTTGAATAAAATCTCCAAAGACAAATTAACAGAAATTGAATAATCATTATCTTTGCTATCTTTCTCCCTACAATAACTTAGACAATCATGAAGCACTATAGAATTCAGAATATTCATGACTCTAGAAGGGTGTCATATAATTTATTTCTCTTAAGTCATGGATTGAATGGGTTTATTATTTCGTGAAGCATTTATTATAAAGATTAAAAGTTTTAATTGAAATTCGGATATATGTATTTGACTTGTAATTAACTTCGAACGACCATGACCAAAACGAAGAGGCGAGAGAGAGGCAGGGGGGCCCGCCCGGCCCCACCAGGCGCCGGCCCCCCCACCTCGAGGTCTCTGCGGGTCCCGCTTCGCGTGTGCGGTGTTGGGTCGATGTCGCTTCAATTACGCTACTTTTTTTCGATCGTATTTTTTGCTTCGTGATTAATTGTACTTCCCCACACTTGTTTTCCTGCATACTTTCTGCAATTTATGTGGAGACAAAATATTCCAAAAATAGAGAGTAGAATAGATAACACACATTAATATAAAATAAGGCACTTTATTCATTTATGGTGGTGGTATAAAATAATTCAATAGGCGCTTTAATGACCGAGCTAACGACTGCCCTAGCTCATTAGGCTTTGTCCTAACAAAATGACTCGACTCGACTAACTCCTTTAACTAATCGGACTAGCGGAAGTGTGCCTTATTGGATAACTAGGCGGGTTAATGCTGCCCTTCATTGTTGAGGCCCCTGAATTATTGCTTTGAGGGCTGCAACCTCTTCTTCAAGCTTATCTTTGTCGCGCTTGAGGCTGCGGATTAACTTGAGATTAACCCCAACCTTCTTTTTTCTCGTCATCTATGAGCTTGTCCCTCGGCTTGTTAGATGTTTCCATCTCCTTGACAAGGTCGAGAGAGGCCTTCAAGCTTCTCGTTAAGAGTGCGTAGGGTTGGTGCTTTGGCTGCTTGGAACTTTCTCCGATGCTAATCTTTGGTGCTGCTCTCTTTTCTCTTAGGCTTTGGCTTAGGCGCGATGGGCTCGGTGTAGCATACCTCATCGGGGTTTGCACGAACTCCTTGAGCGGAAGGGGCGGCAGCATTGGAGTACTTAGCGCATATCGGCCTGCCCTTCTTGTCGGTCTCGGCCCCACGAGTCGCTCATTAGGTCTTGGTGCAAAGAGCTGGGTACCCTTGGGGATAGCAATCTGCTTTCCTTTAGCACCTCCTTCAAGCATCGGCCTTGCGGTGGTGGAGGAAGAAAGCGGATGGATCTTGCACGTAGTAGACTTGCTCATGACGCTTGGGGGATCGTTGCAACTTGCTTCGGCGGCACGACGGCGAGAGGCTTCGGTTTGTGCGAGGGCGAGGGCCTTGAATCATCGCTGGGGGATCTTTGTCGAAGTCCACGCCATAGGAGACGATCGCCTTGTTCGCCATTGCTAATAGATCTAGATTGGAGAGCTCTCTTTGAAAGGGAGAGGTGGCTGGTTATGGAATAAAGTTGAGGAGTTCTAGGTACGTATTTATATGGGTTTTTCGGGAGACGGGATGAGGATAAAACCTAGGTTCTACGGGATCCGTGCGAAAGGATATCCGATTTCTTGGCGTGGATAATCTGGCGAATATACGTAGGAAAGAGTGTAGAAGGATGTGAGGCGAGAGTCGGGACGAGGGGGCACAGGGGGGGGCGCCGGCCGGGGGGGCGCCGACCAGCCCCACCTAGGGCCCACCGGGTGCCCTTCCGCGGGGGTACCGGACTCCTCCTATGTTTCTATTAGATGTATTTGCGGATAAAAATTCGTACCGAAATAAAATAGAACTTAATAAGTTGGTAACTGGATGAATTCGATTTCATCCACTACTCCTGAATTAAATGGCTCTAAATAAAGTTTAAGTCGGTGTCCATTTACGTTGAATAATGTACCTTCGTTTGATTGTAGAGTTATTGCTCCATGTGGTGATGAATTTACAACGGTGAAAGGTCCTTCCCATTTGCTCCTTAATTTTCCAAGCCGAATAATTTAAACCTGGAATTAAAAAGTAATACCTTATCTCTGGTGTAAACTCCTTCTTCTTGATCCTATTATCATGCCATCTCTTCGTCCGTTCTTTGTAGATCTTTGAATTGTGATAGGCCTTTTCTCTCCATTCTTCTAATTCTGATAATTGCATTTTCCTTTTTTCTCCGGCAGCTTCTAGGTCCATGTTCCATCTTTTGATAGCCCAGTGAGCTTTATGTTCTAATTCGACTGGTAAGTGGCAGGTCTTGCCATATACCAATTGATATGGTGACATTCCCAAAGGTGTTTTATAAGCTGTCCGGTATGCCCATAGTGCGTCGGGTAAGCGATCCTTCCATAAAGTTCCCATTTCATTCAGCTTTTTTTACGGAGAATATTCTTGATTTGTTTATTGGATGTTTTACGCTGGCCACTTGTCGAGGGATGATATGGAGTAGCGACATTATGTCGTATTCCATGAGCTTGTAGGTATAAGTGAAACTTCTTATCGGTGAAATGTGTTCCTCCATCACTTATAACCATTCTAGGTGTTCCAAACCTTGGAAATATAACCTCTTCAAACATCTTCTTTGAGTGTTTTGAGTTAGCATTCTTGCATGGCATAGCTTCTACCCACTTGGATACATAATCAAGCGCCACCAAAATGTACTCATAATTCTTTGACTTCACAAAGGGTCCCATATAATCAATTCCCCGGACATCAAAGAGCTCTATCTGAAGGTTGTTGGTGAGTGGCATAGCATCTCTTGCATTGATATTTTCGTGCCTCGACATGCTCCACATCTTCGGATGAAATCTTTGGTGTCTTCATACATGGTTGGCCAAAAGAAACCACTCGCTAGATTTTTTGCATGTGTGCGGAATGCCCCATAATGACCTCCATATGGTGACGAGTGACATTTCTGAATGATGCGCATGCCTTCCTCCACCGGTACACATCTTACGAGTAATCCATCGGCGCATACCCGAAAGAGGTATGGTGAATCCCACATGTGGAGACGACTTTCATAAATGAGTCTTTTCTTATTTTCTCCTCGTGGCACGTATCCGCAACCATAAAGTTGACAATATTCGCGTACCAAGGATGCTGTCTTGGTCACTTTAAACAGCATGTCATCTCTTAATGAGTCATTAATAGGTAGTTCCCGAGGTTCTTTGAAATACATCCTAGATAAATGATCAACAACGGGGTTTTTCTATCCCTTTTCTATCTTTAATTTCCAAATCAAATTCTTGCAGCAATAAGATCCATCTTATTAATCGTGTTTTAGCATCTTTCTTAGTGAGCAAATATTTAAGAGCAGCGTGATCGGAATAAACAATTATTTTAGCTCCAACTAAGTAAGACCTAAATTTATCAATAGCAAAGACAACACCAAAAGTTCCTTTTCGGTGGTTGCATAATTTAATTGTGCTTCTGTCATTTTCTTGCTAAGCGTAAGCAATTGCATGATGCGTTTTATCTTTTGTTTGTCCTAAGACTGCTCCTACAAACATAATCACTAGCATCACACATAATTTCAAAAGGTAAAGACCAATCGGGGGTTGAATGATTGGTGCTGATGTAAGTGCTTTCTTAAGAATATTAAATGATTCCAAGCATTCTTCATCAAACTCAAAAGGTACATCCTTAGCTAACAATTTAGTCATTGGTCTAGCAATTTGTGAGAAATTTCTTATAAATCTACGATAAAAACCACAATGACCAAGAAAACTGCGGACTCCTTTCACATTAATAGGGGGAGGTAGTTGTTCAATTACTTCAATTTTAGCCTTATCTACCTCTATTCCTCTTTCTGATACTAGGTGTCCTAACACTATTCCTTCTCTAACCATAAAATGACATTTTTCCCAATTGAGGACTAAGTGTTTTTCTTCACATCTTTGCAAAACCTTGTCTAAATTCTCTAGGCAATCATTAAAAGTTTTTCCATAAACTGAAAAATCATCCATAAAAACTTCCATGATTTCTTCTATCATATCAGAAAATATAGACATCATGCATCTTTAAAAAGAAGCGGGTGCATTACATAATCCAAAAGACATTCTCCTATAAGCATAAGTTCCATAAGGACATGTAAAGGTGGTTTTGCTTTGATCATCGGGGTGGATAGGAATTTGGTGATATCCTGAGTAACCATCAAAAACAAACAAAAAAAGAATGATTTGCTAAAGCGCTCTAACATCTTATCAATGAAAGGTAATGGAAAATGGTCTTTCTTTGTTGCTTTGTTGAGTTTTCTATAATCTATACATATTCGCCATCCAAAGTGACAGTTCTCTTAGGTATTAATTCATTTTTATCATTTTGGACAACCGTCATTCCTCCCTTTTTAGGTACAACTTGCACAGGGACTTACCCATTCGCTATGCGGCACGGGGTATATAATCCCTGCATGTAAAAAGCTTTAGAACTTCTTTCTTTACTACATCCCGCATCGCATTTTGGAGTCTGTTGAGGCTCTCTTGAAGGTGTAATTTCTGGATTGGTAGGTATGCGATGGGTGCAAAAAACGGGGCTAATCCCTTTTAGGTCTTGGAGTGAATATCCAAAAGCAGCTCTATGTTTTTCTAAAACAATTATTAATTTATAAGTCTCTTCATCGAGAAAGTTTATAAACTTATAATTACAGGATATTCTCGATCATTATTTAGAAAAGCATATTTAAGACCAGATGGTAACGGTTTGAGCTCAATAGGAGGTTTAGGTGGCTCTAGTAATTCATCAAGAGGTTCAGGATCAACAAGGTCCTCCTCCTCTTCATCGATGAAGAACTGGGTATTATCTTCTAAATCGGGTTGAATTAAATCATTGAATTCAATAGCCTTAACCTCTTCTATTGGATCTAATTCGGGAAGGAGCTCTGCTTTAAATTTTACTGCATGAGTTATAGGTATCGAAAAATTAAATCCTTTCCCAAGTTGGACATTTAATTTACCATCACGACCTTCTTGAAGAAGTTTTATTATGGGTACTCCAATCATTACATCAAAATCCCACACATCAAAGATATAGAAATTTAGCAAAATATGGAAATCATTAATAACAATAGGAAGTGCACTCAAAACTCCTAAACTAGGAATAATATATCCTGGACAATTTTTAAATAATTTATTTGTAGGAATTAATGGTATGTCTTTCAAGAATTTTCTAGCAAAGGTATATGACATAATGTTGACTCCTACAACTGGATTATATAAAGCTTCAAAGGGATATGAATCTACTTGTAACTTTATACTAACGGAGGGTGAACTGAGACAATTACTTGAGGGGATTGCTCGATTCTATCAACCAATCATCTCCCAAAATAAAAATCAATTCCCTTGTTATTTCTCTTAGAAATTTTAAATCATCGGGATGTGAAAGATTAGAATTGAAATCTCTAGAATGCTGAGGTTGAATAATTTTACGATAAAGTGTAGTATTCCCAAAATCATTAAAGAAATCATCCTCTATTTCAAACATCCACTCGAGAATTTGGAATTATCTTATTAGCTAGCTTAGGTTTTGATTCAACTATAAATTGAGATGAATCGGGTAAAAGTTTATTTTCAGCTAAATGAGAATTTTCTTCTAACAACTCTTCTTTTTTTCTTCGGGAGATCATTTAAAATATTAGTAAGAATAGTTTTAGCATGTTCAACAGTAATATGCATAAATGCTCCACCCGAGGCCAAATTAAGATATTCCTTATTTCTATCATCAAGGCCTAAAAAGAAATGTTGTAAAAGCATGGGTTCTGGTAAAGCAAGATTAGGTCGAAATTTACAAAACCATCGAAACGATCCCAAGCCTTGCCTAGCGATTCATTATCTAATTGTTTGAATCCTATGATTTCAAATCGAAGTTTAGCGACCTTTTCTCTTTGGGAAAAATTTAAGACAAAAGTATTTTCGTAATATTTCCCAATCTCCTTGACTACTCCCAACACGGCGATTATACCATTTCTTGGCTCTGCCCGTTAATGAAAACGGAAAGAGTTTCCATATTAAAGTTTCATCGGCCATGCCTTTAGTGCTCGACATGAACATGTCTGCTCAAAATCGATTAAGTGGGAATAGGGGTTTTCGCTAGTATTACCGAGAAAAAAGATATGTTCTGAACTAATTTAATTAATCCCGGGCGTAGCTCATAGCCAGATGATGTGATAGGTTTAGAAGATTCCATTGGCTGAAGGTACGATCCTGATGGTGCTCCATATTGATATAAAAGTTGAGATTCGTTTTTCCATAATATATTTTTATTTTTTTTTTTAATAAAAAGGATAACTATAGACTAAGATAGGCTAAATCAAAATCAGCAAACCGTTCCCGACAACGGCGCCGAAATGCTTGTTGGTATAAGTTAACTTCACCTAAATAATGATTACAATCGGATTATCCATAGCGCACGAGATATATACTTGATCAGCACTTCACCAAGATCAACCCGGTTTTAATATCGAACCCAAAGGAACAGTAGGTGAATTATGAAATAGCCCAATACTCTTAATCTAAAAGGGTACAAACAATCTAGAAAACTATTGAGAATGAGGAAATAGCAAATGTACTCTAGTTCCAACTACCGGTAAACTTTGTATAATATCGTCTTATCGGACCAGTGACCCGAATAGGAGAAGAAACAGAGTAATCTACCTACCAGACACCTATAGGCCTATCAGTCCTATCAACGGGAAGTGGACTACGGAGGATTCAACGTAGCAATAAAGTCACCTACGCTGAGCTACCACTATCCGGCTGATCGGGGGGGACATTCACAAGCAATCATGACCCGGACACCACGTCTACGTTACGAATACTACTCTGACCTAGGAGCTACCCAAATCAAAGTACTCAATATAGTATGAGTTGCAAACCAAAGAATGAATATAAACAAATGCTCACTTGAATCAGAATGGTAAATACAAAAGTACCTCAGAACACAGCTCCGGGCGAGGGAGCCGAATCCAGACGAATACAGCTCCTGAGGATGCTCCGACAGGCCGGGGCTCCTCCGAATCTCTACTCTTCTACTCTATCTCTCTAATCTCTATCTTGATTGCTAGCCTAGATCTAGTGGATCTCTATCTAAAGCTCTGATTCTTCATCTCTTGATCTGGCCTCTTCCGGGGGGGTATGGCCCTCCTTTTATAGCCCGGTGGGATTGATACGCGCCGTTGGATCAAACCGACATAGCAAGCGGCCAGGATGACTCCTCAGAGGCGGTGGAGGAAGGTTCCAGAAGGGGGGCGGCAAACCCTAACCCTAGGGGCCGCCCGGCCAAGTGGTGGGGCCGCCCCGCCCCACTTGGCTGCTGGCCCCCTGTTGCTTCGGTGTCTTCGAGTATTTCTGAACCCTCTGGTGATGTGTTTGCGTCGCGATCAAGTTTCGTGGTAAATTAGCACTTAAATCCCTCTTTTAGGCTTTTCTGGAAAATTCCCTGAAAAATGCACAAATCACCAAAACTCGTGGAAATTGTTAACGGTAACCCTATTCTTATCATATATCAATGTCTTGGGAAGTGGTAATTACTAATAAATTTTGGGTGATAACAGGTGTCAACAGCCGTACATCGAACGTGCGATGAGATTACCACTGACTCCAATCGTGGTAACAACCGCGCACTTGTTCCACGTCACCTAAGATGAGCATCCGGTGCAAGAAAATATTTTTTGCACACTTCTGGTGCGCTTCCCGAAAGCCGTGCATCGGACGTGCGACGAGATTACCACTGACTCCAATCGTGGTAACGACCGCGCACTTGTTCCACGTCACCTAAGATGAGCATCCGGTGCAACAAAATTTTTTTGCACACTTCTGGTGTGCTTCCCGAAAGCCGTGCATCGAACGAGCGTCGAGATTACCATTGACTCCAATCGTGGTAACGACCGCGCACTTGTTCCACGTCACCTAAGATGAGCATCCGGTGCAACAAAATTTTTTTGCATACTTCTGCTGTGCTTCCCGAAAGCCGTGCATCGAACGTGCGAGGAGATTACCACTGACTCCAATCGTGGTAATGACCGCGCACTTATTCCACGTCACCTAAGATGAGCATCCGGTGCAACAAAAATTTTTTGCACACTTGTGGCGCGCTTCCTGAAAGCCATACATCGAACGTGCGATGAGATTACCACTGACTACAATCGTGGTAACAACCGCGCACTTGTTCCACGTCACCTAAGATGAGCATCCGGTGCAACAAAATATTTTTTGCACACTTCTGGTGCGCTTCCCGAAAGCCGTGCATCGAACGTGCGACGAGATTACCACGACTCCAACCGTGGTAACGACCGCGCACTTGTTCCACGTCACCTAAAATAAGCATCCGGTGCAACAAAATTTTTTGCACACTTCTGGTGTGCTTCCCGAAAGCCGTGCATCGAACGTGCGAGGAGATTACCACTGACTCGAATCGTGGTAACGACCGCGCACTTGTTCCACATCACCTAAGATGAGCATCCGGTGCAACAAATTTTTTTTGCAAACTTCTAGTGCGCTTCCCGAAAGTCGTGCATCGAACGTGTGACAAGATTACCACTGACTCCAATCGTGGTAACGACCGTGCACTTGTTCAACGTCACCTAAGATGAGCATCCGGTGCAACAAAATTTTTTTGCACACTTCTGGTGCGCTTCCCGAAAGCCGTGCATCAAACGTGCGACGAGATTACCAGTGACACCAATCGGGGAAACGACCCCGCACTTGTTCCACGTCACCTAAGATGAGCATCCGGTGCAACAAAATTTTTTTGCACACTTCTGGTGCGCTTCCCGAAAGCCGTGCATCGAACGTGCGACGAGATTACCAGTGACTCCAATCGTGGAAACGACCGCGCACTTGTTCCACGTCATATAAGATGAGCATCTGGTGCAACAAAATTTTTTTGCACACTTCTGGTGCGCTTCCCGAAAGCCGTGCATCGAACGTGCGACGAGATTACCACTGACTCCAACCGTGGTAACGACCGCGCACTTGTTCCACATCACCTAAGATGAGCATCCGGTGCAATAAATTTTTTTTGCAAACTTCTAGTGCGCTTCCCGAAAGTCGTGCATCGAACGTGTGACAAGATTACCACTGACTCCAATCGTGGTAACGACCGTGCACTTGTTCCACGTCACCTAAGATGAGCATCCGGTGCAACAAAATTTTTTTGCACACTTCTGGTGCGCTTCCCGAAAGCCGTGCATCGAACGTGCGACGAGATTACCAGTGACACCAATCGTGGAAACGACCACGCACTTGTTCCACGTCACCTAAGATGAGCATCCGGTGCAACAAAATTTTTTTGCACACTTCTGGTGCGCTTCCCGAAAAGCCGCATCGAACGTGCGACGAGATTACCAGTGACTCCAATCGTGGAAACGACCGCGCACTTCTTCCACGTCACCTAAGATGAGCATCTGGTGCAACAAAAATTTTTTGCACACTTCTGGTGCGCTTCCCGAAAGCCGTGCATCAAACGTGTGACGAGATTACCACTGACTCTAGTTGTGGTAACGACCGCGCACTTGTTCCACGTCACCTAAGATGAGCATCCGGTGCAACAAAATCTTTTTACACACTTCTGGTGCGCTTCCCGAAAGCCGTGCATCGAACGTGCGAGGAGGTTACCACTGACTCGAATCGTGCTAATGACCGCGCACATGTTCCACATCACCTAAGATGAGCATCCGGTGCAACAAAATTTTTTTGCACACTTCTGGTGCGCTTCCCGAAAACCGTGCATCGAACGTGTGACGAGATTACCACTGACTCCAATCGTGGTTACGACCGCACACTTGTTCTACGTCACCTAAGATGAGCATCCTGTGCAACAAAATTTTTTTGCACCCTTCTGGTGGTCTTTCCGAAAGCCGTGCATCGAACGTGCGAGGAGATTACCACTGACTCCAATCGTGGCAATGACCGTGCACTTGTTCCACGTCACCTAAGATGAGCATCCGGTGCAACAAAATTTTTTTGCACACTTCTGGTGTGCTTCCCGAAAGCCGTGCATCGAACGTGCGAGGAGATTACCACTGACTCCAATCGTGGTAACGACTGTGCACTTGTTCCACATCACCTAAGATGAGCATCGGGTGCAACAAAAAATTTTTTTGCACACTTCGGGTGTGCTTCCCGAAAGCCGTGCGTCGAACGAGCGTCGAGATTACCATTGACTCCAATCGTGGTAACGACCGTGCACTTGTTCCACGTCACCTAAGATGAGCATCCGGTCCAACAAAGTTTTTTTGCACACTTCTGGTGTGCTTCCCGAAAGCCGTCCATCGGACGTGCGAGGAGATTACCACTGACTCGAATCGTGGTAATGACCGCGCACATGTTCCACATCACCTAAGATGAGCATCCGGTGCAACAAAATTTTTTTGCACACTTCTAGTGCGCTTCCTGAAAGTCGTGCATCGAACGTGTGACAAGATTACCACTGACTCCAATCGTGGTAACGACCGTGCACTTGTTCCACATCACCTAAGATGAGCATCCGGTGCAACAAAATTTTTTTGCACACTTCTGGTGCGCTTCACGAAAGCCGTGCATCGGACGTGCGACGAGATTACCACTGACTCCAATCGTGGTAACGACCGCGCACTTGTTCCACGTCACCTAAGATG
The DNA here is from genome assembly GCA_015844335.1 of Chrysopogon serrulatus. Taxonomy (NCBI): domain Eukaryota; kingdom Viridiplantae; phylum Streptophyta; class Magnoliopsida; order Poales; family Poaceae; genus Chrysopogon; species Chrysopogon serrulatus. The sequence goes on along the minus strand of JADLZL010002315.1, from coordinate 1,175,566 downwards.
AGCATCCGGTGCAACAAAATTTTTTTGCACACTTCTGGTGTGCTTCCCGAAAGCCGTGCATCGAACCTGTGAGGAGATTACCACTGACTCGAATCGTGGTAACGACCGCGCACTTGTTCCACATCACCTAAGATGAGCATCCGGTGCAACAAATTTTTTTTGCACACTTCTAGTCCGCTTCCCGAAAGTCGTGCATCGAACGTGTGACAAGATTACCACTGACTCCAATCGTGGTAACGACCGTGGACTTGTTCCACATCACCTAAGATGAGCATCCGGTGCAACAAAATTTTTTTGCACACTTCGGTGCGCTTCCCTTCGAAGCCGTGCATCGAACGTGCGACGAGATTACCAGTGACTCCAATCCTGAAACGACCACGCACTTGTTCCACGTCACCTAAGATGAGCATCCGGTGCAACAAAATTTTTTTGCACACTTACGGTGTGCTTCCCGAAAGCCGTGCATCGAACGTGAGAGGAGATTACCACGACTCCAATCGTGGGTAACGACCGTGCACTTGTTCCACATCACCTAAGATGAGCATTCGGTGCAACAAAATTTTTTTGCACACTTCTAGTGTTCTTCCCGAAAGCCGTCCATCGAACGTGCGTCGAGATTACCATTGACTCCAATCGTGGTAACGACCGCGCACTTGTTCCACGTCACCTAAGATGAGCATCCGGTGCAACAAAATTTTTTTGCACACTTCTGGTGTGCTTCCCGAAAGCCGTGCATCGAACGAGCGTCGAGATTACCATTGACTCCAGTCGTGGTAACGACCACGCACTTGTTCCACGTCACCTAAGATGAGCATCCGGTGCAACAAAGTTTTTTTGCACACTTCTGGTGAGCTTCCCGAAAGCCGTGGATCGAACGTGCGAGGAGATTACCACTGACTCGAATCGTGGTAATCAAAATTTTTTTGCACACTTCTGGTGCGCTTCCCGAAAGCCGTGCATCGAACGTGCGACGAGATTATCAGTGACTCCAATCGTGGAAACGACCACGCACTTGTTCCACGTCACCTAAGATGAGTATCCGGTGCAACAAAATTTTTTTGCACACTTCTGGTGCGCTTCCCGAAAGCTATGCAACGAACGTGCGACGAGATTACCTATGACTCCAACCGTGGAAACGACCACGCACTTGTTCCACGTCACCTAAGATGAGCATCCGGAGCAACAAAATTTTTTTGCACACTTCTGGTGTGCTTCCCAAAAGCCGTGCGTCGAACGTGCGAGGAGACTACCACTGACTCCAATCGTGGTAACGACCGCGCACTTGTTCCACATCACCTAAGATGAGCATACAGTGCAACAAAATTTTTTTGCACACTTCTGGTGCGCTTCCCAAAAGCTGAGCAACGAACGTGTGACGAGATTACCATTGACTCCAATCGTGGTAATGACCGCACACTTGTTCCACGTCACCTAAGATATCCGGTGCAACAAAATTTTTTTGCACACTTCCGGTGCGCTTCCCGAAATCCGTGCATCGAACATGCGACGAGACTACAACTGACTCCAGTCGTGGTAACGACCACGCACTTGTTACACGTCACCTAACATGAGCATCCGGTGCAACAAAAATTTTTTGCACACTTCTGGTGCGCTTCCCAAAAGCCGTACATCGAATGTGCGATGAGATTACCACTGACTCCAATCGTGGTAACGACCGCGCACTTGTTCCACGTCACCTAAGATGAGCATCCGGTGCAACAAAATTTTTTTGCACACTTCTGGTGCGCTTCCCAAAAGCCGTGCATCGAACGTGCGACGAGATTACCTGATAGGGGGGGAGTGCCCGACCTTTCGGTGAGTGGAGATAATTTCGATTTGGTGGAAGTAGACCCTCACGATCCGACTACGACGAGCGAACCCGAAGCGCCAATGCAATCGCTGAGCCAACTCCCAATGGTTACCAACCTCGCCGGTGCGAGATCAGCCTGATCACGAAGATCAATTCCTGCACGCAATCGAAGAACGAACAAGAAAAAGACGCGAGCAATCCTAATATCACTCGAAGGTGGAGTTCTGAATTACACGAGACAGCGCAGGTTGGCGCGTGTTCGAGAGTAGCTAAAGCTAGATGTAAAACAAAACTCAAGTTGTAAACAAAAGAGACTCCGACTAAATAAAGGGGCGGCGGCAGGAGGGTGGCGCGCGCCCAAAGAAAGGGCTGCGGCTCCAAACCCTAGGCGCCCCACCTTGGGCTGCCCCCGTTGGCCCATCTTCTTATTCTCCTGGGCCTTCGCTCCTTAACAAAGATGATGAAGTTTAATTCTCTTGCACGGGCCCGAGTGATTGGCCCAACTGGATGATCAATCATGGCGCCTGCGGTGGAGGAGTAACTGGAGGCGCCTGAGGTGCTGCTGGTGTAGATGTACTCGTGGTGTCCAAATCATCCTCCCCTTCTTGAACTGAAGTCGTCCTCGACGGCAACTCCTCATCTTCGCCCGCATATGGTTTCAAATCTGCAACATTAAAACTCGTGGAAACACCAAACTCCGCAGGCAGGTCAAGGATATAAGCATTATCATTAATTTTGGTTAGCACTTTAAAAGGACCAGCAGCACGTGGCATCAATTTAGAACGACGTAAAGCAGGAAAACGATCCTTTCTCAAATGCAACCAAACCAGATCATCCGGTTCAAAAGTAACGTGTTGTCTCCCTTTACTACCCGCAACCTGATATTTAGCATTAGCAGCAGCAATGTTTTGTTGAGTTTGCTCATGCAAGCTAATCATTTGATCAACATGTGCAGCGGCATCTATGTGTGGGGCGTCCTCAGCATCAAGCGCAAACAAATCAATAGGCGCCCGAGGAATATAACCATAAGCAACCTGAAAGGGACACATCTTTGTAGAAGAATGCGTTGCATGATTATAAGCAAACTCAACATGAGGCAAACAATCTTCCCAACGTTTCAAGTTTTTATCTAAAACAGCCCTAAGCATGGTTGACAAAGTTCGATTAACCACTTCAGTTTGTCCATCAGTTTGAGGGTGACAAGTTGTGCTAAACAGCAATTTAGTTCCCAATTTATTCCACAGTGATCTCCAAAAATGACTGAGAAACTTAGCATCACGATCAGAGACTATTGTATTTGGAATACCATGCAAACGAATAATCTCGCTAAAGAACAATTCAGCAATATTGCTAGCATCATCAGTTTTATGACAAGGTATAAAATGAGCCATTTTGGAGAAACAGTCAACAACCACAAAAATACTGTCCCTCCCCTTCTTAGTTCGAGGTAATCCCAAAACAAAGTCCATAGAAATATCAAGCCAAGGGGAAGTAGGAACAGGCAAAGGTATGTACAAACCCTGGTTGTTCAATCGTGACTTAGCTTTCTGGCAAATAGTGCAGCGTGCAACAAGGCGCCAACATCAGCGCGCATCCGGGGCCAAAAGAAGTGGGCAGCCAGCACCTCATGCGTTTTGTAGACACCAAAATGCCCCATGAGGCCGCCTCCATGCGCTTCCCCGTAATAACAAACGACGAACCGAGCTTGCTGGAACACACACAGCTTGTTAGCGAAACAGGAATCCGTCCCCCTGTATGTGAAATTTGCCCCATGGTTTGCCATGACTACAATGGGCGAAAGCATCTTTAAAATCAGCATCATCCACATATTGATCCTTCACAGTTTGCAAGCCAAAGATTTTAAAATCTAACTGTGGACAAAGATGGTATAGTGACGAGACAAAGCATCAGCAATAACATTTTCCTTCCCGCTCTTGTGTTTAATAATGTAAGGGAAAGACTCAATGAATTCTACCCATTTAGCATGACGACGGTTCAGGTTTGTTTGGGTACGAATATGTTTTAAAGCCTCATGATCAGAATGAATTATAAACTCGCGATGCCAAAGGTAGTGCTGCCAAGTATGCAAAGTGCGAACTAAAGCATAAAGCTCCTTATCATAAGTAGAATAATTCAAGCTAGCACCACTTAATTTCTCGCTAAAATAAGCAACCGGCTTTCCTTCTTGTAACAAAACAGCACCTAGCCCAATACCGCTAGCATCGCATTCAAGCTCAAACACTTTAGTAAAATCAGGCAACTGCAAGAGAGGAGCATTAGTTAGCTTATCTTTCAAGGTGCTGAACGCAACCTCTTGCGAATCACTCCAAGCAAAGGGAACATCCTTCTTTGTAAGCTCATGTAGAGGCGCTGCAATGGAGCTAAAATCACGAACAAACCTGCGGTAGAAACCTGCAAGGCCAAGAAAGCTTCGAATTTGTGTGACCGTTGTCGGTGTAGGCCACGCCCAAATGGCATCGATCTTGCTGCTATCCACCTCAATGCCCTGTGGAGTAACAACATAGCCAAGAAACGAAACACGTTGTGTGCAAAACATGCATTTTTCGATGTTAGCAAATAAATGGGCTGCACGCAATGCATCAAAAACAGCACGCAAATGTTCTAAATGCTCTTCCATAGACTTGTCTGTAAATGAGGATGTCATCAAAATAGACAACTACAAACAGTCCTATGAAGGGCCTCGAACTTCATTCATCAAACGCATAAATGTGCTGGGAGCATTTGTCAAACCAAACGGCATAACTAACCATTCATATAACCCAAATTTTGTTTTGAAAGCCATTTTCCATTCATCACCTAATTTCATGCGAATCTGATGGTAGCGAATGGCACCACTCAGCTCATCTAGCATATCTTCAAGGCGTGGTATAGGGTATCGGTAGCGAATGGTAATGTTATTAATAGCACGACAATCTACACACATACGCCATGATCCATCTTTCTTTGGAACAAGTAACACGGGAACTGAGCAGGGGGGCTAAGAGACTCACGAATATAACCCTTGTCAAGCAACGCCTGTACTGCCGCCGCTGTATTTCCTTCGCCTCATCCGGATTTGTACGGTGCGGTGCGCGGTTCGAAGCTGTGGCGCCGGAATGAGGTCAATCTGGTGCTCAATGCCACGAAGTGGAGGGAGTCCCGTGGCAAATCTTTTGGAAAGACATCAGCGTACTCCTGCAACATGTTAGCAACCGCAGGGGGAATATCCAAAGATGGTGCATCATCAAGTGAAACGAGCACACTAGAGCATATAAGGGCATAGCATGGCAAAGGAGCATCGCGTAACTCATCGAAATCAGACGCGTGTAGCAAGCAAAACAGGAGCATTCAACTTGATTTCAGAATTAACAGAGGTCGATGGTTCAAGTTGTTGAGCAGTTTTAGCAGCTCTAGCAAGATCATCTTTAAGAATTTGTTCAGGTGTCATTGGATGTATAATTATTTTCTGACCCTTAAACATGAAAGAATAGTGATTTGAACGACCATGATGCAAGCTATCAGTATCATATTGTGTTAACGCTGGATTTTGGTAAAGGCCGAAAGGATGACAAGTGGGCCAGTGCGTGGCAGGTTCGCAAGGGGCAAGTGTTCAAGAACATTCGGCAAGCATCCATTCGGCTGACTCTGGGCAATTCGGCAAGCATATATGCGGTCGGCTAACTCTGGGTAATTCGGCAAGTGTACATGCGGTCGGCTGACTCTGGGCGATTCGGCAAGCATTCGTGCGATCGGCTATCCTTGGAGGCGGTGACTCCGTTTGGGAAGTAAAAGGTGGCGAGCAGAAAGCCGAAAAGAAGGCAAGGAACGTGATAATCAAGGACTCCGAAAAGGATTAGAGCTGAGAGTCGCCATACTTTTGAGTTACCTTTAATATATTGTGTAATCGTAATCCCTTAGGATTCATGTTATGTCCAGGGTATAAATATAAACCCTCGACCATTGTAAAGAATATACACAATCAAATCAATACAACCGGCCCCGTGCCAAGTTTTTCGAATCCTTTGTCGTGTCGTCGAGTTCTTCGAGAGGAGCCATCGATCCGTCGACCTCCGTAAGTACCGGCAACCTTGCTATCATGTCTAGTATCATGCGGTGGATTTAGATATTGATGCAAGTAGTCTTGTTTGTCTCGACTGGATGGCCGTGGTGCGCAGCGCCCGCTTGACGATCAAGAAGTCTTTGCTTATGCTTTGTTTATCTCGACTAGATGGCCGTGCGGCAGGCGTCCGCTTGATAGCTTAGCGAAGCAAGATAGTTATCGGCTCTATTAGATTTGGCAAGATCTGATAGATTCATTAAGTTATCACGTGTTGCATGTTTTATTTTACTTGTAACACTCTTTTGCCCAATCTAGACTGGTTGGTTTCGGCTCTTTATTTTATAGATCTATTTGTTTTTAAACGTTCTTATTCTCATGTCATCGTGATAGATAGATCATATGCTTATACAGCCGAATTAGATCAATCTAGGTTGTTACATGTTGCGGGTTCTTACATGTCAAGTGCGTTTAAATCTCAATAGAGCTGGGTGTCGTGCGGCGGATACAAGTTTTTATTAGGTTTGCTCGTACTAGCTTGTATGTTCCTTCTTCATGGACCCCGAGTCGGCTAGTTTGCCGAGCTTGGTTAAGCTTCAACTTGTAATCAACTTTCACTTGTTCAAACATGTCTTCTCATGCACGTGTGATCGGCAATCAATGCTTTACGTGTTTTATCTTCATATTAACCGAATGAATCACGTGCATGATTGGCAGACAGCTCGTATAGCTGTATGTCGTCGTAAGTGGCTTCAGGGCCGTATATACGGAACTGTCTGGTCTCACCCGACATGTTCCGATTTTGTATTTAACAATCTTTATCCCTTGTCAGTTTTTCAGGTCAAATTGACTGGCACGCTTCCGGATTTTCAAACCGTCCAGGCACCCGATTGAAGCCACGCTTTCCGGCTTGCTGTGTGTGCGGCACAGTGCGTCACGTTTTGTGTCAACATATTGCCAAGGTCGCCCAAGTAACAGAGAGCATGCTTCCATGGGAATAACATCACAATCGACAAAATCAGAATAAGCACCCATGGAGAAAGGAACACGGACCGATCGAGTAATTCTAATTTTCCCACCAGCTGCTGGAAACAAGTGGGAAACAAAGGAGGTGGCAAAGAGGGAGAGGGTGCGGCTAAAAATGCAAATTCTTGATTTTTTTTGGATCTGTTTTTTTTCAAGAGTCCTCAAAAACTGATAATATGAACACAGAGGATCTCAAACAGCAAAAGACGGCACACACTTTTTCTGAAAGTACAGGGGTATTCCGGTAAAAAGAAGATACTCTAGAGAGAGAGAGAGAGAGAGAGAGTAAGGCGAGATAGGGAGATGAATAAGGAAGGGCAATGTATGCGTGGGGTGCAGAGTGGCCCTGGAGGGTCGCGACCCAGGGGGTTCACGGCGCGCACAAGGAAACTTTCCACCGAACCAAACCGGATCACCTTCCTTCTTCCTGTTTCCTTTTTTTTTGTTTCGTTTTTTTGGTTTTTTTTGCACTTTCCTTTCTATCTTTGTTTTGGACAGGGAGGGGGCGATCGGAGGGGTGGTATGTGGCGGCGCGGTGGTCTGGTCGCGACCAAGGCGGGTATTCGCGCGAGGGGGTCGATGTGCGAACAGCGGAACGGCGGCGGCGAAACTAGGGTTAGGAGAACAAAGAGAAAAACAAGGGATTAAACACAAGTGACCAGCAACAATTGAACGAGTAAACACACAAATTCAACACAGATTATTGAAAGAATGTGCGAGGCTAAACGGTTGCTGAGACAAGGATCTTAACGTGAAAAAAAAAATTTGTTTTGGTTTTCGTGGACTGTAGGAAGGGAAAAACACTCGATAAAACTCACCGATCAACCTGGAAACCTGATACCACTTGATAGGGGGAGGAGTGCCCGACCTTTCGGTGACTGGAGATAATTTCGATTTGGTGGAAGTAGACCCTCACGATCCGACTACGACGAGCGAACCCGAAGCGCCAATGCAATCGCTGAACCAACTCACAATGGTTACCAACCTCGCCGGTGCGAGATCATCCTGATCACGAAGATCAATTCCTGCACGCAATCGAAGAACGAACAAGAAAAAGACTCTAGCAATCCTAATATCACTCGAAGGTGGAGTTCTGAATTACACGAGATAGAACAGGTTGGCGCGTGTTCGAGAGTAGCTAAAGCTAGATGTAAAACAAAACTCAAGTTGTAAACAAAAGAGACTCCGACTAAATAAAGGGGCGGCGGCAGGAGGGTGGCGCGCGCCCAAAGAAAGGGCTGCGGCTCCAAACCCTAGGCGCCCCACCTTGGGCTGCCCTGTTGGCCCATCTTCTTATTCTGCTGGGCCTTCGTTCCTTAACAGCATGATGAAGTTTAATTCTCTTGCACGGGCCCGAGTGATTGGCCCAACTGGATGATCAACTGTAGGCGCCTGCGGTGGAGGAGTAACTGCAGGCGCCTGAGGTGCTGCTGGTGTAGATCTACTCGTGGTGTCCTCATCATTACCAGTGACTCCAATCATGGAAACGACCACGCACTTGTTCCACGTCACCTAAGATGAGTATCCGGTGCAACAAATTTTTTTTGCACACTTCTGGTGCGCTTCCCGAAAGCCATGCATCGAACGTGCGACGAGATTACTAGTGACTCCAATCGTGAAAACGACCACACACTTGTTCCACGTCACCTAAGATGAGCATCCGGTGCAACAAAAATTTTTTGCACACTTCTGGTGTGCTTCCCAAAAGCCGTGCATCGAACGTGCGAGGAGACTACCACTGACTCCAATTGTGGTAATGACCACGCACTTGTTCCACATCACCTAAGATGAGCATACAGTGCAACAAAATTTCTTTGCACACTTCTGGTGCGCTTCCCGAAAGCCGAGCAACGAATGTGTGACGAGATTACCACTGACTCCAATCATGGTAACGACCGCACACTTGTTCCACGTCACCTAAGATGAGCATCCGGTGCAACAAAATTTTTTTGCACACTTCTGGTGCGCTTCCCGAAAGTCGTGCATCGAACGTGCGACGAGATTACCGTGACTCCAATCGTGGAAATGACCACACACTATTCCACGTCACCTAAGATGAGCATCCGGTGCAATAAATTTTTTGCACACTTCGTGCGCGCTTCACGAATGCCGTGCATCGAACGTGCGACGAGATTACCACCCGACTCCAATCATGGTAACGATTTGCGCACTTGTTCCACGTCACCTAAGATGAGCATACAAAGGCAATAAAATTTTTTTGCACACTTCTCGTGCGCTTCGCGAAAGCCGAGCAACGAACGTGTGACGAGATTACCACTGACTCCAATCGTGGTAATGACCGCACACTTGTTCCACGTCACCTAAGATGAGCATCCGGTGCAACAAAAATTTTTTGCACACTTCTGGTGCGCTTCCCGAAAGCCATGCATCGAACGTGCGACGAGATTACCAGTGACTCCAATCGTGGAAACGACCACGCACTTGTTCCACGTCACCTAAGATGAGCATCCGGTGCAACAAAATTTTTTTGCACACTTCCGGTGTGCTTCCCGAAAGCCGTGCATCGAACGTGCGACGAGATTACCACTGACTCCAATCGTGGTAACGACCGCGCACTTGTTCCACGTCACCTAAGATGAGCATCCAATGCAACAAAATTTTTTTGCACACTTCTGGTGTGTGCTTCGAAAGCCATGCATCAAACGTGCGACGAGATTACCACTGACTCCAATCGTGGTAACGACCGCGCGCTTGTTCCACATCACCTAAGATGAGCATCCGGGGCAACAAAATTTATTTGCACACTTCTGGTGCGCTTCCCGAAAGCCGCATCGAACGTGCGACGAGATTACCTGCGACTCCAATCGTGGGTAACGACCGACCGCGCCTTGTTCCACGTCAACTAAGATGAGCATCCGGTGCAATAAATTTTTTTTGCAGACTTCTCATGCGCTTCTCGAAAGCCGTGCATCGAACGTGCGACGAGATTACCACTGACTCCAATCGTGGTAACGACCGCGCACTTGTTCCACGTCACCTAAGATGAGCATCCAGTGCAACAAAATTTTTTTGCACACTTCTGGTGTGCTTCCCGAAAGCCATGCATCAAACGTGCGACGAGATTACCACTGACTCCAATCGTGGTAACGACCGCGCGCTTGTTCCACATCACCTAAGATGAGCATCCGGGGCAACAAAATTTATTTGCACACTTCGTGCGCTTCCGAAAGCCGCATCGAACGTGCGACGAGATTACCTGCGACTCCAATCGTGGTAACGACCGCGCACTGTTCCACGTCAACTAAGATGAGCATCCGGTGCAATAAATTTTTTTTGCAGACTTCTCATGCGCTTCTCGAAAGCCGTGCATCGAACGTGCGACGAGATTACCACTGACTCCAATCGTGGTAACGACCGCGCACTTGTTCCACGTCACCTAAGATGAGCATCCAGTGCAACAAAATTTTTTTGCACACTTCGGTGTGCTTCCCCGAAAGCCATGCATCAAACGTGCGACGAGATTACCACTGACTCCAATCGTGGTAACGACCGCGCGCTTGTTCCACATCACCTAAGATGAGCATCCGGGGCAACAAAATTTATTTGCACACTTCTGGTGCGCTTCCCGAAAGCCGTGCATCGAACGTGCGACGAGATTACCTGCGACTCCAATCGTGGTAACGACCGCGCACTGTTCCACGTCAACTAAGATGAGCATCCGGTGCAATAAATTTTTTTTTTGCAGACTTCTCATGCGCTTCTCGAAAAGCCGTGCATCGAACGTGGCGACGAGATTACCACCGACTCAATCGTGGTAACGACCGCGCACTTGTTCCACGTCACCTAAGATGAGCATCCAAAGCAACAAAATTTTTTTGCACACTTCTGGTGTGCTTCCCGAAAGCCATGCATCAAACGTGCGACGAGATTACCACCGACTCCAATCGTGGTAACGACCGCGCGCTTGTTCCACATCACCTAAGATGAGCATCCGGGGCAACAAAATTTATTTGCACACTTCTGGTGCGCTTCCCGAAAGCCGTGCATCGAACGTGCGACGAGATTACCAGTGACTCCAATCGTGGTAACGACCGCGCACTGTTCCACGTCACCTAAGATGAGCATCTGGTGCAATAAATTTTTTTTGCACACTTCTCGTGCGCTTCTCGAAAGCCGTGCATCGAACGTGCGACGAGATTACCACTGACTCCAATCATGGTAACGACCGCGCACTTATTCCACGTCACCTAAGATGTGCATCCGGTGCAACAAATTTTTTTTGCACACTTCTGGTGTGCCTCCCAAAAGCCGTGCATCGAACGTGCGAGGAGACTACCACTGACTCCAGTCGTGGTAACGACCGCGCACTTGTTCCACATCACCTAAGATGAGCATACAGTGCAACAAATTTTTTTTGCACACTTCTGGTGCGCTTCCCGAAAGCCGAGCAACGAACTTGTGACGAGATCAAGTTTGGTTGGATGTGATCTAATGTTGCATAATAATTGGTTGGACATACCTGGTACCATCATCCTTTATTCTTCTTGCTTCAGACCTGGAAAGATTAGTGACAAGAATATCCGAAGGAATATTTTCACAATTATATCTCTATACTCAATTTAAGGGCGGTTTAGAAAGTTCACGTTGTCTATCGAAAGCGCTAGTCTCAGGGCAAAAGCTCATTGTTGGGAAACCTCAGAGTTGTGCTTCAAGATGGTGAAGTGGTTTCTCCTCCAACACCAATCTTTATCTACCTACCTCAAGATTCGCACATCGAGACTTGCAATGTTTATGATAAACATATGCATCTACAACCACCCTTTTAAAGTTTTTATGGACAGGATGTATGAGGGGGTTGAAGATCTCATGTGTGGTCATAGTAGAGAGACCAAGATATTCAGGAGATGTGTCATATGAGCATGGCTTTAATGAGGTCTTTATGAAGTAGCTTCCATGCTTATTGATGTCATCTTCCTCATCAATCTCCAAGGATGATTCTACATGAATGTCTATAGGCGAAAACATTGTCTCCTTTATTTTATGCCTATGATATTCATCAATCATATTATTATCTAAGATCTCCTTGGGATTGGTGGCTTTCAAGTCGGTCTCATCAAAGGCCTCCTCCAAACTTAGATGAGTCATAAGTTTATCATTTGAATCTAGGCCTAGGCTGGATTTTATTAAGGCTTCTTCATGGTCCATACATTCTACACATTCCAGCCATTGTTGTAGCACTTGGTCATCCTTGAGTCCCTCATGATTCCATTGCTCTAAGTATCTTAGTGGATCTGTAGGGTCATCATGAGACTCAGAAGAATAAGTATTAGAGAATTCTTTGGGGTCAAGGATGGGTTTTGAGATAGGTTTAGGTATGACATCTAATGTGGGCATAGAAGGAGAGAAGATAGGATTATCAAATTGACTTGGCTCTTCTTCTGTGGCATCATTAGACATGCCATCCTTGAATTCTTCCCAAAGAAGATGCGTTCTAAGAGATTCCTTCTTGAGAGGATTTGAATTATATTCACTCGAAGGTCTCTTGTAAGATTGGAAGTTTAGGCTCTTCCCGACATCAATATCAAAAGGATTATCCTCCAAAGGTTGAATTTCTTCTACCCTAGGTGGGTTTTGGGATATGGATGTTTCGGGACTGATAGCTAAATTATGGGATTAAGATAAGTGTGATTTAGCTATCGAAACTTCCTCTTGGCTTAGAAACAATTCCTTCTCTTTCTCGGGGGGTTCATATTGAATGCTAGGGCGAAGTGTCCTTCCACAAAGTTTATCAAGCAAAAACCTTGCCTCACTAGCAGACATATGAAGAAAAGATCCTCTAGAAACTATATCAAGGGACTGCTTAGAATCCTTACTAAGGCCTAAGTAAAAGTGTTGAAACAATACCGGGTCTAGAATGGAAAGGTCAGGGCCTGTAGTGAGAAGATCATTAATGCGATCCCATGATATTTCTAGAGATTCCTCCTCTAGCTGTTTAAAGCGTAGAACCTCTTTTCAAAGATCAATCACCTTAGAGATGGGAAATAATTTTGTTTGAAATTCAGAATATAGCAATTCCCAATCTCTTTGCATACTTCCTACGGTTTTGTTGTACCAATGTTTAGCTTTTCCAGTCAAAGAGAATGGAAAAAGCTTCCATTGTAGAGTCTTATCAGACATGCCAGCAATGCGAAAGCATGCGCATCTTAGTAAGAACTCCCGTAGGTGTGAGTATGGATTTTCATCGCCTTCTCCTAAGAAGGGTTGTTTTTGGATAAAGTCTACCCAACACGGGCGCAGCTCATAAGCAGATGCTAAGATAGGCTCTGAAGATTCTAGTGGCCTAAAGCTTGCGCTCGTGGGTTTAGCATATTGATTGATAGGAGTGTGACTCATGCTAAACCAAAAGTCAAAAAGAAAAGAATGAAAGAAAGAAGAAAGGAGTAAAGGATAAAAGAAAGAGAATAAAAGAAAAAGAAAAAGTTAAGCTAGGTTCGTAGTCAACTCAGCAAACCGTTTCCCCGGCAATGGCACCAAAAAGCTTGTTGTTATCTGTTAACGCCCACTAAATGATCCACAAGCGCATGGATACCGTTGTAGCTTTATCCTAGAAGTATTCCAGGTTTCGTTCCACTGAGAAACGTGTGAGATCAACTACGGTCTAACTCAACTAGGGGTAATAATAGGGTGAAGGTATAGAGTAGATTAGATAGAACTAAGATAGAACTAGGGTAGAACAAGGGTGGCAATTAATGTGGTTGAGAGCAGCAATCAAGGTTGATGATAATAGAAGAGTAGAGAGGATAACTGTGGTTCTCTTCTTCTAACTTGGGCAAGCCTATGTCTTATATTGCTAACTGGGGACATTACATAAGGAGAGGCACCGACGTAGGATGCTGATCTCCTTAGCAACCGCGTCCTACTTAGCCTACAAACGGGATAGTGGGATACATAGGATTCAACGGAGCTATATAGTCACCTCCGCGATCTACCACCAAATCCAGAATATAGGGTGCATCCACGATTATCCTAAGCCTAAGCACCATGCTTACACCTACGATAATACTCTACTCCCCCTAGGAAGAGAATAAAGCACTCAAAGAGAGTCGTGATCCAGATAAACAATATAGACATAGAACTTACTTGCATCAGAAGTTGATCACCAGAGACATCCCAGGAGCAAGCTCAAGTAGAGCTTGATCCTGCCAAGGTACAAGCCGTAGAGGGGGCACCGATAGGCTGGCACCTCCTCCTAACTCTTCCCTCACTCTCCATCTCACTATTATCTAAAGACTAGATCCTAGAGAGGACTAATCTTCTCTTGATGGCAGGCCCTCGAGAGGTTATCCATTCAAGGGACACCTCTCAATTAGGGTTTTAGAGAATAGCAAATGAATGAGTGTTCCCCTAGGGGGTCCTGCCCTCCTTTTATAGCCTGGTGAGATGAACGTGAGCCCTTGGATCAAACCGACTTTGACGGACGGCTCAGATTGAAACCCTAAGGCGGTGGACCACGCGGGCCAACGCTGGGCCTGATTGGAGCTTGGGCCAGACCGGTCGGTCTGGGGTGGGACCGGCCGGTCCCACTCCGGGCCCGTTTGCGGTCCGCTTCGTCGTGGTGTCTTCTTGCATCTCCTGGAGTTCTCTAGTGTAGGCCCCGCTGTGGAATTGATATCTTTTCATCCAGAACTCCGAAAAAGGCAAGCGATATGTCTGTTTCGATCTTCTCGATGAGCTCTTCACAATGGTGCATTTTAATTCATCATTTGAGGTGCTTGTAATCTGTCATATTGATCCTTTTTGATAGCTTTTCCGATATGTACCTGTGGAAACAAGGATTCACCAAAACTCGTGGAATTCTATCAGTGTAAACCCTGAGTCTACGTTGGTGCTCACAAATGTGTCTCTTCCAGGAGTTAGTTGACGGGTAAATTTGGTCATTAACGATCATCAACAAGGAGCCTTTCCTTATTTGCCTATAGGTAGAGCAAGGGCTATGCTCAAAAAAGTTGCTCTAGCTAATTCTGAGCTCCCCGAGGAAGAGAAGGACTCATCACCCGAACTAGAAACGGAAGCTTTGGTAGCTAAAACACAATCACTCTACTCTCAAGATTTAGCTGTCAATCCTAAACCATTAAAACCCCACTTTGATGATTTAGACTTTCAATTAGCTAAGATGCTTGTAAATCAATGCACATCAGATCTTCTCAGAAGAGCATCTTGAGAAAAGCATCGTTAACTTCCTTTCCCTCCTGAAAGATACTGGGAAGAGTTCAAGGATGGCATGTCGAGTGATGCCATAGAAGGAGAGCCAAGCCACTTTGTAATAAATTCTATCTTCTCCCCTTCTATGCCCACAGTAAATCTCTCTGAACCCATCTCTAAACCCATCCTTGACTCCAATGAACCTTCTTATGCTCTTTCTATTAAACTTCATAATGACCCTAGAAATCTATCAAGACAACCCAAGAATAAGAGTCATGAAGATAATAGGAATGACCAAGAAGAGCAATGACAATAGCAGGAATGCGTAGAACATACTAGAAATACATATGCTATTGTAAAAGAATGGATGGAAGAGGACGAAGCCTTAGTGCTAGCATCTAAACTTGGTCTAGAACCAAATAATGAGCTTAAATTAATTCCTTTAATAAACATAACTCACCCAAGTTTAGATAAAACTTTAGAAGAGACCAACCTTAGGGACATCAATTCATGGGAAATCCTAGAAAATAAAACATCCAATAAATGTCATAAGCATGAAATGATAGACAAACTTGTTGCCTATAGACATCCATGAAGAAACACCTTTGGAGTTTGAAAAGGAAGATCACATCGATGAGCATGGGAATTATCTTATTAACACTTCATCAAATCCATGCGCATATGAGAAATCTCCTGGATCAATTAGTCTCTCTAACATTACCACACACGAGATCTTCAACCCCCTCATTATACCTGTTCATAAAATCATTAAAAGTGTGGTTGTAGATGCATATGTTTATCATAAATATTGTAGATCTCATTGTAATCTTGATGTAGGTGCACAAAGGCTAGTGTTCTAGAGGAAACCACCGCACGAACTCAACGTATAATAACTAGAAAGTTTCTCAAGAATGATCTTGTGTCCTAAAATAACCACTCTTAAAAAATAACATAGCTTGTACCTTTTGCTATAATGCCCTTGTGAAATGAGC
Organism: Chrysopogon serrulatus; assembly: GCA_015844335.1. Classification (NCBI taxonomy): domain Eukaryota; kingdom Viridiplantae; phylum Streptophyta; class Magnoliopsida; order Poales; family Poaceae; genus Chrysopogon; species Chrysopogon serrulatus. Next base: position 1,159,518 of record JADLZL010002315.1, on the reverse strand, counting down.
ATATAATTATAATTATGAAAATATTCCTTCGGGTATTTTTTTGTTACTAACCATTTCAAGTTTGAAGTGAGAAAATGACTAATGGCAGCGCCGTATGACCAACCTATCATAATGCAACATTAATCCATCCAAACTTAACTTTGCTTTGCAAAATTCTAGCTTGGAGGAATGACCTTATTTAGAAAATCCTATGTTGCTAATATTGATTGTCTCTGCCTTTATTCAATCTGTTAATCATGCTCTTTCATCTCTATTTGAATAACACTATAAACTTTCATGTTACCTTTGTTCGCTACAGTATACTTAAGGTTTAGAGAAATTTCATATGCCTTTTAAATTAGGCATGGTGCTTAGTTTAAATTGTGTTGATTTAACTTTCATAGGCTTTTTGAATTAAGCGTGGTGCTTAGGTTAGAATACCTTCCTAAATCAAATTAGACGTGGTGTCAAGTTGATTTTTAAACTGATACTATACTTGTAGTAGACATTGGATATTTTGTGGACTAACCCCTGTAGAAAACTTTTAATTTAATTTGGGTAAGTCATGAGATGAATTCAAATCAGAGACGAAGTAGGGTGCATGACGGGCTTTAATAACTTTGCATGAAGAAGACACAACTTATTTATCATTGATGGAAGAATTGTGAGTATCAATGATGCATTCACTCTATCTTCTGCTGCAAGTTACTTTGCCTCAAGCCATATCTGTATAAAACATGATCTATGCTAAAACAATATCAATACTATCTTTTCATTAGTATAGACAGAGCAAAATAAAATACTGGACAAGCAACCTGTGTTTAAAGATCACTAATCTGTTGCAGGCATAATAATGACTGGAGTGAAAAGAGTCAAAAGATCAAAGAAGCAAAAGATGGCAAAAGAATGAGTGCAACAGAGGAGATAAGATGTCCATGAACAACTCAAGATGCAAGACAAAGGACCACCAGTCATTTACCCTTCATCATTTAGTGCCATCATGCTCTAATAATGAAGGTAATATTCTAAGGTAAGTGGTCACTACTCTCCTCTTGATCTTGGTGCACACATAAATACAGACACAAACGTGTTAGAGTTACAACTTTAATTGATTAACCTAATTAACTCAACATGCTTTGTTCTTTAAGATTGTTCGTGGCACCATTTTCTTAATCCCAGTCTTAACCAAACGAGTCGAAATATTGTATTCTATTTTTGGAAGGTGATAGTCATACTCATGTGAAAATTTATATAAAGATAGACAATCCTTCCATTGGTTAAGCAATTTCAGTCTTTTCTGCCATGTGAACTTAAATGCAATATTAAATACTTAATCTTTTGATCTTACCACTCATGTCATAAGTAAACAAATCATGTAACACTAACTTTGTCTTGTTCAATGTGCCTAAGGTAGAGAAAAACAAATAAAGGAATAGATTTAGTTCTATTGGTGTTTCTCCACTAGCAGAGCCCATGCATTTGATCTCTAGCTTGGTTTTGCAAATAGGACAACACGTCGAGCAAAGTTTATTAATTCTACAAATAAAAGTTCTGTGAACATGCACACTGAGCAAGATGCTGCCATCTACTATTAAAACTCTACTTCAACCTGTTGGACAAACCAAAGAACAAAAGTGATATTACCATCATTAGAGGTATACAACCATCAAGACATCCATCTCTAAGATGGAGAGGTACACAAGAGTGGAAGAAAAAGTCCTATTGATAAACTTTAAATTCCGTACCCTTGCCATAAGATAATATGGTAGTTATCTAATTAATTAGTATTTCTATCTACATTAATAATTTCACTTTAATATATTTGTCTTTGTAAATATTAAAAAGAAAATAAAAATCTTTATTGCTTTATTTACTATATCATAAAATATGAAAAGCCCCACGGAATAAACTTGTGGTGAGCCTATAGGAATATTTACTGTGGTGGCTAAAAAATATATATAGCTCCTGTATTTACTTTCTTGCATTATGAAAAGCCTAAGCGCCATAAGAATAAATATTCTCTATGGTGGCATAAAAAATATATACAACTATATATTATGTACTCATATTTAATTTCTACATAATTAAACTAGAAAACCCTAAAAGAGAATTCTGCTAAAACTTGTCAATCAACTCATAAGGATAATCAATTATTTATTGGCTGATCGCTAACCTCTTATCAAATTCGAGCCTCGAGTTTTGGTTTTCTTATTGGAGTATAATTATGCAGGATAACATTATGACTAAGGAGTGAGTCTATCGTTGGAGCTCACTAGGACTGCCGGGCCGGCAAGCTCACTCCAAAAGATCATCAACACCAAGCATTGCAAACATCTAGCTTAGGGGAGGAGCATCCCCTAGTTATCAGGTAATTATACCTAGGCGATTATCGAGTCTATTTTATATAATCATAAAATACCAAAAATATGTGAGCATATGAAGGTTCACAATAGTATCATAGGAAAATCTAAAAATACCAAAAATATATGGGCACATGAAGGTCCATGTCTTTAGAGTCTTGTGAGTTCAATAGAAATAAAAAGATGAATAACAAATTAAAACCAAACAAATATACTCAGCTATTTACTAAGGTGTGATCATAGAGTGAGTCGACAGTCAGTCTAGTTTAGAGTCAACTAAAAAACTGAGAACACAAAAAATTTTGTCTTCGAGATGATGAATAGTTGCTCTACCGTAATTCCTTTTAAGTGCCTAGTTTTCAACCATCAATTCTTCCGAGTTTTAGATATGACTACTTTGGTATAAGAATTTACTCTAAACCTAAATTTTGTGAGAGCATATGCTTGAGCTGAGTCTAGGCAATTGATTGGTATGATACATGAAGGTCTGAGCTGCTATTTATCTTATTGCTAGCAATACTAAGTTCAGGAGATTTATTTCGAAAACCTAAAATCTTACATGATGAGCTCTTGTATGATAAAGTTTAAATTCCTACCAAAGCCATATATGATACATTTAGAGTTAGAAAAACCTTTGCACATTCATGCTACTTGCTTTGCATTGAGTTTAGTCAACCTTTGTTGTATACCTTATGAGAGCATTGTCATGCTTTTAAAATCAAGATCACTTACGCACTCCACCCATATATGTATTACTCCTACTCTGGGATGTAAGCGCAATCATTTTCTACTTTCATCTAGATCCACCTTAAAAAATGTTTTTCTTCTACACTGGGAGTAAACACCCAAAAATATACCCTATAGGACAACCCCCATTTAATTGCTCTAAGTTCTTATCATTATATTTCCAATTATTTATATTCAAAGGATGCATGTGGCTATGCAAAAGTATTGAAAAAAGAAAAAAGGGAGTAAAAGATGGACAAGTGTTAAAACAATGGGTACATAGATGCCCGCATCCTAGATTATAAGAAAAAAAAGAGAGAGAGTAAAGATAGCCCATGTTTTCCCACGAAGAGTTCTAAGTTTTAAAGGAGGGAGTTATTTTTAAAGAGCAAAAGTAGAATTAGGATTAGCCACCATTATACACCTATCCACCATATTCCATACATATGCACATCTTGATTTGATTGTATGACTTGACTCTCTGTGGATCCATTGTTTGACTTTATAATATATGAATTGCAAATATGTTCATCCTTATTATTGTCACTCCTATGAGCTCTACTATATATATCCTTAGCTGTAGGAAGACATAACATCATTAATGCCTTAAGTGAGATCCATAAATACTACATATATTAAGAGACTTGAGGGTATCATACAATTAAGCTCTGAGTTTTATTTTGAAAACTTACAAAACTCCAGAATATTAGTACTGTGGAGAATTTGAGACATAGTGCTTGACATGATTGTTCTACCTTTCGATTGCTCAAGACTTATGCAAAAGCTGTAAAGCCCCATAGTTAAAGATAAAATGGGTAAGTTTGAAAGTTAGAGCAGTTTTGTCTAAACCGGAGGAGAATTTCTGTTTGAAAACAATTGTACTTAAAAGGAATGAAGGTATTGTAGCAACTCATGATCCAAATATACTAGTAATTAGGCTTAGTTTGTTTGCCAAGGGACTGGCAAAAGGTAAGCTTGGGGGAGTTGTTGACGGTGGATAACGTCAACTTTTATTAAAACTTTAGACACAAAAGGACACAGGAATACACACTAGTCTAGGGCTTTAACTGACAATTTCCATGAGTTTTGCATATTCAGTATTTTCTAGGGATTATTCCAGAAAAGCATAAAAGAGTAATTAGAGTGTATAATTATCACGAACTTATCCACGAAGGCAAAGGTCGTTATCAGGACATGGGAAGGATCTAGAAGACACCTGAAGCAATGGGACCAGCAGAGGAGACCAGGTGGGGCCGCCATGGCGCTGGGCAGCGCCCCCCCTGCTAGGGTTTGTCTACATCTTCTGGAAGCTTCCTCCACCACTTCCATGGCATCTAAGTAAAGCATCTCTATGTTGATCTAAGGTCCGTTTCATCCGACGGTGCACATAACATGAGACGCGGATCGATGACATGGCGGTTCCATCCCCTCTACTCCACGTCGGCCTATATAATGACGCCCCAAGGCTCCCCCTAGAGGCATTCTACACCCCGGTGCTTCATATTCTCTACATAAATTAGGGTTAGGGTCCCTCTAGTTGATCTAGTTTTAGTTCATCTAGTTCTAGTTCATCTAGATGTAGCAATTAGGAGAGACTATCTAGATCTAGTCTTGTTTAGAGATTAGAGAGATAGAGTAGAGGAGTAGAGATTCTGGAGGAGTTTCGGCCTGTCGGTGCTTCTTCATGGCTCTATTCTTCTGGATTCAGCTTCCTCGCCCGGAGCTGCGTTCTGAGGTACTTTTGTATTCAACATTCTAATTCAAGTAAGCAGTTGTTCTTATTTATTCTTAAGTTTGCAACTCATATTGAGTGCTTTGATCTATAGGACCCTGTAGATTGAAGTAGTATTTCATTGTGTAGGCGTGGTGCCTAGGTTAGGTTTACTTGTGAGTGCCCGCTGATTAGCTGGATAGTGGTAGTTCGCAAATGTGACTTTATAGCTTCGTTGGTTCCTCTGTAGTCCACTTCTCGTTGATAGGATTGGTAGGCACAAAGGTTCTTGGTAGGAGAGAACTCTGATTTCTACTCTTATTTAGGTTACTGCCCTGTTAGAACGGTGTTATTCAAAGCTTACCGATGGTTGGAACTAGATAGTCAATAGCTATCTCCTCTTTCTTTATATTATCTAGCCTAATTGTTGGGTTAAGACTATAGACTTTGTCATCATCACAACTGTTCCCTGTGGATACGATATTTAAAACCTCTGGATAAAATATGACATTGGTATGATATCTGTGCGCTTGTGGATAATCTTACTTAATTCTTATTTAGTGGAGTGCAGTTAATTTCTACCAACATACTCTAAAAGATGGTGATGATGTGAACCCGTTAGGGTTTTTGCCCGATCTTTCGATGAGAGGCGTGGGATAACTCGATTGGTGAATGGAGATGACGTTCACGGCTCGACTACAGCCTTCCAAGACTGCGCCTTAGCAACCGATACACCACCCCAATGGCTGTCACGATCTTGTGGAGCGCAACACCCGGCCACTAGGGCACTCGTCCCCGCAAGCAATCGAAGAACCAGCAAGAACAAGTAGAACAAGCAAGCACTGAATTACTAGATATAAATGAAGGTTTCAAACTCAATCTCCAATGAAGTGGGGTTCCGAAGACAAGAAGACAGGCGGCTGATCCAGCACGCGCGCTTACAAGCAAGTAGCGAAGGCTAGACTTGATCTAAACAAAACCCAATCTGTTTGTGGCGGCTATGGGGGTATATGAGAGGGTAGAGGACGTCCTTGACCTGGTATAGGTCGTCCCACAACCCTAGGACGCGCCCCTATTGGGCCCCACTTGATACACGGCCCATCGGGCAACAATCAGTGACACAAACCACTGGACAGGAAAAGGTCTCTATATTAAATCGATGATTCCAGCCGCCTCGGAGAAGATATGGACATGATTCTGGATCCATATGAAAGTAGACTTTATAAGCTTTCCATGAAGTACTAGAACATCCCAATCGGAAGTACTAGAACATCCCAATCGGAGTCTATATGAAGTCGTGGTGGCCCGTGCAAGCTGGAGTTGTTCTGCAGTCCGAATCCAATTCCAAAACGTGTTGGATTTGGACTCTTTCTTTCCCTGTGCCAAAGGTGACGTGGTGGCTTGGTGGAGGACATTATGGATACTTGGACCTGGTCCCCAATCAACCTCATGAACCATCCATGCTTCCCGGATGCGATCCACTCTACTCTTGATCCATGTAATCACTACGAAAATGAAAACAAAGACACTTTCTGGTGCAGCAACAATTCATCAAATATATAGAATGTAAACCTAACATGGATTAACTTCACCTTTGATTTAGAAGTGGTTAACTTGATCATATCTGAGCTGGTGATGTTCTCATCATTCTCCCTTTCTTGGCTGCAAGGCGTCCTCGACTTGCTCCGGTGGCATCTAAAGGTGCTTGCCTTGATGTTGGAACTCGGGTGACTAGTATGCTGCAAAGCGACAACCAGCAATTCTCCCCTCTTTTTGGGTTGACCCTGTTGCTTAAGGGAAAAACTAGAAGGACTTTGCAAGACATTATTAGTGTTAGTGCAGCCCCCTATTTGATCATGATATTGTAGGCCAAAAGGATATTTCAGATTAGAGCAAATATAAATTTTATGCACCAAATACTCTCCTTTGCAATTATACTTGCCAATAAAGTGATATGTATGATTCAACAAGAATGACAATTTAGAATATGCAAAAAGCTTCTCCTCTAAACAGTTTAGATCACAAAGAATATCGAATTCAATATAAACTAGAGTATTTAAAGAAGACAACAAATTCAGTTCATCTTGTGCACAAGTAATAGGATGAAAAAAAGCTTTTCTTTTGCACACTTGTATGGTTCCAAACCAAAAGTATCAGATTTATTCACTACTTGTGGCATAGGAGTAAAAGAATGATCATCACACAAGTCCTCTTTATCACAAGGAACAACTAGCAATTCATGTTTTGACAAACATAAATCAGCAGCAGGTTCCACTATTTGTTGCTCTTGATCAGCATGCAAATTGTACAAAATTTCAACGTTATGGTTCACATCATTCATGCAAGTACTCGTAGATAAAAGAATATCCTTTTCAGCACTAAGAGCAAGCCAAAACAATGAACCAATATTGTTGTATGATTTGCTAATTAATAAGGTTTGAATTTCAGAATTGAGCCCTTTCATGAACCTACTCATAACATCTTCCTTGCATTCATCTAATCCACCAAACATGACACAAATCTTAAAAAGTATGATAGTATTCGTTGACAGTCCTACTACCTTGATTCAAGTTGTCTAATTTTGCAAGCAAACAATCAGCATAATACTTAGGAACATATTCATCTCGAAAAAGCATTTTAAAATCTGTCCAAGTTTGTGGAACTTTGTTGTGCCTGCAAATATGTTTCCATGTAGTCAAAGCATATTTTGTTAAAGCACTAGAAGCAAAAAAAATCATTTGATGTTCGGACAAGTCATAATTATCAAATTCTGCATCTACCTTAAGCTCCCAATCAATGTAAGCGTGAGGATCAAACATACCAGCATATAATGGTAAGTGCTGAATGATATCTTGAATGTGAGGGTCTAGCTTCAACTGCTCAAAAACCTTTGTATCACCTGCCATGATTAGTAGAAAACAAGAAACACAAGATAATATGTTTTCTCCGGTCAACTACTAGGATGTGTCAAGTATAATTCTCTCAAACTCAACTTGTTCAACAAGCTCTTACAAGTTCTTACCAAGAAAAACAGGAGGGGACGGCCACCAACAAGACAGCAACCTCCGGTGATAGTGTATCGGTGCCACAAAGAACAAGACACCGCCAAGTCAGTAGTCGGATATGTGGAGCTATAGGTGGGCTGAAACAAGGAATGACTAGCACCACGTTAGTTATAAAAGCAAGTTGAATAATCGTTCAACGGCGGTACTGTGCTGGTCCTAGGCTAAACCATGCTAGAGACGCGTGAGCCTAGGCACAAAGGTAGTCATCGACAAAGAGCAACTAACACAAAGACCAATGAAAACACCGAATTCAGCCTAAATGTTTTTTTTTTTTCTCTTGGTTTTTTCCCTCTTTTTTCTCTTCTCTTTTTTTTTCTCTTCTCTTTTTTTTTTTTGTATATCTTTCACTTCTCTTTTTTTTTCTTACTTTTTTTCACCCTTTTTTACAGAATATCAGGGACAAATCAACACGAGAATGTGTATTGCACAGATTACATGATCGCTAATCTCCGGGACAATTGCGGATCGCTCAAAAGGAATTTCTGGACAAGGCTAGATCCGTGGGAAAGGTAACAAGATAAGGTTTCCGTGATTGTATTTAAACACTTGAATCGGACATAAGATGGATCCGTGATGACAAAAATGCCGCACCGATGTATATGATGATCTTTGGATCTCGTGGTGATCAAAATGTGATAGAACTCAAAACTCTAAAGGATTATACACTAAGACCAGCAACTCGACACAAACCGATGCAACCGAAAACTCAACAAGCCCTAACTAAGTAGTACTAGTAAAGGCTCAAAAAGTTTATAGGATTGCAAGTAAACTAATCTACTAATATTTTTTTTTTTGGCTTTTTTACGGACTATAGGAATTTAATCAAAACAAATAAGAATTGGAAATCTCTCATCGATAAACCTTGCTCGATTACCAACTGATGTGAACCCGTTAGGGTTTTTGCCCGATCTTTCGATGAGAGGCGTGGGATAACTTCGATTGGTGAATGGAGATGACGTTCACGGCTCGACTACAGCCTTCAAAGACTGCGCCTTAGCAACCGATACACCACCCCAATGGCTGTCACGATCTTGTGGAGCGCAACACCCGGCCACTAGGGCACTCGTCCTACAAGCAATCGAAGAACCAGCAAGAACAAGTAGAACAAGCACTGAATTACTAGATATAAATGAAGGTTTCAAACTCAATCTCCAATGAAGTGGGGTTCCGAAGACAAGAAGACAGGCGGCTGATCCAGCACGCGCGCTTACAAGCAAGTAGCGAAGGCTAAACTTGATCTAAACAAAACCCAATCTGTTTGTGGCGGCTATGGGGGTATATGAGAGGGTAGAGGACGTCCTTGACCTGGTATAGGTCGTCCCACAACCCTAGGACGCGCCCCTATTGGGCCCCACTTGATACACGGCCCATCGGGCAACAATCGTGACACAAAGACCCTCGACGGAAAAGGTCTCAGTATTAAATCGATGATTCCAGCCGCCTCGGAGAAGATATGGACATGATTCTGGATCCATATGAAAGTAGACTTTATAAGCTTTCCATGAAGTACTAGAACATCCCAATCGGAAGTACTAGAACATCCCAATCGGAGTCTATATGAAGTCGTGGTGGCCCGTGCAAAAGCTGGAGTTGTTCTCAGCGATCCGAATCAATTCCAAAACGTGTTGGATTTGGACTCTTTCTTTCCCCTTGCCAAAGGTGACGTGGTGGCTTGGTGGAGGACATTATGGATACTTTGACCTGGTCCCCAATCAACCTCATGAACCATCCATGCTTCCTGGATGCGATCCACTCTACTCTTGATCCATGTAATCACTACTGAAAATGAAAACAAAGACACTTTCTGGTGCAGCAACAATTCATCAAATATATATAATGTAAACCTAACATGGATTAACTTCACCTTTGATTTAGAAGTGGTTAACTTGATCATATCTGAGCTGGTGATGTCCTCATCATTCCCACCCCCTTAAACAAGGGCCCAGCTCTGATACCAAATGATACATCCGGCCTAGGTGGGGTTAGATGAAAAGCCCGACACACCGATCCGGATTCCCTGAATCCTGCAATCTTAGCACCGACAGCCAAAATTATGACGCACCGATCCGGCTACAACGCCACTAGGGCCTCTTGTTGCGCCTCGGCAATCTTAGCACCGCACTTTGGCGCACCCCTTCCAGAAAAGGCCCAATCGCCCCAAAAGACTAGTCTGATGGGGGAAGGGTGGCTCTCCCTTTTAAGGTGGCTTCCTCCTCCCAAGCTAAGCAAGGTGGGATTATTTAGAGGCTCACACGGTCGCCGCCCGACTACAACTGGGCCACTTGGCCCATTGTTGCGTCTTTGCCAGCAGGTAATAGTGGAGGATGTCCTCATCAGGTGATCAAGTGCTCCAACTTGGAAAAGGAGAAAGAGAAAAACAAAATGGGCTCAAGGCAAAGGTATACTTGATAGGGCCATTTTATTTTGGCACTCAAGAGACCATAGAGGGTGTGAGTGTTTTTAGGATAGATAGCCGTACTATTAAGAGGGGTGATCTTAATGCAAAAACAGTTATCCAAGTGCCACTAGGTGTTCTTATTCCATGCATATGCATTAGGGCGTAGTGAGCTAACAATTCCCTTGAAAAATGCTTTGAAAAATGGTAACACATATGCACAAATGTTGGGACAACTTGGTGTTAGTACGTGGAAGCATGGGAAGAGGTTGGATATGGAAAGAAGAAGAAAGGAGGTCACTGGCGTGACCGGACTCTACGATCGGATGCTGCAACATCAACCAGACGCTACTGCAACAATTACCAGACGCAAACGAAACATCGACCGGATGCTACTGAAACATTGGACCGGACCCTCTGGTGCCACGCGATCTGAGTCTGGTCAATTGATGGAGAAGTGACCGGACGCTGGGTCAGTCCAGTCAAGGGTGACGGGACGCGTCCGGTCATGAAAATACCTCTCTAGAACCTCTTTGGATTGGACTGGACGCACTGTGCAACATTGACCGGACGCACGACTCTGTTTAAACATTGACCAGACGCGTCCGGTTAGTACGCAGACTATGGGGGTTTGTGTCTAACTGCTAGTTGAGCTTCGGGGGCTCTATAAAAATGGGTTGGCCAGCTCTTGCTCACTCTCTTGGCTCTCTAACTTGTTGATACACCTTGTGAGCACACTCCCACACATCCCTCTCATACTCTTGCTTGATTGTGCATCCAAAGTGAGATTAGGAGTGATCCTTAGTGCATTTGCTTAGAGTTTAACCATCTAGTGGCACTAGTGATTGTTGAGCAGCGGGATTGCTTGTTACTCTTAGTGGTTGCCGCCACCTATACGGCTTAGAGCTGCGGTAGAGGTCCGACACGTGTTGGTGATTTTTTGTGGCCAGCTCTTGGTGATTTGTGAGGGGTTCTTGCGCCTATTCCCCGTGGGAGGTTCGCGAAAGGTGACTCTAGTAAATTGCTCGTGTCATTGAGTTACCTCACTTGTGGGTAGTTGCTAGCGGCACCCATGGAGGGTTAGGCATTGGATGCCTATTAGCGCGTGCAACACCCAGTGGTGGTCGACACAACGGGGACTAACGTGCCGGCAAGCACGTGAACTTCGGGAGAAAAATCATTGTATCACATTGCCTCCCTTGGATTTCTCGGTATTCATTGATATTCATATTATGATTGATATACTCATCTCTTGCCCTAAGCATCGATAACAATCACCCTATCACTTGTATTACATTGTTTCATTCTTGTGCTAGTGATAGTATTAGTGTAGTCTAGTTCTCTAGCTTGGTCACCTAGGTGTAAACTAGCAACTTAGCTTGCGTGTGTGAATAGGGATCATAGCTTGCTAGAATTGTCCTAACAAGTAGAGTTAGAGCAAACTGCATTTACGCTATTTGTTATACTAACATTTCGCTCTAGTGGATCTGTAGATTTTCAATTAGGCTATTCACCCTCCTTTAGCCATTTAGAACCTTTCACCGTGCACTTGTTTCATGTCACCTAAGACGAGCACCGGGTGCAACAAAAATATTTTCACACCTGTGGTGCACTTTCCGTACGCCGTGCCTCGAACCTGCTACGAAATCAACACTGATTCCTGTTGACGGTCGTTAATGTATGAATTTAACCATCAACTAGCCATAGAAAAGGATGCAATTGCGATCACCAAAGTAGATATAGGGTTTACACTAACAGAATTCCACGAGTTTTGGTGTTTCACTATTTTTGCAGGTGTAAACTAGAAAAGACGCAATCCCAGGAGTTTATCGGAACATAGAACGGGAAATCAGGCGCCACGGCAACGCAGGAAGATTATAGAAGAGACCAGAAGACACCACGCTGAAGCAGAGAGCCTACGGACCCCAGGTGGGACCACCGGTCCCAACTTGGACCGGTCGGTCTGGCCTAGGATCCGCTGGCGGCCCACTTCACCCAGGTTGCTCCACCGCCTTTGAGGATTGATCTCAGCCGCACATTGAAGTCAATTTGATCCAATGGCTCACGATCATTGCCCAGGGCTACAAAAGAAGGGCCGGACCCCCCACGGGAGGAGGCACATTCATTCATCTCTCATTCGAAGTCCGATCATCAGCCAGAAACTCTAACCAGAGCTCCTTAGCTAGGGCCTAGATAGATAGTTAGAACTAAAGGGAGGCAAGCGAAGACTTGGGTTTTGGAGCCATCAAGAGCTTGGTTTGGTATAGTTCTTACCTTCTCTCACCTCTGTTCTCTTTTATTGTATAAACACTATGATTGCTACAATTGAATTGATGAATACTTATCTGCTTATATTCATAGTTATTATGTTCTTTGTCTATTGTGGTTATATACTTAGTATAGCTAGATTAACATTATACTTATTCATAGGTTCGTATAGCGCTTATCTAATTGATCGTTGGGTGAGTGGTCAACATTTTATAAGCGTGGTGCTTATACGTTGTTTACCTGCGAATGCACCCTATAGGCCAGGTTCGGTAGATTGTGGGTGTGACGACCCCATTGAGTCCTATGTATTTCAACCCCTGTTTATAGGCATAGTAGGATCTGTATACGAAGGAAGGGCGTGTGATGTCCTTAAATTTTCCTAGTATGTCCTCTATGAGTAGATATGATGCTAACCTTAGCGATGACTACTAGGTGCAATTGCACTAACCATAGTATGCATTGGCATGTAGCTAGGAATAACTTAGGAATATCTCTTGATGTTCTACTAGTAACCCTAATGATATAGCTAGGAGTCTATTTAGCTGATGATTTATACTTATCTTTATCATTTATCATGTGACTTACGCCTGCATTGAGTAGCGAGGACATGGTTATGCCTATCCATTATACTATAGGTTATTTCGCTATCCTACATATATACCCCGTAGACCTTCCCATGGGAATAATATAAATAACAATCTGGTACTCAGGATAAAATGCTATAATAGTATTTGATCTGTGCGCTCGCGGATACTATTTCTATATTCTAAATGGTGGCATGATTTAATACCACACTCCTAATGTCATAGCTGGGGATGACAACTCAGCGTTTTAGTGGTGATGCTATGATATGCTTACCAGCATTTCTGGCACCGTTGCTGAGGATAGGTTTTATATCTATTTTCGTAGTGACATTAAGGAGTGTCAACAAGCATTTTTGGCGTCATTGCCGGGGAAGGTAATGGCGAGTGTAAAAAGGAATAGTGATAGACCTAACAAACTAAAGAGATAGAGGAAACCATAGACCCCTACTCAATGCAGGCTTACCCTTGTGCTTTCTATCTGTGTGATATCTTATGCAAGGTAATGAATGAGTGGTTTTGATATGCCAGATAACTACGTTAAAAATCCAGAGAAACTCTTTCGAAGAAGGAAATTCCAGCAAGTGAGGGATATCTTTGAATCTCCATCAAAGACACCCACTGCTGAGGTTCGTTCTTTGGAGGAGCAAGCTCCAATAAGTGAAGAAGAAGAACAACAAGAGGGCAACTTAGCACCAGCTTTTGAAAAAATGGTCGATAAGTCACTGCGCGAGTTCTCCGCTCCGATCACCAACAACATCCGTACTGGACCTAACGTTGAAGTTGGGGAGAATGGATTCGAGCTCAAGCCAGCTCTTATCACCATGGTGCAAGCCAACCTATTTTGTGGAAAAGCACATGAAGATGCAAGTGCTCATCTCCAACACTTCCTGGAGATTTGCGGCACTTTTAAGATGAAGGATGTACTAAGAGACGCCATACTACTGCGTCTGTTCCTATTATCACTGTTGGAAAAGACAAAGCAATGGTTGTACACCAACGAAGACAACCATACAACTTGGGACAAGTGCTCCACAACTTTTCTATCAAGGTTCTTTCCTATGGGTAAGAAAAATGCCCTAAGGGGGAAGATCTCAAGTTTCCAGCAACAACATGATGAGTCAGTCCTAGAGGCATGAGAACACTTTCAAGACTATATATCAGAATGTCCTCATCATGGGATGGAGAATTGGCTCCTCATGCAGACTTTCTATCATAGGCTCGCCAACAGCACCCGTGACAACGTTGATGCTGCTGTTGGAGGTGCATTTATATCATTGACCACACCATAAGCTACTGCTCTTATGGAGAAGATGGCTTCCAACCAAGGTTGGAGTGATGAGCGCCAACCAACCGACAAGAGGAGTGAAGGAATGCACCAGCTCAAGAAGATAGACATGTTGTCTGCTAAGATAGATCTGCTCATAAAGAAGTTGGAAGACAAGGCCAGCCTGAAACAAGATGTCATGCGCATCAGTGATTCATGCATGACTTATGAAGTGTGTGGCAATATGGGACACTCAAGCAACAGCTGCTCTGAGACCCGTGAGGATGTGAACTTCATCAACAACAACAACTATCGTCCTCAAAATCAAGGATGGAATCGGAAAAGGCCCAACTCCCAAGATAATTATTTAGGTAACTTTTAAGGCACTAATTTCAATAGCTATGCTCAATTGCCTTTGAGAGAAGTGATCTCCAACTAAAATAAAGTTGTGGAGACTTTATCTGGGAAGGTAGCATCCAATGATAAAATGCTAGAAAACATAAATATTAAAATAGATAGCTTTACCTCTGCTGTTAAGAACTAGCTTAGCTTTAATAAAATGATAGAACAACAGTTAGCTCAGCTGGCGGCCGCTGTTCCACCGACCAACGAAGGTAAGATTCTAGGGCAACCTCTAGAGCCCGAAACCGTGAATCTTGTTGATGTCCATGCAAGATACTATATTGAAGCATCATCAGGAGGATGGAAGAATGAGTCCATGCCACTCAAGAGAGGAGATCCAGGGAGACCTGTGATCCCCATCTCTATTGGGCAGCATAACTTCTCTGAAGTTGTCTGTGATCTGGGCACCAGTGTCAACATCATGCCTAAGGTAATCCTTGACCAAGTCTTCCATGGGCATCTTTGTTGTACACGAATATGTGCTTGCAGACCAGACAGTTAAGCACCCTGAAGGAATCTTAGACGACGTGTGCATACGAGTTGGGAGATCATATGTCCCTGTAGACTTTATAGTCCTGGATATCGGCAGAGATCCGAAGAGTCCAATCATTCCTGACCGACCATTCCTGAGTACTGCAAAGGCTGTCATCTATACGAACAGTGCAAAAATTTATTTCACCATCAAAGGCAACAAAGAAAAGTTCAGTTTCAAGAACAAGACCCTTGAAGCTCCTGTAGATCCAAGAGGAGCTTACTTCCCAGTCAAGCCAACAATTGAAGAGGCAAAGAAGAAAACTCAAATGGGAAGAGAAAGAACAAGAACAGGAGGCCAGTAAGAAAACAAGTCCAAGAGTCAAGGATCTAGAGCGGTGGTGCTACCCTAGCGGTCGTCCCGTACTTCGCGCACGTGATGGCTGAGCGGGTCGAGGGGTTCCTCCGCCGGTCGTGGTCATGGCAGCGCCTCTGTCCGGCCTCCCGACCCTGCCTCGCTTCCGCGCATCGGCGGTGCCTTTGCGCAACCCGTAGGAGCGGGCGCTCCGCGTGGAGCCGCCGACCGGGCGATAGCAGCGCGGGGGCAGGCCTCCCCTACGCCGTCATCGCCGCCGTCCTCTTCTTCATACTCGTGTGGACTCGAGGGACCGCCGCCTCGCATCCATGCCTGGGGTTGCGGTTTACTTTTCGGGAAAAAAGGCCGGGGTGAGCGCCTAAGCAGGGCAGGAATCGAAACCCAGGCGATCGTTCCGCGTGCATGGGCGGAGGTGGGGGTGAGTTTAAAGCCTGCATCAAACTTTTATCCACAGCTATCAGATTGTGCATGAGTGGTTTCGTAGCCCTTGATTTTAATACGTATGAATTTCTATGTTTGTTTTTCGAGGTACATAAAGTTTGGAGCTTTCGGTGGGGGACAATTATCTTAGATCTAAAATAATTTAACTCTTCAATTATAATAGAAATAACACAGTTTGATAAACTGCTAATAGGATACCCGTGTTGCTATTTTAAGTAGCAATAATAACATACCTATCAAAACTTTAATTGCACATCTAGATGCATTGTTTTATTATATATGTTTTGACAAAGTGAGTAGATTTTAAGTTGCCTAATTCATTCCAAATCCTTATATTGCGCGCGCGTAAGGATAGTGGCACACACAGCTGATCTTGGGGAAGAAGCCGGAGGGAGGGGGCAGGGGCAGTCGACGGCGGGCAGCGGCAACGATGGCGGCGCCGAAGGTTAGGGTTCCTCTCTCCCTCAATTCGTCCCCGGTTGTAGATTTCAGCCGGCGAGCCTAGCGGCGGCCGTGACATGGCGGTAGTGGTGGGTTGCTAGCAGTGAGTGAGGCAGCAGCAAAGGATAATCGATGGACGAGGTAAGTGGAAGGGGCAAGCACCAGCAAAGTTGGGGTGGACAAACTCATCAGGCAAGGATGGTTCGTCGGCGGTGAGGTCGCCGGCAGCCTAGGCGGTGGTGAAGGTGGGCAAGGGAGGGGATGGCTCACGGAAGATGAATAGGGCTGGGAACATGTGCGCTGCTACACGTTGTCGCGCGCGAGGTAGGGAGTCGTAATTCATCTCCCGTCTTAAGCTTCACGATCAAGCCATACACAGCTAAGACCCATCAAATGAAAAGTTCAATTCAATGAAATAGAAGAAAAGCACTGTTGATACAAAGCATTAGATCATACACAATGCTGCAATGGACTACATACACAATGCTGTGATGGACTACTCCCAAATGTCATTTAGTTCAACAGCCCTAACAGAAGAAAACAACAATTTCTTTAAAGCGCAACATTTACTTCTCCAACCACATAAGCCATCACATCTTCTACAGAAAGCCTCGTCAATGATGCTTCGCACCTTTGCTCTGGCTGAATCAACTCTTATGCCACACCTGTAAAATCCCCCCAAATAGCTGAACCCCATGTATAACCTGTATGTCATGTAAAAAAAAAAATTAAAAAAAATTAACTAGCCCAAATCCTGTCCAATCTGTCGACACTCTTCCGACCATAGTCCAGCTGCTCAATGTTCCTCTTTGGCCTCTCGAAGATGTCAACACTTCTCCTGGATTTCTCAAACTGATCAAATGATATCTTTACCTTGTCTACCTTTTCGACATTACTATATCTATGTTCAGTGTTTCTCGTCCTATCTTGAGTTGACCTTGATTTTTCCCTTTGGTCTCTGCTCTTTCGCGAGGGTCCAAAGAAAATGATGCTCTTCCGCGAGGGTCCAATCCGGTCCACATTCGCCCTCCAGGCTTGCCTATGGGATGGTGATTTCTCTACTGTGTGGAAAAAAAAATTCTTGAGGTGCTGGATGTATTCCGGGAAAAGCTCCAAATCACAGTGCTTCCCTCCTCTAAGCCATAAGGGCTCACATTTCTCTTTGCAAAGTTCCCAAAGTTGTTTACCATGAGACCAATCCACCACTTCATCAGCAGTTCCCTACAATTAAGCAAGAGCTATGAACACCAATAATGAATCAAATAAAATGCATAGATTTGAATAAATTAAACCAAGAAATGTACAAGTTAATGTGAAAAAAATCTTGCACTAAATTCACCCGCAATAAATTGCACCACTCCATCAAGGGTAAATTACAAACTAATTCCCTGTAAAGTTGCCTTATATTCCAAATGCACAACAGTATCTGCGATTATTTGTGTGCTCCAACACACAAGCTCAGACCACATATAGGTCATTTGATATATTGCTGAATGTGTCATTCAAATGGCATGACCTGCAAGGGTCTGATGCAGTTGATTGCCAATGAAAAAAAAAAAAACGTAGCTATGTATATTAGGCATTATGGCTTTTTAACCAATTATGCTCCAACCAACACCCACCTGGTTTCAAGATTACAGATCTTGTGATTGAGAAAACATACTCTATAACACAAAGACTATGTGGATATGGGTTACTAATCCACATAACTTCACACAGACTACATACAGATGTATTTCGCCATTATTCCCTCCATATCAGAATGTTTATAGCCTCAGGATACATTTCACAAGTTTATCCATTGAGGATTTCAAAAGTGTAGTTATCATGATATTTTGATCATGATCCCTAATTAAATGTTTCAACTAGTTTTTCATTGGTTAGTGCACACAGGATACGATCGAGAAATATAATGGAAAGGAGGGACTACCACACCCACACAAAAATACATCAAACTTTAATATCAGAAAATCTGTGGATTACTCCCTCCATCCTGGAAAGATAAAGTGTATTTTTGACCAGAAAGAGAAATTATACAAATTACTCCCTCTATCCCAAATTATAAGACGTTTTAATCATAGAATTTTTTTGTCTAGATACACAATAAAAATAATGTATCTAGAAAAGCCAAAACATCTTATAATTTGGAATGGGGGAGCAGATTTGGGCCCTTAATCTCTTAAAATGTGTTGTCATTTGCAAAAGAATCTATTCGTTCACCTGGACCTACTCGAGCTGCCTTCAGACAACCATGGCCAGATTGAATTGAGGGTCTTCACTTGGCACTATAGGGTCATCGACAGCGAAAAGCGTGCCACGCAAATGCCATGACCCACTAGAGAACGATGCCGACAATGTTGGAATTAATTTATTTTCTTGAGATGAAAAAATAATTAAAATTGATTAGTGGATGCTATACACTAGTTGATTCTTGAAGTTTGTAGCAAAGTTCAAAGAAATGAAATCAGTGGCAAAGAAAAGGAAGTGGAACTGAATTCAACTGTGTTGAAAAGATGCAAGTCAGAAGCAAACTGAGTTTTCCTATTTAGGAGGTGCTTGATACTACTAAAAGCTACTGGAATGTTCATGCAGCTTAGCTGTAAATTGAAGGGCAAGATCTATGGAGTTTAGCAAGAGGTAGTAAAATAGAACTTGACTATTAGCTTGCATTTGTGCAACAATGAGTTGTATATGAGTGGTCCGTTACTGTAGCTATGGATGTTACTGTAGCAAACCGACCCAAAGGGTCTATATAAGGGCGTATTGAGCTCCTTTTGAAATAAGTTACCAAATTAGATTGAAAGGGTTGTTAGCTTCAGATAACCTTGAGCTATATGTAGATTGAAGCTAGTTACAAAGAAAGAGTGTTGTGCTAACTTCAGATAGCCTTAAACTATATTTGTATGTGAGAGAAGAGATAATAAAGATTAGTGTTTGAAGACACCGCATAATTCAGTTTGCGACATTCTGGAGTAGCAGAGCTGCTATGTGTGTGCTCTCTGTTCTCACCCTCTCTTCTACCTCCAACCATAGCGTGTGTGCATGTGTGTACTGGTGAGCTTGCTGCTCACTTGTAGTGAAGATCTAGGGCCATCAAGTGGTATCGGAGCCGAGGTTGTGCTGTTCGTGGTCACCGCTAATGGTTGGTGAGGATAGAGTCAACGCCGCAGGGTGGTGGAGTAGAGGCACCACCACGCCAGGAGGTCATTGTGTAGAGAACTGTGCGGGAAGTTGGCGGGGCCAACTGGCCAGTTCTGACCCGCACAAATCAAGGCAAGTGGGCGGTGCTGATGAAGGTCAAGCTACATGCACGAAAGCTTTGGCGGGCCATCAAAGAAGGCACCAAGGATCAAGAGGAGGACTGTTCGGCGATGGAGGCGATCCTCTCTGCCGTGCCTCCTGAGTACCTTGAGTCACTGGGGGCAAAGAACTCTGCAAAGGCTGCTTGGGACGCCCTAAAGGCCATGCGCATCGGGTCTGATCGCACGAAGAAGGCGAAGGGGTATGAGGCACCGCGTTCAGCGACGACGAGGCAGCGGAGGATTTCTTGCTCCACCTACAGTCGCTCGTCAGCATGGCGTCACCATCACTAACGACGAGGCAGTCACCAAGTACCTGCGCGTCGTCCTGCAAATGTACACACAAATCTCACTCTCCATCGAGACACTGATCGACATCTCCACCCTCACGATCGAGGATGTGACTGGGTGTTTGCGAGTGGTGGACGAGCGCGTGGAGGCAGCAACAACAACGGTCAGCGGCACGCTGCTGCTGATCGAGGAGTGGGTGGCCCGGATGCAGGAGAAGCGGTCCGGGGAAGGCTCCTCTAGTCGCGGCGGCGATGGCAAGTGCCATGGCAAGGCCCCGCAGAAGAATGAGAAGCAAGATCAAGATACAAGAGGTACGGAAATTTCAGAATTATGATGTGATATTTATGAAAAAAACCAATCATTCTATAGAGATGTTGGAAAACAAAAGCTTGCAACAAATGCAAGAAAAAGGGTCATATTGCAAGATATTGTAGATCTCAAGAAGATAAGGAGAAAAAGGCATACATCATGGAGAATGGCAGTGATGATGATGAGCCTACACTCCTTGCCATGGAAGTACGTGAACTTTGTTAGGATGCAAAGAATAAGTCTGGGTCTCTAGTGCTCAATGATGAGAAGGTTGCGCCAACACTATGCATTGAAGAGGAAGCTTTAGAGTCCAATGTATGGTATCTTGACAATGGTTAACCATATGGCAGGTCAACATTCAAACTTTGTAGACTTGGATGAAAGCATCAAAGGGCATGTCAAGTTTGGTGATGGTTCAATGGTACAGATCAAGGGAAAGGGCTCTTATCATGCTCCATTGCAAAAATGGCGAACGACGGCTTCTAAATGAGGTATATTATGTACCCCGGTTGTACCGTATATAATTAGCCTTGGTCAGTTTTCAGAAGCAGGCAATAAGATTTTCTTGAACGATGTTTGTGAAAGAAACGGAAAGCTACTAATAAAGGTATGAAGAACACCTAGGCTCTACAAGATTGTATTGCAAATTTGCAGCAGCAGTAGTATGGAGAAGAATGTTTCACCAGTAGAATGCAACGAGGAAGGTTCTCCTCGCAGACAAGACAGATCGAGTTTAGATTTCAACTCAAGTTTCAGTTCAGGCTTAGGTTATGAAAAACGGTTGCCACTTGCTAGTACCACCCTTGGCTCCAATGGGTGTCAAGAGCAAGGGGAGATCCATGAGCAGAGAAATCTCTCTGCTGTGGAAGATGTAGCATTACACAAAGCAAGATATATGGCACAGGAGACTCATGGAGTCATGAAGAGAAAAGTTTGGAAGCCAAAAGATAGATTCAATAATATAGAAGTAACATTAGGTGCATGTTCTAACACTGAGAACAACAGAGGAAGAAACATTCAAACAGCAAAGATTCGAAGTGATGGAAAAAAGAAAAGAAATATGTTGAGGGGATTGATAAGCCTACCCGGCTTTCCAGAGCAAGATGTCACCATGGGGATTTTGTTAAGAGAGATAATTGCTGAAAAGCAGATATCTCAAGAAAACAAATTAAGGGGGAGAATGTTGGAATTAATTTATTTTCTTGAGATGAAAAATAATTAAAGTGATTAGTGATGCTATACACTAGTTGATCCTTGAAGTTTCTAGTAAAGTTCAAAGAAATGAAATTAGTAGCAAAGAAAAGGAAGAAGTGAAACTGAACTCAACTATGTGTTGAAAAGATGCAAGTCAAAAGCAAACTGAGTTTTCCTAGTTAGGAGGTGCTTGATACTACTAAAAGCTACTGGAATGTTCATGCAGCTTAGCTGTAAATTGAAGGGCAGATCTATGGAGTTTAGCAAGACGAAGTGGTAAATAGAACTTGACTATTAGCTTGCATTTGTGCAGCAATGAGTTGTATATGAGTGGTCTGTTACTTAGCTATGGCTGTACTTTAGCAAACCGACCCAAAGGGTCTATATAAGGACATGTTGAGCTCCTTTTGAAATAAGTTATTAAATTAGATTGAAAGGGTTGCTAGCTTCAGATAGCCTTGAGCTGTATGTAGATTGAAGCAAGTTACAAAGAAAGAGTGTTGTTCTAACTTCTGAGCTGTATTTGTATGTGAGAGAAGAGATAATAAACATTAGTGTCTGAAGATACTGCATCAGTTCAGTTTGCCACATTCTAGAGTAGCAGAGCTGCTGTGTGTGTGCTCTCTGTTCTCACCCTCTCTTCTACCTCCAGCCTGCGTGTGTGCGCTGGTGAGCCTGCTGCTCACTTGTGAAGATCTAGCGCCAACAGACGATCGCCGTGGCCGCCAGGACCCAGGAAAGACGCGAACATTGGGGGTCGTGCATGTTACGGTCTCTCTCGTGCCCCAGAGCAGGCAAGTGAGGGAACGGTCCACGTCGAGGCATGGTTGGCATGACAAATCATCTGTGGCTGATAGGAGACACAGGTATGGCCAACACGCAACCTGATGCAGCACTCGGCACCAGCGGCGTCAAGTTTGGATGCCAGGGATCGCACTATCCATCATGCCACACGAGGTCCATCGCTCATGGCTAGTCCAAACCCCTATAAGACTTAGAACTCCTCGTCAACCATCATCCAGAGGAGGGATGGGGATGCGAACCGATCTAATGATCCTCGACGGAGCGACAACAACAGAAGCTGCCCTCCAGGAGGGCAACAGCCCGCTGTAGGGAGCAAGGGCCACGGTGGCTGCCTTGGCCCTGCCTGTTGAGCCAGGCGCGAAAGGCTCGATGACTTCCCCTAGACTACTATCGGCCCAACCCACCTGCCGCTGGCTGTGCACGGAAATGCAGGATGCCCAGGGTGCCTAGCTGTCCCCCTCCCTTATCACAACAGGAAGACGCCTCCTTGCCCCTACCACCCAGATGCTTGCGACACGGCGCAGTTCCCATGGCACAGGACAACAATGGGACTCTGCAACTGGCTTCTGGAGGTGCGAGCGCGAGGGTGGCTACACCTCCTCCCTCGTCCACACCACATGTTTCGCCAGTGACCCTGTCAAGCGCATGCAGTGGCCACACCTTGGAGCTCCAGAACAGTCATCGAGGCAGTGGCCACAAGTGCTCCACGCCCAGACGGACACCCAGGGAGCCAGCACCTGAGGTCGACAACACCAGAAACCATTGGTGCAACACAGACAGGAACAATGACTACAGTAGCCGATCACCGCACCCGCCAGCAGCTCCAGGCTGCATTGATTTTTATTCAATCTCACCTGATCCACCAGTGTTTCACAGGCCGCCGTCTCCCACTGCAGAACTTAGAGAGGTGGTGTGACCACGGCCTGCACCATCTACAACGACCAGGCAATCCCCCCGATCTTGTCATGGCTTGCCACGCAACCTACTGCCCCAGAACAGAAGGTTCTGCCCCAACTGCATGTAGCGCACAAAAACCATGGCGCCGAAATCTGCACCGGCTGCACAGCAGAGCGCGGCGGCCAGCTTTATCGACAATCACACTACAGAGTACAGACTGCAATGCCAGTGCTCTAAAGGCCGCCACAGCGGGCTGCGGAGGCAAGAAGCAGCTTTCTGCCCCACAGCGCAAGAGCGTGTGCATTGTGGCAGCGTCCTAGCCACGCAGAGGCTGGTGAAGTCCTCATGAAGAAGCTTGGCTTTGTGGAAGGCGGGGATCGATTGGCGGATGATGCGCTGCCTCGCTATTTCAAGCTCTTCGGCGGCCCACTTTTTGGGCCGATGGTCAAGGCATTGACAGCGTTGTGCGGCCTCAACAGCAACACTGGCGCTAGCAGCTCCTAGGGGCTACATTTGGTCATTCATGTTTTATGTTTAGCCACGACCACCTGCATCTTAGCTTCAGTCCAGGTGTCGTCATCTTCAGAACTTCAGTTCTTTGTGGTCCATGAAGGATGCGCGGGTGTTGGCAAGGGGCGCAAAGTCGCCAAAGTGACCTCCACAATGTCTTCGTCGCAGTGTCAAAATACGTCCATGTACCGCTGCATCTGCAGCTATGCTTCACTCACCAGCGCTGGCAGCCAGGGGCCCGAGTCAGCTGTTTGCTGCTGGTTTCAGACAGAGAACAAAGTTGTGACCTCTCAGTGCTAGTTCATTTGCCTTTCCATGCTTGTGCTGTGCTGCCAGGCTCTAAGGTTACCTAGAATTGGAAGGAAATTGGTTTTCCATGTCACAAAAAAATGTAACATCCTGTGCTGGAATGTGCGAGGTCTCAATGACGTGGTCCAGCAAGATGCCATAAGCCTGCTGGTTAAAGACACAGCCGCCTCCATTGTATGCCTGCAGAAAACAAAGCTACAGAACATGGACCTGGGCACCGTCAGGCGTATGGTGGGTGCAAAATTCGCAAGCAATTTCATTGTCCGACCTGCGGCCCAAACAAGAGGTGGCATCCTCCTAGCGGCAAATGAGGATTATTTCCAACTATCGGACCACCACTTATCTGCAAACGCCATGACGGCAACCAGCACCATGAGAGCAGATGGGACTAAATGGAAGATCACTGTGGTGTATGACCCACAAGGTGACGATGAAAAACAACAATTCCTCCAAGAACTCAAGTCGCTGCCCAGAACAGCACATAGAAGGTGGTTGATCCTTGGAGATTTCAACTTGATCTATCAGGCTGAGGACAAGAACAACTCAAACCTAAACCAACGTCTAATAGGTGCATTCAAAGCTGCAATTGATGAATGGAACCTAAAAGAAATAGGTCTCAATGGCTGCGATTTTACTTGGAGCAATGAAGAGGACAAACCCACTCTAACAAGGATCGACATATTGCTTTGCACCCTGGACTGGGAATTATTATTCCCAACATGCTTCCTACATTCCCTGCCCTGAATATCGGACCACACACTTCTGCAAGGGGAAGTTGAGCATTACCAAAATACATCCTTCCACTTTGAGAATTTTTGGGTACACATAGATGGATTCAAGGAGGTGGTGCAGCAGATTTGGAACAAGCCAGTTCACTCTGCCTTGCCGGAACACGAAATTGGCGAGTGACAAAAGGCATCAGCAGATAACACAAAGAGAAAGTTGGGGACATGTGGCTGCAGTTGGCCATTGTTTTTTTTCTCGAAAACGCAGGAGAGCTGCGCTTCATTATATTAAGAAGAAAGAAAGGGGCTAGAGCCCTACAACACACGCCACACACAAACCCCACACAAACTCAGAAATTACATTCGCGCCCGAAACAAGAAAGGGAAGTGACCAAAAAGACTAGCACTAAGCTAACCACCAAGGAGAGGGGCTGTCAAAGATGACAGACCCTTAGCTCCTGCTAGACTCCACAAATGGCGCTCTTCTCCAGCAAGCAGTTGGCCATTGTCAAAGAGGTCCTGTTGCAACTTGAAGTGGCACAGGAGACCAGACTGCTCACAAGCCAGGAAGCTGTGAACTGCGCCACCGATTAAAAGCAAGGAGCACCAGGTTCGGAGCCATAGGAAAATCCAGGATCAGACAATGTTCTAGACTGGCATACATCCGCAGTGGACAGGCAAACACAATTTTTTCACATTAGAGCCAGCACAAGGTTGAGGAAAAACTACATCCAATCACTGCACACGGACAGGGGTGTACTCATTGCGCATAATGAGAAAGAAAAAGTGGTGGCCAACTATTTCTCAGAGCACCTGGGCTCAGTTGCACAGAGAGTAAGAACTTTCAACAGGGACATGCTTGGATACGTCCCCAAGTGACCTCCTAGCTGGAGGCACCATTTACACAGGATGAGATCAAGGACACCATAACCTCCCATGTCGTCCCATAAAGCGCTAGGTACAGATGGGTTTATCAGAGCCTTTTTGAAAACCTGTTGGGACATAATCAAGAATGATATCACGGCAGCAATTAACACCATCTTCTCGCTAAACTCCCAAGGTTCTGAAAGGTTAAATTCAGCAAACATTATCCTACTCCCAAAGAAGGTGGACGCAATGCGAGTGACAGACTTCCAGCCAATCAGTCTCATTCACAGCATCGCAAAGATATTTGCCAAGCTGCTTCCAAATAGATTGGCGCTGATGTTGGACTCCCTAGCATCCAAATCCCAAAGCCCTTTCATAAAAGGAGCATCCACAACAATTTCTGTTATGGCCGGCATCTCCTATGCCAGGCAGCGCCGTGCAGGTGGCTAGGAGGGCCGGCATAGGCGCTGTGTGCAGGAATTAGATGGGCGAACAGCCCAGTTATCGTCATTAGGGGTTTATTTGTTAATTTCCATAGCAGACATATAAATAGTTGTAAAACACTTTAAGCAATAGCGATCATCTTGATTGCCGGCTTCCCCTGGGAACTCTAGCCGCCTCTCCTGCCTCTGTTCTGCGCCGTGACCACGGCGCCAATTCGCCGCCCTCGGCCACCACGAGTTCGCCCAGCCACCAACCACCCCTACAAACCTACGTAGTCAGCCCGGTAGGATCCGTAATCCTATCAATCTGGTATCAGCTATGTCAGGTCCTCCTCCTAGCACCACCGTCACCGCCCTGTCTCCATGGCTGCCTCGGCAGCTGCCTCCACGGCTGCCTCGGCCGCTCCCCGCCACCGGGGTCACCACGTCGGCCTGGCTGGTGCCGCAGCCCTCCCCGCCGCTGTCCACCGCCCGGCGCTGCTCCCCCGACTGCTGTCCCCGGAGCAGATGTCGGGGCCATCCACGACCTAGCGCACACCGTGGCGTGCATTCAGGCCTTCCTCACCGGCCAGTTTTTGGCTTCACCACCACCACCGCCCGGCCCGGCGTCAATGTCCCGACCATCGGGCGCTCATGGCCCCAACGACGGCACCCGGTGTTCCGATCCATCTACTACGGATGCCGCCATCGCCGTCCCAGATTCCGCGGTACATGCTGCCATCATCCCCAAGCCCGATCTACACGATGGCGACATCCCCGACCCCAAGCACCGGATTGCTCTTGGCCTCCCTCCCCAGTGCATCTACCCCTGCGGGGTGGGGCGCTCGCCACCAAAGCCGAGGGCATCTTCTTCGGCGGCATTGATGGCCCCCTCTTCTACAAGTAGCCACCGCGGCCCCGGGGGGGGGTGCTTCAACCCTCGCTGCCCCGGTGCTCACCAGCCCAGAGCTGTTCGCTCCGGCACCGGGCTTCCATCCTCCGCGTTACTACAAGCTCGACTTCCCAACCTATGACGGTGTCAAGGACCGCCTCAACTAGCTGAACCACTGCGAGCAGTTCTTTCGCGGTCAGCGTACCCTCGTCTCAGATCGTACATGGCTAGCGTTGTACCACCTCATGGAGTCAGCGCGGACGTGGTACCATGCCCTCGAGCAGGATGAGGGTGTGCCAAGCTGGGAGCACTTCAAAGAGCTGTGCACCCTCCGGTTCGGCCCTCCCGTGTATGGCACACAGTTGGCTGAGTTGAGCCGCCTGCCGTTCTACTCCTCGGTCCAAGAGTACGCCGAGCGCTTCAACGCGATCGTCTGCCACTCCGGCAACTTGTCTTCATCCCAAAAGGCCGAGCTCTTTGTCGGGGGGCTTCCCGAGACCATCAAGGTGGACGTGGAGCAGGCCTTGCGCCCTAACCTCCGACGGCCATGTACCTCGCCAAGGCATTTGAGCGTCGCATCGCGGCAAACCACACCGGCGCCAGCACCCGCCCCAACGCCAAGGCGCGCCTCCCCCGCCATGGTCGACTCCGCCTCCCACTAGGACTCCGGCTGCACCAGCGCCCACATGTCCGTTTCGCCGCCTCACTCCGGCTGAGATGGCGGAACGTCGCCGTCAAGGGCTTTGCTTTAATTGCGACGAGCCCTATGTTCGTGGCCATGTGTGTCAACGTCTCTTCTACCTAGAGGCTGCCGATTACGTCGACGACGGCGTTCCAGAGGCTGCTGCTGCTATCCAAGACGGGCAGGCTGTCGAAGACTCCCCTACGCGAGGAATAGCTGAGATGCCTATCCAACCCACCGCGTCCCTGTACGCCATTGCTAGGCTCCGGGCGGACAATCTGCTGCCGATGAATGTGCATGGGCACTGGCTGGTGGCGCTCCTCGACTCGGGTTCCACGCACAACTTCGTCCACACCAACACTCTACGGTGCCTGCAGCTGCTCACCGCCCCCCACCCGTCCCTGCGGGTGTTGGTGGCCAACGGGGACCGCCTCCCATGCGAGGGTCTTGCTCAGAACGTCGCCCTTGCCATTGGCACGGAGGAGTTCACCATCGACTGCTACAACATCAATCTCGGCGGCTTCGACCTTATCCTCGGCGTGGAGTTCGCATGTTGGGCCCGATCCTCTGGGACTTTGAGGATTTGTGCATGGCTTTCACCAAGGGCTCCCGTCGAATCCTCTGGAAGGGGCTGGGCTCACCACGGGACGACAGCCACGAGCCGGTTGTGCGCGGTCTCGGTGACGCCCGCACAGCCCTGCTTCTGCAGTTCTTCACGCCGGTGTTCGAGGAGCCGCGTGGGCTGCCGCCAGCGCGACCATACGACCACCGCATCTACCTCCTGCCGGGTACCACGCCGTCGCCGTGCGCCCTTATTGCTACCCCCGGCTGCAGAAGGACAAGCTGGAGCGTCAGTGCGCCGCCATGCTCGCCCAATGCATCATCCGACCAAGCACGTCGACTTTCTCCGCCCCAGTCCTGTTGGTTGGCAAGGCGGATCGTTCGTGGCGCTTCTGCATCGACTATCGCACCCTGAACGCCAAGGCGTCGAAGGACAAATTTCTGATCCCGGTCGTCGACGAGCTTAAAGGGGCTCGCTTCTTCACCAAGCTCGACTTAAGGTTGAGCTACCACCAGGTGTGCATGCACACGGACAACATTGCCAAGACCGCGTTCCGGACTCACCAGGGGCTGTTCGAGTTCTTGGGGATGCCGTTCGGACTCTCCAATGCGCCGGCGACGTTCCAGGCCCTGATGAACGACGTATTCCGCCCGTTCCTGCGCTGGTTCGTGCTGGTGTTCTTTGACGACATTCTTATTTACAGCTCGTCGTGGGCCGAACACCTGCAGCACATTTGCCTCATCTTTGAAGCACTTCGGGCACACCATCTCCACCTCAAGCGTTCCAAGTGCTCGTTTGGGCGCTCTCGGTGTCCATCTGGGGCACGTCATTTTAGTGGACGACGTGGCCATGGACGCCGACAAGGTGGCTGCAGTCGCCTCCTGGCCAGCACCCCACTCTGTCCCGGGGTCTTCGCGGGTTCCTAGGACTCGCGGGGTACTACAGGAAGTTCATCCATGACTTCGGCCTCATCGTGGCGCCCCTCATCCACCTCCTGCGCTGCGATGCCTTCACCTGGTCCGAGGAGGCGGAGGCCGCGTTCGAGGCGCTCAAGGTCGCCCTCTCGATGGGCCCCGTCCTACAGATGCCCGACTTCGACAAGCAGTTCGTCGTCGACTGCGCCGCCTCCGGTGCGGGGTTTGGCGCGGTGCTTCACCAGGACGCGAGGCCCCTTGCGTTCTTCAGCAGGCCCTTACGCTGCCTCATCACAAGCTCGCTGTGTACGAACGTGAGCTGATCGGGCTGGTCCAGGCTGTCTTGGCACTGGCGTCACTACTTGTGGAGGCCCAACTTCCTCGTCCGAACCGACCACTACAGCCTGAAGTACTTGCTAGACCAGCGCCTCTCAACGGTGCCTCAGCACCAGTGGATCAGCAAGCTCTTTCGCTACGACTTCACCGTCGAGTACCGCCCCGGCCGCCTCAACACTGTGGCGGATGCTCTCTCGCCGCGATGCAGAGGGGGAGGCTGCAGCTGTCCTGGCTCTCCCAGGGCCCTCCTTTGCCCTCGTCGCTGACATCAGGAGGGCCACTGCGGCTGCCCCGGACGCCCAGCAGCTCCTCGGTCGCCTGCACGCCGGCGAGTTGGATGCGCCATGGCGGTTGCCGGACGGCCTGTTACTACACGAGACGCGCCTCAACATTCCAGATCACGACGATTTACGCCACCAGGTGCTGTCCCTTGCGCATGCAGCAGGGCACGAGGGAGTGCAGAAGGCGCTCCACCGGCTCCGTGCTGAGTTCTTCATCCCCCAGGACCGCAACCTTGTTCAGGACTGGGTCCGGTCCTGCCGCACATGCCAACGCAATCAAGACTCAAGCCTTGCAACCCGCCAGGCTGCTCCAGCCGCTCGAAGTTCCATCCCAAGTGTGGGCGGACATCTCTATGGACTTCATCGAGGGCCTTCCCAAGGTTGCAGGGAAGTCGGTCATACTCACGGTGGTCGACTGCTTCTCCAAGTACGCACATTTCATCGCGCTAGGCCACCCCTACACTGCTGCCTCCGTCGCCTGGGCCTTCTGTGACGGCATCGTGCGCCTGCACGTGTTCCCGTCATCTATCATCAGCGATCGGGACCCGGTGTTCACTGGGCATGTTTGGCCGAATCTCTTCAAGATGGCCGGCATCGCGCTGCGCATGAGCACCGCTTTTCATCCCCAGACAGACAGCCGATCCAAGGTGGTCAACAAGGTGATCGCTATGTACTTGCGTTGTGTGACAGGTGACCGACCACGCGCTTGGGTGGACTGGCTGCCTTGGGCGGAGTACTACAATACGTCCTTCCACGCTGCCCTCCGTACCATGCCATTTGAGGTTGTCTACGGCAGGCCGCCCCCGCCCATGCTTCCATACCAGGCGGGCTCCGCTCGCATCGACACCGTCGACACCATGCTCCGGGACCGTGACGAGCTCCTTGCTGAAATCCGCCAACGTCTCCTCCAAGCGCAGCAGCTGTCCCGGAAGTACTACGATGCTGCTCACCGGGATGTGGAGTTCGCAGTGGGCGACTGGGTCAGGCTGCGCCTTCTCCACCGCTCCACGCAGTCCCTTGATCCGTGAGCCAAAGGGAAGCTTAGACCACACTACGCTGGTCCGTTCCAGATCTTGGAGCGCATCGGCAAGGTCGCTTACCGGTTGGCGCTGCCGGAGAGCTCCCGCATCGATGATGTGTTCCACGTGGGCCTCCTCAAGACGCACAAGGGTGACCCTCTAGCTGCTGCAGGGCCTCTGCCACCATTGCTCGACAGTCGTCTGCTTCCAGCTCCTCAGGCAGTGCTGTGCGCCACGGCTTCTGGCACCTGCTGGTGCAGTGGGTCAGCTTTCCCAGCGAGGAGAAAACTTGGGAGCCACTGGAGGACTTTAAGGTGCAATTTCCCGACTTCTAGCTCGAGGACGAGCTGTTTGCGCAGGCGGGGAGAGATGTTATGACCGGCATCTCCTACGCCAGGCAGCGCCGTGCAGGTGGCTAGGAGGGCCGGCATAGGCGCCGTGTGCAGGAATTAGATGGGCTAACAGCCCAGTTATCGTCATTGGGGGTTTATTTGTTAATTTCGATAGCAGACATATAAATAGTTACAAAACTCTTTTGGTGAGAATTAAGCAATAGCAATCATCTTGATTGCCAACTTCCCCTAGGAGCCCTAGCTGTCTCTCCTGCCTCTGTTCTGCGCCGTGACCATGGCGCCAATTCGCCGCCCTTGGCCACCACGAGTTCGCCCAGCCACCAACCCCCCTACAACCTACGTAGTCAGCCTGGTAGGATCCGTAATCCTATCAATTTCCTTTATGTCCAAAACATGATGCACACGTCATAGAAACAGAAGTTGCTAGCCATCTTCCTAAAGCTCGACATACACAAAGCTTTTGACACCATCAGTTGGCCATACACCCATACCTATCAGAGATACTGCAGGCAATAGGCTTCAGACCACGCTGGCATGAGTGGGTGTCGATCCTTTTCCACACCTCACCGACTACTAAACAGCCAGCAGACCAGCCTTCAGTCATAAGAGGGTTCATCAGGGTGACCCTCTATCGCCCACGCTATTCATACTCGCCATGCATCCACTGCAGCAAATGCTGGACATGGCAACTCAGTACGGTGTACTCACCACTACCTCTAACGGCAGCAAGATGGAGAACATCCATGTACACGGATGATGCCGCAATTTTCATCAATCGACTCAAGAAAGATCTCGATGCCATCACAACCACCCTACATGAATTTGGCAGAGTATCGAGCCTACACATAAATATGCAAAAGCGCATAGTCCACCCGATCAGACACTAAGACATCGACCTCGACCATGTCCTAGCCTCCTTCACAGGAATAAGAGCATCATTCCCATGCTGCTATTTGGGGCACATTGGACAGTGGCCGCCGGGATGGAAGAGCAAAATGCTGAACAGAGCTAATAGGCAGACTTTGGTCACCACAGTACTATCCACAATGCTCACTTACCACCTCAACATGTTTGTTATGACCGGCATTTCCTATTCCAGGCACCAACACACAAGTGGTTAAGGCCCTATAATTAAGAATAGGAGCTGGCTTGTTTAGATGGGCTAATAGCCCAATTATCTTTGTTTGGTATTTTCCTAGAGGGACATACAAATAGCTTGTAAACATTATTGGTGGAATTAAGCAAAGCAACAACATTAGTTGCTAGGCTTCCCTGAAGCCCTAGCCGCCTCTCCACCTGTCCTCGGTGCCAGGATCATGGGGCGTCGACACGCCACCCTTGCCACCCTTGCCAACCGCGCCCTTGCCCTCCTTTCTTCCACCCTTACAACCTACGCAACAACTCCAGCAGGAATCTACGTCCTATCAATCTGGTATCAGAGCAGTGTCAGGTTCTCCCACCATAACCTTGCCACCGCCACCACCCACCACCACCTTGCCATCGCCTCCTGCCACCACCTCTACGCTGGCGGCCCCCCACCGCCCCCACTTCCAACCCCTTCGGCCCCGCCTGCGCCATCACCAATGTCACCAGATCAACTAACCACGGCGGTCATTGATCTCGGCCCCTCTGTTGCCACGATCCAAGCGTACCTCGCCGCCCTGTAGCTACCGCCACCGCAGCGCCGCTGGCTTTTCCATCAGGTATGCCCAACTATGGGACGACTGCGATCTCTTTTCCGAGCACGCCGCCGACCACTCAGGTTCCCATCCATCTATTGCGCATGCCGCTGTCGCCGCCGCCAATTCCATCCTATGTATTGTCCCCGACCATGGGACCAGTCTACATGATGGTGTCACCGCATGCACCCACCACCACTATCACCCCTACTCCGACTAACGGGGCTATGGTTCTGCCCGATGGGTCACTCACCGCCACTGATGGGATCTTCTACGGGGGGTTGATGGCCCCCTCCTCTATGACGGCAGCCCGCTGCATGGCCCCTCCGGCGCGTCGCCGTCCTCCAGCAGTGCCGTGGTCCCAGCAGCCCATGGGGCTGACCAGGGCAACCATCCCCTACGCTTCTACAAGCTGGAGTTCACAACGTATGATGGCGTCAAGGATCCCCTAAACTGGCTCAACCATTGTGACTAGTTTTTCCGTGGGCAACGCACAATAGCATCGGATCGCACCGAGCTCACGTCGTATCACCTCACCGACGCGTCCCAGATGTGGTACTACCCTCTCAAGCAGGACGAGGGTACACCAGCGTGGAATCGCTTCAAGGAGCTGTGCAACCTGCGCTTTGGGCCGGCAATCCATGGTACCCGCCTGTCCGAGCTTGCCCACTTGCCCTTCCTCTCGATGATGCAGGAGTATTCCGACCACTTCAACGTGGTGCTCTGCCATGCTTGGAACCTGTCAGCTCTTCAAAAGGCAGATTTGTGTGTGGGTCAGGATCTCCAGATAGCCATGGACTTTGTGCAGGCTTTCGAGCAGTGTGCCATGGCTGTGACGGCACCGATGCCGATCACTGCTCCACGTCCGACACAGGCACACAGCCCCTGCAGCGGGCACTCCCAGCACCATCCCTGTTACCTGTGGCTCCCTCGACATCGATGGGCGCCCCCTGGCGCTGCTCGCTCCTCAGCAGCCAGTGGGCCAATAGGCCCCTGACCGCCCCTTTCGTCGTCTGACGCTGGCCGAACAGCTTGAACGTACTTTGGGCTATGTTACAACTGCGATAAGCTCTACGTCCGGGGTTACTAATGCCAGCGGCTCTTCCACTTGGAGTTGGACGACTTCCTCGAAGATAAGGTTCCAATGGATGTGTTTCTGGAGGACACTGCGGCTCCTCCTGGCCGCTGCAGCCCCAGTCGTCTCCCTCCACGCCATTGCCAGCGTTCGAACAGGGAAGATGATGCATCTCCACGTCTACGTCCACGGGCATCATCTGTTGGCACTCCTCGACTCGGGCTCTACACACTTCATCCTGAGTCATGCGCCAACTTCATTTGTTCACAGCTCCGGGCACCGTACCATGCGGATTTTGGTGGCCAATGGTGATCGGGCGCCCTGCGAGGGCGGTCCCTCGTGACATCGCGTTGTCCATCGGCACCAAGGAATTCACCATCTCCTGTTTGGCGGCTTCGATGTCATCCCCGACGTCGACTTTCTGTGTACCTTGGGCCCCATCCTGTGGGACATTGAGGTCTTGTCTATGTCCTTCACGTGTGGCTCTCAGCGCCTCTAGAAAGGCATCAGCTCCCCCACGGCGACATTTGGGAGCTGGCTGCGACACCCAGCAGCCCCTGTTGGAGCGCCTCCTCAACCAGTTCGGCGACGTGTTCGAGCCGCATGGCCTGTCCCCGGTGCGCCGCTACGACCACCGCATCCACCTGCAGCCCGAGACGAACCCCGTCGTTGTCCACCCGTATAGGTACCCGCAGCTCCA
The DNA here is from genome assembly GCA_015844335.1 of Chrysopogon serrulatus. Taxonomy (NCBI): domain Eukaryota; kingdom Viridiplantae; phylum Streptophyta; class Magnoliopsida; order Poales; family Poaceae; genus Chrysopogon; species Chrysopogon serrulatus. The sequence goes on along the minus strand of JADLZL010002315.1, from coordinate 1,124,915 downwards.
GAAGGATAAGTTGGAACATCAGTGCAAGGCCATGCTCACCCAGGGCATCATCAGGCCGAGTACATCGATGTTCTCCGCTCCCGTCCTCGTGCGGAAGAGTGAAGTCCTGGCGCTTCTGCATCAACTACCGCGCACTTAATGAGATGACGTCCAAGGACAAATTCCTGATCCTGGTGGTCGACGAGTTGCTTGATAAGCTCCACGACGCCCGCTTCTTCACCAAGCTTGACCTCCGCTCAGGCTATCATCAGTGAGCATGCACCCGGCCGATGTCCAAAAGACCACCTTCTAGATCTTCAAGTTCCTCATGATGCCGTTCGACATCACCAATGTGCCGGCTACCCTCTAGGCCCTTGATGAATGACATCCTCCAGCCATTCTTACGCAGGTTCGTCCTTGTGTTTCTCAATTACATCATCTACAGCTAGTCATGCAGCACGCCCACCTCGTCCTCAACGCGCTCCAGACACACCATCTTCACCTCAAGCGGTTGAAGTGCTCCTTCGGTTGCTTATCTGGGCCACGTCACCTCCGCCAACAATGTCGCTATGGATAGCGACAAGATGGACACTGTGGCCTCATGGTCGAATCCACGCTTAACAAGGGGTTTATGGGGCTTCCTTAGTTTTGCGGCCTACTACCGCAAGTTCATCCGCAACTTCGGCATGATCGTTGCGCCTCACCCACCTACTGCGTAACAATTCCTTCTCCTAGACAGACGAGGCTACTGAGGTTTCACGGCACTTAAGCGCGCCTTGTCGTCAGGCCCAGTGCTTCAGATGCCCGTCTTCAACCAGTTCTTTATTGTCGAGCCGACGCCTCCGATGCCGGCCTCGGGGCGATTGTCCACTAGGAGGGTGGACAGTCGCACGTTCGCCGCCCACCACCTCAAGCTGGTGGCCTACGAGCGGGTGCTTATCGGTCTTGTGCAGGCGGGCGGCAGGACCTATGGGGTCATCGCTTCCTCGTCCGCACCGACCACTTCGCCCTGAAGTCCTTGCTCAACCAGTGCCTCTCCACGGTTCCACAGCACTAATGGACTTCACCGAGGAATACCGCCCAGGCCGGTTGAGCACGGTTGCGGACGCGCTCTTCCCAGGACATCAACTCGCAGTGCCGTACGCCGCGGCCTTGGCCATCTCTGGGCCTTCCTTCGCGTTTCTCAACGACGTCCGTGCCGCCACGACGACGGCCGACAACGCGCAACACATCCTACGATTGTTGCAAAATGACTCCGTCGGCAAGCCGTGGTGCATGGTAGGCCTCTTACTGCATGGCTCCAGCATCTACATCCCAGCCGCCACCAGGCCTTGACACTGGCGCACACCGCCTGGCACGGGGGTTTCAAAAGACCCTGCAACGACTCCGTGGCGACTTCTTTATCGCCGGTAACCGTTCCCTTGTTTCAGATTTCGTCCGCACCTGCGGCACGTGCTAGAGAAACAAGACCCAAGCTCTGTAGACGACCAGCCTGCTCCATCCACTCGTAGTGACGTCGCAGGTTTGGGCCGACACCTCGATGGACTTCATTGAAGGCTTGCCCAAGGTCAGTGGCAAGTCCGTCATCCTCACGGTGGTGGATCGCTTCTCCAAGTACATTCATCGCCCTTGGCCACCCCTACACCGCTGCATCCGTCACCCGTGCTTTCTTCAAGGGGATTGTGCGCCTGCAAGGTTTTCCCTCTTCCATCGTCAGCGACCATGACCCCATCTTCACAGGTCATGTGTGGCGTGACCTCTTCAAGATGGCTGGCATCACTACGCGTGAGCACGGCCTTCCATCCACAGACGGACGACCAGTCAGAGGTCGTCAATAAGGTGATTGCCACCCTCGAGCTTTGGTGGAGTGGTTACTGTGGGCGGAGTACTGCTAAAACACTTTGTTTCACTCTGCGCCCCCCCCCCCCCCGACCACTTCCTTTCAGGTGGTCTATGGCCGGCCTCCGCCACCGCTGCCACCTTATTCGGCCGGATCAGCCCATACCAACGCGGTGGACAACTTGCTGCATGACTGCCATGAGTTCCTTGCCAAGGTACGTGAGGGCCAAGGGAAAACTTGGACCCCGCTACGCCGGTCTGTTCCAGGTGTCGGAACGCATCGGCCCCTTCGCCTACCTCCTACAGCTTCCGGAGGGCGCTCGCCTGCATGATGTATTCCATGTGAGTTTGATCAAGCCGCACAAGGGAGATCCACCAAAGGGCCTGCTCCCCTTCCACCTAAGTTGGAGGCTCTTCGCGCCTAACTTCGGTGGGGCTCATGGCATGTCCTCATCAAGTGGCTTGGCATGAACGACGACGAGGCAACCTGGGAACCATTACAAGCATTTCAGGCCCTCTACCCTAGCTTTCAGCTCGAGGACAAGCTGTTTCTCCAGGCAAGGAGAGATGTTATGATTGGCATCTCCTATTCCAGGCGCAAAGGCACAAGTGGCTAAGGCCCGATAATTAAGAATAGGAGCGGGCTTGTTTAGATGGGCTAATAGCCCAATTATCTTTATCTGGTACGTTCCTAGAGAGACATATAAATAGCTTGTAAACATTATTGGAAGAATTAAGCAAAGCAACAACTTTAGTTGCTAGGCTTCCCTGAAGCCACCTCTCCTCCTGTCCTCGGCACCGCGATCACGGCGTCGACACGCCGCCCTCGCCAACCTCGCCCTCTCCCTCCTCTCTTCCACCCTTACAACCACCCTTACAACCTACATAGCAACTCCGACAGGACTCTACGTCCTACCAATGTTCCCCATTGCGGTTTGGGCAAGAAAAAAGATAGACAAAATCTGAAGATCGTTTCTGTTGACGATCAAAAATGATTGGAAGTGGGAATTAATTCTTGGACAAAGTTCTTATTGTTATATGGAAACAAAAATATATTTGGAATATTATTTGGAGGTCCAAGACAGGAAAGAAGGAAAAAATAGGGTGCTTCTTCTGTTGAACCGGGCCAAGCCAGCTGCCCCCATGCCTGACCTGTTCCTGCCAGTAGCTTTGCATGTGGTTGCCATGGTGCTGCTAGTACAGGCATGGCATGGTTAGAGAGGTAAAGATGGAGTGGAGAGCTAAAGTAATACACGTGCATGCATTCAAGGTTGGCCTGCTGCTAGCCTTGCCTTGCTACGTGTGTTTTCTGTCCCTGCTATGCACACGTTGCCTGCTGCTGCCTGCATCCCTGTTTCCTGCTGCATGCTGCTGCCGTGACCGACAGCCGGCCAGGCCAGTTGGCCAATCGGCTAGGCTGGCTGGTTCCCTGCACTTGCACCCTGCTGCACTGCACCCAGGCGTGATGACCGGCTTAGCTGATGTAAAGGCCGGACAGGCCGCTCGCTAGCCAGTGCTACTGCGTGCGCCACAGCCCAGCTGGCTTGGCCGGTTTGGGACCCAGCCTGGCCGGTTTGGAACCCGGCCAGGCCGTTTTTCCCTGGTGCTTCCTGGCTATGCTGTTTCTTGTGCCCGTAAAAACCGCCTAAGCTGGTTCAGAAACCGGCTAGTCCGGTTTGTCTGTTCAGTTCAACTATGACTCGTCGTGGTTGAGATTTGGACGGGGTTTTTGATGAGAAACTTGGAGACTACGATCTGGAGTTGTTTCCTATTGGGATAAGACCATCCTCCTCTATATATGTGACAGGATCACGGCCGATTGAAGGATCCAACACTCAACCGTCAAAAACACATCTGGCCCTCAAATTTTACCCTTTTCCAACCCCTCTTGCTATTCGTTGTTGCTCTCGACGAGTTTCAACAGCATCCTAGGAGGCCTTGCTGGTCCTATGATATCTTTCGTGTGCATCCCTCGGACGGGTCTTCCCAAGGGGTGTTCCAGAGCTACATCGGTGAAGAACATGTCCTAAATCGGCCCTACCGGTCTCTAGATCGGTTCAATCGATTCCACTAAGTTCTTCTCGTGTTTTAGGTTGGATCGCAACCTCTTGGGCATGCTAGCCCCTGCTGGTGTGTTGCTTAGTGCAATTCTAACGTCAACAGTTTCTTTGGAAAGGAGATGAGAACGCTAATGGAGGCCAGTGCCTGGTAAATTGGCCAACCATCTGCATGGCAAAGGACTTCGGGGGAATGGGGTTGCCAGACTTAGATTTGGGAGAGCATTGCGCCTCCGATGTAGGTGGCAGGAATGGACAGATGACTCCAAACCGCGGGTGGGAACAGAAGTACCACGTAAGGATATAGATCGCCTCCTGTTCAACGCCTCCACCACGGTCACAATTTGCAATGGATACAAAGCCCGGTTCTGGCATCACACCTGGCTAGAATGGGAGGTTCCCAAATATCAGGCTCCTAACCTCTTCAAGCTGACATGCAGAAAAAAAAATAGCACGGTCAGCCAGTAATTACACAATGGGAGTTGGATCAGATCACTGTGGACGCGTATCACAGCAACAGCACAAATCAGGGAGTTCATTGACCTGGGGATCAGATTACTAAATGTGCAGCTGCAAGAGGATATGTAGGACTCAAATCACATTGATGTAAACAGCTGACATAAATTACTCCACTCGCTCAGCATAAAGGATACAATTTCAAGGTTCACATCAGCAATTTCAGCATGACCTCATCTGGATGGCACATGCAGAAAGCAAATGCAAAGTCCACGCCTAGATCCTCATGCATGATAAAATCCTAAAGGCAGATAAATCTTCAAAAGAGAGGATGGCCGTACAAGCAGCACTGTGTCTTGTGTAATAGGCTCCAGGAGACAGCGGTGCATCTCTCCTTGCTGCGCCCTTTCGCTAGAGCAGTTTGGAACCAAGTTCTGTCCTAGGGAAATTTCAGTGTGCAGCAACCACAACATGATTCTACATGCTTTGCCAATTGGTGGGTGGAGGCAGCAAGCAAGGTGCCAAAACAAGACCAAAAGCGGTTCAATGGAATCCTCATTTACGTTGTATGGATCCTGTGGAAGGAGAGGAATAGAAGGCTCTTCGACAACGCCCATAAAATGGTCCAGCATATGGCCTCCTTGACAAAAAGAGGATATAATGCAACGACGCAGAGCTATGTAAATCCCCTGAAGGGCAAGTTTGGCACCAGGGGGTGCCTCCCTGAACATAAAAACTCTTACCTGCTACTTAATTGAGCGGCAGAGCTCCTGCCCTTTATTTCAAAAAAAAAAAAAAAAAAAAAAATCCAGTTATCAAGAAGACACGTAGATGTTTCAAAGTAAGAAGTACATGGATGATGATATACCAAACCTAAAAATAGTGCTTTCAGTCTGGCAAATTAAAAGTACATCATAGACCAGAGTAGCAAGTAGTGTGTTGCATGAAACTATGTAGTTTGTAGTATGTGGCATTTAGTTGAAACTATGTAGTTTGTAGTATGTGGCATTTAGTTGAAACTATGTAGTTTGTACTATGTAGCATTTAGTTGAATCACACAGAACAGAGCAACAAATAGGGATGCAATCAACTATAGCATCTCAGTGACATAAATTACAATCAAATAATATAAGAATTCATCAACATTGATTATTCAGCAATCATATTCACCAAAAGCTTAAAACTGTAGAGGAATGGTATGAATAAACTTAGATACTTCAACACTTGTGAGTAATCCAAACATCAGGTGGGAATGCAAGCTGATGCACAATCTAACAACTTTTTCATGTAATCCAACTTTAAGATTTTATGTCTGCTTTTATAAAACATAATTGAATAATTTTCTCATATAGTATAAAGAAACAATTGAGAAGCACACACACACATATGGAACACAATGAATTTTCAAATAAAGTTTCAGAAAAAGACAAAAATGTAAGATGAAGATACACTTACATGTATAATGAGCACAGGACATGTAACTTGAGGGATTTTATCAATATTCTGGAAGCAAATGAATAATAGAGAACTGTCAGCATAAAATAGAGGTATAGCAGGTCATGAGTTGTTATATTTCAGGTGCCTGAATTTTTAGAAATTTCTGGGCAACAATCTTACACAAACAAAAACAACTAGTAAAACTAAAAGGACAACTCACAAGAGACAATTTACTTTTTTTTTCTTCTACAGCCAAACAATGACAAAATTGCATATTGCCTGAATAACAACAAAAAATCAGGCACCTGAGATATAGAAGCGGATAAGATAACACAATATTGAATGCCGCAATTAACAGATGACAACAAACCTTGTAGATGTCAAACCAATATGTGCGCTTCACAGGATACATAACTCTCAGCCCTGACAATATAGGACTATGCAAGACAACAGCTCGCAGCTGAGATAAATGACTGGCCAAATCTACAGTAGGCCCACTTCCAACAGATTGTCCATAAAGAATTATTTCTTCTTCCTTGGCACCAAAGTTCTCTATGAGGCACTTGTAAGCTGCCTCTATGTCAGCATAAGTATTGTGTTCACTTGGCTAAAATGGGACAGCACAAACAGTTAGCAAAGTAGACATTCGTTATGAAAAATAACGTTGTTGAACTTCAAGACTTCAACAAACCTTTCCTGATGATTGCCCATATCCTGAATAGTCATACCTGCGTAGTTTCAAAGCTACTATTAACCTCTGATGACAGGAAAATAAAGGAACAAGTTGTGTATCTGTACTGTTTACAAAGTAATATTTTTCCTCAAATGCGTGCTGCATTGATTATAAAAGTAAAACGTTTTCCCCTCAAACACACAGGAAAGCTGCAAATCATTCAATTGGACAAGAATGAAGATCACAAACCCAAAAATACACGTAACACAACCACACTGTGCTAACAGAAACCCAAATAACAAAACCAAAGAAACAATCACAAAAAATCTGGGCAGTGGGGTTCCTAAAATGGCATCCAGATGATGCCAAACTGGTGAGCCCTGGCACCACACAGCAAAGGCACCACCTCACAATCATGCTCACGCTCAGTGTGGAGTTGATGTTTCCAATTTACCACGTACCATGATTAAACTGTTGAGCCTTTTCCCATAAACCTTTCCTATGAGAGTGGTCATGCAACACCACAATCTGGAGAAAACATCCCATGTCCAACTGAAGCCACATTCTCTGCAACCCAATTTTGTTGAAGATGACAAACCACACATGTCGAGTCACCGCACAAGAGAAGCAAACGCTGAATTCATTGGCTTGACCATGCAGGAACAGGATGCTGGTTGAGGCAAGGCAAGCCATGCTTGAAAATGTATCCATGGTCCAACATCGATTAAGCACAGCCAGCATGTGCTCTGTATCACATACAATCATTATGCATATAAAGTCATGACTTGAGCTCCAGTTATGCGTAAATACTTTATTTTCCAAACTTTATTTTATGTAAGCAAAAGAAACACATATATAAGTTTGTCCGTCAATAACCTTTCAATTTTAGGAAGTCATGATAAGACAATATGACTCTGTTCAAATTCCTTTAGTATCTAGATAAATGAGATAAACAGAGGAACTAAACTTTCCTAAACATGAAGTACTTTACAGATCAATAATTATTCATCAATGAACTTCCCAGAAAGGAAAGAATGAAGCAGCACAGAATTATCAAAATGGACAAGCAAGAACTACCAAGGCATAAGATGCCAAAACAAAACTATCAAATAGTCCCACCAAAATGTAAAAGAATATAGTTTTAGACACAGCATAAATAAATGAAATCTATTTTCAGCCCCATGAAGATGATGCAATAATGGAAACAGATCCAGATAATGATTCACCATGAAATTAGTAATGGGTCTCCATCATCCATATTGCAGTTATGTTTGGGCAACAACACTCCATAGCAAAGCATAATTTAAGAAATCCTCTGAACAAGAAATGCAGTCTGAGATAAAGCATTTGAAATGTTTATTTAATACAAAAGGGATCAATTTAGCAATGACCAAAACCTCTCCAGAGCGCCATTGAATCTGCAAGTGCAGGGTAACAAAGACATAGCCGATAGCTTCTTTCTGTCCTGCCAAAAAAATGAAGGCCCAACCACTCAAAAAGAATACACTAAATCAACTTTGGCCCTTTTGCCCTATCACTGAATCACTACTCAAATTTTATCCTTACAGAAACACAGCATAGCACATCTAGAATCTAGATCATGTGCAAAGAGAACCCTGAATATACACCAGTAATGCACCACATAGTAACGAATGAGCCAAGTCTACAAGAATGAGCTCCTTTTCATTGACCAGGAGAATCTACATTGTTATACAAGCACGCTCCCTTCCTCTCTTGGATAGATTTGTGTACATAGTTTGACCCAGCCTGCCTCGGCTAACCTGTTTCCTTTGCTCTTGTTTTTTGTTCTGCCTCTTTTGTTCATTTGGTTCTTTTTGGTTTAATAAAATCCTAACAGTGGGGGACCCCTGCTGTTGTTCTCTCTCAAAAAAATCTACATCATTTCATATCATACAAACCATCAGAGATTTCCCTTGGATAGGATAAGTAAACTTACAAATAAATACATAGGATCAACTGGTCAACATCAACAAGAATTGTGGAATGGAAGAGAAGTATCAGATATTCAGAATGCACGCATCCTACACTACCAACAGTTTTTTTTTCCCTAAGAAAAAAATCATTCCTGAAAACAACGCAATTCTAGCATAGTAACAAGTCAAACGATTTCGAATTTGATCAAGTTTGGAGAGAAAAAAAAGCATTGATATTTTATACTAGTAAGTGTCATTATATTCGTCATGGAATATGTTTTCATAAAATACATGTTTGATGTCTTGAATAGTGATACTATTTTCCATAAATTTGGTCAAACTTTCAGTAGTTGAGTATAGACAGAATTATATCTAGATCTTACATCTTTTAAGGATGGTCATAGTAGTACATCGCAGTATAGCACACATTTGAGAAAAGCTAACAAGCAGAAACTATAATCATATCAGTCCGACCACCCTGTGCAAGATTTTTTTCCTTCTTCAAGAAAAGTTGCAATACCAAACCCCAAAACAGCCAGGCAGGATCTTCACTGCCCAGAAGTTTCAGCCAAGTAGCTCAACATTTCACACTGCAATTCTAGAAAAAAAAAATAGGAAAGAAGACGAATTCCCTAAAAAATTCGTTTCCATTCCAGAAATCCCAAATACAGACTCGGAAACAAAAAGGATTTTTCATCAACTTCACTCACAAAGTAACCCAAAAATCGAGGCATCCAACCATTAGGTATCACCAGTTCTGCGAAAGCAAGACCCAATCCTATTATGAACAAGGAAATGGATATTCCCACACTCAAAGATCACGGGAACTTGATAAACGGGGACAAAGCAAAGCAAAGTTAGGCAAGCAGACCAAAAGAATGAAATTCCGCACAAACTTAGTAAAATCTAAACACACTAGGGAGATAGAGGATGGAATTTGGCGCCAGAACACAAGATTTCGCACATCGACGGTGACAAATCAAGGAATGCCTGAGCCCAGGGCTCAGCAGCCAAGACAAGCATGCCCAAGAGCATCCACCGAACACGGATCACACCAAACAGAAGGACAATCAAGCTACGTGAAAGCTAATTAAACTTGGAGGGAAAGCAATCAAGGCGACAGGCGGGCCAATCCTCACCCGAGGATGTTAACGCGGAGGTTGAAGGACAGGTGCAGGAACAGCTGGTAGAGGTGGCCCAGGTCAGCGGCGTTGCCGTGGGAATAGAGCACCGTGGACACTGCGTCCGGGTGGCGCACGTACATCGCCGCCAGCGTGTTCCCCTTGCGGGTGCGGAGGCGCAGCAACTCGACGTTCTCCCGGTGCGGCTGGCCGCTGAGCGTGGTGATCCCCGCACCGGCGTCCTCCACCAGCGCGTACGATGGCGGCGTCGGCGGGAAGAAAGCCATCTTCGCCGCCACACTTGAAGTCACCCCTCCCATCCCGATCCGTCCCTCCTCGGTATCTCTCTCGCTTATTCGCTCACTGAGCGTCGTGACTTTCTACCTTGATAGGGAGCTGGCCAGCTTGCGAAAGCTTCTTGTTCCCTTCCCCTCCCTGAAATTTTTACATTTTGATCCTTCTCAGAAACTTTTTTCAGATAGAACCCTGTTAAAACTTTTTCCAGAAATGGGACACCAGCTCGGCGGCCGAGGCCAGTTGACGTTCTTCCATGTCGCGCCTTTGAACTGTCACGTTAGGCTCTTGGTCTCTTCTCTACCTAATAATAAAGGGACAAAATTTCAGCTCATTTTTTTTGACCACCTCCTTCTAACTAATAACTCCGTGAATAAAGAAGTTGTTTATATTTGGCTATCTACAACTTACCCGTTTTATTTATAATGACATATATCGGGATTTTTAATGTAACTTTAATGGGTATAGGAATCCTAATACAAATAGATTCATGAATTTTGAGTAGTGATATAATAGGAATCCAAAATCTCTTCTAACTAATATTAAGTGATTTTTGGAACACACGTTTTTTAATTCCTATACTAACACAGCCATAAAAAAGAGTTGGAGTCGTATTAGCTTTCTTGTGTATAAACGTTGTATTCATCGTGAACTTATATTAGATGTTGATTTTTTGCATTACATTTTAAAACTCACATGAATGATTATATTATATCTACCACCTCTCTACCTAATAATAATGAGGTAAAATGTTAGGTAATTTTTTCGTCCGGCTGGATTTCGGCTGCAGAAATGAGTTGGAGATGGCTGCAGAAAAGAGTTAAAGACAGACACATAGAAAATCGACTCCGTTTCGTAGTACTGATGGTTCACGTAAATACATACGGTTCACAGAAATACACCATCCCTAGATCTGGCTACTACGTGATGATTTCCATATATCAAATCCAAATCCCACACATATTCCATACACGAAATCTCAAAATCTAGAAGGATTATAGTCCTGTTTAAACTGAACATAAATCTAAGTTAAATCGGATACAACCAGACAATAAATACTAGACAATGATGCCACCATTTATCAAATCAAAATCAAGCCCACCATAAATAAGATCAAATGAAATCGAAAGAGCATAATGAGTTGAATCGAGACCACCGCAGACATGCTAAGCACCATCCGTTTTTCTGTTTTATTTAGAGAATTATATTTTTTTTGTTTGTCTTTTTTTTTCTTCCATCGTTGCTCAAGTCTGATTGGGTTTCATCTTTTTTTTTCACGGACCTCCTTTTGGGCATCTTTTTGGTTTGTCAATTAACTTAGTACTGGTTTTTAATCCATCACTTTTGGAAATACATATGGCTCACAAAAATCAAAGCCACACTTGTGGCAAAGTTAGCTAAAACGTCTTATAATTTAGAATGGAGATAGTAGTTATGTAACATTCTTGTTTCTACTTTTTATAGTATTTTATAATTTTTTCTTCCATTGTAACGCACGGACATATTTACTAGTTCTCTCTAAAAATTCTAGATTTTTTTTACTCTCTCTTTATCACATCAATATTTAGCTACATATATGGAGTATTAAATATAAGTAAAAATAACTAATTGCACAGTCTAGTTATAAATCACGAGATAAATCTTTTGAACCTAGTTAGTTTAGTTCACAATTAAAAAATATTTACCAAATATAAACGAAATGTTACAGTACCAAATTTTTCTAAGTTTTGGAATCTAAATAAGGGCTAGCTTTGACATCGACGCTTTATGATTGTATTTCGGCCTGTTCAACTCGGCGTGTACCTATTCCACGCCGAGGTTTAAGACTTAAACCCTATGCACATTTGTAAAGAAACTCACGGAAAGACGACGCTTTGTTATTTAGTGCTAATAAAACAACCTATCTCACGTGGACCGATTGAAAGATCTAATTAGCTAGAGGGGATGAATAGTCTAATTAAAATTTCTATAAAAATACTAGATTAACCGGTTAGTAACATAAATAATGATAATGTAAGCTTTTCGCTAGCCTACAAGCGAGAGGGATTGCAAGCCTCCTAAACCAATTCTAGCAATCCTAATATATTAGAGCACACTAAAAGTAATGTCCTTATCAATTAAACTACTCTACACAACATAATATGCTACTTGCACAAAGTAAGAAAAGGATCAAAATATGCAAACCGTGCCTTGTGGATGTAGCCAATCACCATCTTGATTCAATCAATAGAAATTCGGTTGATGATCCAATCAATTCAAAAAGAGAAAGTGATCTCGATGGATCAATCCATAAGAAGACCAAGACACAATCTATCCCTGTGGTTCACGTGCTTGCCAACATGCTACATCCTCGTTGTGTCCCCTTTGACCACGTGGTTCTGTGTCTAATCAGTATCACACACCGAGCCTCACTAGACGCCACAAGAACCTACCAATGGCTAGGAGTTAAATGATGCGAGTATTCCACTAGAGTAGGAATTAGGCACTCCGCCAGGAAACATCACGAACCCCTTCACAATTCACCGAGGTGATGCCAAGAACAATCACCGGCTTGCTCACACCACTTTTTCGCTGCTCCAACCATCTAGGTGGTGGCAACCACTAAGAGAACAAGTAACCACACAGCGAGAACGATCACGAATGCCACTAGATCTAAGAACTCACAAGCAATAACTAGAATCTCTCTCAATCTCTGAATGCAAGCAAACAAACAATATGAGAGGGAGGAGATTGGCTCAGGTCTAGGGTGTTCAAGAATGAACAAAATGTGCAAGAAAGGTATCCCAAGCTAGCCAACTACCTTATATAGCCGCCACTTGAATGTCCCAACCCTTACCTTCAAAGTGGTGCCGAGTTAGTGGCATCGGACACTCTGTTGACGGTCCTTAACGTTCAAATCCAACCATCAACTAACCTTTCAAAGCGATACAAAAGCAATTCATCTACCTAGAAGTAGGGCTTTGACTAACAAATTCCACGAGTTTTGGTGAATCAATGGTTTTGCAGGTATACACTGGAAATGACAAAGTTTTGAACTACAATACAATATAGAATGCAAGATTAGACGCCACGGCTACACAAGAAGATTCCAGAAGGGACGAGAAGACACTGAACCGAAGGGGACGACCAGCGGCCACCAGGCCAGACTGGCCGGTCTGGCCCTAGACCGGCCGGTCTGGGCCAGTGCCCATTCGTCGCCCGGTTCGCCCGGTTTACTCCACCATCTTTGAGGATTGATCTTCACATGTCGGTTTGATCTAAGGGCTCACGTTGATTCGCCAAGGCTATAAAAGGAGAGGCAACCCCCCAGAGAAGGGCATCCAATCTGAAAAAGAAAAGCTTTATCGAGAAACCCTACTTAGGATCCTAGGAGGTGTCCCCTGAATGGATGACCTCTCGAGTTAGCATTCCAAGAGAGAGCTAGTTCTATACCTCTAGAAGCTAGTTCTATATCAGAAATAGAGAGATAGAGTTAAAGAGAGAGTTTTGGAGGAGTATCGGCCTGTCGGTGCTACCTCTACGGCTTGTATCTGAGATTGCTTTGGAATCAACTTCTGAGTTCAAGCAAGTAATATTGTTTATCTTGTTTTACCGGTTTGCGACTCTTTTGAGTACTTTAATCCTTATAGCTCTTGGGTTAGAGTAGTATTCGTAGTGTAAGCGTGGTGCTTAGACTTCGTTACTCGTAGATGTACCCTATCATCCGGATTTGGTGGTAGCTTGCAGAGGTGACTTTATAGCTCCGTTGAATCTTATATATTCCACTATCCCGTCGGTAGGTCGAGCAGAAAAATAATTGGTAGTCGGGTTACAGTTTTGCCTATACTCCTCTATCCAATTCCCCAGTACTTGAGCCTGAATTAGAAGCCCTAGTTGTCTTCTCTATATCCCTATCTTCTACGGCCTTATTTGCTACTTAGGTGGTTAAGTTGTAGTTTAGAATGCCCTCACACATCTTTCTTTGGGTTCGATATTAAAACTGGGTATATTCATCCGGTGAAGTGCAACAACATATCCGTGCGCTTGCAGAATTATTCAGTAGGCATTAACAGATTCCAACAAGCATTTCTGGCGCCGTTGCCGGGGACGACGTCGCTGAGATCACTCTGAACTTATTTTAACCTGTATCATAATCTTATCTTTTATTTGTATACTATCACTCTTTACCTTTTTTATTTCTCTTTACCTTTTCTATCCTTCAATGGATCAACTTAATTCCACGCCTATCTATAAATATAACTTTACGAGCCTACTCTTAGAGCCTGAGCCATCCTCAAAGCCTATCTTAGCCTCTGACTATGAGCTACGCCCGTGTTTAATAGACATGATCAGAAACCAATCTTTCTTAGGAGAAGATAATGCTAGCCCTTATTCTCACCTCAATGAATTCGAGCAAACCTGTGCGTGCTTGCGCATTAAGGATATATCCGATGAGACTATCCGATGGAAGTTTTTTCCTTTCTCTTTGACTGGAGAAGGTAGACATTGGTATGATCTCCATGTTGAGAGTGTTAAAGGTGATTGGAGAGCATTGTGTGCTGAATTCTGCCTCCTTTCTCTAAGGTAATAGACCTTTGCTTAGAAGTTCTATCCTTTAGACAAGGGAAAAAGGAGACTCTAACTGAAGCCTAAGAACGTTTTAATAATCTTACTCATTCTGGGCCTAGTCTATCCATACCAGACCCTGTTCTACTTTAATATTTTTATAAAGGTCTGAATAGAAAAACTTCTAAATTCCTCAACCTTGCTTCTAGAGGATCATTCTTGCATATCACCCCTGATGTTGCGAGAGATGTCCTTATAAAGATCCACGAAAACAAAACACCTTTAAAGAAGCTAGTAGAGGAAGAGGATTTAATAGTTGATCAGGAATCCATACCGACCACATCCTAATCTACAACTATCAACGAGCCTGAACCACAGGAGGAGGAAGAGATTCCACTTCCAGACTTTATGCTCGAGATCGAGGATGATATATTCACTGATTATGGAAACACCTCGAATTACTACGCCATTAGAAGACCACAGAAGCCTAAGAAATCATCACATAGTGGAGAAGTCTTAGATCTGCGATGAGGCTTTCCTAAAGCAAAATGCTAAAAACCTTATGTCGATTATAAGCAATGATTGGTTGGAAGCCTCTGATGTCATCCGAGTTGATTTCACTTCAACAACCATACCTTGCCAAATCCACAAGGGTTCTTTCAAAGCATTATACAATCCTGTTGTGGAAGTTAACATCATGTCTACAATATATGCTCAAGATCTTTTAAAAGACATGCCCTTAACCCCAACAACAAAGTTTTTGAAAAGTCCTTTAGGCCACATTCTCCCAAGTTTGGGAATCCTCTATGTCTTACCTATTCATGTCAAAGGAATAAAAGTTCATTTGAGCTTTTATATCTTTGATGTGATAAAGTTCGACGTACTGATTGGACAGCCTATAGAGAGAATTTTGCAAGAAGGACAAAAAGAAAACCTAAACATTAGTCTTGGAAATAATTTTAAACTGCCTATATCAATAATTCATGCTCTCAACAATGAGACTAAGCCACTTTCTGAACCTGATCCTATGGAAGAAGTCTTAGAGACATCCTTTGAATCTCTTCTCGAACCAGATTTTGAAGATGATTCCGAACCACTAGATGAGGGAGGAGATAGTATGCTAGAACCTGACCCTCTAGATGAGTTTGAAGAACCACCTAAGCCTCCTATAGAACTTAAACCCTTGCCTTCTGGTCTTAAATATGCTTTTCTAAATAATGATCTAGAATCTTCTGTGATTATAAGTGATAAACTCTCTAAGAAGGAAACCTTTCGATTGATTACAGTCCTAGAAAAGCATAAATCTGCTTTTGGCTATTCGCTCCAAGATCTTAAAGGAATCAGTCCTATTCTTTGCACCCATCGCATCCCTACAGACCCTGAGATAACACCTTCTATAGAACCACAACGTAGGTTGAATAACGCGATGAGAGAGGTTGTTAAGAAAGAGGTCTTGAAACTGTTAGGATCATATATCCTGTGCCATACAGCGAGTGGGTAAGCCCTGTGCAAGTTGTGCCTAAGAAGGGGGACATGACAGTTGTTAAGAATGATAAAAATGAATTAATCCTATAAAGAACCGTCACTGGATGGCAGATGTGTATTGATTACCGAAAGCTTAACAAGGCAACAAAGAAAGATCATTTTTCACTCCCCTTCATTGATGAGATGTTGGAGAAGTTGGCAAATCACTCTTTCTTCTGTTTTCTTGATGGGTATTTGGGATATCATCAGATACCGATCCATCCAGATGACCAGAACAAAACCACCTATACATGTCCATATGGAACTTATGCTTACCGTAGAATGTCTTTTGGACTATGTAATGCTCTAAATTCATTTCAAATATGCATGATGTCTATATTTTCTGATATGATTGAAGTGATAATGGAAGTTTTTATGGATGAATTTTTCGTATATGGAAAAACTTTTGATAAATGACTTGAAAACTTAGATAAGGTTTTGCAAAGATGTAAGGAAAAGCACTTAGTCCTTAATTAGAAAAAATGTCATTTCATGGTTAGAGAAGGAATAGTGCTTAGACATCTAGTGTCCAAAAGAGGGATAGAAGTAGACAGAGCTAAAATTGAAGTGATTGAACAACTACCTCCTCCCATTAATGTTAAAGGAATTCAAAGCTTCCTAGGTCATGCGAGGTTTTTTATCGACCAGATCATACATAACTTTTCATATATTGCTAGACCTCTAACAAACCTGCTAGCTAAGGATGTTCCCTTTGAATTTGATGACGTATGTTTAGAAGCTTTTGAAACCCTTAAGAAGGCGCTCATCTCGGCACCAATTATTCAACCTCCTGATTGGTCGCTGCCTTTTGAATTGATGTGTGATACAAGTGATTATGCTGTGGGGGCAGTTTTGGGACAAACTAAAGACAAGAGGCATCACGTAATTGCATACACTAGCAAAACTTTGACAGGACCTCAACTTAACTATGCAACTACTGAAAAAGAGCTTCTGGCTGTTGTTTTTGCTATAGACAAATTTAGATCTTACTTAGTAGGAGCAAAGGTAATTATTTATACTGATCATGCTACGCTCAAATACCTGCTCACTAAGAAAGATGCTAAACCACGACTCATAAGATGGATTTTGCTACTCCAAGAATTTGACTTAGAAATAAAAGATAAAAGGGGAGTAGAAAATCCTGTTGCCGATCACTTGTCTAGAATGTAGTTTAAGAATATGCAGGAACTACCAATCAATGACTCCCTTCGAGACGACACACTCTACGCTGTCTCCAGATCGGATCCCTAGTACGCGAATATTATCAATTTTATGGTTGGAGGATATATACCACTAGGGGCAAACAGGAGAAAGCTCATCTATGAAAGCCGTCTACACATATAGGATGATCCTTACCTCTTTTGAGTATGCTCTGATGGACTACTCCAAAGATATGTACCCACTAAGGAAGGACTACGGATTATTAAAAGATGTCACTCATCACCATATGGAGGTCATTATGGAGCGTTCCGCACTCATACAAAGATTTAGCAAAGTGGATTCTTTTGGCCAACCATGTACGAAGACACTACGAACTTCATCCGAAGATGTGGAGCATGTCAGAGGCACGGCAATATCAATTCTAGAGACGCTATGCCACTCGCTAACAATCTTTAGATAAAGCTCTTTGATGTCTGGGAAATTGACTACATGGGACCATTTTCAAAATCAGGAAACTATGAGTACATTATAGTGGCAATTGACTATGTTTTAAAATGGGTAGAAGCCATGCCATGCAAAGCTGTAAATTCCAAGAACTCCAAAAAGATGTTTCATGAGACAATATTTCTAAGATTCGGTGTTCCAAGGATGGTGATCAGTGATGGAGGAACTCACTTCATTGACAAGGACTTTCGCAAGTACTTGATGAAGCAAGAAATCCAACATTACGTAGCCACTCCTTACCATCCTCAAACGAGTGGCCAAGCAAAAACTTCCAATAAGCAAATCAAGAACATTCTATAAAAGACAGTCAATGAGATGGGAACTATTTAGAAGGAAAAGCTATCCGATGCATTATGGGCATACCGAACAGCATACAAGACACCTCTTGGCATGTTACCTTATCAACTCGTCTACGGGAAGACCTGAGAGCTTGAGTTCAAGGCTCACTGGGCAATCAAGAGATGGAACATGGATTTAGAAGCTGCCGGGACAAGACGAAAGGTGCAACTCTCAGAACTAGATGAATGGCGATAAAAAGCATATCATAACGTAAAGATCTATAAAGAGAGGACTGAAAGGTGGCATGATAAGCGAATTAAGAAGAAGAACTTCAGCCCTGGAGATAAAGTCCTATTATTCAATTCCAGGGTGAGGTTATTCGGGCATGGTAAACTACGAAGCAAATGGGAAGGACCATTCACGGTGGTAAATGCATCATCACACGGGGCAGTGACACTTCGAAACAACGAAGGTACATCCCTAATTCATTAAAACTGCAAACTCCGTCGCGAAATAGGCCGCGACAGGAGAAAAATTGGAGAGATAACGGGCCAAGAAAGCACCCCGCGGAAGGGCACCGAAATCCGGGCCAGGGTGGGACTGACCGGTCCCACCCCAGACCGATTGGTCTGCCCCTGCGCCGCCTCACGGTCCGCCGCCTCTCGGTGTGAAGCTTGTTCCGTTAGGGTTTCGGATATTCCACTTTGGTGCGAATCCGCCACTGCCTATTCGCGGTAGATGCTCGGGATAGATTAGGATGGAATGCCCCCTACCTCAAGTTACTAGGATTATATAAACACCCCCTAGGGTCATTCTCCTCTTATCCCAAGAGCTCTCCTTTCTCAACTCATAGCAAGGAAGCTCTCCACCTCTCCATCATTTGACAAATGGCCAGCACAAACCACCCATACTCAGTCGAAGAGCCGGAGGACGTCCTCCCACTGGCGATCATCCCACCAAAGTAGCTGGCAGTGGTGCCCCCGAAGGAGATCGTCCCGGTGCCATCGAAGGAGGTCGTCCGAGCTCGACCTCGAGGAGCTCCAATGGAGGAGGCCTTCTACGCTCAGGCCATCAAGAGGCCTGCCATCGCTCCACCAGCTCATCGACCGCTCCTGGGTGACAAGCCACAACAGCCAGGTCAACCTAGCATCGCTCTCCCCCAAGGCACTAAGTTATTACCTCCTAGAGAGGGGGAGAGGCTGCTGGGAGTCACCACCAAGTTTAGAATGGTGACTGGTGCAAAGTACACCACTGAGAAAGCCCGAGTGACTCTGGATGGTGTGCGGGTGGACCCCAGCAATGTGAAGTTCAATCCACCGCCAAGAGCCAATCCGGAGCCCCCGAAGAAGAAGGCAAGGACTGCACCAGCCCCAAGACAATCTCGCCTGTCCTTGGCCACATTAGAGACTAGAATAGATCTCCAGGCTCAAGCCCTGTCTGATGCACTTATGGTCCTAGGGACCACCGTGCAACGTGTAGGGAACTTAAAGGTTAATCATGAGTGGCTACGTGGCAAGCACAAAGCGCTCAAGGCTAGGGTCAAGGAGCTAGAGAAGAAGAACTAGAGGACGAGATGAGTAGGCACACGTGTAATAATTGATTAGTTTACTTAGTTTAGTTAGTCAGATTGGTTAAATTAGTTTGCTTAGTTAATTCAATTCATTCATGGTGTAATAAATATGCCTATCGATAATAAAGAAGTCGAGTCTTTAGAGTCATCATCTCTCTCTG
Source organism: Chrysopogon serrulatus (assembly GCA_015844335.1). Taxonomy (NCBI): domain Eukaryota; kingdom Viridiplantae; phylum Streptophyta; class Magnoliopsida; order Poales; family Poaceae; genus Chrysopogon; species Chrysopogon serrulatus. Next base: position 1,105,381 of record JADLZL010002315.1, on the reverse strand, counting down.
GATATATGTTTGCTTTTGTCTGCACCTTGTTGTGCATAAAAGGAAATAGGAAACAAGTGTGGGGGAGACAACCTGCAGGAACTCTGACGGAAAACCAAGCATACAGGACAATAGGAATCAGTACGCATTTCAAACACTCTCGTATATCACTACTGAGCTTAATTGAATATCATTTAATGGAACATGATTGCACCTCAAGGATGATTAGCTTAGTCATGACTTAAGGCAAGAAACACATAATCCATTTCCTGTATACTTGCTGCTGTTGGGAACTCTTTATAGGGACCCCATGCTTCTTAAGTTGTTGATAAGTACGAGATAGTAGAACATGAGAACTTGAACTTCTATGCTTAAGTTATTGGAGCATTTATTTCAAAACATAAAAATAATAGCTATGCTACTCCTCTGTGGTCTTTAAATGCCTATAGAGCCATACATGATCATAAACTTTCTACAAAAGTTACTTGTCTTGCACCGAGCTCTGTCATCTTTTGAGACCCGTGTTGTAGAGATTCATTATGCTCCCAAGATCAAGATCCACTTACACTCCATATATGCACTATCCCTACACTGGGGGTAGGCGCAACCTTTTCCATCCACATAGAAAATGTGTTGCTCTTACACTGAGAGTACGTACCCTAAAAAAACTTTTGGTAGGATCTTATTCACTCATGCTCTAACATTATCAGAAATCTCTGTCTTGCAAAAGCTTTCGTGTAGGATGACATGGGCTATGCAAAAGAAAATAAAAAGAGAGTTTTAAAAGAAAAATAGACAAGGGTCCAATTGTTAAAAAGGACAATAGGCACTCAGATGCCTAGCTCTCTGAAAAAGAAAGAAAAGAAAAATTTATGATAGCCCATTGTCTCCAAGCACTACAATTCAAGCAAGAGAGATATATCCTTCAAAGTTGAGTATAGTAGAATCAGGATAGCCACCATATATTGCACGCACATGCACATCTCGATCTAGGAGTATGACATCTCTCTCCTTGGGACTCTTACACTGGCTCAGTGATGTGTAATGTAAGTACACTATTCCTTGCCAAACCTTCAAACTCCACATAAGCCTATTAGAGATAGGTTACAAGGAAAGGTATTCACTTCATGCCTAAGTGAGAATCCACAAATACTACATATAATGAGTGATTTGATAATACCATATTGAGAAGCAGGTAAGCTATGTTTCATTTTAAAAATCTTACAAAAACTTCCAATGGACTTGGCAGTGAGGTAAAGGTAATCTGTTCAGCTGTTCTACTTTTTAATTTCTCAAAGTTGCATGGTAGACACTTTGAATCTCACAAAGGCGGAATAACCGAATAAGCTTATGTTGATATCTTTGTCTGGAGTTATGCCTAAAGTTATCCAACCTTTTCTCGAGAACGAGTAAAAGCCTAAGTGTGGGGGTGTTGTTGACGGTCCTTAACGTTCAAATCCAACCGTCAACTAACCTTCCAAAGCGACACAAAAGCAATTCATCTACTTAGAAGTAGGGCTTTGACTAACGAATTCTACGAGTTTTGGTGAATCAATGGTTTTGTAGGTATATACTGGAAATGACATACTTTTGAGCTACAATACAACATAGAATGCAAGATTAGATGCCACGGCTACACAGGAAGATTCCAGAAGGGACGAGAAGACACTGGACCGAAGGGGAGGACCAGCGGCCACCAGGCCGACCGGTCGGTCTGGCCCTGGATCGGCCGGTCTGGGCCAGTGCCCGTTTGCGGCCTGGTTGGCCCGGTTTACTCCACCGCCTTTGAGGATTGATCTCCACCGTCCGCCAATGTCGGTTTGATCCAAGGGCTCATGTTGATTCGCCAAGGCTATAAAAGGAGAGGCAACCCCCCAGAGAAGGGGGATCCATTCTGAAGAAGAAGGCTTTATCGAGAAACCCTAGTTATGATCCCGGGAGATGTCCCTTGAATGGATGACCTCTCGAGTTAGCATTCCAAGAGAAAGCTAGTTCTATACCTCTAGAAGCTAGTTCTATATCAGAAATAGAGAGATGGAGTTAAAGAGAGAGTTTTGGAGGAGTATCGGCCTGTCGATGCTACTTCTACGGCTTGTATCTAAGATTGCTTTGGAATCGACTTCTGAGTTCAAGTAAGTAACATTGTTTATCTTGTTTTACCGGTTTGCGACTCTTTTGAGTACTTTAATCCTTGTAGCTCTTGGGTTAGAGTAGTATTCGTAGTGTAAGCGTGGTGCTTAGACTTCGTTACTCGTAGATGTACCCTATCGTCCGGATTTGGTGGTAGCTCGCGGAGGTGACTTTATAGCTCCGTTGAATCTTATATATTCCACTATCCCATCGGTAGGCCGAGTAGAAGAATAATTGGTAGTCGGGTTACAGTTTCGCCTGTGCTCCTCTATCCAATTCCCCAGTAAAACATCCTAATCATATCTTACTTGAGCCTGAATTAGAAGCCCTAGTTGTGATCTCTATATCTCTATCTTCTACGGCCTTGTTTGCTACTCAGGTCGTTAAGTTGTAGTTTAGAAGACCCTCATCACATATCTTCCTTTGGGCTCGATATTAAAACTGGGTATATTCATTCGGTGAAGTGCTACAATGTATCCGTGCGCTTGCGGAATTATTCAGTAGACATTAACAGATACCAACACGTGGTAAATACCATTGAAATCAACCACGATGAAGTTGATGTAGTCGATGCGGAAGTGCTGAGGCGTGCCGAACGGAACGGGCAGCGAAATTTGTCCGAGGGGCATGGAGTGCTGTCTGGCATGATGCCCCAGAATGGTGAGTCGTAGGGCTCGAGTTGATCCTCCCTTAGTCCGAGCACCAGAAAAGCTTGGTAAAAAAGAATGTTTAAGGCGCTGCCTCCGTCGACCAGCACCTTTTCGAAGCAGACGCCGCCGATCACTGGGTCAAGGACCAAAGGGAAACGACCTGCGTCGGGTAGCCTAGCCCACATGTCAGACCGACTGAAGGATATGGGCTGCTCGGACTAGGCTGGAGCGTAGACATCAGCGATGAGCGTATCTGTTACAGAGAGGGTGACGATCTGCCTCTTGAGGAGCTTCCTGTCACGTGCGTTCTTCGTGGCCACTTTGCCTCCAAAGATCATGGCGGTCACATCAAAGGTGCGCCCCTTGTTAGGGTGACAGGGGCAATCACCGTTAAAGATCTTGTCGTACTCGCCGTCGACCTCGCGCTTCTGACCCTTGTCAGCGTTGTTGACAAAGTTGCGCTGACGATTGCTACGATTACGGCGATCACCATTGCCGTCATCCCATCGCCTGTACAGTCCATCGTCGTCGCGATGGTTGGTGCCCTTGTCATCGCGGCGGTCGCTTCCTCGGTCATCGCGGCAATTGTTGCCGCGGTCTCCCCATGAGTGGTTACGACGATCGGGACCAGAGCCTCCCCGGCGATCATCGTAATCAGGATCTCTATCACGATCATCATCATCACGACGTCGAATGCGCCTGTATATGTCGTGACCACCATCGTCATACTGGACGAGGGCTTCGTCGACACGCGCCCAATCTTGGGCGATGTTGAACATCTCTTCCATCATTACCGGTTGCTTGCGCAGGAGCTCTTTGCGGAGGTCGGCATTGCGCGGCTGGCGGAGCCCGGCGATGAAAATGCCGATGGCCTCCGGGACACTGATGTCGTGGATAGTGATCCAGACTTCGGACAAACGGCGGATGTAATGCCGTAAAGACTCGTGACAAGAGTCATGGATTAGAGCGAGCTCGTACTTGGTGCCGGGCTACTCGCAAGTCGGTTTGTAGCTCTCGATGAACATTTGCCGGAGCTATGGCCAGCTATGGATGGAACCGTCTCACTGGCGTAGCAGCTAGCGGTTGGCGGATTCACCGAACACTACCGAAAGATAGTTCGCCATGACCTACTCGTTGCCTCCTGCTGCTCGAACGGTCGTCTCGTAGATGACGATCCACTGTTCTGGGTCAGCTTTGCCATCATAGTGCCTTAAGTCTCCGATCTTGAAGCTTCTAGGCCAATTGACCTAGCGCAGCCTTTCGGAAAAGGACTTGGGACCTGGCGCCCTATACCGAGCTCGCTATGTATCATCGATGATATTACGGAGGTTGGCCGGGTTAGGCTGGTTGACCTCTTGAGGTGCACGGGGTGTTCGTCTGTCGCCGCCTTCTCGCCGGCGGTGGTCGCGACCCTAGTGATGGTGGGGCTGAGCCGCCCTATGGCTCTCCCGATCCTGATCGTTGGAGCCACCGCCTTCTGCCCGATCCCTGTGACCGCGTTGCGTGCTGCGAGAGCGGCGGCTATGACATGGACCGGCTGAAACTTCACACATGAAGTTGACATGAGCATCCGCGGCTTTGAGGTGGTCGAGGGCAGCCTCGATTGCAGTGTGTAGCTTGCATGCCGCAGAGTTGCTGAACCGCGACAGCAATATTGGCGCTGGGCGTCTTGTGGACCTGTCGATCTCCGACTAGGTCGAACTCGTCTCCCAGGTTTTGGGGTTGAAGCCTTCTTCTCTACGGGGCGGCAGGAGCGTCTTGCGGGGTGGCAGGCGTGTCGTGCACGGCAACCGTGGCTGGCCGCATCGGCGCCATTGGGTTGGGGGCCGCTTGAGCTCGAGCTGGTTCGAGCGTGCGGCGTCGTGCGTGATCCGCGTTGCAGTTTGCCCTTGCTTGTGCTTCTTCGGGAGTCTCAATAACGGGCTGTTGTTCGTCGACGCTGACGTTGAAGATAGCACCTCCGAGCCCCAGAGGGAAATCTGGGAACTTGACTGCTCCAAACAGGTCCTTGACTCTGTTGACACCTCTTAATGTTATCTCTAGTAACGGTGCTAAAAATGCTTGTGGGCATAGCATTGCTACTAGAACGCCAAGTTGTCATCCCCAGCAATAACACCAAGAGGTGTGGTATTAAATCATGCCACCATTTCGAATATAGAAATAGGATCCGAAGCGCCATTAAAATACCATTGTAGCATTTTACCTAGAGTATTACCAGGTTGTCATTTATATTTTACCACTAGGAAACAATGGCTAAAGACATTGATAATTAACCATCATGTATCTACTAACTAGTACACCAACTAGACCTAAGCAGGGGTAAGTGGTAAATGATAAGAGTTATGCACAGTATCACACACAGAGGAGAATCCTATAATATATAGTCAGCTAACTTGAGAGGACTAAGGGAGAGTTCAAGGTTCCTATGCACTTCTCTATTACTCGGGTTCTATTCTAGTTGACACTAGAATGTAACGAATGCATGGGTAAGTATAGCACACACAATAGCACTTCGGGGCAGCAGTACCTTTCCAACTCTCGAATAAGACTGGGAAGAAGGTAGTTGGGGAAGGCTGCCAAAAGCCCTACGTAACACCAATCCCGACGTGGTGGAATACGAAGGCCACATAGAGCTGTCACCCCTATGGGCTACCACAACTAACCGTAAGAATTGGGCGCAACTTCAGGTAAACTATAGCCTAGACACCATGTCTACACTATCGATTACTACTCTAGCTACACGTAATAACTAGAGCACCTAATACAAAGTGAGATCCTATGCTAAGATGCAATAACTACACTAACCATACAAATAAGGCATAGAAGTAAATAGAGAAGATAAATATACGAAAGCATAAGTGTTGCAAAGATAAGATACAAAGATATACCAGACCTCGAAGGCTCCACGGCGAGATCCGGAACGAAGCCTCTCAACCCTAGCTCTCAGGTTATTCAACTATTACATTGAAGAGTCTAGCCCTAATCTCCCTGGTGTGTTGATCTCCATGAGAGCATGATCCTTCCAAGGGACGCCTCTCAAATGGATCCCAATGAATAATGAATTAGGGTTTCCAGGGGATGCCTCCCCCTAGGGTCTGGAGCTCCTTTTATAGACCCGAGCGATTAACGTCAGCCCTTGGATCAAACCGACATCAGCGGGCGGCTGAGATTCTTCCTCAAAGGCGGTGGATCCCATGGGCCGAAGCTGGGCCAAAATGGCCAAAATGCCAGACCGGCCGGTCTGAGGGTGGGACCGGCCGGTCTCCCCCCTATGACAGTGGGCCCCACCTTCCGCAGGGGTGGTTTCGGTGTCTTCTAGATCCTTCCCCGCATAGGTGCCGCCTCAGTGCGATATCTTTTCATCCGGGACTCCAAATATGGCAAATGATATGTCCGTTTCGATCGTCTCGACGAGCCCGTCGCAATGGTGCATTCTAATCCATCATTTGAGATACTTTTATACTGTCATATTGGTCAACTTTGATAGTTTTTTCAAGTATGTACTGTAGAAACATAGATTCACCAAAACTTCGTGGAACTCGTTAGATCAAAACCCTATACCTATGCTCGTGGTTCTTTTCATGTCATGTTTGATGATAATTGATGGGTTATAATTGATATTAGTGACCGTCAACGAGTTCCCCCAAGCTTAACCATTGCTAGTCCCTTAGCAAAGCTAAACTTGGAAACAGATATAGATATTCATAATTCTTAGAGCATTATCGCAACCTTGAAGTAACTCCTCAAAAGTATACCTGCATTCAGACAAATATTCTCCTCCAAGCTTAAGCAATAACTGAGCTGACTTTCAAACTTACCCATATTACCTTTAACTGTGGGGCTTTTTAGCTCTTCCTTGGGTCTTGAGTACTTGACAGACAGAACGATCCCATCTAAGCATTGCCTTTCTTTTCATCCTATAACTAAAGCTTATGTGGAGCTCATAGGTAAGGAGAAAACTGAAAGAGCAAACTTGCAATGCATGTGTTGTAAAGTCAAACAATGGATCCACGGAGAAACGAGTCATGCAGTCGAATCAAGATGTATAGGTGGATATATGGTGGAACCTAATTCTACTCAGCTCCTTAAATGCCTATCTCTCTTTTGGACTTAAACACTAGCCAGAGGTTATAAGCTATCTTTTTCTCTCTTTTTTTTTCTCAGGGAGTTGGGTATCTATGCACCCACTGTTTTCAGCATTTGGACACTTGTCCGTTGTTTTTCTTTTCTTCTCCCATCTCTCTCTCTTTTTTTTTTCAATTATCTTTTTGCATAGCTCATAACACTCCTTTTGACACTTAGGGATTTGGAGAGATAGCAATAGGAACTGGAGCATTTATGGGGTGGCTATCCTAATAGAATATTTTTGGTGTTCTCTCCTAGGGTAGGAGAAAAACATTTTTGGAATGGATATAGGTGAAATGGCATGTTGTTGCGCCTACTCTAGTGTAGAGTAGTGCATATGGAGGTGGATCTTGATTCAAGAGCATGACAATTTTCTCACCAGGGTCACAAAGGTTGACAAAACTCAATGCATAACAAGCAAAGATATATGTGGAAGTTTAACTAGCCTATCTCATCATGTTTGGCTCTGGTGGGAATGTAAGCTTTGTCATATAGGAACTCATCATGTTTTCGTATTTTTTAAAAGATAAATCTCCAGAACTCTAGTGTCACTTAGAACAAGATAAATAGCAGCTCAGACTTTCTCAATCTTATCAATCAGGTACCTAGACTTAGTTCAAGCATATGCAACCCACAAGTTTTAGGCTTAGAGCAAATCTTCATGTCAAAACCGTTAGAGCTAAAACTTGAGAAAACTTTTGTCTAGACTCTAGGTATTTTAGAGGTGTTGTAACAGAGCAACTTATCATCATTTTAGATCATCTCAAGAGCTTCATTTTTATTGACTCTATCTAGACAAATATTTTTATTTGGGTTTTCATTTTACAAAGACTCATACTATATAACACTCTAAAGACTCTAAAAAGCATGGACCTTCATGTGCCCATATATTTTTAGTATTTTTAGGTTTTCTTAGATACTATAGTGAACCTTCATGTGCTCACATATTTTTCGTATTTTTAATTTTTTTATGACTGACTCAATAATCGCGTAGGTACACTTACCCGGGTACCTAGGGGATGCCTTTCCCCAAGCAGGTTGTTGTCGTGGTTGAGCATTAAAGCTAAGCAGTCCTCTCGGTGGAGCTCGTGCTTGCAAGAGTTGATGTAGCCAGGAACCTCAATTCTCATCCAACAAGAAGTTGCTTCCTCCACACAGTGATTAGCTGTGTGTAGGGAAGGTGTACTTCAAGTGACGTAGATGATGGTTCCTAGATGGACTAGCTCTTAGAGTCATCCTGCAGCAAACATCTCACAAAACACCAAAACTCGTGGAACGGATTAGGATAAACAGTTAGTGGTTAGCCGTTTCGTGGACTGGTTGTTGTGAGAGGTTTTCAAAGATTATTACAGTTCATACAGTGCCACAAGATGCTCAAATATTATTTTTAGATTTTCTTTTTATCGAACAGAAAGGAAATATGCATGCTAGTTTTTATTTTATTTTTAGGCCACCACAGTGAACACTCCTTTTGTTGCACTATGGGGATGTCACATGGGGCTTTGAGTTTTTAGATGCAAAATGGATGTATTATATTTTTTTTTCTGTTTTTTAATGTAGTGCTAGTGCAGAAGAGTAAACATGCTAAACAATAATTGATGCAATGCAAGGAAGTAAATATGGATAACTACCGACTTACTTTTCGGCGAGGGTTCAGTGGTTTTAAGTCGGCCGAACCAGACTTCTCCTTTGTAGGTTTCTTGGATGAGTGACTCATTTGGTGATGGAGATGAAGGACTAGATGATTATACCTTCTCGTGCCAAACTTGTTAGGATCTTGGACTTGATATTGGTTGAGCAGGTTCATCCTCCTTGTTCATCCATCTTGTTCTTTTGAGGTTGATTACTTTAGTGTTTCGTTGATCGAGGCTCCTCGTTGACAATATTCACCTTGACCTATTTTGCACCGTCTGATCTAGGAGATGAGAACGCAGACGGTTGCACTTTCTTCTATCAACCTCTCTTGATCTTCACTAGTTTTGGGTTGATGAGTTGATGTCCATTGGAGTTGCAAACTTGAGTTCCTCCTTTTCTTTGTCTTCTAATGGCGGGTGAAAAGTTTATTCTTCTTTGATGATGCACCAGCCATCTTGATGATCAAGGAAAGAACTCCATTTTCTTGCATGAGAGCTTCATCTTCAATGACTTGTGGGTGTCATCCTTCTTCCATGATTGTTCACAGACTTGGGAGACACTATCGACATACCACCATTGATGACTGATGTTTATTGATATAGGAATGCACACTATGTTGTAGTTGGATCTCGTCATCATGGTCTTTGTTGTCGACAATCGGGTGTCTTCAAAGATGATGATGAGAGCAGACATCAGTTTAGCCTATATAGGGAAAGTTGCATCCTGCTTGTCATCGCCTTCCTCACTTGAAGGCAGAGTAAGGGTCACTCCAGTTCTATGTCATGGATCCACGTCATGTTCCTTAACCAACGACAAACTTGCCTTCTGTTCCTTTGACTTGTATCCAAACATGCTTGAGATGGTGGAACTGAAGGTCCTTTTTTTCTTGCAGGGTGATTGGTCCTCTATCATGGTGAGTGTAGAAAGTGCTGAAGTGCTCTCACATTGATTTCTTTCTATCTTGGTCCTTTCTCTACACTTGTTCTTTATTTTTTAAAACCATGAATAGACATTTATTCTTTCTTTCAATTCTTCTATGAAGGATGAGCTGTGTCTTCTTTGCACATAGTTATTGCCAACCTTGATTCATCTCTAGTGTGAGTTCATCTCTTGACTTACCCATATTGAATTTGAAAGTCTCCTGCACGGGTTAATCCAACAAAGATAACCAATATCTACACAACTAGTTTTTTAGTTCAATAATCAAACCAAACTCCATGTCTAATTTGACTAAAGTAGGCTATTTAACCTAAACACCATGCTTAATTTAAAAGTCTATGGAAGTATGATCAGTACTTCCAAACCAAAGCACACTATAGCAAACAAAGGAAGCATGAGAGCATATAGTGATTTACTCAAATAGAGATGAAAGCATGATCATGTATGGTGAGAATATTTTTTTTTATTTTTATGCAGAGATGCAAGTGATATGCATGTGTGCATGGAACTAAACATGCTGTGGATGTGATATGAGATGGAGTAAATGCATATTATTGAAAGTAAACATGCAGTGGAATGCAATAGGATAACTACTCATCAAATTTAAAGTCTATGGGCAAGACTTTCTCACCTTTCTTGATCATACTTACCATGACTCACAATGGACTCTGTGAGTAATGTAGCATCTTTGTTCGTCACACATGTTGAGATTTGAGTTCTTGTGACGATGAACTTTTCTCCAATCTACACAAGGTTAGAGTAATGTATGTTTATACGAACCTGTGAGATGGCAGGGCTCCATTGTTGATGGATCGTGAATGTTCAGGCACCCTGGATTCTTCGATATCTCCCTTGTCTTGTTCGTTTGGATCTTCACCAGAAAGTTGAACAATTGATTTCCCCGCTTATTCCACAACTCAACAAACATAGGGGTAATCCTACTAAAGCTAGTGGCAAACTAGGTTAGCAGATATCAAGATCAATATCAAAATCTTTACGCCAATTGTTTCCCCGGCAACGGCGCCAAAAATGCTTGTTGACACCTTTTAATGTTATCTCTAGTAACGGCGCTAAAAATGCTTGTGGGCATAGCATTGCTACTAGAACGCTAAGTTGTCATCCCCAGCAATAACACCAAGAGGTGTGGTATTAAATCATGCCACCATTTAGAATATAGAAATAGTATCCGCAAGCGCACAGATTAAATACCATTGTAGCATTTTACCTAGAGTATTACCAGGTTGTCATTTATATTTTACCACTGGGAAACAATGGCTAAAGACATTGATAATTAACCATCATGTATCTACTAACTAGTACACCAACTAGACCTAAGCAGGGGTAAGTGGTAAATGATAAGAGTTATGCACAGTATCACACACAGAGGAGAATCCTATAATATATAGTCAGATAACTTGAGAGGACTAAGGGAGAGTTCAAGATTCCTATGCACTTCTCTATTACTCGGGTTCTATTCTAGTTGACACTAGAATGTAACGAATGCATGGTTAAGTATAGCACACACAATAGCACTTCGGGCAGCAGTACCTTTCCAACTCTCGAAAAAGACTGGGAAAAAGGTAGTTGGGGAAGGCTGCCAAAAGCCCTACGTAACACCAATCCCGACGTGGTGGAATACGAAGTCCATATAGAGCTGTCACCCCTATGGGCTACCACAACTAACCGTAAGAATTGGGCGCAACCTCAGGTAACCTATAGCCTAGACACCATGTCTACACTATCGATTACTATTCTAGCTACACGTAATAACTAGAGCACCTAATACAGGTGGAGATCCTATGCTAAGATGCAATAACTACACTAACCATACAAATAAGGCATAGAAGTAAATAGAGAAGATAAATATACTAAAGCATAAGTGTTGCAAAGATAAGATACAAAGATATACCAGACCTCCAAGGCTCCACGGCGAGATCCGGAACGAAGCCTCTTAACCCTAGCTCTCAGGTTACTCAACTATTACATTGAAGAGTCTAGCCCTAATCTCCCTGGTGTGTTGATCTCCATGAGAGTATGATCCTTTCAAGGGACGCCTCTCAAATGGATCCCAACGAATAATGAATTAGGGTTTCCAGGGGATGCCTCCCCTTGGGGTCTGGGGCTCCTTTTATAGATCCGAGCGATTAACGTCAGCCCTTGGATCAAACCGACATCGGCGGGCGGCTGAGATTCGTCCTCAAAGGCGGTGGATCCCATGGGCCGAAGCCGGGCCAAAATGGCCAAAATGCCAGACCGGCCGGGTCGAGGGTGGGACCGGCCGGTCTCCCCTATGACAGGTGGGCCCCACCTTCCGCAGGTGGTTTCTCGGTGTCTTCTAGATCCTTCCTCCGCAGTGCCGCCTCAAAAGCGATATCTTTTCATCCGGGACTCCAAATATGGCAAATGATATGTCCGTTTTCGATCGTCTCGACGAGCCCGTCGCAATGGTGAATTCTAATCCATCATTTGAGATACTTTTATACTGTCATATTGGTCAACTTTGATAGCTTTTCCAAAGTATGTACCAGAGAAACATAGATTCACCAAAACTCATGGAACTCGTTAGATCAAAACCCTATACCTATGCTCTGTGGTTCTTTTCATGTCATGTTTGATGATAATTGATGGGTTATAATTGATATTAGTGACCGTCAACAGACTCGTCGAGGGAATTCATCATCATCTATTGTAGAAGCGGAGCTTTCAGAAGCGGTTGCTCCATCCAGCCCGGAGATGGAACTCGAGGCCCCACCTTCTTCAGCGGTAGACTGTGAGCCACTGGAGGCCTCCCTGCGGTGGACGCAGTGGATGACATGCCTGGCTGTTCCATCGAGCTGGAACTCGACAAGTTGGGCCGGAGGTGGGTCAGAGCGGCCTGATTCTCGACAGTACTTCCCATCTTGCCGTTGATACGCCGTGGAGGCGTTGGCCATCCCGAAGGGGAACGGGTTTTGGCATGTGATGTTCTAGGCGTTGCGCCCTGAGTTAGCCTGACCAGCGCTGTTTGAGGCCGAGGGCGACCAGGGGACCGGTGGTAGTGGACCGCCGTCCGATTTAGATCTGAGCGGTCTTGCGGGTTGGCGTGGATCCGAGGGCTGCGCTGAGTCAGCCAGATTTGAATCTGGGCGGCGAAGCTGGTCGACGCGGGCTTGAGCGCCGTGCCGAGGTCGAGCCACGGCTAGATTTGAATCTATGCAGCGAAGCTGGTCGACGCGGGCCTAAGCGCCATGCCGAGGTCGAGCCGTGGCTAGATTTGGATCTGGGCGGCGGCCGGGGTCGACGCTGGCTCGAGCGCCACGCCGCCGAGGTCGAGCCGCGGCCGATTTGGATTTGGGCGGCGAAATTGGTCGACGCTGGGCCTGAGCGCCACGCCGACGTCGAGCCGCGGCCAGATTTGGATTCGGGAGGCGGAGCTGGTCGATGTGAACTTGAGGGTTGCGCCTTGCCGCGACCAGATCGGAGGCTGGGCAACGGAACGGATTAGCGCAGACTTGCGAACCGCGTCTTGCCGTGACCAGATCAGAGCCTGGACGACGCAGAGGGTCGGCGCGGACCCAAGCCCGGCGCTGACGTCGTTGGACGAGAGAGAAGCCGTCGTCATTAGATCGGTTCTGGACCGATTCCAACTGTTCGATCACCTCCTCGAGGCCCCTCCCGAGCTGATCGATGGATTTGAGGAGATCGGTGTTATCGATCTGCCTTCCTTGGTAACGAGGGAGCGGTGGTCGGGACGTCGGTCACGGCATCCTCGAGATTGATCCCGAGGGACGGGGTGGCGGCGCGGCTTGAGGCGCCGGCACCAGATCAGCCGAAGCTCCTCCCATGCTTCCCGTCGCAGTGACAGTCCAGGTGAAGGAACCGACGGTGAAGGTTGTTCCAGCTTCAATCTTCACGGTTGTAGCAAAGGAAACCATCTCGCTTACTTCGAAATCTGCACGCGCACCCCCTACTTGGCGCGCCACTGTCGACGAAATATCGGCGGCAGTCTACCACGGGTATATCGACGGTAGTGATTTATCGTGGAGGCACGATATAGACTACAGGCGAGACGTAACAGGAAGAACAGCACACACGGTTTATCCAGGTTCGGGCCGCTAGATGCATAATACACTACGTCCTACTCTTCTGTTATTGGAAAAAAGATGTTTTTGAGGGGGTCCCTGCCCGCCTTATATAGCCCGGGGGGCAGGGTTACAGATCCTGAGATCACGATGTGGTCGATTACTGTCGGTGTCAAGAATGGACACCAACAAGTAATCAAAATGAGAGCACACTTATCCTCTGGATGGTTTCCCAAGTGGACACAGCGCTGTATACTGGTTTGGACAAATTACCCTACGTCCAGAGTTAGCGGGGTCGTGTTACTCAGGAGCTTGTATGGGGCAATACAAGAGGGGTCGAGAGAGGGAAAGCCTCCCAAGTCTCTGAGGAAATCTAGGTTTGAGGTGAGTTGTATCGTATGTGGAGTGAGAATGGGGCGATAGTCGCACACGTGCTAAGTTGCCCAAGTCCTCCCTTTTATAGTTCGAAGGGAGGCTCACAGGGGAGGGCAAGCTAGTATGGAGATCGGGGAAGCTTGAAGAGTAAGGATTTGATAATTCAGATAGGTGTCATGGACACTATAGTCGGCGTCATCTTTCTCCTCCGTGGGTCTTCTCCTTGACATTGTAGTCCTTCAGGTATACAGGGCTATACCTGAAGATGCCGGGGTAGCGCTGTTGACGACGGACGTCATGGGTCAAAGCTTTGGTCGTAGGAGCATAGGCTGCGGTGAGGCCAGGTGGGCAAGGTTGATTCCTGATGCGCCCGGTCCCTCCTGCGGAAAGTGGCTAGCACGGCCACCGCTCGGGTACGTCGGCCACGGTGTTGGTACGAGCGACATTGATTTCCCCGTGCTCCCTGTTCCGTCAGGGTGACCGCCTGTGGGGAGGTACGAAGCCCGGCGCCTACGGCGGGGATTTGTACACGGGTACGCTCCCCGTACCAGGATGGTACAGGGAAGCCAGCGCCGTAGATACCAGCGTAGAAGCTTGGGGGCAACGCAAGACCCGTGGGTTACTTGAGGGTCCCGTTTCCCACTATTCAGGTGCGGGGGTGACGGTGATGGCGCGTCTCCGTGCCTGCTACGGAATCATATAGATTCCATCATATGCTACGTATGTATGACGGTTCTGCACGGTGCGCCCTGACCTTTGTTCATAGGACGGGGTCGACCTCCGACCCCTCCTCAGCGGGTGGGGGTCGGACGAATCGGAGTTTTCCCAGAGGGTCGAGCTCCGGGCGGCGGCCTCGTCCCATGGGCCCTGGGGGGCCTGGATCGCGTGGCTAGCCAATCGTTGCTGAGCCAGGAATGCCCCTACGCCTTAGGCCCTCATGGGCCGGGCCGCAGGTATGCTGACCCTGGCTTGGCAATTTTGTTTTCAAGAGCTGTTTTAACCGGGCCTTTAGGGGACCGTGGTTTTGACCCTCGATAGTAGCCCCCGAGCACGGAGGGGAGCCTGTAGGTTCCCTTTGTGCTGAGCCGTTTGTCACAGGAACGGCGGAGGGTCGACTTGAGAGTCGGTCCGGGGGGTGCGCGCGAGCGCACCCGCCGGGTGTAGCCCCCGAGCCTTCTGCAGGAGTGGTACACTCCTATAGAGGCTCAAATCTCGTCAGAAAAACTCTTCAAAGAAGTTACGTGGATCGGTCTGGGGTCGTCACGGCGGCTGTGCCTGAGCACAAGTGCCGACCGTAGCCCCCGAGCCTTCCTTCGAAGAGTGGCGTGCATCCATAGACATTGGTAACGCGCCGGAATAGGATCGTGTCCCGTAAGCGATTTTGACTTGCGCCTTCTAATTTCCCGTTTTGGCACAGGGGCGTTTCAGTCTTTGTACGCCCCGTTTTGGTGCCCGAGGCGGCGGAGCTCAGAGGCTTCGCGGCCAATGGCGAGGGCCGCCTCGGGGCACGCGGCGCGACGGTACTTTTTCCGTCGCGGTGCTAATAATGCCACGATCAAGGTAGTGGGTGACGTGGAACACCGAGGGGCATTTTTTAAGATCCACTCAATGCGTCGGCCGCCTATAAAAGGGTGAGCCGCGGGGCGAGTGGAGTCACTCATTCCGCTCCTCACCGTCGTTTTGAATTTCAGCCACTAGCCTCCTCTCCCACTCCTCCTTCCTCTTCCATCGTCCAGTAGAGAAAGAGAGAGAGATAGACCGCGGGAAGCGTCCGGTGGAGGGCTCGTCGGAGGAGCCGCCCCGGGGCCGCCGCCGTATCCCGAGTAATCTCAGTGAGACCGGCCAAGAAGAGGGTTTTCTTCTTCAATCATATCTTTGATCAAAGAGGGCTTTCTTGACTAATCTTGAATCTTCGTTCTTGCAGGGTGCTCTCCAACGTGCCCATTCCCGCCACCTCCGTTCGGCCGGAGGCGCCGCCGCTGGAGCGCCCGCGGGGCCGTGAGGGCGCCGGAGGGGGGCCGGAGCCGGGTCCGCGGCCGAGCCCGTGCTCGCCTCAATGCGGTTCTCGTCGCGCTCACGCACGCGGAGGAAGAGGCGGACGATGCCCGGCCAACTGTTGGTATAAATTAACCGCACTCCTTTAAATAAGATTTAAGTAAGATTATCCGCAAGCGCACAGATATCGTACTAATGTCACATTTTACCCGGAGGTTTTAAATATCGTATCCACAGGGAATAGTTGTGATTATGACAAAGTCCATAGACTTAACCCAACAATTAGGCAAGATAAATATCAAGAACGAGGAGATAGCTAATGACTTCTAGTTCCGACAACCGGTAAGCTTTGTATCAAACTGTTCTAACTGGGCAAGTATCCTGAATAAGAGTAGAAATCGAGTTCTCTCCTACCAAGAACCTATAAGCCTTTCAATCTTATCAACGGGAAATGGACTACAGAGGAACCAACGCAGGTGTCACCAACATGGACTACCACTATCCAGCTAATCAGGGGACATCCACAAGTAAACCTAGCCTAGGCACCACGCCTACACTATGAAATACACCCTCAATCTACAGCGTCCTATAGATCAAAGTACTCAATATGAGTTGTAAACTTAATAACGAATAAGAACAATTACTTACTTAAATCAGAATGTTGAATACAAAAGTACCTCAGAACGCAGCTCTGGGCGAGGGAGCCGAACCCCCGAAGAATACAGTGAAGAAGCACCGACATGCCGGAACTCCTCCAGAACTCTACTCCTCTACTCTATCTCTCTACTAGTCTCTCCTAATTGCTACACCTATCTTTTAGGCTCTGGAGAAGAGAGGTTATCCATTCGAGGGACACCTCTACAACTCATAATAATGGTGCACTAAAATATGAGGGTCTACCTCTTTATTTATAGTCTAGAAAAGCCTTCCACCTCTTCTGGACAGGCGATGTGGGACTAATTCTTCTACCGTTTGCTCTGTTGGGCTATTATACATTCAACTTGAGCCGTCCAATCATCCCTCATGTGAGCCCACTCAAGGGAGCAGCTTGGGGCGCCTTTCTTGGGCCTCTATCATGCCATATGAGCATCTTTTCACGTCATGGGCCTTGCTTGGACGTGGGGCCCATTAGCGGTAATTCTCCTTTATTTGTAAAATTAATATCTTTTCACTCCAGGCTCCGAATATAGCAAATGATATATCCGTTTCGATCGTCTCGACGAGCCCGTCACAATGGTGTAGTCCAAATCATCATTTGAGATACTTTTATTTGATAGAAAATTGCATATTCCTACAATACAAGTGAGAGCACCAAAACTCGTGGAACTCGTTAGAATCAAAACCTACTACTATGCTTTGTGATTTATTTTATATCAAATTATGCAATAGTTGATGGTTATATTTGGTACTTAATGACCGTCAACACCAACCTAGAGGAGGCTGATGGGCGCGTGGCGGAACTGGAGGCCGACCTCCAGGCCGTGCGCCCGGCGGTTGAGGCCATCGTGGCCTACGTCCGTGTAACAGAACCGACCAATTGTGCAAAATGCACTCGCTAAGCAAACAATTAACACACTTAAGCACTTATAAATCCGGTAGTCCGTGAAATCATGAAGGATTTCAAACCAAACATCAACAACCAAGATCGTACATAGTTTAGCGATCGCAGCTCACATGTTACAACAGATCGCAAATAATTCGATTACTTCAGAGTCGCGAATAAAAGTTATTACAAACCAAGTTTTGAATTCAAATAGTGGAAAACAAAGTAGTTTTAAACCTCAACTCACACACACTTAGTTCAATACAGTGCCAGTACAACATCAAGTCCATCAAAAGCAAGTGGAAAGAAATAGTAAGAGACGACCACGCCCTTTGGTCTAATACTCCACTGGATAGAGATAAATCTCACAATATCCGTGGTAAGAATGGCCATCTATACAAATAACAAGAAGGACAAAACCCTGAGTACGAGAATGTACTCAGCTAGACTTACCCGACAGACTCAATTAAAAAGACTCCAAGGAGTATGATAGGCTTTATCAGTGGGTAGCTTGACCCTTTTGCGGAAAAGCATAAGTAACCATTTTAAACCAGTATAGTGATAGCTCAGCTTAATCATTCCTATTTATGCTAGGTGAGCACCTATGCTAGTCATCACTTGTCATTATTAATCAAACAAATAGTAACCATAGCAATTATAGCCTTTTTCATCATCATCATTATTATCATTCCATAATCATTACTATGATGGCGTAACTCAAGTCAAGTATTCACCGTCCCAGAATGATGGCGATTCGAATCGATTACAACTGAGCTCAGGGGGTATTCCTCACACAAACCACACTCACCCGTCGGTGAGCTACAGGTCACCGTGGCACTTATTCAGGAAGAACGCGGTTTTGATAGGAACCACCGTACCCAGGAGCCGTCCGACTGCCTTAGCCAGCATCGCTGGACCTCGGACTCACTCTTCGCGCCCCTATAGTCCCCCATACATCTCCAATACGGTGCGAACGGATCGAGAGCTGGCCTGAATAGTGTTAGGCTTCGCGGTCGGAAGGACTTATCCGGCTAGTTAAGTGTGAGGCATGCGTTCAACATGACTCGAGGGACACGCAACGGCACGGTCCTTAATCGATACAGACGGAATCACTATGGTCCAAAAACCCCATAAGACTCCGTCTGGTCTCCAATTATCACAAACTTTCCAATTACCATGATGATATCAACAATAAGCTTTCACCAACATCAATTAACCACCTATGCTCGCAGGTGATAGGAAATCACCCGACTTCTACCAGTCTAAGCAAGCTAAGCAATTTAACTCGTCCTAAACTAGCAGGGTAATCAAGGTAGGATAAACAAGGGTAAACAAGGATATATATATATATATAATGCATCAACGGTTGTACCCAACTCCTATACTTAATGCATCAAACATAAAGCATAATTAAAGTATTTAAAAGCATAGGTGAGGGATGCTCCGGGGCTTGCCTGATATCCAACATGAGTCAGTGCTAGTTAGATGATACTCGCATGGCAAGTATCTCTCTTCCCAATGCTTGTTTAGTCCTTTTATCATTAGGATGAGTCCACCAAACACCGTCTTTAGGTTGGCCTTCCACACCACGTCCTCATCATTTAGCGTACCTAAATGTCATGCAACGATGCATATGTATGAACACATAGAAGCGTAATAGTTGATGCATCTGCATACAGTAAGCAAGACAATGATAAAGTCACACTAGATGATATAGCACTTAGAGAGCAAGTTATTCACAATCATACCAAACATTAATATAACAAACATATCAAACATGAAGCTCATATCATAAATTCTCAGATGTATTAACTCAACCATCATCAAAGACATGAGTTACACTTAGCAACATGCAAAGCAAACAACTAGAACTAGAATCAATCAAATTCTAGACATTCATACAGTAGCTGAGTAAATAAATCATATCTGAAGTTCTACAACTCCAAATGACTTGCAACAAGACAATCCAGAAAGCTTAAAAAATTGCCTACAAATCATATTTAATTATCTCAGCATGATTCAATTTCTAACATAACCAAACAATTCAATTTCTCCAATCAGATCAGGCAATTCCAGAGAGCAGCCATTTCTGAAGATGATCTTTGCATAGCCATAACTCACAAACTATAAAACCTATAGCTATGAACTTTAACACAAGCTAGATATATAAGTTATCTACAACTTTGTTAGAGACAAGTTTTACAACAAACATCATTTACAAGGTGCAATCATCAAGGTTCTAGAAACTGTCCCGTAAAGCCTCTAAATTAAATAATAGAGCAAATAATATTTCACTTATGTTTCAAACATCAATTTGGACATAACCAAAGTTACCAACAGTTAAAATATATTAAATGAACACTAGAAAACATAGTGGCCATTCCTTAATAAATTATTTTGATGCATTTTTCTATTTATTTATATAACTAGGTGAATTAAAAAATATATATGGAACATATACCAAAAGTGCACAATAAATTCTAATAAAATTACAGTAGCTCGCATATACTATCAAAAGTCTACTGTATAAATTTCATAGTATTTAGATAAGCATAGCATCCTCTATGAAAAAAAGACAAATTACTACAGAAATAAACCATGTGAGAGCAAGATAAAACTAAAACTCAATGATTTCAGTAAACATATAGCCATGTTAAGCATTCAAAGGTCACAAGAACATTATGTAAAGGTAGTGGAGCCACACTTTCCATTTTACCATTTTATTTTCATTATTAATCAATTAAATCCATTTACTAGACATCAAGAAAGATAATTCAATAACTCAACTAAACTGCATGTAATGAACCTGAAATTTTTACCACAGCACACACATAGCATCAGTATACTACCACAAAAATTTCATATCAAATGGAGCATCAAAACTTGAGATATGAACATCTCAAACTTAAACCCTAGATAGCAAAGATCTAATTTTGCTGTGAAAACTTTCTACTAAAATAAACAATATTATTACTTCACTGCATAGATCTACTCATAAGGATTACCAAAACATCTTCATTTACTATTTTACGATTTTTATATGAATTTATGTGATTTTCCAAATTTTCAGCCAGAAAAAGCAAAACAGGAAAAGATAAAGGAAAAACCATCTTCCACCGAGGCCCCTGCAGTTCTCCAAAATCCACCAAGCCCAGATCTGAAAGTTCTTTCTCTCCATCTCATTTCGGGTGACCCCTGAAGTTTTCCAAATTTGAGCCCGAGATCCTTGCTTCTTCTCTTCAACGCAGGAAGCGAGGAAGCCGATGGCTTCTGTCGATTCCGGCCAAAGAGGCATGGCCGGCGGCGAGCAGCAGCGCTGCGGGGCTCGGCAGCCCCTGCGCAAAAACCGTAGGGGCCCTCCGTTCACGCCGCGACAGCCCGGAGCCTGCTGGCCACGTGCGCCCATTGCACGCAGGCGAAGCGGGTTGGCGGCGACGGCGCTCTAGCGACTGCGGCATCAGGAAAAGGGGCGGCGGAGGTGTGCCGCGACGCAAGGAAAGCGACGCCGTGCGTGGCTGAGGACGAGGCAGTGAAGTGGAGGATTAACGGGCGCGGCCAGGAAGCTTGCCCCGGCGGCCA
The DNA here is from genome assembly GCA_015844335.1 of Chrysopogon serrulatus. Classification (NCBI taxonomy): domain Eukaryota; kingdom Viridiplantae; phylum Streptophyta; class Magnoliopsida; order Poales; family Poaceae; genus Chrysopogon; species Chrysopogon serrulatus. The sequence continues at coordinate 1,084,370 of JADLZL010002315.1, read as the reverse complement.
TGGCAGCTCCGCTCTGGAGCATAGAGCAGAGCGAGGGAGAGAGCCAGGGAGCGAGGGAGTGAGTGGGAGAGGCAGCAGTGGAGCGTCTGAGGGCCGCTCGGCACTCCAAATTCAGTAGAGGCGCGGAAGGAGTGTGGTGGCCGACATGGCTCAGAGAAGTGGTGCCACGCAGCATTTCGTCGAACATTTGGCGCGCAACGGTGTAGGCACATTGGATACCCCAAAACGGCATATTTGGTTTGGAATTGGATCTTGGTGCCTATACAAAATATCTTCTTCTCTGGTAGATCTCCAACTTCTCTTAAGATTGCTTGGTCATTGCTGCTCTAGATTAGTGGGTAATTAACCCCAAAATTGACAGTGTCAACGTTGATGATGATGATTGACCTTGCCTCGATTTTTCTCAAAATTGACTTATCAAACTTGATTGAATTGAGCCCAACTTTTTACATTCTCTTCTTCATTGTGCTAGCTTCAACTTCTATTTTAGGGTCAAGGCAAGTTGCTTAATAAAAGCACGGGAACGCGGCATGCCAATCTAATGACGTTCACTAATCAGCTTTCAGACTTAGAAAAATTCCCAAGTGTTGGAAAACAGCAGCAGTTTCAATTTTGCGAGCTCTTTTTGACTAAGCTAGACACTAATCTAGCTCACGGTCATAAAACAAAGTTTGTAGAACACATCTTGATCTCCAACTTTTATTAAGGGCCCAACCTTAGAATTGGTACAGAAAAGGAAGTACACATTGATCAAAGTAACATCATGATAAAGACTTGAACCAAGGTTTTAGGCCAATTGAGACATTTTCTTGGCACTTGCTCAACACGAACCCTTTATAACTTTTGTTCCTAAGTCTAAAGAGAGTCCTTTTGGCAACATGGCTAGGCTTGATTGATATTACATAGTCTCATTCACTTGATGAAGCATTTCAAGCAATGGTATAACTCATCGTTTCATGTGGGTACTTTCGATTCCAATCTTTACTGAAACTTCTCCAATAATCAATGTACATGCAGATGGATGTGAGTTAAAGATCAAGATCATCACTTAACATATTTTGCTTAAGTACAATCTCGCTGCTTAGCTTGTGAGTAACACCTGAGGTGTTACAGGTCCGGCTCCCTGGGGGCTCTCGACGGAGCGGGCGAAAGCCGCGTGCTTGGTCGCATCCGCGACCTGGTGCCCCACGGCGTTCACCGTGGGCGGCATCCGCGCTGGTGATGGCGCACTACCGCTCCCGGGTCGATCTCCGGGGCTACATCGAGCTCCCCGAGGGCGGCGCGTTGGGGACTGGAGCATTGGGTGCGCCAGTACCTCGACGCCGCCGACGCCATCATGGAGGAGTGCCGGGCGGAGGAGGTGATCCGCGATGCTCCCTGAGGTGTCGCGGGGTCCTACCTGTCGGCGTGGCTTCATCCCTGTGCCGGGCTTTCACCCATGGGTTGATCTCCATGGTCTTCTTGTTCCCGGGCTGTCGCCGCCTCAGGAACGAAGTCCATGCAGCGCTCGCGCTCCGTCGGCCACCGGTGGAAGCCTTAGGGTAGGAGAGCCACGCCGAGGGCTTTTGTATAGTGCCGCTAGGGCGATTATTTTGTGCTCTGGGACGCTGGTTTGGTGTTCCTTAACTTTAGTTTGTAATCAGGAATATGAATGTGCTTACTCCAGATTATCTGTCATGAACATCTGAATCTGTTGCTTGCATTTCCATTATTGTTGATTTTGGCGGCGTTCGTGCCATTCAAACGAGTAGGTAGCGTTCGTGCTTCCCATAGGGTTTTCTTGCTCATCGGAGAGTCGGAGAGTCGGATCCGGTTAGGGTTTTTTGCAGAGGGTCCGGAAACAGAAAAGACGCCTCTGGATTCCCTTCCGACCCTAGCAGTCATCATTACGGCTACTCGCCGCAGTCTGCTCCGTAGGCGTGCTGCCCCGCCTCCCGTGTGGTCAACGCGGAGCCCGAGACTGTGCAGATAGCCGGTTGACGACGGGCCGCACAGTACTTTGACGCGACGAGACGAAACCGTCAGCACGCGTGGGCTGACAGTCATACGCCGCGGGGGCCAAGAAGCGGAGTTAAGGCGAATGGGGAACGTGCGCACGTCTCCTCGTTCCCGGGTGGGCCCGAGCCACACCGCCCATGATTCGGAGTGCGGTCGAACGGGTGGCTTCCTCCTTTAAAGACACTGGGAGGAGGAAAGAGGGGCTTCCCAACCGCATTTGCGCCTTCGACCAGAAGCCAACAGAAAAGTCCTAGAGCATTCCTCTGCTTCCCGTGCATCTTCCGCCGTCGCCGTCGCCGCCGCCACCGCCAGCCAGCTCTCTCATCTCCTCCCGTGACCCACCGTGATTCATGATGGCTGGAGGAGATGCGCTTCCATGGCCGCGCAACACCATGACGGTGCCGGAGATGGAGCGCCTCGTGGCGGAGGGGGTTTTGCCCCCGCTGACGGAGGCAGGGGAGTGGATTGTGCCGCTCGAGGATAACACCCCAAAGCCCTCGATGGGGTACATCGTCTCGTTCCTGGCCTTCCATGAGTGAGGACTGGGCTTCCCCGTTTACGACTTCGTGCACGGGGTGCTCCAGCACTTCCACGTCGAGCTCCACCACCTGAATCCAAACAGGATTATGCACATGGTGGCGTTCGTCGTGTTGTGTGAGGGGTACTTGGGGATCTCTCCCTATTACGGCCTCTGGAAGTACTTCTTCGCCGCACAGCTGCAGAAGCGGTGGGCGAAGGAGAAGGAGGGGTTGCTAGAGCTCGCGCTTCACGCGGGATGCGCCGGCATTGCTCTTCGTGGGGAGCGCGTGAAGTGGTACGTTTTACCTCAAGAATCGAGGATGGCATTCGGGGTGGTTTTACCTCAAGAACTCCGAGGAGGCGCCACTCCCGGACTTCTCCGGCGTGACGTTTGAAGAGCGCCCGCAGGAGTGGAGCCGCGGGGTGAACCGCAAGGAGATTAAGAAGCTTGAGCACCACCTGGAGGCCATCAGGATTCTGCAGGGCCACGGTCTCGCCGGTGCGGGCATAGTGGATGCCTGGCTCCGGCGAAGGGTGGCGCCATTGATGTCGCGCCACCTCCGGCTGTGGGAGATGGCTCCCGGCGCAGAGCTCACTGGCACCGTGCTCCGGGGCGGCCCGCTTTTGGCCGCCCCAGCTATGAGGTGCCTCCGGAACCTGCTGGCGGCCCCGAAAGACGCCTCCGGCGCGCTGATTCCTTTGGAGTCACTAGTGCCGGGCCAGCCCCCAATGAAGTCGGACGTCGGCTCCGTGAATTTCGTAAGTGTGTAGTTGTTTGAATTTTCCTTTCCCCTCTTATTCCTTCCAAATCCTTTCTGATTTGCTTTCACTATTCTAGCCCTCGGATCTTCCCCTGAAGGAGGATCCGGTGCCTCTTCCTCGCACGGCGGTGCAGCGAGCAGTGAACGTGGCCAGCTCCGAGGCTCGCCAAGCCCAAGAGGTGAGGCGCAAGGCAAAGAGGGCGGAGAACCGCCTGAGGGAGGAACAGGACCTGGCCCCTCTCATAGAATCGGATGAGGAGGAGTTCAGCATCTAGTCCGACAGGTTTGCTCAGGCCTATGCCGATCCTTCCCTGGAGGGCGAGAGCGGCGCGGCGGGCTGCTCGAGGGTCCCCGTCCCCGGCGACGGGGAAGGGGAGAAGGAAAAGGAGGAGCGGGTGGGGAGCCCCGCGGACCTCGATGAGCTGGCCCGCACCGTGGGAGCCGTGCTCGTGATGGGGTCCTAAGGTCCGTCCTTGGAGCCACTGAGCCAGGTCGTGGCTCCCGGAGGAGAAGGGTCGGCTCGCTCTGACCCCGCCGCTGTTGCACCTGTGGCCTCCGAGGGGGAGGGGTCGGTTCACCCCGACCCTGCCGTTGCCGCGCCCACGGCTTTTGGAGGCGCGGGCAGTGAAGGCGCACAACCCGCTACGAGCGGGACAGGTCCAGCCTCGATGGCTGGACAGGAGATCGGGGGAAAGGGGAAACGCCCCTGTCCTAACACCGTGGAGTCGGCGTCGATGGGGCCGGTCCCCAAGATGCCACGCTCCGTACCCAGGAGGTGAGTTTCCAACCGGGGCTCCTGTCTTCCCTTGTGCGTATGAAAGTTCAATTTCAATCATAGTCTCTTCTATTGTCGTAGTCGTGTCCGGACTCCTGGGCGGCTCTCATTCGTGCCCAAGAAGGCGCTGAAGAAGCGGCAGGAGGCTGGCGGGCTCGCGTCCCAACCCTTGTCCGCCGGAGAGGGGTCCGCGATGGTGCCCTACGTGGCTCCGTCCTCGACGGAGCCTGTGGAGGCGGAGCTACTGGCGGAGAAGACAACGGGGGTCTTGCCTCTGACGTAAGGCCCGCAGGACGATGAGCCTCGAAGGTCTGAGCCCCCGAGCGCTTCAACTCAGGCAGCTCCTGCGACGATGGAGGCGCCCTATACCAGGGGAGACAAGGCGGGCGACGGGAGCGCCGCTTCTCTCCCAATACCTCCGAAGCTGACGGGAGGTGCGCCATCGACCTCGGCTGCCAGTTTGCTGTTGGGGCAGCTGTCGGAGATGCCGGGGTTCCCCCTGTCTTTTGGGGAGAGTCGCGCCTACAGTTCTCCGACCCCTTCAACCAGGAGGCGGAGCCACTGGTGATCGACGATCGCGCCGAGAGGGAGGTTGTCGTCTCCTTCGAGTCCGTGATGGCGGCTGTGGGCCGTGATGCTGCCGCTGTGATGGCAAGGCTCAGACAGGCAGAGGCGTTCTACCAGGTATTTTAGCTTGTGCCTTTCCTTTACGAACATCAGAGCCCTCAACTTGCCCGTGAATCGCTTCTTGTTTTAGGCGTCGATGCGGATCAGCCGGGAGAAGTCTCGGATCCTGTACCAGCAATATCCTCGGTGGGAGGAGGCTGCGGAGCTGATCCAAGACCTCCGTATTCGGCTGAAGGATGCCATTCAGGATGCCGAGTCGACGGAGGAGAGGTACCTGGCTCTCCTACGTAGGCAAGAGCTGGACGATGCTGAGGCAAGGCGCGTCCAGGAAGAGCATGAGCGGCGTGCCAGCCACATCCAGGAGCTGCTCCAGGAGGCAGAGAACGCGGCTCAGCTAATGTCCGAGGAGGTGGCGACCCTTCAGGGGTCTGTCTCGCAGCTGCAGCAGCAAAACGCCGGTTTGCGTGCTGCAGTTGAGGGCGCCCTCGACGGTCTTGGCGTTGCTCCTGCTCCGGAGGGCTCTCTCGTCACGCAAGTGTCCCTGCTGCCTAGGCGCATCGGGCATCTGGAGCGTGACGCCTTCAGGACCGGGATCCAGGAGTCGTTGCCATTGCGCACTCGCATTATGGGAGGAGCTTCGACCTCGAAGGCCTCAGCGAGGGATACTTCGGAGAAACCTCCGAGGCGGAGATCGTAGCTCTTCGCCGCCCGGCGGCGAGCAGTGCCAAAGTCCCGCTGGCTGGCGGCGGACACTGGTGCTCCCCAATGGGAGTAAAAAATATTTGCTTGTTTTTGACAATGGGCTTGACGTGCCCCAAGACTGTTATTTAACATTTGTAATGACAACTATTTCTTTTCAAACTAATTCCTTTGCATAAAAATTTTGAAATTGGATTGCTTTGGTCTTCAACACCCACCGGGTGGTACCTTAGAATTCGCTACATAGATACGCCGTCCCGGACACGATATCTGGTGTCAAAACTAGCAGATCCCGCCTTTCGAGGCTTTTTCTTAGCTTAGGAAGGTAGTAATTCGGCTGCTTTCTTTCATAACCATTGTAGCTTTTTCTTTACTTAATAAAGGAACACGAGTCGACTTTTAGGGGTCGAGATTTCTTTTAGAAAAAACCTCCAAATGAAGCATCTAGTTACTGAAAGCGGAAAAAGCACTAGTACAGAACAAAATACATGATATGAAACGAAAAAGAAAAATCTTCAGGGGTAAAAACGACATAACTGCTCGATGTTCCAGGCGTTTTTGATGAGCTGCCCCCTGTCGTCCTTTAGCTTATAAGCCCCTGGTCGGAGGACTTCAGCAATGGTGAAGGGACCCTCCCATGGTGGGGTAAGCTTGTGGCGCCCCTTGTTATCTTGCCGGAGTCGTAGGACAAGGTCACCAACGTTGAACGCGCGCCCCCGCACTCATCGACCGTGATGCCGACGCAAGGACTGTAGATATTTGGCAGAGTGTAGCAACGCAACGTCACGAGGTTCGCCGAGTTGGTCCATGGTGTCCTCCAAGTAAGTATGGTTCGCAGGCTCAGCGTAGGCCCTGACACGCGGGGACCCGTACTTGAGGTCTGTGGGTAGAATGGCTTCCGCCCCATAGACCATATAGAATGGAGTATGTCCCGTTGCTCTGCTCGGAGTCGTTCTCAAGCTCCACAGTACCGCTGGGAGTTCTGTGAGCCATCGTCGGCTGAACTGATTGAGACGATAAAAAACCTGAGGCTTGAGACCTTGGAGGATCATGCCATTGGCTCGTTCCACTTGGTGCGGGGATGCGCAACGGATGCCCAATCGACATGGATGTTAAATTCGTCACAACTCCAGGAACTTCTTTCCAGTGAATTGCATCCCATTGTTCGTGATGATCGAATTGGACACACCGAAGCGGTATATGATATCTGTGAAAAAGAGCACACTTTGGTCGGACTTGATAGTGGCGATGGGTCAAGCCTCGATCCACTTTGTGAACTTGTCAATCATGACCAAAACGTGGGTAAAGCCCCCGGGCGCCTTCTGGAAGGGCCCAACTAGATCCAACACCCTGACCGCGAATGGCCATGTGAGGGGGATCGTCTGCAAGGCTTGCGCAGGCAGGTGCATCTGCTTAGCATAGTACTGACATCCTTCACAGGAGCGAACGATTTTTGATGCGTCCGCTACCACCGTAGGCCAGTAGAAGCCTTGGCGGTAGGCTTGGCCATGATAGTGCGTGGTGCGGCGTGTTGCCCGCAGACGCCTGCGTGTATGTCCTCCAGGAGGGCATACCCGTGGGCAGCAGGGATGCATCGGTGTAGGACACCCGAGTGTCCCTTCTTGTACAGCTCGCCGCCGATAACGGCAAATGACTTGGGGCGGCGAGCCAACCGTCGTGCCTCAGTCCTGTCAGTAGACAAGACTTCACGAATGAGGCAGTCGAGATATGGCTTTCTCTAATCATTCTCGGGCCCTGGATCAGGGTCCATCCCCTCATCCACCTGCGTCACCACGAAGACAGCCGGTTCAGAGGAGGGGTCGTCTCCGGGGGTTGGACGAATCGCTCCTGGGTTGGAGGAGAGAGGGTCATCTCCAGGGGTCGGCCTGATCGACCCGGGGTTGGAGAGAGAGGGGTCGATCTCTCCCTTGCCATAATTTACCGACGGCTAGGTGAGGTCCCTGGCGAATATCCCGCTGGGGATAGGGTCTCGATTTGAGGCCATTTTGGCCAAGGCATTTGCTGCCTCATTGTCCCGATGGAGGACATGATTGAGCTCGAGGCCATCGAAGCATCCCTCGAGCTTGCGCACCTCCTGGCAGTTTGCTGCCATCTTCGGGTCGTGACAACTCGACTCCTTCATGACCTGGTCAACGACAAGCTACGAATTGCCTCGGACCTCAAGACGTTTTATGCCGAGCTCCTTGGCGATGCGCAAGCCGTTTACCAGGGCCTCATACTCCGCAACATTGTTGAAGGCTTTAAAATGGAGTCGGAGGGCGTACTTCATTCTGACCCCGAGAGGGGAGATGAAGACCAGCCCGGCCCCAGCCCCGCTTTTCATTAACGAGCCGTCGAAGAAAAGCTTCCAACATTCGTGTTGGATGGGAGCCGGAGGTAGTTGGACTTCGGTCCATTCCGCAATGAAATCAGCTAAGACCTATGACTTGATCGCCGTGCGAGCCACGTAGGTTATGTCGTAGCCCATCAGCTCGAGCGCCCATTTAGCTATCCGACCCATGGCTTCATGGTTCTGAATTACTTTCCCCAGAGGGAAAGATGAGACCACAGTGACGGGGTGTGCCTCAAAATAGTGCTTAAGCTTCCTCTTTGTAATGAGGAGGGCGTATGCTAATTTCTAGATTTGCAGATAGCGAGTCTTGGTATCGCACAAGACTTCACTAATGAAATAGACTGGGCGTTGCACTTTTAGGGTGCGTCTCTCCTCGTTCCGTTCTATGACGAATGTCGTACTAACCACCTGAGTGGTTGCGGCAATGTAGAGGAGCAAGGGTTCCTCCTTCGCAGGCGGAGTAAGAATCGGGGGGACTGGTTAACAGTTCCTTAAGCTTATCTAACGCCTCTTGAGCCTCATCAATCCACGTGAACTGATCAGCTTTCTTGAGGAGCCGGTATAGGGGCAGACCCCGTTCACCTAGACGTGATATAAACCGACTGAGCGCGACGAGGCACCTCGTGATATGCTGCAACCCCTTGAGGTCCCGAATAGGCTTCATCTCAGTGATAGCCTTGATTTTGTCGGGGTTGGCTTCGATGCCGCGTTGCGAAACGATGAACCCCAGCAATATCCCTCTAGGAACCCCGAAAACGCAATTTTAGGGTTGAGTTTGATGTGCTTTTCTTTGAACCGGGCGAAGGCTAGCTCCAGATCAGCTACGAGGTCGTTGGTCTGTTTGGACTTGACAACGATGTCGTCCATGTAAACTTGGATGATCTCTCCAATGAGTTCACCGAAGACCTTTACCATACATCGTTGGAAGGTGGCACCTGCATTCTCAAGCCCAAAAGGCATGGTCACGTAGCAGTACGAACTGAACTGGGTGATAAACAAGGTAGCGTGTTGATTGGATTCATGCATTTTGATCTGGTGATAACCAGAATAGGCTTCGAGGAAGCATAGGGTTTTGCACCCAGAAGTGGAATCCACAACTTGATCTATGCGTGGTAAAGGAAACGGATCCTTGGGACACACTTTATTGAGACTAGTGTAGTCAACACACACTCTCCGTTTTCCGCCTTTCTTTTGTACAATGACAGGATTGGCTAACCACTCGGGGTGATACACTTCCTTGATGAACCCGGCCACTAAGAGCTTCTTTACTTCCTCGCCGATGACCCTGCGTTTTACCTCGTCGAAACATCGAAGACGCTGCTTTACCGGCTTGGAGTCGGACCTAATCCACAAGGCGTGCTCGGCGACATCCCACGGTATGCTAGGCATATCCCAAGGCCTTGACACGAAAATATCACGATTCGCGCGGAGGAAGTCGATGAACGCGTCTTCCTATTTGGGGTCGAGGGCGGTGCCGATGCGCACTGTCATGCTGTCAGAGCAACCGGGGTCGAGGGACATGAGCTTGGTGTCTCTGTCGGGCGTGAAGGATGCGGTGGCCTTTGGGACATCGGGCATGTCCTGGTCGGTGTTGGTGAGGGTGTTGACGACGTACAACTCATGGAAGTTCATCACCGACTCGGCGACATCGCACTGCTCGATATCACATAAGTACGCGTGCTGAACGGATGAATGCACGGTGATGACTCCGCGAGGGCCCGGCATCTTGAGCTTGAGGTAGATGTAGTTCGGGACGGCCATGAACTTGGTGTAGCATGGCTAGCCCAACACCGCATGGTAAGAGCCAGGGAAGTTCACCACCTGAAAGGTCAGTGTCTCCTTTCAGAAATTAGTGTGAGTCCCAAAGGTGACCGGCAGATCAATCTGCCCAACGGGTACAACGCGTTGGCCGGGGACAACGCCGTGGAACGGCGCCCCTTCGGGGCGAATCCTCACCCTGCTGACCCCCATGGCATCGAGGGTGTCTTGGTAGATGATGTTGAGGCCACTTCTGATGAGGACATGATACATTCAGATACAACCATTGATTATAAGGTGAGCTTGTTTAGTGATTTTTGGTGTAACTCACTTGGTTCCACATGTACATGTTCCTATTTGCTTGTAGGTACAAATATTTCTCAAAGTGCGGGGCAATCAAGATTCATCAGTGACCCGATAGTACCTCGTTGGGAAGGCCGTAACTCAACCATCCGGGTGCGATTGAGATCAATGAGTACTTGATGGAAAGCTTATTTGATAAGCTTTCAAATAAATCAGGTCCCATCTCAATATCACGTTGGCAAGGCCTCCAAATCATCAAGACATTCTGTCACTGTTGCTGTTAGGAGCTACATCATTGTCATGGGTCGGATATTCACACTTGGGACCCCGGCCCAAGTTGGAGCACGTTCCAAGAAGATGGAAAACACACCAAGGAAGCCCTTGGACGTCCTCCTCCTTGGCCACCACCTTAGGGGGCCAGCAAGGGCGTTCAAGCCAAGCCAGAGGTCCAGTCCAACTCGAGTTCGCGTCAGTCTCGGCCTTCAGGACCAGCGAGCGGTAAATTGGATGCCCAGGACACATCTGAACTCCGTTTTCGATGATCCACATATGGATGGAAAGATAGTTTCATAAGCTAACTAATGGCTTTGGTTTGAGGTCCAAATTCCATCAGTGTCAACGGGAATCATCGAAACAAGTAAGCGTCCAGAATCTGTTTGGGCGTTGCATTGCTATCTTTTGGGCCGTCGGCCATGTAACGTATAGGCCCATGAGGAGGACGTGAATGAGGGTGCTTGCATGTCCCTTAGACCATATAATCAGTAGCCACCGTCTACGTTAGGGTTTGGGTTTTGCTTTAGATCAATCTGTCATCGAACAGTCGCCGTTATCGGTTTGTGAAACCCCACGTTGAGATCTTAATCATATATCTGCAATTGTCACTTCACTTGAGTTGCGTATTATCTTGGTCTTGCTTGTGTTCTTCGATTCGCAGCAGGGATTAGCCTTCTTGGCGAGGTCAACCGGATTGTGACACGGTTGATAACCAGAGGAGACGTGGTGCTAAGGTTGCAGGGTTCGGGTCTTTGTGATCTGAAGCCGGATCGGTGTGTCGCTCTCTGACCAAATCGATAATTATCTTGAACCTGACGGAAGATCGGGAATCACGTCCCCATCAACTTCCTCCGTCCATCAACACCTTGGTGAGCCGCTTAGTGCCGATGATGGGGTCGACGACGAGGGGGTATCGTCCCGGATTTGGCACGTACTCCGGGTGATCGGACTGGTCGAAGGTGATGGGGTGCTTGGCCCACTTGGAGGGAGCCGGGACGATTGGCTCGACCTGGCAGACCATACGCTGTTTGAGCTTGCGCTGCCGCCGCGTGGTGTAGTAGTCTAGGCCTCCAAAGATCATGAGGCAATCAGTGACATGAGGAATCCCGTCCCGTCTTCCCTTTGGCCATCACCTTGGGGAGGTGAGTTGGTCTTCCGCTTAACCTCCACCTTGCCTTTCTTCATCCCGAAGAACTTGGGGATGAGACGGCAATCTCAGAGGGTGTGGTTGACCGAACCCTCGTGATGTGGGCATGGTTCGTCAAGCTTCTTCTCGAAGTAGTTGGTAGGCGGCTTGACGGGAGCCTTCTTTTTGCCCTTTGCGTCGACAGCGGGGACCAACTCACCATCGCCCTGCCGATGCCCCTTGCGACCCTTCTTCTTTTTCTAGCCTTTGCGGTCAGAGGGGTCGTCGTCGACATCCTCCTCTCGCTTGGCCTTGCCGTAGGAATTAACGATGGCGCCCACCGCGTCTTCTCCTGACGCAAAGCTCATGGCTACATCGAGGAGTTCCTTGGTGGTACGAGGGGGTCGTCGTCCCAGCTCGTGCACCAAGGTCTTACAAGATGTGTCGGAGATGAAGGCTCCGATCATGTCTGCGTCGGTGACGTGAGAGAGGCTTGTGCATTGCTTGGAGAAGCGCTTGATGTAGTCGCGCAGGGAATCGTTCGGCTTCTGTTGGTAGCTCCGAAGGTCCCAAGGGTTTCCAGGGCATGAGTACATGCCCTAAAAATTGCCGACAAAGATGTCGATGAGGTCCCCCAACTGTTAATACACCCCTCGGGATGGTGTTCCAGCCAAGTTCAGGCAGAGTCGGCCAGGTACAGAGGGAGGTTGCGGATGATGAAGTACTCGTGGTCGGCCCCTCCCGCTTCGCATGCGAGGCGGTAGTCCTCGAGCCACGTGCTGAGGTTGGTCTCCCTGGAGTACTTGACGATGGTGGTTGGCGCCCGGAAGCGCCGTGGAAACGATGAGCGGAGAATGTGCCTTCCGAACGCCGGTGGGCCCGGAGGGGGAGGGCTCCGCCCTCTGTCCTCATCTGGGTCGGAGCGTCCTCCACGATGGGGGCTATACTCCCTAGCCTGAGCGTTGGGGATGACGTGGGCGTCCCGGATGGGCCCGATGCGTTCCTGTACAGGTGGCAGGATCTCAGCAGACGTGGGGATCGGCTGGTGCACCGACGACTCCCGGTCTCGACGACCGTCAAACGTATGGCGGCTCGGGGAAGTGCCGCGACGTCGCGATCGTGAGCTTTCAGCCTGCAGGGCGGCTGCTCTGTCTAACAGCTGCCATATCTCCTGTTGAGTTCACCACTCAGCAGGGATCGTTGGTGGAGGAAGCTGTTGAAGTAGGGCCGCCGCAGCCGCGACGTTCTGACTCACGTGCGTGTTGACACCTCTTAATGTTATCTCTAGCAACGGCGCCAAAAATGCATCAGCAGAGCACCACCACTAGAATGCCAAGTTGTTATCCCCAGCATAACACCAAAGGGTGTGGTATTAAATCATACCACCATTTAGAATATAGAAATAGTATCCGCAAGCGCACAGATCAAATACCATTGTAGCATTTTACCCGGAGTATTACGGGTTGTCATTTATATTTTCCCACAGAAAGGTCTACGTGGCACTCGTGTAAAGGTAGCGTGTTAACCTAGAGTTTAATGGATAGGCATAACCATGTCCTCGCTACTCAATGCAGGGGTAAGTCACAAGATAAAGGATAAGATAAGTATATAATCATCAGCATAAACAGATAGAGACTCCTAGCTATATCATTAGGGTTACTAGTAGAACATCAAGAGATATTCCTGTGTTATTCCGAGCTACATGTCAATGCTTATTATGGTTAGTGCAATACACTTAGTAGTCATAGCTAAGGTTAGCATTATATCTATTCATAGTGGACATACTAGGAAAGTTTGAGAACATAGCACACCCTTCCTTCATACAAAAGCCCTACTGTGCCTATAAACGGGGTTTGGACTACATAGGACTCAACAGGATTGTCACACCTACGATCTACCAAGCCCGGCCTATAGGGTGCATTCGCAGATAAACAACGTATAAGCACCATGCTTACACAATGTTTACCACTCACCCAATGATCAATTAGATGAGCGCTATACGAACCTATGGATAAGTATAATGTCAATCTAGCTATACTAAGTATATATAACCACAATAGACAAAGAACAATATAACTATGAATATAAGTAGATAAGTATTCATCAATTCAATTGTAGCTAAGAACTATACCAAATACAATCTCTTGATGGCTCCGGAATCCAAGCCTGTGCTTGCCTCCCTCTATTCTAACTAGCTATCTAGGCCCTAGCTAAGGAGCTCTGATTAGGGTTTCTGGCTGATGATCGGACTTTGAATGAGGAATGAATGAATGTGCCTCTCCCCAGGGGGGTCCTGCCCTCCTTTTATAGCCCTGGATGATGATCGTGAGCTATCGGATGAAACCGACATTGACGGGCAGCTAGGATTGATCCTCAAAGGCGGTGGAGCGAACCGGGCGAACCAGGCCGTGGCCGGGCCGGGCCGGCCGGCCGGTGCAGGGGTGGGACCGGCCGGTCCCACTTGGTGGCCGCTGGCCCCCGGCTCGGCGTGGTGCCTTCTTGTCTCTTCTAGAATGTTCCTGTGTTGCCACGGTGTCCGTTTTCCCATTCTACGTTCGATTAGCTCTCGCGGTTGCGTCTTTTCCGGTGTATGCCTGCAGAAATAGTGAAACACCAAAACTCATGGAATTCTGTCAGTGTAAACCCTATATCTACTTTGGTGATCACAACTGCATTTTTTCATGGCTAGTTGACGGTTGGTTTCGTACAATAACGACCGTCAATAGCGCGTGAAGAGTGGTGGACCGTGGCCGCCCTCCAAGATCCGCCGGTGGATGTCGCGAGCCATGCTGCGTGCTCACCCGCCGCAGTGGTAGGGCGAAGGGTCCTCTCTCCTGGGGTGCTCTCGATCCCATTCGGCCTTGCGTCGCTCGTCGTTGAGCTCAGCGCGGCGCGCCCGCTCCCATTGCTCCTCTGAGCTGTCGGAGTGCGAGGTTGGGGGAGTTGGCGATCGTCGCGGTGAGGGCGTTCGCTCAAGCACAGGGTTGAGCATGCCCTCGTCTTCCCCCACGACATCGTCGACCTGTCCCTCAGGAGTTTCCGCCATGAAACATTCCCAAGAGGGGTCGAAGTCACCGTCGTCGTCGTTGTCGTTAGTGACGGTGTAGCCGTCGGAGTCCGGCATGAAGATGGGCTCCATGAGAGGCCCAGCTGCAGCTACGAGCTCGACATCCTCAGGGGTGGGCGCGGTCCCTCTCATGATGAGGTGCGCCATGGTTGCCACGGCGTTGTGGTACCTGAACGGGGCCGGCATAGACGCCTCCTGTATGAGGACCGTTCGGGGAATAGGATCACCCCCTGTGAGGCTCACCATAATGGTCTCATACCAGTATGATAGCGCGAATATCTCGTCGGTGGAGGGATATGGCCCCAGGTGAGGTAAGAGCCATCGGTCCAGCTCTGTCAGCTCATGTATGTCCGGGGCATGGTGGTTCCGCTCTGGTGCTAACGACGCACAGTTAGCGGTCCTTGGCGATGTAGAAGTCGCCGCCCGTGATCGAGCGGGCCCTGCGTCACGCGGCGACGGAGGAGTCTGAAAACTCACATCATCCATGGCCGTGACAAGGTCGTCGATGGGTCCGTGGGCGAGATCACGGCTCGTATTGTTCTCCCGAGACTCCGCCTTAGGAGGAGGAGGAGCGACGTCGTCGGGGTCACGGAGGTCGGCCGATGGCTCAGAGCAAGCCAAGTCACGCCGTCCTCCCTAAGGATGAAGTCCAGGTCCCCAAAATAGATTTGGGTGCCTGGAGCGAGATTGAAACGGTGCATGGCCATCCAGAAGTTTGCTGGAGTCGTAGAAGTACGCTTGCCCCCCTACATGGCGCGCCAACTGTCGGTGTCAAGAATGAACACCAACAAGTAATCGAAATAAGAGCACACTTATCCTCTGGATGGTTTCCCAAGTGGACACGGCGATGTATACTGGTTCGGGCAAATTACCCTATGTCCAGCGTTAGCGGGGTCGTGTTACTCAGGAGCTCGTATGGGGCAGTACAAGAGGGGTCGAGAGAGGGAGAGTCTCCCAAGTCTCTCAGGAAATCTAGGTTCGAGGTGAGTTGTATCGTATGTGGAGTGAGAATGGGGCGATAGTCGCACACGTGCTAAGTTGCCCAAGTCCTCCCATTTATAGTTTGAAGGGAGGCTCACAGGGGAGGGCAAGCCAGTATGGAGATCAGGGAAGCTTGAAGAGTAAGGATTTGATAATTCAGACAGGTGTCGTGGACTCTATAGTCGGCGTCATCTTTCTCCTCCGTGGGTCTTCTCCTTGACATTGTAGTCCTTCAGGTATACAGGGCTATACCTGAAGATGCCGGGGTAGCGCTGTTGACAACGGACGCCATGGGTCAAAGCTTTTATCGTAGGAGCATAGGTTGCGGCGAGGCCAGGTGGGCAAGGTTGATTCCTGATGCGCCCAGTCCCTGCTGCGAAAAGTGGCTAACACGGCCACCGCTCGGGTACGTCGGCCACGGTGTTGGTACGAGCGACGTTGCTTTCCCCGTGCTCCCTGTTCCGTCAGGGTGACCGCCTATATGGAGGTACGAAGCCCGGTGCCTACGGCGAGGATTTGTACACGGGTACGCTCCCCGTACCAGGATGGTACAGGGAAGCCAGCGCCGTAGATACGAGCGTAGAAGCTTGGGGGCAACGCAAGACCCATGGGTTACTTGAGGGTCCCGTTTCCCACTGTTCAAGTGCGGGGGTGACGGTGATGGCGCGTCTCCGTGCCGCTTCATGAATCGCATGTATTCCATCATACGCTACATACGTACGACGGTTCTGCACGGTGCGCCCTGACCTTTGTTCATAGGACGGGATCGACCTCCGACCCCCCTCAGCGGGTGGGAGTCGGACGAATCGGAGTTTTCCCGGAGGGTCGAGCTCCGGGTGGTGGCCTCGTCCCATGGGCCCTGGGAGGCCTGGATCGCTTGGCTAGCCAGTCGTTGCTGGGCCAGGAATGCCCCTACGCCTTAGGCCCTCGTGGGCTGGGCCGCAGGTATGCTGACCCTGGCCTGGCAATTTTGTTTTCAAGAGCTGTTTTAACCGGGCCTTTAGGGGACCGTGGTTTCGACCCTCGACAGTTACAAACAGATCGTATCTAACTAGGATACAATTTGGTTTCCTAACCGACTAGCTGCCTTGCATGACAAGCAACTCTTAATTTTCCGCCTGGGATTCCGACCAGGCTAAGGAGGTCGATCGGTTTTGGTCTTGTGGGCTGGGCTGCCCCGTCTGGCGGGGCCAAAGGCCAGCCGTGAGGTCATAGGGGCCTAAACCCCCACACTAATGGAAATTAACATTAACTCAAAACTTAAATAAAATACTTAAACCATGCGCTGATGTAAAATAATGAACTGAAGACTTAATTTCTGAAAAGATAATGAACTCAATTCAGTCTTAAAAGCAAAACAGCTCAGCAGAGGCCCATGCGGACTCTCCAGTTGATGCAGCCTGCTAGGCCTATGGCGCTTATCCCCTTGAAGCCCAGCAGCCCAACTTATGAAAACCCTAGAAGATCTAAGGGTTGCCGCCGATCGCGGCAGAAACTAATCTGTTGGACTTATCGTGATAGGTGGACCTCTTACTTAACCCTTAATTAATCACGTGCTTAACTAACTCGTCACTAATCATGGCATGAGCCAAGATCACAAATCGAACATGTCTTTATAGGAGACAACTACTTAGCGCACGTTCTTAAGATAACCTTGATAGTTAGAAGTCCTTTTCTATGCACATAGGTACTGTTCGTGAGTCCTCATCCATCTTCCACAGGGATCCATGTATACTCCTTTTTTTATTCGGATGTCTCTTTTCTCCCCCTCCAAACATGTTCAACTAAATGCAAATGCAAAAAATAAAAATTGATACATGATTCCTAATCCAAAATAGACCCCTCCTATCCTGTTTGATATTGCTTCCAAGTTAGTTGAATAGTAGGAATCCTAATCCAAATAGCGTTTTTATTTTTAGTGTCTATTTTAGTTTTCTTGTCCATGTTTCTATCCGGTTTACCTTTTTAGAAAACCTGTAGATGTAGAGGTCACGGACAAAAACGTTGGAATGAAAACAAGCAGCACGTGGTTGATAACATCTTCCTCAACGTTGACGTCCTATACCAAAGCTCAAGAACATAACGCCGACCACGACCCCGTCGACACCTCACACTAGTCACGGACATGATCAAGCTTGAGGACCTGCTCAATGTGGTCTGCCACATCGAAGCCATCATCAAGGAGACCATGGGGCAATCCAAGATTAAGTTGGACATCATGGAGGCACATGGAGCAGAACCTCGCCGATGTGATCTACCGCTTCTGTTGGTACTACATACTTGCCCTTCTTCACGAAGAAGACCGTGGTGATGCCATCAGATAGCCTGTTCTAGAACGTGACCAACAATGATGAGACGGCAAAGCGCACACTCTTGGACTACCTGCACACATGAGTGTAGTCAAGCCGATACAGGGAAAGGGCGGGGCGGGGGCGTCACCGGCAGCCCCTCTCGCATGCCGAGGGCGAAGGATCTCCGGCAGTCAGGGTCCGTCTCTAGGCCTCCGACAACGGCTGATGCAGCCGACGTGTGGCTGGCGGCGCAGTGCTAGTGGACGACTTCAAGCTGGCCACGGTGGCCGGCAGAAACCTTCTTGCGCGGGAGAATGAGGAGTAGCAGAGCAAGCCAATCACACGCGTGCTACTTCTAGATGATGAACGAGATCGTGGAGGACGACACAGCAGCCGACGTGCGGGCAGATCCACCGCCCGCCGATGTGGTCTGCGGTGCCGAGGTGCATGCCTGAGCTGATCAAGTAAACATCGGCGGATGAGGGGCACGCTACCCGTTCGTGTACATGCATGGCCATGGACCGGAAGATCAACACGACCAGAGAATGGCGAGCTTCATCCGCAGCCGCAACGGAGTGATATGGCCTCTGTTTCATCCTATTATTTTTGTCATGTCTACTTTTTCTATTCGTTTCAGCTCTAACAAGTTTTCCTTTTTTCTGTCGTTTTTTTTTCCACGGTGTCCGTTGCCATTTTATTTTCTTGTTTTTCCCTATCCCATGCATGTGTCATGCATCTTTCAAAAGTTGACTCTAATGCTATTTTTTTAACAATTTTTCATCTTTTCCATCATGTTTAATTTTTTTTTTTGTTTACGTGATGTAAATTTAGCTAAATTTAAAGAAAAAAGTGTAACATTTGTGTCTCTAAATAAATTTATTATAAAAAATATATCTAATGATATTAATTTTTTGCCATAAATATTATTATATATATTTAGTCAAAGTTATTTTAAATCTACTTCTTCTAACCCTTATATACCTAATATCAAAGTGGAATTTTTCCAAACCTCCCGATGTATCCTGCATGTGATGATTGAAGAGTCCAATTCAAGACGTATTGGCTTCCCCTCAATGTCTTAATGTGATCCTAATTTATGATTCGTACTCATACATGTTAGAACAACTCACGTCTATGATGATGCAAAGTTTTATTTGAAAACATATCAAGTTCCGTTGTAACGCATGGGCATAATTTCTAGTAAGAATAAGGCACTTTATTCATTATAATATATTAACCAATGCTTTAACAACTGAGCTATGATAACTGCCCCAATTAGGACGACTGACCTAGCTTTTAATCTAACTCTGAAAACTGACTTTTTTAACCTAACTGACTCGATTGTGCCTTATTACATAGATATATAGGGTAATTACGCCTTTTTAAGTGCGTCTATCATGTTCTTGAGCTTCTCATTGTCCTTCTTGAGGGCACGAATCTCCCTGATGTTTCCTTCAATCTGGGTAGTCATGGTGGTCATAGTAGCAACTTGCATGTTGTTGGCTGACTGAAGGTTTGAGATAACTTGAGAGAGAGCACTGATCCTCATCTCAAGTATAGCCAAAGTAGGCTTAGGACGCTTAGGCTCAAAGCTTGATGCAGCAGAGGGTTGTGCAGCTCTCTTTGGTGGTGGTGGCTTCTTATCTGTGAAACAAACTTGAGCTTCAGTAGCACGTACTCCACCAAGCATGAGACAAGTCCTGTACTTGGCACATTCTATCTCTCCATATTTGTTAGTCTTGGGGGCTAACAAGCTCTTCTCCTGGCTTTGGGGTTGAAAGCTGAGTACCACGGGGAAGAGCAATCTGCTTCCCCTTGGATGGTCCTTCCAAGAGCAATCTAGCAGGAGGTGCAGGTAGCATTCATTGAGCTTGAGCATAGTAGGCTTGCTCATAGCTTCGGCGTGGCTGCACTTCAGCTAGCTCCTTTGACGGGATGATGGAGAGAGGCTTCGGCTGCGCAGGGACGATGGCTAGCAACTTATCCTTCAGGATCTTGTTGAAGTCAGCTCCGTAGATGATGATCTCCTTCCCAGCCATTGGAACTAGAGCTTAGAATTAGATCTAGATGGATTTTCTCTGAACGAGAGAGGAGGCTTGGATGGAATGAGGTTGAGGGGGGTCTAGGTACGTATTTATATGGGCAGCAGGCTTGCAGCGAGGGTTGAATCTATCCTACAGGGTGCATACGATCGCAAAGCTGAATGAGGTTTAAACCTACGGGATTCTGTCGAGGAGTACTCCAGAAGGGGTAGAGAGTTGAATGCACACGAGAGGAAACAGGGGGTGCCGCCCGGCATCCTTGCCTAGGCCGGCCGACCCCACAGGTCATCCCCTCGAGGTGACCTTTCTCGTGGTGGTTACGTACTCCAGTTACTTCCCGATGACAGTTGTTTAAAGATTCGAATCGATTCGGTTAAAATATAAGCGTATTCAAGGTAATTGGATAAACTCCAACTCCTTACCTACCTCTAGGGATCTAGTAGGTTCTAGAAAAATCTTAAGACGATGACCATTTACCGGGAATAACGTACCTTCGTGTGATTGGAGAGTTACTGCTCCATGCGATGATACGTTAACCACCGTAAACGGTTCTTCCCATTTACTCCGCAGCTTTCCAAGCCCGAATAATTTGATCCTGAAATTAAAAAGTAATACCTTGTCTCCGGGTGCAAACTCCTTCTTCTTGATTCTCTTGTCATGCCATCTTTTGGTTCTTTTTTTATAAAGCTTGGAATTGTGATAAGCCTTTTCTCTCCATTCTTCTAATTCTGATAGTTGCATTTTTCTTTTATTTCCAACGGCTTTAAAATCCATATTCTATCTCATAATAGCCCAATGAGCTTTGTGCTCTAACTCCACAGGTAGGTGACAAATATTCCCATATACTAATTGATAGGGTGACATGCCTAAAGATGTCTCGTAGGCGGTTCTGTAGGCCTAAAGTGCTTCGGGTAACCGATCTTTCCATATAGTACCCATTTCATTCATTGTTTTTTGTATATTCTTGATTTGCTTAGATGTCTTTGCCTATCCACTTGTCTGTAGGTGATAAGGAGTGGTAACGTTGTGACGGATGCTATGACTCTTCAAATAGTTGTGAAATTTTGTGTCGGTAAAGTGAGTCCCTCCATCACTAATCACCATCCTCGGTGTTTCAAACCTTGGGAATATGACTTCTTCAAACATCTTCCTTGAGTATTTTGAATTGGCATTCTTGCATGATATAGATTCTACCCACTTGGATACATAGTCAACTGCCACTAAGATATACTCATAGTTCTTTGACTTCACGAATGGTCCCATATAATCAATACCCTAGACATCAAAGAGCTCAATATGAAGATTGTTAGTAAGTGGCATAGCATCTCGTGAATTGATATTTCCATGCCTCTGACATGATCCATATCTCCGGACATAATCTTTGGTGTCTTCATACATGGTTGACCAAAAGAATCCACACTGCCAAATCTTCGCATGAGTGCGGAATGCCCCATAATGTCCTCTATATGGTGATGAATGATACTTTTGAATAATCTAAATGCCCTCTTCTACTAGTACACATCTTCTCGAGCAAGCCATCGGCACATACTCTAAAGAGATACGGAGGATCCTATATGTGGAGACGACTTTCGTAAATGAGGTTCCTCTTATTTTCTCCTGGTGCTACATAATCTGCAACCATAAAGTTGACAATATTCGCGTACCGCGGGACTGATCTTATTACCTTGAATAGCATGTTGTCCCTCAGCGAAACATTAATAGGCAATTCCTGCGAATTCTTAAATTGCATTCTAGACAAGTGATCGGTAACAGGTTTTCTACTCCTTTTCTATCTTTTATTTCTAAATCAAATTTTTGGAGTAACAAAATACATCTTATTAAATGAGGTTTAGCATCTTTCTTAGTGAGTAAATATTTAAGAGCAGTATGATCATCAAGTAACAATTACTTTAGCTCCCACTAAGTAAGATCTAAATTTGTCAATAGCAAAAACAACAGCTAAAAGCTCTTTTTCGGTTGTTGCATAATTAAGCTGAGCTCCTGTCATAGTTTTACTAGCATAAGCAATAGCATGATACTTCTTATCTTTAGTTTGTCCTAAAACTGCCCCCCACAAAGATAATCACTAGCATCTCACATAATTTTAAAAGGTAAAGACCAATCAGAGGGTTGAATGATCGGTGCAGAGATGAGTGCTTCTTTAAGAATATTAAAAGATTTTAACATGCATCATCAAACTCAAAAAGAACATCCTTAGCTAATGGACTAGTCAAGGGTCTAGCAATATATGAAAAATCTTTTATAAAGCGATGATAGAAACCACAATGACCAAAAAAAACTTTGGATTCCTTTTATATTCACGGGTGGAGGTAGTTATTCAATTACTTCAATTTTAGCTCTATCTACCTCTATACCTCTCTCAAACACTAAGTGTCCTAACACTATCCCTTCTCTAACCATAAAATAACACTTTTCCCAGTTAAGGACTAAATGTTTTTCTTCACATCTTTGTAAAACCTTATCCAGATTTTCAAGACAATCATCAAAAGTCTTTCCATAAATAGAAAAATCATCCATAAAAACTTCCATGATTTCTTCAATCATGTCAGAAAAATATAGACATCATGCATCTTTGAAAAGAAGCAGACGCATTACATAGCCCAAAAGACATTCTACGATAAGCATAAGTTCTATAGGGACATGTAAAAGTGGTTTTGCTTTGATCATCAGGGTGGATAGGAATTTGGTGATATCCAGAGTAACCATCTAGAAAGCAAAAGAAAGAGTGATTTGCCAATCACTCTAACATCTCATCAATGAAAGGTAGTGGGAAGTGATCTTTCCTTGTTGCTTTATTAAGTTTTCTATAGTCTATGCACATACGCCATCCAGTAATAGTTCTTTGAGGGATTAGTTTATTCTTATCGTTTCTAATAACAGTCATACCTTCCTTTTTTGGTACAACTTGAACATGACTTATCCACTCACTATGTGACACAGGATATATAATCCTAGCATGTAATAGTTTCAAAACTTCTTTCTTAACCACATCTCTCATCGCATTATTAAGTCTACATTGGGGTTCTCTAGTAGTTGTAACTTCAGGATCAGTTGGTATGCGATGGGTGCAAAGAATAGGATTGATTCCCTTAAGATCTTAGAGTGAGTATCCAAAAGCAACACGATATTTTTCTAAAACAGTTATTAGATGCAAAGATTCTTTTTGAGAAAGTTTATCAATTATGATCACAGGAGATTCCTGATCATTATTCAGAAAACATATTTCAAACCAGAAGGTAAGGGTTTAAGCTCAATAGAGGGTTTAGATGGCTCTAGTAATTCATTGAGAGGTTCAGGATCAGATGGTTCATCTTTCTCTTCTTCAATGAAGAACTGGGCATCATTATCTATAAATAGTTCTATAATTCTTCAGTAAAAACAGCATTAACCTCCTCTATTAGGTCAGGAAGCAGCACTACCTTAGTTTTCAAAGAATGGGTTATAGACATAGAGAGCTTAAAACCTTTCTCGAGACTAATATCTAATTTCCTTTTTGACCTTCTCTAATGAGCTTTCGTATTGGTAAATCTATTAACACATCAAACTCCCAAACATCAATCTCTAAACAATAACTAGTTCTAGATTGAACTAGCCTCTCTTGATTGCTAGCCTAGATCTACTAGATAGAAATTAGGGTTTCTGGCTTTTCAGCTCTCTATTGATTTGGCTCTCCTCTAGGGAGGTACAGGACCATATTTATAGTTCGGTGGGTTGAACATCAACCGTAGGATCAAACCGACCTAATGTAGGGCCAAGATACATCCTCAAAGGCGGTGGAGAAATACGCAGAGGCTGACAGGTGGAGGCCACCTGGGGAGGCCGAGCGGCCTGGCTGGTGGGGCCGGGCAGCCCCACCCCAAAACGGCTCGGGCTCCGCTTTATTTTGGTGTCTTCTGGATTCTTCCTGATCCTTCTGGCGATATTTTTCGTCGCGGTTAAGTTTCGTGGCTTTTATGCACTTTAATTCTCAATTATGCACTTTCTGGATAATT
Organism: Chrysopogon serrulatus; assembly: GCA_015844335.1. Taxonomy (NCBI): domain Eukaryota; kingdom Viridiplantae; phylum Streptophyta; class Magnoliopsida; order Poales; family Poaceae; genus Chrysopogon; species Chrysopogon serrulatus. The sequence continues at coordinate 1,060,784 of JADLZL010002315.1, read as the reverse complement.
CCTTGAAAAACAGACAATTCACTAAAATTCATGGAAATGGTTAGTAATAACATCCTATTCTATGATATTGTTGTAATTTGCCAGGAAGATTGACGGCCAAAAATAGACGTTATCTATCGTCAACAGCATGCAGTGCCCTGGAGTGCACCGCAAGGTCTGGATGATAGATTGATCCGCTCTGATCAATAGAGATTATTGTTTCCTTATAATCCTGATGTGTCGATCAGGAAAAGCAGATCCAAATGATCCTGTAAGCCTGCTCCTGGCTATATAAGGCGGACAGGAACCCTTCTAGAACAGATCACCCATGATCGCATACGACATAATCAAACTATCAGAACAGAGGACTAGGGTTTTGCGTCATTTTGACGGCCTGAACCTGTCTAAAACTCGTGTCTCATGTTACTTTCTTGCTCTTGATCTCGCGCACCACACCACCCTCGACATCTTCTACTACCTTAGGTAACCCCTTGGTTGGCTGCCGACTAGGTTTCGTTGACACTTACCAAATGGATTAGTTCAAGGTTTTATCAATTAACCAAAATCAAACTAGGGATTGCACCGGCCCCACCTGGCGGCCCCTTCCGCCCTGCTTCGCTCCTGTGTATTCTAGTACCTTTTAGAGTTGTGTGGTGTATTCCTTGCCGCAGATAAATCCAATAATTTGTTTGATAAATAAGTCCTTCTCCACGGTTTTCTTGAATAATCTCTGAAAAATAATAATTCACCACAACTCATAAAAATTGTCAGATAAAACCCTAGACTTCTATATTTTCATGTGTATGGATCGTTTCTCGTGTTTATTGTGCTATTAAATGTTGATGCTATCCACCATCAACAATTGTGTGTGTCATTGAGCTACCTCTCTTCTGATAGGTTCTTGTAGTGTCCAATTGTGTGGACGAGGTTTGTGAAACACCTCATAGTCGTCGAACTACGAAGAGTTGGTTGACACAATAGGGACTAGCTTGCCAACAAACAAGTGAACCTCGGAAGAAAAAATCGTTGTGTCCCATTGATTTCTTGTTATTCATTGGTATGCATATTGTGATTGGCTTTATCTCCTCTCTCATTGCTTGTATAAAGATCACAACTCTTTGTATTACAATTCTTTACATTCTTACAAAGTAGTTTAGCAAATACTTTAGCGTAGCTAGTTTCGAGAGCTTGTCCCTTTGCGCCTAGATTAGTGAGGCTCTTTAGTTAATCTTAAGAGCTCACTAATTTAGAGGTAGTGACATAGCCTTGAGTGTCTAGAGATCATAGCAACTAGAATTATTTAATAAGTGGCTTGCAACACCCTCTAGAGCTAAGCAAAACTTACTTTTCAGAGTAAATTGCACTGTAGGTACTTAAACTATTGGGTGGTTACCAGATAGATACTTCAACCGAAAAAACATAACGACTAGGTACTTAAACTATTGGTGGTTCCCAGATAAGTACTCCAACTAAAAACATAATAACTAGGTACTTAAATTATTTATGGTTCCCAGATATGTATTCTAATTACAAATTCCATCAGTAAAAAATGAGACAATTAATTAAGTATATAATTAATCTATCATTAGCACATGTTTACTGTATTTTTTTTGACCGAAAGCACATGTTTACTGGCATTATGAAATCATGGACTAATTAGGCTATAAGCAATGGTCACCGGGATAACTGAACTCATAATTTGGCAATGTCGTGCTACAGTAAACATGTGCTAATGATGGATTAATTATACTTAATTAATTTGTCTCATTATGTACCGACGGAATTTATAATTAGAGTAACCACCAATAGTTTAAGTATCTAGCTGTTACATTTTTTAGTTGGAGTACCTATCTGAGAACTACTAATAGTTTAAGTACCTAGTTGTTACGTTTTTCAGTTGAAGTACCCATCCGGTAACCACCTAATAGTTTAAGTACCTACAGTGCAATTTACTCTACTTTTCACCTTTTATCATACTAATCACTTTGTCTAGTGAGTTTGTAGAAATTTAAAATAGGCTATTCACCTCCTCTAGATAATTAGAACCTTACATTGTTGTTTGGTCATATTCAACCTCTGTCAGGGTATATAAATCTAAAAATCCCAATGTTCATAGCAAGTTATCTTGTGTTCGTTGACCTACTTGTTGTGAAGATCGAACAACCCTTAAGAAGAATCCTTATGGCCGACAAAGTTTGCCGCAGTGCCGCTAGACCTAAACCGTGCGTGGAATGGGGGACCATGCGTTCACGTCTGAGTGAGTGGAGGGAGAGAGAAACGTAGGGGTATTTTGAGATATACAAAGATATTTAAGCCTTTAGTCACCTGTGTGGGCTTAACACTGTCGAATACATATAAAATGATTTGATTGAAGTTAAAGAAAAATTGTAATGATATATTTCCAAATACGTGAATAGTAATAACTTACAAAATTGCAATGGTACCAATAAAAAATATAAAAAAGCGGTGTCCCTCGCCTGTCACGCGCCGTGCTCGTGACCTACTGCGCAATTTAAAAAAACGGTGTCACTCGCCTGTCACGCGCCGTGCTCGTGACCTACTGCGCCAAGTGCTTTCCCTTCATCATCACCAGAAAAAAGCGAAGCGTCCCAACTCTCTAAGTTTCCTCTTCCTCTTCCCTACACAAACAACAATCACAAGTTCGCAACTCTCTTCCTCTCTCCTCCCTCGCGTCGCCGCCTCTGAATACCCACCCCTCTGCTCCCCTGCCGGCCTCCTCCGCGGCCGATGTGTGTGCCCCGCCGGCCCAAAACCCTAGAGGTACGCGCGCGCCCAGGTTACCCACTCCCTCACCCGCCGCCATCGCTCCCCGACCCTGGCGGGCGGCGATCGGAGCTGGTGGGCTAGGGTTTTCGCGGGATTTTTAGTGTGGATTCTTATCCTGTTTTCGCTGATTGGTTTTGGTGGTTGTATTTTTTTTGCAGGTGACGAGCAGGTAAGGGGTCCCGATCGGAGATGGCGGCGGCGGCGGCGATGGCCGCACATAGGGCCAGCTTCCCGCTGCGGCTGCAGCAGATCCTTGCCGGGAGCCGCGCCGTCTCGCCTGCGATCAAGGTCGAGTCTGAGCCGGTGAGTCCCCTGTTCTCTTCCCCGTCCCCCGCATCCGGGCTGCTTTGCTTGTCGTCCTTCGTTCTAGGGTTTTGATCGGGGCCGCGCGCGTTTGTGTACAGCTACTTGCTATTGGTATCTCGGGTTAGGGTTTAGCTTCTCGGTCGTGGGGATCGCTTGTGATCTCTCTTAGGGTTGGTCGGTTTGGTAGTTCTGTGCTGTTTGAAGACGTGCCATGTTTATGACTACTAGGCAGCGATGGTAGAATCTCTAGTGCTTCAGCCCTGTTTGGAATGGCTTTTTTCTGTAGAGATTTTCTAAGAAATTGGCTGCCTGGAGAATCTGGCTGTCTAGGGAATCAGCTTGAATCTAAGTTTTTGGCAACCCTGATTTTCCTGAAGAAATTGTCTGTCATGAGTGTGTAATGAAATGCCCTAGTGCTGATGATGACTTGTTTGGTTGATGAATAAACGCCTAAACCATTGATTGCTCTTTTTTTTTTTTCTATATGACCAATAATCCTAAAGTTTTTCGTTAGTAAAAATAGTACAATTTTGCATAACAATACAGTACAACATGAATTATTTCGGAATTGCCGCACAAGTGATATTATTACATACCAAATCTACTAATGTCAACAAGTTCACAAGAAAAATTCAGATTTAGAGGGATAAAAAACTTGAATTAAGCCATCAAATAACACTTGGAGCTTTTTTTCATTCTCAAGCCATGTGTTGGTAGCACCTAAAAAACATCACTTGTCAATATCTTCATATACGTGTGCAAAATGTTAGAACTTGAATAGACCATACTGTTTCTTGCTCATCCCACCAGTCATTACCAGCAATAAATCTACCATTTATTAGGATCTGTCTTGAGGCCAAAGGCATTCAAATTCATTGTCTTCCATGTTCTATAGTTGTATCTCAAGAGGTTTCATCTTGTTTTTTAAACGCAGGTGACTATAGTTCTTATTTATGCGTGCATTGAATTTGGCCTCCAGGTTAGAGAACCCAACTGTATTCAGACATCTGCTAAATCCAATATTACAGACTACTACTACTTCTAGGCAGAATGTCTATGAAAATATTGTCTTGGCCTGCATCCCACACTGCTTTGCTGTTTTCCATCTGCAATTTTATACTGCAGTGAATCATTTTATTTCTTTCTGATATCTGATATCAGTAGCACAGTAGATCAGGGAGAAGTATATGCATATGTATACAGCAGTGCCTAAGCTTATTTCCAAACCATAAATCCAATAATCCACAGATTCAATCATTAGATGGTTCATCAAGCATCACCAGCATCCAAGGTTACAAAGCGCTAAACCTTATCCCTAACCTCCCCTCCCACCTTATCCATTCGCGCTGCTCCCAGCTTGGCCACATGAGTCACGACTCACAACTGGCAGCGCCATCTGCTGCCTCTGTCTGCGTCTCTACCACCTGTCGCTCTGAATCCCTGCTTCTGTGCCACCCGTCGACCCCATCCCTGCCTCCAACGTGCCGCTACCGTTACTACCTCCTCCATGCCGCTGCCTGCCCCCTGTCCCTGCCTTCTTATTGTCCAATATCCCAGCTTCTGCTGCGTGACCTCCCCGCCTCCTATGCCACAGCGAAGTTCCAACTTGGGTGGATCTGCATGTAACTGCCACTGAGGATGGCATGTGCTGGCTGCTGATGCGTGGGTGCAGCCTAGGTTACCGCTTACTCCCCTAGGCTCCATGTTACCCCATCGCCCAGCGCATGAGCTCGTGTGTGTGAGCACGGAATAGCGCCTTTTGGAACACTGCCTGCATCCTTTTTCAAAGGAGAACGTCACCTATGTGAGTGGATGTTCAATGGAGATGTGAGAACAGCAAGAACATATACCTCAAAAACCGAATGAGATGCAGCAAAGTCACAGTTGAAGGTGTCGCTGGCCGGTCTCACTTGTTGATTGCTGTTGCTGGATCTGAAGGTTGGCTGCCACCTGTCACTAGTGAGGGGTCAGTTGCAGGTGGAAGTGGTGCTGGCATTTCCTTAGCTGGTAGAAATGATGATAATCTGAAGCCAGGCGCAACAGCATAGGTTAAGCTGTGTGGTTGGCGATGTGGGGCAACTCAGCGGTGCGAACTCTAGTGGAGTTGCCAGGGGATATGCGGCACCCCTGTGAGTGGCTGAGTGTGAGCAATTGGAGTGAAAGATTGGTGAAAGGTGTGGTAAGCCTGTTATGTGATGGCAATGGTGGAAATTCCATCAAGTTTAGGCGCAATATTGGAACACGAAACTTCACAATTGATGGGATTTTTCCCAACACTCGCAGCCAGCAGCTTCCACTCATGTGCAAAAGGTGTTGGAAAGAATCGTGGGTGGAAGAAGCATGTTTAGAAGCATCCCATTTGGGGGAATTAGTTTGCATTTTTCAGCCAGAATCCTCTAAGAAGTGGCTCCAAACATGGCCTTAGGTCTTCTGTGAAGTCATTTGTCCTCAAGGGTGTCCTGTTGTAACAATTCTATAGTGTCAGTATTCCTGAGTTGCTGCTTTAATAAGTTTAAGGAGTTCTAATTTCCTTTCTCACTGTGTTATGGGTCTATTCTTTGGGCATTTAGCATTTTTTTTTTGTTTTAGTCAATTATTTATCCAATCCAATTATTTATAGTCATAGCAGATGCTGTACTGTGCAATATTATTGTTGAGGGCTTTATGAACTTAGTGGATGCCTGATTGCAAGTAATTCCGATAAATTTGTGGAACATTTGTAAAACATATCACCATTTGATATTTTTATACTCCCAGTCTGGTGGCTTAATAACTCTGTCACATCTACTTCGGGTTTCTCGCGACAATGATCAATTTCTTGCCACATGTTCTTCTAGGTGATTTCTAGCCAATGTGGTTTATGCATATGATTTGGATGCCTATTCTGAAACATGACCAATGTTATTGCATAGTTGCGAGACACTGTATAGCATGTTATTGTTGGTACTAAACCTGATTTGTAACTGTTGTTGACGGAACTTGCTTTTTATGACAAATTGTACTTTTACCAATTATTTCTCTTTTGGCTCCATATTTGTTATCCTTGGTGCACCTATGAAGACAACTCTTTGCTGATAAATTATCCTGCATGTCTTTGCATTGCAGCCTGCAAATGTCAAAGCATTTATTGATCGAGTAATCAATATTCCACTACATGACATTGCCATACCGCTATCAGGCTTCCGTTGGGAGTTCAATAAGGTGAACTTTTCAGAAGGACAGCCCATCTTATGTTGTTCACTTGCTTACTTCGTCTCTGTAGCTTACCTTTTTTTTGAGGGAGTCTGAGACTTACTTTTACTTACTTGGAAGCAGGGAAATTTCCACCACTGGAAGCCTTTGTTTATTCATTTTGAGACATATTTCAAGACATACATTTCTTCTCGGAAGGATCTTCTTTTATCTGATGATATGACTGAGGCTGACCCTATGCCAAAGAATGCCATCTTGAATATTTTAAGAGTTATGCAGATTGTTTTGGAGAACTGCCAGAATAGAAGTTCTTTTACTGGTCTTGAGGTGAGCTTTTGTTTGTGCTGTTACCTCTTTCTGTTCTTTATTATATGTGTATTATAACCATCCATGCTTTTTTGTTCACTTTGTGTTAATTCTATGTCTTTTCTTTGTCAGCATCTTAAGCTTCTCCTGGCATCGTCAGACCCTGAGATAGTTGTAGCAGCTTTGGAAACTCTTGCTGCCTTGGTCAAAATAAATCCTTCAAAGTTGCATATGAATGGAAAGCTAATTAGCTGCGGATCTATAAACACCCATCTTCTATCATTGGCCCAAGGATGGGGCAGTAAGGAGGAAGGTCTAGGCATATATTCTTGTGTTGTGGCAAATGAAGGAAACCAGCAGGGGGGCCTATCCTTGTTCCCAGTAGACCTGGAGAATAAATATGGTGGCACACAGCATCGTCTTGGTTCAACTCTTCATTTTGAGTATAATCTGGGTCCTGCACAGTATCCTGACCAAACTAGTGACAAGGGCAAGTCATCAAATTTGTGTGTGATACATATTCCAGACATGCATCTTCAGAAAGAGGATGACTTGAGCATACTAAAGCATTGTGTGGACAAGTTCAATGTCCCCCAGAGCACAGGTTTGCATTGCTTACAAGGATAAGATATGCCCGTGCCTTCAACTCTGCGCGGACTTGTAGGATCTATAGCCGCATAAGTCTTCTTTCGTTCATTGTTCTTGTGCAATCCAGTGATGCTCACGATGAACTCACATATTTCTTTACAAATGAGCCAGAGTACATAAATGAGTTAATCAGGCTTGTTCGGTCAGAAGATTTTGTTCCTGGGCCCATTCGTGCACTTGCTATGCTAGCACTGGGAGCACAGCTGGCAGCATATGCATCATCTCATGAGCGTGCTAGGATATTGAGTGGCTCAAGTATCATCTCGGCTGGTGGAAATCGTATGGTCTTGCTCAGTGTCCTGCAGAAAGCAATATCCTCACTCAATAGCCCGAATGATACCTCATCTCCTCTAATTGTCGATGCCCTTCTTCAGTTTTTTTCTGCTCCATGTATTGTCTTCATCAAGTTCTGGGACTACGGTTAGAGGCTCAGGGATGGTTCCTCCTCTCTTGCCCCTGCTGCGAGATAATGATCCTTCTCATATGCATCTTGTCTGCTTGGCAGTGAAGACTCTCCAAAAGCTTATGGAGTACAGCAGCCCTGCTGTTTCTCTGTTCAAAGACTTGGGTGGTGTAGAGCTTTTGTCTCAGAGGCTACATGTAGAAGTGCAGCGTGTTATTGGTTCCGCTTGATGGACATAATTCAATGGTTACTGATGCAGTTAAATCAGAAGAGAACCACCTGTACTCCCAGAAGCGATTAATTAAAGCTTTGCTCAAGGCTTTGGGTTCTGCTACTTACTCCCCTGGGAATCCTGCTCGTTCTCAAAGTTCCCAAGATAATTCATTGCCCGTCTCACTTTCTCTTATATTTCAGAATGTAGAAAAATTTGGGGGTGACATCTATTTTTCAGCAGTTACTGTTATGAGCGAAATAATTCATAAAGATCCTACATGCTTTCCTGCTTTGAAGGAACTTGGTCTTCCAGATGCTTTTCTCTCATCAGTGACTGCTGGGGTAATACCATCTTGTAAAGCCCTTATCTGTGTTCCAAATGGCTTGGGTGCAATATGTCTCAATAACCAAGGACTTGAGGCTGTCAGGGAAACTTCAGCACTACGATTTCTTCTAGACACCTTCACTAGCCGGAAATACTTGATACCAATGAATGAGGGTGTGGTCCTTCTAGCTAATGCAGTAGAAGAGCTTCTTCGTCATGTGCAATCTCTGAGAAGTACTGGTGTTGACATCATTATTGAAATAATCAATAAACTAAGTTCATCTCAGGAAGATAGAAACAATGAAACAGCCATCCTGGAAGAAAAAACAGACATGGAAACTGATGTTGAAAGTCGTGATTTGGTAAGTGCTATGGACTCCAGTGTGGAGGGCAATAATGATGAACAGTTTTCTCATCTAAGCATTTTCCATGTGATGGTATTGGTGCACCGGACAATGGAAAACTCTGAAACCTGCCGGTTATTTGTAGAAAAGGGAGGTCTACATGCTCTGTTGACACTCTTGTTGAGGCCTAGCATTACACAGTCATCTGGAGGGATGCCTATTGCTTTGCATAGCACGATGGTGTTCAAGGGATTTACTCAGCATCACTCTACTCCACTTGCACGTGCATTTTGCTCAGCTTTAAGGGAGCATTTGAAGAGTGCATTGGGGGAACTTGATAAAGTTTCTAACTCAGTTGAGATGGCCAAGATTGAAAAAGGAGCGATCCCATCTTTGTTTGTTGTTGAATTTCTGCTATTCCTAGCTGCCTCAAAAGACAATCGCTGGATGAATGCTTTGCTCTCAGAATTTAGCGATGCCAGTAGGGAGGTCCTGGAAGATATTGGGCGAGTTCACAGGGAAGTGCTTTGGAAAATTTCGCTTTTTGAAGAAAATAAGATCGACGCTGAAACCATCTCATCATCTTCCACATCTGAAGCCCAGCAGCCTGACTTGTCTGCCAGTGACATTGATGATAGCAGATACACTTCTTTCAGGCAATATCTTGATCCAATTTTAAGGCGAAGGGGTTCTGGGTGGAACATAGAGTCTCAAGTTTCTGACCTCATTAATATTTATCGAGACATTGGCCGTGCTGCTAGTGACTCTCAGAGAGTTGGTTCTGATAGATATTCTAGTCTGGGTTTGCCCTCAAGTTCCCAGGATCAGTCTTCCAGTTCATCTGATGCAAACGCCAGCACAAGATCAGAAGAGGAAAAGAAAAAATCTGACCATTCCTGCTTTGACATGATGAGATCTCTCCTACCATATCAACCATCTTTTTATGGAGCTTGGTAAAACAATGCTTCTTACATCTCGTCGGGAGAATAGTCCTGTAAACCTATCCCCATCTGTTATATCTGTTGCTAACAATATTGCTTCTATTGTGTTGGAGCACCTCAACTTTGAAGGACATTCGGTAAGTTCTGAGAGGGAGATGATTGTTACCACAAAATGTCGATATCTTGGGAAGGCGGTTGAATTTGTTGATGGGATATTATTAGACCGTCCAGAATCCTGTAATCCAATTATGGTGAATTCGTTTTATTGCCGTGGTGTTATTCAGGCCATTCTGACAACATTTCAGGCCACCAGTGAGTTGCTCTTCACAATGAGCCGGCCACCATCTTCACCTATGGAGACAGATAGTAAAACTGGAAAGGATGGAAAGGAGATGGATTCTTCATGGATCTATGGTCCTCTCACCAGCTATGGGGCCATTATGGATCATCTTGTGACCTCATCTTTTATTCTTTCTTCATCAACTAGACAACTACTTGAGCAGCCTATTTTTAATGGATCTGTAAGGTTTCAACAAGATGCTGAGAGGTTCATGAAGTTACTTCAGTCAAAGGTGTTAAAGGCAGTTCTTCCCATCTGGGCCCACCCCCAGTTTCCAGAATGCAACATTGAGTTGATTAGTTCAGTCATGTCAATAATGAGGCATGTTTGCTCTGGGGTGGAAGTGAAAAATACTGTTGGCAATGGTGGTGCTCGTTTGCCTGGTCCACCTCCTGATGAGAGTGCAATTTCACTGATAGTAGAGATGGGGTTTTCTCGTGCCAGGGCTGAAGAAGCGTTAAGACAAGTTGGAACAAACAGTGTTGAAATAGCAACTGACTGGTTATTCTCACACCCAGAGGAACCGCAAGAGGAGGATGATGAACTTGCTCGGGCACTTGCAATGTCTCTTGGGAATTCTGATACGACTGCACAAGAGGGAGATGGTAGGTCCAATGATCTTGAGCTGGAAGAAGTAACGGTTCAGCTGCCTCCAATAGATGAAATGTTACATTCATGTCTTCAGCTACTTCAGACAAAGGAAGCATTAGCTTTCCCAGTCAGAGATATGCTTGTTACTATCAGCTCACAGAATGATGGCCTAAACCGAGTAAAGGTGCTTACATATTTGATTGATAATCTGAAACAATGTGTGGTGGCATCTGAGCCTTCAAATGATATTGCATTGTCTGCTCTTTTTACATGTTCTTGCTTTGATTCTCCATGGAGATACTGCTGCCCGTGAAGTTGCCTCAAAAGCAGGACTTGTGAAGGTTGCTTTGGATCTTCTTTGCAGCTGGGAGTTGGAATCTAGGGGAAGTGGCATGATTGAGGTTCCTAATTGGGTAATTTCCTGTTTCCTTTCTGTGGATCAGATGCTCCAGTTGGAACCAAAGTTACCAGATGTTAGAGAGCTAGATGTCCTAAAAAAGGATATCTCGAATACAAAAACATCCCTTGTGATTGATGACAGCAAGAAAAAAGATTCAGAATCCTTGTCAAGTGTTGGGTTACTGGACATGGAAGACCAGTATCAACTTTTGAAGATCTGTTGCAAGTGCATAGAAAAACAGTTACCTTCAGCTGCCATGCATGCTATTCTTCAGCTCTGTGCAACACTGACAAAAGTCCATGCTGCTGCTATTTGTTTCCTTGAGTCTGGTGGTCTGAATGCATTGCTATCATTGCCGACAAGTAGCTTGTTTTCTGGGTTCAACAATGTGGCTTCTACAATAATTCGTCATATTTTGGAGGACCCTCACACCCTTCAGCAAGCAATGGAATTAGAGATACGTCACAGTCTTGTCACAGCTGCTAATCGACATGCAAATCCCAGGGTTACCCCACGCAATTTTGTCCAGAATTTGGCATTTGTCGTATATAGGGACCCAGTGATATTTATGAAAGCTGCCCAGTCTGTATGCCAGATTGAGATGGTTGGAGATAGACCATATGTTGTTCTGTTAAAGGATCGTGAGAAAGAAAGGAACAAGGAGAAAGACAAGGACAAGTCAGTTGATAAGGATAAAGCAACAAGTGCTGTCACTAAGGTAGTGTCCGGGGACACAGCTGCAGGATCTGCAAATGCTCAAGGGAAACAGTCTGAGTTGAATTCAAGAAATGTGAAATCTCACCGCAAAACACCACAAAGTTTTGTAACTGTTATAGAGCATCTCTTAGATCTGGTGATTTCCTTTGTTCTGCCACCCCGTCCAGAGGATCAAGCTGATGTTGTCTCTGGTAATGCCTTATCTTCGGACATGGATATTGACTGCAGTTCTGCAAAAGGGAAAGGGAAAGCTGTGTCTGTCCCACCTGAAGATAGCAAGCATGCTGCTATCCAAGAGTCTACTGCATCCCTTGCCAAAACTGCATTTTTCCTTAAGTTGCTGACAGATGTATTGTTAACTTACGCATCATCCATTCAAGTTGTTCTTCGTCATGATGCTGATCTGAGCAACATGCATGGTCTGAATCGAACAAGTGCCGGTCTAATTAGTGGTGGAATCTTTATCCATATCCTGCAGCATTTCCTTCCTCATGCTACAAGGCAAAAGAAAGAGAGAAAAAGTGATGGAGATTGGATGTATAAATTGGCAACAAGGGCTAACCAGTTCTTGGTGGCTTCATCTATTCGTTCTGCAGAGGCCCGAAAAAGGATTTTCTCTGAAGTCTGCAGTATATTTCTTGATTTCACAGATTCGTCTTCAGCTCACAAAGCCCCAGTATCAAGAATGAATGTGTATGTTGATTTACTGAATGATATTCTGTCAGCCCGATCACCAACTGGCTCCTCGCTTTCAGCAGAATCTGCAGTTACATTTGTTGAAGTTGGTCTTGTTCAGTCATTATTGACAATGCTTCAAGTTCTTGATTTGGATCACCCTGATTCCACAAAGATTGTTACTGGTATTGTTAAGGCCCTGGAACTGGTCAGTAAGGAACATGTTCATTCAGCAGATAATGCAAAAGGAGAGGACTCGTCAAAGATTGCTTCTGACAGCAACAATGTGAATTCATCATCTAATAGATTCCAGGCTCTTGATATGACTTCTCAGCCCACGGAGATGGTTACTGATCACAGGGAAACATTTAATGCTGTCCAAACTTCACAAAGTTCAGATTCAGTGGCAGATGAGATGGATCATGACCGTGATATGGATGGTGGCTTTGCTCGTGATGGTGATGATGATTTTATGCATGAGATGGCTGAAGATGGAACTGGTAATGAATCTACAATGGAAATCAGATTTGAAATTCCACGCAATAGAGAGGATGATATGGCTGATGATGATGAGGACACTGATGAAGATATGTCTGCAGAGGATGGTGAGGAGGTTGATGAAGATGATGAAGACGAAGATGAAGAGAATAACAATCTGGAGGAAGATGATGCCCATCAGATGTCTCATCCTGACACAGATCAGGAAGACCGTGAAATGGATGAAGAAGAATTTGACGAGGATCTGCTAGAAGAAGAAGATGATGAAGATGAGGATGAGGAAGGAGTCATCCTTCGGCTGGAGGAGGGGATTAATGGCATTAATGTGTTTGACCACATTGAAGTATTTGGTGGGAGCAACAATTTATCTGGGGATACACTGCGTGTGATGCCTCTGGACATTTTTGGTACAAGAAGGCAAGGCCGAAGTACCTCCATATACAATCTTCTTGGCAGGGCTAGTGATCATGGTGTTCTTGATCACCCACTACTTGAAGAGCCTTCTTCAGCATTGAATTTTTCACATCAAGGGCAACCAGGTATCTCTCACCTCCATTAAAACCTACCCCATGTCATGAAATTGTGTTTTTCATTTGTAAAGAACCTGCTATTATTATGTACCTAATCTTCCTAGCCTGCTACTGGTAGTAGCATGTATGTAGTGTCATGTCTTCCATACATGATTGATTCATATTATTATTATTATTATTATTTTTTCAGAGAATCTTGTTGAGATGGCGTTCTCTGATCGAAACCATGAAAGTAGCTCCTCCCGTTTGGATGCTATATTCCGCAGCTTGCGAAATGGACGCAATGGACACCGTTTTAATATGTGGCTAGATGATGGTCCGCAACGCAATGGATCTGCTGCCCCTGCAGTACCTGAAGGCATTGAAGAATTGCTGATCTCTTATTTGAGGCGGCCCACTCCTGAACAACCTGATGGCCAGAGAACACCTGTTGGTGGTACTCAAGAAAATGACCAGCCCAGCCATGGATCAGAAGCTGAGGCAAGAGAAGAAGCACCAGTTCAGCAAAATGAGAACAGTGAAAATACGTTGAGTCCTGCTGATCTGTCAGAAAGTGCTGGTCCTGCACCTCCTGACAGCGATGCACTTCAAAGAGATGTGTCCAATGCAAGTGAGCATGCTACAGAGATGCAGTATGAACGTAGCGATGTTATAGCACGTGATGTTGAAGCAGTGAGCCAAGCAAGCAGTGGCAGTGGTGCTACTTTAGGGGAGAGCCTGAGAAGTTTGGAGGTTGAAATAGGAAGTGTTGAAGGGCATGATGATGGTGACCGGCATGGAACTTCAGGAGCCTCAGAACGATTACCTTCGGGTGATAATCAAGCAGCTGCTCGATCACGAAGGCCGTCTGGAAATGCTGTGCCAGTAAGCAGTAGAGACATGTCTCTGGAGAGTGTTAGTGAGGTTCCTCAAAATCCAGACCAAGAACCTGACCAGAATGCTAGTGAGGAGAATCAGGAGCCTATCAGAGTCGTAGGTGCTGACTCAATTGATCCTACATTTTTGGAGGCTCTTCCTGAGGACTTGCGAGCTGAAGTTCTATCTTCACGTCAAAATCAAGTGACTCAGACTTCTAATGACCAACCTCAAAATGATGGTGATATTGATCCTGAATTCCTTGCTGCACTTCCCCCTGATATAAGAGACGAGGTGCTAGCTCAACAACGTACTCAAAGGTTACAACAACAATCACAAGAATTAGAAGGACAACCAGTTGAAATGGATGCCGTTTCAATCATTGCAACATTCCTTCAGAAATTCGGGAAGAGGTATAGCTGTTTTCAATACCTGTCCCATTTCAGATGTTTTTCTCTAACTGTTCTGTTATGGTCTCTTTGCTAATTTATTCTAATGCAGGTGCTTTTGACATCTCCTGACACACTATTAGCTACACTCACGCCTGCACTAGTTGCTGAGGCCAACATGTTAAGGGAGAGATTTGCTCATCGGTATCACAGTAGCTCCCTTTTTGGTATGAGCTCCAGGAACAGGAGAGGTGAGTCTTCCCGACGTGACATAATGGCAGCAGGACTTGATAGAAACACTGGTGATCCCTCGAGGTCAACTAGCAAGCCAATTGAGACTGAAGGTGCTCCTCTTGTTGATGAAGATGCCCTTAAAGCTCTTATTCGATTACTTCGAGTTATTCAGGTAATATTACTGTTTCTTCTATACGCCCTGTTTTGTCATGGAATGCTGGAAATACTCTATGTAATTACCTCTCCCATTATTATTTACAGCCTCTATACAAGGGTCAGCTGCAGAGGCTTCTCGTGAACCTTTGTACTCATCGGGATAGCAGACAGGCCTTGGTTAAAATTCTGGTGGGCATGCTTATGCTTGATCTGCAGGGTTTTTCAGAGAAATCAACAGATGCACCTGAGCCACCGTTTAGGTTGTATGGATGCCATGCAAATATCACTTATTCACGTCCTCAATCTTCAGATGGTAATTGATTTTTTTCCATCTTTCTTCAGTACTTTTAGCAACTTATGTTCCCTAATTTTCTGGTCGCTGCATTGTATATTAATGAATGCATTTTATTTGTTGCTTTAAATAGGTGTTCCTCCATTAGTCTCACGCCGTGTGCTTGAAACGCTGACAAACTTGGCAAGAAGCCATCCAAATGTTGCTAAACTCTTGCTCCTTCTTGAATTCCCTTGCCCATCATCAAGATGTCACTCCGAAGCACATGATCAGAGGCGTGGCAAGGCTGTTCTTTTAGAAGATGGTGAAGAACAGAAAACCTTTGCACTTGTTCTTCTGTTAACCCTGTTGAATCAGCCACTTTATATGAGAAGTGTCGCTCATCTTGAACAGGTGAACTATCTTTTCTTTTGGGTATTTCATTTAACTTTTTGGCTTGCATTTTTCTTATTATTTTGTAACATGTGCAGTTGTTAAACCTTCTTGAAGTTGTCATGCATAACGCTGAGAATGAAATTAATCAAGCTAAGCTAGAAGCATCATCTGAGAAGCCATCTGCACCTGAGAATGCAGTGCAAGATGGTAAAGATAACTCCAACATTTCCGAATCATATGGATCTAAGTCGAATCCTGATGATGGTGGCAAAGCCCATGCTGTTGACAACAAGAGTAACTTGCAAGCTGTTTTGCAAAGTCTTCCCCAACCAGAGCTTAGATTGCTATGTTCATTGCTTGCACATGATGGGTATGTGCGTCAGTGATTTTCTTCAGTGATTTGTACAGTTGTTGAATTTTGCTAATTCATAATCCACCAACTTCCATATCCTCTTTGGCTGTTATAAAACCGCTCTACTTTGCGGTTCAAGGAAAAAAAAAATATGAGAACAATGCTCTTTCTTTTGTCCTTTTTAATGTCCTATCAGTTATCTTACATCAGTTTTTTTTCCTTGTATTCTTTTTTTTTTTTTTTCTTACCTAATGTGATGGTGGATGGGCCCTTTTGTCATTTTCAGATTGTCAGACAGCGCTTATCTCCTTTTAGGTGAAGTTTTGAAAAAGATTGTGGCTCTGGCCCCTTTCTTCTGCTGCCATTTCATAAATGAGCTTGCACGTTCAATGCAAAACTTGACAATTTGTGCAATGAAGGAGCTTCGTTTGTATGAGAATTCTGAAAAGGCTCTTCTTAGCTCTTCATCAGCCAATGGTACTGCAATTCTTAGAGTTGTGCAGGCTTTGAGTTCTCTTGTCACTACTCTTCAAGAGAGAAAGGATCCTGAACAGCCTGCTGAAAAGGACCATTCAGACGCAGTTTCTCAGATTTCTGAAATTAACACAGCATTGGATGCTTTGTGGTTGGAGTTGAGCAACTGCATAAGCAAAATAGAATGCTCTTCAGAGTATGCATCAAATCTAAGTCCTGCTTCTGCAAGTGCAGCTACATTAACAACAGGAGTAGCACCTCCATTGCCTGCAGGAACTCAAAACATATTACCATATATAGAATCATTTTTTTGTGACATGTGAGAAATTGCGTCCTGGGCAACCTGATGCTGGACAGGAGGCTTCAACTTCTGATATGGAAGATGCTTCAACATCTAGTGGTGGGCAGAGATCATCTGCCTGCCAAGCCAGTCTTGATGAGAAGCAAAATGCTTTTGTGAAATTCTCAGAGAAGCACAGAAGATTGTTGAATGCATTCATCCGTCAAAACCCTGGATTGCTGGAAAAGTCATTCTCGCTGATGTTGAAAATTCCTCGCCTGATTGATTTTGACAACAAACGTGCATATTTCCGGTCTAAAATCAAGCATCAGTATGATCATCATCATCATAGTCCTGTTAGAATTTCTGTGCGCCGTGCATATATTCTTGAGGGCTCCTACAATCAGCTTAGGATGCGCTCTCCTCAGGACTTGAAGGGTAGACTCACTGTTCATTTTCAAGGAGAAGAAGGAATTGATGCTGGTGGGCTGACAAGGGAGTGGTACCAGTCGCTATCACGAGTCATTTTTGACAAGGGTGCCCTTCTATTTACGACGGTGGGGAATGATTTGACGTTTCAACCAAATCCTAATTCTGTGTATCAAACTGAGCACCTCTCATACTTCAAATTTGTTGGACGAGTGGTGAGTTCTGGTGCTCCTATTTATTATGTGCTTGTATATTACTTAATGTCAGTATTATTCTAGTTTCTGAAGTTTACATTACACCAGGTTGGCAAAGCTCTCTTTGATGGCCAGCTTTTAGATGCCCATTTTACTAGATCTTTCTACAAACACATACTTGGTGTCAAGGTTACATACCATGACATTGAAGCCATAGATCCTGCGTACTACAAGAATTTGAAATGGATGCTTGAGGTATGCTTTACTCTGCTTACACAAGTTATGTGGCATGTTCCTTGTAAATTTGTCTGAATTGATCATTCAGATGTAACCTTCTCTGTGTTCTGTTTGTAGAATGACATAAGTGATGTTTTGGATCTCACCTTCAGCATGGATGCAGACGAAGAGAAACTGATACTGTATGAGAAGGCAGAGGTATTTGCTGTTCCCATGTTATATGTGCTTGTGTCACTAGGATTGGTGGCCTTAATCTTTTCTATGATCTAAGTCCTAAGTTATCTTTGCAGGTCACTGATTGTGAGTTGATTCCTGGAGGGCGTAACATCAGGGTTACTGAGGAGAATAAGCATGAATATGTCGACCGGGTAGCAGAGCATCGATTGACCACTGCAATCAGGCCTCAGATTAATGCCTTCCTTGAAGGATTTAATGAACTCATTCCACGGGAGCTGATATCTATCTTTAACGACAAAGAGCTTGAACTTCTGATTAGTGGCCTTCCAGACATTGACTGTAAGTTTTGCAATTATATGGTTTGTTTAGTCTAGTTATGTTTTTGATCTAATAATTGACCTGTTTTACCTGAATTGCTTTTAGTGGATGACTTGAAAGCAAATACAGAATATTCTGGCTACAGCATCGCCTCTCCAGTCATCCAGTGGTTCTGGGAAATCGTTCAGGGGTTCAGCAAGGAAGACAAAGCTCGGTTCCTCCAGTTTGTCACTGGCACTTCAAAGGTATGCTGGTGGCTCGTTCCCTGATTCCTTGCAGCACTGATTCGTTTCTTGATTGTCATTCCAGTTCACTTCTTGCAAGCTTACAGTTTGTTTACTGCCACATTAGAATCAATGGTGCTACACCATGTTATGCTTACGATTTGCGTTTATCTGTAGGTACCATTGGAAGGTTTTAGTGCACTTCAAGGGATCTCTGGGCCACAAAGGTTTCAGGTACACAAGGCCTATGGCAGCACGAACCATCTGCCTTCAGCTCATACTTGGTAACCTATCTGCTCATTTTGCTTCGTTTCACGTATCGTGAAAGATTTTGCAGACAGCATTATTTGTCTAGTTTACTGACACAAGGCCATCTTTGCCGATTTCAGTTTTAACCAACTAGACTTGCCTGAGTACACATCCAAAGAGCAGCTCCAGGAGAGGTTACTGTTGGCAATCCACGAAGCAAATGAAGGTTTCGGATTTGGCTAATCAGTCATACTGGTGTTTGTCTTTGCCCAGCCGTGAGAGTCTGTACAGATACTGAGAATTGCAATAGGCGAGCAGCACGTGTGCTGATCCTTTACATTCTGAACTCCACTTGGCTGCCAAGCTCCTTTCAAATCGATAGATGAGAGTAATAGCCCGGGAGAGGTTGTCCAGGATAGAAGAATATCCATGGGAGAGGCACTGTTGACAGATAGCATCTATTTTGTGTTCATAATATTCATTTCTTTTTAGCTTCTTTCTTTCGTTGCCCGTTCGTAGTTTTTGCCTTACATTGGACGTTGCTCCGAAGATTTTTCCCTGCCTGGTGTAAGCTGTAACCGAACATTATGTCAAATGCAAGTTATCTTACGCTGGAGTGTTACCTCACCCTAATCTGTTTGCAAAGAGCTACTTATTATCCCTAATAATAAAGGTAAAATTTCTCTCTGTCTATTTTTTGGTTTGTCTCCTTAGCTACTCAGGCAATGGAGAGTTTCTTCACTCCAGAATTGTATATATAACCTATGCTTATATGGGTTAAAATAGCTCTTGTCTACTATGATATGGAGTCAAATTTCAAAACGTATTGGGTTATGTATGTTATCCGAACAACATAAGCTATGTCCATGTGTGTTATAATCTTCAATTAAGCTGAATATAAATAGGTTTTAATCCTAACCTAACACACTGAATATCCAGTTTTGATTTGATTTCTTAATAATTTTTGTTTGTTTCTTTAAATACAATTTTAGTACGTCAGTCTTTTCTCCGTGTCTAGAGTCCGACTTCATTTTGGGCTTTTTTTTTAAGTTTTCAATTTTGGTT
This sequence comes from Chrysopogon serrulatus, assembly GCA_015844335.1. Lineage (NCBI taxonomy): Eukaryota > Viridiplantae > Streptophyta > Magnoliopsida > Poales > Poaceae > Chrysopogon > Chrysopogon serrulatus. The sequence goes on along the minus strand of JADLZL010002315.1, from coordinate 1,041,289 downwards.
TGCATCTATTCCTTTCTATTATGACTAGGAAAAATGCCCGCGGCTGCTACGGGTGACCACATATTATAAGATTCTAGCATATAAATCATCATATAAATCTCTAAGAATAATTTGTAAGTTGGCAAAAAAAAAAAAAAAACTCCATTGCGGAAGTTTAAGTAAACAACTAAAATATAGTAAGAAGAGTAAATCTCATATACTGTTTTCTTTAGAAAATTTGTTTATGACTCTGCATATTGTTCGAAAGACTTACTTGCCGAAATCGAATGACATGAGAGGAGATCGAGGTTCATTACATACATTGATGGGATAATTTCCAATCCCATTATGATTGCGAAAAAAAAAATTATACATGTAGGTTGATGTTGGTAGAAGCTAAATTAGCTGAGGGGAAATGTTGATGGTGAGTTGTCTCCCACCAGCGTGATGTACTCGCAAAAGCTTAACTGCAAATATAAGAAGCTACATGCTGAATTGTTGACCATACATAATAAGTTTCAAAACCAGCTTGCTTGAAAATATAAGAAGCTATTGTTTGCGTTCAATAATTGAAGGCATACTGACCATACAGAATAAGTTTTCAAATCTTTGAGTAACTTCACATAAAGCTATAGGTGACGTATGTTTAATAAGATGATCAGTAGAGCTGCCATTGGTTGCAAGGTCATGGGTTTTGGCTGAGCCACCGTGGAGGTAGAGGATGATGTGCGCTTGGACATGCATAGCATGTGCCACCCAATGCCACACACTACGGATTTCAGCCGTGACGTGCCAAGTTGCTACACAAATATACACAACATGTTGTTCTATCCTGCCCTGTATAGCGGCTGCCACACCACTGCCCGCTTCTCCACCCGCTAAAGCTCGCCACGTGACCCCCTTTCATGCTGGGGTTCTCTTCACCGCCGTCTCAAACGGAATAAGACTCGGACCTCTTGCTAAGCTGAACCCATGCATCCGTGCACGATGCTGGACAATAGTGTCGTGGTCTGTCTCTGGCTGGCCTACGCCCCCTCCACATGCTGGCACGCTCCGTGCTCTTTGTCGTCGCGTTGCTCTCCGTGCTCTTTGTCGTCGCGTTGCTCTCTCCCTGCCCTAGCTCCGCACTTCCGAGGCCGCGTCGTTGACATGTGCGCCGTAGCCGCAGCCCAGATAGGACTCCAGCTCCGTGGTCTTCGCCAGTAGGGTCTGCTCGTTCACGATGCCCGCATCTGTCATCCTTGCGCCGATGGCAACTGCGACCCACCCACCCTGAAGCAGGACCTAGGACGGCGCCCTACGGCCCATGTTACCCCGCCGACGTGCAGGGCGGAGGCACAATCATGCTCACCCCACGGTGACTGATGTGCGGCGCGGTGGCGGAGAAGTGTGCAATGGCGAGGCTAGCATGTGGGCTCCACGGGCCGACGGAACAGCATGGCACGACCCAATTCGTCTCATCTATAGCTCCGTATATATGAGGTCCAGAGGCTATGCGTTTTTTATAGAAACATAGATCAGCAATCCATCGCTACACGCTCAGGAAAAACAAAGGCGTATACATATGGCATTGGATCTCTTAAAGCCAAACATGTTAGGTAAGCCAATATTAACGTTTGGGTCTATGAATATTAACGCTTGGGTCTATGTTGGATCTCTCCAATCCAAGCAAGTTAGGAAAGGTAGCAGTATGTAGATAGACATGGATTAGGATTTCTATTTTCACATGGACAGCGTATATATATAGAGTTTCCAATTATAAAGGGTAGACGGAAAAGATGATTGGACGAAAAAAATGGGCTGAAATTTTGCCTCTTTATTATTAGGTAGAGATTTTAGGTCGTGAGTTTGATTTTGATTTTCATTCGGACCAAGACTGGTTGTGTCTATTTTTCTCTCCGAATTGATTGCGTCTGCTTTTTTTTTCTTTTGTGTGTTTAGCATCTACACTCTCTCTGAATTGATTACGTCTGTTTTTTTTCTATGTTCAACACCTACACTTTCATAGTTCATTTTTAACTTTCTCATCTCAATATATAAATATTCCTTTTTTTTTTCCTATTTTCATCTCTTTTTTCTCTGGATCGTTTCTGTCTCCCGCTTGTGGTATTGGATACGTTAAGGAAAGTGTCACCTGTTTCCTTAACTGCTTTTGGGTATTATCTTTGTTTATTTTTAGAATAAAGATAAGTAACAAACATATATTGCGGGTCTTTAAAAAGAGAGAAAATTTTAGAATATTTTTTGTCCATCCATTTTCCTATCCATCTGTATCCAACTAGACAACATCCGGTAGGAAAGTAGTTACTCCCTCTTTATTTTCAACATAACAGCACAGCCACGCACAGCACTCTCGTAACGGGTTATTGGACGTCGGGAGCACCAAATTAATTTTGCAACTAACGAACGCAGTTAATTATTGAATAAAATATCATCCGCGTTGTGCTCTCTCCGTGATTCTGGGATCCGGATAATTGGTAGCCTCGATATCAATGTATACCACAAGTACGTAAATTAAAAAGAGAGGATATACTAGTAAGCAGCCATGGCCGATGAATGTAGAGTGAGTATGTGGATATACATTATAATATGTATCAACAGATGGCTGTATTGTATGTGCATGTACTCTTATACGTCTACTCGTATATGCATCAGTAGTTGCCAGAATTAGATGTATGCGCTTCATTCACATCGGTGTATATATGCACTTTTATTTTGGAATGGAGGATGTACGAGTATATACTTTTCTCAAGAGTACATGTGAGTACATGTTGATACTTGATACTAGTTTGAGAGAGAGTATGGATGTATACCAGAATATATAATTTTGTATGCCAGAATATATAATTTTTTAATGGAAAGTAAAACATAGGTAGAGAGTATCAATACCTACTTTTTTTAGAATACTTTTCTCAAGAGTACATGTGAGTACATGTTGATACTTGATACTAGTTTGAGAGAGAGTATGGATGTATACCAGAATATATAATTTTGTATGCCAGAATATATAATTTTTTAATGGAAAGTAAAACATAGGTAGAGAGTATCAATACCTACTTTTTTTAGAATATCACTACATACTTTTAATTTGGTAGTATATATACATACAATCTTTAAAAAAGAGGACGTGTATATACCAGAATAAATATACCAGAATGGAAAGTAAAACATAGGTAGAGAGTATCAATGTAAGGAGTGTACATACAATCTTTAAAAAAGAGGACGTGTACATACAATCTTTAATTTGGTAACCGCCAAGAGAATAAGCAATCATGCAGCGAGAACGATCACTAATGCCACTAGATGCAAGAACTTACAAGCAATGCACTGGAATCTCTCCCAATCTCTCTTTGGATGCAGGCAATCAAGCAAGATGGGAGGGAGGAGGTTGGCTCAGCTCTAGGGTGCTCAAGAATGATCAAAATGTGCAAGAGAAAGTCCCCAAGCCGGCCAACATGCTTATATAGTCACCACACAAACAATCCAACCATTAAGTTCTAGGTGGGGCTGACTCGGGGTCATCGGACGCTTAGATGCCAAGCATCAGACGCGTCCGACGCCCATCCCCGAGCTCCGGATCGTCGCCACGTGTCTTGTTTGAATTTAGCTGTTACCCGCGCACTGAGGTGGCGTCGGACGCTCAGGTGCCTAGCACCGGACGCGTCCGACGTGCGCACGACGGTACTGAAACCGCGCGCGTCAGATGGCCGACACCGGACGCTGTCCGCTCGTCCGGACGCTATGCAGAGAGCTTCAAAACTTGGCACACACCCATCGGACGCCCCAGCTGCGCTCATGCACAGACATGTTTTCGCTTTGCACCGGACGCGCAGGCGAATAGTCACCGGACGCTCCGATGCACACTCCGTGTAACGCCAACCTTCACAGGGTCATCGGACGCGTCCGACGCTTCGGGACCCGGCGTCCGATGCCCCTGCAAGAGCTCCTTTCACTCAAATCCCAACACCCTTGCTCTCATGTGCCAACACCAAAAGTGTCTCACCACTTGTGCGCGTGTGTTAGCATTTTTGAAATGAATTTCGCAAAAGTTAAGGTTAGCACACTAGGTTCTAATACAATGCATGAAGTCAAACACCTAGTGGCACTTGGATAACCGTATTCGACATAAGATTACTCCTCTTAATAGTACGGTTATCGATTCTAAATGTACTCACACTCTCTATGGTGTCTTGAGTACCAAAAGCAAATGGCCTTATAGGTTATATTTTTGCCTTCCCATTTGCCTCCTTCCTTTCACCTCTTTCTCACTTGGAGCGTGTTGACGGTCGTTATCGTACAAATCTAACCGTCAACTAGCCATGAAAAAGGATGCAAATACGATCACCAAAGTAGATATAGGGTTACACTAACAGAATTATATGAGTTTTGGTGTTTCACTGTTTCTGCAGGTGTAAACTGGAAAAGATGCAATCTCAGGAGTTTATCGGAACATAGAACGGAAAATCAGGCGCCACGGCAATGCAGGAAGGATCTAGAAGGGACCAGAAGACACTACGCCGAAGCAGAGGGCCAGAGGCCACCAGGCCAGACCAACCGGTCTGGGCCTGGCCCCCGCTGGCGGCCCACTTCGCCCAGTTTGCTCCACCGCGTTTGAGGATCAATCTCAGCCGTCCGCCAATGTCGGTTTCATTCGATGGCTCACGATCATCGCCCAGGGCTATAAAAGGAGGGCAGGAGCTCCCCGGGAGGGAGGCACATTCATTCATTCCTCATTCGAAGTCCAATCATCAGCCAGAAACCCTAATCAGAGCTTCTTAGTTAGGGCCTAGATAGCTAGTTAAAACTAGAGGGAGGCAAACGAAGGCTTGAATTCCGGAGCCATCAAGAGCTTGGATTTGGTATAGTTCTTACCTCCTCTCACCTTTGTTCTCTATCATTGTATAGTTATATGATTGCTACAATTGAATTGATGAATACTTATTTACTTATATTTATAGTTATATTGTTCTTTGTCTATTGTGGTTATATGCTTAGTATAGCTAGATTGATATTATACTTATTCATAGGTTCGTATAGCGTTCATCTAATTGATCGTTGGATAAGTTGTAAACATTGTGTAAGCATGATGCTTATACGTTGTTTATCTGCGAATGCACCCTATAGGCCGGGCTTGGTAGATCGTAGGTGTGACAATCCTGTTGAGTCCTATGTAGTCCAAACCCCGTTTATAGGCACAGTAGGGCTTTTGTACGAAGGAAGGGCGTGGTATGTTCTCAAACTTCCCTAGTATGTCCACTATGCTAACCTTAGCTATGACTACTAAGTGTACTGCACTAACCATAATATGCATTGACATGTAGCTAGGAATAACACAGGAATATCTCTTGATGTTCTGCTAGTAACCCTAATGATATAGCTAGGAGTCTCTATCTGTTTATGCTGATAATTTATACTTATCTTTATCATTTATCTTGTGACTTACCCCTGCATTGAGTAGTGAGGACATGGTTATGCCTATCCATTACACTCTAGGTTATCACGCTACCCTTACATGAGTGCCATATAGACCTTCCTTTGGGAAATATAAATGACAACCTGGTAATACTCCGGGTAAAATGCTACAATGGTATTTGATCTGTGCGCTTGCGGATACTATTTCTATATTCTAAATGGTGGCATGATTTAATACCACATCTCTTGGTGTTATGCTGGGGATGACAACTTGGCATTCTAGTAGCGATGCTCTGTTTACAAGCATTTTTAGCGCCATTAATAGAGATAACATTAAGAGGTGTCAACAAGCATTTTTGGCGCCGTTGCCGGGGAAGGCAATTGGCGAGTAAAGGAATAGCGATAGACCTAACAAACTAATGAGATAGAGGAAACCATGGACCCCTACTCAATGCAGGCTTACCCTTATGCTTTCTATCTTTGTGATATCTTATACAGGATAATGAATGAGTGGTTTTGATCTGCCAGATAACTGCGTTGAAAATCCAGAAAAACTCTTTTGAAGAAGGAAATTCCAGCAAGTGAGGGATATCTTTCAATCTCCATCAAAGACACCCACTGCTGAGGTTCGTTCTTTGGAGGAGCAAGCTCTTATAAGTGAAGAAGAAGAGCAACAAGAAGGCAACTTAGCACCAGCTTTCGAGGAAATGGCTGATAAGTCACTGCACGAGTTCTCCGCTCCAACCACCAACAACATCCGCACTGGACCAAATATCGAAGTTGGGAAGAATGGATTCGAGCTCAAGCCAGCTCTTATCACCATGGTGCAAGCCAACTTGTTCTGTGGAAAAGCACAAGAAGATGCAAGTGTTCATCTCCAACACTTCCTAGAGATTTATAGCATTTTCAAGATGAAGGATGTACCAAGAGACGCCATCCTGCTGCGTCTGTTCCCATTCTCATTGTTGAAAAAGACAAAGCAGTGGTTCTACGCTAACAAGGACAATCATACAACTTGGGACAAGTGTTCCACAGCTTTTCTGTCAAGGTTCTTTTCTATAGGTAAGACAAGTGCCCTAAGGGGGAAGATTTCAAGTTTCTAGCAACAACATGACGAGTCAGTCCCAGAGGCATAGGAACGCTTTCAAGACTACATATTAAAATATCCTCATCACGGGATGGAGAATTGGCTCCTCATGCAGACTTTCTATTATGGGCTCACCAACAGCACCCATAACAACGTTGATGCTGCTGCTGGAGGTGCATTTATGTCATTGACCATACCACAACCTATTGCTCTTATGGAGAAGATGGCCTCCAATCAAGATTGGAGTGAAGAGCGTCAAACAACCCGCAAGAGGAGTGGAGGAATGCACCAGCTCAAGGAGGTAGACATGTTATCTGCCAAGATAGATCTGCTCATGAAGAAGCTAGAAGAGAAGGCCAGTCTGAAACAAGACGTCATGCGCATCAATAATTCATGCATGACTTGTAAAATATGTGGCAATATGGGACACTCAGGCAACAACTGTCCTGAGACCCGTGAGGATGTGAACTTCATCAACAACAACAACAACAACAACTATCGTCCTCAAAATCAAGGATGGAATCAGCAAAGGCCCAACTACCAAGGTAATTTCCAAGGTAACTTTTAAGGCACTAATTACACTCAATTGCCTTTGAGAGAGAAGTGATCTCCAACCAAAATAAAATTGTGGAGACTTTATCTAGGAAGGTGGCATCCAATGATAAAATGCTAGATAATATAAATACTAAAATAGATAGCTTTACCTCTGCTATTAAGAACCAGCTTAGCTTCAATAAAATAATAGAACAACAATTAGCTCAGCTGACGGCCGCTGTTCCACCGACCAATGAAGGTAAGATTTTAGGGCATCCTCTAAAGCTGGAGATCGCAAATCTTGTTGATGTATATACAGGTTACTATGTTGAAGCATTATTAGGATGGAAGGATGAGTCCATGCCACCCAAGAGAGAAGATCTAGGGAGACCTATGATCCTCATCTCTATTGGGCAGCATGACTTCCCTGAAGTTGTCTGCGATCTAGGTGCCAGTGTCAACATCATGTCTAAGGTAATCCTTGACCAAGTCTTTCTATGGGCATCTTTGTTGTACACGAATATATGTTTGCAGCTCGCAGACCAGACAGTTAAGCATCCCTAAAGGAATCTTGGATGACGTGTGCATATGAATCGAAAGATCATATGTCCCTATAGACTTTGTAGTCCTAGATACCGACAGAGATCCTAAGAGTCCAATCATTCTTAGCCGACCATTTCTGAGTACTGCAAAGGCTATCATCTATATGGAGAGTGCAAAGATTTATTTCACCATCAAGGGCAATAAAGAAAAGTTTAGTTTCAAGAACAAGACCCTTGAAGCTCCTGTAGATCCAAGAGGAGCTTACTTCCCAGTCAAGCCAACAATTGAAGAAACCAAGAAAAAAAATTCAAATGGGAAGAGAAAGAACAAGAGTAGGAGGCAAGTGAGAAAGCAAGTCCAAGTAGTGAAGGCTGTTGAGTATAAGCATGACCACCTCTTAGCTTCACCATTCCTAATCAAGAGGGAGGATCCAGGCATACCAACCATCGACTGCACTATTGGACAATGCTCCTTCTATAATACTTTCTGCGACACCGGATCAGCTGTCAACATCATGTCTAAAAAGATATATGACTTATTATTCAATACACCTCTATACCCTACCTATATGCAGCTGCAGCTGGCAGACAACACAACGAGATTTCTGGAGGGAGTAGCAAGGGACATCTTGGTCAAAATCCACACCCACTACGTCCCGACTGACTTCATGATACTGGATATGGGAGAAGAAGATGAGACACCCATCATCCTTGGGAGGCCGTTCCTCAACACCACCAACGCCATCATCTATAATGGATCAGGCTAAGTCCACTTTCAATTCCTAGGAGAGAAGGTACGCTGTCAATTTAAAGATTATAACTCTCCTGGATTAGCAGCTTTCATCCTGTCCAAGAAGAGACGTCAGCGCCGGAGGAATCGCTCTCAAAAGAGCAATGTTGAAGAGGAGGCAATCAAAGAAGAATCTACAACACCTAAGGAACATCAACAACCTACGACGATATGGAAAGAAAAGGTAACCTCCTCAACTGAGTCATTATCATCAGAAGGTCCAGCGTCAGGGTCCCCATCCTCGGGTTCTGATGAAGCACCCCAGGAGTGACGACGACGAGAAGTCTTGTCCGGAGGACAATAAACTCTGAACCCTTGACATAAGGTAACAATGGTAGTTATCTATTTATTTTTCTCGCACTTTTAAATTCATAGTTATTTTTCATCATCCATATCGAAAATAACAAAAACATTTGAAAAACCTCAAAGCCCCATGTGACATCCCTGCAGTGCAAGCTAAAGGAGTGTTCACTGTGGTGGCCTAAAAATAAAATAAAAATTAGCAAGCATGTTTCCTTTCTGTTCAATAAATAGAAAATCCAAAAATAATTATTGAGTATCTTGCTGCACTATATGCACTATAACAATCTTTGAAAACCTCTCACAATAACCAGACCGTGAAACGGCTAACCACTAACTGTTTATCCTAATCCGTTCCATGAGTTTTGATGTTTTATGAGATATTTGCTGCAGAATGACTCTAAGAGTTAGTCCACCTAGGAATCACCATCGTCATCACTTGAAGTACACCTTCCCCACACACAGCTAACCACTGTGTGAAGGAAGCAAGTTCTTGTTGGATGAGATGAAGGTTTCCGGCTACACCAGCTCTTGCAAGCGTGAGCTCCACTGAGAGGACTGCTCAGCTTCAATGCTCAACCATGACAACAACCAGCTTGGGGGAAGGCATCCCCTAGGTACCCAGGTAAGTGTACCTACACGATTATCGAGTCAGTCATAAAAATAAAAAATACCAAAAATATATGGGCACATGAAGGTCCATGCTTTTTAGAGTCTTTAGAGTCTTATATAGTATAAGTCTTGAAAAATGAAAAACCAAATAAAAATGTGTCTGTCTAGAGTCAATAAAAAGGAAGCTCTTGAGATGATTTGAAATGATGATAAGCTACTCTGTTACAACACCTTTGAAATGCCTAGAGTCTAGACAAAAGTTTTCCCAAGTTTTAGCTCCAACTGTTTTGAAATGAGAATTTACTCTGAGTCTAAAAACTTGTGGGTTGCATATGCTTGAACTAAGTCTAGGTACCTGATTGATAAGATTGAGAAAATCTGAGCTGCTATCTATCTTGTTCTAAGTGACACAGGAGTTCTGGAAATTTATCTTTTGAAAAATGCAAAAACATGATGAGTTCCTATACGACAAAGCTTACATTCCCACCAGAGCCAAACATGATGAGATAGGCTAGTTAAACTTTCACATATATGCTGCTTGTCTTGCATTGAGTTTTGTTAACCTTTGTGACCCTAGTGAAAGGTTTGTCATGCTTTTGAATCAAGATCCACCTCCATATGCACTACTCTGCACTGGAGTAGGCGTAACAATATGCCATTCAACCTATATCCATTCCAAAAATATTTTTCTCCTACACTAGGAGAGAACACCATAAATATTCTATTAGGATAGCCACCAAATAAATGCTCTAAGTTTCTGTTGCTATCTCTCCAACTCCATCAATGCCAAAAGGAGTGCTATGAGCTATGCAAAAAGATAGTTAAAAAAAAGGGGAGAAGAAAAGAAGAAAAAATGGACAAGTGTCCTAGTGCTAAAAATAATGGGTACTTAGCTGCCCGACTCCCTGAGAAAAAGAAGAGAAAAAGATTGCTCATAACCTCTGGCCAGTATTCAAAGTCCTTTCCTGCCCATCAGGAACGAGTGGTGTGTACGAAGGGGTCCCATGAACCGCATACTCGTCCAATCAGTCCTTAGTAGGACTGGACAGGATGTCTTCACCTGGGGCCCAATGCCCCGTGCCTCGACGGCACCTCCCGTTCTGGCGATTCGTACCACAAAGGCACTCCTCCCTGGAACCTTCTCCCAATACATATACCTGCCACAGGTATTCTCACATGGGGAGTGCCCAGATCACACTCCCCCGGCAGGGCTCGTCCTCACAACTTGCCATGGATCCTGCCCAGTCGACACAACCCTCACCACACACCCAAGACACACGCCAAGATCACTCCCAAAATCCCAGTTTTCCACATCATCGGCACCACGTGCCTTAGCCACTCACAAGCATGAATTCTCAATAGTAGAGATAGTAATAAGTGAGTAGCAGCAATGTAAACATGATAAGCGCGAGTCTAATCTTAGCAGTGGGCGTGCAGGGGATTGTTTACGACAAGGTAAAGGCTTAATCAATCAATCTACCATGCACCCTATCAACAGCACAAGCAACAAGTAGTAAAGCACTAGCATTCTAGTGATTGCATGTCTAATGGGTGCTAAGAGGTTGGGTGTGACGTGGCACCTGCAGTCGGGTCGTCTCCCAAGTCCTCGGTGTACTTGTAGTCGTCTCCCTCCTCAGTCGGCGGCTGCTCCGTCTCTGAAAAGCGTGACATAACACCGCGTTTAGCGGCTCCTATAGAGGTACACAAAGAAGCAACGGAATTCTGAAAGAACCAAAGCACTCATGGATAAGCCATAACCTAGAGCTCATTTTTAGAAAAATTTGGACACCAGCTTGTACATTTTTCGGAGTTAAAATGGATTTTCTATGAATTTTCAAGTTTAAATCAGTTTCTAAAAAAGGAAAAGTCATTTTATTATTTTTGGAAAACACTGGCGACACGTGGCAGGCTCTGGTTGGCTGGTTCAAACTGAGTCACTGACAGGTGGGACCCAGGTCAATGGTCAACGTTGACTGGTCAGCGGTCAACGTCGGCCGGGCTCGGACCGGGCTTGGGCGGGCTGGATCGGGGCCGGGTTGGGCCGGCCCGGCCGACACGTGTCGGTAGATAGGCGGGACCACGTGGCGTGGCTTGGGCGGCTAAGGGCTCGGGTCCACGGGGGTTGGTTCATGGTGGACCGGCGGCGGGTGCACCGTAAACCACTCGCCCGGCTCACGGTGGACCCGCCCACCTCCTCTCCTCCCCCTCACCGGCTCACCGCGGACTAAACCCACGGGGCCCGCGGGGCTCTCGTCCTCCTCTCCCTCCGTTTCTGCCGAGCGAGCCGCCCGGCGGCGTGCACCTTTCGCCGGCGGCGCCGATGGCCTTCGGGCGAACGGGTGAGCTCGACAGCCTCCCGGGGGTGAGACGCCTCCGGCTAGGGGGCTAAGGCGGCGTTTTGACACCGGTGGTGCCAACAGGCGGCACGGCGGCTCGCCCGTCATGGCGGGCGGCGGGCGAGGCACACCCGTGATCCCGCCAGGGTGCCTCCTTTTTCTGCAATTGGGTTAGCTACAGAGCTCCGGCGGGCCGCGGCGGTGACCAAGAAGCGCGGGCGGAGTCCGCTGGCCGCGACACAGGCGGCGGCAACGCTCCAAATAGTGGTGTGGTGGTGGGGAAAAAGGGGCGCCGGTGTGCGAATCCGCGCGCTGATAGTGGCTCCGGGCGTTCCCCAGCAAGGCAAACCCGCTGGGTCAGCCATGATCCCGAGGCGTCCAGCCTGTGGCGGGGAACGGCATCCGCCATGGCCCTGCCGTGGCCATGGCGAGCGCGGCGCAGTGCGTGTCGTGGGCGCGCACGGCATTCCCGCGCCTCGATGGCTCGGCACGCCGGGCGGGCGGTGTCGGCAGCGTGCAGGCGTGCGCGCGGTGCGCTTCGGCGGTGCTCAAAAGAGGCGGCCTTGAGTCTCCCCTGATGGAGCTCGCGGCGAGGCGACCATTGCCCAGCGGAACAACCGGACTTGGTGGGTGATTGGCGAGGCGTGATGGGGTGCTCACCGGTCGGGCTTGGCGTGGTTAGGATGGCGGTGCAGCGGCGATTCGGGGCCGTGGAGACGGGTAGCGCTGCCGTGCCGAATCCGCCCGCGGTGCCGACGGTGATCGCGGCGTTGTCCTCGTCTCCGGCGGCTCCGAAGCGATGTCGCAGCTCCCCTCCGGCGTCTTCCTGCGGCCCTCCCTTTGGTGTGGGGTGCGGTGTGAGGTGCCCCCCTAGTGGTGGCGGGGTGAAAGGATGGGTCGCTAGGGCACCCGCGAGGGTTTTTATAGGGCGGCGGCTCTCCTGGCGTCGGTGAAAGGCGAGGAGGCACGGTGGGTGTACGTGGCGGCCATCCAAGGGCTTGGGCTAGGGTTCCCGGAGCGCTAGGTCGTGGTAGCGCGGCGGCTTGCTCCAATTTGGAGCGAGGCGGCTCAAACGGTGGGTGCGTGGCGGCGGTATGGTGTCAGGTGCGGCGGGGGCCCTTGCATGACGTCGCGCTCCGCAACACAGAATGGAGCGGGTGCGGCGCGGGTTGTCGACGTGGCGGCCTCATCCTCGGGCGAGTCCGCCCGCCCGAGGGGGGCAAAGTGAGGACCGCAGCGCCTCCTCGCTTTTGGAAAAAGCAGAGGAGAGGGAGCCGCAGTGGGGGATGACCGGCGGGTCCCTCTGCCCCGCCAAGTCAGCCAGCGTGTGAGAGTGGGAGGGAGGGCGCGGCTGTGGATCTCGCGCGGGCCGAAAGGCTTGCCGGGCCTCGTGTGCCGGAGGGGCGTGGGGATGGAGTAACGGGCCGGGCTGCTCTCGTTTCGGTTGGTGAAGAGAAGGGTGAAGGGGCAGGGTCTGGCTTGGGCCTTGGCAGGCCGGTTGGCCTGCTTCTCTCCTTTCCATTTTCATTTCCTATTTTCCCCCTTTCTCCTTTCTACTAGATATGAAATCATTACATAGCATATACATGTATGTATATGCTGGTGGGGTCCACCCAGGGTGGTCTAGGTTCTGGTCAAGAGTGTGGGTCCCACTTGGGTTATACACATGTCACCATTGTTGTATAACAACTTAATTAGATGCTCAAGCAAGAAAACACCATTAAGGTCCAACTCATGGCATGTAAGAAAAGAGAAATAAAATGCATATGCCTCTATAAAATGCTTAGGTGCTAATGCAACTTACTAGGGTAGGGTTTCCTACATGACACTCACCATGCATAGGTTAGTTTTCGAAAAAGTTTTTGAAAGTTGTGATTTTTGGTGTAGGTTTGACAGGGATGTTACAGACTTCCCCCCTCACAAGAATCTCGTCCTCGAGATTCAGAAAAAGGCGTACTTTTCGAAGAGGTAGGGATAGAGCATCCGGAGTTCCGACTCCTTCTCCCACGTGGCTTCTCTTTCGATGTGGTTGCTCCACTGAACTTTGCACATGGGGATAGTGGTGCTTCGAGTTTCCTTGGTTGCTCGATCAAGGATACACATGGGGTGCTCCTTGTACCCAAGCGTGTCTTGGAGATCCAGGATGTCTGTGGGCACCTGTTGATCTGGCACCTTCAGACATTTGCGGAGTTGGGACACGTGGAACACGGGTGGCACTCCAGTCAGCTCTTCGGGCAGCTCCAGCCTGTAGGCCAACTTGCCTATCCTCTGCTTGATCATGTAGGGCCCGACATATCTAGGAGCTTGCTTCCCTTTCACGTGGAATCTGCGTGTTGCCCTGAGAGGTCACACCTTGAGGTAGACATGGTCTCCTTCTTGGAACTCAAGAGCTCTTCTCCGTTTGTCGGCATAACTCTTCTGCCTGCTTTGCGCAACCCTTAGGTTCTCTCGCACTTGGGCGACTCCTTCAGCTTCCTGTATCTTAGCGGGACCAAAAACGATCTCTCCCCAACTTCAGACCACATCAGTGGAGTCCGGCACTTCCTTCCGTAGAGAGCCTCAAACGGTGACATCTAGATGCTGGCTTGGTAGCTGTTGTTGTAGGAGAACTCTGCATGTGACAAGTTCTTCTCCCAATCCTTCCCATACTTGTACACAAGCCCTCAACATATCTTCTAGGATTTGGTTTACTCTCTCCGTCTGTCCGTTAGTCTGGGGGTGGTACGCCGTGCTGTAGTCAAGTCGAGTCCCGATGGCTTTGTGAAGACTCTAGAATTTGGATACAAATTGGCTTCCTCGGTCAGACACAATACAGCTCGGGGCTCCATGTAACCTCAAGATGTGATCGACATACAGATCAGCTAGCTTGTCCGTCGAGTAGCTGTTGCTGACAGGAACGAAATGGGCCACCTTCGTTAGACGGTCAACTATCACCCAGATCGAGTCATGCCCCTTGGGGGAACGGGGCAATCCAACTATGAAGTCCATGGAGATGCTCTCCCACTTCCATTCTGGCACATCAAGCGGTTTTAGCAAACCGGCTGGCCTCTGATGTTCAGCCTTGACACAGTTGCAAATATCACATCTAGCCACGTGTCCGGCAATGTCTGCTTTCATGCCTCTCCACCAGAAAGTCTTCTTGAGGTCGTTGTACATCTTGGTGCTTCCTGGGTGTATGCAGAACTTGGAATCATGCCCTTCCGACAGATTCCGGTAATCAATGCACATCCTCATCGATCCGTCCTTCTTCTTCACGAACAGGACAGGAGATCCCCAGGGGGAAGCACTAGGCCTGATGTACCCCTTGTCAGAAAGCTCCTTAAGCTGCTTCTTGAGCTCCTCTAGCTCATCAACCGACATGCGGTAGGGTCGCTTGGCAATCGGACCCGTTCCAGGCAGAAGGTCGATCACGAACTCGACATCACGATCTGGTGGCATTCCCAGCAACTCCTCGGGAAACACATCCGGATACTCACACACTACAGGTACGTTCTCCACGGATTGGGCCTCAAGGGCACACAACATGGAGACCGTCTTGCCATGGTTGGGCGCACACCTGATTACATGACCCTTGGGATGGGTAAACTCTACATATCTGGGTGAGCATGAGATCACACCCTTGTGCTGGGTTAACCAATCCATTCCCAAGATGACATCTAGTCCATTAGAAGGAAGGAGGGTGAGGTTGGCTAGAAAAGGGTGACCCTCAATGTTTATTCTCACTCCCTGACACTTGTGTGTACATCTTAAGTTTCCCAAGGGAGAACTTGTCACTACAGCTCCCCGTCGTGGAGTGACGGGTACGTGATTCTCTCGTGCAAACTTAGATGATATGTATGAGCAGGTAGCACCAGAATCAAAAAGCACCGAAGCCTTAGCTCCGTTAACCATGAACATACCGTACACCACGTCGGGGGAGTCCTGGGCGTCCTCGGCGGTGAGGTGGGTCAGGCGGCCGCGGGTGGCTCCCGAGGCACTCCTGTGGGGCGTCGCCTGAGCGGGCGGCCTCCGTGCTGGAGCCGTCGGTGTCGCAGCCAGCCTTCCTGTCGGGGCAGTTCAGGATCTTGTGGCCGGGCTTGCCACACCCGAAGCAAGTGTAAGGGATGCCGCCTGTGGGGGTAGGCACGGCAGCCTTCCACGTGCTCGGTGCGGGGGTCTTCCATGCACTCGTACCCTGAGCAGGGCGGGGGTAATTGGTGGTGTAGGTACCACCACCCTGGCTCACGGTAGGCGCAGCGCGCTTAGCGGTGCGGGGACGGAGGTGCGAGGGCAGTCCTCCACGCGACCTCTATGGAGCGGAGGTGCAGGACGACCCCTCGAAGCGTCGCTTCTTCTTCTCCTTGGACAGGTCGGCCTCCAGGCGGTCCTTCTCGATTTCCAGGCACTTGTTCATCATCTCTCGAAGGGTGTGGCAGGTGTGCCCGGAGAGAGAAAGCTTGATGCGCGTGTTGAGGCCCTTCTTGAAGAAGTACATTTTCTTCTTTTCTGTGTCGGTGTCGCCGGGGGCATACCGCATCATTGAGGTGAAGCGGTTGCCGTACTCCTGGATCTTCAGGGACCCCTGCTGGATGTTGTGGAACTCCTCCACCTTGGCGCCCATCACGCCCTCTGGCACGTGGTACTCGATGAAGGCCTCCTCGAACTCCTCCCAGGTGATGTGCGCGGGGTCAGCGTGCATGTCACAGAAGCTGTCCCACCACGCTCGTGCGGCTCCGACGAGCTGGTGTGCGGCGATGGCCACACACTCTTCGTTCGTGCAGGTGGTGAGGTCGAGGTTCTTCACGATCTCCTTGAGCTAGTCGAGGGTGACGATGGGGTCGTCGGAGTTGTCGAAGGTCGGTGGCCTCAGCTTCAGGAAACCCTCAAGCTTGCGCTGGAAGTCGTTGGGTGGACCTCCATTGCGACGAAGGACTCCCTCAGCCAGGGTCTCCAACAGCTGGGTCTGGCGCTGCATGACCTCGGCCAAGAGCGGGGCGGCGGCGGAGGTGGAGGCGGAGGTGGCGGTGGAGCAAAGACCTCCAAATGGTGGTGGGTCGAAACGGCACCTCCAAAAATGGTGGGTTAGGAGCGGCACCCCCACCGGTGCGGGCTGTGGCACCTCATTCCCTTCAGAACGTCCTCCACGAGGACCTCATCCTCCTCAAAGTTGATCGGAACGCACCCGACGCGGCCGGCGCCACGGCGGCCACGCCCGCGACCACGCCCACGAGCACGAACTGCCGCATCGGGCGGCTGCGGGGCGGTTACACTAAGCGGCTAGAGCGGAGGGACATCTGTTAGAAGGGTTGATTAAAAGGTAACAGGCTTGCATTAATTCAATGGTTAGTTCATTAGTCAAGTTTAATTTGAAAAACACTAGCCGTACACTCAATCAAAGAAGCATAAAGATCCATGAAACTGCATAGAAATCCAAGCATCCATTACATTTATTTATTACATGGCGATGTCTCTAGCAGCTACGCTTAGAAGACTCGCAAGAAACGCTCTACTCGCAGGTAGGCTCCAAAAGGGTGACAATTACTCTATCCTAGGGTAGGTGAGACATGTCTCCGATGCCACGCAGGGCAATCATGCAAGGATGCTAGTCTACACTACTGGAAGCATAGGTGGAACACCTAGGTGTCGTAGGGTGGAGTAGCTGGAGAGAGTGGGGTAGAAGGCTCGGGCCCAAGGTGGTGCTGCTCGACTGGTGGAGGTGGTGGTGGTACAGGGGTGGAAGGCTCAACAGGCTAGAACAACCTGTTGGTGAAGGTGACCGCAGACTCCATCTGTGGAGTCCCGGCAGGAGCAGGCAGGTGGCTGGTGTCAGCGGCCCTCAAGTTGACCCGGGTCCTGTGCGGGTGGAAGTCCTCGACGAAGGGCGGGTGGCGGTACACGGCGGGCACAGCCTGCAGAAGCTGGTGGTACTCGTCGACGCGCCGCTTGTCCGACCTCCTCCAGGCCTTCTCCTCGCGACGGAGCCGGTCGTGGGCGATGCGCTCGTTCTTCATGAGCTGCACCTGGTGGAGAACGTTGTTCCAGGCATAATCTGCCTCCTGGGTCATCACCTTCTTTCCCCAGTTGATGTCGTTCAGAAGCCCCAGGTAGCGGAGGTTGAAGTTCCTGGTGGCGTCCTCGCGCTCCCGGAGGGCCTTTGTGGTACGGGCCAAGGTACTCTCGAGCTCGAGGACGCGCCCGTCCAAGTAGTGGTTGCGGAGCCCGAAGTCCCCAACCTTGTCTTGGAGGTTGGCGATCTCCGCCTGGAGTCGCTTATTCTCCCTCTCGAGCACGGCCTCCTTGGAGCGGCGGCTCTCTCTCTCCCAAAGCTTGTCTCGCGAGGCGAAAGCTCGTCCCGCTCCATCCCGGCGACGATGTCGTCGGTCTTGAGCAGAAGCTCTGCATTGAGGTTCTCGGCCTCCAAGGTCGTTATGTAACGATCCCGGGCAAGAGCGTAGGCCGGAGGTCACGTCCAAAGATGCGGACCACTTTGGGTCCGACAGGCTCGACGTCGTCGGAGAGCCTCGGCAGGGTCGGAGCGCCGGAGTCGACGTCGAAGTCCCCGGGTAGCATGCAGAAGGGTCCGTTCGCAAGGAACTGGCGGGAGTTGCGGCACACGGTACAGAGGGCCGTGCGCGCAACGGACTGGACGCACATGTCAACGGTGGTGTCGACCTCCAACTCCGTGAAGCCGCGGATGTACGGCCAGTACTCACTCGCCGGCACCTCGATGGAGATGGCAATGATGCCTCTCTCGCCGCGGATGACGTACTGGACCTGCTTGGGGTTTACCCCAAGATCCAGCAGCATCTCGTGCAACAGCTTGGCGAACCTACCGTACTGCATCCCGTTGGTCCTCAACTCGTTCGGCGTCTCCATAGCTGCATTGTTAAAAAGGCAACTTTTAAGGTTTAGAATATAAGATAAGCCATGCATAAAAAGATGCAAGGTCGGTAAATATAACCGAAGACAAAGAATTCACCCTAATCTATCGGCCATTTCTAGGGGTCTCGTCCTACGGGCAAGTATGGCTCTGATACCAACTGAAACAACCCGCATTTTCCTCGAAGGGAAAATTCACAGATTTCGTACAACAATGTGACGGCCGCGAAGGGCTCATCACCATCATCGACAATCAGTGGTCCAAAGTGCGCATACAGTGGAAATTTAAACTTAGAAAGTACAATAGCAGGGTTTAAGTACTTTATTACATCGCCTGAAAGGCGGAAATCACACACTCACACAAAGTCCAGAACAGGATAAGAAAGATAGCAGCGGATCGGCGCGTCTTCTCCTTGCGCGCAGCACGAGACTCCTACTCCTCCTGATCCTCCTCCTCTGTGTCTCACTCGAGGTTCTTCCCTGAACCACAATGTATCAGTACGGTTTGTACTGGCCACTATTCCCACCCGTTGTATGAAGCATTTGCTATGTGGAAAGTGGATGCAAGGCTAAGCAAAAGGCCTACTTGAGGCTCTGGTTTTCCTAGGCATTAACATAATTAAAAGTAGTATATGTCAAATTTTAACCCGTTCATTACCACACACTTTCCCCATCCATCCACCCACAACCATCCATCACCACACAACTCACCTCACTCACACACTCTAGTCGATGAGGAAGACTCCCGCTCCTCCTCGCCTCAACGGCCTAAGCCGGAATCCAACACACCCAGGGGGAGAGAAGAGAAATGGACTCCACTCACTATAACGAACATATGGTAACTCATGGGAATGTCCGTGACCGGGGACACGGCTATACGTATAGATCGATCAAGTCTGCAGAGTGTGTACACCTGGAACCACAAGATCACCATCATCGACGATGCGCCTCGCCTAGGCTGATACCGAGCAGCTATCTAACTGGCCCAAAACCACCCTACCACTCAGCTCTGGGGCACCCCGGAGTCCACCGGCACGCTGAGACTGTGAGACGTGATGCCGGATCCCAGGGGCACCACGCGGTCTCAGGAGGGTGTGGGTCTCAACACCCGTACCTCCCTACACTATCACCTACCAACCTAGTAGTAATGGCAGGGGGCCAGCTAGTCGTCAAGTCGTTTCCCGCCCATCAGGAACGAGTGGTGTGTACGAAGGGGTCCCATGAACCGCATACTCGCCTAATCAGTCCTTAGTAGGACCGGAAAGGATGTCTTCACCTGGGGCCCAATGCCCCGTGCCTCGACGGCACCTCTCATTCCGGCGATTCGTACCACAAAGGCACTCCTCCCTAGAACCTTCTCCTAATACATATACCCGCCACAGGTATTCTCACATGGGGAGTGCCCAGATCACACTCCCCCGGCAGGGCTTGTCCTCACGACTTGCCATGGATCCTACCCAGTCGACACAACCCTCACCACACACCCAAGACACACGCCAAGATCACTCCCAAAATCCCAGTTTTCCACATCATCGGCACCACGTGCCTTAGCCACTCACAAGCATGAATTCTCAATAGTAGAGATAGTAATAAGTGAGTAGCAGCAATGTAAACATGATAAGCGCGAGTCTAATCTTAGCAGCGGGCGTGCAGGGGATTGTTTACGACAAGGTAAAGGCTTAATCAATCAATCTACCATGTACCCTATCAACAGCAGCAAGCAACAAGTAGTAAAGCACTAGCATTCTAGTGATTGCATGTCTAAAGGGTGCTAAGAGGTTGGGTGTGACGTGGCACCTGCGGTCGGGTCGTCTCCAAGGTCCTCGGTGTACTCGTAGTCGTCTCCCTCCTCAGTCGGCGGCTCCTCCGTCTCTAAAAAGCGTGACATAATACCGCGTTTAGCGGCTCCTATAGAGGTACACAAAGAAGCAACGGAATTCGAAAAGAACCAAAAGCACTCATGGATAAGCCTATGACCTAGAGCTCATTTTTAGAAAAATTTGGACACCGGTTTCACATTTTTCGGAGTTAAATTGGATTTTCTATGAATTTTCGAAGTTTAAATCAGTTTCTGAAAAAAGGAAAAGTCATTTTATTATTTTTGGGAAACACTGGCAACACGTGGCAGGCTACGGTTGGCTGGTTCAAACTGAGTCAGCGGCCAGTGGGACCCAGTCAACGGTCAACGTTGGATCGGTCGGGATTAACGTCGGCCGACTCGGACCGGGCACAGGCGGGCTGGATCGAGGCAGGTTGGGCCGGCCCGCCCAACACGTGTCGGCGGATAGGCGGGACCACGTGGCGAGGCTTGGGCGGCTAAGGGCTCGGGTCCATGGGGGTTGGTTCATGGTGGACCGGGGCCGGTGCACCGTAAACCACGCCCGACTCACGGTGGACCGCGCCCACCTCCTCTCCTCCCCCCTCACCGGCTCACCGTGGACTAAACCCACGGGGGCCAGCGGGCTCTCGTCCTCCTCTCCTTCTTTTTCCTGCCCGGCGAGCCGCCCCGCCGGCGTGCTTTGCCGCCGGCGGCGCCGATGGTCTTTCAACCCAAAGCGGGTGAGCTCGGCAGCTCCCCCGGGGTGAGGCGTCTCCGGCTAGGGGCCAAGGCGGCGTCTTGACACCGGTGCGGCCAACAGGGGGCGGCACGGCAGCTGCTCCGTCACGGCGGGCGGCGGCAGGCACACCAGCGCGATCCGGGGGCGGGGTGCCTCCTTTTTCTGCAATTGGGTTAGCTCACAGAGCTCCAGCGGCCGTCGGCGGTGACCAAGAAGCGCTGGGGCGGAGTCCTTTGTCGCGACCACCGCGTCTTGGCGCTCCCGGCTGGTGTGGTGGCGGGGAAAAGAGGACGCCCGGTGTGCGAATCCGTGCGCTGATAGTGGCCTCGGGCGTTCCCAACAAAGCGAAACCCGCCCAGGTCAGCCATGATCCTGAGGCGTCGGCTGTGGCGGGAACGGCATCCGCCATGGCCCTGCCATGGCCATGGCGGCAGCGTGGCGGTGCGTGTGGTGGCGCGCCGCACGCGTTCCGATGCCTCGATGGCTCGATACGGCCGGCGGCGGTGTCGGCAGCGTGCGGGCGTGCGCCGCGGTGCGCTCGGCGGTGCTCAAAGACGCGGCCTTGAGTCTCCCGGATGGAGCTCGCGGCGAGGCGACCATTGCCGGGCGGAACAACCGGACTTGGCGGGTGATTGGCGAGGCGTGATGGGTGCTCACCGGTCGGGCTTGGGGTGGTTAGGATGGCGGTGCAGCGGCGATTCGGGGCCGTGGAGACGGGTAGCGGTGCCCGTGCGAATCCGCCCCGCGGTGCCGGCGGCGATCGCGGCATCGTCCTCGTCTCCGGCGGCTCCGAGCGACGCCGCAGCTCCCCTCCTGTCTTCCTCTACGGCCCCTCCCTTTGGTGCGGGGTGCGGTGTGAGGTGCCCCCCCGGTGGCGGCGGGGTGAAAGGTTGGGTCGCTAGGGCACCCGCGAGGGTTTTTATAGGGCGGCGGGTCTCCTAGCGTCGGTGAACGGCGAGGAGGCGCGGTGGGTGTACGTGGCGGCCATCCAAGGGCTTGGGCTAGGGTTCCCGGAGCGCTAGGTCGTGGTAGCGCGGCGGCTTGCTCCAATTTGGAGCGAGGCGGCTCAAACGGTGGGTGCGCGGCGGCGGTATGGTGTCAGGCGCGGTGGGGGCCCTTGTGCATGACGCCGCGCTCCGTGACACGTAATGGAGCGGGGTGCGGCGCGGGGTTGTCGACGTGGCGGCCTCATCCTCGGGCGAGTCCACTGGCCAGGGCGAGGGCAGGTGAGGACCGCAGCGCCTCACTCTGCTTTTGGAAAAAGCAGGAGAGGGAGCCGAAGGTGGGGGATGACAGGCGGGTTCCCCCAGGCCCGTTGGTCGCCTAGCGCGTCGAGTGGAGGGAGGGCACGGCTCGATCTGCGCAGGGGCCGAGCTTCTTTGCCGGGCCTCGTGTGCCGGGAGAGGCGCGTGGGGATGGAGTAACGGGCTGGGCTGCTCCTGTCGGTTGGTGAAGAGAAGGGTGAAGGGGCACAGGGCTGGCTTGGGCCTTGGCAGGCCGGTTGGCCTGCTCCTCTCCTTTCCATTTTCATTTCCTATTTTTCCCCCTTTCTCCTTTCTACTAGATATGAAATCATTACATAGCATATACATGTATGTATATGCTGGTGGGGTCCACCCAGGGTGGTCTAGGTTCTGGTCAAGAGTGTGGGTCCCACTTGGGTTATACACATGTCACCTTTGTTGTATAACAACTTAATTAGATGCTCAAGCAAGAAAACACCATTAAGGTCCAACTCATGGCATGTAAGAAAAGAGAAATAAAATGCATATGCCTCTATAAAATGCTTAGGTGCTAATGCAACTTACTAGGGTAGGGTTTCCTACATGACACTCAACCATGCATAGGTTAGTTTTCGATAAAGTTTTTAAAAGTTGTGATTTTGGTGTAGGTTTGACAGGGATGTTACATTAGCTCTCCCTATATGTGTACTAAGAGTTTGGATTAGAAGCTTTGCACACATATTGGATTAGAATTGTGGGAGAGCCATTACTACCAAAATGATGCTAAGGTTTATAGAATGGACCTTTGAAGTATGATTCATTTGAGTGCGCTATTTGTCAACCTTCCTTAGCACCAAGACTAGCTAGAATCATCACGAGCTAGAAACCAATTGAGATCATCATTAAAAGCATGGTTTCTAGATAATACTTTGAAACACACTTGAATAGATTAAGAGATGCCACTTCTAGCTAGATCCTATGCATGCTAGTTATTATTTCATCAATTAAATTCTAAGTCTAGCGTACATCACACAAGCAAGAGAGATACCACTTGTAAGATAAATTAGTCAGTCAACTACAAGTATAATGCAAGCAATCATATGAATATACACATCCAAATGCAATCAATCATGTTCATGAGCTTGCACCCCCTACTCGTGTGCTTCAAAAAGTTTTGATCCCTTTCTATTCTTCAATCTTTCATCTTTGCATTCTCTCCCTCTTGAAGTATGCTATCTTTGTATTTTCTCCCCCTTTGTCATCAATGACCATAAAGAGATACGATCATGCTTGGTGTAGACTTGAAATCATGGAGAGTGCTTGGAGTAGAGAGATGATCACTTAAAGTTGAGGATCATTTGTTTTCATAAGCTTCCTTCTCTTGTGCTTCAAACTAGTAAACTTGCATAAGTAATTTAGCTCAGTTTGAACCAATGACAAGCTTCTTCACATATCTTTCAATGGTTATCTTGTCAATGTTAAACTAGACTCTTTCTTACTCATTTGACTAGATTAAACACTAGGTTCACATTCTCATGAACAAGTCATATTTAGCCACTAGAACATAAAAGACATAGAAACGATAGTGGCATAATATGTACTTAAAATTACTTTGTTTTTATGAATGAGCCTAATTAAATGAAAATATATGACTAGAAGGAATGTCTATATACTCTAATCATGTCCTTAGCAAATATAAATGATTTTTGAACCGATAGTGTGCTATAGTAGACATTGGATATTTTATTAGACAAACTGTTGGTATTTCTTATGCACAACTAAAATATGAAGGACTCCGCAAGTGCACAGAAAACCATTGTAGCATTTTATTGGAAGTATTCTAGGTATCGTTATTTATATTTTACCACTGGGAAACAATGGATAAAAACATTGATAGTTCACCATCATGTATCTACTAACTTAGTACACCAACTAGACTAGAGTAGGGGTAAATGATAAATGATAGGAGTTGTGTGTAAATGACACAAACACACAGGAGAATTCTATGATAAAAGAGTAGATAACTAAAGTGAGAGGACAACGGGAGAGTTCAAGGTTCCTAAGTACTTCTCTTTTACTAGAGTTCTATAGTAACGATTCATGGTAGATATAGCAATCACACAATAGCACTTTGGAGCAGCAGTGCCTTTCCAACTCTCGAATAAGACTGAGAAGAAGGTAGTTGGGGAAGGCAGCCAATAGCTCTACGAAACATCAACCCGAACGTGGTGGAATATGAAGACCAGGCAGAGCTGTCACCTCTGGGGCTACCACAACTAACCGTGGGATTGAGCGCAACCTCAAGTAAACCCTAGCCTAGATACCATGTCTACACTAAAGATTACTACTCTAATCACATATGATAAACAGAGTGTTGACGGTCACTAATGTCAATTATAACCCATCAATTATCATCAAACTTGACATGAAATGAACCACAGAGCATAGGTATAGGGTTTTGATCTAACGAGTTCCACGAGTTTTGGTGAATCTATGTTTCTACAGGTACATACTGGAAAAGTTATCAAAGTTGATCAATATGACAGTATAAAAGTATATCAAATGATGGATTATAATACACCATTGCAACGGGCTCGTCAAGACGATCCAAACGGACATATCATTTGCTATATTTGAAGTCCCGAATGAAAAGATATCGCACCTGCAAGTAGCACCTACACAGGAAGGATCTAGAAGGTACCAGAAGACACCACGCCGAAGGGGAGGCCTGGCGGCCACCAAGTGGGACCGGCCGGTCCCACCCCAGACCGGCCGGCCTGGCCCAGAGCCTGCTGGTGGCCCGCTTCGCCCAGGTTGCTCCACCGCCTTTGAGGATTGATCTCAGCCGTCCGCCGATGTCGGTTTGATCCAAGGGCTCACGTTAATCGCTCCTCCCTATAAAAGCAGGCCCAGACCCCAGGGGGAGACAGACCCTAAAACCCTAATTCATTATTCGTTGGGATCCATTCGAAAGGCGTCCCTTTGGGGATCATACTCTCATGGAGATCAACACACCAGGGAGATTACGGCTAGACTCTTCAATGTAATAGTTTAGTATCTTGAGAGCTAGGGTTGAGAGGCTTCGTTCCGGATCTTGTCGTGGAGCGTTGGAGGTCTGGTATATCTCTGTATCTTATCTTTGCAACACTTATGCTTTTATATAATTATCTTCTCTATTTACTTCTATGCCTTATTTGTATGGTTAGTCTAGTGATCATACCTGAGCGTAGGATCTCCGCCTGTATTAGGTGCTCTAGTTATCACGTGTGGCTAGAGTAGTAATCGATAGTGTAGACATGGTGTCTAGACCATAGGTTACCTGAGGTTGCGCCCAATTCTTACGGTTAGTTGTGGTAGCCCATAGGGGTGACAGCTCTATGTGGCCTTTGTATTCCACCACGTCAGGATTGGTGTTTCGTAGAGCTTTTGGCAGCCTTCCCCAACTACTTCTTTCTCATCTATTCGAGAGTTGGAAAGGTACTGCTGCTCCGAAGTGCTATTGTGTGTACTATACTTACCCATGCATTAGTTACATTCTAGTGTCAACTAGAATAGAACTCGAGTAATAGAGAAGTACATAGGAACCTTGAACTCTCCCGTTGGCCTCTCAACTTAGTTGACTATACATATATTATAGGATTCTCCTTTGTGTGTGACATTATGCATAACTCTTATCATTTACCACTTACCCCTGCTTAGGTCTAGTTGGTATACTAGTTAGTAGATACATGATGATGAACTATCAATGTCTTTAGCTATTGTTTCCCAGTGGTAAAATATAAATAACGATACCTGGAATACTCCCGCTAAAATGCTACAAAGGTATTTGATCTGTGCGCTTGCGGATACTATTTCTATATTCTAAATGGTGGCATAATTTAATACCACACCTCTTGGTGTTATTGCTGGGGATGACAACTTGGCGTTCTAGTAGCGATGCGATGCCCACAAGTATTTTTAGCGCTGTTACTAGAGATAATATTAAGAGGTGTCAACAAGCATTTTTGGTGCCGTTGCCGGGGAAACAATAGGCGTAAAGATTTTGATATTGATCTTGATGTCTGCTAACTTAGTGTACCACTAGCTTTAGTAGGATTACCCCTGTGTTTGTTGAGTTGTGGAATAAGCAGGAGATCAATTGTTCAACCTTCTGGCGACATTTCACAAGAACAAGACAAGGGAGATATTAAAGAATTCAGGGTGCCTGAACATTCATGATCCATCAATAATGGAACCCTGCCATCTCACAGGTATGTATAAACATATATATTATTCTAAACATGTGTAGATTGGAGAAAAGTCATCGTCACAGGAACTCAAATCACATCACATCTGATGAACAAAGCCATTGTGAGTCATGGTAAGTATGATCAAGGAAGGTGAGAAAGTCTTGCTCATGGACTTTAAATTTGATGAGCAGTTATCCTGTTGCATTCCACTACATGTTCATGTGCATTTCACTTTCATCCACTTAAAAATAAAAAAAAAATTCTCACCATACATGATCATGCTTTTATCTATATTTGAATAAATCTCTATGTGCTCCCATGCTACCTTTGTTTGCTATTGTATGCTTAGGTTTTGATGTATAAAATACACCTTTTAAATTAAGCGTGGTGCTTGGTTTAAACTGTCTTCTTGAGTTAAATTAGACATGGTGTCTAGTTTGATTTTTGAATCATAATGTGTATTGATGTTTACTTCTAAAAAGCTTTTAAATTAAGCATGGTGCTTAAGTTAAAATACTTTTCTAAATCAAATTAGACGTGGTGTCTAGGTTGATTTTTGAACCAACAGTATCCATTAGTAGATATAGGTCATTTTATTGGACTAACCCCTGCAGGAAACTCAAATTCAACTTGGGTAAGTCTTGAGATCAATTCATATCAGAGATGGATCAAGGTAGGCAATAACTTGGCGCAAAGAAGTCATAGTTCATCCTTTAGACAGAAGAACTGTAAGTATCAAACATTATGCACCTGATCTTTTGCTGTAAGTTACCATTACCTTGAACTATGCAAGAATGTGGTAAACAAATATAAAACATGAATTATGGACCATAACCCCTTATTTCAAAATTGTTGCAATCCTTCGTGTATGTGTCCACTAACATTTTTTATAGGAAAGAAAGAATAAATTCTATTCATGGTTTAAAATGAAAAGGAAGGAGAACAAGTGTATAGAAAGGACCAAGATGGAAAGAAATCAATTTCACCATCCCAAGCATGTTTGCATACAAGTCCAAGGAACATAAGGCAAGTTTGTGGTTGGTTAAGGAACATGACGTGGATCATTGATATAGAGCTGAAGTGACCCTTACTCTATGTCTTCAAGTGAGGATGGCAATGACAAGCAGGATGCAACTTTTCCTATATAGGCCAAACTAATGCCTGCTCTTATCAGCATCTTCGAAGACACTCAAATGCTGACAGCAAAGACCAAGATGACGGATCCCACTACATCATAGTATGCATCTCTATATCAATAAACATCAGTCATCAATGGTGGTATGTCGATGGTGTCTCCTAAGTTTGTGAACAATCATGGATGGAGGATGACACCCACAAGTCATTGGAGATGAAGCTCTCATGCAAGTACTAATAGAGTTCTTTTCTCAATCATCTAGACGGCTAGTGCATCATCAAAGAAGAATAAACTTTCCACCCGCCATTAGAAGATAAAGAAAATCAAGGAGAAACTCGAGTTTGTAGCTCCAATGGACATCAACTCATCAACCCGAAACCAGTGAAGACCAAGAAAGGTTGATAGAAGAAAATGCAACCGTCTACATCCTCATCTCCTGGATCAGACGGTGCAAAATAGGTTAAGGTGAATATTGTCAACGATGAGCCTCGATCAACGAAACGCTAAAAGAATCAACCTCAAAAGGACAAGATGGATGAATAAGGAGGATGAACCTGTCCAACCAATATCAAGTCCAAGATCCTAATAAGTTTGGTACAAGAAGGTACAATCATCCATTCCTTCATCTCCATCATCAAACGAGGCACTCATCCAAGAAACCTACAAAGGAGAAGCCTGGATCAGCAGACTTAAAAACCACCGAAGCTTCACCGAAAGGTAAGTCGGTAGTTATCCATATTTACTTCCTTGCATTGCATTAATTATTGTTTTAGAATGTTTACTTTCTGCACTAGCATTGCATCAATAAAAGAAAAAAATATAATACATCCATTTTGCATTTAAAAGTTTGAAGCCCCATGTGAAACCCCTCTAGTGTAAAAGCTAAAGGAGTACTCACTGTGGTGGCCCAAAATAAAATAAATATAGTAAAGCATATTTTCTTTCTGCATACTAAAATAGAAAATCCAAAAAGAAATAATCAATGAGCATCTTGCTGCACTGTATGCACTGTAACAACCTTTGAAAACCTCTCACAACAACCAGTCCATGAAACGGATAACCACTAACTGTTTATCCTAACCCGTTCCACGAGTTTTGGTGTTTTGTGAGATGTTTGCTGCAGGATGACTCTAAGAGCTAGTCCACCGAGGAATCATCATCTACATCACTCGAAGTACATCTTCCTAACACACAGCTAATCACTGTATGAAGGAAAGCAACTTCCTGTTGGATGGGATCAAGATTCCCAGCTACACTTGCTCTTACAAGCATGAGCTCCTTCGTGAGAATTGCTCAGCTTCAATGCTCAACCACGGCAACAATCAGCTTGGGGGAAGGCATCCCCAGTGTTTCTAGAAAAAAACCATCAAGAGAGCCAGCTTGGGGGAGACACAAGTCAACATCTACATCATCTTCATTGTCTCCTTTATCCAGGTAAGTATCCTATACCTTGCTTTATGTTGTCATACTCTATGCTTATCTTAATAACAACATGAGTTAGTAAAAAGGATTCACATGCTATAGAAGTTGTGTAAATAAAATGAGCTCTTAAGATGATCTTTAAAATGACTTTGGGGACTAGCTTGCTCTCAAGTACCTAGTTTTTAGACTAAAGTTTTCCAGAGTTTTGGCTTCAATTGTTTTGACATGAAGATTTGCTCTGAGCCTGAAACTTGTGGGTTGCATATGCTTGAACTAAGTCTAGGTATTTGATTGATCTGATTGAAAAAGCCTGAGCTACTATCTATCTTGTTCTAAGTGACACTAGAGTTTTAGAGATTTATCTTTTGAAAAATACAAAAATATGATGAGTTCCTATATGACAAAGCTTACATTCCCACCAGAGCCAAAACATGATGAGATAGGCTAGTTAAACTTCACATACATACTGCTTGTCATGCATTGAGTTTTGTCAACCTTTGTGACCCTAGTGAGAGATTTGTCATGCTCTTGAATCAAGATCCACCTCCACATGCACTACTCTACACTGGAGTAGGGGCAACAACATGCCATTCCTTATACATCCATTCCAAAAATGTTTTTCTCCTACACTGGGAGAGAACACCTAAAATATTCCCATTCGGATAGCCACCCAATAAATGCTCCAGGTTCCTATTGCTATCTCTCCAAATCCCTAAGTGCCAAAAGATGTGCTATAAGCTATGCAAAAATATAATTGAAAGAAAGAGAGAAGGAAGAAGAAAAAAATGGACAAGTGTCCAACTGCTAAACAATGGGTGCATAGAAGCCCGACTCCCTGAAAAAAAGAAAAAGATAGCTCATAACCTCTGGCCAGTTTTCAAAGTCTAAGAGAGAGATAGGTATGCAAGGAGTTGAGTAGAATTAGTTTCCACCATATATCCACCATATCCATCCACTATACATCTTGATTTGACTGTTTGACTTGTTTCCCTATGGATCCATTGTTTGACTTCACAATATATGCATTGCATGTTTGCTCTTTCAAGTTTTCTCCTTACCTATGAGCTCCACATAAGCTTTAGTTATAGGATGAAAAGAAAGGCAACCATCATCACTGCCTTGGTGAGAATCCACAAATACCACATATACTGAGAGACTTGAGAGTGTCATACATGGGAAACTCTAAGTTTTATTTGAAAACCTCTAAAAAACTCTAGAATGATAGTTGAGCGAAGAGCTTGAGACATAGTGCTTGGGTGGGATCTTTCTGTCTGTCAAGTACTCAAGGCCCAAGGAAGAGCTGATAAGCCCTATAGTCAAAGGTAACATGAGTACGTTTAAAAGTCAGCTCAGTTATTGCTTAAGCTTGGAGGAGAATTTTTGTCTGAATGCAGGTATACTTTTGAGAAGTTACTTCGAGGTTGCGATAATGCTCTAAGAATTATGCATATCTATATCTGTTTCTAAGTTTAGCTTTGCTAAGGGACTAGCAAAGGTTAAGCTTGGGGGAACTTGTTGACGGTCACTAATGTCAATTATATCCCATCAATTATCATCAAGCTTGACATGAAATAAACCACAGAGCATAGGTATAGGGTTTTGATCTAACGAGTTCTACGAGTTTTGGTGAATCTATGTTTCTACAGGTACATAATAGAAAAGTTATCAAAGTTGATCAATATGACAGTATAAAAGTATCTCAAATGATTGATTAGAATGCACCGTTGCAATGGGCTCGTCAAGACGATCGAAACGGACATATCATTTGCTATATTTGAAGTCCCGGATGAAAAGATATCGCACCTGCAAGTGGCACCTACACAGGAAGGATCTAGAAGGTACCAGAAGACACAACGCCGAAGGGGAGGCCCGGCGGCCACCAGGTGGGACCGGCCGGTTTGGCCCAGAGCCCGCTGACGGCTCGCTTCGCCCAGGTTGCTCCACTGCCTTTAAGGATTGATCTCAGCCGTCCGCCGATGTCGGTTTGATCCAAGGGCTCACGTTAATCGCTCCTCCCTATAAAAGCAGCCCTAGACCCCAGGGGGAGACAGCCCCTGAAACCCTAATTCATTATTCGTTGGGATCTATTCGAGAGGCGTCCCTTTGAGGATCATACTCTCATGGAGATCAACACACCAGGGAGATTAGGGCTAGACTCTTCAATATAATAGTTTAGTATCTTGAGAGCTAGGGTTGAGAGGCTTCGTTCCGGATCTTGTCGTGGAGCCTTGAAGGTCTGGTATATCTCTGTATCTTATCTTTGCAAAACTTATGCTTTCATATAATTATCTTCTCTATTTACTTCTATGCCTTATTTGTATGGTTAGTCTAGTGATCATACCTTAGCATAGGATCTCCGTCTGTATTAGGTGCTCTAGTTATCACGTGTGGCTAGAGTAGTAATCGATAGTGTAGACATGGTGTCTAGACTATAGGTTACCTGAGGTTGCGCCCAATTCTTACGGTTAGTTGTGGAAGCCCATAGGGGTGACAGCTCTATGTGGCCTTCGTATTCCACCACGTCGGGATTGGTGTTTCGTAGAGCTTTTAGCAGCCTTCCCCAACTACTTCTTTCTCATCTATTCGAGAGTTGGAAAGGTACTGCTGCTCCGAAGTGCTATTGTGTGTGCTATACTTACCCATGCATTAATTACATTCTAGTGTCAACTAGAATAGAACTCGAGTAATAAAGAAGTACATAGGAACCTTGAACTCTCCCGTTGGCCTCTCAAGTTAGTTGACTATACATATATTATAGGATTCTCCTTTGTGTGTGACATTATGCATAAATCTTATCATTTACTACTTACCCCTGCTTAGGTCTAGTTGGTATACTAGTTAGTAGATACATGATGGTGAACTATCAATGTCTTTAGCCATTGTTTCCCAGTGGTAAAATATAAATAATGATACCCAGAATACTCCCGGTAAAATGCTATAATGGAATTTGATCTGTGCGCTTGCGGATACTATTTCTATATTCTAAATGGTGGCATGATTTAATACCACACCTCTTGGTGTTATTGCTGGGGATGAAAACTTGGCGTTCTAGTAGCGATGCGATGCCCACAAGCATTTTTAGCGCCGTTACTAGAGATAAAATTAAGAGGTGTCAACACAGAGCACTCAATACGAGCGGAGATCTCATGCCAAGATATAACAACTATACTGAACATAATATGAACAACATAAAGTAAATAGAGAAGATAAATATATTAAAGCATAAGTCTTACAAAGAATAAATACAAAGACATACTAAGACTCTGAAGACTCTTCCAGAACCGGGGCGCAGCTCCACTCTCCCTATCTCCCGACTAGAACTAATCTACTACATTAGAATGTCTAGCCCTAATTCTCTAGAGGTGAGAGGTCATCCATTCGAGGGACGTCTCTACACCTCCATAATAATGTGGTGCCCCCAGGGAGGGGGTCTGCCCCTGTATTTATAGCCTGGTAGGAGAAACGTGAGCCCTTTGAACAAACCGACATAAGGTACGGTGGAGATGCATCCTTGAAGGCGGTGGAGGAAGCTTCCAGAAGACGAGCATGAGAGACCGTAGGGGAGGGCTGGCCGGCCTGGGAGGAGATGCCGGACGGCCTAGGCTCAAGCCCACTTGGGCCCAGCTTCGTTGATGTGTTTTCTTGTCCCTTTTAGGGCCCAATGGTGCATGTTTTGATGTGGAGTTGATATCTCTTGATTACGGACTCGAATATATCAAATGATATGTCTGTTTTCGATCGTCTCGACGAGCCCGTCGCAAGTCCAATTCCTTATTTGAGATACTTTTATTTGATGAAAAATTGCATACTCCTGCAACACAAGTTAGAACACCAAAACTTGTGGAACTTGTTAGAATCAAAACCTACAACTATGCTTTGTAATTTATTTTATATCATTTCATGCAATAGTTGATGATTATATTTAGTATTTAATGACCGTCAATAAGCTCCCCAAAGCTTAACCTTTGCTAGTCCCTAACAAAGCTAATCTTAAAAATCATTATTGATATCTATATGTTCTTAGCAACTTTCTTTTGTGGCCCCTCAAAATATACCTGTATCAAAAAAATTATTCTCTAGGTTTAAGCAAAACTGAGCTAACTTTCAAACTTACTCATATTACCCTTGAGCATGGGGCTTCTTAGTTTACTCGGGTCTTGAGCAATCGAAAGACAGAAAAAGATCTAGCCAAGCACTATGTTTCAAGCTCTTCATTCAACTATCATTCTGGAGTTTTTAGAGGTTTTTAAATAAAACTCAGATCTTTCTTTGTATGACACTCTCAAATCTCTTAGTATATGTGGTATTTGTGGATTCTCACCAAGGCAGTAATGATGTTATGCCTTTTTTTCTTCCTACCACTAAGGCTTATGTGGAGCTCATAGGTGTGAAGAAAATAAAAAAGAGCATACTTGCAATGCACATATTATAAAGTCAAACAATGGATCCACAGAGAAATAAGTCATGCAATCGAATCAAGATGTGCAAGTGTATGGATATAGTAGATATTTGGTAGAAGTGGTGAAACCTAATTCTACCTTGCTCCTTGAAGACATATCTCTCCTTTGAATTTAGAACTTGGCCAGAGAGTATGAGCTATATTTATTCTTTCTTTCTTTTTTCTTTTTTTTAGAGAGGTAGGCATCTAGGTACCCATTGTTTTAATATTTTGGACATTGTCCTTTTTTCTAACTTCCCTTTTTTTCTTCTTTTTTTTTCTTTTTTCAGAATACCTTTTGCATAGCTCACACCTCCTTTTTGGCACTAAAGATTTTTGAGAGATAGCAACAAAAACTTAGAGCATTTATTTGGTGGCTGTCCTATAGAAATATTTTTAGTGTTTTACTCTGAGTGTAGGAGTGTCGGGGACCAAAATAAGGGCCCTCCTTAAAATTAGGCCCAAGAAACGCAAAACTAGGCCGCACAGTAACAAAACACGGCCTGCCAAGGCCCAAATAAGACTGCACACTAACACCCCCGAGCCCACATTGCTGGGACTTCAAGCAAACGCTAACTTTCCGCCCGTCTAAGCCTCCTTTGCCAAGGCCTCGGACGAGTTCCTGTTTTTCCGTCTCGCCGAGCCTCCCCCAGAGGCCTCGAGCGGGCGTCCGCTTCCGACTCGCCCGAGCCTCTCAGCAGAGGCCTCGGGCGGCGTCTGTCTCCCCCGACCGAGCCCTCCCCTGCCGAGGTCTCGGACGGGCACTAACCTCCGCCTCGCCTCAAGCCTCCCCCGGAGGCCTCGGACGAGTTCCCCGCCTTCCGTCCCCGACCGAGCCCCCGCGCTAAGGCCTCGGGGCGGCACGCGCCCACATCACCTGGTCAAAGACGACCACTGACTTGACGTATATCTACCGCCCGCCTTCCCACGGTGGATCGGTGGCGAGCCCTTAGCCCTGGATGGGAGCCGTCCCGTCACCACTGCACCTCTGCGCCCGCGCTCCACGATTACGCCAATCCCTACAGTGGCGGCCATGCCTGCCACTTGTAGGGCGTCATGATGACTAACCCCCCCCAACAGGTCCCATCACGGGAGTCCAAATACGAGCACGCCGCATCCCGGGCAGAGCACGGCGCCACCCCCTCGGTGACGGCGGCCGGGTCTTCCGGTGCCCCCGGCCACCGTGCACCCAGGCTTCCAGAGCCGGGCAGACGGAGATGGCCCCATACGCTGTATCTCTACGCCGGCCACGCCGATACGACAACGATGCCGCGGCCCTCGGGGCCCGGACCGGGAGTGAGTCAAAGCTACAAAGAGGCCACAAAGGCTCGGCATGCTCATCATGACGCCCACGCCGACCCCTGCAGAGGCAGACGTCCCCTCCTTCGCCAAGAACGAGGAGCCGACTCCACAGAACGGCGCCCGCCATCGACAGTGCGGCGCCGTGCAAGACAGAACCGCCGGCCTCACCCAGGGCCTCGGCACAAGGAGGGAGGGAGCCCCCAAGGCCTCGGCAGGATGAGGCGGCGCCCACCACCGTCTTTCCTATTCAAACACTGTACTGTAAAACCCGTCCCTCCCCTTCCGGCTATAAAAGGGGGGGACGGGGGTCCTTCCGAAGACAGGTGAATCCAACCAAGCAAGTCAAGCAATCTCCTTGGCAAACACACACACACACACACACTCATCTCACACGAGACTTGGGACAGTTCCCCCTCTCCACCTGCTTGTACACCCTACCTACAGGCACCTTGGTGCAGGATAATACAAATCCTTCTTGTGTCCTTCTTGCACACCATCCAGGGTTGGGAGCACGCACGTAAATTCACTCGTTGGTACTAGGACCACTAGTTTTAGCACCGACAAGGAGTAAAATATTTCCTTGGATGAATGGAATGGGATAGCATGTTGTTGCGTTTACTCCAATATAGAGTAGTACATATATAGATGGAGTGTAAGTGGATCTTAATTCAAGAGTATGACAAATCTCTCACAAGGGTCACAAAGATTGACAAAATTCAATGCAAGATAAGCAGCATATATGTAGAAGTTCATCATATTTGGCTTTGGTAGAAATGTAAGCTTTGTCATACAAGAGCTCATCATATAAGGTTTTGTATTTTTCAAAAGAAATCTCTAGAATTCTAGTGTCATGTTGGCGGTCCTTATTGCATAATTTTAACTGCCAATATTCAAATAAAATCCACTCAAATAATCACCAAACATAGAATTAGGTTTTATAACTAAATATTTCCAAAGTTTTGGTGATTATTCATTTTCAGAAAACATACCAAAATAACATACGAAAAGGTGATCAAGACACGCTTTCCCAAGCAAAGCGTAAAAAAGAAATGAGAAGGACGGCCCACTCAATAGAAGAAATTGGGCAAACCACCAACATGGCTAAACTCCGTGGCCCAACCGAAGCCTTGCCACGCCGGGCGGGGGGGGCGGCACCCGAGGTGCGGGCGCACCACGGTGTGGCTGCACCGCCAAAGACAAAGATCCCGGGCCCACCTTTCTCTGGCGGTTCGTGGAGGTGGTTGTGAGGTCGGTTCACTCGGGCATTTACTCACCTCGGCCCCCAAACCAACCTTGGAGGAGTATAAAGCAAGGGGGAGACCCTCCCTCTCACACACACCTCTACACTTGAGCTCCATTCTTCATATTCTTTGTAGTAGTGTCCCTCTAGGTGGCTCTCACCTAGTTGTAGTATAGAAAAGAGGGAAGAGAGGTGAGAGAAGAGAGTGAAGGAGGAATCCAGAGCTGTCGGCTTCCTCTTCGTCTTGTACTCGTTGTCCCGAGTAGGAGCGTAGGAGGGCCGGAGGTGTCGGCCCCTCCTCGACTCTTGTACCTCTACGGAGACGACTCGTCTGAGTAATATCCAGGTTCTTCTTTCGGTAATTCTAAGCTTTCTATTTTATTAAATTCAGTTCTTGCTTTATTTTACTTACGGGATCTCCGTTCGACCTAGTGCTTTAGTCTAATTAAGATATTGGACTAGAGTAGTAGCCGTTAGCGTAGACGTGGTGTCTGGGCTAGCGAGTTACCCGAGTTTGCGCCCAACCCCACGATAGTTGTGGTAGCCCCGGGGTGACAGCTCCGGTCGGGCCTTTGTAATCCACCACGTTCGGGTTGGTGTTTCCGTAAAAAAACTTTTGGCAGCCTTCCCCGACTACCGCTTCCCAGTCTCTTCGAGAGTCGGAAAGGTACTACTTGCTCGAAGTAAGTGAAGTTTAGTAAGTTTGAACCTTAGTTGTCTAGTCGGGCTTGGAAGAACCTTAGGAAACCCCTCTCTACCCACCAAAAATAGTTATTCCTTGGGCGATCTTGATCCTTTCTAGTTCACTTCCGTTCCCTGTGGAAAATACGATACCTAGGAATACTCGGGGTGAAAGCTACAGCGGTCCGAGCTAGTCAGGATTTTTGTGGGAAATTTCCAGGGGCACATACGTGCGCCCGGGGAATTCGTGGGATCTCCGCCGGTAGCTTGCCGCCCGGAGGCCCCGACGAGACGCTACGTGACTTCATCGGGCGCTTCTCGAAGAAGTGCACGGAGCTGCCCAACGTGGCCGGCACCGCCATCATCGGTGCATTCCTTGGCGGCACGACACGCAAGGAGCTCGTCCATGAGTTGGGCGGAAGATGCCAACCACCGCCAACGAGCCGTTCGAGGTGGCGACGAACTTCGCCTCAAAGCGAGGAGGCGGTGGGAGCGATTTTCCGCGACGTCGGCGGCAAAGGGAAGCGAGGGAGGACAATGCCGAGGGGGAGGCAACCCGCGGCCCCAGAAAAAAACAAGAAGAACAAGCACAAAGGGAAGAAGGGCAAGAAAGAGGTGGACTCCGAGGACGATATCGTTGCCACGGCCGACCAAAGACCCCCCCTCGGCCCCCCCGGCCCGGGGCCTTCGACGACATGCTCAAAAAGCCCCCGCCTTTCCATAAGTTTCCCGTCAAGCACACTATGGGGGAGTGCGATTTGGCTTGTCGCTTCTACCAGAAGCTTCCACCACCTGAGGACAAGAAGAAGAAGGAGGAGGAAAACAAAGGCGAGGAGTTCCCTGAGGTCCATGACGTTTTCATGGTCATCGGGGGGGGACTGCCGGCAGAACCTCACCCCCGCCCGGATCAAGCGCGAACGTCGAGAGATATTCTCGGTGCACCCCACCACTCCGCAGTACCTGCCGTGGTCCGCCGACGCCATCACCTTCAGCATCGATGACCACCCGCTCTACGTGCCGAAGCCAGGGCGGTACCCGCTCGTGGTCGACCCCATTGTCGGCAACGTGCGGCTCACCAAGGTGCTGATCGATGGCGGAAGTGCCCTTAACATCCTCTACTCCGAAACCCTCGGCTTGTTGGGGATAGGCGCTCACGGCTTCGGCCCAAGAGCTCTCCCTTTCGGGGCATAGTGCCGGGTAGACGCGCGCTGCCCCTCGGGCTGATCGACCTCCCGGTCTGCTTTGGGACGCCGTCGAACTTTCGCAAAGAAGTCATCACCTTCGACGTGGTTGACTTTCGAGGAACCTATCATGGAATCCTCGGACGTCCCGCGTATGCGAAGTTCATGGCCGTCCCCAACTACACTTACCTTCTCCTCAAGATGCCGGGCCCTAATGGCGTCATCACCGTTGGCTCCTCCTACGAACACGCGTTCAACTGCGACGTCGAGGCAGTCGAGCACGCTGAGGCTGTGGCGATCTCCGAGGCCCTCGACACCAAGCGTCCACGCCGGCCGTGCATTCGAGCCGTCCGACGGAGTGAAGGATGTCCCGCTGGACCCCGCCTCTCCATCTGGCAAGGCGGTGAAGATCTGCGCCTCCCTCGACCCGAAATAGGAAGTTGTGCTCGTCGACTTCCTCCGCGCAAACGTCGACATCTTTGCGTGGAGTCCCTCGGACATGCCGGGCATTCCGAGGGAAGTCGCCGAGCACTCCCTTGACATCCGGGCCGGGTCCAAGCCAGTGAAGCAGCGTCTGCGCCGATTTGACGAGGAGAAGCGCAGGGCCATTGGCGAGGAGGTGAACAAGCTTTTGATGGCCGGGTTCATCAAGGAGGTGTTCCACCCTGAGTGGTTATCTAACCCTGTACTGGTTAGGAAAAAGAGTGAGAAATGGAGGATGTGTGTAGATTATATTAGTCTAAATAAAGCATGTCCGAAAGTCCCTTTTCCCTTACCACGTATCGATCAGATAGTCGACTCCACTTCGGGGTGTGAGCTCTTATCCTTCCTTGATGCCTATTCCGGCTACCACCAAATCAAGATGAAGGAGTCCGACCAGCTCTCGACTTCCTTCATCACCCCTTTCGGTATGTACTGCTACGTGACAATGCCCTTCGGGCTCAGGAACGCAGGGGCCACGTATCAGCGGTGCATGCTGGGCGTTTTCGGAGACCACATCGGCGAAACCGTAGAGGCCTACGTCGACGACATCGTGGTCAAGACCAAGGAGGCCGACAACCTCATCTCTGACCTTGAGGTCGCTTTTCAGTGTCTCAAGGCCAAGAGCGTCAAGCTCAACCCCGAGAAGTGCGTCTTCGGGGTCCCCCGAGGCATGCTCCTCGGGTTCATCGTCTCCAAGCGCGGCATCGAGCCCAACCCGGAGAAGGTAACTGCGGTAACGAGCATGGGGCCGATCGAGGACCCGGAGGGCGTGCAGCGAGTCATGGGTCAGTCGGCGTCTCTAAGCCGCTTCATCTCACGGCTCGGCGAGAAGGGCCTGCCCCTCTATCGCCTCCTAAGAAAGTCCGAGCGCTTCTCCTGGACCTCCGAGGCCCAGGAGGCCCTCGACAAGCTCAAAGCCGCCCTCACCAGGTGCCCCCGATCCTTGTCCCGCCAAAATTAAGGGGGAGCCCCTCCTCCCAGACGTTGCCGCAACGACGCAGGTAGTCGGTCGGCGGCCATCGTCGTCGAGAGGCGTGAGGAGGGCCACACCCCGGCGGTCCGAGACCGCCTACTTCATCGGCGAGGTGTTGTCCGAGACCAAGATCCGCCACCCCGCAGATCCAAAAAACTGCTCTACGCGGTGGTTCCGACCCGGCGCAAGCTCCCGCACTACTTCGACGCCACCCCGTGACGGTGGTCTCCTCCTTCCCGTTGGGGGAGATCCTCCAAAATCGAGGAAGTCTCGTGGGCGGGTCGCCAAATGGTCCGTTGAGCTCATGGGGGAAACCCTCTCCTACGCGCCAAGGAAGGCTATCAAGTCTCAAGTCTTGGCCGACTTCATCGCCGAGTGGACCGATACTCGGCTACCACCGCCCGGCTCGGGTGGAGGCCGGATGATGTACTTCGACGGGTCCCTCGATGAAGACTGGAGCCGGCGCTGGCCTCCTTTTGTCTCCCCCCCTCGGGGTGCACATGCGACACGTAATCCGCCTCCACTTCCCAAATAAAACAACATGGCGGAGTACGAGGGCCTACTCAACAGGTTGAAGATCGCCATCGAACTCGGCATCAAGCGCCTTGATGTCCGAGGGGACTCGCAGCTTGTCATCGACCAGGTCATGAAGGACTCAAGCTGCCACGACCCTAAGATGGACGCGTCTTCGCAAGGCGGTGGCGCGCCTTGGAAGACAGGTTCGAGGGCCTTGAGCTCAACCACGTCGTCCCGCAGTACAACGAGGCTGCCGACGAAACTTCGCCAAGATCGCCGGCTGGAAGGGCCCCTGTTCCCCCCGACGTCTTCACAAAGGACCTCACGGCTCCCTCCATCACACTCGGCAAGCGTGGAGGAGGCCACGGAGAATCGCTCGACCCCCTCGGGGGGGGGAGATGTCCAAGGTCCGCTTTGCAACCGAGGCCCCCTCGGACTCCGAGGCGTCCTCGGCGTCAAACCCCATGGTCATGGAGATCGATGGGGAGGATCCGGAAGCCGACCCCAAGCCGGATCGAGAAAGTCATACCTCGATTGGATCGTTCGGGAACCCTCCCCGAGGACTTCAATCGGGCCAGCGCATCGCGAGAAGAGCAAAGTCCTTCGTCGTCATCGAGGACGACCTCTACAAGCGAAGCCCCTGGGGGTCCCCGCAGCGATGCGTCACGGTCGAGGATGGCCTTGCCCCCTGGTTCGCAAAATCCACGCCGGGGTGTGTGGCCACCACGCCGCTCCCCGCTCCCTCGTCGGCGGCAGCTTTCCGGCAGGGGATTCTATCGGCCAACATGGCCGGCCGCGCCACCGAGGTAGTGCGCACTGCGAGGGGTGCCAGTACTACGCTCGTCGACGCACCTACCGGCTCGGGCACTCCGGACCATCCCGATCACATGGCCCTTCGCCGTGTGGGGTTTGAACTTAGTAGGACCTCTCAAGAAGGCGCCCGGAGGCTTCACCCATTTGCTTGTCGCCATCGACAAGTTCTCCAAGTGGATCGAGGCGCGCCCCGTCACCAACATTCGATCCGAGCAGGCGGTGCTCTTCTTCACCGACATCGTCCACCGCTTTGGAGTCCCGAACTCTATCATCACCGACCACGGCACCCAGTTCACGGGGGCGAAGTTTAGAAAACTTCTGCGACAAGCACCGGATACGCATTGTCCGGTCCCCGATCGGCACCCACCCACGCAGCGAGCAGGCAGGTGGAACGGGCCAATGGGATGATACCGCAAGGACTCAAGCCTCGGATCTTCAACAAGCTCGACAAGTTCGGCAAAAGGTGGCTCGAGGAGCTCCCTCGGTCCTCCGGAGCCTCGGGGACGACAACGAGCCGAGCCACGGGGTTCACGCCTTTCTTCCTGGTATACGGCTCCGAGGCCGTCCTTCCCACTGACTTGGAATTTGGCTCTCCGAGGCTCAAGTCCTATGAGGAGTGGCGCAACCGGTTGGCTCGGGAGAACTCGCTGGATATGCTTGACGTGGCCAGGGACGCTGCCCTCCTACACTCGGCAAGATACCAGCAGTCCCTCAGACGCTACCACGCCCGGCGGGTCCGAGCCAGAGACCTCAAGGAAGGCGATCTGGTGCTCCGTCTCCGCCAAGACAACAGGGGGACGCCACAAGCTCACGCCGCCTTGGGAAGGACCCTTCATCGCCGCCGAAGTCCTCAAGCCGGGCACGCATAAAGCTCGCCAATGAGGACGGAGAAGTCCTCAATCGCTTGGAACATTCAACAGCTACGTCGCTTCTACCCTTGAGTTTCCAAGTTATTACTTATAGTTGTACTCCATGTTTCTCAAAAGAAGAATGGAAAACACTTTTACAATTTTCTGCAAATAAGAAACATGTCCGAGGCCCTCGGGGGCTGAGGACCTCAACTACACTTGCACCGCCTCAGAGCCTGATCGAGACTCGGCTTTGACCCATCAAAGCCGAGCCTCCCTCGGGGGCTAGACAGGGGGGAACTCCCTCCTGAAAGGCACTCTGTAAGCGCACTTTTTTGTTAATCATTTTTCGAACATTTTCGTGTTACAAATCTCGAACGCTTGGAAAAAGGGTAACAGAGGGATTACTCCGAAACCTAAGGTTGGCTGAGCTACGGAGTTGCTTACGCCCATGCGCTACGACACTCCTACTCACTACCATAGGACGAGGTACCTCATGCTTTGAGGAAGGGCTGCTCCAAACGTCAAGGCCGGGAAAGCCTCGAGGCCGCCCACGCCCCAGTGCTATGGTGCCTCTGCTTAACCACCTTTGACTAAGGACTCCTGTGTCCCCGCGAGGGCCCTAATCTAAGTACGAGGCGAGAATCAAAGGCACGAAAAGTAAACAGAAAACGAGAAAACAAATCATAAGGCCTCGACGGGCCACGGTACTTGTCAACTGCATGTAATAACAAAAACTAATCAAGTTTTTTTTACATGGGCACGCCTTCGGCCCAACATGCGACTTCATCACTGGGGGGCCCCACCCCCCCCTCCTCCCCCGGTGGCGGCATCCATGGCGTCGGTGGCGTCGGCTCCTTCGGCAGCGTTAGGGAGGATCGCCGTCTGGAAGTGCCCGACCGCGCCGCCAGCCGGGCCTCTTCAGCCCGCTGAAGCAGCTCGTCGAACACCTCCCTCTCGCGACCCTCCTCGTCCCGGCGACGATGAGCCCCTCGGAAACTTTGGGGAGATCAAGGTCGTAGTGGGAGAGGGTCATCGCCAAGGTGTGCGACACGCCGGTCCGTCGGGGCCGACTGAAGGGCGAATGGGCCTTGGCGCTTCCACCCGTCTGGGCAACGCCCCAGGCGGCCAGGTGGGCTTCTTCTTGCCAGACTTCGCCCGGCCTCGACCGGTGTGCAAACGGCTCCGACCTTCTCCTTCGGGGCCTCGAGCTCGCCATGCCGAGGAGTAGGCCGTCACACCTTTGAGTCCGCCGCTTGCTCCGACGACTTCCTCCTCAGCTCTGC
The DNA here is from genome assembly GCA_015844335.1 of Chrysopogon serrulatus. Classification (NCBI taxonomy): domain Eukaryota; kingdom Viridiplantae; phylum Streptophyta; class Magnoliopsida; order Poales; family Poaceae; genus Chrysopogon; species Chrysopogon serrulatus. The sequence continues at coordinate 998,511 of JADLZL010002315.1, read as the reverse complement.
ATCCGCCCGGTCAGCCTTGGAGCTGGAATGCAAAGATGCGACGCCCAAAAACGACAAAGACTTACCTTCCGTCCGCACCACCTCCTCCGCCACCTGCGCCCTTGAGGCTGGATGGCCTCATTCAGCGCTTGCCCAAGCTCGGCCCGCACCATGGTGGCGTCGTCGACAAAAAGCTGGTGATCGGTGTCCATATTCACGGGTTCTCTGTCAAGGTCCCGATGGTGCCGGGAGGCTCCGGCAAAGCGCCGTCCTCATCGCCTCCTTCTCGGCGTGGAGCTTGTCGAGCTCCTCGTTCCGAGCAGCCAGCTTCGGTGCGCAGTTGGTTTGCCTCCCCGTCGTTGGAGATGGAGCGCCTCGTCGAGGCCGGACCTGAACCGGAGAAACTCGATTTCTCCCGGGGCGCCATCGCCCGCATCCTACAACGATCGGGGCCAACGGATTAGCCGCCTTTGGGCGCTCATGCCAAGGTAAGGTTTCGACCACAAATGTTTGTATTACCTTCAACAGTCGGGAGGTCCTCGAGAAGATCGGCGAGAGCGCACCAAGTAGGTTTTTGGCCGACTTCATGTACTTATCCGCTTTGCTCCCACCGGGTCGACTCCAAGGCGTCGTCCAAGACGTAGACTGGCCGGTCCTCCGGGTCCCGGCAGTCCGACCAGACAATACGAGGCGGCACGTTCGGCCGGAGGACCCCTCGGCGGGCGCCGCGGTCGACGACCCCATACGGTTGCCGCTGAAGAGGTAGCATCCGCGACGACCACCTCTTTTTCCCCGGGCGGGCGGTCTCCCTCGAGGAGGGGATCTCCACCACCTCCCGCTGCCGAGGCGCGGCTTAGGAGCGAACGGGCGCGCTCCTCCATGACCACGTCGCCCGGGCCATCGGGCAAAGCCGTCACGGCTTCCGCGACGGGCGCCCGTCCACGGCCTCCACAAAGAAGCGCCGCCAAGGCCTCCGCCGGGCGCTTGCGCCTCCGCCGGGGGCGGAGGGTGGCTCTCGGCCGAGGGCGCCTCGATCACCGCTTCCTCGACGCCGCCGGCGCCACCACCCTGTGGGCAGCAAGTGGCGCCGCCGGCCGGCCTCGTAGCCTCGCCGCTTGGGCTGAGCGAGTGGGGCCGGGCCGGGCCGTTTTGCGCGCTTTTTGCTGCGTAGCAAGAAGAGTGAGTCTTCAAAAAAAAAAAAAAAAAGAAAGAAGAGCGGCGGAAGACTAAAAGGACAAACACCTACCCGGGCGACCGGGCGGTTGAAACGACGCTCATCGGAGCCGTGCTCGCCGGGGCTCGGACTGAGGTGTCCTCGGCCCGCGCGACTCGAGGGGTCACGCAGGCCACGGGCCGCCCACCGGCCGCCGCCTCTTCGGCCGAGGCTGCGCCTCACCCTCGGCGGTCCTCCCGCCGCCTCGGGCCGTTCCGAGGCAGGTCCGAGCCACCCCGACGGGGCCTGACGGCGTGGGATGACTCGGGGGGGGGCCTCGCCCCTCCCGACGGAGTCACGTCTCCGACCGCCCGGGCCGAAGCCTCGGTGGAGTGAGGGGCGGGGGCGGTGTCCTTCAACGGCCACGGCGACCACTCCCTTTCTTCACGGGGGGGCGATGCGGCCAAGCCGAAGAAGCTGTAGTCCTCCTCCTCCTCCTCGTCATCCTCATCATCGTCATCAACGCTGGGGGTGTCAGAGGGCGTCGGCTCCCGGGAGTCCCTCCTCCTCCCCGCCGGCGCCTCCGCCTCCAGGCGCTTCTCACCCTCCCCGCGGATGTTCCGGTCCTTCTTCTTCTCCTTCTTCTTCTTCTCCTTCCTCTGCTCCACCGCGATGGCCTTGTTAGCCTCCTTCACCGCGGAGACGGGAGGCTTCGATGCTTTCAACTTCCCGGCCAGTCCCTGCAAGGAAAAGAACAAGGTGACGATAAAGGGGGAGATGCGGGCATCAACGATACAAGCACAATCAAAGGAACTCACCACGGAGATGGCATCCGGGTGGGGGCGCATCGCGACCCCCAGAGAGGAGGGAAGGGTCGGTCACCGTCGCCGCCTCCTTCGTGGCGCTCGACAACCTCGTCGAACTCGAGGTCGACGGACGACATCCTTGTCCCATCCAGGGGGCTCCTTTCCTCGCATGTCGAACAGGAAAAAGCCGCCTCGACATGAGGGGCAGGACTCGCCGTTGGTGGAAGGCGGTGATGACGACCGACGATCCAACCCTTTTCGGGTCAAGATCTTCAAGGCCCGGAACACCTTCTTCAAATGGAGTGGTCTTCTCCTCGATGATCTCCTCCCTCCACCTTGCGGGCTCCGCCTCAAACACCTTCCCGGTAAAAGCGGGCAGGTGACCAAGTCGTTCCCGAGATAGAACCACTTCAAGCCGCCAGGCCATGGTTGGAGGAGGCGAGCCTCGTCGGGATGTAGGAATCTCGGTGGCGATTCCGCGAAATGCAAAGATGCAGCTCCCGACGCAGACGGGCATCCTCTTCCCCTTCCCGGCGCCCTTGAAGTAGAGGGCGCCCTCGAAGAAATAGAGCCGAGAGATCCCAAGGGGGCTCGACTCGAGGCACCCCTCGCCTGACAGGCGACGAACACCGCCACCTGCGTGATGGAGTTGGGGTTGAGGTTCTGCAGCCTCCAGGCCGTAGTACTCGAGGATGGCCCTCAAGAACCGCCCCACCGGCATCCCGAACCCGTTCTCATGGAACGCCGTGAAGCTCACGACGTACCCCGGAGGCGGGTGCGGGGACAGTGGTCGGCCGGGCGAACAATCCACTCCCGGCGAGGCCCGGGTCGGGCGCAGGGGCGGAGAAGCCCCTTCCCCACGGCGTCGTCGGCTCCGGCAGCGTCACGGAGCTCGTTTCCCCCTCCCTCCCGCGCCCGGCGATCTCGGGCCTCGGCGCCATGGCGACGGTGGGCTAGGGCAGATGCAGGTGGTTTCTCTCCCTTCTCGCTCCCGTTCCCTCGGCGGCGCTGGATGCAGATGGCGGCGGCGGAGGAAACGAAAAGCGGGCGCAAGGGCGAGGAAGGCGAGAAAAAACCAGACGGCCGCCCACACCCGTATTTATACCCAAAAACCCCGCCGGTTCACCTACCCGCATTTAATGCATGATCGCGCCCGGGATTTCCCACTGAGTACACGCCGCACGGAGACCCGGTTGCCGGCGCCGGGCGGCCACAACCCACACGGCCCCCGGGCGCCTCACGCACGATGCAGAATTTTTTCTCCACATAAAATCCCGGCACACGGAACCCGGGGGACTGACGCGCGCTTGGCTCGGTGGCAGCAACAGCGCCGCACATCACATCCCCCGTGGGACCCGCAAGCACGCGCCAAGACGGCAAGCGCCACGACGGAGAAAGTGGGGCCCGCCACCGCTCGCGGGCGCCCACATCCTCAAGGCTTGGCCACCGAAAGGACGCGCCCACATCCCCACCTGCGGGGGTGTTCACACCAAGCGCTTCCTTCCCCGGAAGGAGCCGGGGCGACGGCCCATTACGGTCCGTAGGTACGAAAAGTTGGCCCATCTCGGGGTTCGACAAATCCCTTAGGACACAGAGTCGTGGGGCAGCTTTGGACGGCCTCATACAAAGCATAGCCCCCTCGAAAGGGCCGTCCTTGTAGCATCCGAGGCCAGCACGGCAGCCTGAGAAAGGGGGATCCCGCGTGGGAGAGCACCGAGCCCTCGGGACCCGGCGGACGGGACCCGAGCCCCGCCTCAGGGACACTGTGCAGGCTCTTATGAAACGCGCCTCCGGGCCCAGCCAACCCCTAACGAACGGGGCACAGGCGTTTCACTTGGATCCTCCCGTTAACAGCTCACCGGATCTAGTTGCGTGTGACACTCGTCACCGACAGCGTGACAAAATCCACCCTCCTCCCTGCGGAAGGGATGCGCGAGGCGTTCACGAAGTTAACGACCAAGTACCTCGCGGCCGCCCCACGCCAGAACGGGGCTCGGGCTACCCCGGCACAGCGGCCGGAGTAGGGAAACGTCATCTAACCACGCGTCATGCCCCCCGGACGAGCCGACGGGCCCGGGGACTCGGCAAACGACAGAAACACTCTGACTGGAAACATGTAAGCCCTCGGAGAAGCACCCACACTCCTCCGAGGCCTCGAGGCTACACCGGCAGGTGCGCTCGCGCCCCCACCGGAGAACAGCCCTGAGGTGAGCAGAACACCCTCACCAAGCACGCACAAGCCCTCGAAGGATCACTCACGCCCCTCCGAGGCCTCGGGGCTACACCCACCCGCCGCTTTGCCAAGCCACCCCAAATAGGGAACGCCTAGAGCATCTAACGGCTAGCCCGGCAGGGAACTAGACAAAGAAGCACGACCTCGGCCTCGAACGAGTGCTCCCACTCCTTCAAAGGCTCGGGGGCTACTATCGGGGACCAAAATAAGGGCCCTCCTTAAAATTAGGCCCAAGAAACGCAAAACTAGGCCGCACAAGAACAAAACACGGCTCGCCAAGGCCCAAATAAGACCGCACACTAACACCCCCGAGCCCACATTGCTTTGGGACTTCAAGCAAACGCTAACTTTCCGCCTGGCCCAAGCCTCCTTTGCCAAGGCCTCGGACGAGTTCCTGTTTTCTCCCCGTCTCGCCCGAGCCTCCCCCGTAGAGGCCTCGAACGGGCGTCCGCTTTCCGACTCGCCCGAGCCTCTCGGCCTCTCAGGCCTCGGGCGGCGCCCGCCCGCCCCGACCGAGCCCTCCCTGCCGAGGTCTCGGACGGGCACTAACACTCCGCCTCGCCCGAAGCCTCCCCCTGCAGGCCTCGGACGAGTTCCCGCCTTCCGTCCCGGCCGAGCCCCCCCGCGCTAAGGCCTCGGACGGCACGCCCGCATCACCTGGTCAAAGACCGACCACTGACTTGACGTATATCTACCGCCCGCCTTCCCACAAGGATCGGGTGCCGACGCTAGCCCCTCGGCGGGGATGGGAGCCGCCCCTGGCCACCACTCGCACCTCTCTGCGCCCCGCTCACGATTACGCAATCCCTACAAGTGGCGGCCATGCCGCCACCGTAGGGCGTCATGATGACTAACCCCCTCAGAATGTCCCATCACGGGAGTCCAAATACGGAGCACGCCGCATCCCGGCGGAGCACGGCGCCACCCCCGACGGCGGCCGGGTCTTCCCGGTGCCCGGCCATCGTGCACCTGGGCTTCCAGAGCCGGGTGCACGGAGATGGCCCCATACGCTGTATCTCTACGCCGGCCACGCCGTATAATGACAACGATGCCGCGGCCCTCGGGGCCCGACCGAGTGAGTCAAAGCTACAGCCACCAGTGCACGGGCATGCTCATCATGACGCCCACGCCGACCCCCCTCGGCAGAGGCGTCCCCCTCCTTCGCCAAGAACGAGGAGCCGACTCCACGTAACGGCGCCCGCCATCGACAAGGCGGGGCGCCGTGCAAGACAGAACCGCCGGCCTCACCCGGGGCCTCGGCACAAGGAGGGGAGGGAGCCCCCAAGGCCTCGGCAGATGAGGCGGCGCCCACCACCGTCTTTCCTATTCAAACATCAGACTTTAAAAACCCGTCCCTCCCCTTCCGGCTATAAAAGGGGGGGACGGGGTCCTTCCAAGACAGTGAATCCAACCAAGCAAGTCAAGCAATCTCCTTGGCAAACACACACACACACTCATCTCACACGAGACTTGGGACAGTTCCCTCTCTCCACCTGCTTGTACACCCTACCTACAGGCACCTTGGTGCAGGATAATACAAATCCTTCTTGTGTCCTTCTTGCACACCATCCAGGGTTGGGAGCACGCACGTAAATTCACTCGTTGGTACTAGGACCACTAGTTTTAGCACCGACAAGGAGTAAAATATTTCCTTGGATGAATGGAATGGGATGGCATGTTGTTGCGTTTACTCCAATATAGAGTAGTACATATATAGATGGAGTGTAAGTGGATCTTAATTCAAGAGTATGACAAATCTCTCACAAGGGTCACAAAGATTGACAAAATTCAATGCAAGATAAGCAAAGATATATGTAGAAGTTCATCATATTTGGCTTTGGTAGAAATGTAAGCTTTGTCATACAAGAGCTCATCATATAAGGTTTTGTATTTTTCAAAAGAAATCTCTAGAATTCTAGTGTCATGTTGGCGGTCCTTATTGCATAATTTTAACTGCCAATATTCAAATAAAATCCACTCAAATAATCACCAAACATAGAATTAGGTTTTATAACTAAATATTTCCAAAGTTTTGGTGATTATTCATTTTCAGGAAAACATACCAAAATAACATATGAAAAGGTGATCAAGATACGCTTTCCGGCAAAGCGTAAAAAAAAAAATGAGAAGGACGGCCCACTCAATAGAAGAAATTGGGCAAACCACCAACATGGCTAAACTCCGTGCCCAACCAGAAGCCTCGCCCACGAAGGCGGGGGGGGGGCGGCACCAGTGGTGCGGGCGCACCACTGGTGTGGCTGCACCGCCAAAGACAAAGATCCCGGCCCACCTTTCTCTGGCGGTTCGTGGAGGTGGTTGTGAGGTCGGTTCACTCGGGCATTTACTCACCTCGGCCCCCAAACCAACCTTGGAGGAGTATAAAGCAAGGGGGAGACCCTCCCTCTCACACACACCTCTACACTTGAGCTCCATTCTTCATATTCTTAGTAGTAGTATCCCTCTAGGTGGCTCTCACCTAGTTGTAGTATAGAAAAGAGGGAAGAGAGGTGAGAGAAGAGAGTGAAGGAGGAATCCAGAGCTGTCGGCTTCCTCTTCGTCTTGTACTCGTTGTCCCGGGTAGGAGCGTAGGAGGGCCGGAGGTGTCGGCCCCTCCTCGACTCTTGTACCTCTACGGAGACGACTCGTCTGAGTAATATCCAGGTTCTTCTTTCGGTAATTCTAAGCTTTCTATTTTATTAAATTCAGTTCTTGCTTTATTTTACTTACGGGATCTCCGTTCGACCTAGTGCTTTAGTCTAATTAAGATATTGGACTAGAGTAGTAGCCGTTAGCGTAGACGTGGTGTCTGGGCTAGCGAGTTACCTGAGTTTGCGCCCAACCCCACAGATAGTTGTGGTAGCCCCGGGGGTGACAGCTCCGGTCAGGCCTTTGTAATCCACCACGTTCGGGTTGGTGTTTCCGTAAAGCTTTTGGCAGCCTTCCCCCGACTACCGCTTCCCAGTCTCTTCGAGAGTCGGAAAGGTACTACTGCTCCGAAGTAAGTGAAGTTTAGTAAGTTTGAACCTTAGTTGTCTAGTCAGTCTTGGAAGAACCTTAGGAAACCCCTCTCTACCCACCAAAAATAGTTATTCCTTGGACGATCTTGATCCTTTCTAGTTCACTTCCGTTCCCTGTGGAAAATACGATACCTAGGAATACTCGGGGTGAAAGCTACAGCGGTATCCGTGCATTTGCGGATTTATCTGTTTGCGTTAACAAATACCAACATGTCACTAGAACAAGATAAACAGTCGTTTAAACTTTTTCAATCATATCAATCAATCACCTAGACTTAGCTCAAGCATATGCAACCCACAAGTTTCAGGGCTCAAAGTAAATCTTTATGTCAAAACAGTCTAAGCCAAAACTTAAGAAAACTTAAGTCTAGTAACTAGGCACTTTAAGAGCTACCACTTTTATCTTTTAAGATCATCTCTAGAGCTTTCATATTTATTGACTCATAACTAGACACTTATTTTATTTGGTTTTATATTTTAAAGACTCATAAAGACTCAACAAACATGGACCTTCATGTGCCCATATATTCTTGGTATTTTTATGACTATAAGATAGACTCAATAATCGCGTGTTGTCGTGGTTGAGCATTGAAACTTAGTGATCCTCATGGAAGAGCTCATGCTTATGAGAGCAAGTGTTGCCAGGAACATCTCGATCTTCATCCTTTAAGAAGTTATTTCCTTCACACAGTGGGTAACTGTATGTCGGAAAGGTGTACAACGAGGAGTGAAGATAAAGGCACTGTCGATACGGGGCGTAGGCGACTGCTCACCAGCACGGCTCCCGTCAGGACAAGAGCAAAAAGGACGGATCCGAGTAGAATACGGATCATCCTAGTTAGACGAATAGTAAGTAACCTCTATAATAGAAACAGAACACTTCCTATGAGTCCGACTAGGATTAGAAACCATAGCTCTGGCTCCTTTCCTCTTATAAAAAGGAGCCAGAGCACCCTCTTTTGTAACAGACGAACAATACACGATCATACATCAATCCAACGCAAAAGGCCAAGGCCGGCTGGAGTAGAGCTTTTACTCGACGACGAGGGCTCGAACCAGGATAAACCGCGTGTCTCTTGCGTGGAACCGCCGAGTTCTAGTTGTTCGCCGAGATCCGAATCAACTGCTACGGGAACCCCGTGGCAGGCTATCGGTGGTCAAACACCGACAGCTAGCGCGCCAGGTAGGGGCTTTCGGCGAAATCAACGTCAAAGGCTCGACGGACCTACACAGGATGATTTTCTCGATGGGATCAACCTTCGTTTTCGGAAGCTGGGTCTGTGAAGCAGACGAACAAGGAATTCTCCGTGGTCGACTACTTCAAGAACCCGAGACGAAGATACAAGAAATTTTTTCAAAACTCAAGCTCACAGAGGAAGCTGAAAGCTCAAATCTACAAGACAAGCCGAGTTCTTTTCACTTCGGTTTCAACAACTCGGCATGAATATATCAGAATATCACTCAGAAGGCAATGGAACCTTACTACCTCGACCAATGGAACATCTTCAAACAAGATAAGTACTCCACCTTCCTTCCTTTTCAATATGGTAAACCATTGAGAGAAGAAGAACCCAGCTATCCACCCAATACGCATAAAGAGGTGTTCATGATGAGGCAACCCCTAGTACCACCAGTCCAACCCGACTACAAATCTTCAGAAGAATCAGAAGCTGATATTCCAGCAAATTCCGTCACAAGAGAAGGAGAGACTGATAGCCGAAGGCAGCCGCCAGAAAAAGAAAAACAAGAAAAAAAAGGAGGGAGGAGAAATCGAGTTCAAGAACGAAGAGAAGCATGGCGCAAGTATGAAGAAGAGCTAGCCGAGTACAATCAAAGAAGAGCTGAAAAAGAAGCCGAGGAAAGGCGTGCCACAAATGAACCCGACTCGATCCAAAGAGAAAAAATACAAGAATTGATCAATGAAATAAATGCCATACAAAGGCCAAGTGAAGAACAAGCCAGACTTAGAAGCTTACTCAGAGATACTGCGCAAAGAATACAGGACGATCGAGTACCTCCCCGTCATATACCATCTGAACAGACAAGTCGGAGAACTCAGAGGGTTTCCGCATTCGAGAGATTATCAACCCCAAATCACAGCAGAAGAACTCAACTACATCACGATTGGACAGAAAAAACGGGGGAGAACAGAGGAAGACTACCAACACCACTCCGAGGCCCTCCCGCAATGACTTCAAGATACGACATCAAGCGGACTCCGACTACAAGCCGAGAAAAAAATACCCGACAGATTTCCACGCTTCGCAGAAGACTACCGACAAGAAAATTACCTCACAAATTCAAACCATCCAACCACTCAAAGTATGATGGCAAAACGGAACCAATGCAATGGCTCCGAATTTATTCCCAATCAATTGAGCTAGTTGGAGGGGATGATGACATCAAAGCATTATTTTTTCCAATGGCATTAGAAACATTACCACTTCAATGGTTCGACAAGTTACGTCCTGGATCTATCAAGACATGGAGCGACCTTCAAATGGCTTTCTGTGAAAACTTCGCAGGAATACTCATACATCTAATAACCCAGGCTGAGTTGAAAGGACTGAAACAAAACCCAGGAGAAAGTCTCAGGGATTTCTACAGAAGATTTGGAGAACTAAGGGCTCAAGTTCACGACATCACCGAGAGAGAAGTAATAGAAGCATTCTCATATGGATTGAAAGTAAGATGGATGTTTCATGATTTTTGCAAAGAAAATCCCCGGACAAATGATGAGTTCAAAAGAACAGTGGAAAAGATGATCACAGCAGAAGAAAAGACACGAGAAAGATTTCCAGACAACAGGAACAACTCGGATAAAAGAAACAATACGGACAGAAGGAACAACTCGAACGAACAAAACAACCAAAGGTGGAGCAACCAAAGCAACCCAAGATATCAGGACAACTCGAGATATCAAGACGGCTCAAGAAGATGGGATAACCAAGACAACAGACAAGACTATCATAATAAAAAATGGATACTCGAGACAACATGGTGGCTTCCAATCGAAAGAAAGAAATTCTACCCGGCAAGAAGATTTGAAGATCTTGAAAATATGAAATGCATCTATCATCCAACAGGAATTCACCCTATGGGAGAATGTCGCATTTTTCAAGAAAGATATATGAAGAAGGACAAACAAGACAAAGAAGAAAACAAAGAGAAGAAAGAAGAAGGCAGCACAACCGACAACGGCTTCCAAAACCCAAGAGCAACAGTATCAGTAATATTCTCGGGAGTGCCCGGCTCCGAGGAGCAAACAAGAAGACAAACTTGCTTGGCGAACAATCATGGCAGCAGAACCAAAGAACACCCGGATATCTAAACCGGTCCCAATATCCAATACAATTTTCACGAGAAGATCAATGGACAAGTGTTGGGAACGCAGGGCTATATCCATTAGTACTCGGACCTACGATTGCCGCCATAACAGTAACCAAAGTACTCATCGATGGAGGAGCGGGACTCAACATCATATTCGCAGACACATTAAAGAAGATGGGACCAGAATTTTCAAAAATGATCACACCTACAAGTATACCATTTTATGGGATAGTACCCGGGAGACCAGCCATGCCTCTCGGACAGATTACACTACCAGTAACATTTGGAACTCCCACAAATTACAGAACAGAGCTCATCAAGTTTGAAGTTGCAGATTTCGAATCATCATATCATGCAATATTGGGAAGACCAGCACTTGCAAAATTCTTGGCCATACCTCACTATCCATATCTATTACTCAAAATACCAGGTCCACACGGAGTACTCTCTCTTAGAGGAGATCTAAAACGAGCCTACGAATGCGATGTACAAGCAATACAGATATCCTCAAAAATACAAGGAGAAATCAACTCGGCAGTAGCAGAAATAAGAACAGAAGAAATGGAAATCCCAGCCAAAAAGCAAAGTACCCTCACCACAGCTGAAGGAGAAGGCACCAAAAAGATCGACCTAGGGACAGGTGATCCATCCAAGACTGCTACGATCAGTGCAAACCTACCTATCAAATAGGAACTCGCGCTCACCAACTTCTTACGGGACAACAAGGACATATTCGCTTGGAAACCAGCTGATATGCCAGGAGTCCCAAGGGAGTTGGCTGAGCACAAAATCGAAGTCAACAAAGGAGCAAAACCAATCAAGCAAAGACTACGACGATTTTCACCAGACAAGAAAGAAGCAATAAAGAAAGAAATAGCCCGACTACTAGCAGCAGGATTCATAAAAGAAATCTTACATCCAGACTGGTTAGCAAATCCCGTTCTAGTACATAAAAAGAACACGGATGAATGGCGCATGTGCGTCGACTACACGGATCTCAACAAACATTGTCCCAAAGACCCTTTCGGATTACCAAGAATTGATCAAATAGTGGATTCAACAGCAGGATCAGCCTTGTTATCCTTTCTAGACTGCTACTCGGGATATCATCAGATTGCACTAAAAGAAGAAGACCAAAGCAAGACTTCTTTTATCACACCCTTTGGCGCTTACTGTTACAAAACAATGTCTTTTGGACTAAAAAATGCAGGGGCAACATACCAAAGAGCAATTCAGGCTTGTTTGGGCGATCAAATCGGAAAAAATGCAGAAGCATATGTGGATGATGTAGTCATCAAAACAAAGAACCCGGACTCTCTGATTGAAGATCTACAACAAACTTTCGACAATCTAAAAAAGTGGAAGTGGAAACTCAATCCCAACAAGTGTGTATTTGGCGTGTCATCAGGACAACTACTCGGATTTCTAGTAAGCCAAAGAGGAATTGAAGCAAGCACAAAACAAATCAAGGCAATAACCGACATGGGCCCACCTACAGATATCAAAGACCTACAAAAATTGACAGGTTGCATGGCAGCACTCAATAGATTCATCTCCAGACTTGGGGAAAAAGGCTTACCTTTCTTCAAATTATTAAAGAAGACAGATAAGTTCACCTGGAATGAAGAAGCACAAGAAGCCTTCGACAAGCTAAAAACATATATCAGTACATCTCCAGTTTTAGTACCTCCAAAGAAAGACGAAGACCTCATGCTCTACATTACCGCAACAACATCAGTAGTAAGCACAGCTATTGTGGTTGAAAGAGAAGAACAAGGACACATCTACAAAGTACAAAGGCCAGTATACTACATAAGCGAAGTTCTCACGATATCAAAAGTGAGATATCCACACGTGCAGAAACTACTCTACGAATACTTATAACCTCAAGAAAGCTGGACACTACTTTGAGGATCACAAAGTAGTTGTAGTAAAGATTTTCCACTCGGAGACATCCTAAGAAACCGAGACTCAACCATTTTCAAAATGGGCGGAGTTGAACTCGAGCACTCAAGATAGAATTTACACCAAGAAAGGCAATCAAATCTCGGGCATTATCCGACTTTATTGCGTAATGGACCGAGATACAACAACCCACTCGATACCATCTTAGACCATTGGAAAATATACTTCGATGGATCCCTAAAACAACAGGGTACTACTCATCGCACCTGACGGAAAACAACTCAGATATGTTCTGCAAATCTTATGGCAAGCTACCAACAACGAAGCAGAGTATGAAGCACTCATCCATGTCCTACAAGTCGCAACTTCACTTGGAATCAAAAGACTACTAGTCTACGGAGATTCTGCAGTAGTAGTTAACCAAGTCAATAAAGAATGGGATTGCACTAAAGAGAACATGGATGCTTATTGTGCAGAGATCAGAAAGCTCGAGAAAAATTTTCAAGGACTAGAAATTCATCATATATTATGAGATTCAAATGTTGCAGGTGACGTGCTAGCCAAACTAGGCTCGAACAGGGGCAAAAGTACCACGCTGGAGTCTTTGTAAAAGAACTAAACAAGCCATCCATCAAGTCGGGAGGAAAAAAGAAGACGAAAAAAGAAGAGGACAAGAGCAAATTCTGATGATCGGTACAAACAACTCGACATGGATGCAAGTATTCATAGACTACATCAAAGAGAAGAAGTTACCCGGCAACAAAACAGAAGCAACCCAAGTCATCAGAAGGAGCAAAAATTATGTCTTAGTAGGAGACAACCTTTACAAGAGAGCAGCATCATCAGGCGTATTATTAAAATGTGTCTCAACAAAGGAAGGAAAAAGAAATACTATCGAAAATGCACTCCGGATGCTTGCGGGAATCATGCATCTTCAAGGACACTAGTCCGAAAATCATTCCGATCAGGATTCTATTGGCCAACACATTAAAAAGACGCCGAAGAACTAGTCAAACACTGCAAAAATTGCCAAATGTTTGCAAGACAGCACATGTCCCACTCATAATCTAATATGCATCCCACCAAAGATGGCCATTCTCATCTTTGGGGACTCGACCAAGTCGGACCTCTTAAGAAATCCAAAGGAGGGTTCGAGTACATCTTTGTGGCTATAGACAAATTTACTAAATGGATAGAATACAAGCCATTGGTAAAATACAGCTCGGCCAAAGCACAAGAGTTCATCCAGGAAATCATGCACGATTTGGAATGCCAAAATGTAATAATCACGGACCTAGGATCACCATTCACGACTAATGAATTCAAAAAGTTGGGCTCAAGACTAGCGGATTCAGCATCGATTATGCATCGGTAGCTCATCCTCAAGCAAACGGTCAAGTAGAAAGAGCCAACGGTCTCATCTTGGCGAGGATTAAAACCAAGACTATATGAAGATCTCAAAGATTACGGAGCAAAATGGATAGATGAACTACCTAAATTAGTCCGGGGATTAAGAACTCAAATAAGCAGAGCAACAAGCGGCTACTCGCCCTTCTTCCCGGTATACGGATCGAAGCCGTACTACCAAATTACTTAATCTAGACATCTCCCAAAATTGAGCAATACAATGAAGGGGAAGCGTAAGAAACCAGGAGACTAGAAATCGACGACTTAGAAGAAATTAGAGTCAATGCAACACTACAATCAGCAAGATATATGCAAGGACTAAGAAGATATTACGACAAAAAAGCGTCCCAACCAAGAACCTTACAAGCCGGGTGATCTCCTCCTCCGAAAAATAAAAAAACCGGATGGAAGGCACAAACTACTCAGCCCATGGGAAGGTCCTTTCATAGTAACAAAAAGTAACGGGACCAGGATCCTACGAACCGATGACTGAGACGGAGCTCAATAAAAAATTCATGGCACATCTCTCGATTCTGACGGTTTTTTGCCTAGAAATCAAAAAGACATGTACTATTCATCCAATAAAGTTTCACTACTCAATAAAGATTACAGAATCCTAGCTTCTTTTCAGAACTAGATGAGAGCCAAGAGAGAGCTCGACCTATCCCGACTTCTAGAGAAACAGAACTCGGATGAGGGCCTACGGTCTGAATTAATCGTTGAAGTGTAAAATGGCTACAACCTAGCCTGAGCCCAAATATTCCGGGTTGTTTTCACAATACCGATGAGAGTACGGCTAAAGAAGTCAACACTCGCCCTATCCTAGCTCCTTTTCAGGACTAGATGAGAGCCAAGAGAGAGCTCGACCTATCCCGACTTCTAGAGAAACAGAACTCGGATGAGGGCCTACGGTCCGAACTAATCGTTGAAGTGCAAAATGGCTACAACCTAGCCTGAGCCCAACTATTCCGGGTTGTTTTCACAATACCGATGAGAGTACGGCTAAAGAAGTCAACACTCGCCCTATCCTAGCTCCTTTTCGGGGACTAGATGAGAGCCAAGAGAAAGCTCGACCTATCCCGACTTCAAGAGAAACAGAACTCGGATGAGGGCCTACGGTCCGAACTAATCGTTGAAGTGCAAAATGGCTACAACCTAGCCTGAGCTCAACCATTCCGGGTTGTTTTCACAATACCGATGAGAGTACGGCTAAAGAAGTCAACACTCGCCCTATCCTAGCTCCTTTTCAGGACTAGATGAGAGCCAAGAGAGAGCTCGATCTATCCCGACTTCAAGAGAAACAGAACTCGGATGAGGGCCTACGGTCCGAACTAATCGTTGAAGTGCAAAATGGCTACAACCTAGCCTGAGCCCAACCATTCCGGGTTGTTTTCACAATACCGATGAGAGTACGGCTAAAGAAGTCAACACTCGCCCTATCCTAGCTCCTTTTCAAGACTAGATGAGAGCCAAGAAAGAGCTCGACCTATCCCGACTTCCAGAGAAATAGAACTCGGATGAGGGCCTACGGTCCGAACTAATCATTGAAGTACAAGATGGCTGCAACCTAGCCTGAACATTAACTGTTCCAAGATGGCTTCACAACACCAAAGGGAGTACGACAGACAACAAAATATTCAAACATTTCAAGTCAACATCAGGATATTTGACAAGATTCAAGAAGGGAAATTCTTTTTATATAAAATACAAGAAGACATCAAAATTTCATTACAACAAAGAAGTCTACTGCTGATGATCATCACCACCATCGGCAAGACGCACCGGGCGTAATTTCTACAAGATCGATAAACTCTCGAGCTAAGGCCAAGACAAATGGCTTCGGACTCCACAAGTGCCTACTCATCCTCGGGAGTATGAGTCCCATCCATCACTCTATCAAGAAGAAAGTTGGGATCAATCACTCGGATACGAGCCAACACACCCCTGGGACGCCAAGCAAAAACAAAGATCCTTGGCGAAGTTGATAGTTCGCTCGGTCGGTCGGGGGAATAAACTGAACCCAAGTCAGACCTGCATCTTCATGCCTCCTCAGCATGGAAGCAAGATCTTAGACAGAACTTAGCAGAGCCGACCACTTATCTTCGAAGCCTTGAGACGAATAGACAAATCTTCTATTGATGCCTTAGCCTGCAAAAAAAGATCTCGATCAGCACCACGCCCTAATCAGCCGAGCCCGGGCTAAAGTTTCTTCAAGATCCTCCTTTACCTTCTCCGAGTCATTGCGAAAGGTTTTTTACTTCAAGCTTCAAAGCTTCAGTCTCTTCCGAGTACTTTTTCTTCAAAGCTGCAAAAGGAAGCGAAGGGAAGTCGAGAAAAAAGCAACGACAAAATTATACGCAACAAAAAAAGCATTTACAAGTACCTTGGAGATCTCGAGAAGCCTTCTTCTCGGATTCAATAGCAAAGAACAACCCGAGCTCTCAAGGCGGACTCCGAGGATTGACGTCCTTGACGCTCCTCATCAAGCGCCCGCCCGCAGAGAAAGCCAGCTCATCCAACAACTTCTTTTGAGACTCGGGCGAGCCAAACAAGATGTCGAGAATCGCTTACGTATTCCCCGCATATGGATAGAAAGAAATTAAGAAAAAAAAACAAGACAAGAGAATCTACAAACAAGCCGTCCTACCTGAAACTGCTCAGCAAAGGACTTAAATCCTAATTCAAGCCTCTTAAGGCGAGAACTCGGATTAAACTCCTCTTCCAAATCCTGCATCAACTTCAAATCACGAACAGAATTCCAAGGAGGATAAAAAGGAGACAAAGGAGGAGAACACCCAACCCTAGGATGAGGAGAAGTTAGGGGTTGGGCAAATGGCAACTTGTCCGCTCCTGAAGAAGTCGCCACAACCGCTTGAGCAACCAAGTAGTGAAGAAGTTCCAAAGAAGAGAAGAAGGAGTCACCATGAGGGTAGACTCCACAGCAGGATTGGGGTCAGGCAAAGACACCTGACCCACCACACCAACACTCTCCGTCTTCTCAGAATCAGAAGCCGGAGCAGAAGAAATAGCAGCAGATAACCTACAAAAACCAAAAAAGTCAAAGACAAATGATGCAAGAAAAATAAAAAAAAGTCAGAAAGAAGAAAAACTTACTTAGGGGGACGACGGAAAGCAATACGAGGCCGAGGTGGTGGAGGAGGCATGACCTGCTCCAGATCCACCAACAACCCGGTAGACGAAGGAGCAGGACCCGGCAAGGGTCCCAAAACCAGAGGTTGAGAAGAAATCGCCCGGGAGCTACAAAGAGCCAGAATCAAAGATAAAAGAGCAAAGAAGTATACACACCAAAACCAAGAAGACAACACTCACCGGCGAAGAAGGGGAGAGTTGTCAACATCCTCAGCCTCATCTTCAAAAAGAAGAACTGATCCACCTTCTACCAAGAAAGAAGAATCAAGACTACTTTTCAAAAGGAAAACAAGTCGGGAAAATCAAACAAACTCTCACCTATCAGAAGGTTACCTGAAGGCTGAGGGGAAGGAGAAGAACGCGCCTGTTTCTGTGCCGCTGAGGAAGAAGAAGAATCTCCCGCAGCAGGTCTCTTTGCACCGGCATGAGTAATTCGAGGAAGGGCCACCGGCTGATAAGGAACATACTGAAGAATAGGCTTCATCAAAGAAACACTCGGCAAAACAACTCGGCCTTCAATTACCTTATGACCAGGAGCAGCCGGAGGAGCCGGAAGAGGAGCAATCTCCCCGTCAACATAGAGAGAAGCATCGGCATCAAAATCCTTGCCAAAAGGCTTCAAAAAGAACAGAAGACAAGTCAGTATTAATCAAAAAGTACTCGGAAAACATAAATACAAACAAGAAAATATAACTTACAGCAGGAGGAGGATTGCTGGCCGAGTACTCAAAGCCAATCATGGGGACCACCGACGCTCCCTTCAAAATCTTAGGAGGCGCACAAGCACCTCACCATTGGACAACTTCGGTCGTGGCCACCATACGGGGGAGGGATCTTGACACTGCAGTACTCGAAGCCAAAATGCTCCCGTGCCTTCAAAGGCGTACTACTCGGCGACGAAGATAGCTTGCCACAATAGCAAAACCAGACAAGCCATTTTGCTTCAAATAGCTTATCCGATCAAAAAGAGGTTGAAGAAGAGTCAACTCGGCAGGAGTAAGCTGCTCCCTCTCCCACCGATCATTAGAAACAAAGGGGGACCCCCCGAGTAGGTTTGGAGAGCCGGGAGCACCGGCACCCGTTAAGATTTCCTACGTAAAACTACTCGGACCGCCCGAGTCCTTCCGCAGATTCAACAAGGTCGTACTCAAAGAAGTGGCTCGACTTACGCCCCCCTGCCGAAATTGAATCCCGCATCCACCAAGGGTGTGGAGGGAATCATTGCTGGGGCTGCGGCTTAAGACGGAAAAAGAAATCGAAACAGATTCGAGAGAGGGGGAATACCAAGGAAAGTTTCACAAAAATGAACAAAGACGGAAAGATGAAGGACCCCATTGGGGGTAAGATCATGGAGGGAGATACAAAAATAACGAAGGAAACGATGAAGGAAAGAACAAGCCGGAAGACAGAGCCCGGCGCGAACAAAAGAGACAAAAAGAACAATTTCACCTGGACGAGGAACAGGAACGCGATGCTCGCCAGAGCAATCCAACCGTAAAAACTCCTTAGGTGGATCATTCCCCCACTCCCCGCAACTCAATCGGGTGCTTCTCCTGAGTAGTCGGAGGGGGGAAGTTCTTCACGATGGCCTTCATAGCAGCAAATTCGGGATTCAGCTGCTCGTCGACCTCCTCCTCAAGAACGGGCTTCTCAATTTCCGACTTCTTGGAAGCCACCTTCTTTCTACCCATGCAACGAATCAAGCAACCAAGCTAAGAGGAGGATGCGTGGCAATGCAAGAGCAAAGATTTGGGGATTTTTTTTCTACAGCGCAAGCAAAGGCAAGGCAAAGAAGAAGAACAGTAACCGCAGCTAATTTATAGACCGGTTTTAAAAGGCCCACTTAAGGGGCAACGGTAAAAAGGCCAACGGATACAAGGCGCAGTAACAGGAAAGGCCCAGTAAACCCTTAAATCACGGGATAACGGTCCTTATCCCGTTACCCACCAACGATAAAATATTGTGCCGTTACAAGGAAAGGTAGCTTTACCAAGATTATCATAACAAGTCAACACAAAGGAAGACGGCCACGAACAACTTCACTTGAAGGAAGCCAATCAACTTCTGAGCTAAAACAAGTCTACTCAAAGATAGACAGTCTCCATATCAATCAAAAACAAGTCGGCTCGAAGACGGACAACCATAAACTCAAGACAAAACAACTCGGATCATTGCAGGATCAAATATTCTTCAATATTACAGGATACAAGGTTACAAGTCTTACAAGACCCATCGAATTCAGAAAGAACATTAAAGCAACGGCTACAAGGAACCCTGTAGAATTTGGCCATAGAAGAAAATTACGGTCTACAAGGAACCCCGTGGAATTCTGTCATAGAAGACAATTGCGCAGAATCCAAGACCGTCGCCGTTGCAGACCCAGACTACCTCTGAGGCAGAATGAGCCGAGCAGATCCAAAGCAACCTGGATACACCAACACAGTGCATCCAAGATCGCCAAAAGGAGCACTAACTGATCAAGCATCACATCGGGCCTCTCCAAGAACAAGTCGGATCGAACCCCATGTGAACAAGAGAGCTCCAGCTCTGCGTCGGGCGGTAGCTGATCTGCAACCCTCTCACGCAAAGCATAGCCCTGGCAGAGTGGAAAAGAGGTACTAAGAGTGCAAAATGACCCAGCACAAGGCACATCTCAAGACTTCTTCTACCCGCCAGAACGAGCCTCCAATCACAATGCTACTCCGGGATTAGTCTGCCTCTAATCCCTATCTCAAGAATTCTTCTACCCACTAAGAAGACCATACAGGAAGAACAAGAAAGAAGCCCGGGGGCTGTTCAACCTCGCAAACTATCATTGTCGCAAGAACAGGAAGAAGCATACTACAACACTCTGAAAGCAACCGAAAGGGAGGTGCAATTTATAGGCCAAGATCGGAGTACATAGACCAAGTTCACCAATTCTGAGAAGCATTGACAAGGACAATAAAAGAGAGCAGTACAGAGAGCAACAGAAGAGTATATTCCAGGTATATCCCAGCACAGTAAAAGCCTTTACACCACTAGCTGCCAAATGCCCAACCATAAAAGCAGACATAAAGCACAGTAAAAGCAAAGTCACGAGCCGTTGTCCGTTTCCTACACAAAAGAACTCGGAAAAAGCTCGGGGGCTGCAGCTGATGTTTACCTGCAAGAAAGAACTCGGAAAAAGCTCGGGGGCTGCAGCTGATGTTTACCTGCTAGAAAGAACTAGGAAAGCTCGGGGGCTGCAGGCTAATAGTTACCCGCAAGAAAGAACTCGGGAAAAAATCGAAGGCTACGATTGAAGAAAATAAAAAGCCATCGCCCGACTTCTTTTCTGACCAAAACAACTCAGACGAAGGCTCGGGGGCTCTACAGGGTATATACCCTCAACTTTTTTTTTTTTCTCGAGACCCTCCAAACTACTTATAAATAAGTAGCAAGAGGGTCGGGGGCTACACTCAATGAGTGCACCTACGGCGCACAAAAAGGGAAGATTTCTTCAGCTAAGACCACTTCGAAGCATCACTCCAGAAGCAAGGCGCTCCCCGAGTTCTACTTCGAAATGCTCAAGGGCTTATCGATACGGGGCGTAGGCGATCGCTCACACCCAAAGACGGCTCCCGTCAGGACAAGAGCAAAAAGGACGGATCCGAGTAGAATACGGATCATCCTAGTTAGACGAATAGTAAGTAACCTCTATAATAGGAACAGAACACTTCCTATGAGTCCGACTAGGATTAGAAACCATAGCTCTGGCTCCTTTCCTCTTATAAAAAGGAGCCAGAGCACCCTCTTTTATAACAAACGAACAATACACGATCATACATCAATCCAACGCAAAAGGCCAAGGCCGGCTGGAGTAGAGCTTTTACTCGACGACGAGGGCTCGAACCAGGATAAACCGCGTGTCTCTTGCGTGGAACCGCCGAGTTCTAGTTGTTCGCCGAGATCCGAATCAACTGCTACGGGAACCCCGTGGCAGGCTATCGGTGGTCAAACACCGACAGGCACCTAGGTAACTAGCTCTTGGAGTCATCCTGCAGAAAGCTCTCACAAAACACCAAAACTTGTGGAACAGATTAGGATAAAACAGTTTGTGGTTAGTCGTTTCAAGGATTGGGTGTTATGGACCTTTAGAAATATTTTCCAGATGGTAAGATTATAGCAGGATGCTTATCTAATATTTTTTAGATTTTTCTTTTTTTATACGACAAAATATGTATGCATGATATTTTTGACATTTTTATGCCACCACAAAAAAAACTCCTACAGTGCTTTTTACACACTCAAGGAAACTCACATGGGCCTTTTTATGATACAAGATAAATTAATATTTATTTATTTATTTTTCTTGATGCACTAATAGTGTAGAAATATAAACATGCTAAAAAGAAAATAAACCATGTAATATAAGAAAGTAAATATGGATAACTACCGATGTTACCTCACGGCGAGGGTTTGATGTTTTGAGTCCTTCGAACTGGACTCCTTCTTGCAGTGGTTCATTAATTGAGTACTTCAAGTTGCTTCTAAGTATGAGGATTGAGGTAGTGTCTCCACTAGTGACGCTTCCAATGGTGGTGCCACCTTCTTTTTTTCTTTTTATTAGCATCTCAAAGCCAATCTTATATGCATCATTGTTCTTGGTTTAGAACTTCCACTTGTAGAATTTGAGGAATCTCCCCACACTTTGCTTGAAGTGTGTTCTGCTCATAAAGACAAGGTAGAGATCAACTGCATGGGCTCTGCTGGTGGAAATACACCAGGGGACCAGAAATTTATTCATTCTCTAACCTTAGACACAATAAGACTAATGTTGTTCATATTGTTCATTTATAACATGAGTAAGAAGATCAAAAGTATAAATATGGCATTTAAGTTTATTAGATAGAGAAGTGAAGTTGCTTAACCTATGGAAGGATTGTTCATATTTATAAGTTATCAAGATTAACATGATGACTATCATCTTCCAAAAATAAGATATATCATATTTAAGCTCATTTGGTTAAGATTGAGATCAAGAGAATGGTGCTATGATGTGTACTCCAAGATCAAGAGGAAATGATGACCACTTACCTTTAAGATGTTACCTTTATTACTGGAGCATGATGACACTATATGGTAAAGGGTAAATTAATTTCAATGGTCTTTTTCTTCCTTGCATCTTGAGTTGTTCATTAGTATTTTGTCTTATATGTTGTACTTCTTTCTCACTCTTCTAAACTTCTGCTTCTCTTATTATTTCTTCTCTTATATCTTGCAGGGTGATTGGTCCACTATCATAGTGAAGTGTAGAAGGTATTGAAGTGTTCTTTCATCCATTTCTTTCCATCTTGGTCCTTCCTATACACTTGTTCTCCTTCCTTTTTGTTTTGAACCATGAATAGATATTTATTCTTTCTTTCAGTTCTTCCATGGAGAATGAGTTGTATCTTTTCTTTTGTGCAAAGTTATTGGACATCATCACATGCCTTGATTCGTCTCTTGATGTGAGTTCATCTCTTGGCTTACTCGAATTGAGTTTGAGAGTTTCCTGTAGGGGTTAGTCCAATAAAATATTTAATATCTACTATAATAATTTCTAGTTCAATAACCAAACTAAACTTCATGTCTAATTTGATTAAGGTAGGCTATTTAACCTAAGCACCATACTCAATTTAGAACCCTATGGAAGTATGGCGAGTACTTCCAAACCAAAGCATACTATAGAAAACAAAGGTAGAATGAGAGCATATAGAGATTTACTCAAAGAGATGAAAGTATGATCATGTATGGTGAGAATTTTTTTTATTTTTAAGTAGAGATGCAAGTGACATATATGTGTGCAAAAAAAACTAAACATGCTATGGATTTGATATGAGATGGAGTAGATACAAGGATTATTCAAAGTAAATATGCAGTGGAATGCAACAGGGATAACTACTCATCAAATTAAAGTCCATGAGCAAGACTTTCTCACCTTTCTTGATCATACTTACCAAAACTATGCTTTGTAATTCATTTTATATCATTTCATGCAATAGTTGATGATTATATTTAGTGTTTAATGACCTCAACACTAACCTCTGTAGAAATCTCTCAATTCAGTCTGGATAAGTCATGAGATAAATTCGAATCAGAGATGAAGCAAGGCACATGATAAACTTCAATAACTTTACAGAAGAAGACACATGAATTTAAACATTACATGCTTAGTCTTCTGGTCTCACCACCCATACTAAATAAATTAAGCAACATCAACTTCATCTTGTGCAATATGCCTAAGGCTAGAGAAGAATAAATAAAGAAATAGATTTGGTTTTGTTGGTGTTTTTCCACCAACAGAGCCTATACACTAGATCTCTACCTTAGTTTACAAGCAGGATACACTTTGAGCAAAGTAAGAAGAGAATATTCCCTAATAGTCTACAAGTAAAAGTTCTGAACCTATGAACATACACACTTGAGCAAGATGTCTTTGCTAGTCCCCACTATTAATGCTCTACTTCAACTTGCTTTGGATAAGCAAAGAACAAAAGTGGCACTACCATCGAGAATCACCAACGTAAAAGGTGTAACCATTGTTGTCTCCATCTCCAAGACCGATAGATGCACTCAATGAAAGAAAGAACAAGAGTGGAGAAGAACAAGTCCAATCCGAAGGACCTAAAAATCTGAACCCTCGTCGAAAGGTAACATCGGTAGTTATCCATATGTACTCTTCAACATTGCATATTTCTCTTTACTATGTTTACTACATTAACATTATATAGAAAATAACAAAAATAATTAGGCATTCATTAAGTTGTATTCATACATCTCAAAAACTTAAAGCCCCATGTGAAACCCTTGCAGTATAAAAACTATAGTTCTCACTATAGTGGCCTCAAAGAAATAAAAAATAAATATAATAAAAATAGCATTCATATTTCCTTTCTGCATATAAATCCAGAAACTCCAAAAAATATTAATTGGGCATCCTGCTGCAATTCTACTATCATAAAAATACTTTGAAACCTCCACAACCCCAATCCTCTAAAATGGCTAATCACTAAATTTTTATTCTAATATTGTTCCATGAGTTTTAGTGTTTTGTGAGAACTTTCTGCAGGATGACTCCAAGAGCCAGCTCACCCAGGTATCTTCATCTTCATCACTCGAAGTACACCTTTCTAACACATAGTTAACCTCTGTGTGAAGGTAGTAACTTCTTGAGAGATGAGATTGAGCTATTCCTAGCAATACTTGCTCTTATAAGCATAAGCTCCTCCACGAGGATCACTCAGCTTCAACGCTCAACCATGACAATAACTTGCTTAGGGGAAGGCATCCCCTAGTTATCAGGTAAATATACCTATATAATTATCGAGTCTATCTTATAGTCATAAAATACCAAAAATATATAAGCACGTGAAGGTTCACCATAGTATCATAAGAAAACCTAAAAATACTAAAAATATATGGACATATGAAGGTCCATGTTTGTAGAGTCTATATAGTATGAGTCTTTTAAAATATAAAACCAATAAAAACATGTGTGTCTAGTTATGAGTCAATAAAAAGCTAGCTATTGTTGAAATGATCTTAAAGGATAAAAGTTGACAGCTCTCAAAGTGCCGTGTTGCTAGACTTAAGTTTTTCGGGTTTTGACTTAGACTATGTTGATATGGAAATTTACTTTGACCCTGAAACTTGTGGGTTGCATATGCTTGAGCTAAGTCTAGATAATTGATTGATATGATTGAGAAAGTTTGAACTACTATTTATCTTATTATAAGTGACACTAGAATTCTAGAGATTTCTTTTAAAAAATAAAAAACCTTACATGGTGAGCACTTGTATGTTAAAGCTTACATTCCTACCAAAGCCAAACATGACGAATAAACTTCTACATGCATGCTGCTTGTCTTGCATTGAGTTTTGTCAACCTTTGTGACCCTTATAAGAGATCTGTTATACTCTTGAATCAAGATCCATATACATATATCCCATCTATAAATGCACTACTCTACTCTAGAGTAGGCATAACTATACTATTTTATTCCCTTTAGATCCATCCTAAAATGGTTTACTCTTACACTGGGAGTAAACGTAAAAAATACTCCTATAGGGTAGCCACTAAATAAATGCTCTAAGTTCTTGTTGCTATCTCTCAAAATGTCTTAAATGCCAAAAGGAGGTGAGCTATGCAAAAAGAAAAAAAAAAAAAAGTGAGCAGAAAAAATGGACAAGTGTCCGAGATATCAAAATAATGGGTACTTAGATGACCGCCTCCCTAATAAAAAAAAAAGAAAAGAAAAAAAAAAAGGAAGAATAAAGATAGCTCATATTCTCGTGCTAAGTTTTAAATTCAAAAGAGAGATATGTCTTCAAGGAGCAAGGTAGAATTAGAATTCATAATATCCACCACACTTCCACCATATATCCATACATCCATATATCTTGATTCGATTGTATGACTCGTTTCTCTTTGGATCCATTGTTTGACTTTACAATATGTACGTTGCAAGTATGCTCTTTTAAGTTTTTTTTGTACCTATGAGCTCCACATAAGTTTTAGTTGTAGGAAGAAAAAAAAGACATAACATCATTACGCCTTGGTGAGAATCCATAAATACCACATATAGAAGTGATTTGAGAGTGCCATACCAGAAAGCTCTAAGCTTTATTTAAAAATCTCTAAAAAACTCTAGAATAGTAGCTGAACGAAGAGCTTGAGACATAGTGCTTGACTTGATCTTTTCATCTTTTGGTTACTCAAAACTCAAGTCAAAGCTAATAAGCCCCATCATACAAAGATAATATGAGTAAGTTTGAAAATCAGCTTAGTTTTTATCTAAGCTTGGAGGAGAATTTCTACCTAACTGCAAGTATACTTTTTTAGGAGCTACCATAATAATAATGCAAATCAATAATTGTCTCAGGCTTTGCTAAGGGACTAGCAAAAGGTAAACTTGGAGGAGTTTGTTGATGGTAATTAAACATTCATACACCGTGAACTAAATGCATAAAAGATATCACCAATAGCAAGATAGGGGTTTTAACTAATAATTTCTATAAGTTTTGGTGATTTTATATTTTCTACAAGGTAATTCTAGATAGCATACAAAGGAGGATTAAAATATGTAAAAAGACAAAACTTAACAAAGGACAAAACATGCTCCATTGGGCTCTAGAAGGAATCGAAAGGCACCACAATGAAATTAGACCCGAGAAGCCACAGTAGTGGGTCGGCCAACCTAGGCCCTAGTGCTGCCCACCTGCCACCTTCACCGTCTTGCCTCCACCTTCTAGAAGCTTCATCCACCGCCTTTGAGGGTGTATATCCACCGCATGTTAAGTTGGTTTGATCCAAGCGCTCATATGCATCCCACCGGGCTATATAAGGAGACCCCTAGCCCTCTGTCTGAGGCATCCTATAACTCTAATTCATTATCTTCAGTTGGATCAGTTGAGAGGGGTCCCTGTAAAAGGATCTACCTCTTAGAGTAGCAATCCAATCTTTAGAATAAGAGAGAGGAGTTAGAGAGTAGAGTTTTAGAGGAGTTCTGGCCTGTCAGTGCTTCTCTTCGGCTATATTCTTTGGGATCAAGTTTCTTCACATGGGACTTGCTTTTGAGGTTTTTTTGATCATCGACTTCTTATGTAAGTAAACATTGTATTCATAATTGTTCTAGTTCATTATTCTTTTGAGTGCTTTAGTCTATAGGACCCTATAGATTGAAGTAGTAATTATAGGTGAAGCATGGTGGTTAGATCTAAATTACTTGTGAATGTTCCCTGCTTTTTTGGTTGATGGTAGCTCGTGAAGGTGACTTTATAGCTTCATTGAATCCTCTGTAGTCCATCACCCGTTAGAAGGTTTGACACCCTTATAGATGCTGGTAGGGGAGAACTCTGAGTACTACCCTTATTCAAGTTATCTCGCTATGTTAGAACATTAAAAAAATACAGTTTATTGAGATTTGAATTAAGGTAGTTTTAGTGATCTCCTCTTGTCTCTATCTAGTCTTGATTTCTATTCCGGGTTAGATTGGATCGTAGTTATACTCACATGTTTCATACGATATTTAAAACCTCCGTGTGAAGTGCTACAATGGTATTATATCTTTGCGCTTGATTGTCATATTTTTGTGAGCATTTAATTTATACCAACATTTAATATCCTAGACTTATGTATTTCTATGTATTTGAACCTTTGCTCATGTTTAGAGATCATAGCTCACTAGAATTGTCATTACATGGCTTGATAACAAGACCTAGAGCAAACCGTAATTACACCATTTGTGATACTAACACTTTGTTCTAGTATCTTTGTAGAATTTTTAATGAGGCTATTCAACCCTTTAGACATTTAGGACCTTTTAGTAATAGATGCTTCCAAACCATAGAGATGGATTGCTAATGTTTCTTGCAAAATTCCTATGAATCCATATGAGAGAGAGAACTAGAGAAAATTGAGAGGGTTGAGTTATAGCAACTTTGGATCTTGCTCCTGGGGTGATGAAACATCTTGCTCCTAGGGTGACGAAACATCTTGTGATCCTTAGGATTCTTCCATGCAACAAGAGAAACCTAAGTTAGGGTTTAAGGATTGAGCTTAAGATGATGAGAAAGAGAGTTCTTGAGCTAACCATGAGGTAAGGAAGATGGTGGAGCTCAAGTCCTATCTGGAACTGATCTTGCTACCTTTCTCACACTTGATCTTCCTTCTCTTCTTCTTTTCTTCCACTTTCTCTAGTTCATCTGTTCCTTTGCTATGTTCTTCATTCTAGAGAGAGGGAGTGAGTAGAATAGAAGAGGAAAGAAGTAGAGCTGGGGCTCGTCTGTTGGTAAATATCTCCAATTCATGTTGACATCTGGGCCATACCCCTCAAGTGGAAGATATCTCACTCCACTCATTTTGCTGTCTTTGTCCTGTTGATGGATGATCCGCTAGTTTTGTTGGATTCTCGATTGATTTATTGTCTAAGAAGAATTAAGTCAAGGATTAAGCAAATTGGTATTGGGGCCAAATCTTATGGTCCAGGAGACATACATCATTCAGAGAAGAATGAGGAACCTGAATCACACCTTTCATGAGTCAACTTCGATATACTGCATCCGTCCCTAAATAAGTGTCGCTATGGGATGCATGCCACAAGTTTGACTTGATTTGTAGAAAATGCATGCAATATTTATATCTCTAAATAATTTTGTTAAAAAACTAGATCTAAAGATCTTTCCAATGATACTAATTATGATACTAATCGATGATATTTATTATTTATTAAAATTGCCGACAGTTGTTTCTCGATAAATGAAGCGACACTTATTTAGAGAGAGAGGGAGTAAACCTCTGGTTTGTCTATTATTGACTAAGGGTTGACTTGAAGAAATTGGCGAGATTAAGCCACAATCTAGAACACTGATTTGATAATATAAGGGTTGTTTCTTGATGAAACATCACTCAAGATAATGGAGAACTCTTAGTATAAAAAATACTTAGAGGGTTGTTGATTAAAGGTCAAAATAGGAATAATTCAGGTCATTACATGTGCATACATTTAGTTCTAAGATATTGAAGCGTCATTGAGTAATGTTCCAAGCTATGGGGACATAGGTCAGACAGGCACCCCACTACTATGAATTCAATTTTGGATACATAACATATTAAGCTATTTCAAATAAATTTAGAGATCTATGAATTTTTAGAGCACAAAGGGATCCATGGATCTCTAGCTCTAAGATCTAGGTTTTGGTGGATATGAATTTGGTTTAAAATAAAGTATTTGGACAAACAAATCAAATATAGAGCACTCGGAGGCCTAAACTTGTTATTTATTCTTGTAAAAAATAACAAGATTCCATTTCTACCCTCTTAAAGTCCAAAGGCCCAAAAAAGAAAAATAAAAAAAATCCCCATCCTCTCGTCTTCCTTGTCTCTCTGTTCCGAAGTCTGCTCTCTCTCTCCCCCCCCCACTACCCAAACAGCAGCAACAGGCCAGCAGCCGCTGCAGCAAGCTCGAAGCAGCCGTCAGCGAGTCAATTCCCCGAATCGCCCCTACCAAATGCGAGTCCTCGCCTGAGGAGGCCCATCCTGACCTATTCGTGGTCCCCGCCGCCGCCATCATGCCGCCGGCGGTAGAGACGCCGGAGTGGCTGCGCAACCTGCCCGTGGCGCCGGAGTTCCGCCCCACCGCCGCCGAGTTTGCGGACCCCATCGCCTATATCCTCAAGATCGAGGCTGAGGCTTCCCGCTACGGCATCTGCAAGATCGTGCCTCCGCTCGCGCCGCCGCCGCGGGAGGCCACGGTCGAGCGCCTCAAGGCCTCCTTCGCTGCCAATGCGGCCTCCACCGCCGCCGGCAACGGCGCGGCCCCTGCACCCACCTTCCCGACGCGGCTCCAACAGGTGGGCTTCTCCGCCAAGAATCGCCGCCCCGCGAGCCGCCGCGTCTGGGAAAGCGGCGAGCGGTACACGCTGGAGGCCTTCCGCGCCAAGGCCCGCGACATCGAGATTCCGAGGCATGCGGTGCCGCCCAAACACGCGACGCAGCTCCAGCTGGAGGCGCTCTTCTGGGGCGCCTGCGCCGCGAAGCCGTTCAACGTCGAGTACGGCAACGACATGCCGGGCTCCGGCTTCGCGGCGCCGGAGGAGCTGAGCATCGACCTGGAGGGCGCCGGAGACAATGCGGCCCTTGCGGCGAGGGACGTCGGAGAGACCGAGTGGAACATGCGCTTGGCCCCTCGCGCGCGGGGCTCGCTGCTGCAGGCGATGGGCCGGGATGTGGCCGGCGTGACGACGCCGATGCTGTACGTTGCGATGCTGTACAGCTGGTTCGCGTGGCACGTGGAGGACCACGAGCTGCACAGCCTCAACTACCTCCACTTCGGCAAGTCCAAGACCTGGTATGGTGTACCACGCGATGCCATGCTCGCCTTCGAGGACGCCGTCCGTGTGCACGGCTACGCCGACGACCTTAACGCCATCAGTGCGTCTGCCCTCCCTCTTTTGCCCCTTTTACTATACTATGCTTTGGTGTTGCGCAGCATTTAGTCTTTTCTTCTTTACTGGCAAAGTCAAAACTTTCTCAGGGTACGGTTGGCTATATGCCACTGCCAAAATAGGTTTCTTCGTCAAAAGGAAATAACTGTAATGTTGTCAGCAACTCCGTGGACCATTTTACATTCACGGTACCATTTAAATTAAGTAGAAAACCAATGGCCTTTAGTAATGCAAGTTTATGACTTAATGGAAATTAAGGAAGGGAACGAATCAATCAGCTGATCATTTTGGGTAATGGAGATTCTGATTGGACTATTGATTGAACTTGAACACTGATTTGAGCTGTGGCAAATTTGATCAGAATATATGACACGGTACTTCCTGTCTTCCTCACCAGGGAGGGAAGGGTCATAGCAGCGAAGACTTCAGAGAATGGGTTGGGTTGGGGTGGGGGTGGGCTTTCACAAGTGAAGTAAACAATTTTTTTTTCTTCCTGACCTCTACTTCAGAAAGAAACGAGTGAATCATACGGAGTATGTCAAAGCATACTGTCTGTACAAAGATGGGTGCATCATTGCAGATATGCGGGTCTTGTTTCTCCCTGCACTTTTTTTCTTGCTTGGATGTTTTTTTGGAGTTCTTCATAACTAGTCTTGGTTTATTCAGTTTAATATTTGATGAGCAAAGTGGAAACTTTTTCTGTAGAGTAACAGCAGTGTGCCAAAAAAAAAAAAAAAAAAAAGAAAAGCTAGTTTGTCAGGAGCATAAAATGAGCATTCTGGCATTATAGTGGCATATAAACCAAGCAGAAATTGGTACTATTTATTAGCCCGAAAACCTATGGCTGAACAAAACTTATGTACATTGTTTTTCCTCCTTGATGCGCAAAGTAAAATGTTAGACTTGTTTTTCAGGGTACCACCGTTTATTTGGCACTTTGCCAAAATATGATGTGCAAAAGGAAAAATTGTATTGGTTAAGTGATGCCAATTAACATGGCATATCATGCTGAAGTTCCTGAACTTAGTTTCTGTGTTGTTTACTTACCTAAACATCTACTCCCTCCAGTCACAGTTCCTGACACATTTGACCTTTCGTAGTCTTCCATGTGTATCTTGGACCACTAATTTCGTCTAGAATATATTCATAAAATCCTTCAAATATAAGATATTTTGAAAATATTTTGACTTTTGACTTTTGAGTACAAACGACACATTTAACCTACAGACTTCTAAACTAAAAAAATGTAATAAATATTGATGTTTGTAGTTTTTATGTTGGACCAAATCTTTTCCTAAGCAAGTTTTTGTGATTGGAGGGAATAACTGTGTTGCGACGTGACCTGCTACGTAGGGAAGCGTAGGAAGTAGGAGTGGAAGGTGTCTGGCCAGGGTTTGATCCCCCGGCGGCGAGTTGGAGGCGCCGTGCTCAGCGCCCTGGTTGCAGGGGTGCGGCAGCAACAGATGACGGGGAACAATAGGCCAGGGAGCGAAGGGAGATAAATCTCAACCCTGGCTAACTTTATTAATAAAATTTGTCCAATACTTATAGCTAAATCCCAACAAACTCTAACCTGAATCTAAGGAATATCAATTACTGAATAAAATCTCCTAAACAATCGGAGCCTTCAACTCGTCTCGTAACAGCATGGAGCCTCCCGCGCCTGGTGACCGCGCTCTAGCGCGAGCCAGCGCGCGGCCGTTCAGCCACACGGCTTCCTGCGGCGCTCATACACTTTGCCGCATATAACAAACTGTTTCTGGTGGACAGGGCTAGTTTGGGCAACAGCTGCACTTACTGAAATGCAAGGTTGTGGCAGCATATTAGATTGTGTATTAGTTCATTCAAGTTTTGGTCAATTTGATTTGACAGTTAACTTAGAGGTTGAGGTAGACTCAGGATATTATCTGTGATGTTTTTTTAGGTTGACATGTAGATGAAGTTCCACTCTGTGGGGACAAGGCAACCTATTCAATGTAAAAAGGTGTATACTGAGTCATGGAAAATTGTAGTCTTTTTTTTTTTCATCCCTAAAGTTTCTAATCTCAGCCTATAGTTGGTCTCTCTTTGTAAATAGGAAAATTGAAGTTGTGGTGACACACTTTATAATTGAAAGGTTTGGGCTTGGTAGAACTAAAAATGAGTATATGAGGTTCGACTCAGCACTACTTGACACGAGGATGGAGACGTTAGTATGGAAGGATAAGTACTTCCCAAGGATACCTTATGCTTATGGTATTTGGGGATCAATACTAAAGAGAGAAGGAAAAATCTAAGAAGATGATAGCCATTGAATTAAGACAGTGCCAATGAAATTGCTAGACATCCTGTATTCTTTGTCACAAGGTGTCGCAGAAGCTAAAGGGTAAGTTTCATATAGGGCAATTAGACCTGCAGTGTTGTATCATGCAGAATGTTGGTCTACTGAATGGTAGGGGTACAAATGGTATTGATATTTTCCAACCGTATCTGAGTCTGAATCTGTTTGGAGGAGTTTAGATCCATCCGTATCCTAGTCTGAGTATTCAACGTCCGATACCGTATCTGTATTCAAATATGCAAATTGCATATTCATGATGTCGACATCCATTTGTAAGTGCAGGTTTTGTTTTGTCTAGCTGACACCATAAGAACCCAAGAAACACTGTACCTATCTGTATTCATGTCCATAATTATCCTGTTAAACACAAATCTGGGGCAAGTTTTGTTTTGTCTATTCCTTAGCCAAGTAACCATGGCAGGTTTGGGGGTACATATAGGGCATCTTCTTGTGAGCCAAGAAAGGGAAAAGTTGTAACAAACTAAAGTAGCATATTCTAGGAATAAAGTAGATGCTAACTACTACTACTGGATAAGCACAAGTCTTAATCCTAATTTCCCCCTAAGGCTTGTGTGTCGCCTTCGGGTGGATTTGGGCCATCCCAATCTTGACACGAAGCTCTTGAATCTTGACTCACCTGAGGGACTTGGTCAGGAAGTCGGCGAACTGATCCGAAGTGTTGATGTAGCTGGCCTTGACGCTTCCCTTCTCCAAGCAGCTTCTGATGAAGTTGTACCTCACTCGAATATGCTTGCTGCGTTCATGGAAGACGAGGTTCTTTGCTAGGGCCAAAGTACACTTGCTGTCCACCCAGCATCCTTGCCAAGGAGATCACCTAGCAGTCGGGCTAGCCAGATAGCTTGCGTGGAAGCTGTAGTGGTGGCAATTACTCAGCCTCACAGTTGGACAAAGCCACCACCTGCTGCTTGACGGACTGCCAGCTGACAAGACACTTGCCGAGAAAGAATAGCGTCGTGGTGGTGCTCTTGCTTGTGTCAATGTCGCCGGTGTGGTCGCTATCGCTGTACCCAATGAAGTGCGCTGCACCGGGGCACCTCGGGTAGTGCAATCCATAGTCGGAGGTACCCGCGACGTAGCGGAGGATCCTCTTCATGGTCTGTTGGTGCTCTGTCGTCGGTCGCTGCATGAACCGACTGACGTAGCCACATTAATCAGTGCTTGCTGCAAGGCAGAGGACCTTGCTCTCCTTGCCGGGGATGACGAATCCCGGTGGTTGGCGGATGTAGACCTCTTTCAAGTTGCCGTTGAGGAAGGCTGACTTGACGTCCATGTGGTGCACAGGGCAGCCCTCCTGAGCAGCTAGCGCGAGGAGCCGGACGGACTCCATCCGCGCAACGGGCGCGGAGGCGTCGTCGAAGTCGACCCTCCTGCTGGACGTATCCGCGAGCCACCGGCCTCACCTTGTGCTTGATCAGCGCCCCAGCCTTATCCTTCTTCAGCTTGAACACCCACTTAAGAGTGATGGCGTGGTGGCCGGTAGGAAGATTAGCGAGCTCCCACGTGCGGTTCCGCTCGACGACAAGGTCTCGCCTTTCTTCTACTGCTCCTTCTAACGCGCACACCACTGTTCCTCGGTGAAGAGAAGCTTGCCACCGATGGAGACCGGCTTTGAGGGAGGTAGCTGCTTGAGCCCCGACGGCCTTGATGCGACCCGTCAGCTCCTTGAAGCGTGACGATCGATGGGGCGAGCTGCTTGTACTTCCTAGGGATGATGCAGAGGAGCTTCTCGACAGCTCTCTCCTCGGTGATGTAGTCGTCGCTGTACCACTCCAGCTCTCGCTGTATGGTGGTGAGGCGGACGGAGAAATCATCGAGGTCCTCACTCGGCTTGAACGCCAGGTGGTCCTAGTCCTCGCGCAGCCCTGCAGCGTGGCTCTGCGAGCGCGGTCGCTGCCGATGCGTGCCATGGCAAAGGCATCCCAAGCATCCTTGACTGACTCCTCCGCAAGCGGCGTGGCCGCCACCTCCGTCGGAACGGCAGCAAGGAGTGCCTCCAATGCCCGCCGATCCTCGTAGAAGTTGGCATCGCCGTACTGGACTGCCTCCCACATGTGCCACGCCTGTAGCTTGACCTTCATCATTAGCATCAACCACTGGGTGTAGTTGGTCTTGGTGAGCATGTACACTCGTCGCTGGCGATAGAGTCCTTGACGATGGTGTGGACAAGGGGAGGAGAGCCGGGCCGGTTGCGGCGGCCTCGGTGTCGCTCCGATGAAGGGGAGGCGCGCCGCTGTGGCGCTTCTCGCGGCTACTTGGCGCCACCATCCCGTCGACTTCGAGGCTCAACACGTGGTTCTCATCATCGAAGCCATCCAGGTCATGGGCCACTGTCACGGATGTCGCGTCTGCCCGTGCCTCACGCCTCGAAGCCATGCGCACCCCGCTCCCAGTCGTCGTGGTCGCGGCCGTAGAAGGCCCACTCCGCCGCTCTTGCTCGACGCGCTCTTGCTCTCCACAGAGGGCCTCCATCGCGCGCCGCGATCCGGCGGGTCATGGTTGCGTCCGCCGTTGAAGCCACGGAGGGCGGGTTCGCCCGGCCGGCCTCTCTCGGCTCGTCCGCCTGCTGCTGCAGTGTCACGTCCGCTGAGGGCAGCTGCTGTGTCAGCGTCGCGGTCCATGTCTAGATCGGGTCCGCGCCTATACGTCACGCACGTAGAGGTCGTAGCCTCCAGGGTCGCATTGCAGGCCGTGTCCGTAGCCGAAGCTGCGCCAGCCCCGCAGTCGAAGTCACCCGCTTACTCCAGCCCCGCGTCCCGTGCCGCACCCCTCCGCTCTGGCTCCCGCTTGCTTGCATCTGTCCGTGCAGCCGCGTGCGCCTCCGCGGAGGAGGCAGTAGGTTCCGCCGCCTCTGCCTGGGCGGCTGCCGCTGCCTCCCCGGCCTGCACGGAAGCCCTTCTCGGGGGTCACGAGCTCGGGCGGCCGCGAGCCGCTGCGCCTGGTCAGCCTCCACTTGAGCTGAGCTGCCTCCCACTGCCTCCGCGATGCGCGCTGCACGCGTAGCAGCAGGGTCCGCCCCGCCATCCGGCCTGGGAACCGCGCCTGCCTGCGCTGGCTGCTGGAAGTGGTGGAGCCGTGGGAAGAACAGGAGGAACAGGTATGGACAGACATGGTTGGGATTAGGATGGGATAGAGAAGAACCCAGATGAACTTAGGTTGTGATACCAATTGTTAGACACAAATCTCAGATTTGGGGCAAGTTTTGTCTATTGCTTAGCCAGGTAACCATGGCAGGTTTGGGGGTACATATAGGGCATCTTCTTTGGAGCCAAGAAAGGGAAAAGTTGTAATAAACTAAAGTAGCATATTCTAGGAATAAAGTAGATGCTAACTACTACTACTGGATAAGCACGTCTTAATCTATCATATCCGACCATTTGCACCCTACTGAATGCATGTTCAACAGAATGTGTATGTTCTGCTGGGTTTGTGGTCATACAAGTTAAGGCCTATTTCGAAAGGACAATATAACTGGTAAGGTAGGGGAGGCAACAATTGAAGAAAAAGTTGAACAAGTCCATTGGAGACCTCCAGATGCAATGGTGCATAGCAGAATCCTAAGGCACATCAGTAATGTAAGGAGACTATAGAAGACAGAGGTCAACTGAGTCTGACATGATGTTTTGGAAAACTGGTGAAAGATAAATTATTTATTAGGGGTGTTTGATAGTAACTAGCCTTAGTCTTACTCTTTAAGTATGAATGCTTCAGTTTTCTTTCCTCTGAAGAAAAAAGCATGCTGACGGATTGCTTATCTGGTGCAGTGGCCTTTCAAATACTAAATGAAAAGACAACTGTCTTGTCTCCTGAAGTGCTTCTTTCTGCTGGAGTTCCTTGCTGCAGGTGTTACTGCATTTCTTAACATTATTTTTGTGGCATTTTTCTTGGCCATTGTTTTGAGTATTGGGTACAATGATTGATAGATACTTCTCCAAAGCAGATTGGTTCAAAACCCTGGTGAATTTGTTATTACATTTCCTGGAGCTTATCATTCTGGTTTTAGCCATGGTAAGCCACCTAACACATCCATATTCGTATAGTGCACTTTTGGGTTAGCATAATGTTTCTTGAACTAGCTATCTGGTTGCTCCTGTATGCTAAGTGTGGTCCAGTCCTTTCATTCACTATTGTTTAGGAGGTCTATAATTTTTCAGTTAACATATTAAATGAAACGCTAACCTTGCAATTCCATATTTATAATAGTGTTCTGGTTCATGCATATTTTTCATACTTATACTGGAAAATAGTACTAATATCTTGCTGAAATCACTCACAATTGCACATGGTACACCTCTGAATGTAACAATTAATTTTATTTCACTATCCCTGTTTCATAGGATTTAATTGTGGAGAAGCAACAAACATTGCTACACCTTGCTGGTTGCAAGTGGCTAAAGAAGCTGCAATCAGGAGGGCTTCCACAAATTCGGGCCCATTGGTGTCTCATTATCAGCTGCTTTATGAGCTAGCACTGTCATTACATCTAAGGTTTGCCTGCAGTAAATATGATCTCAGTTGTTGTTATAGAACTTTTCGATTGTCTATGAACATTAGAGAGGATGCCATCCAAATTATATGATCTCAGATTTTTTTTTAGTACACATGAGTTGCATATCATTGCATTATGGAGATAAATAAATCACAACACAGCCACCACGCTCTCTCTCTCTCTCTCTCTTTCACGCACACACACCATGCTCTCTTAGGATGTATTCATTGTAATATTATCTATTTATAAACTAGAGAGGTCAGTTACATCACAATCTGTGTAATTCTCTACTATCTATTTATGAACTAGAGAGGTCAGTTACATCAGTTTCTAAAAAATGGATATCAAATATCAGTTCTGTTTGTATAATTCTCTGGGTTATCATGTCACTGAAGATTGAATTGAGATGATATTTTCCTTTTACAGGGAGCCTAAAAATTCTCATGTGCCTAGAAGCTCTCGTTTAAGGGACAAGAACAAGAATGAAGGTGAAAGAATGATCAAAGAAACATTTGTTGGAAGTGTGATAGAAAACAACAGTTTTCTGAGCATCCTTCTTGACAAGAGTTCTTGTGTAATTATCCCGGAGATTGAATTTTCAATTCCATCCTTTCCTACAATGAGGACACCTGAAGTAACTGATAAGCAAGGCTTGATTGCTGGTCCCTGTAGTATTAGCCAGCAAAAAGCTATGGAAACGTTTGTTTATGGTGATGAAATAGATGAAATTAAAGAGATTGAGAACACAAATGAATCGGCCACTTCCTCTGCATGTAACCAAAGAAAGTTCTACGAAACAAAATTTGGAACAGTTACTAGTACTGCATTCTGCTTATCAACTTCAGATATTCAGATCGGACTAATTGAAAAAGATATATCACATCAAGGAGGTGGGCTCTTAGATCAAGGGCGGCTGCCATGTGTTCAGTGTGGCATATTAAGCTATGCTTGTGTAGCCATCATTCAACCTAAAGAAGCAGCAGTCCAATATGTCATTTCTAGGGAGTGCATGTCATCAAGTGCAATACACAGAGAAATTGTGGAAACAGATGATGCTTCAAATCAGATGGCGACAGCTTGTCCACAAGGTTAGCAAGGCTTGGATCCACTTGCACTATTAATGCCCGATCCTCAAGATTTTCCTTTTACGTTATATCATTATCTAGCCTCCACCATTTCACATATTGGTTTTAAATAGTGACTGATAATATTTCTCTTTGATCCGTTATATGTCATTCTAATATTAGTCCTCTTTTATGATTCTGGTCAAATGGTCAGTAAAAAAAGAAAAGAGTTAATTCTGACATTGAAGCTTCTGATAAAACTTACCTTTTATATGGATGAATCTACCAGATAATAATTTCGTAAACTCAATGAACAGTGTATTGTTTAAGTACTTTCTGATATAACTCATATTGATGTTTGAAATGTCCATAAAATATTGATGGCCAAAGTTTTAATTGTTTGGCTGAATCTTATTTCTGTTGTACCTAATTTTAACAATGATTTTCTTTTGAAATGAACTCTAGGGTGAATGTTTTAGTGAACTGTATTACTTGTTTCTAAATTATTTATCTTTTAGTTACTTTAATTCAGTTAGCAACTTAGCATCACTTTCTATTAAGTTGCACGACCAATTCAACCCAAAAAGCTTAAGTTTATAGGCAGAGGGGGGGCAATTCACTTATACTCCAACACTCCCCCTCACATTGAGGCTTCCTCAGTTGTCAGACTTGGAATAGGAACGAGCAGCAATTATTTTATTTAATGCACTAACCAGG
The DNA here is from genome assembly GCA_015844335.1 of Chrysopogon serrulatus. Classification (NCBI taxonomy): domain Eukaryota; kingdom Viridiplantae; phylum Streptophyta; class Magnoliopsida; order Poales; family Poaceae; genus Chrysopogon; species Chrysopogon serrulatus. The sequence continues at coordinate 959,975 of JADLZL010002315.1, read as the reverse complement.
ATTCGAACTCTACACCTCTGGCTTTGGTACCATATTAAATTGCATGCACTAACTAGCTCAACCCAAAAGCTTAAGCTTATAGGTAGAGGTGGACAGTTCACTTATACTCCAGCACTTCCATGTGATGCTCAAGACTCAACAGTTATATATTTCCATTGTAATACTAGAATTTTTATTGTAATGAAATCATTTTTCCAGTGCATAGTTAGGAGGCCATGGTGTAAATATGTTGTCTTTTTCAACAGGATATACTCATGAAACCAATGATAATACAATACAAAATGTTAGTGCAACCCAAGTTTCTGATAGGTGTAGACAACTATACAGCAGCAGCAGCCTTGGGTGCACTTCCGCCCTTGGGCTTCTGGTTTCTGCTTATGGATTGTCAGATTCTGATGAAGAAGCAGAAACTCCTAACAATATATCAAACAGTTGTGAAAACAATGATGCAGCAAATGGAGTCACAGATATTCAGTCTTCTGGAGCATCAGTTCAGGATCAAAATAAGAATTTGCACTTGTATGAAGTGGAACGTGACTCCAGAGCAATAGCATCTCTGATGCAACCAGTGGAGGATAAGAGTACTGCTATGACTCCTGTCAGTATGCAAACAAATATGATCCATATAGCAGATCAGGGAGAGTCACTAACCTCCCATGAGCAGTGGTATGGATATCTTGATTTGGATGATGATCTAACTGCATCAGGTGTAAAAGCCTCTCTGAATACTAGTTTGAGCACTGCTAAAGGTGCAATGGAAACAGATGCACAGACTTTGTTCAAGTACAGCAAGGATTCTTGCAGAATGCACGTGTTTTGTCTAGAACATGCTTTGGAAACTTGGACACGACTTGAACCAATTGGTGGTGCTAATATCATGCTTTTATGCCATCCAGGTAGTTGCACTTTCCCTAATTTTCACAAAGTTCTTCGGGCATTTCTCCTCCATATTTTTTTTTGTATCCTGTTTGCTTGTTAGAATGATTAGTCTTAACAAGTTCTTGTTAGAATGATTAGTCTTAACAAGTTCTTGTGACATGATGTACATTTTGAAATAAAAAACTCGACCTGGGAGATGGATGTCACCAATTTTGGTCTTAACAAGTTTGTGCCTGCCTTCAAACCTGGACTGGTAACAGGGGTTTCATTGAACCCTGGACCTCATCGGTCTAACCAGTGTAACTCAGGAGAAGTTGGCATATTGCATTTTGATGATTATGGCAATGACAGAGTCCTAATCCTGCAATCTTTTGCAACATGGAATTTTCTCATAGCTAATTCACAATGCATTTGCAGAATACCCTAGAGCAGAGTCAGCAGCAAAAGTTATAGCAGAAGAACTTGGTATGAAGCATGCTTGGAAAGATATCACTTTCAAAAAAAGCAACACATGAAGACAGTGGAAGAATTCGATTGGCTCTTCAGGATGAAGATGCTGAACCTACAAGCAGTGATTGGGCTGTAAAAATGGGTATCAACATATATTACAGTGCCAAACAGAGCAAATCTCCACTTTACAGCAAGCAGGTACCATACAATTCTGTCATTTACAAGGCATTTGCTCAGGAAAATCCAGACAGCTTCACAGATGGACTGCAATCAGGCACAACAAAGAAAAAAGGTTGCTGGATGGTGGTGTGGCAAAATTGGATGTCAAACCAAGTTCATCCACTTTTAGCTCGTGAACAGGTACAACAGAGTCATGAAACGGTTTACAGCAAAGCGATGTTCTCTGCCAGTTCTTGTGACAGGATGCAAGAACAATCAACAAGATCTACTACCCTAATCAACCAAAGTTCTTCAAAAAGAATATCCAGAAGAAAAGAGGGAGACTTTGTTGAGAAATCTAGAGGCAAAAAGAAGAGATGCAGTGCTTCTGATGAAGCTGCTTTGCACCACAGTGTGTATGATCAGCCTGGAAATTTTGATAGTCGTATCAAATATGAAGATGGAGATGAAAGTAAAAGTGAGGAAGCACAGAACACCTGGCAAGATCAACAACATGAATCTCTAAATAAAAAATTAAGTTCTAAGAGGGGAAAGGATAATAAAAAAAGCAACAGCTTTTATGCGCTACACAAGGACAAAGATGACATTGACTGCAATTTTGATACAGATAGCACTGAAAACACTTCAATAGGCGACTGGGATAATAGTCCACCACAAGGGTGTGATGTCATTGCAGTGAAATCTAGTGCTCGATTGCAAGGTAGTAAGAAGTCTAGCAAGGAGAAGGCAAGTGATGGTTTGTCAAATGTAAACAAGAAATTGCTAAAGATGGGTACAAAAATGAGTACTAAGAAGCAAAGGAATGATGAAACAAATAGGCAGTTTCAAGAAAATCACAATAAAGATGACATTGCTGATTTGCTTCATGAAGATGAAGCCACATATACAAACTGGAATGAAATTCCAAAACAAAAAACAGATGATGTGAGAATAAATTCTAGAAGCAAAATGCAATATGGTAAGAAAAAAGTCAGCAAAGGCCAGGCAAGTGATGGTTTGCACAATGGAGGTAAGGAAGCTAAATTTTTTAGTGACATAGAAGTGTGCAATAGAAGGAGAGATGGGACAACGATAGACAACTGGGAAGAAATTCCAAAAGAAAAGACTGATAATGTGAAAGTGAAACCCAAGATGCAAAGTGGTAAGAAAAAAACCAGTAAACGCCAGGCAAGTGATGGTTTGCGCGATGGAGATAAAGGAGCAAAATTTTCTTGTGATATAGAAGGGTGCGAAATGAGCTTTAGTACCCAGCATGACTTGTCACTGCACAAGAGAGACATTTGTCCTGTCAAAGGTTGCAAGAAGAAGTTTTTCTGCCATAAATATTTGCTTCAGCACCGCAAAGTGCACCTGGATGAAAGACCGCTCATGTGTTCGTTTCCAGGCTGCAAGAAGACATTCAAATGGCCATGGGCAAGGACAGAGCACATGAGGGTGCATACAGGGGTGCGCCCATATGCATGCACAGAACCTGGCTGCACTCAGACATTCCGGTTTGTGTCGGACTTCAGCCGTCACAAGAGAAAGACAGGCCACTCGTGTGATAAGAAAAAGAAGAACGGTACATAGCTTCTAACTGCTTATGCACAAGTACATGTTTCTTCTCTGACGGCGAATTGAAAGGGATGCTAATTGAATAATTGCATCAGGCTCCATTGATTGCAGAATTAATCTGCAGTAGGAGTCAATTCATTTCATTGTTTACTGCTGCTGCATAACAGCTGATTTACTATTGCTCTAGGTCCAACTGACCTGCTGTTGACTGGGATTATTCCATTTCAATTGTATTGTTCTTTTGTTCATCATGAGAAATTGGGAAATTTGAAATTTCTGTTGTCAGTAAACTTAAATTTAGTGTACTGCGCCTGTTATTAGCATGCGTGTTAATCTGTGCTCAAGTGTTCCTTTTTATAGAGATAAACTTGGTAGCCATAAAAAATCGACCTCCCCTAGGATCAAGGAACCGCCACGCCAAAGTTGGTGGCGAGAGGCGGTGGTCAGGGTGCTCGTGATGTGGCCGCATCAGGGTTATGCCCCCTCATCTCCGTCTTTGCATGGTGGACTCCTGGGCAAGTCCGGATCTTTGTTACATTCACCTAGATTTGCGATGTATATGGGCCTTTGTTTATAACCCTTACTAGAATGGAGTATTACGCTTTTTGGGTTGCACATTTTGATTATAATTCACTTGTATATGCGCAAAAGAGTGTTCTTTAGTATAAGTCGAACTATGTCAATAATAAAATAAATATTTATGGATTATGTTTATTTAATCCTTTATAGACATATTGGCGGGTGAATATGATCGGTAAGAACCGTCAATAGGAAGTATGGGTGTGATACGCGCTATACCTAGCTGGATGAAATCGATTCGAATTGGTCTCTTTCGGGTGGTGAGAAACTTAGCCACTGTACAACATCGTCATAATCCGATGGAACATGATGGTTGTGTTGACTAATCAAGTGATTGCTTTAGGATGATGCAAACTTAGCTCTAATTGACTTCACTAAACTTGATGCGAAAATATTGAAAGTAAGGACTTATGTTAGTAAGCTCTTTTGCAAAGTTTATGTTATCCAGCTAGCTCCACTAGATAAGTCTTGTATACCATTTGGTGTCTTTTTATTTCTTCTTATTAGGTAAGTCCAGCTAGGTTTTATCCCACCTTGTCACAGGTAAGTTCTGTTAAAGGTGGAGTTAAGTGTATGTGAGCTTGGTCTTCTTATATTTTTCTCATCTATGCTTTTGATCAGAGGATGTCATTTAAGCTAGCAATATATCTAAAACCTAGGTTATTGTAATTATTTCAAAGATAAATTGTTTTCTCTAAATCAGATTTGAAATCAAAATTGTATTCTTATTTGTGAACTCTTTGTAATATCCTTTCCACTACAAAATCTTGTATCTGATTTCTAATCTTGGTTGTGATGTAGGTGTACAGGTCGTTTATGACACTCGACGAACTACCAGGTTTATATGTCAAAGTTTGCGCATCTTGCATCTGAAATGCAGGCAGACGTACTTGAACTCGTATAAATTGGGCGGTTTTATCACACTGGGTGTCAAGTTTCCTAAGGTGAAACATCAAATGAATGTCCTCGAAATCAACCATAACCCTTCTTAGGCCACCTGTCGTGGGATTGAAACCACGATATGCACACTTGGTCGTCAGGTGTCAGAAGAGTGTGCCTGCGGTGTCTCGTGTGCACTAAAGAACACCAAGAACATAGAGATGGACACAGATTTATCCTAGTTCGAGCTATCAGGCCCTATGTCTAGCAACTGATGATCTTAGTACTCAAGAGCACCCAAAAATGAGGGTTTACAGTAGAGTGCAAGAGAGTTAGGGGATCACTAGTGCTATCCTAGGAAGGTGAGATCACCAGAGTGCAGCCTTGCCCTCGCAGGGGAGGAGGAAGACAACTTGACCAAAGGAAGGAGCTCTCATGGCTCCTCACGAGTATAGAGCACTCAGCCTGTGAGTTAGTCTCGGTTTCCTCTGCTTGGATCTTCATTTTCTCCTCTCTTCTCCCCTAGGATCCGACCGCCCTTATATACCAATGATGGTCGAGTGCAAGGAAGTTTGTGTAGTCCTACTATATGGTCTACCTACACTGGAGTCCATAGAGTCCCTTCCAGGGTGTTGATGGACCTTATCGTCATCATGGAGCTGAAGCAGCACAGGGCGTTGCTCGACAACCGTTCTCTAACACACTGAGTGTCAGGCCATGTTCCTTTTACCAGCCCTCTCTCGATCAATCCTTCTAGAGTCTTCTTGGCGGTGAAGAAAACTAGCCAGAAGGGGCTAACGAGTGGGCCGGCCCTAAGGCCCTTGAGCCCCCGGTGCTGGGAGCGTGGCAGAGGAGTTATTGTCTTCTTGCATCATTGAGCGCTTGGTGTTTCCACCTTTTTGGTCCCGAGCGTTGGATGGAGCTCATGGTGGTCGGCCATGGTCGAGGCTCAGGTTCCTCGCTGGTTGGAGAACCCATGGCTCGGGTGAGCTCTTGAGCCCCTAAGGCCTGAGCAAGGTGTTGATGGTCCTTAACATTCAAATCCAACCGTCAACCAACCTTCCAAAATAATATAAACGCAATCTATTTACCTAGAAGTAGGGCTTTGACTAATGAATTCCACGAGTTTTGGTGAATCATTGGTTTTGCAGGTACACACTGGAAATGACATGCTTTTGAGCTATAATGCAACATAGAATGCAAGATTGGATGCCATAGCTATACAGAAACATTCCAGAAGGGACGAGAAGATTGTGCACCAAAGAGGAGGACCCACCGGCCACCGGGCCGAGCCGCCCGTGCAGGCCCCACCCCTTCGCGGCCCCCGGTTCACTCGGTTTACTCCACCGCCTTTGAGGATTGATCTCCACCGTCTCCTAATGTCCGTTTGATCCAAGGGCTCACGTTGATTCGCCAAGGCTATAAAAGGAGAGGCAACCGCCCCGGGAGGAGGATCCATTCTAAAGAAGAAGAGCTTTATCGAGAAACCCTAGTTAGGATCCCGGGAGGTGTCCCTTGAATGGATGACCTCTCGAGTTAGCATTCCAAGAGAGACCTAGTTCTATACCTCTAGAAGCTAGTTCTATGTCAGAAATAGAGAGATAGAGTTAAAGAAGGAGTTTTGGAGGAGTATCGGCCTGTCGGTGCTACCTCTACGGCTTGTATCCGAGATTGCTTCGGGATCGACTTCTGAGTTCAAGTAAGTAACATTGTTTACCTTGCTTTACTGGTTTGTGACTCTTTTGAGTACTTTAATCCTTGTAGCTCTTGGGTTAGAGTAGTATTCGTAGTGTAAGCGTGGTGCTTAGACTCTGTTACTCGTAGATGTACCCTATCGTCCGGATTTGGTGGTAGCTTTCCACTATCCCGTCGATAGGCCGAGCAGGAAAATAATTGGTAGTCGGGTTACAGTTCTGCCTATGCTCCTCTATCCAATTCCCCAGTAAAACATACTAATCATATCTTACTCGAGCCTGAATTAGAAGCCTAAGTTGTCTTCTCTATATCCCTATCTTCTACAGCCTTGTTTGCTACTCAGGTGGTTAAGTTGTAGTTTAGAAGACCCTCACACATCTTCCTTTGGGTTCGATATTAAAACCGGGTATATTCATCGGTGAAGTGCTACAACATATCCGTAAACTGCTTGAATTTTCGATGAGGCATTAACAGATACCAATAAGCATTTCTGGCGCCGTTACCGGGGAAGACATCATTGAGATCACTCTAAACTTATCTTAATAGTCTTTTATTTGTATACTATCACTCTTTACCTTTTTCAATTCTCTTTACCTTTTCTATCCTTCAATGGATCAACTTAATTCCACGCCTATCTATAAATACAACTTCACGAGTCTATGTTTAAAGCCAGAGCCATCCTCAAAGCCTATCTTAACCTCTAACTATGAGCTACGCCCGTGTTTAATAGACATGGTCAGAAACCAATCTTTCTCAGGAGAAGATAATGCTAGCCCTTATTCTCACCTCAATGAACTCGAGCAGACCTATGCGTGCTTGCGCATTAAAGATATGTCCGATGAGACTATCCGATGGAAGCTTTTTCCTTTCTCTTTGACTGGAGAAGCTAGACATTGGTATGATCTCCACGTTGAGAGTGTTAAAGGTGACTAGAGAGCATTGTGTGCTGAACTCTGCCTTTAATTCTATCCTATCTCTAAGGTAGTAGACCTTCGATTAGAGGTTCTATCCTTTAGACAAGGGAAGAAGGAGACTCTAACTGAAGCCTAGGAACACTTTAATAATCTTACTCATTCTGCACCTAGTCTATCTATACCAGACCCCATTCTACTTCAACATTTCTAAAAAGAGTCTAAATAAAAAAACTTCTAAATTCCTCAACCTTGCTTCTGGAGGATCATTCTTGCATATCACTCCCGATGTTGCGAGAGATATCCTTACAAAGATCCACGAAAACGAAACACCTTTAAAGAAGCCAGTAGAGGAAGAGAATTTGATAGTTGATCAGGAATCCATACCTGCCATATCCCAACCTACAACTATCAACAAGCCTGAACCACAGGAGGGGGAAGAGATTCCAATTCCAGACTTCATGCTCGAGATCGAGGATGATATATTCACTGATTATGGAAACGCCTCGAATTACTACACCATTAGGAGACCACAGAAGCCTAAGAAATCATCACGTAGTGGAGAAGTCTTAGATCCTTCTGATGAGGCTTTCCTTAAGCGAAATGCTAAAGAGCTTGTGTCGATTATAAGCAATGATTGGTTGGAAGAGTCAGAGCTTTCCTCTGATGTCATCCGAGTTGATTTCACTTCAACAACCATACCTTGCCAAATCCACAAGGGTTCTTTCAAAGCATTATACAATCCTGTTATGGGAGTTAACATTATGTCTGCAACATATGCTCAAGATCTTTTAAAAGACATGTCCTTAACCCCAACAACAAAGTTTTTAAAAAGTCCTTTAGGCCACATTCTCCCAAGTTTTAGAATCCTCTATGTCTTACCTATTCATGTCAAAGGGATAAGAGTTCACTTGAGCTTTTATATCTTTGATGTCATAGAGTTCAATGTATTGGTTGGGCAGCCTATAGAGAGATTTTTGCAAGAAGGATAAAAAGGGAATCTAAACATTAGTCTTGGGAAGAATTTTAATCTGCCTATATCTATAAATCATACTCTCAATAATGAGACCGAGTCACTTCCTAAGCCTGATCCTATGGAAGAAGTCTTAGAGACATTCTTTGAATCTCTTCTCGAGCCAGATTTTGAAGATGATTCCGAAACATTAGATGAGGAAGAAGATAGTACGCTAGAACCTGACCCTCTAGATGAGTTTGAAGAACCACCTAAGCCTCCCATAGAACTCAAACCCTTGTCTTCTGGTCTTAAATATGCTTTTCTAAATAATGATCGAGAATCTCCTGTGATTATAAGTGATAAACTCTCTCAGAAAGAAACCTTTCGATTGATTACAGTCCTAGAAAAGCATAGATCTGCTTTTGGCTACTCACTCCAAGTTCTTAAAGGAATCAGTCCTATTCTTTGCACCCATCGCATTCCTACAGACCCTGAGATAACACCTTCTAGAGAACCACAACGTAGGTTGAATAATGCGATGAGAGAAGTTGTTAAGAAAGAGGTTTTGAAACTGTTACACGTCGGGATCATATATCCTGTGCCATACAGCGAGTGGGTAAGCCATGTGCAAGTTGTGTCTAAGAAGGGAGGCATGACAGTTAAGAACGAATTAATCCCACAAAGAACCATCACTGGATGGCGGATGTGTATTGATTACCGAAAACTTAACAAAGCAACAAAGAAAGATCATTTTCCACTCCCCTTCATCGATGAGATGTTGGAGAGGCTGGCAAATCACTCTTTCTTATGTTTTCTTGATGGGTATTCGGGATATCATCAAATACCGATCCATCCAGATGACCAGAACAAAACCACCTTTACATGTCCATACGGAACTTATGCTTATCGTAGAATGTCTTTTAGACTATGTAATGCTCCAAATTCATTTTAAAGATGCATGATGTCTATATTTTCTGATATGATTGAAGTGATAATGGAAGTTTTCATGGATGACTTTTCTGTATATGGAAAAACCTTTGATAAATGCCTTGAAAACGTAGATAAGGTTTTGTAAAGATGTGAGGAAAAGCACTTAGTCCTTAATTGGAAAAAATATTATTTCATGGTTAGAGAAGGAATAGTGCTTGGACATCTAGTGTCCGAAAGAGGGATGTAGACAAAGCTAAAATTGAAGTGATTGAACAACTACCTCCTCCCCATTAATGTTAAGGGAATTCGAAACTTCCTAGGTCATGCAGGTTTTTATCGACGGTTCATACATAACTTTTCATATATTGCTAGACCTCTAACAAACCTGCTAGCTAAGGATGTTTCCTTTGAATTTGATGGCACATGTTTAGAAGCTTTTGAAACTCTTAAGAAAGCGCTCATCTCTGCACCAATCATTCAACCCCTGATTGGTCGCTGCCTTTTGAATTGATGTGTGATGCAAGCGATTAAGCTGTGGGGGCAGTTTTGGGACAAACCAAAGACAAGAGGCATCACGCAATTGCATACGCTAGCAAAACTTTGACAGGACCTCAACTTAATTATGCAACTACTGAAAAAGAGCTTCTGGCTGTTGTTTTTGCTATAGATAAGTTTAGATCTTACTTAGTAGGAGCAAAGGTAATTGTTTATACTGATCATGCTACTCTTAAATTCCTGCTCACTAAGAAAGATGCTAAACCATGAATCATAAGATGGATTTTGCTACTCTAAGAATTTGACTTAGAACTAAAAGATAAAAGGGGAGTAGAAAATCCTATTGCCGATCACTTGTCTAGAATGCAGTTTAAGAATATGCAGGAACTACCAATCAATGACTCCCTTCGAGACGACACGCTCTACGCTGTCTCCAGATCGGATCCCTAGTACGCAAATATTGTCAATTTTATGGTCACAGGATATATACCACCAGGGGCAAACAGGAGAAAGCTCATCTATAAAAGCCGTCTACACATATGGGATGATCCTTACCTCTTCCGAGTGTGCTCTGATGGATTACTCCGAAGATGTGTACCCACTGAGGAAGGACTACGGATTATTGAAAGATGTCACTCATCACCATATGGAGGTCATTATGGGGCGTTCCGCACCCATGCAAAGATTTGTCAAAGTGGATTCTTTTGGCCAACCATGTACGAAGACACTAGGAACTTCATCCGAAGATGTGGAGCATGTCAGAGGCACGGCAATATCAATTCCAGAGATGCCATGCCACTCACCAACAATCTTCAGATAGAGCTCTTTGATGTCTGGGGAATTGACTACATGGGACCATTTCCAAAATCAGGCAACTATGAGTACATTCTAGTGGCAGTTGATTATGTTTCAAAATGGGTAGAAGCCATGCCATACAAAGCTGCAAATTCCAAGAACTCCAAGAAGATGTTTCATGAGACAATATTTCCAAGATTCGGTGTTCCAAGGATGGTGATCAGTGATGGAGGAACTCACTTCATTGACAAGGACTTTTGCAAGTACTTCATGAAGCAAGGAATCCAACATTACGTAGCCACTCCTTACCATCCTCAAACGAGTGGCGAAGCAGAGACTTCCAATAAGCAAATCAAGAACATTCTACAAAAGACAGTCAATGAAATGGGAACTGTTTGGAAGGAAAGGCTACCTGACGCATTATGAGCATACCGAACAGTATACAAGATACCTCTTGGCATGTCACCTTATCAACTTGTCTACAGGAAGACCTGTCACTTGCCAGTAGAGCTTGAGTTCAAGGCTCACTGGGCAATCAAGAGATGGAACATGGATTTAGAAGCCACCGGGACAAGACGAAAGATGCAACTCTCAGAACTAGATGAATGGCGAGAAAAGACGTATCACAACACCAAGATCTATAAAGAGAAGACCAAAAGGTGGCATGATAAGCGAATCAAGAAGAAGAGCTTCAGCCCTAGAGATAAAGTGCTATTATTCAATTCTAGGGTGAGGTTATTCGGGCATGGTAAACTACGAAGCAAATGGGAAGGACCATTCACGGTGGTAAATGAATCATCACATGGAGTGGTGACACTTTAAATTCCATTCACGGTGGTAAATGAATCATCACATGGAGTGGTGACACTTTAAAACAACGAAGGTACGTTATTCAAGGTAAACGGCCAACGCCTTAAGATTTTTGTAGAACCTTCTAGACCACCCGAGGAATTAAATGAAATTTATTTTCTGGCTTTCCCCTAATTTATTAAAACTGCCACCTCCGTGGAGAGAATTTGGGCTGCGATAGGAGAGAATTTAGAGAGATAATGGGCCAAGAATGTACCCTGCGGAAGGGCACCAAAAAGCAGGGCCACCCTGGGACCGCCGGTTCCACCCCCACCCGTACCGGCCTGCCTGCCCGTCATCCGCCACCTCCCGGTGCATAGCTTGTTCCGTTAAGGGTTTGGATATTCTACCGCGATGCGCATCTGCCGCCGCTTGTTCGCGATAGATCCCCGGGATGGATTAGGATGGAATGTCCCTACCTCAAGTTACCAGGACTATATAAAGACCCCCTGGGGTCATTCTCCTCTCATCCCAAGAGCTTTCCTCTCTCAACTTATAGCAAGGAAGCTCTCCACCTCTCCACCTTTCACTAAATGGCAAGCCCAAACCACCCATACACAGTCAAAGAGCCGGAGGACGTACTCCCACTGGCGATCATCCCGCCGAAACAGCTGGTAGTGGTGCCTCCGAAGGATATCGTCCTGGTGCCATCGAAGGAGGTCGTCCGAGCTTGACCTCGAGGAGCTCCAATGGAGGAGGCCTTCTACGCCGAGGCTATCAACAGCTCATCGACCGCTCCTGGGTGACAAGCCATGACAGCCAGGTCAACCTAGCATCGCTCTCCCCAAGGCCTAAGTTTCTACCTCCTAGAGAGGGGGAGAGGCTGCTGGGTGTCACCACCAAGTTTAGGATGGTGACTAGCGTGAAGTACACCCTTGAAAAGCCCCGAGTGGCTTTGGATGGTGTACGGGTGGACCCTAGCAATGTGAAGTTCACTCCACCACCAAGGACCAATCTGGAGCCCCCAAGGAAGAAGGCAAGGACTACACCAGCCCCAAGACAGCCTCGCCTATCCTTGGCCACATTAGAAACTAGGATAGATCTCCAGGCCCAAGCCCTCTCTGATGCACTAAAAGTCCTAGGGACCATTGTGCAACGTGTAGGAAACCTAGAAACCAAGCATGAGCAGCTACGTGTCAAGCACAAAGCGCTCAAGGCTAGGGTCAAGGAGCTAGAGAAAAAGAACTAGAGATCGAGATGAGTAGGCACACATGCAATAAATAATAGTTAGTTTGCTTGATTAGTTAATTCAGATTAGTTTGCTTAAGTTAGGATTCGATTCATTCATTGTGTAATAAATGTGCCTAATGATAATAAAGAAGTTGAGTCTTTAGAGTCATTATCTCTCTCTAGATATATGTTTGCTTTTGTCTCTATCTTGTTGTGCATAAAAGAAAACAGGAAACAAGTGTGGGGAAGTCAACTCACAGGAGCTCTGAAGGAAAACCAAGCATACAGGACAACAGGAATCAGGTACGCACTCCAAACACTCATATATTACCACTGAGCTTAATTGAATATCTTTTAATGAAACATGATTGCACCTCAAGGATGAGTAGCTTAGTCATGTCTTAACGCAAGAATCAATTAATTCATTTCCTGTACACTTGCTGCTGTTGGAAACTCTTTATAGGCACCCCATGCCTCTTAAGTTGTTGACAAGTACGAGATAGTAGAACATGAGAACCTGAATTTCTATGCCTGAGTTATTGTAGCATTTATTTCAAAACATAAAAACAATAGCTATGCTACTCCTCTGTGGTCTTTAAATGCCTATAAAGCCATACATGATCATACACCTTCTACATAAGTTACATGTCTTGCACTGAGCTCTGTCAGTTTTTGAGACCCGTATTGCAGAGATTTATCATACTCCCAAGATCAAGGTCCACTTACACTCAATATATGCACTATCCCTACACTGGGGGGGTAGGCGCAACCTTTTCCATCCACATAGAAAATGTGCTGCTCTTACACTGTGAGTACGCACCCAAAAAGACTTTTGGTAGGATCTCATTCACTTATGCTCTAACATTATTATAAATCTCTGTCTTGCAAAAAGTTTTCGTGTAGTAAGACATAGGCTATGCAAAAAGAAAATAAAAAGAGAGTTTAAAAAGAAAAATGGACAAGGGTCCAATTGTTAAAAAGAACAATAGGCACTTAGATGCCTAGCTCTCTGAAAAAAGGAAGAAAAGAAAAATCTCTGATAGCCCATTGTCTCCAAGCACTTCAATTCAAGCAAGAGAGATATATCCTTCAAAGTATGAGCATAGTAGAATCAGGATAGCCACCATATATTCCACACACATGCACATCTTGATCTAGGAGTATGACACCTCTCTCCTTGGGACTCTTACGCTGGCTCAGTGATGTGTAAGGTAAGTATACTACTCCTTGCGAAACCCTTGAACTCCATATAAGCCTATTAGAGGTAGGCTGTAAGGAAAGACATTCACTCATTCATGTCTAAGTGAGAATTTACAAATACTACATATAATGAGTGACTGGAGAGTACCATATTGAGGAGCAGGTAAGCTATGTTTTATTTTAAAAATCTTGCAAAAACCTCCAATGAACTTGGTAGTGAGATAAAGGTAATCTATTCGGCTGTTCTATTCTTCAACTCTCCAAAGTTGCATGGTAGACACTTTGAATCTCACAGTGCAGGTCTGACCAGGAATGGACCTATGTTGATATCTTTGTATGGAGTTATGTCTGAAGTTATCCAACCTTTTCTCAAGAACAAGAAAAAGCCTAAGTGTGGGGGTGTTGTTGACGGACCTTAACATTCAAATCCAACCGCCAACCAACCTTCCAAAGTAATATAAAAGCAATCCATTTATCTAGAAGTAGGGCTTTGACTAACGAATTCCACGAGTTTTGGTGAATCAGTGGTTTTGCAGGCACACACTGAAAATGACACGCTTTTGAGCTATAACACAACATAGAATGCAAGATTGGACGCCACGGCTATACAGGAACATTCCAGAAGGGATGAGAAGATTGTGAACCGAAGGGGAGGACCTGCGGCCACCAAGCCAGGCCGGTCGGTCTGTCCCTGGACCGGCCCATCTGGGCCCTGGCCTGCTTTTTTGGCCCGGTTCGCTCGGTTTACTCCACCGCCTTTGAAGATTGATCTCCACCGTCTGCCAATGTCGGTTTGATCCAGGGCTCACGTTGATTCGCTAAGGCTATAAAAGGAGAGGCAACCCCCCGGGAGGAGGATCCATTCTAAAAAAGAAGAGCTTTATCGAGAAACCCTAGTTAGGATCCCGGGAGGTGTCCCTTGAATAGATGACCTCTCGAGTTAGCATTCTAAGAGAGAGCTAGTTCTATACCTCTAGAAGCTAGTTCTATATCAGAAATAGAGAGATAGAGTTAAAGAGAGTTTTAGAGGAGTATCGGCCTGTCGGTGCTACCTCTACGGCTTGTATCTGAGATTGCTTCGGGATCGACTTCTGAGTTCAAGTAAGTAACATTGTTTAGCTTGCTTTATTGGTTTGTGACTCTTTTGAGTACTTTAATCCTTATAGCTCTTGGGTTAGAGTAGTATTCGTAGTGTAAGCGTGGTGCTTAGACTCCATTACTCGTAGATGTACCCTATCATCTGGATTTGGTGGTAGCTCGCGGAGATGACTTTATAGCTCCGTTGAATCTTATATATTCCACTATCCCGTCGGTAGGCCGAGCAGGAGAATAATTGGTAGTCGGGTTACAGTTCTGCCTGTGCTCCTCTATCTAATTCCCTAGTAAAACATCCTAATCATGTCGTACTCGAGCCTGAATTAGAAGTCTTGGTTGTCTTCTCTATATCCCTATCTTCTACAGCTTTATTTGCTACTCAGGTGGTTAAGTTGTAGTTTAGAAGACCCTCACATATCTTTCTTTGGGTTCGATATTAAAACTGGGTATATTCATCCGTTGAAGCGCTACAACATATCCATGCGCTTGTGGAATTTTCAGTAGGCATTAATAGATATCAACACAAGGGCAGAGGGCGTAGGCTTGGGCCCTCCACTTGACCTAAAGGGGTGTAGCTCTCGAGCCCCTAGGCGATCCTGAAGGGGTCGGTCGAGGGACTTTTTCATCTAGGAGTGGAGTCCCAAGGGTTCTAACATACCCCAATGTTAGAAACTCGACAGGAGCCCCTGAGCCCATCGTGGCCTCGCTAGCCCAATGGTGGTGGTGACGTGGGGCTGAGTCCTTTCTTCCTTTTCCCCGCCAGTGGCTTCACTGACCGTGGTGGTTTCCAGTCTTCCACCGATGAGGGCTTGGTGCCCTCCTGGGAATCTTGCTCCCAAGGCAAGAGATTGTAACACTCCAGGTGTTAGTCACGAGCTAAACAGTGAGATTGGACTTAAGCAAGATATGTTAAGTGATGATCTTGATCTCTGTCTCACATCAATCTATCTCCATCCACCTTGATGGTTGAAAAAGTTCCATAAAGATTGGAATAAAGAATTCACATAAAATGATAAGTTCTATCATTGCTTGAAGTGCTTGATTAAGTAAATGAGAACATGTGGATTGAACCAAGCCCTATAATTATGATCAAACAACTCTAGATGAACTCATGAATAAAAGTCATGATGGGATCATATTGAGCAAGTGCCTAGAAAATGCTTTTAAGTGATGGTTTGACCTAGGTTGACTCCCTGAGCACTTTTGTTTGACCGTTTAAAAAGTGTAGCTTGAAGTGTTTGCATGACTATGCAACCTTAAGCAAAGTTGTGGCAAATTTCATAAGGTACAAAAATTGTTTTTGGACCAAGTCATGATTCAGCTCCTAAGTGGGTCAAACAGAGGCTCAAATATTGGATATGTGCTGATTCCAGGACTAAGAATATATTCTATGTTTGGAATCTAGTGTCCACGGCATTGACGTCTTGCATTTCTGAGTTTTTGTTAAGCAACTTGAGTTGGTCCAACATAAAAGGTGAAGCTAATTGGACAGAGAAGAGCTCGAATCGATCAAGTTTTGCCTGCGATTTTGAAGTTTAAACATACCAAAGCTAACCATTGTCAATAGGTTGACATTGCTGACTTGGAGGGTGATTAGCCGCTAATATGTTGGTCTAATGACTGATTTACCTTAATGAAAGGCATAGCTCATTTTGGGCCCAAGTCCAAATTTGGCCCATAGAAGGCACAAAAATGTGCCCCACATCGGTCACTCCGTCGTTAGCCGCGTGCTCGATGAAATGATAGCATGGCGTTCATGCATGGGCAGTGCCCCCATCTCCTTTGCCATGTGCCCCTACCCTTTTGATCGATGAGGAGGCTGTGTCTAAGCTTCTCCCTACCCTCTATGAGCTCTCTCGCTCTCCCTAGTGTCTT
The DNA here is from genome assembly GCA_015844335.1 of Chrysopogon serrulatus. Classification (NCBI taxonomy): domain Eukaryota; kingdom Viridiplantae; phylum Streptophyta; class Magnoliopsida; order Poales; family Poaceae; genus Chrysopogon; species Chrysopogon serrulatus. The sequence continues at coordinate 943,484 of JADLZL010002315.1, read as the reverse complement.
GCCACGCTCTGCGCCATCGAGCCGTGCCATGGGCGATCAGAGCCATGGCCGACCATGGAAGCTCCTGTCTACCCTTGTTCTTCCTCCTCTAAGCTCCCCCAAGCCCCCTCCATTCTCAACCGAGCACAAAACCACCATCCCCATCTCATGCCGCCCTAAGTGATTAGGGCATCAACAACAACAATGCATCCCTGCTGACACCAGTACCTATTGTTGGTCCTTTTACTCGTGCTCGTGCTCGTCAACTTAATCATCAAGTGAGTTCCCTCTTGAGCTCTTATCCATTTTGTTTAGATCTTGGAGACACGCGCACTCTTGTTTTGCTCAGGAATGGTGGAGAAGACGAAAATGGAAACGGAAAAGATCAACAAGGGAAGGCTTTACGCTGACGCATAGATTGTGAGGCAATGCCAATTTGTCAAGGGATGATTGCATATGGGAAGCATGGAACCTTAACAAAGATGATTGGGGGCCAAGTCTAAGTATCCTCAACGTTCTCAATCAGGCTACCACGTCACTTCTAGCCTAACGAAAGAAAGAGTCCAAATGCAACATGTTTTGGATTTGGATTCGGACCGCAGAACAGCTCCCACTTACGTGGGTCACTATGGCTTCATATGGAGTCCAATTGGGACGTTCAAATACTTGTTGGAAATCTTATCAAGTCTACTTTTATATGGATCTAGTCTCATGTCCATATCTTTTCGGAGTCAGCAGTAAAGACCCAAATAATGCCGATAGGTCGTTCTGTCCAAGGTGCTATGTCGCCTTATTTTAGCCTGACGGGCTGTGTATTGTCTTAGGGTCCATTAGGGACGTGTCCTAGGGTTGGAGCACGACCCAAACACCTTGTGGTCATCCTCCCCACGTCATATACCCCCTGGCCGCTGCCAAAAACACTCAGGTTTTGTTTAGATTAAGTTTAGCCTTCGCTACTTGCTTGTAAGCGCGCGTGCTGGATCAGCCGCCCGTCTTATTGTCTTCGGAACTCCACTTCATTGGAGATTGAGTTTGAAACCTTCATTCACATCTAGTAATTCAGTACTTGTTCTACTTGTTCTTGCTGGTTCTTTGATTGCTTGCAGGACGAGTGCCCTAGTGACCGGGTGTTGCGCTCCATAAGATCGTGACAGCCATTGGGGTGGTGTATCAGTTGCTAAGACGCAGTCTTGGAAGACTGTAGTCAAGCCGTGAATGTCATATCTGTTGGTATTTCTTATACACAGTTAAAATATGAAGTATTCCGCAAGCGCATAGAAAATCATTGTTGCATTTTACCGGAAGTATTCCAGGTATCGTTATTTATATTTTACCACTGGGAAACAACGAATAAAGACATTGATAGTTCACCATCATGTATCTACTAACTTAGTACACTAGCTAGACTAGAGTAGGGGGTAAATGATGAATGATAGGAGTTATGCATAAATGACACAGACACACAGGAGAATTCTATGATAAAAGAGTAGATAGCTAAAGTGAGAGAACAACAGGAGAGTTCAAGGTTCCTAAATACTTCTCTATTACTTTGGTTCTATATAACTAATTTATGGTAGATAAAGCAATCACACAATAGCACTTTGGAGCAGCAGTACCTTTCCAACTCTCGAATAAGACTAGGAAGAAAGTAGTTGGGGAAGGCTGCCAAAGCTCTACGAAACACCAACCCTGACGTGGTGGAATACGAAGACCTAACAGAGCTGTCACCTCTAGGGCTACCACAACTAACCGTAAGAATTGGGCACAATCTCAGGTAACCTATAGCCTAGACTCCACGTCTACACTATCGATTACTACTCTAGGCACACGTGATAACTAGAGCACCTAATACAGGCGAAGATCCTATGCTAAAGTATAACAACTATACTAACCAATCAAATGTAATGCATTAAAGTAAATAGAGAAGATAAAATATATTAAAGCATAAGTCTTACAAGAATAGATACAAAGATATACCAGAACTCTGACGACTCCTCCGAAGACTCCTCTGGAACCCGGGCGTAGTGCCACTCTCCTTAACTCTCAACTAGAACTAATCTACTACATTAGAAAGTCTAGCCCTAATTCTCTAGAGGTGAGAGGTCATCCATTCGAGGGACGCCTCTACATCTCCATAATAATGTGGTGCCTTTAGGGAGGGGGTCCTGGGTTGCTTATATGAGGGTGCCTGGCCACCCCTCCACCTTTAGCAAGCGATGTGGTACTAATTTTTCCACCGTTTCGCTCCTTTGGGCTATTATGCATTCAACTTGGGTCTTCTAGGCATCCCCTATGTGAGCCCACTCAAGGAACCAGCATGGGATGCCTCTCTTGGGCCCCTATCACGCTATATGAGCCTCCTCCCACGTCATGGGCCTTGCTTGGGCGTGGGGCCCATAGCAGTGATTCTTCTTTATTTATGAAATTAATATATTTTCTCTCCGGACTCCAAATATAGCAAATGATATGTCCGTTTCGATCATCTCGATGAGCCCGTCGTAATGGTGTAGTCCAATTCCTTATTTGAGATACTTTTATTTGATAGAAAATTGCATACTCCTGCAACACGGTGACAACACCAAAACTCATAGAACTTCGTTAGAATCAAAACCTACAACTATGCTTTGTAATTCATTTTATATCATTTTATATAATAGTTGTTGATTATATTTGGTGTTTAATAACCGTCAACAAGTTCCCCAAGCTTAACCTTTGCTAGTCTCTAGCAAAGCTAACATTCAACTGATATTCATATGTTCTTACCAACTTTCTTGTAGCCCCTCAAAAGTATATCTGTATTCAAACAAAAATTTTCCTCTAGGTTTAACCAAAATTGAGTTAACATTCAAACTACTCACATTACCCTTGACCATAGGGCTTCTTAGCTTTTACTTGGGTCTTGAGCAATCGAAAGACAGAAAAGATCCACCAAGCACTATGTCTCAAGCTCTTCATTCAACTATCATTCTAGAGTTTTTATAAGTTTTTAAATAAAACTCAAAGCTTTCTTTGTATGACACTCTCAAATCTCTCATTATATGTGTTATTTATGAATTCTCACCAAGGCAATAGTGATGTTATGCCTTTCTTTTCTTCCTGCAACTAAGGCTTATGTGGAGCTCATAGGTGTGGAGAAAACATGAAAGAGCATACTTGCAATGCACATATTGTAAAGTCAAACAATGGATCCGTAGAAAAATAAGTCATGCAATCGAATCAAGATGTGCAAGTGTATGGATATGGTGGATATTTGGTGGAAGTGGTGAAACCTAATTCTACTTTGCTCCTTGAAGATATATCTCTCTTTTGAATTTGGAACTTGGCTAGAGAGTATGAGCTATCTTATTCTTTTCTCTTTTTCTTTTTTCTTTCTTTCTTTTAGGGAGGTGGGCATCTAAGTACCCATTGTTTTAATATTTTAGACACTTGTCCCTTTTTTTCTAACTCCCCTTTTTTCCTCATTTTTCTTTTCTCTCTCTTTTTTAGAATAACTTTTGCATAGCTCGCACCTCTTTTTGGCACTATAGATTTTTGAGAGATAACAACAAGAACTTAGAGCATTTATTTGATGGCTATCCTATAGGAATATTTTTGGTGTTTTCTCTCAGTGTAGGAGTAAACCATTTTTGGATGGGTGGATTGGAATGGCATGTTGTTGCGTCTACTTCAATGTAGAGTAGTGCATATGTAGGTGGAGTGTAAGTGGATCTTGATTCAAGAGTATGACAAATCTCTCATAAGGGTCACAAAGGTTGACAAAACTCAATGCAAGTCAAGCAGCATATATGAGAAAGTTTATCTAGCTAGATATCATGTTTGGCTTTGGTAGGAATATAAGCTTTGTCATAAAAGAGCTCATCATGTAAGGTTTTGTATTTTTCAAAAGAAATCTCTAGAACTCCAGTGCCACTTAGAGCAAGATAAACAGTAGCTCAAACTTTTCAATCATATCAATCAATCACCTAGACTTAGCTCAAGCATATGCAACCCACAAGTTTCAGACTCAAAGTAAATCTTCATGTCAAAACAGTCTAAGCCAAAACTAAGGAAAACTTAAGTCTAGCAACTAGGCACTTTAAGAGCTACCACTTTTATCCTTTAAGATTATCTCTAGAGCTTACCTATTTATTGACTCATAACTAGACACTCATTTTTATTTGGTTTTACAATTTAAAGACTCATAAAGACACGACAAACATGGACCTTCATGTGCCTATATATTTTTGGTTTTTTTAGATTTTTTTATGATACTATGGTGAACCTTCATATGCTCATATATTTTTGGTATTTTTATGACTATAAGACAGACTCAATAATCGCATAGGTATACTTACCTGATAACTAAGGAATGCCTTCCCCCAAGCTAGTTGTTGTCATGATTGAGCATTGAAACTGAGTGATCCTCATGGAGGAGCTCATGCTTATGAGAGCAAGTGTTGCCAGGGACATCTCGATCTCATCCCTCGAGAAGTTACTTCCTTCACACCGGTGGGTAATCGTATGTCGAGAAGATGTACATCGAGGAGTGAAGATGAGGGTGCCTTGGTAACTGGCTCTTGAAGTCATCCTGTAGAAAACTCTCACAAAACACCAAAACTTGTGGAACGGATTAGGATAAAACAGTTTGTGGTTAGCCGTTTTGAGGATTGGATGTTATGGAGCTTTAAAAATATTTTCCAAGTGACAAGATTATAGCAGGATACTCATCTAATATTTTTTTAGATTTTTTTCTTTTTTTATACAGATAAAATACGTATGCATGATATTGTTGATGTTTTTATGCCGCCATAGTAAAGACTCCTACAAGCTTTTACACACTGAGGGAAACTCACATGGGGCTTTTTATGATGCAAGATAAATAAATATTATTTATTTATTTTTCTTGATGCAGTGATAGTGCAGAAATATAACCATGCTAAAAAAGAAAATAAACCACACAATGCAAGAAAGTAAATATGATAACTTCCGATGTTACCCCCCGGCAAGGGTTCGATGTTTTGAGTCCTTCGAACTAGACTCCTCCTTGCAGTGGTTCATTAATTGAATACTTCAGTTTGCTGCTAAGGATGAGTATTGAGGTGGTGTCTCCACTAGTGGTGCTTCCAATGGTGGTGCCACCTTCTTCTTTCCTTTTTATTAGTATCTCAAAGCCAATCTTATGTGCATCATTGTTACTGGTTTAGAACTTCTACTTGTAGAATTTGAAGAATCTCCCCGCACTTTGTTTAAAGTGTGTTCTGCTTATAAAAGACAAGGTAGAGATCAAGTGCATGGGCTCTGCTGGTGGGAATACACCAGTAGAACCAGAAATTTATTCATTCTCTAATCTTAGGCACAATAAGACTGATGTTGTTCATATTGTTCATTTATAACATGAGTGAGACGATCAAAAGTATAAATATAGCATTTCAGTTTATGAGATAAAGGAGTGGAGTTACTTAACCTATGGAAGGATTGTTTATCTTTTTAAGTTATCAAGATTAACATGATGACTACCATCTTCCAAAAATAAGATATATCATATTTGAGCTCATTTGGTTAAGATTGAGATCAAGAGAGTGGTGTTATGATGTGTACTCTAAGATCAATAGGAAATGATGACCACTTACCTTTAAGATGTTACCTTTATTACTGGAGCATGATGACACCATGTGGTATAAGATAGATAAATTTCAATGGTCTTTTTCTTCTTTGCATCTTGAGTTATTCATTAACATCTTGTCTCATATATTGTACTCCTTTTTCACTCTTCTAGACTTCTGCTTCTCTTATTATTTCTTGTCTGCAAGGGATTAGTAGACAACATATATCCGAAGGAATATACTATTTATTTAAAGTATGGATAGCGTTTGTCAAGGAGTTAAAGATTAATCGTAGCCCATGTTTTAAATAATTCACCATTATTTCAAGTTTTCAAACAAGGTTAAGGCAAAGATATAATTTTTAAGAATACCTCTAACTTTGATTTGATTCTATAAAGTCTCCTAATATGATTTAAACATTTTTATGTAGGAGAGGATAGTCTGTATATATAACCAAATTCTTATACAAATATGCTTTGATGTTATAATGTTTAAGTAATATTCTGAAGCATACTTATAATAGAGTAAGGAAGTTTAAAAGACTAAAGATATTTATTCAAATAGAACCAAGAATATGTAGGTAAACCAAAAGAGTATTTCATTTGTTTTAAGTTTTAGCAAATTAAACATGACATATAGTAAGGATAACCAAGAAATTAGTAATATAGTATAAGATGTTGAATGTAGCTTAAAGTTGTATGAGGCTTGGATAAACGTACCTTATGTCTTGCAGGGTGATTGGTCCACTATCATGGTGAAGTGTAGAAAGTGTTGAAGTGTTCTTACATCGATTTCTTTCCATCTTAGTCTTTTCTATTCACTTGTTCTCCTTTGTTTCGAACCATGAATAGATATTTATTCTTTCTTTCCTGCAGAAATATTAGTAAACACATACCTGAAGGATTGCAACAAGTTTAGAATGTGGGTTATGGTCCATATAGTTCATGTGAATTTCGTCTATGCTAGTGAAAGGATGGGCTTTTAAGATTATTTTAGCATAGATTTCTTCTAACAAATTTTTGCTGGTAGCTGCTCTTTTATATGGTTCAAGGCAAAGGTAACTTGCAATAAAGGATTATGTGTATAAACTTTGATACTTACAGTTCTTCTATAGAGAATGAGCTATGTCTTCCTTTTGTGTAAAGTTATTAGAATTCATCACATGCCTTGATTCATCTTTGGTGTGAGTTCATCTCTGACTTACCTGAATTGAAGTTAAGAGTTTCCTACATGGGTTAGTCAACAAAATATCTAGTGTCTACTAAAGCATACTTTCAATTCAAAAATCAACCTAGACACCATGTCTAATTTAATTTAGGAAGGCATTTTAACCTAAGCACCATGCTTAATTTAAAAACCTTTGGAATTAAGATCACCACTCCTAAATTAAGCACCATGCTTCATTTAAAAGATGTATGAAGATACTCCAAACCTAAGCACACTATAGCAAACAAGGTAGAATAAGAGCATATAGAGATTTACTCAAAGAGATGAAAGCATGATCATGTATGGTGAGGATGTTTTTTTGTTTTAACTAGTGATGCAAGTGACATACATATGTGCAAGAAACTAAACATATTGTGGATTTGATATAAGATGGAGTAAATGCATGGATTATTCAAAGTAAACATGCAGTGGAATGCAACAGGATAACTACTCATTAAATTTAAAGCCTATGAGCAAGACTTTCTCACCTTTCTTAATCATAATTACCATGACTCACAATAGAATTTGTGAGTTGTGCAACGTCTTTATTCATCACATGTGATGAACTTTGACTTCTTGTGATGATGATTTTTTTCTCTAATCTACACATGGTTTGAGGAATATATATGTTTATATAAACCTGTGAGATAGCAGGGCTCCATTGTTGATGGATCATGAATGTTCAGGCACCCTGAGTTCTTTAATATCTCTCTTGTCTTATTCTTGTATTCCACAACTTAACAAAATAAGGGTAATCCTACTAAAGCTAGCAGTAGACTAGATTAATAGATATCAAGATCATTATCAAAATCTTTACGCCAATTGTATCCTCGGCAATGGCGCCAAAAATGCTTGTTGGTATTTCTTATGCACAATTAAAATATGAAGGATTCCGCAAGCGCACAGAAAATCATTGTAGCATTTTACCAGGAGTATTCCAGGTATCGTTATTTATATTTGACCACTGGGAAACAACAAATAAAGACATTGATAGTTCACCATCATGTTTCTACTAACTTAGTACACTAGCTAGACTAGAGTAGGGGATAAATGATGAATGATAGGAGTTATGCATAAATGACATAGGCACACAAGAGAATTCTATGATAAAAGAGTAGATAGCTAAAGTGAGAGAACAACAGGAGAGTTTAAGGTTCCTAAATACTTCTCTATTACTTTGATTTTATATAACTAATTCATGGTAGATAAAGCAATCACACAATAGCACTTTGAAGCAGCAGTACCTTTCCAACTCTCGAATAGGACTGGGAAGAAAGTAGTTGGGGAAGGCTGCCAAAGCTCTACGAAACACCAACCCTGATATGGTGGAATACGAAGGCCTAACAAAGCTGTCACCTCTGGGGCTACCACAACTAGCCGTAAGAATTGGACGCAATCTCAGGTAACCTATAGCCTAGACTCCACGTCTACATTATCGATTACTACTCTAGCCACACATGATAACTAGAGCACCTAATACAGGCGAAGATCCTATGCTAAAGTATAACAACTATACTAACCAATCAAATGTAATGCATAAAAGTAAATAGAGAAGATAAAATATATTAAAGCATAAGTCTTACAAGAATAGATACAAAGATATACCAGAACTCTGACGACTCCTTCGAAGACTCCTCTAGAACCCGGACGTAGTGCCACTCTCCCTAACTCTCAACTAGAACTAATCTACTACATTGGAAGGTCTGGCCCTAATTCTCTAGAGGTGAGAGGTCATCCATTCGAGGGACGCCTCTACATCTCCATAATAATGTGATGCCTTTAGGGATGGGGTCCTGGGTTGCTTATATGAGGGCGCCTGGCCACCCCTCCACCTTTAGCAAGCGATGTGGTACTAATTTTTCCACCGTTTCGCTCCTTTAGGCTATTATGCATTCAACTTGGGCCTTCTAGGCATCCCCTATGTGGGCCCCCTCAAGGAACCAGCATGGGATGCCTCTCTTGGGCCCCTATCATGCTATATGAGGCTCCTCCCACGTCATGGTCCTTGCTTGGGCGTGGGGCCCATTAGCGGTGATTCTCCTTTATTTATGAAATTAATATCTTTTCACTCCGGACTCCAAATATAGCAAATGATATGTCCATTTTGATCGTCTCGACGAGCCCGTCGCAATGGTATAGTCCAATTCCTTATTTGAGATACTTTTATTTAATGGAAAATTGCATACTCCTGCAACACAGGTGAGAACACCAAAACTCGTGGAACTCGTTAGAATCAAAACCTACAACTATGCTTTGTAATTCATTTTATATCATTTTATATAATAGTTGATGATTATATTTGGTGTTTAATGACTGTCAACAATATCCATTCACCAATCAAGTTATCCCACGCCTCTCATCGAGAGATCAGCAAAAACCCTAACAGGTTCACATCAGTTGGTAATCAGAGCAAGGTTTATCGGTGAGAGACTTTCAATCTTTTGTGTTTTATTTTTTTCCTACAGTCCAGAAAAGCAAAAAAATATAGTAGAACAGTTTTTCCATAATCCTATAAAACCTTTGTACCGTGGCTAGTACTGCTTAGTTAGGGCTTGTTGAGTTTGCGTTTGCTTCGGTCGTGTCTAGTGCTGGTTTTAGTTCTAGTCCTTTAGAGTTTCGAGTTCTTGTCACGTTTTGGTCACTATCACCATTTACATCTCCACTGCCATCACACCACCATATACATCTTTGCTGCAAACATTATTATCATATACATCTCCAGTGCACCATATCCATCCTCTCTATTATCAATCAAGTTTTGTTCACATAAACAAAAATCTGAGTTGCTAGTTGCATTCTTGTCACCCCTGAAAAGAAAGAGAAATATATTGTAAGTTTTTTCTGCAATCTGATTTGTGAACATTCAGATTTGTTCTAGTTGTGCAAAGCAAAAAAAAAGAAGAAAGAAAAAAAGAAAAGAAAAAAAAGAAAGAGAAGAAAAAAACAAAAGAAGAGAGAAGGAAAAGAAGGGGGTGATAGCTTGCTATTCATGTGCCTTTTTCTTGTTGTGCCGTGACTTTGTTTGTGTCCAGGCTCGCGTCTCTAGCACGGTCTAGCCTAGGACCAGCACAGTACCACCATTGAACGTTTGTTCAGCTTGCTTTTCTCACTAATGTGGTGCTGGTTCGTTCCTTGTTTCAACCCTCCTATTGCTCCATATATTCTACAGCTTGACATGTATTGTTGCTGTGGCGCCGATACACTTCATTCCATTGCTGCACACTTGTGGTCGCTGATCCCTCCTGTTGAGCTAGGTAAGAATTGGTAAAAACTTGTTAAACAGGTTGATAGAGAGTGACTTGCTGCAGCCACATCCTATTAGCTGTAGGGCATTAATTTTTTCACCTATCTTCTTGTTTCCATTGTGTTTTTGTTGAACCATATCAGGATCAGATGACGGTAACCAAATGCCACAATCAACTCGCACTAAGGGCATCATACAACATGAAGGTGAAGCTGCACATAGAGGGACTTGAATCAGATTTGCAGGTGATGAATGACAAGCTTGGGCAATTGCAGACCACGTAGATCGCCACCAACACCAAGCTCACAAGTTTGGAAGCATCTGTTGCTGGTGTGGATAAGAGTCTTGCTGCTCTTCTCAAGCGTTTCGATGACTTCCACGCAATACTTAAAGAGAAGCAAACAGAAGAAACCAAGTAGGAAGATCAAGAGGATGATAAATATGATGATGATTACACGGCTGATACTCAATATGATGATCAAGACACTCGTGATCGACGTCGCCTACGTCACAACCGTAGAGGTATGGATGGCCACCGCCGACGTGAGGTACATAATAATAATGATGCTTTTAGCAAGATTAAATTTAAAATTCCCTTCTTTGATGGTAAGTACGATTCTGATGCATACATTACTTGGGAGATTGCTGTTGAGCAAAAGTTTGCATGTCACAATTTTCCTGATGATGCTCGTGTTAGGGCTGCTACTAGTGAGTTTACTGATTTTGCTTCTGTTTGGTGGATAGAACATGGCAAGAAAAATCCTAATAACATACCTCAAACTTGGGATGCATTGAAATGAGTCATGAGGGCTAGATTTGTTCCTTCTTACTATGCACATGACATGTTAAATAAGATGCAGCAATTGAGACAAGGTGCAAAAAGTGTAGAAGAATATTATCAGGAATTACAAATGAGCATGCTGCGATGTAACTTAGTGGAGGACGAAGAATCTGCTATGGCTAGATTTTTAGGCGGGTTAAATCATGAAATTCAGGACATCCTTGCTTATAAAGATTATGCTAACATAACCCATTTGTTTCATCTTGCTTGTAAAGCTGAAAGAGAAGTGCAGGGACGACGTTCTAGTGCCAAGCCTAATGTTTCTACAGGGAAATCTATATCATGGCAGCAACGCACATCTACTTCCGTGTCAGGTCGTGCACCCCCCCAACAAGCCGATTAACAGCACCACCATCTTCCTCCAGCGATAAAACACGTGATTCTTCCATAAATTCAGCAACCAAATCTGCTTAGAAACCCACTACTAGTGCCACTTCGGTTGTCTGCATGGGAAGAACAAGGGATGTCCAGTGTCATCGATGTAAGGGCTATGGACACATGCAGCGTGATTGCCCTAACAAGCATGTTTTGGTGGTCAACGCTGATGGGGGGTACTCCTCAGCTAGTGATTTTGATGAAGATACACTTGCCTTGCTTGCGGCTGACAATGCAGGTAGCGACGAAGCAACAGAAGAGCTGATTGGTGCAGAGAATGCGGAGCACTATGAGGGTCTTATTGTGCAGCGTGTGCTTAGTGCTCAAGTGGAGAAGACAGAGCAGAATCGGTGGCACACTTTGTTTCAAACAAAGTGTATTGTTAAAGAGCGTTCTTGTCGTTTGATTATTGACGTAGGTAGCTGCAACAACATGGCTAGCAGCGACATGGTGGAGAAGCTTGCACTTACAACCAAACCTCATCCGCACCCATATCACATTCGGTGGCTGAATGATAGTGGTAAGGCCAAGGTAACTAAACTGGTGTGAGTTAATTTTACTATTGGATCATACCATGGTGTGGTTGAATGTGATGTTGTACCTATGGAAGCTTGTAATATTCTGCTAGGTAGGCCATAGCAATTTGATAAGGATTGTATACATCATGGTAGATCAAATCAGTATTCATTCATGCTCCATGACAAGAAAATTGTTTTGCTACCTATGTCTCCTGGGGCTATTATGTGTGATGAAGTTGCTAAAACTACCAAAGCTAAAACTAAGAACATTGAATATGTCAAATCTGTTGGGAATAAGAAAGATGAGATAAGATTAAAAGGACATTGTTTGCTTGCTACTAAATCTGATGTTAATGAACTAATTGCTTCCACATCTATTGCATATAGTTTGGCATGTAAGGATGCTTTGATTTTGATTGAAGATATGCAGTGTTCTTTGCCTCCTGTTGTTGCTAACATTTTGCAGGAGTGTTCTAATGTTTTTTCAAGTGAAATGCCCGCGGGGCCGTCACCTATACGCGGGATTGAGCACCAAATTGATCTTATTCCTGGTGCCTCATTGCCAAACCATGCACCATTTTTGTGCAACCATGGCCACTCACAAAACACTGTACATTAACAGTAATCGATTCCTAGCCATCAGATCATCCCTGCCGCTCCATCCAATCCTCCCCGTAACCCATCTTCTAGACAATACGTAGCTCAGCTTCTACACGGTGCCCCGGCTCTCCGCTCAGGCCGCCGACCCCAGTCCAATCAGCTTCAACAGCCCTCGCTCACGCCCTCCACGCGGCCCCTACGGCTTCCATCACCTGCGGCCTGGCCGGCCGGGCCCCCCCTTCCTTCGGACCACCACCGTGCCCGCCCGTCTCGGCAACGGCGGCGTGGTCCTGCGGCCCCCACGCCTGCAGCGGACATGCGGCGACACCGCCCTGCAATAGGCCAGCGGCCCGCGAGCAGGCCCCGGTGGTGGTTGCCTCTTGGCACGGCAGAGGTGCCCGCCCCCGACGACGCTGCCCTCACCCCTGCTCACCGTCGACAGCACCGCCGTCCGGGCATTGTACGTCTTCAATTTTTGTTTCCTTTAGCCTCCATGTCATGCACCTTTCAGGTGCTCGATGGAATGTCTCAACTTAAAAAAAATCATGATTATGCAGCCTTCCCTCAACCATTCAGGCCGAACCATATAAGTATGAAGGATGGTTTAGGGCTCCATGTCAGAATACGAAATTAGTCTCCATGGTTCACTCAGCATTGGGATTGCAGGGGTTCTCCATGGTTCACTCAGCATTGCCCTGAACAAAGATTGGACTTACAGTGGTCCCTACAGAATCAGGTACATTTACAGATTGGTTGGTTTGGACAGTAGATGGAAGACTTTGTGTTTGCCTATCTTAGATGGAGCTATGGCCTGTGGTTTCCCTCATATTTTCTAGATTGTTATCGAAATTTTCCTCATCATCATCCAAAGAATTAGCTGACATAGGTTAAATTAATATCTATCAATATTTTGATGAAAAGGATCAAAGGGAGATGATGCATGTGCAGAGGTTGCTGCCTGGTGTATGCAAAACATGGCCCCATGAGTATATTGCTTTTAAACCTAAAAGATGCATACATACCTCAGTCACATTAGTTTACTTCATCTGTTATTATTGGAAAGACCATTGCTTGCATATGATTGGCCTACCTACATAATACACACCTCTATTTCTTAATTCCATTAACTCTTAATTCCACATACAATCGATTACTCAACCACTTGATAAATACATTAGTCATATTAACATTTCCTTGCCATTACCATATACTCTCAATAACACTGATAGTAGAATTTATTTCTTAGAACAACTTTTTGCTAATTCAATCCAACCTAATCTTTTTTTACATTCACCAGCAGGTTCTAAGCCTTCTTCTACATTACCTCTGGTGGAAACAAAGTACATTCCCACGATTTTGGGTTCAGCACATATGAAGAATAAGTATCATCCCAATATTAGCAGCTGCCCATAGTATATCCCAGTATCAACGGCTGTCCATAGTACCACCAACGAATACATCCCAGTATCAGCGGCCGTCCACAGTACCACCAAGGCTTCTTACTTTCTAGCCTTCACTGCAATCTTATGTGTACCCTTATGACACTCGGTTCAGCCAAATATTATTACTCAACTCACCAACCTACGGCAAGAAAGACAAACAACTACATACAAATACTATATATTTTTTTTGAAAACAATACAGATACTATATTTCAATCAATGGTTACCTAATTTACATATATACCACCTTCTTCTGTACTTAAACCTGATCAATATAGTGTATACTATCAGCTTCATGCCCAGCTACCCAGCGCTTCGCCGCGGGTTAGCCACTAGTTGATATTATTCCTGGTGCCTCATTGCCAAACCATGCACCATACAGGACCAATCTAGAAGAAACAAAGGAGATTCAGCATCAAGTGCAAGAACTACTTGACAAAGGTTACATACGTGAGTCTCTTAGTCCTTGTGCTGTTCCAGTTATTTTAGTGCCTAAGAAAGATGGAACATGGCATATGTGTGTGGATTGTAGAGCGATTAATAATATCATCATTCGATATCGCCATCCTATTCCACGGTTAGATGATATGGTTGATGAATTGAGTGGTGCTACATTGTTTTCAAAGGTTGATTTGCGTAGTGGGTACCACCAGATTTGTATGAAATTAGGAGATGAATGAAAAACTACTTTCAAAACTAAGTTCGGTTTATATGAGTGGTTGGTAATGCCTTTTGGATTAACTAATGCAGCTAGTACTTTTATGAGACTAACGAATGAGGTTTTGCGTGCTTTCATTGGCAAATTTGTTGTCGTCTACTTTGATGATATATTGATCTACAACAAATCTATGGATGAACATCTTGATCACTTATGTGCTGTTTTCGATGCTCTACGTGATGCACATTTATTTGGTAACCTTGAGAAGTGCACCTTTTGCACCGATTGAGTGTCTTTTCTTGGCTATGTTGTGACTCCACAGGGAATTGAGGTTGACCAAGCCAAGGTAGAAGCTATACTGAGGGATGGCCTGTACCAAAGACTATCACCCAGGTGCGGAGTTTTCTAGGACTTGGTGGATTCTATCGTTGGTTTGTGAAAGATTTCAGCACCATTGAATGAGCTTACAAAGAAGAGAGTGCCTTTTAATTGGGGTAAAGTACAAGAGAATTCCTTCAACTTGTTGAAAGATAAGTTAACACATGCACCTCTCCTACAACGTCCTAATTTTAGTAAGACTTTTGAGCTTGAATGTGATACTAGTGGGATTGGTTTAGGTGGTGTTTTATTACAAGAGGGTAAACCTGTTGCATATTTTAGTGAGAAATTGAATGGGCCTGTTCTAAATTATTGCACTTATGATAAAGAATTATATGCTCTTGTTTGAACATTAGAGACATGACAGCATTATTTGTGGCCCAAAGAGTTTGTTATTTATTATGATCATGAATCTTTGAAACATATTCGTAGTCAAGAAAAATTGAATCGAAGACATGCTAAGTGGGTAGAATTTATTGAATCCTTTCCTTATGTTATTAAGCATGAGAAAGAGAAGGAGAATATCATTGCTGGTGCTTTGTTAAGAAAATATACTTTGCTGAATCAACTTGATTACAAGATCTTTGGATTAGAAACAATTAAAGACCAATATGTTAATGATGCTGATTTTAAAGAAGTGTTGCTGCATTGTAAAGATGGAAAAGGGTGGAACAAATTTTTGTTAGTGATGGGTTTGTATTTAGATCTAACGAGCTATGCATTCCAACTAGCTTCGTTCGTTTGTTGTTGTTGCAGGAAGCGCATGGAGGCGGTTTGATGGGACATTTTGGCGCAAAAAATACTAAGGACGTCCTTGCTGGTCATTTCTTTTGGCCAAAGATGAGAAGAGATGTGCAGAGGTTTGTTGCTCGATGCACAACATGTCAAAAAGGCAAAGTCACGGTTAAATCCACACGGTTTGTATTTACCTCTACCTATCCCTAATGCTCCATGGGAGGATATATTTATGGATTTTGTGTTGGGATTACCAAGTACTAGAAAGGGTCGTGATAGTGTGTTTGTAGTTGTCGATAGATTTTCTAAGATGGCACATTTCATACCATGCCATAAACTGATGATGCCACTCATATTGCTGATTTGTTCTTTCGAGAAATTGTTCGCTTACATGGCATGCCCAACACAATTGTTTTAGATCGTGATGCTAAATTTCTTAGTCATTTTTGGAAGACTTTATGGACAAAATTGGGGACTAAACTTTTATTTTCTACTACATGTCATCCCCAAACTGATGGTCAAACTGAGTTGTTTTAGATCGTGATGCTAACCTTAGCTATGACTACTAAGTGTAATTGCACTAACCATGATATACATTGACATGTAGCTAGAAATAACATACGAATATCTCTTGATGTTCTGCTGATAACCCTAATGATATAGCTAGGAGCCTCTATCTGTTTATGCTGATGATTATATACTTATCCTTATCATTTATCTTGTGACTTACCCCTGCATTGAGTAGTGAGGACATGGTTATGCCTATCCATTACACTCTAGGTTATCACGCTACCCTTACACGAGAGCCATGTAGACCTTCCTTTGGAAAAATATAAATGACAACCTGGTAATACTCGGGTAAAATGCTACAATGGTATTTGTTACGTGCACCTGCGGATACTATTTTTATATTCTAAATGGTGGCATGATTTAATACCACATCTCTTGGTGTTATGCTAGGGATGACAACTTGGCATTCTAGTAGCGATGCTCTGCCTACAAGCATTTTTAGCAACGTTGCTAGAGATAACATTAAGAGGTATCAACAAGATTTTTGGCGCCGTTGTCGAAGATAGGGATTTGTCTCTATTTCTAGTAGTGATGTTAGAAATGCCAATAGAGAGCTACATTCATTCATCTCTTATTTGAAATCCGATCATCAGCCAGAAACCCTAACCAGAGCTCCTTAGCTAGGTCCTAGATAGCTAGTTAGAACTAGAGGGAGGCAAGTGAAGGCTTAGATTCTAGAGCCATCACGAGCTTGGATTGGTATAGTTCTTTACCACCTCTCACCTTTGGTCTCTATCATTGTAGTATGCTATAATTGAATTGTTGAATACTTATATGTTTGTATTCATAGTTTATATATTCTTTGTCTATTGTGGTTATATGCTTAGTATAGCTAGATTAACATTATACTTGTTCATAGGTCGTATAGTGCTCATCTAATTGATCGTTGGGTGAGTGGTGGGCATTGTGTAAGCATGGTGCTTATACGTTGTTTACCTGCGAATGCACCCTATAGGCTGGGTTTGGTGGTAGATCGTGGGTGCCGGTGTTTAGCCACCGATAGCCCATGGGGTTCCCGTAGCAGTTGATTCGGGTCTCGGTGAATACTAGAACTCGATGGTTTGTGCAAGTGACACTCGGTTTATCCTGGTTCGAGCCCTCGTCGTCGAGTAAAAGCTCTACTCCAGTCGGCCTTAGCCTTTTGCGTTGGATTGATCTATGATCGTGTGTTGTTGTCGCTTGTTACAAAGAGGGCGCTCTGGCTCCTTTTTATGAGGGAAAGGAACCAGAGCTTTGGTTCTAATCCTAGTCGGACATAGTAGAGAGAGTTCTGTCCCTATTACAGAAGTTAATTTCTAATCGTCTAACTAGGACAGGACGTTTTCTACTTAGAATCGGTCCTCTTGCCTCTGTCTTGTGGGTCCGTCCGAACGATAGTTATGTTTGTTAGGGAACCGTCTTGGTCCCGCATCGACAAGCCCCGAGCATTTTGAAGTAGAACTCGGGAAATGACTTGTTTCATGAGTGATGCTTTGAAGTGGTCTTTCTTGAAATTTCTCCTCTTCTTCCGTTGTGCACCGTAGGTGCACTCATTGAGTGTAGCCCCCGAGCCTCTTGCTATTTATTTATAAAAAGCTGGAGGGTCTTGGAAAATTTAGAAAAAAGTTAAGGGTGTATACCCTGTAGCCCCCGAGCCTTTGTCCGAGTTCTTTTTAAAAGTAGTCGGATGATGGCTTATGATTACCGTGCGCCCATAGGTGCACTCATTGAGTGTAGCCCCCGAGCCTCTTGTTCTTTGGGACAAAGAGCTCGAGGATCTTGAGTAGAAGCAATGTCTTGAAACTGTAGCCCCCGGGCCTGAGTTCTTTTTTTAAAAGTAGTCGGATGGTGGCTTTTGATTACCGTGCGCCTATTGAGTGTAGCCCCCAAGCCTCTCGCTGTTTGGGACAAAGAGCTGGAGGATCTTGAGTAGGAACAATGTCTTGAAACTGTAGCCCCCGGGCCTTTGTCCGAGTTCTTCTGTGCTGGCATTGGACAATGGCCCGTGGCCCTTTTTTGATGGTTTGCTCTTTTACTGTGGATTTTATGTCGTCCTCTTTATGGTTGGGCGTTGGCAGCTGGTGTTGTAAAGGCTATATGCTTTTACTGCGATGGGATATTCTCCAGATATGCTCCTTTACTGCACTGTTTACTATCCTCTTTTAAGTCTTGTCAGTGTCTTTCTGTCTTGGTGGACTTGGTCCATGTACGCCGATCTTGTCCTATAAATAGGTCTTCTTTCTTCTTGGTCTTTCAGGATCTTTAAAGTTTGTTATCTTCTGTTCTTGTGAGGATGATTGTTTATGAGATGGATCAGCCCTCGGGCTTCTTCCTTTTCCTTCCAGTATGATCTTTTTAGTGGGTAGAAGAATTCTTGAGATAGGGATTAGAGGCAGACTAATCCTGGAGTAGCATTGTGATTGGAGGCTCTTTCTGGTAGGTAGAAGAAGTCTTGAGATGTGCCTTATGCTGGGTCATTTTGCAGTCTCAGTTCCTCTTTTCCACTCTGCCAGACATATGCTCTGCGTGGGAGGGTTGCCGAGCCGCACTGTCCTCTAGCTATGCGGTGCAAATCAGCGACCGCCCAACGCAAAGCTGGAGCCCTCTTGTTCACATGGGGTCCGATTCAACTTGTGGCTGGAGAGGCCTGATGTGATGCTTGAGACGTTAGTGCTACTTTTGGCGATCTTGGATGCACTGTGTTGGTGTATCTAGGTTGCTTTGGATCTGCTTTCGGCCAGGGTGTCTCGGAGGAGGTAGTGCAGGTCGGCAACGGCTATCACCTTGGTTGCCTGGGGGTTCTGCGTAATTGTTTTCTATGGCAGAATTCTACTGGGTTCCTTGTAGCTGTTGCTTTAGTATTCTTCTGAATTCGATGGGTCTCGTAAGACTTGTACCCTTGTATCTTGGTGAGAATATAAATTGCTATCTGGATCTGAGTTGTTTGGAACTATATATGCTGGTTGTCTGCCTTCGAGCCGACTTGTTTTTTTGATAATAACTGGTTGTCTGTCTCCAAGCCGACTTGTTTCTCTATAAGACTAGTTGTCATCCTCCAAGTCGTCTTTCTTTTTGATAATGCTGGTTGTCGGCGTCTGAGCCGACTTGTTTTTGATATCATAGGCTTCAGTGGTGCTAGTTTTTATTGCCGTTGTAACGGTTCAGAAAGTTACCGTTGGCCAGTGACAGGATAGAGTCCGTTATCCCGAATTTTACTGGGCCTTTCCGTTATTACGCTATGTATCCGTTGGCCTTTTACCGTTGTTTTGTTGAATGGGCCCTAAGCCAGGCCCTTCTTCCTCCTTATAAATTGGTGGTGTTGGGGTAACTGTTCTTCTCCTTCGTCCTGCCTTCGCATCCTGAAACCCTAGAAAAAATCCCCAATCTTGGTTGCTTGCCCTTGCTTCCTCCTCCTTCCTGTGCTCTTGTGGTCTTGGCCATTGTATGGGGAGAAAGAAGGCTGCGAGCAAGAAGTTGGCTGCTGACAAGCCTGTTCTTGAGGAGGAGGTTGACGAGCAGCTGAATCCCGAGTACGCCGTTATGAAGATGACGGCAAAGTCGTTCCCTGCTCCGACTACCCAGGAGAAGCACCTGGTTGAGTTGGAGGAGTGGGGGATGATTCAGTCCAAGGAGCTAGCTGGGTGGTCTTTGCCTGGTGAGCATCGTGTCCCTGTTCCTCGCCCTGGCGAGATTGTTCTTTTTGTTTCCTTCTTGCGCGCCGGTCTCTGCCTTTCGGCGTGTACTTTCCTTCATAATTTCCTTCGTTTCTTCTGTGTCTCTCTTCATGACCTTACTCCCAATGGAATCCTTCATCTTTTTGTTTTGTCCACTTCTGTGAAACTTTTCTTGGCATCCCACCTTCTTTGAATCTGTTTCGCTATCTTTTTCGTCTTAAGCCGCAGCCTCGCTCGGATTGCATCCATGCCCTTGGTGGGTGCGGGATTCAATTCCGGCAGGGGCGTAAGTCGAGTCATTTCTTTGAGTATGATCTTGTTGAGTCCGTGAAGGACTGGCGTTCAGAGTGGTTTTATGCTGGCAATCTTGTTGGCGCTGCTGCCCCAGCTCTTACAACCTTCTCTGGAGTTCCGCCTGTTTCTAATGATCGGTGGGAGAAAGATCAGCTTAGTATCGATGAGTTGTCCCTGCTTCAGCCATTTTTCAGTAGGATTAGCTATTTGAAGCAGAACGGCTTGTCAGGCTTTGCTATAGTAGCTAGTTATCTTCGTCGCCGAGTACAACCATTGAAGGCTCGGGAGCATTTTGGCTTCGAGTACTCTGGTGCCGAAGATCCATCTCGGATGGTGGCTACTACCGAGTTGTCTGAGGATGAGGTGTTTCTGTGCCTCAAGAGAATTTTGAAGGGTGTTGTGGTGGTCCCGACGACCAAGTTTGAGTACTCTGCTGAGAATCCTCCCCCAGCTGTAAGTCTTCTGTTGTTTTTCTCCTTGTTCCTCCGAGTACTTTTGGTTTTGACTTGTGTATGTATTCTTGTAGCCTTTTGGCAGAGATTTCAATGCGGATGCGTCTCTCTTTGTTGATGGAGAGATTTCTCCTCTTCCGGCCCCCCGACTGCTGGTCATGCAGTGGTAGATGGCCGAGTTGTTTTGCCGGGGGGTTTCTGAAAGGGAACGCCCTCTTCAGTATGCTCCCTACCAGCCGGTGCCGCTTCCTCGAACTACTCGTGCGGGTGTAAAGAGGCCTGCGGCTGGCGGGACTTCTTCTTTTGCGCCACAAAAACGGGCGCGTTCTTCTTCTCCTCAGCCTTCAGGTAACATTCTAATAGGTGAGAAATTTCTTTTAGTCCGACTTGTTTTATTTGTATGTGCTGTCCTGATTCTTTCTTTTTTTGTAGATGGCAATCCAGTCCCTCTTTTTGAGGATGAGGCTGAAGATGTTGATGATTCCCACTTCTTCATCGGTAAGTGTTATTTTTCTGACTGTTTATGATTTTGTCGTAGATATTTTCTTCTGTTTCTTGACTTTTGGTTTGGTTTTTCTGTAGCCCCCCTGGGATCTTCTACTTCTTCCCCTGACTTGGTAACCTTGCCGGGTCCTTCCCCCTCTTCGGCCGATTTGCTAGCGTGCCTGAATGAGGTCATGCCGCCTCCGCTTTCTCGTCTTCTCCTGGTTGTGCGGCGAGCTCCCCGGTGAGTGTGTTTCCTCCTAGTCCTCATTTATTCTCTTTTCTTTTTTGTCTTAGCTTTTTTGTTTTACGTAGGAGGTCGGTTTGTGGCCCCTTCTACTCGGCCGATTCGAGAGAAGACCGCGAGTGCAGATGTGATGGGTCAGGTGTCTTCTGTGCCTGATCCTCATCCGTCTGTGGAGTCGGCTTTGGTGGTGGCAAACGTGTTGCCGTCTTCTTCCGCGGCTGCGACTTCTTCGCTGCCGGTTGCCGAAGTTGTCGTCACTTCGGGTGGAGAGCAGCCACCTCTCGCTCAGCCCTTGACTTCTTCACGTCCTCTGGTTGGATGTCTTTCTCCTTCGTCTCCTCCTCTTGCTCCTTGGGATATGCTTCGTGATATGAAGTTGGTGCAGGAGTTGGAGGCGGAGTTTGATCCGAGTTCTCGCTTGCGAGGACTTGAGTCTGAATGGGGCTCAGTTCAAGCCTCGATTCAGTCTTTTGCTCAGCGTTTCCAGGTGAGTTCTCTTGTGCTTTGCTTTATTGTTCTAAATATTCTTCTTTTCTTTTTGCCTTGTTCTTTTTTCTTTGTAGAGTTTCGTCAGTGATTCTGACCTCTTTTTTGGCTCAACTTAGTCACAAAGAAAGTTGTTGGAAGAGCTGGCTTCTTTGAAGTCCGAGCTTGACGTTGAACGTGAAGGACGCCAGCAATCGGAGAGTGCCTTGTGGGCCCAGATTGTTGAAGTTGAGCAGCAGAAATCGGCTGTTGCAGAAGCTGAGAAGGATACTTCGAGGAAGCTTAAAATCTTGAATAGTGAATTCCAGGGTAACTTTCTAGTAGTTTTTGCGCCCCATTTACTTGATATTGTCTCCTGCTGACTTGTTTTTGCCTTGTTTTTGAAGCTCTGAAGAGGAAGTACTCTGAGGAGACTGAGGCTTTGAAGCTTGAGGTGAAGACCTTCCGCAATGAGTCGGAGAAGGTAAAAGAAGATGCTGAAGAAGTCCTTGCCAGGGCTCGGTTGATTAGGCGTGGCGCTGATCGAGATCTTTTGCAGGCCAAGTCGTCGGTAGAAGACTTGTCGGCCCGTCTGAAGGCTTCGGAGGAAAAGTGGGAGGTTCTCTGGAACTCTGTTCAGAAACTTACCGGTATGCTGAGGAAGCCTGAAGATGCCGGCTTGACCTGGGTTCAGTTTCTTCCTTTGCTATCCACCCGGGTTGTCGGGTTGGTGAAGGATGGGATCCTAGTTGCTGTTCAAGGCGTCTTGGGGCGTATCCGATTGATTAATCCGGATGTGCCCCTAGATAGGATCTTGGAAGGTGCGACGACTCCTGAAGATGAACAAGCTCTTACCCAGGCTGAAGCTGCTGTCCAAAATTTGGCTCGACAGTTTGTTGAGCTTGTAGAGGTAGATTCTGTAGTTGTGGGTAATAATCCCCCGCAGTGATACTTTGTGCCTTTCTTGAGGCATTTTGTATAAACTCTTAGCCTTTTTGACTTGTCTCAAAAATGGTGTTGAAAATAGTATTCTTTCTTCCATCTTGAAAGTTGGTTGAGTTCTTGTTTTGTAGATCGAGCTTGTTTCTTGCTCTTATCTAGGTCTGCAGAGACGCTAGGGTATTTCGGACCGTAGGCCCTCATCCGAGTTCTGTAGCTTAGAAGTCGGGATAGGTCGAGCCATCTTTGCTCTCATCAAGTTCTGAAAAGAAGCTAGGATTTTTCAGACCGTAGGCCCTCATCCGAGTTCTGTGTTCTAGAAGTCGGGATAGGTCGAGCTTTTTGCTCTCATCTAGTTCTGAAAAGAAGCTAGGTTATTTCAGACCGTAGGCCCTCATCCGAGTTCTGTTATCTAGAAGTCGGGACGGGTCGAGCTATCTTTGCTCTCATCTAGTTCTGAAAAGAAGCTAGGATATTTCGGACCGTAGGCCCTCATCCGAGTTCTGTAGCTTAGAAGTCGGGATAGGTCGAGCCATCTTTGCTCTCATCTAGTTCTGAAAAGAAGCTAGGATATTTCGGACTGTAGGCCCTCATCCGAGTTCTGTTATCTAGAAGTCGGGATGGATCGAGCTATCTCTGCTCTCATCTAGTTCTAAAAAGAAGCTAGGATATTTCGGACCGTAGGCCCTCATCCGAGTTCTGTAGCTTAGAAGTCAGGATAGGTCGAGCCATCTTTGCTCTCATCTAGTTCTGAAAAGAAGCTAGGATATTTCGGACCGTAGGCCCTCATCCGAGTTCTGTTATCTAGAAGTCGGAATGGATCGAGCTATCTCTGCTCTCATCTAGTTCTGAAAAGAAGCTAGGATAATTTTCTTCTGAATAGAGATTTTATTGATGATTCGGGGTACATTGGCCTTGATTTTATGCAAAGAATCGTCGTAGCTGGGATATGTGCCATGAGTTCTTTATTGGTGCTCCGTCTTCGGTCATTAGCTCGTAAGAACTGGTCCCGTAACTTTTGTTATTATAAAGGGTCCCAAGGACTGAGTAGTTTATGCCTTCCATCTGGTTTCTGGATTCTTCGAAGGACCAGGTCTCCGGCTTGTAAGCTTCTTGACTGTATGCTTTTGTCATAATGTCTTCTTAACTCTTGCATGTATCTAGCTGATTATAATGTTGCATTGATTCTGACTTCTTCTAGATTTGTCAATTTCTAGTCTTCTTGTTTCTTCTGCCTCTCCTTCATTGTATTGTTCAATCTTTGGAGATGTCCAAATTAAATCTGCTGGTAGTACGGCTTCTGATCCATAGACCAGAAAGAAAGGTGAGTAGCCGGTAGCTCTGCTTATTTGAGTTCTTAGTCCCCATACTACTTTTGGTAGCTCGTCTATCCATTTTGATCCATAATCTTTCAGATCTTCATATAATCTTGGTTTTAAACCGGCTAATATGAGGCCGTTGGCCCTCTCGACTTGTCCATTTACTTGTGGATGAGTGACTAATGCGTAGTCTATGCTGAATCCGCAATCTTGTGCCCAGCTTTTGAATTCATTAGCTGTGAAAGGCGATCTTAGATCTGTGATTATTCTGTTTGGCATTCCAAATCTGTGCATGATTTCTTGGATGAATTCTTGGGCTTTGGCTGAACTGTATTTTACCAAAGATTTGTATTCAATCCACTTAGTGAATTTATCAATTGCCACAAAGATGTATTCGAATCCCCCTTTAGATTTCTTGAGTGGTCCGACTTGGTCAAGTCCCCAGCATGAAAATGGCCATGTAGGTGGTATGCAAATCAGATTGTGAGCTGGAACGTGTGCTTGTCTTGCGAACATCTAGCAGTTTTTGCAGTGTCTGACCAATTCTTCGGCGTCTTTTAGTGCAGTTGGCCAATAGAATCCTGATCGGAATGTTTTTCTGACTAGTGTTCTTGAAGATGCGTGATTTCCGCAGCATCCAGAGTGCATTTTTAGTAATATTTCCTTTCCTTCTGATGTTGGAACGCATTTTAATAGTACTCCTGATGATGCTGCTCTTTTGTAGAGATTATTCCCTACTAGGGCGTAGTTCTTGCTTCTTCTGATGACCTGAGTTGCTTCTGTTTTATTGTCTAGTAGTTTCTTTTCTCTAATGTAATCTATGAATACTTGCATCCACGTTGTGTTGTGCGAGTCGATTGTCAAAACTTGTTCTTGTTCTGACTTGTTTTCGGGTGTTGCCTCGCCGGTTCTTTTGATTGAAGGCTTGGTTAGCTCTTTGACAAAGACCCCAACTGGCACTTTTGCTCTGTTCGAGCCGAGTTTGGCTAGTACATCTCTGCTGCAACATTTGAGTCTCGTAATATATGATGAATTTCTAAGCCTTGAAAATTTTTCTCGAGTTTCCGTATTTCTGCACAGTAAGCATCTATGTTTTCTTTGGTGCAATCCCAATCTTTATTTACTTGATTAACAACTACCGCCGAGTCTCCATAGATGAGTAGTCTTTTGATTCCTAGTGATGTTGCGACTTGTGGTTCATGAATAAGGGCTTCATACTCTGCTTCATTGTTAGTGGCTTGCCATAGAATTTGTAGCACGTATTTGAGTTGTTTTCCATCTGGTGCAATGAGTACTCCAGCTCCTGCCCCTCCTAGTTTTAAAGATCCATTGAAGTACATTTTTCAATGGTCTAGGATGGCATCTGGAGTGGGTTGTTGTATCTCGGTCCATTCTGTGAAAGTCGGTCAGTGCCTGAGATTTGATTGCTTTTCTTGGAGTGAATTCTATTTTGAGTGCTCCGAGTTCTACTGCCCATTTTGAGATTCTTCCTGTTGAGTCCCGATTTCTCAAGATATCGTTGAGCGGAAAATCTGTTACGACACTGATTTTGTGTGCTTCAAAATAGTGCCTGAGCTTCCTTGATGTTATCAGGATTGCGTAGAGTAGTTTTTGTACGTGAGGGTATCTGACTTTTGATACTGTGAGTACTTCGCTGATGTAATAGACTGGCCTTTGGACTTTGTAGATGTGTCCTTGTTCTTCTCTTTCGACTACAATGGCGGTGCTTACTACTGACGTAGTCGCCGTGATAAAGCATGAGATCTTCTCCTTTCTTGGGTGGTACTAATACTGGAGATGTGCTGATATATGCTTTTAGTTTGTCGAAAGCTTCTTGTGCTTCCTCATTCCAGGTGAATTTGTTCGTCTTCTTTAGTAGTTTAAAGAAGGGTAAACCTTTTTCTCCGAGTCTTGAAATAAATCTGTTGAGAGCGGCCATGCAACCTGTTAATTTTTGTAGATCTCTTATATCTGCAGGCGGGCCCATATCAGTTATTGCCTTGATTTGTTTTGTGCTTGCTTCGATTCCTCTCTGACTGACTAGAAATCTGAGTAGTTGTCCTGACGATACGCCAAATACGCACTTGTTTGGATTGAGTTTCCACTTCCATCTTTTGAGGTTGTCAAAAGTTTGTTGTAGATCTTCTATTAGCGAGTCTGGGTTCTTTGTTTTGACGACGACGTCATCCACATATGCTTCCGCGTTCTTTTCGATTTGGTCTCCCAAACAAGTCTGGATTGCCCTTTGATAGGTTGCTCTTGCATTTTTTAGTCCGAAGGACATTGTTTTGTAACAATATGCTCCGAATGGGGTGATGAAAGAAGTCTTGCTTTGGTCTTCTTCTTTTAGTGCAATTTGATGATAGCCTGAGTAGCAATCTAGAAAAGATAATAGAGCTGCTCCTGCCGTTGAATCCACTATTTGATCAATTCTTGGTAATCCGAACGGATCTTTTGGACAATGCTTGTTGAGGTCAGTGTAGTCGACGCACATACGCTATTCATCTGTGTTCTTTTTGTGTACCAGGACTGGGTTGGCCACCCAATCTGGATGTAAGATCTCCCTTATGAAGCCAGTTGCCAATAATTTGGCTATTTCTTTCTTTATTGCTTCTTTCTTGTCAGGTGAAAAACATCGTAGTCTCTGTTTGATTGGTCTTGCCCCTTTGTTAACTTCTATTTTGTGCTCAGCCAACTCCCTTGGGACTCCTGGCATATCAGCTGGTTTCCAAGCAAATATGTCATTGTTGTCCCGTAAGAAGTTGGTGAGCGCGAGTTCCTATTTGATAGGTAGATGAGCATTGATAGTGGCTGTTTTGGATAGGTCACCAGTCCCTAGATCAATCTTTTTGGTACCTTCTCCTTCGGCTGTGGTGAGGGTGACTTGTTTTTTGGCAGAAATTTCTAATTCTTCTATTCTTACTTCGGCTGTTGCCGAGTTGATTTCTTCTTGTACTTTTGAAGATATCTGTATAGCTTGTACATCACACTCGTAGGCACGTTTCAGGTCTCCTCTGAGAGAGAGTACTCCGTGTGGTCCTGGCATCTTGAGTAGTAAGTGAGGATAATGTGGGATAGCCAGGAATTTTGCCAACGCTGGTCTCCCTAATATTGCATGATAAGATGATTTGAAATCTACAACCTCAAATTTGATGAGTTCTGTCCGATAATTTGTTGGGGTTCCAAATGTTACCGGCAGAGTTATTTGTCCGAGGGGCATTGCTGGCCTCCCGGGTACTATTCCATAGAAAGGTACACTTGTTGGTGTAATCATTTTTGAAAATTCTAGCCCCATTTTCTTTAGAGTATCTGCGAAAATGATGTTGAGCCCTGCTCCTCCATCAATGAGTACTTTGGTTACTGTTATGGCTGCGATCGTTGGTCCGAGTACTAGTGGATATAGCCTTGCGTTTCCGACACTTGTCCATTGATCTTCTCGTGAAAACTAGATTGGATATTGAGACCAGTTTAGATATCGTGGAACAGCTGGTTCTGCTGCCATGATTGTTCTCCATGCCAGTTTATCTTCTTGCTTGCTTCTAGACCCTGGTACTCCCGAGAATATTATCGCTACCGTTGCTCTTGGATTTTGAAATCCGTTGTCTGATGGGTTGTTATCTTCTTCTTTCTTTTCTCTGTTTTCTTCTTTTTTCCTGTTTGTCTATCTTCATATATTTTTCTTGGAATATTTGGCATTCGCCCATTGGGTGAATTCTGTTGGATGATAGATGCATTTCATCTTCTCAAGTTCTTCGAATTTTAAATTTGGGTAGAATTTCTTTCTTTCGGTTGCTTTGCTACCGTATTATCCGAATATCTTTTCTTATTGTGGTATTCTTGTGCATTTGTCCGAGTTGTTCCACCTTCCCGAGTTGTCTTGTCTCTCCGAGTTGTTTCTTCTATCTGTGTTGTTTCTCCCTGTCTTGGTTGTTTTACATTGCACGGAAATCTTTCCCATGTCTTTTCTTCTGCTGTAATCATCTTTTTCGATTTGTTTTCTTGAACTCGTCGTTTGTTTGTGGGTTTTCCTTGCAAAAATCATGGAACATCCATCTTACTTTTAATCCATATGAGAATGCTTCAATTACTTCCCTTTCGGTAATATCATGCACTTGTGCCCTCAGTTCTCCAAATCTTCTGTAGAAATGTCTGAGGCTTTCTCCTTGATTTTGTTTTAAACCTTTCAACTCAGCTTGTGTTATTGGGTGTATGAGTATTCCTGTGAAATTTTCACAAAAAACCTTCTGAAGATCCCCCATGTTTTGATTGATCCTGGGCGTAACTTGTCAAACCATTGTAGTGGTGGAGTTTCAAGTGCCATTAGAAAAATAGTGCCCTAATGTCGTCATCTCCCCCAGCTAATTCTATTGATTGAGAATAGATTCTGAGCCATTGCATTGGTTATGTCTTGCCGTCGTATTTTGAGTGGTTTGACGGCTTAAATTTGTGAGGCAGCTTGACAGTGAGTAGCCTTCCCGCGAAGCAGGGGAATCTATCGGGTACTTTTTCTGGTTTGTAGTCGGAATCCGCCTGGCTGTTATATCTTGAAATAGACCTGGGAGGGCTTCGGGGGTTCGTTGGTAGTCTATCACGGTTTTCCCCTGTTCTCTCAGCCCAATCATGACGCGGTTGTGTTCTTCTGCTTTGTTTTGGAACGGATAGCCTTTCGAATGCGGAAACTCTCCGACTTCTTTGACTTGTCTGCTCGGATGGTACTCGACGAGGAGGTATTCGGTCGTCTTGTATCCTTTGTGCAGTTGTTCTAAGGAGGCTTCTGAGCCTAGCTTGTTCTTCACTTGGTCGTTGTATTGCGTCGATTTCATCGATTAGCTCTTGTATCTTATCGATGGGGTCTAATCTGGCCCTTGCTGTGGCTCGCCTCTCTTCGGCTTCTTTTTCGGCTCTTCTTTCATTGTACTCGGCTAGTTCTTCTTCATATTTACGCCACGCTTCCCTGCGTTCCTGTACTCGATTCCTCCTTCCTCCTCTCTTCTTGTTTCTTCTTTCTCTTGCTGCCTTTTGGCTTTCTGTTTCTCCATCCCTGGTCACAGAGTTGGGTGGGATATCGGCTTCTGATTCTTCTGATGACCTGTAGTCGGGTTGGACTGGTGGTACCAGGGGTTGTCTGATCATGTAGATTTCTTTGTGTATATCGAGCGAGTAGTCGGATCCATCCTCATCTAATGATCTTCCATATTGAAAAGGGAGGGGAATTGAGTACTTATCTTGTTCTGGAGTTATGTCATTAGATTCCATTGTGCATTGGATGATGTCCTGGTACGTCCATGCAGTATTGCTGAGGCGAAATAGAAAGAAATCAGCGTGTTTCGAGTACTTGGTTCTGGAACTTCTTCTTCCGTCAGCTCGAGCTTCAAAAAAATTCCAGATATCTCCGGCTCTGTTTCCGGAAGAAGTCGGCCGTGGAGAGATCCGTGGTCGTCCGCTTCACAGATCCAGCTTCCGAAGATGAAGGATGATCCTTTCGGAAAAAACATCGTGCGTAGGTCCGCTGAGCCCTTGACGCTGAATTCGCTGAGAGCCCCTACCTGGCGCGCCAGCTGTCGGTGTTTAGCCACCGATAGCCTGCCACGGGGTTCCCGTAGTAGTTGATTCGGGTCTCGGTAAATACTAGAACTCGACGGTTTGCGCAAGTGACACTCGGTTTATCCTGGTTCGAGCCCTCATCAAGTAAAAGCTCTACTCCAGTGGCCTTGGCCTTTTGCGTTGGATTGATCTATGATCGTGTGTTGTTGTCGCTTGTTACAAAGAGGGCGCTCTGGCTCCTTTTTATGAGGGAAAGGAACCAGAGCTTTGGTTCTAATCCTAGTCGGACATAGTAGAGAGATTTCTGTCCCTATTACAGAAGTTACTTTCTAATCGTCTAACTAGGACAGGACGTTTTCTACTTGGAATCGGTCCTCTTGCCTCTGTCTTGTGGGTCGTCCGAATGGTAGTTATGTTTGTTAGGGAACCGTCTTGGTCCCGCATCGACAGGCGTGACGATCCCATTAAGTCCTATGTATTCCACCTCCCGTTTATAGGCACAGTAAGATTTGTATACAAAGAAAGGGCGAGCTATATCCTCAAACTTCCCTAGTATATCCTGTATGAGTAGATATAATGCTAACCTTAGCGATGACTACTAAGTATAATTGCACTAACCATAATATGCATTGGCATGTAGCTAGGAATAACTTAGGAATATCTCTTGATGTTCTACTAGTAACCCTAATTATATAGATAGGAGTCTATCTATTTACGCTGATGATTTATACTTATCTTTATCATTTATCTTGTGACTTACCCCTGCATTGAGTAGCGAGGACATGCTATGCCTATCCATTACACTATAGGTCATTCAGCTACCTTAAACACACACCAGCAGACCTTCCCATGGGAAAAATATAAATGAGAACCTGGTAATACTCTAGATAAAATGCTACAATAGTATTCGATCCATGCGCTTGCGGATACTCAGTTTATATGTCTACTATTTGTATGATTTAATACCACACTCCTGATGTCATAGCTGGGGGTGACAACTCAGCGCTTTAGTGGCGATGCTAAGATATGCGCACCAGCATTTTTGGCACCGTTACTGAGGAGAAGTTTTATATCTATTTTCATAGTGATGTTAAGGAGTGTCAACATCCTACCATCAACCTTGCTTCTTTCTATGTTATCTCTGTCAAGGAATCTGCTTCTCGTCCTTTCTTTCGAGGATATTGGTTTTTTGACCGCCCTTTTGAATAATTCGTTCGTCCTTGGATTTTCGTTGCAGAAGTCTATGAACTATCATTTTGAAAGAATGTTATCTCTGAATGCCTCTATTACTTCTCTATTAGTGATGTCATGCACTTGTGCCCTTATTTCGCCAAATCTTCTATAGAATTCTCTGAGATTTTCATTCGTTTGCTGTTGTAGACCTTTCAGTTCCACAGGTATTATCAGGTGGGTTATTATCCCTATGAAGTGATCACAAAAAGCTCTTTATAGGTCTTCCCAGAATCTGATGGACCCAGGCCACAATTTGTCAAACCATTATAGAGGCATGGATTCTAGTGCCATTGGAAAAAATAATGCTTTGATATTATTGTTTCCTCCTGCTAGCTCTACTGATTGAGAGTATACCCTGAGCCACTGCCTGGGTTCTATCTTTCCATCATACTTCGAGTGATTTGAAGGTTTAAACTTGTGGGGTAGTTTTATGGCTTGTAATCTTCCTGCAAAGTAAGGAAATCAATCATAGGGTTCTTTGTTCCTGTAATACATTCTGTTGTATTTTTCTTCTCTTCGGTAATATGGAGCTGGGGTTCTTCTTGGTTCGGATCTGACTTCCCTGAAGTTTGATTCTCCTTGTCCCTCTTCTTTTTCTATTATTTCTGTCTGCCCTGTCATCTGTTTCGTAATCGCGTGCTGACTTCTTTGAGGTATTCTTTGTGCTTCCGGCCTTTCGTTAATATTGCTGCTTCCTTGTCGTTCTAGTCGTTCAAAAGCTGACCTCCTAGGAGGGTGTTGATCCTGGGTTCTTTCTCTGTATTGCTAGCTTTGTTTTTATTGCCTTTCTTTCTTGCTCCTTTTTATTGAGTTCTTCTAGTCCCTTGGTGAGTGCTTGAATCTTACTTCTTCCTCCTTCCTTTTGTTGAACTCCATCAAATCTGTTTTGTATTTGTTCTAGACTTGCTTTTTTAGGATCGCTCGAGTTCTTCTTTCATGCTTTATCTTGTTTCTTTTGATTCTAGGTTGTTTTTGATCTTTGTTTTCGTTAGTATCTGTATCTTCATCTGAAGGGATGTTGGATTTTGATTCGTCTGATGGCCTTTTGTCGGGTATCGTGGGTGGTTCATATATAGAGTCCTCTGAGTTCTTTTGTATTTGAGTTGTTTCTTGTCTTCTTCAAAGGTTTCGCTGATCGGGCTGCTAAATTCTTTTCCCTCCTAGGATGGGAGTTCTTCGTAATACTCATGGAGATCTGAAGAGTTGGAGAAGGAAGAGCCCGGCTATTGGCAGTGCTTAACTCACATCTTATACTATCAACATATATACAAAAGAGAGATGAAACACCACCATAACTAGAATATAGGGTCTATACACTAACAAATTCTACAGTTTTAGTGAGTACACATGTTTTGCAAGTCAATTATGAAAGAACATCAAAGATGGGCCAAAAGTATATCAAAAATCCAAAAGATCCGGCCCAAGAACAAAAGCAATTCCAAAGGAACTCATATCTGTTGACGGTCACTAATATCAATTATAACCCATCAATTATCATCAAACTTGACATGAAATGAACCACAGAGCATAGATATAGGGTTTTGATCTAACGAGTTCCACGAGTTTTGGTGAATCTATGTGTCTACAGGTACATACTGGAAAAGCTATCAAAGTTGATCAATATGACAGTATAAAAGTATCTCAAATGATGGATTAGAATACACCATTGCGACGGGCTCGTCGAGACGATCGAAACGAACATATCATTTGCCATGTTTGGAGTCCCTGATGAAAAGATATCGCACACAGAAGCGGCACTGCTTGCGGGGAAGGATCTAGAAGAGACCAGAAACCACCCCGCGGAAGGTGGGACCCACCTGTCACAGGGGGAGACCGGCCGGTCCCACCCCCGGACCGGTCGGTCTGGCATTTTGGTCATTTTGGCCCAGCTTTGGCCCACGGGATCCACCGCCTTTGAGGAAGAATCTCAGCCGCCCGCCGATGTCGGTTTGATCCAAGGGCTCACGTTAATCGCTCGGGTCTATAAAAGTAGCCCCTGCACCCCGGGGGAGGCATCCCCCAAAACCCTAATTCATTATTCGTTGGGATCCATTTGAGAGGCGTCCCTTGAAAGGATCATACTCTCGTGGAGATCAACACACCAGGGAGATTAGGGCTAGACTCTTCAATGTAATAGTTGAGTAACTTGAGAGCTAGGGTTGAGAGGCTTCGTTCCGGATCTCGCCGTGGAGCCTTGGAGGTCTGGTATATCCTTTTATCTTATCTTTGCAACACTGATGCTTTAGTATATTTATCTTCTCTATTTACTTCTATGCCTTATTTGTATGGTTAGTGTAGTTATTGTATCTTAGCATAGGATCTCCGCCTGTATTAGGTGCTCTAGTTATTACGTGTAGCTAGAGTAGTAATCGATAGTGTAGACATGGTGTCTAGGCTATAGGTTACCTGAGGTTGCGCCCAATTCTTACGGTTAGTTATGGTAGCCCATAGGGGTGACAGCTCTATGTGGCCTTCGTATTCCACCACGTCGGGATTGGTGTTTCGTAGGGCTTTTGGCAGCCTTCCCCAACTACCTTCTTCCCAGCCTTATTCGAGAGTTGGAAAGGTACTGCTGCCCCGAAGTGCTATGGTGTGTGCTATACTTATCCATGCATTAGTTACATTCTAGTGTCAACTAGAATAGAACCCAATTAATAGAGAAGTACATAGGAACCTTGAACTCTCCCTTAGTCCTCTCAAGTTAGTTGACTATATATTATAGGATTCTCCTCTGTGTGTGATATTGTGCATAACTCTTATCATTTACCACTTACCCCTGCTTAGGTCTAGTTGGTATACTAGTTAGTAGATACATGATGGTGAATTATCAATATCTTTAGCCATTGTTTCCTAGTGGTAAAATATAAATGACAACCTGGTAATACTCTAGTTAAAATGCTACAATGGTATTTGATCTGTGCGCTTGCGGATACTATTTCTATATTCTAAATGGTGGCATGATTTAATATCACACCTCTTGGTGTTATTGCCGGGGATGACAATTTGGCATTCTAGTAGCGATGCTATGCCCACAAGCATTTTTAGCGCCGTTACTAGAGATAACATTAAGAGGTGTCAACAATATCCATCTGTACAATTGGGCCGAGCACCACACGTGGCAAGCATCCAGGCCCAACCAGCAACCGACAAGAGAAAGGCGGTGGCCAGCTGAGGCTCCCCTGGTGCGCCCGCACCCCCAGCACCGCCTCTCGGGCCTATCCTTCTCTGGCGGTTCATTTAGGCGGTTCCAAGGTCGGTTGCATAGGGAGTTACTGCTGTCCAGGCCAGAACCGACCTCCAGCAACTATAAAAGGACCCCCACCCTCTCTCAAAGCAACACAACACAATTGGAGAAGAAGAAGAGGGCCAAGTTTTAATTCCATCCTAACTTAGTTTAGTGTAGAGAGTGAGCGAGAGAAAGTAGAGAAGAGGTTCGGGCATGTCTGCCATCTCTCGTCTTAGACTCGGTGTCTCCGGGTTGAGGAGGCGGAGTGCCGGGTGTATCGGCTCCCTCTCGACGTGTACCTCTACGGCCGTATACTACTTGGAGTATAAGGTCAGTGTTCGACTACGGTGGTGAGTCTCTATTTCGTGTTTGTTTGTGCATTACATTCTTGCGGGTTCGTTATTCGTTACTTGCCTTAGTAGCGAATGTTCTAGTAGAGGACTCCTGATAAAGACGGATGTTCTTAGCTAACGCTAGAATAGTAATCGATAAAGTAAATGTGGTGTCTAATTTATGGGTTACCTCGTTTGCCTCACACTTTATGGGTGAGGGGTAGGTGTTAGGTGGTGACAGCCCTAGCATCCTTTGTATTCCCCCACGTTCGGATGTGGCGTAGAGTTATAGGCCGGCATCACCTAGCAGACTAGGTGCGATCCGGTGCCCGAAGCAAGAGTGTAGTAAGCGAGATTATCTTCGTGTGGAGAACCTAAACTGTAGAAAAACCTCACTACCCAAGTTATCCTTCCTTCGACCCTCCAGGGAGGACTAGGTCTTCCCAGAATCTGATGGACCCAGGCCACAATTTGTCAAACCATTATAGAGGCATGGATTCTAGTGCCATTGGAAAAAATAATGCTTTGATATTATTGTTTCCTCCTGCTAGCTCTACTGATTGAGAGTATACCCTGAGCCACTTTGCCTGGGTTCTATCTTTCCATCATACTTCGAGTGATTTGAAGGTTTAAACTTGTGGGGTAGTTTTATGGCTTGTAATCTTCCCCGCAAAAGTAAGGAAATCAATCATAGGGTTCTTTGTTCCTGTAATACATTCTGTTGTATTTTTCTTCTCTTCGGTAATATGGAGTCGGGTTCTTCTTGGTTCGGATCTGACTTCCCTGAAGTTTGATTCTCCTTGTCCCTCTTCTTTTCTATTATTATTTCTGTGCCCCATCATCTGTTTCGTGTCGCGTGCTGACTTCTTTGAGGTATTCTTTGTGCTTCCGGCCTTTCGTTAATATTGCTGCTTCCTTGTCGTTCTAGTCGTTCAAAAGCTGACCTCCTAGGAGGGTGTTGATCCCGGTTCTTTCTCTGTATTGCTAGCTTTGTTTTTATTGCCTTTCTTTCTTGCTCCTTTTTTATTGAGTTCTTCTAGTCCCTTGGTGAGTGCTTGAATCTTACTTCTTCCTCCTTCCTTTTGTTGAACTCCATCAAATCTGTTTTGTATTTGTTCTAGACTTGCTTTTTAGGATCGCTCGAGTTCTTCTTTCATGCTTTATCTTGTTTCTTTTGATTCTAGGTTGTTTTTGATCTTTGTTTTCGTTAGTATCTGTATCTTCATCTGAAGGGATGTTGGATTTTGATTCGTCGATGGCCTTTTGTCGGGTATCGTGGGTGGTTCATATATAGAGTCCTCTGAGTTCTTTTGTATTTGAGTTGTTTCTTGTCTTCTTCAAAGGTTTCGCTGATCGGGCTGCTAAATTCTTTTCCCTCCTAGGATGGGAGTTCTTCGTAATACTCATGGAGATCTGAAGAGTTGGAGAAGGAAGAGCCCGGCTATTGGCAGTGCTTAACTCACATCTTATACTATCAACATATATACAAAAGAGAGATGAAACACCACCATAACTAGAATATAGGGTCTATACACTAACAAATTCTACAGTTTTAGTGAGTACACATGTTTTGCAAGTCAATTATGAAAGAACATCAAAGATGGGCCAAAAGTATATCAAAAATCCAAAAGATCCGGCCCAAGAACAAAAGCAATTCCAAAGGAACTCATATCTGTTGACGGTCACTAATATCAATTATAACCCATCAATTATCATCAAACTTGACATGAAATGAACCACAGAGCATAGATATAGGGTTTTGATCTAACGAGTTCCACGAGTTTTGGTGAATCTATGTGTCTACAGTACATACTTTGGAAAAGCTATCAAAGTTGATCAATATGACAGTATAAAAGTATCTCAAATGATGGATTAGAATACACCATTGCGACGGGCTCGTCGAGACGATCGAAACGAACATATCATTTGCCATGTTTGGAGTCCCGGATGAAAAGATATCGCACCTGGAAGCGGCACCTGCGCAGGAAGGATCTAGAAGAGACCAAAAACCACCCCGCGGAAGGTGGGACCCACCTGTCACAGGGGGAGACCGGCCGGTCCCACCCCCGGACCGGTCGGTCTGGCATTTTGGTCATTTTGGCCCAGCTTTGGCCCACGGGATCCACCGCCTTTGAGGAAGAATCTCAGCCGCCCGCCGATGTCGGTTTGATCCAAGGGCTCACGTTAATCGCTCGGGTCTATAAAAGTAGCCCCAGACCCCAGGGGGAGGCATCCCCTGGAAACCCTAATTCATTATTCGTTGGGATCCATTTGAGAGGCGTCCCTTGAAAGGATCATACTCTCGTGGAGATCAACACACCAGGGAGATTAGGGCTAGACTCTTCAATGTAATAGTTGAGTAACTTGAGAGCTAGGGTTGAGAGGCTTCGTTCCGGATCTCGCCGTGGAGCCTTGGAGGTCTGGTATATCCTTTTATCTTATCTTTGCAACACTGATGCTTTAGTATATTTATCTTCTCTATTTACTTCTATGCCTTATTTGTATGGTTAGTGTAGTTATTGTATCTTAGCATAGGATCTCCGCTTTGTATTAGGTGCTCTAGTTATTACGTGTAGCTAGAGTAGTAATCGATAGTGTAGACATGGTGTCTAGGCTATAGGTTACCTGAGGTTGCGCCCAATTCTTACGGTTAGTTGTGGTAGCCCATAGGGGTGACAGCTCTATGTGGCCTTCGTATTCCACCACGTCGGGATTGGTGTTTCGTAGGGCTTTTGGCAGCCTTCCCCAACTACCTTCTTCCCAGTCTTATTCGAGAGTTGGAAAGGTACTGCTGCCCCGAAGTGCTATGGTGTGTGCTATACTTATCCATGCATTAGTTACATTCTAGTGTCAACTAGAATAGAACCCAAGTAATAGAGAAGTACATAGGAACCTTGAACTCTCCCTTAGTCCTCTCAAGTTAGTTGACTATATATTATAGGATTCTCCTCTGTGTGTGATATTGTGCATAACTCTTATCATTTACCACTTACCGCTGCTTAGGTCTAGTTGGTATACTAGTTAGTAGATACATGATAGTGAATTATCAATATCTTTAGCCATTATTTCCTAGTGGTAAAATATAAATGACAACCCGGTAATACTCTAGTTAAAATGCTACAATGGTATTTGATCCAGGCGCTATTGATACTATTTCTATATTCTAAATGGTGGCATGATTTAATACCACACCTCTTGGTGTTATTGCCGGGGATGACAACTTGGCATTCTAGTAGCGATGCTATGCCCACAAGCATTTTTAGCGCCGTTACTAGAGATAACATTAAGAGGTGTCAACAAACATTTTTTGGCGCCGCCGTTCGGGAAACAATTGGCGTAAAGATTTTGATATTGATCTTGATATCTGCTAACCTAGTCTACCACTAGCTTTAGTAGGATTACCCTTGTGTTTGTTGAGTTGTGGAATAAGCAGGGGAAATTAATGGTTTAACCTTTTGGCGAATTTCCACAATAACAAGACAAGGGAGGTATTAAAGAATCCAGGGTGCCTGAACATTCATGATTCATCAACATTGGAACCCTGCCATCTCACAGGTATGTATAGACTTGTATATACTATTCTAACCCTGTGTAGATTGGAGAAAAAGATCTTCGTCACAAGAATTCAAATGATATCGCGTGTGACGAACAAGGATGCTGCACAACTCACGAATTCTATTGTGAGTCATGGTATGGTAAGTATGATCAAGAAAGGTGAGATAGTCTTGCTCATGGACTCTAAACTTAATGAGTACTACTCCATACTCATATTAGTTGACGTTTTGGACAAGGTTTGAGTTAAACATTGGGAACATAAACTAGCAATAACTTTTAAAATATTTAGTTTGAAAAGATGAAACTTATATGTATAGATTCACCTTGAAGCCTATTTTTATAAAAGTAATTTTATTTTTATTTTTTCTTATATATTTTAATAAAAAATGATGGATAAAGTTAGATCTTGGAGAACGTGTCCTTGTCCAAAACGTCAACTAATATGAATATGGAGGGAGTAGTTATCATGTTGCATGTGACTGCATGTTTGCTTTGAACAATCCATGCATCCACTCTATCTCATATCAAATTCATAGCATGTTTAGTTCCTTGCACACATGCATAGCACTTGCATCTCTACTTAAAAAAATAATAAAAAAACTATTCTCACCATACATGATCATGCTTTCATCTCTGTTTGAGTAAATCACTATGTGCTCGCATGCTACCTTTGTTTGCTATAGTATGCTTTAGTTTGGAAGTTCTCGACATACTTCTATAGGCTTTTTAAATTAAGCGTGGTGCTTAGGTTAAAATGCCTTCTTTAGTCAAATTAGATATGGAGTCTAGTTTGATTATTGAACTAAGGAGTGCTTGTTAGACATAGGTTATATTTGTTGGACTAACCCCCCAGAGAAAGCTCACAAATACAATGCTGGATAAGTCCCGAGATGAACTCACATCGAGAGATGAATCAAGGCTTATGATGAAGTCCAATAGCTTTACGCAAAAAAGAAGAACAACTCATCATTCATAGAAGAACTGTAAGTATCAAAGTTTATCTTTTGCTACAAAGTTACCTTTGCCTTGAACCATGTAAGAATGCAGTAAACAAATACAAACATGATAAATAAAATCTATGCTAAAAGTGATCCTGAAACCATCTTTTCATTAGCATAGATAAAAATGGACAACAACCCATGTTTTAAATTTGTTGCAATCCTTCGGGTATGTGTTCATTAACATCCTTGCAGGAAAGAAAGAATAAATATCTGTTCATGGTTTGAAACAAAAAGGAAGGATAACAAGTGTATAGAAAGAACCAAGATAGAAAGAAATCAATGTGAGAACACTTCAACACTTTCTACACTTCACCATGATAGTGGACCAATCACCCTGCAAGACAAAAGGGACCTCCAGGCCAGTAAGAGTAGATTGACAGCTCATTCCATTGGCCAGTCAACCAACCCTTTGGGCTCTGCCGCAGTTCACCATCCCAAGCATGTTTGCATATAAGTCAAAGGAACAGAAGGCAAGTTTGTGGTTGGCTAAGGAACATGACATGGATCATTGAGATAGAATTGGAGTGACCCTGACTCTATGTCTTCAAGTGAGGAAAGCGATGACAAGCAGGATGCAACTTTCTCTATATGGGACAAACTGATGCCTGCTCTCATCATCATCTTCAAAGACACTCAAATGCCGACAGCAAAGACCAGGATGACAAGATCCCACTACGTCACAAGTGTGCATCCCTGTATCAATAAACATTAGTCATCAATGGTGGTATGTCGATGGTGTCTCCAAAGACTATAAGCAATCATGGACATAGGATGACACAAATAAGTCATTGGAGATGAAGCTCCCATGCAGAGTACCAATAGAGTTCTTTCCGTGACCATCAAGATAGCTGGTGTATCATCAAAGAAGAATAAACTTTTCACCCGCTGTTAGAAGACAAAGAAAAGGAGGAACTCAAGTTTGCAGCTCCAATAGACATCAACTCATCAACCCAAAATCAGTGAAGATCAAAAAAAGATTGATAGAAGAAAATGCAACCGTCTGCGTTCTCATCTCCTGGATCAGATGGTGCAAAATAGGTCAAGATGAATATTGTCAACGAGGAGCCTCGATCAACGAAACACTAAAGGAATCAACCTCAAAAGAACAAGATGGATGAACAAGGAGGATGAACCTGTCCAACCAATATCAAGTCCAAGATCCTAATAAGTTTGGCACGAGAAGGTATGATCATCTAGTCCTTCATCTCCATCATCAAACGAGGCATTCATCCCAGAAACCTACAAAGGAGAAGTCTGGATCGGCAGACTTAAAAACCACCGAACCTCCACCGAAAGGTAAGTCGGTAGTTATCTATATTTACTTCCTTGCATTGCATTAATTATTGTTTTAGCATGTTTACTTTTCTGCACTAGCATTGCATCAACAAAAGAAAAAAAAGGGAAAAAATATAATACATCCATTTTGCATCTAAAAACTCAAAGCCCCATGTGACATCCCTATAGTGCAAACTAAAGGAGTGTTCACTGTGGTGGCCTAAAAATAAAAAAAAAAAAGTAGCATGCATATTTCCTTTCTATTCGATAAAAAGAAAATCTAAAAATAATTATTGAGCATCATGCGGCACTGTATGAACTGTAATAACCTTTGAAAACCTCTCACAACAACCAGTCCACGAAACGACTAACCACTAACTGTTTATCCTAATCCGTTCCACGAGTTTTGGTGTTTTGTGAGATGTTTGCTCCAGGATGACTCTAAGAGCTAGCCACCTAGGAACCATCATCTACATCACTCGAAGTACACCTTCCCTACACACAGCTAATCACTGTGTGGAGGAAGCAACTTCTTGTTGGATGAGATTGAGGTTCCCGGCTACACCAGCTCTTACAAGCATGAGCTCCATCGAGAGGGTTGCTCAGTTTCAATGCTCAACCACGACAACAACCAGCTTGGGGGAAGGCATCCCCTAGGTACCCAGGTAAGTGTACCTACGCGATTATTGAGTCAGTCATAAAAATAAAAAAATACCAAAAATATGTGGGCATATGAAGGTCCATGCTTTTTAGAGTCCTTAGAGTCTTTTGAGTTTTAGTATGAGTCTTGAAAAAATAAAAAAACTAAATAAAAATGTTTGTCAATAAAAAGGAAGCTCTTGAGATGATCTGAAATAATGATAAGCTGCTCTGTTACAACACCTCTAAAATACCTAGAGTTTAACAAAAGTTCTCCCAAGTTTTAGCTCCAACTGTTTTGACATGAGAATTTGCTCTGAGCCTAAAACTTGTGGGTTGCATATGCTTGAACTAAGTCTAGGTACCTGATTGATAAGATTGAGAAAATCTTAGCTGCTATCTATCTTGTTCTAAGTGACACTAGAGTTCTGGAGATTTACCTTTTGAAAAATACAAAAACATGATGAGTTCCTATATGACAAAGCTTACATTCCCACGAGCCAAAATATGATGAGATAGGCTAGTTAAACTTCCACATACATGCTGCTTGTCTTGCATTGAGTTTTGTCAACCTCTGTGACCCTGGTGAGAAATTTGTCATGCTCTTGAATCAAGATCCACCGCCATATGCACTACTCTACACTGGGGGTAGGCGCAATAACATGCCATTTCACCTACATCCATTCCAAAATGTTTTCTCCTACACTGGGAGAGAACACCAAAAATATTCCATTAGGTTAGCCACCCAATAAATGCTCCATGTTCCTGTTGTTATCTCTCCACATCCATCAATGCCAAAAGGAGTGCTATGAGCTATGCAAAAAGATATTTAAAAATAAGAAATAAGAGGGGAGAAGAAAAGAAAGATGGACAAGTGTCCCGTTGCAAAATAATGGGTATGTAGATGCTCAACTCCCTGAGAAAAAGAAAAAGAAAAAAAGATAGCTCATAACCTCTGGCCAGTTTTTCATTGTTCGAAAGGAGAGAAGCATCCAAGGAGCTGAGTAGAATTAGGTTCCACCATATATCCACCATATCCATCCACTTATACATCTTGATTTGACTGTATGACTCGTTTCTCCATGGATCCATTGTTTGACTCTACAACATATGCATTGCAAGTTTGCTCTTTCAGTTTTCTCCTTACCTATGAGCTCCACATAAGCCTTAGCTATAGGATGAAAAGAAAGGCAACTATCATCACTGCCTTGGTGAGAATCCACAAATACCACATATACTGAGAGATTTGAGAGTGTCATACATGGGAAGCTCTGAGTTTTATTTGAAATCCTCTAAAACCTCTAGAATGATAGTAGAGCGAAGAGCTTGAGACATAGTGCTTGGGTGAGATCTTTCTGTCTGTCAAGTACTCGAGGCCCAAGGAAGAGCTGATAAGCCCCATAGTTAAAGGTAACATGAGTAAGTTTGAAAGTCAGCTCGGTTATTGCTTAAGCTTGGAGGAGAATTTTTGTCTGAATGCAGATATACTTTTGAGTAGTTATGTCAAGGTTGTGATAATGCTCTAAGAATTATAAACATCTATATCTATTTCTAAGTTTAGCTTTGCTAAGGGACTAGCAAAGGTTAAGCTTGGGGGAACTTGTTGACGGTCACTAATATCAATTATAACCCATCAATTATCATCAAACTTGACATGAAATGAACCACAGAGCATAGATATAGGGTTTTGATCTAACGAGTTCCACGAGTTTTGGTGAATCTATGTGTCTACAGGTACATACTGGAAAAGCTATCAAAGTTGAGCAATATGACAGTATAAAAGTATCTCAAATGATGGATTAGAATACACCATTGCGACGGGCTCGTCGAGACGATCGAAACGGACATATCATTTGCCATGTTTGGAGTCCCGGATGAAAAGATATCGCACCTGGAAGCGGCACCTGCGCAGGAAGGATCTAGAAGAGACCAGAAACCACCCCGCGGAAGGTGGGACCCACCTGTCACAGGGGGAGACCGGCCGGTCCCACCCCCGGACCGGTCGGTCTGGCATTTTGGCCATTTTGGCCCAGCTTCGGCCCACGGGATCCACCGCCTTTGAGGAAGAATCTCAGCCGCCCGCTAATGTCGGTTTGATCCAATGGCTCACGTTAATCGCTCGGGTCTATAAAAGTAGCCCCAGACCCCAGGGGGAGGCATCCCCTGGAAACCCTAATTCATTATTCGTTGGGATCCATTTGCGAGGCGTCCCTTAAAAGGATCATACTCTCATGGAGATCAACACACCAGGGAGATTAGGGCTAGACTCTTCAATGTAATAGTTGAGTAACTTGAGAGCTAGGGTTGAGAGGCTTCGTTCCGGATCTCGCCGTGGAGCCTTGGAGGTCTGGTATATCTTTGTATCTTATCTTTGCAACACTTGTGCTTTAGTATATTTATCTTCTCTATTTACTTCTATGCCTTATTTGTATGGTTAGTCTAGTTATTGCATCTTAGCATAGGATCTCCGTCTGTATTAGGTGCTCTAGTTATTACGTGTAGCTAGAGTAGTAATCGATAGTGTAGACATGGTGTCTAGGCTTTAGGTTACCTGAGGTTGCGCCCAATTCTTACGGTTAGTTGTGGTAGCCCATAGGGGTGACAGCTCTATGTGGCCTTCGTATTCCACCACGTCGGGATTGGTGTTTCGTAGGGCTTTTGGCAGCCTTCCCCAACTACCTTCTTCCCCCAATTTTATTCGAGAGTTGGAAAGGTACTGCTGCCCCGAAGTGCTATGGTGTGTGCTATACTTATCCATGCATTAGTTACATTCTAGTGTCAACTAGAATAGAACCCAATTAATAGAGAAGTACATAGGAACCTTGAACTCTCCCTTAGTCCTCTCAAGTTAGTTGACTATATATTATAGGATTCTCCTACGTGTGTGATATTGTGCATAACTCTTATCATTTACCACTTACCCCCTTTAGGTCTAGTTGGTATACTAGTTAGTAGATACA
The DNA here is from genome assembly GCA_015844335.1 of Chrysopogon serrulatus. Classification (NCBI taxonomy): domain Eukaryota; kingdom Viridiplantae; phylum Streptophyta; class Magnoliopsida; order Poales; family Poaceae; genus Chrysopogon; species Chrysopogon serrulatus. Next base: position 899,739 of record JADLZL010002315.1, on the reverse strand, counting down.
TGATGGTGAATTATCAATATCTTTAGCCATTGTTTCCTAGTGGTAAAATATAAATGACAACCTTGGTAATACTCTAGTTAAAATGCTACAATGGTATTTGATCTGTAAAAACTTGCGGATACTATTTCTATATTCTAAATGGTGGCATGATTTAATATCACACCTCTTGGTGTTATTGCCGGGGATGACAACTTGGCATTCTAGTAGCGATGCTATGCCCACAAGCATTTTTAGCGCCGTTACTAGAGATAACATTAAGAGGTGTCAACAATATCCATCTGTACAATTGGGCCGAGCACCACACGTGGCAAGCATCCGGGCCCAACCAGCAAGAACCGAACAAGAGAAAGGCGGTGGCCACCGAGGCTCCTCCCCGGTGCCCCCACCCCCAAAGACCGCCTCTCGGGCCTATCCTTCTCTGGCGGTTCATTTAGGCGGTTCCAAGGTCGGTTGCATAGGGAGTTACTGCTGTCCAGGCCAGAACCGACCTCCAGCAACTATAAAAGGACCCCCACCCTCTCTCAAAGCAACACAACACAATTGGAGAAGAAGAAGAGGGCCAAGTTTTAATTCCATCCTAACTTAGTTTAGTGTAGAGAGTGAGCGAGAGAAAGTAGAGAAGAGGTTCGGGCATGTCTGCCATCTCTCGTCTTAGACTCGGTGTCTCCGGGTTGAGGAGGCGGAGTGCCGGGTGTATCGGCTCCCTCTCGACGTGTACCTCTACGGCCGTATACTACTTGGAGTATAAGGTCAGTGTTCGACTACGGTGGTGAGTCTCTATTTCGTGTTTGTTTGTGCATTACATTCTTGCGGGTTCGTTATTCGTTACTTGCCTTAGAATGTTCTAGTAGAGGACTCCTGATAAAGACGGATGTTCTTAGCTAACGCTAGAATAGTAATCGATAAAGTAAATGTGGTGTCTAATTTATGGGTTACCTCGTTTGCCTCACACTTTATGGGTGAGGGGTAGGTGTTAGGTGGTGACAGCCCTAGCATCCTTTGTATTCCCCCACGTTCGGATGTGGCGTAGAGTTATAGGCCGGCATCACCTAGCAGACTAGGTGCGATCCGGTGCCCGAAGCAAGAGTGTAGTAAGCGAGATTATCTTCGTGTGGAGAACCTAAACTGTAGAAAAACCTCACTACCCAAGTTATCCTTCCTTCGACCCTCCAGGGAGGACTAAGTGCAAAGACTAAGCATAGCCGTTCTTCGTGAAAATATGATACCCTGTCTATCACCGGGTGAAGTGCTACGACGGTACTTCCGTGCGCTTGCAGATTTGGCTGCTTTCGCTAAGAAATACCAACACCAGTCATGTCGCTACACAATTCTTTGTGGTTTCTTCATTAAGCATGTCCTCCTGGATTTGGGTGTTCGTGACCCTTGCCTTGTTTCTTTCGGAGTAGCATTCCTGTACGATGTTGGTTGTATTTCTTATCCGAAAGGGAAAGGAATTGTATTGTTACCTGCTATTTTTAGAGAAAATTTTGTCTCCTTTTCTGAGTCAGATTCATAACCTTTTTCTGGTTCTGGCTCGGAGTAGATGATCTCGGTGAGTTCAGCTTCTTCCATGATTTTGGCTTCTAGCTTGTCTTTTTTTGTCGAGAAGACGACCGTAGAGTTGTCCATTGTGGTCTACATTGTAGATCCACGATCTGAGCGAAGCTCATGTTGAAGTCGAGGTCCACCAAGCTCTCGAGAAAGAATTCATCGAAAGCCCCTACCTGGCGTGCCAACTATCGATGTTTTATCACCGATAACCTGTCAGGGGGTACCTGGCACAGTTCTGTTCGGATCTCGTCGAATCTAACAGAACTTGGTGGTTGGTACGTATAATAAGAACGACTTATACTGGTTCAGGCCCTTGGGTTGCTCGAGTAATTGCCCTAGTTCAGTTGGGTGTTGTTGATCGTATTGTGAGTATTGGTTTTATTTACAAGAGGTACCCTCAGCAGCCCTTTATAGTCCAGGTGCTGCTCAGGGTTCTTTCTGTGTCCTAGTCGGACTACAAGATAGAGTTCTAAACTCAATCTTGTCTTTTACTTTTTAATTAAACAAACGGATTTGCTCCGTATTCCTTTTAATATCATCTTCGATAAGAAACCCCTTGGCTCCCCCATCGACAACGTTGCAATAGATGTGTTACCTAGTGTTGTAATACCTTGTAATCTTGTACTTCCATATTGTATGACTGTGGTATCAACTGAATCTCTACTGTAATGTAACACTTAAATTATACTTAGTTCCCCAAAGAAAACGTTCCCCGCTAATAGTCTCCAACCATTATGCACCTAGAAAAATACACACAGAAATCCATCTTTATTAAAATCAAAGACTAATAATATATCCAAAACCAAATTCGATAGCCAGGATTCGATGTTTGATGTCTGCTTCTCACGTCTCCCTCACCTAGGCTTCTCACGCCGGCTTCTCCCGCACCGGCTTGACATGGTTGTGGAGACCAGAGAACAAATCACCAAACAACTGAAAAAAAAATATTACCGCAAAAAAAATAAGGACGGAACGGAGATGTCCGCTTTTCGCATCGCCGCCGCCGCCTGCTGCCCGTGAGGCACGCCGCCCAGATCGAGACATCGTCGCCGCCTGCTGCCCCGCCCGCCCCGCGACCAGCGACGTCGCCACGCCATCGCCAAGGCCTGCCTCGTGGCAACGCACGCCAAACGAAGACCGCCGCTCCCTGCCGTCAGATGAGGACGCCATCACCCAGAACCCTGAACCCCGGCATGGCGAGGCGCGCCGCCGCCCAGAACCTGCGTCGGACACGGCGGCCAGTGCGTTGGCGAGGTTAGGTCCCGCTTCCTCTTTCTCGCCGTCGCGCGGGCGAGTGCGACCTCCATTCCGCCTACCCGCAGAGGGGTGCCGCGGCCGCGCGGCCGCAATGCGGTGGCAGTGAAAATGGATAACGGCATTGGGGTTGTGGGGCTGCCGATCCCGACGCGATGGGGATGTTCAGGTCTTGTGGTTCGGCGGCAAGTATGTGCCCAAGTCGCTGACCACGCTCGCCACCGATGAGGAGTTCCAGGTAACGGCCGTAATGCTACCGCCTGCTCTCCTCTGTCTAGGACTTCGAATTTGCTTGTATTAGACTATCTCCAACAGATGAAAGGCAAAGCGCATACCCATTTGAGCATTTGCGTCCCGCGAGCACAGGAAAATGACGGACGCAAATCCTCCCATCTCCAACAGCCAGTACGCAAAAGAGAGAGCCCCGCGGCGACGCCGGCGGCGCCCAGCCCTACAGCGAGATGGTGACGCCCAGGGCCTCATGGCTGGCCCTCGGCGCCGTGGCCGCCCTGCGGCCGGGGGGGCGGATCAGGTGGCCCATGGCAGCCGGCCGCCCTTCCTCGCCCTCTCCCCATTGGCGGCACAAGGCCTCACCTGCGGATCGAACCTCGGCGTCCGCGCACGACCCACCCTGGCCTTCGAGCAGCGGCGGCGCCTCCTCCTCGGCTCGCTTGACCGCCATCGCTGCTAGGAGGAGAAGCGGAGGGGAGGGCGTCTCACCGCGGGCCCACGGCTCCAATTTGCGTCGCCCCGCCTCCGAGACTCTTTTTTGCCTCTCGACTCGGCCGGTAGGCAAAATGGGTATGCTGTTTGTGGCATCCGTTGGAGGCCGTTTTTCATACGCAAAACCACTGTGCAGTACCTTTTTTGCGTTTGCGTTTCATTGATGGAGTCAGTCTTAGTGAAATGGGATTTGATATTTATGGGGTCTCCGGGATCCATTCGTTGCTTTTATCTCTCACTGTGTTAGCACGAGTTTGCCATTTGGGCACCCTCGTTCAGTTGTGTTTAACTGGTACAAATTTCCACTGGTACAGAATGTCATTTATTAACTAGCGTCCATTACTGAGTAGTAGATTGCTGGAGCATACACATCATTCATGTTGTGGACTTCTCACTTCCGTTAAGGGCTCATGACGTAGCTGGGCTTTGAGTTTGGACACTATAGTTTGCATATCGTAGATTAATAGTACAATACAATGCTTGCAGCTGCGTTCACTTGAATTAGACTCTTGCATATAATTTGTATGCATAAAGCAACTACATGATCAGATATTTATAGATCGCATAGGACTGTCTTGCTGTCCACACCCTTTTAAGAACTGATACTTGGTTTCGAAAGGTTGTGAAGACGCATGCTGCCTTGATTTAAAAGTGTAAACTGGTCCTTACAACCTTGTGGTACATTAATCACAGTTTTGGTTTCGATCGCCTCAGTCACGCCTTTGTTAAGGTCGGTGATCTGTCCAAATAATATGAGCTCTCCCCTGGTTTTCAGCAAAAAAATTACTATGTAGCTACTGCACCAGAAAATCTTTTTGGTGAAAATTCAGCCAATGGGGGAATGGGGACCAATATGCTTTGAGTAATTGATTTTGACTTTGTCCTGATGAGCAATATGCCCTTTCTTGCACGCAGAATGAGCTGTTAATGAGTTATGTGCCGCAGTTGACTATACACATGGTTAGTGTAATTCCGCATTCCTATGATCAGGATTGCTTGTTTTACTTTTTAACAAATTTCATCTTCTGTTATATTTAGCCAGAGAGCACGCTGACAGCGAGGTGGAGTAGGACACGGCGTGTCATGCTCGAGGGCAGCACGACAAGGACGAGCTCGAGGGCGGCTCGGCGCGGCTGCCCGCATAGGCCACGAACGTGGATCCTCGAAGTGCCATTGTGCATGGTTCCAGGTCAGCAAGGTTGAGTTGGATCGGTGATGACCTCGGCGTGGTGCGGGATGGACGTTGCGGCACGCCGCAGCTCCTTGCACTGTTGGTGAACCGTGCCGCGACGGCTAGAAGCCTAGGGGGTGTGAGGCACTCATGACCAGGGTTTCCCCTTGGCTAGTGGCGCCATGGTGGGCCTGTGGGAGCATGTGGGCTGCAGCCTAGCTCGGCAGGGAGAGGGGCGATCGAGGAGGCTGTTGTGGGCCTTTCGGCTGGGTATGCAACTGGGTCGTGCGGGTGTCTGGGGAGGGAGCAAACGCTAGGGCTAAATAGAGGGAAAAATGGGGGGCCGTGCTAGCTACCGACGGGTCGGCACCCAGCACCCCGCCGACCCTCCGTCGCACCGTTCCGCTTCTGCCCAGTTGGCCCACTTGTGCGCTCGTCGGCCCATGCTTCATGGTTTCCCCGTAGCCTGCCCGTTCGTTCTGCCGCGCGTCGCTCCAACCACCCCCGCGCTTCTTTCACGTGATTGCCGGTTGCCGCGGAAGAAACAATAGCAGAGAAAGCTTCTTTCACGTGATTGCCAGGGAAGAAAAAATAGCAGAGAAAAAAATAGAAAAATGGTGTATAAAAGAGTTTGAACATAAGACCTATGACTCAATCAATAAAATCATTCGCTAACCACTACACCAAGTATATGATTGACACTTTATTATAAAAGCCTTATAATATAATAAAACGTATCAGATCTATTAAGTAATAAATTCTACTTGTACAAGAATAATATTCTTGAGAAAAATATACCATATGACATATCATGAAATATAAAATAATATTTTAATAAAATATATCATAGGACATCTCATAAAAAATTATATGTATTAGGAAAACAAGCTAGAAAAAAATGAGAAGGCAAAAATAAAAAAATCAAAAAGATTGAATAAAAAATAATGAATGCAAATAGTGAAACTAGAAATAAAATATAATATGGAATAAAAATGATTATAGAACATCTCACCTATACTATCTGAATATCCCAAAATAAATCAAAGAACGTCACATGTATACATTGCATCTATACTATATGAGAACCATGAAATATACTACAAACATATATCTCATGAAATTTATTACTAATCTCTGATCATTGTACCTTATGAAACGTTTTTATGTTACTTCGTCCGTGCTATAAAGACAGTTATTTTAATTTGAATTTTCATGCCGCAAGTTTAAGTTAATTTATAGAAAATGCATGTAACATTTACTAGATTCAAATGTTTCCAATGGTACTAGTTATGTACCATAAATATTAATATTTTTAATATATTTAGTCAAATTTGATTCTCGGAAAGCAAAAAACGATAGTCTTTTGGCACGTAGAGAGTAGATACTAAACATTTTTTTGTTATTAGACCCATCCATGTATGAGAAAATAAATCTCATCTTATAAATTAATAGTCTAAAAAAATGTCAAGGGACATTTTGTAAAATAATGGAAAAAAAACTATATGTAATAGAAAAAAAAGGACTAATAAGAAGAAAAATGAAAAATTCAAAGATTGAACACAAAATAAATAATAATAATAATAATAATAATAATAATAAATGTAAAGAAGTAAAACTAAAAATTAAATATAGTATGGAACAAAGATAATTGTGGAACAACTCAATTATACTATCTAAACATCTCAAAATCTTTATAGAACATCACATATATATAACATGAACATTACATGTATATTATATGAACATCACAAAATTCATTATAAAATATTACATGTATACTATATGAACAAGACATATATATCATAAAATATATAACCAGTCTCACCGCACTATACCTTATGAAAATTTTATGTAGAAACTAAATATTTTCATTATTAAACTAATTTATGTCTTGAAAAACATATTTCACCTTATAAAATAATATTCTAAAAAATATCATTGGATGTCTAATAAAAAATGAAAAAAAACTATATGCAATAGAAAACAAATAAGAAAAAATAGAATACAAAGAAAAAAAAATAGAATACAAAAAATTAAAATATTGAATGAAAAAATAAATAATAATAAACGTAAATAAGTGGAACTAAATATGAAATATAATTACACCAATAATTTAAGATCACATGAAATATACTATCTGAACATACCAAAATATCATAGAACATTATTTATATATAATGTGAACATCGCACGTATGTTCTAAGAACCTCACAATATATATCTAGGATATCACATATACAATGCATGAACATGACACATATCTCATTAAATATACAAATATAGAATAAACAAATACAAATTAAAAAGTTATATAATTAAAGAAAGATAATGAAGCAGAAAAAAACTACAGAAAATTAGAAATAAAATAACCTAATATATACCATTGCTAGAAAAATATTACATCGTATCAATATCAATACTATATGAACACCTCATGGATGTAATTTTATGAAAAAATAAAAGAAAAATATAACTAACTATCCAAAAATACATAATGGAACATCACATATATCTTAAGAAATATAAAAATTAAAACATAAAAAACATAAGTTAATTACAACTAAATAATGAAGAAGAAAAAAAAAAAAAATATAGAATACATTATAAAAGACAAATAATCTTAAGCAAAGAGAAAAAAATAAGTGGAACTAAAAATAAAATATAATTACAAAGATAATTGAAGAACATTTGAAATATACTATATGAACATACCAAAAATATTGTAGAACATCACATGTATATAATGTGAACATCACATGTATATAATGTGAACATCACATATGTTCCGAGAACATCACAATATACATCTCGAAAATCATATATATAGTACATGAACATGAAATATATCTCATAAAATATGCAAATAAAGAATAAAACAAAGAAAATAAAAATTTATACAATTAAAGAAAGATAATGAAGTACAATAAAGAAAATAACCTAATATATATAAATAGCACATTGTATTAATATCAATACCATATGAACAGCTCATGGATATAATTTTATAGAAAAAATAAAGGAGTAATATAACTAAATATCCTAATGTACATAATGGAACATCATATGTATCTCAAGAAATATAAAAAGTAAAACATAAAAATGAATAATAATTATAATAAATAAAAAAATAAATGTAAATAAGTAGAGCAAAAAATAAAATATAATATGAGATAAATGTAATTGTAGAGCATCTCAATATTATTATCCGAACAACCCAAAATATATCATAGAACATCATATGTATATAGAGTGGACATCACACATATATTATATGAATATCGTAAAATATATCGTAGAACATTACATATATAGTACAGAAACATATCTCATAAAATTTATTACTAGTCTCCTACTACTATATCTTATGAAATGGTTTGTGTTAGATAAAACATTTCTGTTATTAAAGCCATTTATGTCTAAGAAAACATATCTCACATCATGAAATATAGTCTAGAATTGTTTATTAAAAAAAAATAATATGTAATAGTAAAAACAAGCAAGAAAAATTTAAGAATGAAAAGTGAAAAATTAAAAGATTGAATGAAAATAAATAAAAAATAAATGTAAAGTAGAGCTAGAAATAAAATATAATATGGGACAAATATAATTGTAGAACATCTCAATAGTACTATCTGAACAACTCAAAATACATCATAGAACATCATATGTATACAACATGCACATCACACATATATTATATGAACAACATAAAATACATCTTATAATATTACATGTATACTACATGAACATGACATATATCTCATGAAATATTTTATCGAGTCTCCTACCGCTATACCTTATGACCATTTTGTGTTAGATACTAAAAATTTCTATTATTAAACCCATTTACGTCTGAGAAAACATATTTTACCTTAAAAATAATATTTTAGAAAAAAATATGTCACGTAACATTTCATAAAAAATAAAAACTATATGTGATAGCGAAAACAAACAAGAATAAAATGAGAAGGCAAAGTAAAAAATCAAAAGATTGAATAAAAAGTTAAATGTAAATAAGTGGAATAAAAAATAAAATATAATATGAAACAAAGATAATTGTAAAACATCTAAACTATACCATCTGAATAGCCCAAAATATTTAGAACATCACATGTATATAACGTGAATATTACACGTATATTCTACGCACATTACAATATGCATCTAGAACATCATATATATACTATATGAACATGACATATATCTCATAAAATAAATTTAAAAGGTTATCTAATTAAAATAGAACGATGATGAAGAAAAAGTTAGAGAAAAATTAGAAAGAAAAGAATCTAATCATATCAATGTTAATAATATATGAAAAATAAACAAGTATATAGGGAACGTCTCACGGATATAATTTTTATAAATAAATATAACTAAATATCTAAAAGCACACAATAGAATCACATGTATGTCAAGAAATATAGAAAAAGTAGAACACAAAAAATTACAATAAACTAATAAAGAATAAATTAATATAGAAAAAGTAGAACACAAAAAATTATAAAAAATTAATAAAATAAAAGAACATACCCTCCCTCAGTTGTCATGCACAATCTTGCAATAGAAAAAACATGAAACATGTAAAAATATAAAGCAAATAAAAAGCATAAGTAGGAAAAATAAATAAAAGAAATATTTAATGAAAAAAATAAAGAAGTGGAAAAACATGGATGGTGCGTTGGAGTTAGAAGGAAAACAAAAAAAGATAAAAAATATGAAAAAGAAAAGAAGAGAAACACACATACATGAGAAAAGAAAGGTAAGAACCAGTATAAAAAACATACATGAAAGCCACGTCCGAAGGCAAAATAAAAAAAAGTGTACATTTGGAAAAAGAAAAAGAAAAAAAAACTTACGTGCGTAACTACGTAACTAACCTGTACGCTCACCTGTACGATTGGACGTAGACGGAATCCGGCGCTCGTAGCTCCACCTCGGCGCTCGAAGTTCCACTTCTGGGCCACGTTCGCTTTAACAGATGGGCTTCGTTCATGGGTCACTTGCTCCAACGCGGAGGGGGGTCGGCACGACACTGCTGTCCGACTGGTCGGCAGCGAAGATTGCCGGAAAAATGGGTGGGTCAAGCCCAAGCGATGGATGATGCAAGCTGGGGCCGCAGGATGAAGAGGTGCGGCGGGCTTGCTTTTGGAAGAAAGGAGATGGCTAGGTGAGGGAAGGTTTTCTATTATTTTTTCATAGGAATTTTTGGACAAAACAAACTCCAACCAAATCATTGATAAACATTCTTTGAATAGGTGATTTTATGAGGTATGGTTTCATTTTAAATAAATACCTCATATTATAATGTGGTGCATGTGGTAATCTATTTTTGTTGTTATTGGCTTAATCTATCTGTGTTGTTATTGGCTTCAAAGTTGTACTTCCTGTTTACACTCATGGTAATATTATTCCCTCATGTATTCATATTTTTTATTTGACTCTTATCTAAAACAAATTTTATACTTAGCAAGAGCTGGATCATGGTTTTCAGTAGTTTTGCAAGCATTGAGCATAGGGACAAGAAAAAATAATGATAAGATGTTTGGAAATATATGTTTGGAACTATTTAATCTCCAACCAAATCATTGATAAACGTTGTTTGAATAGGAGATTTTATGAGTTATGGTTTCATTTTAAATAAATAGCTCATATTATAATGTGGTGCATGTGGTGACCTATTTTTGTTGTTATTGGCTTAATATATCTATTTTGTTATTGGCTTCAAGTTGTACTTCCTCTTTACACACAAGGTAATATTATTCCCTCATGTATTCATATTTTTTTTGACTCTTATCTAAAACAAAATTTATACTTAGCAAGGGCTGGATGATGGTTTTAGTAGTTTTACAAGCATTAAGCATAGAGACAAGAAAAATAACGATAAGATGTTTGGAAATATATGTTTGGAACTATTTTAGGAACTACACTAAGACTACATTGTTGTTTACATTAAGATGTTGCTTTCTTTAAGATGTTAATATGGTTTGTCGCTGTAGTGTTAGCATAGGCAAATATACTAGTAATGATAATGTGACAGTTTCCATCATCCTAGATCATCACATTATGATGTAATCTATGGATGTCCCTTTGAGGGAATCATGGGTCGCAACACGGACCAGCCGTTTTGGTCATCTACGAAACCATCGTTGGAGCATATGGGAAACCATTTATCCTGGCATCTTTGACATCAGATTCTGCGTAGACTCGATGACAAAATAAAAATCTATCTAGCACGGTCATTTGTTCTAATAAGTCTGCACAATGCTCACACTCCCTCATCATGAAATTAAAGGAACCAAATTCTATGAAAAGTTCTTCGCTAGTCTCCAAGTCCATAACCTTCTTCCGATGTAGTTGAGTCTCATAAAAGCAAATAAATGTATTCGCCAAAAGCTCACACCCGAGCGTTTTCATCACCATTGTCAAAAACCCCAAGTCGTGTGAACACGTTTGGGATCAACTAATGAATCTGAACCTCAAAATACTTCAGCACCTCACCAACAAATGGTTCCAATGGAAATTGCAACCCCATGATGTAAAATTCTCTAGTGACAATGACCTCATTTGGTTTTAGTTGCAGAATTTCTTCATCAGTAGGAGACCGAAAATGCTTTGGAAGCTCAAGATTCAACTAGCCCTTATTGACATATTCGTAAATTTGCATAGCCTAGATGAAATGTACATCTTTTCCCATTGGGCACTGGTGTGTTTTTTCATGGACTTGGTTACGGACACCTCCCATAAGTCCTCAATCCCTAAGATGAAGATGTAGATGAAAATGAAGAGCTGCCATCGCCCTTTCTAGATTTTGAAAAATGGGTGGGTTGTCCTGTTCGATTCTTCAAGATTGACACGCTTTCACTTGAGGAGCCCAAACTCATGGAGGACTCTACCACCCACGTTATTGATGATAGGGTAAGGCCACATCTGCATGACCTAGATGCCCTTGGTGACGCAGAATGTGCTCTGAATCTAAGGTAGGTTGAGGGGAATTTGGGTCCTAAGGAAAATATGCAGATTTGTATAAATAGAGCCCCATGAGGGCATTGTAAGGAACAAAAGGCGGGAAAAGGGGAAACACATGGAATCGCTTAGCTTTCCCCCCTTTGCCCCTGTATTGTTTCACCTTCCCTTAGATCCTTGGTAGTTCCACAAATCACCTAGTGTTCAAAGGCTAAAAACTAGAACAACAACTTTGTAGTGTAGTGGTAAGTGAGCATGAAACATTAGGTTGTGAATTTGATTCTCAACTATAGCCAACATTTTATTCCTTCTTTTTTTGGCTATACATATCATTGATATTCGATTTTGTGGTAGTGACTACCAAATTCAAAACTCATTCAGGAGCAACAATATATTTGTTGCAATTTTGCGTACATTCCCTATAACGTTGAAGTACTCTCAAGTACATATTTGTCGGTTTGAATATAATAGTGACAAGCCCACATTTTCATTGAAGCCATGTGATAATTGGATGTTTCAAGAACATTTTGATCGTTAGTCCTAGAACGGTCTAGTTTTGATAAATCATCAACAATTCTGTAGTCTTCCTATAGAGGTATGCATTATGCCTAGTTTGATTATTTTCTCACATGCTTTGACAAACAATGTATGTGCCAAAAAAGGGTGGAAAGGGGATACCAATTGCTATACCTGTGGTTGCCTAGAGACAGTTGATCATGTGTTCTTTAACTACCATCTGGCAAAGTTTCGGTGGTGCATCATCATGGAAATTCTTAGGCTGGACAGGTCACCAAATTCTTTGGGGGATTTTACTAAAACCTAGTTGTGGGGCAAGCAACTCCTTCCTATTTGGTTCATTATTTTTTCCTTTGCAGGGTTCACCTGGGCCTTATGGAACACTAGAAATAAAATAACTACAAAGAAAGTGTTTCCCAAGACCCCCTACTGATGTGGTATACACTGCCCTATCCTACATGCAGATATGGTGCATCAGGCTTAAGGGGTGGACCAATAGCGAATTCAGCAGATGAAAGAGCGCTTCTGAATTTGGCTCAAGAACTCCAAGCCTAGTAGTGTTCTTCTATCTGATGTCTACGAGCTGTAATCTCCTTTGAGCTGTTTTTTCTGTGAGGTTTTGAACTTGTATGGCTAAACTGGTTTCCCCAGTCATGTATGTTGTTGCTTTCTATAAAAGCAGAGGATTCCCTCGTTAGAAAAACAATGTATGTAGCCATGCATCGTTCCCATAATGGCACTTGCCAAACCTGCCATTTCTTGTTAGCCACCAAAATGGAGGAACAAACTTGTACATGCACACAAGAAGATGGTTGCCCGCAAAGCTCTCATAGCCTCATTATTCCTAGTTTGATATTCTTGTCACATGCTTTGACAAATAATGTATGCATGCATGCATGCTTGCCATAGTGGCACTTGCCACACATGCCATCTCTTGTCAGCCACCAAAAAATGAAGGAACGAACTTGTACATGAACACAAGATGAAGACACCAAGATGGATGCCCGCAAAGCTCTCATAGCCTCATATTCTTAGGTGACATTTCTTGCATTGCATTTAAGTAATGCCTTTTACACTTCTCTCAAGTCACACCACAAATCACATACCATAAATTTCTAAATTGTCCAAGCTTGAAAACAACAATGGCCCAATATAAGACCATCTTCACAGTGGTCATCGTCGTTGCCCTTATGATTGCAGCTGCTTTTGTACCAGCTGGAACCACGTCTGTGGGCATTACCGGCATGCAGAATGAAGTGCCTCATGACAACATGATTCTAGCTAGCACCGACACGAACCTGGTACGTACAGGAGGCACAAAATACTCAACGGTGGGCAGTGCTAGCACCATCGACATGCAGAAGGAGACCGGAGGTGACAAGACGCCAAACCTCGCTAGATCTATTGGATTTGGCAAGAATGCGATTTACGGGTAAATGATTATATTATAATGTGTCCTATTTGATGAGAAGGTATGAAAACATTGCAGATGTGCTCAATCATTCTAAACCAAGATGATGACAAACAGTGGGTCACCAGTTGGGCACAATAGTATACAAGCACTTATTGCAAAAGTAACATCTGTGTTCTTCTGCTAATAACTGTAATGATTTGTGCAATTCCCTTATCCAAAATGCAAAGAGATGTGGAATCAGAAAGATGGAATGAAACCAATCAAATTAAGATTAGATATGTTGCTGCTATTATTGATCAAGGTCTTTACATATCCTGAGATGCATTATTGAGCATTTAGTTTTGATGTATACCCACATAGAAAAAATGTTTTTTTGAGAGGAATACCAAGTAATTGTAGGATTACCCGAGAAATACCAACATAAACAAACAATAACAAAATATGGCGACAGGAAGGGGTGGGGTATGCAAGGCACCAGCATATGGGTTGAAGTTTGGTGGCAGAGGATCCACTGGTAGAAGACCCTATATCCAACAGTGTTGGTATTTCTTATGCATAATTAAAATATAAAGTATTCTACAAGCACATAGAATACCATTGTAGCATTTTACTAGAAGTATTCTAGGTATCATTATTTATATTTTACCACCAGAAAATAATGGTTAGACATTTATAGTTCACCATCATGTATCTACTAACTAGTATACCTACTAGACTAAAGTGAGGGTAATTGGTATATGATAATAGTTATGCATACACATAGAGGAGAATTCCATAATATATGCATAGTTAAGCTATCTTGGGAGCACGACGGGAGAGTTTAAGGTTCCTATGTACTTCTCTATTACTCGGGTTCTATTCTAGTTGACACTAGAATATAACTAATACATGAGTAAGTATAGCATATACAATAACACTTTAGAGTAGCAGTACCTTTCCGACTCTCGAGGGGGGTGAGAAGAAGTAGTTGGGGAAAGCTGCCAAAAGCTTTACGAACACCAACCCAACATGGTGGAATACGAAAGCCACATAGAGTTGTAACCCCTATAGGCTACTACAACTAACCATGGGATTGGGTGCAATCTCAAGTAACCTATAGCCCAGACCTCATGTCTACACCATCGATTACTACCCTAGTCACAATTAATAACTAGAGCACCTGATACAAACGTAGATCTTATGCTAACGTGTGATAACTAGACTAACCATACAATTGTAAGGCATATAAGTAAATAGAGAAGATAATTATATTAAAGCATAAGTCTTACAAACATAAGATACAGAGATATACCAGACCTCCAAGGCTCCACGATAAGATCCAGAATGAAGTCTCTTAACCCTAGCTCTCAACTAGCTAATCTACTACATTGAAGATGTCTAGCCCTAATCTCGTTGTTGTGTTGATCTCCATGAGAGCATGATTCTCAAAGGGACGCCATAGATCCCAATGAATAATGAATTAGGTTTTTTGAGGATTGCCTCCCCTCTAGGGTCTGAGGTTGCTTTTATAAGATGGAGCGATTAACGTGAGCCCTTGGATCAAACCTAATTTAAGGGACGGTGGAGATTCATCCTCAAAAGCAGTGGATCCCGTGGGCTGAAGCCGGGCCCAAGACTCCTGGATCTTCCTTCTTGATGATGTATGGTGGAGCTAGCAGATGGTCATGTTTGGTGTTGATAGAGTTGATCAATTGAACTGTCTCTTCAGGAATCGGCTAAGCTTGTTCTTCCTCCATCTTCTATTGTTGTTCTTCTTCTTTTTTAGATTCAGTAGCCGGTTGTGCTTGTTCCTAGGGCTTTTACAGGAATGCGGGAGCTGTGAGAATGCAGTTCTTGAATGTGAACTTCTCCTTCTTATCCTTGATGGAAAAGACAATCTTGGCGCACTTCACATAGATGATGGCTTTTGTTGTGCATAGGAATGGTCAGTCCAATATAATGGGTGCTTTCTTATCTCCTATCTCTATAACCACAAAGTCAAATAGGATATAGGATTGTCCCACACAAACAATAGCTTCTTCCAGTACTCCCTCGAGGTAGCATATTATCGACAGGGGAACCTAGGGATTCCTCACCGAAGACAACACGGAATAAATCCATGTATATTAGGAAAATACTATAGGATAAAGCTTAGAACTCTATCTTGTAATCCGACTAGGATACAAAAGAACCCTGGGCAGCACCTAGACTATAAAGGGCTGCTGAGGGTACCCCTTGTAAACAGAACCAATACTCTTAATAATCAATAGCACCCCAACTGGATTAGGGCTATTACTCGAGATACTCGAGGGCCTGAACCAGTATAAAGTCACTCTCATCATGCGCATCAACCGCTAAGTTCCGTTAGATTCGATGAAACTCGAATAACCAACTGTCCCGGGTAACCCCGAGACAGGCTATCGGTGATAAAACATCGACAGCTGGCGCGCCAGGTAGGGGCTTTTGATGAATTCTTTCTCGAGAGCTTGGCAGACCTCGGTGTCAACATGAGCTTCATCGAGGGAACAACCATCATCTTCGGCTCATGGATCTGCAAGGTGGATCGCAACGGACAACTCCATAGTCATCTCCTCGATGAAAAAGATGAACTAAGCGAAAGAATCCTAGAAGAAGTCGAACTCGCCAAGAAGATGAAAGAACTCAGCATATCCAAACCCAAGATAGAGAAAGAAGGCTACGAACCCGACTCGGAAAAAGAATACAAATTTTTTTCTAAAAATATCGGGTAACAACACAACTCTCCTTCCTTTCGGATTAAGAAATACAGCTGGTATTGTATAGGAATTTTGCTCCGATAAATGCAAAACAAAGATCCAAGATGATCATACCCAAGGGAGCATATTCAATCAGGAAATAACGAAGAATTATTCCGATTACTCAATTACACGGTTAAATTCTCAATATTATGATTCATACTATGAAGACTTCCATACCAAGAAAGGAAGAAACTTCAGCAGCTCGACCGACGACACCTCTAGGGAGGACGAAAGGCGATTCAAGCTTAAAAGAACCCGGAGAACCATCTATATGGCAGATTCTATCCTACAACCTCCAGCAATACCAGATGTAAGATCATCTGATGAATCAAAATCAAATATATCACCAGACGAAGGTACCGACATAAATGAAAGTAAAGAACAGAAACAAGTCAGGATCAAAAGAAACAAGCTGAGGCATGAAAGAAGAACCCGGGCGACTCAAAGAAAACAAGCCTGGAACAAATATAAAGAGGAACTGATGGAATTCAATAAAAAGAAGACGGAGGCAAAAAAGTAGAAAAAATCAGATAAATAAAGAATTCAAGATCTCACTAAAGAATTGTAGGAACTCAATAAGAAGGAACAAGAAAGAGAGGCAGAAAAGAACAAAACAATCGGGGCAGAAAAAGAACCTAGAGAACGACAGCAGCATCCTAGGAAGTTAGCTTTCAAACGAGCAGTAATAATGAAGGAAGAACAAAAAGAATCCCGCAAAGAAGTCATCACGCTTCGACAAAAACAGAGGTTTTAGAAGAAGAACTTGGCGATTCTGAATTCAGAGAAGTCAGATCAGTAAGAAGAGCTCAGACCCAATATTTCAGAAGAGAAGAAGAATACGACAAAATGCACTATCAAGCGAAAGAACCCTGCGATAGATTCCCATGTTTCGCAAGAAGGCTACAAGTCATTAAACTACCTCAAAAGTTCAAGCCATTAAATCATTCCAAATACAATGGGAAGATAGAATCCAGACAATGGCTCAGAGTCTATTCACAATCAATAGAATTGGCAGGGGAATGATGACATCAAAGCACTATTTTTTCCAATGGCACTGGAGTCTATGCCATTACAGTGGATTGATAAATTAAGACCAGGATCAATCGATATTGGGAAGATCTATAAAGAGCTTTTTGTGATCACTTTGCAGGAATTATAACTCATCCAATCACGCCAGCAGAATTGAAAAGCATAAGACAACAGGGAAACGAAAACCTCAGAGATTTTTATAGAAGATTCGAAAAAATAAGAGCACAAGTGCATGACATTACTGCAGAGAAGTGGTAGAAGCATTTGGTGACAGTATTCTCTCAAAATGGCAATTCAAAGACTTCTGCAATGAAATCTAAGGACCAACGAAGAATTCAAAAGAGCAGTTAAAAAGCTGATTTCTTCTGAAGAAAGAACAAGAATTAGATTCCCAGAACATGACAGCCCAGACAGAAGGAATCGTTTTGACAGTAGAACATATGACAGGAGACCAAGACAAGAAAATATGGTTGCTGCAGCAAATAGCAGGAGAAGATACTCTGAAAATGAAACCAGAGAATACAAAGAAAGGAAGATCAAGGAATTCGAGAACACTCCATGTCACTTCCACCCAAAATCCAGTCACAAATTGATAGACTGCATCATTTTTAAAAATCAATACAGTAGAAGGAATTACGAATATCGGAAGAGGACAGATAAAGAAGAAAGCAACATAGCAAAGGAAGAAAAGAAGCCAGAGGGAGATTATCAAGAAGCAGAGAGATAGATCGTCGGAGTAATCTACTCAGGAGTGCCAAATACAAGAAGTAGAAGACAAGAGAAGTTAGCACACAGAACAATTATGGCGGCAGAACCTGCAACATCTAGATATCTTGATTGGTCAGAATACCCAATACATTTTTCAAGGGATGATCAATGGACTAGCACGGCCAATGCAGGGCACTATCCGTTAGTTCTCGCACCAACCATAGCTGGAGTAGCAGTACCAAAGGTCCTAATCGATGGAGGAGCAGGATTGAACATCATATTTGCGGAAACACTGAGAAAGATGAAAATAGACTATGAAGGAATGTTAACATCAACCAGCACACCATTCTATGGAATCATACCAGGGGAAGCATCGATTCCTATCGAACAAATCACACTGCCAGTCACCTTTGAAACACCTGAAAAATACAGAACGGAATTTGCCAAATTTAAAGTAGCAGACTTCGAGTCTTGCTATCACGCTATCTTGGAAAGACCAGCATTAGCAAAATTCATGGCGATACCTCATTACCCATATCTGTTACTAAAGATGCCCGCAACAAAAGGAGTCCTGTCACTAAAAGGCAACTTGAAGAAAGCCTACGACTGCGACATCCAAGCAGTTCAGATATCTCAAAGGTTACCGGATTTGAAGATCAGAGAAGAGATCGCCACACTAACTGAAGAACTCAAACAAGAAGGGATCCAAATACCAAATAAGAAAATAAGTAAGACCAGCAGTTTTACTCCATTAGAAGAAGCAAAAACAAAGAAGACCAACTTACAAATTGGTGACCCAAAGAAGACAGCAATAATCAGTGCAGAGCTAGACCCCAAATAGGAACTCGCGCTCACCAAATTTCTTCGGGACAACAAGGATATATTCACTTGGAAGCCAGCAGATATGCTCGGAGTCCCAGGAGATTTGACTGAGCATATAATTGACGTAAATAAAGGAGCCAGACTAGTTAAACAAAAACTATGACGATTTGCACCAGACAGGAGAATAGCGATCAGGAAAGAGCTCGCCAAGCTTATGGCAGCAGGGTTCATCAGAGAAATATTAAACCCAGACTGGTTAGCCAATCTAGTACTAGTGCCAAAAAGAACACAGACGAGTTACGAATGTGCATTGATTTTATAAATCTTAATAAGCATTGTACTAAAGACCCATACAATCCACCAAGGATCGATCAAATCATTGACTCAACAGCAGGATCAGCATTACTCTCATTCCTATATTGTTACTCAGGATATCATCAGATTTCATTACGGGAAGAAGACCAAAGCAAAACTTCATTTATAACACCTTATGGGGCATATTATTACAAATCAATGCCTTTTGGATTAAAGAATGCAGGAGAACTTATCAAAGAGCCATACAGACTTGTCTAGGAGATCAAATTAGAGTTAACGCTAAAGCCTACATCGATGATGTGGTGATAAAAACGAAGGCACCGGATACACTGATAACAGATCTAGAAGAGACCTTCAGAAATTTAAAAGCCTAGAAGTGGAAACTCAATCCAAGCAAATGTGTTTTTGGAGTGCCATCGGGACAATTACTGGGATTTTTGGTCAGCAATAGAGGGATTGAAGCAAGTACAAAATAAGTAAAAGCAATATTGAAACTAATGCCTCTAGAAAACATCAAAGATGTGCAAAAGCTTACTGGATGTATGGCAACCCTGAATAGGTTCATATCAAGACTCAGAGAAAAAGGAATGCCATTTTTCAAACTCTTAAAGAAGACTAGAAAATTCGAATGGACAAAAGAAGCCGATGAAGCATTGTAGAAACTGAAAGAATATCTCATATCAACTCCGGTAATGGAACCACCATAAAGAAAGGAAGACTTGATGCTTTACATCATAGCAACAAGGAACATCATCAGCACAGTTGTCGAGGGCCAAAACCACGGCCCTCTAAGGGCCCGGTTAAAACGGCTCTTAAAAAGCAAAATTGCCAGGCTAGGACTGGCGCACTTGCAGCCCGACCCACGGGAGCCTGGAGGCAAGTACGTTCCTAGCCCAGCAACGACTAACCGGCCACATAACCGAGGCCTTCCAGGGCCCATGGAATGAAGCCGCCGTCTGGAGATCGACCCTCCAGGCAATCTCCGATTCGCCCGACCCCCACCCACCGAGGGGGGTCGAAGGTCGACCCCGCCCTGTGAACAAAGGCCCGGGCGTACCGCGCGGAACCGTTGTACGTGCGTAGCGTACGATGGAATCTGCACGGTTTCATGGCAGGCACGGGGACGCACCGTCACCCCCGCATCTGAACAGTGGGAAACGGGACCCCCAAGTAACCCATGGGTCTTGCGTTGCACCCACGCCTCTAACCTGACAAATATGGTGCTGGCTCCCCTGTACCCTGCTGGTACGAGCGGAAGCCCTGTGTAGGCATCTCCGCTGGGGGCGCCGGGCTTTGTACCTCTCCACGGCCGGTCGCCTTGACGGAACATGGAACACGGGGAAAGAAGCACTGCTCGTACCGACACCTTGTGGCCGACGTACCGTCGCGGCGGCCGTTCCAACCGCTTCCTGCAGAAGGGACCAGGTGCATCAGGAATCAACTCTGCACGTCCGGCATCGTTGCAGCCTACGCCCTTGCATCTGGAGCTTTGACCCACGGCGTTCATGGTCAAATATGCTACCCCGGTGTCCTCGGCATAGCCCTGTACACATGAAGGGCTACGACGCCAAGAAGGAGACCCACGGGGGAAAGGCGACATCAACCACAATGCCTTCGACACATGTCCAAATGGTCAAGTCCTTACTCACCACGCTTCCTCGGTTCCCACACGGGCTTGCCCTTCCATGTGAGTCTCCCTTTGAACTATAAAAGGGAGGACTTGGGCAACGGATCACGTGTGCGACTGTCGCCCAATGTTACTCCACATACGAAACAAGCTTAACTCGAACCTAGATTCACACAAAGACTTGGGAAACTCTCCCTCTCTCGACCCCTCTTGTACTGCCCATACAAGCTTCTGAGTAACACTGCTCCACTTTCAGTAGACGTAGGGTGATTTACCCGAACCAGTATACATCGTTGTGTCCACTTGGAAAACCATCCGGAGGATAAGTGCGCTCTCTTTTCGATTACTTGTTGGTGTTCATTCTTGACACCGACAACAGTAATCATAGTTGAAAGAAAAGAACCCGGACACACCTACAAAGTTCAGAGACCAGTATCTTACATCAGCAAGGTATTGACAGAATCAAAAGCAAGATACCCCCAAATCCAAAAGGTGCTATATGCGGTGTTAATAACATCCAGGAAGTTAAGACACTATTTTCAAGAGCACAAGATCACAGTGACAACATATTTTCCACTTTGGGACATTTTGAGAAATCGTGACTGTTGGTATATTTTAACGCAAACAGAAAGGATCCGCAAGCGCAAGGATACCGCTGTAGCTTTCACCTAAGAGTATTCCAAGGTATCGATTTTCCATTAGGAACACGAAGTGTACTAGTATCGAATCAAGAACGTCCAAGAATAGAAAAGATAAATATTTTTGGTGGGTAGAGAGGGGTTGTCTCAGGTCAACTAGATAATTAAGGATCAGGCTTACTATAATTGCTAACTTTGGAGCAACAGTATCTTTCCAACTCTCGAATAAGATTAGGAAGAAGGTAGTTGGGGAAGGCTGCCAAAAGCTCTACGAAACACCAACTCCGACATGGTGGAATACGAAGGCCAAAAGAGCTGTCACCTCTAGACCAACCGTAAGAATTGGGCGCAAACTCAGGTAAACACTAGTCTAGACACCACGTCTACACTAACGATTACTACTGTAGTCACGTACGATAACTAGAGCACTCAATACAAGCGGAGATACCATAAGCAAAGTAAAGTAAGAACTGAACTTAATTAAATAGAAAACTTGAGTTACCAATAGAAGAACCTGAAGATGAATTGATGAAGAATCGTCTCCGTAGAGGTACAAAGTTGAGGGGATCTGATAGGCCGGCTCCACCTTCTACTCTTTCCTCTCCTCTCTCCCTATTTTCTAATAACTACTAAGAGGTTATCCATTCAAGGGACACCTCTCAGCTGATCCTCCCTCAGAGAATATGAATTAGGGTTTCTTGGATGAATGAGGGAGGGGTGTCCAGGGCTGCTTTTATAGCCCGGTGGGATGAATATGAGCCCTTGGATCAAACCGACTTTGGCGAACGGCTGAGATTGAAACCCTAAGGCGGTGGAGCACGTGGGCCGAAGCTGGGCCCGGCCGGTCTAGGGCCAGATCGGCCGGTCTGGCTCTGGGGCCCCTCGCGGTCCGCTTCGGCGTGGTGTCTTCTCGCGCCTTCTGGAGTCTTCTAGTGCAGCCCCTGCTGTGAAATTAATATCTTTTCATCCGGAACTCCGAAAAAGGCAAATGATATATCTGTTCGATCGTCTCGACGAGCCCATTGCAATGGTGCATTCTAATCCATCATTTTAGATACCTTTATACTGTCATATGGGCTCACTTTGATAACTTTTCTGGTATGTACCAGTAGAAACAATGATTCACCAAAACTCGTGGAATTTGTTAGAATTAAACCCTACAACTATGGTTTGTGATTCATTTCATATTATTATATGCAATAGTTGATGGTTTATGATTGACATTAAGGGCCGTCAACAAGTTCCCCCACACTTGCTCTTTGCTCGTCCTCGAGTAAAGTCTAAAGATAGAAGTAAGCATGATCATAACATCTCAAGATATGTCGCTAGCAAAAAAAGGTTATTCCAAAGCATTCCTTATACAGGTGGGATTTGTGGCATTGGCTAGCATATATCTTTCGATGGTTGAAAAGTGAAATAACTCTTGAAGCAAAGTTATCTTCCCAAATTCCCATCTTAGCGACTTGGAGTTTTTAATGTTTTCACAAACGAAAAAGCATAGATCACTTATACTCCTCGAATGATACTCTTAGTTGCTCAATGGTGTATGATTCCTTACCAAGGCACGAGTGTGAAATTGCCTTTCTTCCTTAACCTACTTTTAAGGCTTATGTGGAGCTTAGGTAGGGACGAACTTGATTGCATACTTGTGTCGTATATATTGTAAAGTCAAAACTCGGATCCTAGGATCGAAATGTCATACTCTTAGATCAAGATGTGCATGTGTGTGGATATATGGTGAAAGTGGCAAAACCTAATTCTACTCTGCTCCTTGAAAATGTACCTCTCTTTTGACACTTGGAAACCTTGCTAGAGAACATGAGCTATCTTATTCATCTTTTTTTTCTTCTCTTCTCTCTTTTTTTAGGGAGGCGAGCATCTAAGTACCCATTGTTTTCACATCTCAGACTTTTGTCCATTTTTTTCAACTCTTCTTTTTTTTCTTTTTTTTAAAATACTTTTGCATAGCTCATGACTCCTCTTGGCAACAAAAACTTTTTGAGAGATAGCAACAAGGACTAGAGCATTTATTGGGTGGATGGAAAACCTATCAGGATGTTTTTGTTGTTCACTCCCAGTGTAGGAGAGAAACATTTTTGGGTGGATCTAAATGGAATGGCATGTTTTGCGACTACTCCCAGTGTAGGAGTAGTGCATATTTGTGTGGCGTGCAAGTGAATCTTGATCTTAGGAGTATGATAAATCTCTCACAAGGATCACAAAGTTCAATTAAACTCAACACAACAACAAGCAGTGAATATAGAAGGCTTCTATCCTAAATATGGCTCTAGTAGGAATTTATTATCATTGAGGAGTATGAGATACTATGGTTTTATGATATTTTTCTGATAAATCTCTCACAAGGATCACAAAGTTCAATTAAACTCAACACAACAACAAGCAGTGAATATAGAAGGCTTCTATCCTAAATATGGCTCTAGTAGGAATTTATTATCATTGAGGAGTATGAGATACTATGGTTTTATGATATTTTTCAAAATAAATTCTCCAAGTACCTCGACTAGATCTGGTTGGATTTCTAAGCCAGAACTATATCACACTCCACAACAACTTAGTTAATATGATTGTTCTATCAAGATATCTTCCCACAAGCATAAGTATACGTATTTGGAACAATCTCTCTGCAAGCCTCTATCTCAATAATGTTATCAACATTTCACTTTTCAAAATTTTAATTCAAAGTGTGGTTTGGTTCTTTTTAATTTGCAGGGCTAAGCAAGTGTATAACAAGTGTAAAACTAAGTAAAAATATGAATGAGTCAAGAAAGATCAAATAGTTGTATGCAGACTCATTCACCAGTTCATGATGTGCTTCAACGCTTCTATTCAGGGTGGACGTGTCATTTCCCCACACTTCTCTAAGACTATACCTGGCTTTTACTCATAGACAAGAACAGGTGAAAACAACAGGGACTCTTCTGGTGTGGAACACCAGAGAGTCAAAACCTATTGAACTAAGGGATTGGCCTAAACTAGAAGGAAATAAGAGCAAGATTGATTTTTTTAGATTGGATCATTAAATTATAAAAATTCAATCAAGTCTATTTCTTCTAAGTTTTCAGTTTTAAAAAATACTTTCAAGCATTGGCCATTTACCTTAAAGATGTTACCTGAGTCATCTTGAATTGTGATGGCACCATGTGGTGATGTTTCAACTACCTTGAATGGTCCTTCCTATTTGCTTCGAAGTTTTATATGACCAAAGAGCTTTACTCTAGAGTTGAACAGTAGGACCTTGTCCCTAGGCTTGAACTCCTTGTGCTTGATTCTCTTATCATGCCATCGTTTTGTTCTCTCTTTATAAATCTTGGAGTTGTGATAAGCCTTTTCTCTCTATTCTTCAAGCTCAGATATCTGCATTTGACGATTCTTGCCAGCTAGATGGAGATCCATGTTCCATTTCTTGATTGCCCAATGAGCTCTGAATTCCAATTCAACAGGCAAATGACATGTCTTTCCATATACAAGCTGATACGGTGTCATGCCGATGGGTGTCTTGTATGCAGTTCGATATGCCCATAGTGCATCGGGAAGCTTGTATTTCCATTTCTTGCCCATCTCATCTACAGTCTTTTGCAGAATGTTCTTGATTTGCTTATTTGATGTTTTAGCTTGACCACTTATTTGAGGATGGTATGGAGTTGCAATGTTGTGCTTGACTCCATTTTCTGCCAAGAACTGTCGAAATCTTGTCAATGAAATGTGGGCCTCCATCACTTATGACCATTCTAGGCATTCCAAATCATGGAAATATCACTTCGTTGAACATCTTCTTGGAGTGCTTGGAGTCGGCGGCTCGACATGGTAATGCTTCTATCCATTTCGACACATAGTCAACTGCCACCAAGATGTATTCAGCATCTCCTGACTTTGGGAATGGTCCCATGAAGTCAATTCCCCAGACATCAAACAATTCCACTTGGAGGTTGTTCGTGAGTGGCATAGCATCTCGAGTGTTGATGTTTCCATGCTTCTGGCATCTGACACATCTTTTGATGAACTCTTTTGTATCTTGATACATTGTTGGTCAGAAGAATCCGCTTTGCCAAATCTTCGCATGTGTATGAAATACTCCATAATGTCCTCCATAGGGTGATGAATGACATCTCTCAATGATTTTTATGCCTTCAACTGTTGGGACACACCTCCGTAGCAGCCCATCTGCACAAATCCTGTAAAGTTATGGATCGTCCCATAAACAGGTATGGCTCTCATACTGGAGCTTCCTCTTGTCTCCTCCTGGTGGAACATAACCTGCAACCATATAGTTGACAATATTCGCGTACCAAGGATCGTGGTCTGCTACCGCAAGGAGCGTGTCGTCCCTTAGATAGTCATTAATAGGTAGCTCATGTGTGTCATTATGCTGAAGCCTAGACAAGTGGTCGGCTACCGAATTTTCTACTCCTTTCTTATCCCTTATTTCTATGTCAAATTCTTGGACCAGAAGAATCCACCGGATTAACCGAGGCTTAGCATCTTTCTTAGTGAGGAGGTATTTTACAGCAGCATGGTCTGTGTAAATGATTACCTTCGCTCCCACTAAGTAAGATCTAAACTTGTCTATTGCAAAGACAACTGCCAATAACTCTTTTTCAGTGGTAGCATAATTGAGTTATGGCCCAGATAAGGTTTTGCTAGCATAGGATATGGCGTAATGTTTCTTGTCTTTGGTTTGGCCTAAGACAGCACCAACCGCAAAGTTGCTGCGTCACACATGATCTCAAAGGGCAGACTCCAATCAGGTGGTTGGATTATTGGAGCTGAGATGAGTGCCCTCTTCAGAATTTCAAAGGCTTCAAGGCACTCACTGTTGAAAACGAAAGGTGCATCTTTGGCTAGAAGGCTAGTCAAGGGTCTAGCGATTTGAGAAAAGTCTTTGATAAAACGCCTATAGAACCCTGCATGGCCTAGAAAGCTACGAATGCCCTTCACATTTGTGGAAAGTGGAAGTTGTTCAATAACTTTAATCTTTGCTCTATCCACTTCAATCCAACGTTCAGACACCATGTGTCCAAGCACAATTCCTTTCCGAACCATAAAATGGCATTTCTCCCAGTTCAGGACTAAGTGCTTTTCTTCACACCATTGTAAGACCTTGTCTAAATTCTCTAGGCAATCATTGAAGGTTTTACCATAGACAGTAAAGTCATCCATAAAGACCTCCAGGATTTTCTTGATCATGTCAGAGAAAATAGACATCATGCACCATTGGAAGGAAGCTGGAGCATTGCACAATCCGAACGACATTCGTCGGTAAGCGTAAGTTCCATACGGGCATGTGAAAGTGGTCTTACTTTGGTCATCGGGGTGGATTAGGATTTGATGATACCTGGAGTACCTATCAAGGAAACAAAAGAAAGAGTGATTTGCAAGCCGTTCCAACATTTCATCAATGAAGGGTAACGAAAAGTGATCTTTCTTTGTAGCCTTGTTAAGTTTATGGTAGTCAATGCACATACGCCACCCTGTGACAGTATGTTGAGGGATGAGTTCATTCTTCTCATTCCTCACAACCGTCATTCCTCCTTTCTTTGGCACAACTTGGACAGGGTTAACCCACTCACTATGAGGTACGAGATAAATAGTCCCGGCATGTAAGAGCTTAAGGACCTCTTTCTTAACAACTTCTCGTATTGCATTGTTAAGTCTCCTTTGTGGTTCCCTAGATGGTGAAGCATCAGGATCGATGGGAATATGATGAGTGCAGAGAATAGGACTAATTCCCTTGAGGTCTTGGAGTGAGTAGCCTATGGCCAGTTTATGTCTTTCTAGAACTGCGACAAGTTGATGGGTTTCCTCTTCAGAAAGCTTGTCACTAATGATGACTGGAGTTTCTCGGTTGTTATTGAGAAAGACATATTTTAAGCCAGAAGGAAGGGGTTTCAGCTCTATCGAGGGGTGTGATGGCACCTCGATTTCCTCTAACTCGACAGGCTCTGCCAACTCTTCCTCTTCTTGAATAAAGTGTTCATCATCGAGAGTTGGTTGGGCCATGTCTTCTAGAGATGCCATTAATACCTCCTCAATAGGGTCTTGCTCGGGTTTGAGTTCTACTATCGTATTATTTGAGCGTGCAAGTGAGATGGTGATAGGAGAACTTCCTAGCTTTAAATCTAGGAGACCCTATTTTGGTCTTTCTTGAAGGAGTATCCCAAAAGGCACTCCAATCAAGATGGATGTATCTAAGATGTCAAAGATATGAAAATCTAAACGATACTCAGAATATCGTATTCTCAATGGAATAGACCTTATGATCCCACAACTTTCAAGAGTAACTCCAGAAGGAATTCTTAGAAGCTTATGAAATAGGATCAACAACTCGTTGGAGTATAGTTGTTCGGCCAAAGCCTTTGAAATGATATTCATCCCAATGGTAGGACTATAGTGAGCCTCTATGGTGGTTCCCTTAAGGATACAAGTGATAACATCTAAGGGGGCAATGATTCGGGCTACCTCAGTGGATAACTCCGTTTCTGCCAACCACTCACAACTCATGATGGCCAATAGTCCTTTAATGTGTTCCATAAGGAAAGCATCATTAGTTGGACCATCATCATGCTCGCATGACATAGAATGTGCTAGAGGTTTCACTTGGACTGGCAAATTCGAGGCATTTCTAAAATCTTCAAAAAGACCATCCTCGATTTCAAAAGGAAACATGGAATGATGGGATTCATCATCTTCCAAATTGTCTTGGGTTTCCTCAATGGGAGGTTCTTTAACAACCAAATTGTCAGAAGGATTTGAAGAGATTTCAGATTTGGTTGTGTCTACCTCCTCTTGTTGGTCGGGGCTTGTCTTGACTTCTTTTTCTTCTTCAGGAAATTCATCAAAATGCCAGTGTAAGGGGTGTTTTCAAGGATTTTCTCTAGAATGGCTTCCCCTCGCTCATGGTATTGTGCGAGAATGAACCTCCAGAAGATAAGTCAAGGTGTAGAGTGGCTTCCTTGCTAAGTCCTAGATGGAAGTGGTAAAGAAGCACGTGGTCAGGCAAGTGAAGGGTTGGACCAGTATTGATAAGACTTAAGAACCTAGCCCAAGCTGCTCCTAATGTCTCCTTCTCTTTTTGTTGAAAGGTGAGAACTTCAATTGGAAGGGCGGCAATCCTAGGAGGAGGGAAGAAAGCAAGACAAAATTTATCTCGAAGTTCATCCCAATTTCTATTTACTCCTATAGTATGAGCATACCACTGTTTCGCTCTTCCCAAAAGGGAGAACGGGAACAATTTCAATTTAATGGTCTCTTGTGTCATGCCAGCAATAGTTAAGCAAGAACACAATTGCTTAAATTCTCTAAGGTGGGTGTAGGAATTTTTGTCTTCTAATCCAGAGAAGGGTTGCTCCCGAACCATGGCTATAAAAGCAGGGCGAAGCTCATAGCCATCCATAAGTATAGGATGTGATGATGGTGGAGGCTCTAGCAACTCACCCTTTAGAGCCGAGAATTGAAAGATAGCCATGGAATCTATATGGTAGGGTAAAGGTGGTGATAAAAAGGAAAATAAAGGATACACGGACGAACTTGGTTCGATTCTAGAATAGCTACCGTTCCCCGGCAACGGCACTAGAAAGCTTGTTGGTATATTTTAACACAAACAGAAAGGATCCGCAAGCGCACGGATACCGCTGTAGCTTTCACCTAAGAGTATTCCAAGGTATCGATTTTCCACGAGGAACGCGAAATGTACTAGTATCGAATCAAGAACGTCCAAGAATAGAAAAGATAAATATTTTTGGTGGGTAGAGAGGGGTTGTCTCAGGCCCACTAGATAATTAAGGATCAGACTTACTATACTTGCTAACTTTAGAGCAACAGTACATTTCCAACTCTCGAATAAGATTGGGAAGAAGGTAGTTGGGGAAGGCTGCCAAAAGCTCTACGAAACACCAACTCCGACGTGGTAGAATACGAAGGCCAAAAGAGCTGTCACCTCTAGAGGCTACCACAACCAACCGTAAGAATTGGACGCAAACTCAGGTAAACACTAGTCTAGACAACATGTCTACACTAACGATTACTACTCTAGTCACGTACGTTAACTAGAGCACTCAATACGAGCGGAGATCCCGTAAGCAAAGTAAAGTAAGAACTGAACTTAATTAAATAGAAGACTTAGAGTTACCAATAGAAGAACCTGAAGATGAATCGATGAAGAATCGTCTCTGTATAGGTACAAAGTTGAGGGGATCCGACAGGCCGGCTCCACCTTCTACTCTCTCCTCTCCTCTCTCCCTATTTTCTAATACCTACTAAGAGGTTATCCATTCAAGGGACACCTCTCAGCTGATCCTCCCTCAGAGAACATGAATTAGGGTTTCTTGGATGAATGAGGGAGGGGGTCCAGGGTTGCTTTTATAGCCCGGTGGGATGAACGTGAGCCCTTGGATCAAACCGACTTTGGCGGACGGCTGAGATTGAAACCCTAAGGCGGTGGAGCACGTGGGCGGCCGGGCCCGTTTGGCCATATAGCGAGACCGGCGGTCGAGGGCCAGGCCGGCCGGTCGGCTCGGGGCCCTCGCGTCCGCTTCAGCGTGGTGTCTTCTCGCGCCTTCTGGAGTCTTCTAGTGCAGTCCCCGCTGTGAAATTAATATCTTTTCATCTGGAACTCCGAAAAAGGCAAATGATATGTCTGTTTTGATCGTCTCGACGAGCCCGTTGCAATGGTGCATTCTAATCCATCATTTGAGATACCTTTATACTGTTCATATTGGCTCACTTTGATAACTTTTCCGGTATGTACCTATAGAAACAATGATTCACCAAAACTCGTGGAATTTGTTAGAATCAGACCCTACAACTATGGTTTGTAATTCATTTCATATTATTATATGCAATAGTTGATGGTTTATGATTGACATTAAGGGCCGTCAACAGTGACTCTACAGGAAGAATTTCAAAATGGGCAGTTGAATTGGAAACTTTCAAGATGGATTTCAAACCAAGAA
Organism: Chrysopogon serrulatus; assembly: GCA_015844335.1. Classification (NCBI taxonomy): domain Eukaryota; kingdom Viridiplantae; phylum Streptophyta; class Magnoliopsida; order Poales; family Poaceae; genus Chrysopogon; species Chrysopogon serrulatus. Next base: position 869,280 of record JADLZL010002315.1, on the reverse strand, counting down.
CAGCAATAAAATCTTAGGCTTTAACGGACTTCATCGCGGATTGGACAGAAATCAACCAAAGAGGACCAGAAATTATCAACGACCACTGGAAAATGTATTTCGATAGGTTACTCAAGTTAGGAGGAGCTGGCGTAGGAGTTCTCCTAATATCACCAGAAGAAAAATAACTCAAATATGTGCTACAAATACTCTAGCAAGCCACAAACAACGAAGTGAAATACGAAGCATTACTGCATGGATTAAAAGTGGTAAAAAGCTTAGGGATAAGGAGACTTCTCGTATATGGAGATTCATCAGTGGTAGTCAACCAGATAAACAAAGAATGGGATTGTACCAGAGATAACATGAGAGCTTATTGCACCAAAGTTAGAAAGATGGAGAAAAATTTTCAAGGACTAGAAGTACACCACGTATTAAGAGATTCAAATGTAGCAGCAGATGTACTTGCCAAGTTAGGATCAGATAGAGCCAAAGTATCTGCTGGAATCTTTGTGGAAGAATTTTCAGCACCTTCAATAAAACAATCGGAGATATGACCAGCGAGGCAATGGATATTGATAAGACAGTTCAGATATCTCAACAGATCATGGTCATTCAAGCAGATTGGATGCAAGAGATCATAGACTTCATCAAAGAAAAGAAACTGCCAGAAGATAAAACAGAAGCGGCAAAAATAGTGTGAAAAAGCAAAAATTACGCTATAATAGGTGACAAGGTTTATAAAAGAGCAGCATCATCTAGAGTATTACTCAAATGTGTCAGTCAAGCAGAAAGAATCGAGATTCTTGACGAAATACATGGAGGATGTTGTGGCAATCATGCAGCATCAAGAACTCTGGTGAGAAAAGCATTCAGGTCAGGATTTTATTGGCCAACAGCACTCAAAGATGCAGAACATTTAGTCAAAACTTGTAAAAAATACCAGATGTTTGTGAAGCAATCACATGTTCCAGCGCATAATTTAATATGTATACCACCAGCATGGCCTTCATGTTGGGGACAGGATCAAGTGGGACCTCTAAAGAAAGCAAAAGGAGGATTTGAATACATCTTTGTGGCAATTGATAAGTTTACCAAATAGATTGAATACAAGCCACTAGTCAAATACAGTGCAGACAAAGCAATAGAATTCATATAAGAAATCATGCACAGATTCGAATACCAAATCAAATAATTATAGATCTCGGCTCACCCTTCACAGCAAGAGAATTTCAAGAATGGGCAAAAGATTATGCAATAAAGATAAATTTTACATCAGTAGCCCATCCTCAAGCTAACGGTCAAGTTGAAAGAGCAAATGGATTGATCCTATAAGGACTGAAGCCAAGACTATATGAAGACTTAAAAGATTACAGAGGAAAATGGATAGACGAATTACCCAAGGTAGTTTGAGGACTAAGAACCCAAATCAGCAGAGCAACAAGATATTCTCCTTTTTTCCTAGTCTACGGATCAGAAGCAGTATTACTAACAGATCCAATATGGACAGCTCCAAGAATAGAACAATATGAAGAAGGAGAAGCTGAAGAAACAAGAAGACTTGAAATCGATTCACTGGAAGAAGTCAGAAATACTGCAGTTATCCAAAACGCTAGATATCTACAAGGATTAAGAAGACATTGTGATAGAAGTACACAATCACGATCACTCAAAGGAGACTTAGTCTTAAAGCTGATACAAAAGAAAGATGAAAGACACAAGCTATTAAGCCCATGCGAAGGTCCGTATAAAGTCAAGACAGTAACAGGTCCTGGAACATATGAGCTCACTACAATGGTTTACATACCAATGAAAAATACATGGCATATCAGCCAGCTAAGAAGATTCTACAATTAAAAAGAGAGCAACAACTCAGAAGATATCAACAGAAGACCAATTGTAATAAACAGCACTTTTTTGCCACTTTGTATGGCCTATTTTAGAGGTTTATGGGTACAATTGAGCTAAGGCATACGAGAAAACCCAGGCTTACTACACCAAAGACAGTGTTCTATTTAAGAGGTTTATAGGTACATCCGAAGCTAAGGCATACGAGAAAACCCAAGCTCACTGCACTAAAGACAGTGTTCTATTTAAAGAAGTTTATGGGTATAACCGAGCTAAGGCATGCGAGAAAACCCAGCTATGATACACAGGTTGTTGGTGTAACCCTACTAAGGCATGCAAAAACCCACCATCAATCGCCAAAGACAGTGGCAAAACAACTCTGCCACAATATACAAAAGAAAAAGACTTCAACACTTTTTTACTATGAGTTGTTGGTGTAACCCTGCTAAAGGCATGCAAAAAACCACCATCAATCAATGAAGACATTGGCAAAACAACTCTGCCACAATATACAAAAGAAGAAGACATCAACACTTTTTTCTACTACGGGTTGTTGGTGTAACCCTACTAAGGCATGCGGAAAACCACCAGCAGATCACCAAGACATTAGCAAAAACAACTCTGCCACTACATAAAGAACAATGGCATCAAAATTCAACATTACTTCAAGAGGTTGGAGAAGAAAGGGGCAGTTATTCATAAGAAGACTATGGAAAATAATTCTACCGCATCATACAAGACTAAAATATCATCAGTTATCTATAGAAATCCGACATTTATCTACAAGAGAAAAAAAGCAAAGAACCCTGCAATGATAGTCAGAAGATTGAAGAAGAAGACAACAAGTAGAAAGAATTCTACCTCGATGAGCAGAAAATCACAAAAGAAAACAAAAATAAAAAAGCCTTGCCTCGATGGACAAAAGATCATCGAGAAGACAACTTCTGAAGTTCCATTAACTAAAGGAAAGTATTTTCAAAAAGGTCTAACGGCCGTAGGCTCCGAAATAACCTAGATCTACTCTTGTTAAGCAAGCATCTCCAAATACGAGCAGCCCCTCAAGCCGACGATAGAGCTGGTCTAACGGCCGGCGGCTCTAAAGCTGACCCTTGGGTCCACTCGCATCTAGACAAGCCTCGAACCCACAACACGTGACAACCAAGATCGACAGATTATTCGATACAAGCCCAATCTACTATTCCGGTAAGAATAAACGTGAGCATGAATACACACCGGAACAAGGGATCTTTGATAGAGTTTAAGTGCAAGCTAATCTATTAATCTTGATTGGACAATGATATTGTTGCAGAAAGTAAATCAAATTTAAAACAAACAATATCGGTAACTTAATAAATCTACTAGATCGCCAATCTAATAGAGCCGATAACTAGCTTATACCTAATTTGTAATGGGGTCATTAGATGCAGCCATACAAATGAGATACAAACCGATAACTAGCTCAAATCAAGCTTATACGAGGTCAAACGATGCAGCCGCATAAACGAGACATGAACCGTGGCAATACTTACAAGCAAACCGAAGGTCAGACTCAACCGATGCAGCTCGATTCGTCGAAGGTCTCGCCGAGATCTACTCCTACTCCTACTCTTAAGGGGTGACCGGAGGCCGAAGTTGTGTTGTATTGATTGATTAGATGTCTTTACAATAGTCGGGTCTACGATATATATAGCCCGAAATTCTAACATGACTCTTAAAAGAATACGAATACAAGAATAAAGGTAACTTGGACTCCAATACTTCCCTTTCTTGATAGAGTCCGACATGTTTGCTTTGTTCTTTTGTTGATCGGCCTTGGACACGCCTCATGCCTTGCTGACGTCATCTCTTTATTATCCGATCCATCTGGGCTCTTTCATCGTGCTCGATAGTGTGGTCCATGGCTTACCAAAATATGGTGTCAACACCACAATAGCAAACTGGTTGCACAACTTGATACGAAAACTTTCAGCAATTGTGCACATTAAACAAACTATTTTTATCTTTCTTTTCACAACTTTTCTTAACTTTTTTATTTTTCTTCTTTTTTACTCACTTTTCTTTCATATATAGAACTAAACATAGAGATTAGAGATGATACTTGCACACTTAATGACAGAACAAAAACACAACCGGTAGCTAGAACTTGATAGGATCAAAGTTTATGCAAAGGAGATGATATGGGTTTTTAGATTTTTTTTAGGTATTTTCACATATATATCAAGAGGCACAAAGGACACGCGAAGGATAAATGATCAGCGACTATAACAAAGACTAACAAACTAAAAGTTAACAAACTCACTAGAATAACAGATTGAAACAAAAGGGCTATGCCAAATATTTTTGTGGCTTTTTTTATGGATAGGACGAACACAAAATATATGTAGCTAAAGGGTACTGAATCCTACCGTCGTAACGAAAAGCTTTGATACCAGATGATACGTCATGGTGTCCCGACCTTCATGACGTAGGATGATCAACAAGATAACTAGCTTCCAAGAAGCAAAGATAACTAGTGCAACCTGGCAAATAAAACTTGAAGGCAACCACCATCTTTAACCAGCAACCTGAATCGAGGATTTGCCCAACCACACTCTCAAGGAACCAACCAACACAGCCTACAATCAATCAGATTAACTTTGAAATGAGTAGGAGCACCAATTGGGAGCGGATGAAGCCGCCGCTGCTGTAATCCCGCGAAGGAAATCACAAGAGCAAAGGGGTAGAGATCACTCTCAAGATTTGTTAGCACACAGCTGAACAAAAGGTTCTATATTTTGATTTATCAAAAGTCTACATTTGCTATGAAGGAATGGGGTATTTATACAAAGAGTGGACATCCTAGATAGGTGTAAATACAAAAAGAAAAAGATGAGATAGACTATGTGAACAGCTTCCATGAAATGAGCTCTTGAAGGATTCCCGCGTGGCTGTTGGTCTTCTACGTAGTCTTCAGTGGTTTGGCAATAACTCCATATTGGAAAGTCCAAATGATGAGCAATTGATTGTGTAGGAAAGTTAACTTGCTAAGCTTTCACACCAGCATGCACCAGGAAACAATGTAGCATGATACAGTTTTGCTAGGGAATGTGGATATCATGCAAACCATTGACCTACTGATGAGTCTACACTTATGCAGTCATATCTTGATGTTGGGGAATCCAATTTAGGAGCAACCACCTGGGCTCGAAACTAGACTTGACAAGCTTTCCAACAAGTCTTCATGGGGCTTCATAGCTTTTGGGAATCAAGAGTTATGAAGACTTCTTTCCACTGGTCCGTTTTTCACCGTAGTGGCCCGATTTCGCTGGTTTGCTTTCTGCTGTAGTGGTCCGTTCTTCATGGTCTGATTCATCCTTGTCTTCTTGTATATACATCTTGTTGTAGCTTCTTAGCTTGGCTATGTATAATCGGTCCATCAAGGACTTGGGCTAGTGTCGATGTAGGTGATACTTGAGTTGGTGTTGCTTGACTTGGAGGTTGTAACACGTTGCTTGATGGCGTGGTCATATCACTCAACTAGTGTGTGTAATATATGCTAGTTGTCCTCTTTTCAGAGAATAGTTGGCAATATAAGTTTGTCAATAGCGATCACCAACACATGGTTATTTGCTAAATCGTTGTTGGTACGTCTTAACAGTGGCCACACGCATGAGCAATCGTATGCTCCCATACGGACATAGGTTAAAACTATTACGCCTAATCCGGTACGAAACACATCTAAGTCAACTGCAGCACCCTACCGACCACTGCACACGCCTTGGGGCACCTTTCCTGTGGTACAACAAGCACAACACCACACATGCTCTGTTAGTTCATAAATAGGAAAGAAGGACAACACGGACCCCAAAGATGGAGAAAAACGACCCCACCTTTGCTTTCCTCTTTTCTTCTTTTCCTCTTACATATTCACCATCTCTCTCTTCCTCTTAGAGAATAAAGGTCACTGTTTGTATTCGACCCCCTCCCTTCAATCTATAAAAGGGATGTCCTGTCATCGTGCTAAGGCCACCGCAAGCGATCATATTTTCACGCAACACATCCCACACACGCTCGAACCCAGAGATTTGGGAGCCCATCTAGTATACATCTTGTGTCTTCTAAATGAACCATCCAGGCATAAACGCATATCTAGAAGTTTACTAGTTGGTGCTGATCTGAAACACCGACAAGGAGATGCATGTCGCATTGGCTTTTCTGACTTCAGGGTAAATTTTGCTGGCTATCACGCATTGATCCAAACACTAGGACAATATTTCTTCAAATACACCCCATTAAGTGCTCTATCAAATTCTTCTCCTTCTAAAGTCTCCAAAAAGTAAGCATTTTTAGGTGCGCCACATTTGATAAGATAAGGTTCTTCCCAATTAGGTGACCACTTGCCGAATTTGATGTCTTTTGATCCAACAAGTAATTTCATTTTGCACACCAATTCTCTTTCTTGGAATTCTTTATGTTTTACCTTCTTATTATACTGCCTGGCAATTGTCAATTTGTTGGCTTCAATATTTTCCGGAGTGTTGACACCTCTTAACGTCACCATATAAAACACTGGGTTGTCATCCCCAGTAGTGATATCGAGAGGTGTGGTATTAAATCATGCAACTATTTCTAAATATAAATATAAATGTGTATCCACAAGCGCATAGATGAAATACCATTGTAGCATTTTATTGGGAGTCAACCCAATTATTATATTTATTTAATCCCATGGGAAAGGACAGCTAGAGAATATTGATGTGTATACATACTTAGATAGAATAGCATGATAAGGACATACTTATGCAGGGGTAAGCCAAACAGATATTTATGATAAGTATAGGGCAATGATAAATCACTCAGAGATAGAAATAGAAACTCTCTAATGTAGCAATTCAAAAACAGAAAATTAGTTAAGAGATTGAATTCCTATGTAGTGTCGGATTTACTAAGTCTTTGCATCTACTCTAGTACATTACTTTCATCTATAGCATTGATAACTCTAAAGTACCCACAAGGAATATCATTAGAGAGGTTTGTGAACATAGCACGCTCCTCCTTCGCAACCACATTCTGCTAGTCTTATAAATGGGGGCAGAATACATAGGACTCAACAGGAATGTCACACCCGCGATCTACCACCAAACCAGGCCCACAAGGTGCATTCATAGGTAGAGCATATCTAAGCACCACGCTTATATAATATCTATCACTTAACCTACTCGAGTAATGAGCTAAGCGCTTTACGATCATATGAGATAGTTCATCATCAATCAATACTATATCGAGCAAAGCACTAGAATAAACTAGGAACTTAATAAACTGAAACATAATAATTAAGAACAAAGTCATAATAAAGAGAGGGATACAAAGCTATACCAGCCTCCTGGATGACGACTCGGAATCCCGAGCGTAGCTCAACCTGCATCGAAACCTTGCTAGCTAATGCCTAACTAGAACTTGAAGTATTGGAGTTCTAATCTAATTCTCTAAGGATGGAACCCTTCACTCTCTCTAGAGAGGAAATAATGAATTAGGGTTTCTTGGGCTCTCCTCCTGGGGGGTCCTGCCCTCCTTTTATAGCCCGGTGGAGTGAATGCGAGCCATCGGATCAAACCGACATTGATGGATGGCTGAGATCTCACCTCAAAGGCGGTGGAGCAAACTGGGCGAAGTGGGCCGTGAGTGGGCTCTAGGCCAGACCAGCCGGTCTAGGGTGGGACCGGCCGGTCCCACCCTGGCCCCGCTTCGGCCTCCGCCCGGCGTGGTGTCTTCTGGGTGTCTTCTAGATTGTTCCTGTGTTGCCGTGCCATCCATTTGTGCATTCCTCGCTCCAATATACTTCTAGGATTGTGTCTTTTCTGTTATTCTCCTGTAGAAACAATGAAACATCAAAACTCATGTAATTCGGTTAGTGTAACCCCTATTCCTACGATGGTGATCTCAAATGTACCCTCTTTGGTGTTTGGTTGACCTATAGATTTGGTAATTAACAGCCGTCAACAACTCCCCCAAGCTTAACCTTTGCTAGTCCCTTAGCAAACTGCATTCTTCTGATGGATTAGGAGTTGCTGCAATATTAAACTTCTCAAGAGCACACATGCATCCAGGTAAAAAATCTCCTATTTGGTTTAGAGTGGACCATTCTGACTTTCACACTTACCCATATTATCTTTAACCATGGAGCTTAACATCCCTCGCTTTGGGTCATGAGCAGTTGAAGGACAAAAAGATCAAGCCAAGCACTATGTCTCAAGCTCTTTTGCTCAACCAAGTTCCTAAAGTTTTTATGGATTTTTAAAATAAAGCTCAAAGTTTCATTGTATGACACTCTCAAGTCTCTCAGGTATGTGGTATTTTTGGATTCCTCACCAAGGCAGTGAAGCTTGTGCCTTTATCTCAACCTACATCTAAGGCTTATGTGGGGCTCTTAGGTGTGGAGATAGCATAGATAGGCATACTTGCACAGCATGTATTGTGAAGCCAAACAAGAGATCCAAAGAGAAATGAGTCATACAATCAAATCAAGATGTGCATGTGTGTGGGATACAATGGATATATGGTGGAAATGTGGTGAACGAGGTGATGAACCTAATTCTACCATGCTCATTTGAATCTCTCTTTTGTAACATTGAAACCTTGCTAGGGATGTGAGCTATCTTTTCTTTCTTTTTGTTTGAAGAGATGGGTATTGGATATCTATGTTTTCTCTCTTGAACACTTGTCCATTTTTCTCAACTCTCTTTTTTTTCTTTTGCATAGCTCACATCTCTATTTTGGCACGAAATATTCTAAGAGATGGCAAGAAACTCTGGAGCATGTCTTTTTGGTGGATGAATATTTTTGATGTCTACCCCCGATGTAGGAGTGGAACATTTTTGGGTGGATGAATGGCATGTTTTTGCGCCTACTCCAGGGTAGAGTAGTGCATATGAGGTGGAGGTGTGTGGATCTTGATTTTAAAAGCAAGACAAGTTTCTCACAAGGGTCACAAAGGTTGACAACACTCAATACAGTGACAAGCAGCAATGTGTAGAGGCTTCCTAGCCTAGATATGAAATATGGCTCTGGTGGGAATTTAAGCTTGTCATACAAGAAACTCATTATGTGTCTTTTCAAATTTTCAGAATTAAATCTCTAGAATTTCAGCATCACACTGGAACAAGATAAATAGCAGCTCTAACCGTCTCAAATCATGTCCGTCAACTACCTAGACTTAAGATCAGGAATATGCTACCTACAGGTTTCAGATTTAGAGCAAATGTTCATGTCAAATCAGTCGTGTCTAAAATCTTAGGGGAATTCTTGACTGTAAGTTAGGTACTCAAGAGAAACTTAATAGAGCAACTATTCATCATTTCCATGTCAAAAGATTTTTCTCCAAGTTCTTTTTATTCAAACTAAAATTTAAGCAAGCCTATAGACACACTCTTTTTATTTGGTTTTTTATGGTTTTTATTTAAGCAAACTAACGAGCAAACTAACGAACAACTAATAAAAACAAAAGCAAGGAAACTTACCTCGAGATAACGGGGGTGCTCTCCCCCAAGCAGGATGTTGCAGTAGTCGATCAATGTGGTGGCGGTGGCCTCATGCCCGCATGCTGGAAGAAGTAGTCCTAGTTCTGCAGCTGCTGCTGATGGTACTGGTCATGTAGGTGTAGCTGCCCAAGGATGGAGGTATTCTGCGCGAGGAGGGTGGCACTTTGCTCCTCAAGAGTGTGGAGCCTACGGTCGTTCCTTTGCTGCTGCATTTGCCGATCGTGGTACCCCATCCCGGCATCCGATGTGCGGCCTCGCTGGTACCCTCCATAGGACATTTCCTGCGAATCAACAGACATTCTCCCTTGATAGTCACTGAAATTACCTAATGGCCATTCCGCCGTGTCTTCCTGGGGACTTCGGCCGTCATGGGCGGGTTGGGCGTATTGGCCCTAACTGTCTTGTGATGGTTGTCCTCTATGGGAAGACTCTGCTTCTCCGAAGTTGATGTAGCTAGTGTAAGCTGGCCCTTGTGGTGTTGGGCCAGCACCATAGTAGTGTGTGGGGCCGCACGTTGGCGAAACGTGCCGACGCCCTCCTCCTCGGTGGTGCCGCCTTTTTGCCACCACACACATTGACGAGAAGAGAACGGGTGGTGTACAGATTGAGCTCTGGGTTAGGTAACCGGACCTGTCTGCCATTAATCTTCATTATTACCATATTTTCTCTCTTCACCAAGGTCTAACCTTGGCGAAAGTAGTCATACGATATACGACCTCGTCCTCCTCCAATGTACGAAACTAGTGAATTTTGCCACAAATCAAGATAGCTGGCAATCCGAGTCACCAAGGAGGTGCACTCGATATCATCCATAAATCTGAAAACTTCTAACCACTGTCTTATCATCATCATCATTGGGGAAACCTTCCTACTCTTCACTATGGCGTAAAGCAGCTTGAGCTCATCTATCCTCACTGTGCTGGTGTCACCTTGTGGAAAGAGAGTGAATGCCAACCATCTATGCATGAACTTTAATGTGGGTAATTGAATGCTGCTAGTCTTAGCATGCGTGGGTGTGTTCTGGTTGGTTATGTCTTTCCAAAACTGCTCTCTCACAAAGTCAGGAATGGCCTCACCAACATCTACCGTGCACTCAGCATGGAATCCTAGAGCTAAGCTTAGCTCCTTCCAGGTTAAGGTTTTATCCTTCCCAAAGAGTCAGAAATTTACCCCATTCTCAACAAAATTCAAGGTGCATAAAAATTCAGCAGTGAGTAGTTTGCACCCTGGCTCAGAAATGTCCGCAAATCCCATCCAACCATGACTGAAAAGATGGTTTGAAATTTAGTGTCCATACCTGTGTCTCGAAGAAGCTCAGGATCATACACTGTGGTCAGGACGAACTTGCGGTCTTTAATGAGCTGGAACTTTTCTTTCTCTTTGTCATTCTTCCGCTTGAGGTCATGTTCCTCCATCAAACGGTATATAACCGTCGAGGAAGATAATGGCCTATTGCTGGCGGGTGGTGTCCTGTCAACCTGCATGTCAGAGCTCGCTCGAGAGGTAGAGCTCCGAGTTGAGCGTGTGGGCCGGGACCTAAGTCCGCTCTTGATCCGTCTCCACAGGCCACTCATCCTACAAGCAAGTGAAAAACCAAGAGAAACACAAAAGAGACTCTAGGAGAAGGGTTAGAAAGTATGACAATGAAGGTAACCGCTCCAAGACTATGTTGCTCCTGTGGGAATGAACTCCTCCACAAGAGGGTTAGTGCACAAGAATAAATACAGAAAAGTGTGGGGTATTGCTACCTCCACATGAACAAGAAAAAACACAAGGAATTAAATACGGAAAATAAATACACGCGGGAATGAGTAAATCGAGTTAGCAATAAAAAGAAGAGTTAGAGGGAGTTAGTACTCCATGCGGGGAAGGTTTCCACCACAACAATTAGAGGGTCATTCGTCCAGGGTTAGTGGTCCTTGTGGGGTGATTACCGGCACAACCAAATTTTAGCAGAGTTTTCCCTAGACTAGATGATCATTTCCTCTAAGTTTGGGCAGCACCTTCTCTACTTTTGCTTGACTCTTCCTCTTAACTCTAGCAGCACTTCCTCTCATCAGTAACTTCCTAGCACTTCTACTCTCCTTCTCTTTCTTTCTATTCTCTAGGATATGGCAAGCAAGAATTTTCAAAAAACAGAGGCGAGAGGCAAAGAGCTAGGCAGAGGGGAGTGAGTAGAGCAGTAAGGAAGCTTGCTCTTTTATAGGCGAGGAGGGGGAGACCGGCCGGTCTGGTGCGGGACCGGCCGGTCCCATACTGGGCCCACTCGGCCACTCCTTCCTCATAGTGCTCCATCATCTCTTATACTGTGTATGTTTGCAACTTTCGGTGGAAAAGAGAGAGTGGAGGACAGTAGGAGGTGAGTGGGGATAAGAATCCTATGTAAACATGATGTGAAGTGAAATGACAAGTGGGTCCTAGTGTTTGTGGGTCCCACTGATTAGTTATTTTTGTGTTTTCAGATTAATAAAAACATTAAATGATAAAGAAAAATATTTTTGGTATTTTAGATTTAATGTAAGAAGTTAATGAATAAATACCAATTACCTTTTGGCGAGGGTCCGATGTTTATAGTCCTCCAGACGGGACTTCTCCTAATGATTATGTCTTTATAGCATCTATCGGTCCTGGAGTTGGAGACCTTAAATCTTCTTGCTCTCCACGCCTCTCTAGTTGAGAGCATTGTTCCGGTCGTGGCTTGAATTCAAATTTCTCTTCCTTACCATTAATATGGAACCAGATTTCTCTAGCCCCAACATCAATGTGCGCCTTTGTAGTGCTCAGGAAGGGTCTTCCCAATATAAGTGGTGTCTTAATTACTTTCTGCATGTCAAGCACAATGAAGTCTACTGGAATAAAGAAATCTTTTATCTTTACCGGAATATTCTCGGCGATTCCCTTAGGGTGGCGGAGTGACTGGTCTGCTAGTTGAAGGCACATCGTCGTAGGCGTGAGTTTGGAGTAGCTGAGTTTGTCAAAGACCGTCTTGGGCATGACACTTACGCTGGCGCCAAGATCACATAGTGCATGTTCAAACACTGATCTCCGATTGAGCACTCAATAGTGGGATGTCCTGGATCTTCTTTCTTGATTGGTGATGTGTTCAGGATAACCGCACTACACTCCTCTGTGAGTTTAATAACTTCGGTGGTGGGCAGTGGCCTTTTGTTGTTCAGAATGTCTCTGGGGTATCTTGCATATGTAGGCACTTGTAGGGCATCTAGTAGAGGCACATTGATATATAGGTGACGTATTACCTCCATGAATTTCCCAAACTGCGCATCCATCCTTTCCTTTCTCTGTCGACGAAATGGTAAGAAATTGGCGTCATTATAATTGCGCTGATGTTCTTGTTCTCGTGGTGGCACAACTTCTTCTACTTTATCATTATTCTTCTCCTCAAGTGTTGCTGGTGGTACCTATACTCTTGCTGTCCCTCTAGGATGTGCACCTTCTGGATATGGGGGATCAAGAGTACTCTTGCCTCCTCTTGTAGTGATTGCATTGATTTGCTCAGGGCTAGTGGCAATGGGCAAAGCAGCGGCCAACTTTGCTACTTATGATTCAATCTTTCCATTATAGCTCAGTTGATCCTTGATGGCAGAAGAAAAGGTTTCCATCTTAAGATTCATACTCTCTATGATCTTCTCATTAGAAGCAAGTCTTTGTGAAAGTCCTTCATTAACCTTGAGTTGATGTCTAATCAAATTCCACAAGGATGGTTGTTTGGCTTGATCCATTCCTTGGGTGTTGCCAATGATGCTCAGATCTTCTAGTTGGTCAGGGGAATATGTGATTCCTAAATATCCTTCAGTTCTTGCTTGGGAATCCATAGCGTCCTGAATAGCCTAACGATCCTTCTTGTAATTGTCTCGCTATTCGAGCCAATCTAATAACACATTCATCTTGGCTGAAACTGCACTCAACTCTTTAATGTCAGTTTCTTTACTCATCTTGCAATGCGGACCATCGTCTAATGACCAGCCTTGATTAGAGGCTATCGTCTCTATGAGTAATTTGGTCTTCTTGATGGTGAGTGACAAGAATGTTCCTCCAGCAGTAACATCCAGTTGCTCTTGTGCTCCTTTAGATAATCCATGATAAAATCCTTGTATGAGCAACCAATCCTCTATTCCATGATGGGGACAATCTGAAATATAATCTTGAAAGCATTTCCATGCCTCTGAAATAGGTTCGTCTCTCTGCTGTTGGAAACCTGTAATCTTCTCTCTCTTAAGGCACTAGTCTTGCCTGAAGAAAAGAATCTCTCTAGAAAGACCTTTGAACAATCTGCCCATGTCTTGATGTTTTCTTGATTTGCATAGAACCACTGTTTCGCTTTCCCAGTTAACGAGAACGGGAATAGACAAAGAAGTACGATGTCTTGAGCAATGTTCTTGATGATGAGTGTGCTACCAATCTCCAGAAAATTTTGAAGATAAGCACTATGTTGACGACTATTACTTACCAAATCTATAGGTCAACAAAACACCAGAGAGGGTACATTTGAGATCACCATTGTAGGAATAGGGGTTACACTAACCGAATTCCATGAGTTTTGGTGTTTCACTATTTCTGCAGAAGAATAACGGAGAAGACGCAATCCCAGAAGCATATCGGAGCATAGAATGCACGAATGGATGGCACGGCAACTCAGAAACACTCTAGAAGACACCAGAAGGCACCACACCGAAGGGGAGCCCGAGAGGGCCCAGGGTGGGACCGCCCGGTCCCACCCCAGACCGGTCGGTCTGCCCTAGGGCCCCTCTTCGGCCCGCTTCGCCCAGGTTGCTCCACCGCCTTTGAGGAGAGATCTCAACCGTCCGCCAATGTCGGTTTGATCCGATGGCTCACGATCATCGCCCAGGGCTATAAAAGGAGAGCAGGACCCCCCTGGAGAGGAGAGCCCAGAAATCCTAATTCATTATTTCCTCTCTCAGAGAGAGCGAAGGGTTCCATCCTCAGAGAATTAGATTAGAACTCCAATACTTCAAGTTCTAGTTAGGCATTAGCTAGATAGGTTTCAGTACAGTTGAGCTATGCTCAGGATTCTGGAGTCGTCATCCAGGAGGCTGGTATAGCTTTGTATCCCTATCTTTATTATGACTTTGTTCTTAATTACTATGTTTCAGTTTATTAAGCTCCTAGTTTATTCTAGTGTTTTGCTTGATATAGTATTGATTGATGATGAACTATCTCATATGATCGTAAAGCGCTTAGCTCATTACTCGAGTGGGTTAAGTGGTAGATATTATGTAAGCATGGTGCTTAGATATGCTCTACCTATGAATGTAGGCCGGGTTTGGTGGTAGATCGTGGGTGTGACATTCCTGTTGAGTCCTATATATTTCACCCCCCGTTTATAAGACTGAACGTGGTTGCGAAGGAGAGACGTGCTATGTACACAAACCTCTCTAGTGATGTTCCTTGTGGGTACTTTAGAGTCATCAATGCTATAGATGAAAGTAATGTACTAGAGTAGATGCAAAGACTTAGTAAATCTGGCACTACATAGAAATTCAATCTCTTAACTAATCCCCTGTTTTTGCCTTGCTACATTAGAAAGTTTCTATTTTTATCTCTAAGTGATTTATCATTGCCCTAGACGTATCATATATATCTATTTGGCTTACCCCTGCATAAGTATGTCCTTGTCATGTGGATTCTATCTAAGTATATATACACATCAATATTCTCTAGCTGTCCTTTCCCATGGGATTAAATAAATACGACAATTGAGTTAACTTCCAATAAAATGCTACAATGGTATTTCATCTGTGCGCTTGTGGATACACATTTATATTTATATTCAGAAACAGTTGCAAGATTTAATACCACATCTCTCATGTCACTGCTGGGGATGACAACCCGGTGTTTTACATGGTGACTTAAGAGGTGTCAACACACTAGCATCTTCACTTGTCTTTCCACTGAATGGAGTAGCTTGCACCATGTTGATGAGACTTGGCTTGAGCTTAAACTCAAGATTGCTGGTTGGAAGTATTGGTCCAGTGTGAATGTCCTTTGTGCTTGGAGCAGAGAACTCTCACGGAGTCTTGTCAGCCATAGCTCAGAAACTGATGTGAAGCTGCTTCTTGATTGGTTTGATTGACATTGATGAAAGATGATGATGAATCAAGACCAATCCTGTAATACCCTGTACATGATATAGACAAAGACAAACAAGGGTAAGCCTGCTTAAGCAGAGGTACCTAGTCATGATTCCATCTATAAGTATGCATTTGATCAATATCTCTTTATAGCTTAACCTTTCCCCGGCAACGGCGCCAAAAATGCTTGTTGACACCTCTTAACGTCACCATATAAAATAGTGAGTTGTCATCCCCAATAGTGACATCGAGAGGTGTGGTATTAAATCATGCAAATATTTCTGAATATAAATATAAATGTGTATCCGAAAGCGTACAGATGAAATACCATTGTAGCATTTTATTGGGAGTCAACCTAATTGTCGTATTTATTTAATCCCATGGGAAAGGATAGCTAGAGAATATTGATGTGTATACATACTTAGATAGAATAGCATGACAAGGACATACTTATACAGGGGTAAGCCAAACAGATATTTACGATAAGTATAGGGCAATGATAAATCACTCAGAGATAGAAATAGAAACTCTCTAATGTAGCAAGGCAAAAACAGGAGATTAGTTAAGACATTGAATTCCTATCTAGTGTCGGACTTACTAAGTCTTTGCATCTACTCTAGTACATTACTTTCATCTTTAGCATTGATGACTCTAAAGTATCGACAAGAACATCACTAGGGAGGTTTGTGAACATAGCACGCTCCTCCTTCGCAACCACATTCTGCTAGTCTTATAAACGGGGGGCGGAATACATAGGACTCAACAGGAATGTCACACCCGCGATCTACCACCAAACCCGGCCTACAAGGTACATTCGTAGGTAGAGCATATCTAAGCACCATGCTTACATAATATCTACCACTTAACCCACTCGAGTAATGAGCTAAGCACTTTACGATCATATGAGATAGTTCATCATCAATCAATACTATATTGAGCAAAGTACTAGAATAAACTAGGAACTTAATAAACTGAAACATAATAATTAAGAATAAAATCATAATAAAGAGAGGGATACAAAGCTATACCAAATCCCCCGGATGATGACTCTGCAATCCTCGAGCGTAGCTCAACTCTACCAAACCTTGCTAGCTAATACCGAACTAGAACTTGAAGTATTGGAGTTCTAATCTAATTCTTTGAGGATGGAACCCTTCGCTCTCTCTGAGAGAGGAAATAATGAATTAGAGTTTCTTGGGCTCTCCTCCCAGAGGGTCCTGCCCTCCTTTTATAGCCCGGTGAAGTGAATGCGAGCCATTGGATCAAACCGACATTGGCGGACGGCTGAGATCTGTCCTCAAAGGCGGTGGAGCAAACTGGGTGAAGTGGGCCTTCATGGGGTCTAGGCTAGACCGGCCGGTCTGGGGTGGGACCGGCCGGTCCCACCCTGGCCCCGCTCGGCCTCCGCTTCGGCGTGGTGTCTTCTGGTGTCTTCTAGATTGTTCCTGTGTTGCTGTGCCGTCCATTTATGCTTCTGGGATTGCGTATTTCTGTTATTCTCCTGCAGAAATAATGAAACACCAAAACTCATGGAATTCGGTTAGTGTAACCCATATTTCTACGATGGTGATCTCAAATGTACCCTTTTTTGGTGTTTGGTTGACCTATAGATTTGGTAATTAACAGCCGCCAACACAGAGCTCGATGACAATTTAAAATTTTAAAACTATCCATCATGATAACTTTGTATTAATCGGTTATTAAATCACTTTGCAATGTAACGCGTCTCAATCCAGTTTGAATTTCCCAAGGAAGAACTGCATTGTGTTCATAGGGTGATGCGTTAATTGATCCATGACAAGCCATTCTACTATAAACCCATAACCTTCATTGAGAGTTAAATGCCATCTTCTTGGTTGTCCCTCAATCTTCCTTTTAATCAATTTGATCAAAATTTGTTTGTACGCTTCTGCTTGTCCATTGACTTGTGTATAATATGGAGAATAATTCAGTAGTTTAATCTCCATACTGATAGAGAATCTCTGAACTCTCTCAATGTGAACATTAATCCTTGATCAGTCGTTATTGTTTGAGGAATCCTAAAACAATATACAATAAAATTGTCTCACTTCTAACGATATGGCAGATTTATTGCGATGGAGGATGATATGCAGAGATTCTAGAGATGCTCAAACAACTTTTTCTTTTGCTATGGATGTAATTTTTTAGCCCAATGAACCATGTACTCAGATCAGATTATACAGGAAAAAAAATAGACACACCTAAGACCCCATTTGGCACCGTTTTAATTTCCACCTACCAAAAAACTGTTCAATACTGTAGTGGAGCTAAAACTGTTTCTGCTTTCTCTCCTTAGTTCTAACTAGCAAAAGTGCCCGTGTGTTGCAACGGGAAAAAAAAAAAAATCTTTATATATAGTAAAATGTCCTGTTTGATTGCCTACTAATAAATACAGGTTTCATATAATTAATTATTTTTTCTTCATTTAGTTAAATAGGTTCTAGCAATTTTCCTTTTTAGAAAAAAAAAAAAACATTTACCTCTCATGTAGACCAATATTCAAACGTACATCTTGCAAATTAACAGAAGAACGTACCAATGTCAACAAAAACTACAGTTCTCTACATCTTGCAATTGTTAGACCAAGTCCAAATTTTATTAGAATTACAAGGCCAATATATTAGCACTGTGCCTCAAAAGTTTCAATCAGTTTCCACTGAAAAACAATTGTAGCATTTTCATTCCCATCCAACATGTTAGAACTGAAAAGGATCATATTTTTTTGGTCATGCAAGATGTTAGCACTAATGAAATATCATACCTTTTTTGTTCCCCACCAATCATCACCGAATCGCCACCAACTACTTTAGGATCCCTCTCTAGGATGCATTTAAATCAATGTCTTCTATGTTAGATAATTGTATCTCAAAGTGCTCTATCTATTTTCGTAATGCAAGCAACAAGAAAAGAAAATATGTCAGTATTCTACTGAAAAACTTAAAAAAGATACAGGGATGCTATCTACTAATACCAAATAAAACTTACCTATAAAATATTTCTTCTCTATTTATCATCTTCTTTGATATCAAATCAGGTGCCAGATCCTCCAATATATGCAGCTGCTCTTCTATCTCCCCTATTAGTAAAAAGGATGACACGATCAGCATAGCTCAGGAAACATCAAGTATAATTTGGAGTAATACACGGATCAAGTGATCCTCATTACCAATCTCTTCTATCTCCAAAGTTGTTGGCAAGAATTTGTGGAAGTATTCATCTTTCGTGATGAGTGAATTTTTGGTAGAACGAGAAATATCACAAACTATGTTAAATTTGGTATGTAGCGAAGCTATCTTTTCTTCGGTATCAACTGAGTCTACTTCTTTGATTTTGTCTTTATCAGTAAGATTATCTTCCTTCAAGGAAAATGTTCATTTGGTCAGAAAATAACCGACAGGCAAATGAACTGGAAAACAACCTTGAAATTGTTCAAGTCTTCCAACTATCACTACAGGCTACAACAAAAGAAAAACAATAGAGCAGGAAGCAAGACATCTATTAGCCATACACCATGTCATACCTAAAAAACCAAGAGTACATTACTTTGTTTTATAATGCATTTGAGCATTTCTACAAACAAAACAAAAGAGAAATGGTCATTCTGTCTACAAACTCATCACTGCGCCTCATGGTATAAAATTCGAAGTTTATTTGGTAAGCTGCTCTGGTTATTAGCCCGATGGCTGACTTGTTTTCAAAGCATCAACTACTGCAGTGCTATAATTCTATGAATTATTGAAGAGTCATATATACCTATTTCCTGAATAGTGTGTCAGATGACGGTAGTTAGTTAAGAAATCTATTTGACACAACCCACATTTATAACATTGTTAAGATACATAATTAAATGCAGAAACCATAGTTTTCTATTGCACACTGGTTTTCAAAGAAATCAGATCCAAGCACAAGCATTCAGAAATCTCCTAGTTAAGAAATCTATTTTGACATGACCCAAAACATTATTAAGATACAGAATTAAATGCAGAAAGAGCTGTCCATAGTTTTTCCATTGCACATTGGGTTTTCAAAGAAATCAGAATCCAAGCACAAACATTCAGATATCTCCTAGATCCAATATTATGAGCAGCTACTTCTTCCAAGCAAATATGTATGAAAATGTTATCCTAGACTGCATCCCATTGCTCTGTAATTTTCCATCTACAATATAACACATGCATGTTCGGTTGATAGAAAGCCAGAAGGTGACAAATATTTGCTAATACAACACCTAGCTAACTCCACACTTTAGCTAATTGTAACACCTAGGACATAACAGATGAGTAATTTAACTAATCCTCTGCTATATTATATTCCCTAATCCATCCATCCATCCGTTCTATTCATCATGAGTAAGCAGCAAGCACCGGACGACGCAAACTCATTTTCAGTTCAATCCAAACATACCACTGGCACGGATCAATCAAGCACCAGCACCAACTAATTGGGAAATGGAAAATTGCACATAAGTAAGAAGGATTAGAGGGAGGCATGCGTAAAAGAACAAACCATGTCGAGCCGGTCCACGGCGAGGGCGCAGGACCGCAGGAGCTGCGTGGTGTGCGGGGCGTCGAACTGGTTCGGCCATCCGAGCGTCAGGAGCTTGAGCAGGCCGGCGAGCCGGCGGGCGTGTGCCAGGCCATTGCAGAAGGCGAGCTTCTCCAGGTAGCTGTGGGACCAGCAAACCGCCTCGATCCGCGGCGCCGAGACGGTCACCTCGCCGCCGCCGCCGCCTTCTCTTGTTGGGAGGCGGAAGCAG
Source organism: Chrysopogon serrulatus (assembly GCA_015844335.1). NCBI lineage: Eukaryota > Viridiplantae > Streptophyta > Magnoliopsida > Poales > Poaceae > Chrysopogon > Chrysopogon serrulatus. Next base: position 849,049 of record JADLZL010002315.1, on the reverse strand, counting down.
GAGCGCACGCTCAGGCATCGGAGCTTGGTGGCCACCACTTTCACCTATGTGTACCTCATCGGCAGCGCAGCCACGTGCGCGCCTCCTGCTGCGCTCCCCGGCGTTCGATGAGGAGACCGTCGCCGCCGGCGATGTCGAGTTCTAGGAGATTCACGTGCCGGGGTTCCCGCCGAGAGATGGACGGCAGGGCGGTGCACGGCTTTGGCTCCCGCCAGAGATGGACGGGCGGGCGGTGCACGTGCCGGGGCTCGCCGCTGCGCCCCCAGTGCTCGATGAGGAGGCCGTCACCGCTGGCGACGCCGAAGTTCGAGGAGATGGACGGCGGGGCGGTGCACGTGCCGAGGCTCCGGCCGCTGCGCTCCCCAAAGTGCTCGATGAGGAGGCCGTCACCGCCGGGCGACATCGAAGTTCGAGGAGATGGACGGCGGGGTGGTGCACATGCCGGGGCTCCCGCCGGTGCCCGCGCCCCGCCTACCACCGCCGGGCGCTGGGACCGCATTGGGAGGCGCTGGATTGTGGTCGCGCCCGCCGGCATCGCAGTTGAAAAGCGAAAAAGCGACGAAAGCGAGGAGGGATGGGCTGAATGGGCCAGACGAAGAGCAGGGGTGGGAATGGGCTGAATGGCCCAGACGGAAATTTGGAGAGAGAAAGTCTTGCCTTTTAAAAAATATTAGATTAGATTAGATTAGATATAGACTAGGGACTCGAGACAAAGAAAAGAGTGTTTTGGCTCCACGAAATAGGGGAAAACATTATGGTTGTTTAGGTGGTCTGGGTTGGCTCCTCCGCGAATTTTTTTATATTTTTAACTGATTTTCTAAAGTTATTTTAAAAAAAAACTCGGTCTCAAACTTATTTGCGGCACTAATCCCTTTTGTAGCACCATTACCGGAGGCGCTGCAGCCCTGAGGACCGCGCCTTGCATGCCGGCGCGGTCCCCTCCCGCCAGCGTGGCAGAGTGCCTCTCCGGTGTCGACGTGGACCGTTGACGTGGCACGGACCGCGCCAAAGATGCGGCGGCGCGGTCCCACCGGCGCGATGATGTGGCTGGGGTCGTGCCGCCGGCTATGGCGCCCCCGCCTTCCCGATTCAGATCGAGCCATGTGTATATACCGTAGCTAGCTAGCATTTACTTGTAAATACGCATATGCCAAGTCGGTCGCTGCAGCTCCGATGACGAATCATGCTGCATCGACCAGAAGCTAGCTAGCTAGCGTACGAATCATGCTGCATTGACAAGAAGCTAGCTAGCTAGCGACGTTATACTGTACATCGTCATGATCGACGCATGGCATACATGGGTCTAGGGAGTAGAGAGTCCACATACACTCGCATATAATACTATATCAATGCAAAATTTATGTGTAATAAAAATTATTATATTATAGTATTATATATATATATACAAATTAAAAAATTAAGAATAAAAGTTTGATTTTTTATTTTCATAGACTTTAAGTTGGTGTTTTTTACGGTCTAGTTACTTAGACCAGTCTTAGTGGAGGTTTCAAAAACTCGGTGTCCAATATATCTAAATTTTTGAAAACAAAGGTAGAAGAGTTTTATCATTATGAAACTATCTCTATTTCTATGAAACTCTTATAATCTCTCTTCATTAAAATATTGCTATGTAAATGTATTTAATGTCTATAAAATTCTATGAACCCTCTTTGAGATTGGCTTTATACATGGGAGTAGATATATGAACATCAGAGAGAAGTACTAGAGATGAAATGATGAAAAAGTCATGTATGATATCACTGATCAATAGTAGGTAGGCTACCTAGGTACTAGATTAGCTATCATGTATCCTAGAGTGGAGGTACTAGGCTTTTAAGCTTTGGTGCTTGTGCATGCAGATGGTGTGCGTTGATTTTCTTAGGAACAGGTGCCAAAACATCTGAGAGGACGTACTCCCACCATCCCAAATTTTAGATTATGGTGGAGTCAATCGATTTCAATATTGACCAAAATTACTTAGGGGGTGTTTGGATAGACAGGGGTAAAATTTTTCCCCGTCCCATTGAATCTTATCACACATGTATGGAAAATTAAATATAGTCTAAAAAAATAATTAATTACACAGAATGCGATAACTTTGTGAGACGAATCTTTTAAGCCTAATTAGTCCATAATTTGACAATGTATTGCTACAGTAAAAATTTGCTAATGACAGATTAATTATACTTAAAAAATTTATCTCATGGTTTTCCTCGACGAGTTCTGTAATTTATTTTTTATTAGTATTCGAAACTCCCTCCCGACATCCCTCCGATATTCCAATGTGACACGCATACAAAACTTTTTTCACACCATCCAAACACCCCCCTTAGAAAATATTAATATTTATAATACAAAACAAATATCGAGTAAATTAATGATGGAAAATATTTTTATAATAAATTATGTTTGAGATATAATTATTAGTACTAATTATTTTTATACATGAGTGGTCCCATACTCCTATATGTATGCACGCACTGCACGCTTATGTGCGCTGAATAAGCTAGCAAGTGCCGTATGTGCACGCTCAATAAAGTTCATAGAGACAGTCTCTGTTGGCTGCCCCCGCCACTCCCACATCCATCACGTAATAAAAAATTCAAATAGACCGGTACTAGTCTTGATACGAACGAACCGACCGCCATGCATGTTTGCGCCGCCCGCCTGTCACATCCCGCGTCGGAGGGGAGGAGAGGGAGCATGCAGATGGAAAGAAAGAAAGCTCGCACGCACGCCGGCCGCACAAAGCGTCTAGCTCGCCTCACCGCGGACGACGCGACCAATGCACCGCCGCATGCATGCCACCCCACCCCTCAATAATGGCTGGCCGGCCGTGGCAAAGACAAATAGGCTGCACCACCTGCCACCCGCCGTCTCGCTGGTGTGTGCCTGCAGCCGTCATAGCGGAGAAGCGGCCGATCTCGACCGAATCGGAGAAGCGCGGGGCGCGCCATAGCCGGCGGCGCGACCTCCAACCACGCTCATCGCGCCGGCTAATGGGACCGCGCCCGCATCTTTGGCGCGGTCCGTGCCACGCCAACGGTCCACGCCGACACCGGAGAGGCACTCGCCACGCCAGGGGGACCGCGCCGCAAGATGCAAGGCGCGGTCCCCTGGCCGCAAATATCCGATAATGGCGCTACAAAAGGGGTTAGTGCCACAAATAAGTTTGGGACGGAGTTTTTTTTTAAAATAACTTGGAAAAATCAGTTAAAAATAAAAAAATCCCTCCAGCCAGCCGAACGGAGAGCGTGTTGGAGCCGTGCCAAATGAGTGCCAAATAGCCCAACAGTTTTGATGGACTCATCCTCTTCCTTATCTACCTCTACCTCGCCTTGGCAAACACATCGACGACTCGTCAAAACGCCGCACAGCCACCACCTGCCTTGTTCCAAATTCCCCTAATCTGTCGGTCAGTTATCCGCGATCTGAGTTCACCGCGGTCGTCTTTCTCCTCGTCGGCATGAGCGGCTTCTTGGTAAGCGTAGCTAGGCTTTTGGTTTGCTTCCCGAGGACGCAAGACACGGCTCTTGCTCTTGGAACATGGAAGCTAGGCTTCGATAGGTTCTTGCCTATGGCAGCCAAGCTGAGGTTATTGATGAAAATTTTCAGTTTCACTCTGACTGTGTGCGGTTCTTGTTGCTGTCGCGATTCGCTAGGCGGTGGTAGGCAAGATCGGCACCTTCCTATTGTGGGTGCTGTTCCTGGTCTTGCAGACCGCCACCAGGATCGTGGGCAGTCTCCTTGCCAGCCCAGCTGAGCAGCAGGAGGGCCACCATCAGGAATCGGCGGCGGCATGGCGCAGGTCGCCGCCGGCCTCCCCACATCGCGAACTTTACGAGTCGGCGTCTGCGCCGCCTGCGCAGCTCTGGGAGCCGCCGCAGCTTCCGTACCTTGCTTTTGCTCCCGCTTCGGATGAGAACTCCTCGTCCTCCAGCTTCCGGCGGCGAGCCAGTGCGCCGCTGCCCCGAGCGGATGAAGAAGTTGTGGTGTCATCGAGCGCTTACTCGCGTCCCACGGTGGCGGTGGCTCATACACATTCTGTGTCAGCGCCACCATTGAGGGCAATCGAGACGCGGGCGGTGCCATCGAGGCTGGCGACATCCGGGGGTAAGCGGCCGAGGCTGGAGAGGAAGTACTCCAAGATTGTTGACCAGTACCGATCCTTGGATGAGGTATGCATGAAATGTGTTATGTTTACTTCGAGATGTAGTGACAATCAAATGTGAAAAATAAGGGGATGAGCATTGTTTGATTGATTTTACTTACAAACTATATGCTGCTTCAAATGAGCATGGATTTGGAACTTTATTCCAATCGAGATGTTGAATATGTCAAACTAGCTATCATAAATTGCATGAACTTGGATAATTTAGGTGCTGTTTGGTGGGCTTGGGAGACAAATCCACCCATAAACGGCTTTGGCTTACCATTTTTGGCTTTAGAAGCCATTCTTTTGTGTACTCATTTGGTAAGCTGGTGGAGGAGTCCCAACAAAAGGTGCATGTTGTTGGCATTGAACTGTACCTCTAGTTTTTAAGTGGGTCATAAATTTCGACATCTGTATTCTGTTTACTGTTTAACTGATCATGAAGTCTGTAGGAAGATTCCGAGTATTGTAGTGATACCTTATTCAGGTAAGACAGCTGATACAATCCACATATGTAGCTTTATTTTTTAAACCGACTGATTACACATAAAAATTAGAGTATGTCGAAGCTCAGAGCTAGCTAGAGAAGAAATTTCTATGCAGGACCTTATGCTGCTCACCCTCAGAGTGCTATGCTCTGTCTGATCATGTCCTCTTTGATGTCCCTCGCTCTGACATCCTGTCTTGGTGACGGATGGATTTCACTGTGCTTTCCTGGTTGCTTGGCATGCTCATAGTTGAGCTCTAGGAAACCGTTCGTGAACAAGGCAGCATGGCTCGCAGCATATGGTTCAGCATCAAGCAGCAATTCTTGGGCAACCGCGAGACTCGCGCTCTGCACCTTGACGCCAAGTTTCGCTTCATCCAAGGCGACCTGTCCATCAATGACTACTGCCGTAAGATGAAGTTGATGGCTGATGCCCTTGGTGATCTTGGTTAGGCTGTCCCTGACCGCACCCTCACCCTCAAAGTCCTTTCTCAACGCGAAGTACGACAACATGAAGGCCCTCGTCCCTCCTGAAGTGCACTCGCCCATTCCTGATGTTCAGCGAGGTTTGCAATGATCTCATTCTCAAGGAACTCACTCTGGATCCTCGCACATCCGACGCACGAGGAGCCATCTTGAGGCTATACACCGACTTCTGCAAGAGGCAAACCAAGTCAGTCAGGGGCCATAGGTTGACGAAGCTGGATGGCTGCTGGCAGTAGACAGTCTCCTGCAAGATTGCCATCAAGGAAAGGATTCTTCACATTGAGCTGCTGAATGGGCCACCTCCGTGATGTTGCAATGCTGAGTACAAGAATATGGTGGCTGGCTGGCTTGACAACCGGACTGAAGGTTTCATCGTAGTTGACGCCGTGCTGCTGGGAGAAGCCTGGAAGCAACAATCCAGTGAGGCTTGTGGCAGGCAAGAGAGGCATCAGAGTGGAACTTGTGCTTGAATATCCACTTGCTCGTCATGATATTTGGCGCTGGGGGCGAGTTACGAGGCATCAGGTGCTGTTGTCGATGAGCGCCTGGTCCTTGCCTGCCATGGCAGCATGCCAGATGGGTTCAGCCAGCAGCCCAGCACACTGTGCTAGTTAGCTGGTAATGGCGAAGTTGCTGTAGCACAAAGATTTTGTTAGTTGCTCAGGACCTGGCCAGCAGTAGGGGTTGGCTGGGCGCATGAACTTGAGGGGCCAGTAGAGGTACACAGCTGAACAGAGCTGTCGGCTGATTCCGGTCGGTTCTCCAGTGGCTGGTGGAGCTCTGGCAGCAGGGGTGGTGCTGGGAGGCACCCCAGCAGGTGATGGAGGTGTGACTGAAGAAGGACCAGCCCTGGCCACATCTGTTGGAGAAGTCGGCTGGGGCAGGTGATTGTTGATAATTTGCTGCTGGTCTTGCATGTCTGCAACTGCAGACCCATCTTCAAAGCTACAGCTTGGTTAGGACAGTGGACCATAAATCTGAACTGCAGTCCAACTTTCAAAGGTTGAACAGCTGTCAAGCTGTAGTGGGAACACTAGACTAGAGTGTAGTGGGGACACAGAATTTTGGTAGGCTATAGTGTCCCTTAGCTAGTAAATGTTGCAGGCTACCCTGCAGCTAGGGCAGTAGACTTAGACTGCATTTCAGCAGCCCACCTCCACTGGTTTCAGTTCATACACATACTGAACCCACCTCTATGTATAAATAGGTATACATGGTAATGTAATAGATACTTCAGCAAAACCTGCTGGACTTGAAGGTGGAGCAGCCGGCCTGGCGGCGCGGCACACCGAGGAACCGTGGCTGTGGCACGCACGGTTCGGGCACTTGAGCTTCGACGCGCTCGTGCGGTTGGAGAAGATGGTGCGAGGGCTGCCCCACATCGAGCACGCCGGCGAGCTGTGTGACAGCTGCCTGGCAGGGAAGCAGAGGAGGCTGCCTTTTCCCAAAGGCCAGCCAAGTATCGCGCAAGTGACTTGCTGGAGTTCGTCCACGGCGACCTCTGCGGGCCAATCACGTCGGCCACGCATGGCGGACGGCGCTACTTCTTGCTGCTCGTGGATGATTGCAGCCGCTATATGTGGCTGCAGCTCCTGATGAGCAAGGATGAGGTGGCAGCAGCGATCAAGTAGTTTTAGGCACGGGCTGAGGCAGAGTCCGGGAGGAAGCTGCGCATGCTGAGGACCGATTGCGGCGGCGAGTTCACGTCGGAGGAGTTCGCCGCGTACTGCGCGGATCAGGGGATGTTGCGCCACCACACCGCGCTACTCACCGCAACAGAATGGCGTGGTGGAGCGGCGGAACCAGACCGTGGTGGGCATGGCTCAGTCCATGATGAAGGCGAAGCGCATGCCGGCGGAGTTCTGGGGGGAGGCGGTGAGCACGGCGGTGTTCATCCTCAATCGTGCGCCCACGAAGGCCCTGAAGGGCATGACTCCGTTCGAGGCTTGGTACAGGAGGAAGCCGGACGTCTCCTTCCTGCGGACGTTCGAGAGCATTGGCCACGTCAAGAAGACGAAGCCAAACCTTACCAAGCTGGAGGACAGGAGCACACCAATGGTGCTCTTGGGCTACGAGGAGGGCAGCAAGGCCTACCGGATATATGATCCGCATGGAGGCAAGGTGGTGATCTCGCGGGACGTGGTGTTCGATGAGAAGGCGGCTTGGGATTGGAAGGATTCAGGCTTGGGGGAAGCTGCTGGTGTTAGCAGCACATTCACCATCGAGCACTTGGTCATCCAAGGCGGTGGTGGCGGCGATGAAGAGCAGGCTGCTGGACAGCAGACTGCTGCTGCAGCTACTGCTGGATAGCAAGTTGCTGCTACTGCTGCAGCTGGAAAGCAGGCTGCTGCTGCTGGAAAGCAGGCAGCAGCTGCAGCTGAACTGGCTGCTGCTGGAGAGCAGTCTCCACCAGCAGGAGTGCATTCATCTCCACTACAGTCCCCTGCGACAGCAGGACAGGGGACAGCACCACTGGAGTTCGCCTCTCCACCCACCAACATCGACGAGTACGTGGACGCTTTTCACGACGGCGAGGAGGTTCGGTTCAGGCGGGTGGATGACCTTGTTGGCGAAGGAGGAGTTCCTGGTCTGGCGAGCCGGCTACTCGACGATGAGGAACTGCACTTGGTGAGTGCAGAGGAGCCACCCACCTTCGCGCAAGCCGAGCGTGATTCCAATTGGAGGCGGGCAATGCTGGAGGAGATGAGGGCAATCGAAGAAAACGGGACTTGGAAGCTCGTTGATCCACCTCCAGGCTGCCGTCCGATTTGGCTAAAGTGGGTCTACAAGGTGAAGCGAGATGAGCATGGCGCCATTGTCAAGTACAAGGCCCGGCTTGTTGCCCGTGGCTTTGTGCACAGCGTGAGGGCATCGACTTCGAGGAAGTCTTTGCCCGGTGGCACGAATGGAGTCCGTTCGCTTGCTGTTGGCCATGGCAGCAATGAAGGATTGGCGCGTTCACCACCTCGACGTCAAGTCTGCGTTTCTCAACAGTGAACTCGCGGAGACGGTCTTCATCAAGCAAGCTCCGGGCTTCATCGTGAAGGGCGCTGAGCACAAGGTGCTCAAGCTGCGCAAGGCGCTTTATGGTCTACGGCAGGCCCCTCGGGTGTGGAACACCAAGCTTGACACCACCTTGGGTGAGCTTGGGTTCACACGCTGCGCGACAGAGCATGCGCTATACACACGACGACGGGGGAAGGAGGAGCTCATCGTCGGCGTGTATGTGGATGACTTGATCGTCACTGGAGCGCGTGCGGAGGACATCGATGGCTTCAAGCGCGAGATGGCGGCTCGGTTCCGCATGAGCGACCTTGGCCAGCTCTCCTACTACCTCGGCATCGAGGTGAAGCAAGGGAGCAACTCCATCACGCTGGGCCAGCGCGCCTATGCGGAGAAGTTGCTGGAGCGCAGCGGCATGGCTGATTGCAAGCCGTGCGCGACACCGATGGAGGAGAGGCTGAAGCTGTCAAAGCACAGCACCGCAGCGAAGGTAGACGCGATGCGCTACCAGAGTATCGTCGGCGGGCTGCGCTACCGAACTCACACACGGCCGGACATCGCGTTCGCTGTGGGGTATGTGAGCAGGTTCATGGAGGATCCTCTCGTCATTGGGCTGCAGTGAAGCGTTTGCTGCGCTACATCAAGGGGACCATCGACCAAGGTGTGGTCTTCCCCAAGAATGGCGGAGCAGGGCTGCGGCTCATAATTTTCAGCGATGTAGACATGGCGGGCGACATTGATGGACGGAACTCCGGTGTGCTCGTTTTCCTCGGATCGGCCCCAATTTCATGGCAATCGCTGAAGCAGAAGGTGGTGGCGTTGTCTACGTGCGAGGCAGAGTACGTGGCAGCGGCCACAGCGGCATGCCAGGCGGTCTGGCTACGCCGGATGCTGGGCGAGCTGACTGGCGAGGAAGCTCGTCCACCAGTTCTGATGGTGGACAACCAGCCAGCCATTGCCCTCGCCAAGAACCCTGTCCTTCATGACAGGAGCAAGCACATAGATATCAAGTTCCATTTTCCTCAGGGACTGCGTCGATGGAGGACAGCTTGTCATCGAGTTCCTCGAGACCGGCCGACAGCTCGCTGACATCCTCACCAAGCCACTCGGCCATCTTCGGTTCATGGAGCTGAGGACTAGGATTGGTATGGTGGAAATCAAGGAAGAGCAGCAAGATTAGGGGAAGAATTGTTGAATAATTTGCTACTGGTCTTGCATGTCTGCAACTGCAGACCCATCTTCAAAGCTACAGCTTGGTTAGGACAGTGGACTATAAATCTGAACTGCAGTCCAACTTTCAAAGGTTGAACAGCAGCCAAACTGTAGTGGGAACACTAGACTAGAGTGTAGTGGGGACACATAATTTTTGTAGGCTATAGTGTCCCTTAGCTAGTAAATGTTGCAGGCTACCCTGCAGATAGGGCAGTAGACTTAGACTGCATTTCAGTAGTCCACCTCCACTGGTTTCAGTTCATACACAAATTGAACCCACCTCTATGTATAAATAGGTATCCATGGTAATGTAATAGATAGTTCAGCCCGTCGAGCCCGGAGAAGGCCTCCCTAGAGCCAGTCATGTGGTTGCTGGCTCCCGAGTCCAGGTACCACCGCTGCTCCAGGTCGCTGCCCACTTGTCCAGGGTGGACTTGTGCACGCGGCTCGTTGAGGTGGATGGCCTGCGGTGCGCTCCTTTGCTCCGCAGCCACCAGTACCTCCGTCTCTGGCTCGACATCGTGCAGAGCACAGAACGAGGCCATCAGGAGAGTAGGCTCATCGTCGTCCACCTGAGCCAGGTGAGCCTCAGCCTTGTTCTCCTTGTTTGGGCACTCCTTTGCCCAGTGGCCACTCTTCCCACAGCGACGACAGGCGTCCCTGGCCACGGGCACGCTGTCCTTCTTCTTCATCTTCTTCTTCTGTGGGGCCTTCCCGCGGGGCTTGCCATCACCGCCCCGGCTGGAGGAGCCTTCCCCGGACCGCCTCTCCTGCATCCGAGCAGCCCACTCCTCCTCGGTCAGCAGCAGCTTGCCGCTGGCCGTTGTCATCGCCGACTCCACGCGCTCATCCACCGCCCTCAGCCGCCCAGTCACATCCTCGATCGTGAGGGTGGACATGTTGACCAGCATCTCGATGGAGAGCGCGATCTGCATGTACTTGGGTGGCACGACGCGCAGGTACTTGGCGACTGCCTCCTGCAGCTGCTGGTGTATCATCATCCGCCATCACTGAGCAACCTCAGTGGCTCTGATACCACTTGTTGGCCCCTGATCTTACCCTCAGGTGAGTATCCTCACCAGCACCCACACAAACACTCTAGGCAAGAGGTGGAAGAAGATAAGTGAGCATAGCACACACACACAAGGAAAGTGCAGCAGCACTTCCCTGAATGCTGCTGCTGCTCTGTACTCTTGAGTTCAGCATTTACATTTCCCAGTACTAAGAGAGCTGCTCAGCAGAGTTGCTGCTCGTGTGTGTGCTGTGTGTGTGCGAGTGCTGTTCTCAAGAGTACAGAGCAGCAGCAGCATTCAGGGAAGTGCTGCTGCACTTCTCTTGTGTGTGTGTGTGTGTGCTGTGCTCACTAATCTTCTTCCACCTCTTGCCTAGAGTGTTTGTGTGGGTGCTGGTGAGGTGATACTCACCTGTGGGTAAGATCAGGGGCCAACAGTGATGCTGGTACAACTTGCCGATGCGACAGTGGTCGGCTGCAATAGGAGACACCGAGTGCACCCGTTCCGGTGGATGACGCTGGTAGACGATGCTGAAGCGACCAGACCCACCTGGAGTAGTAGCCGAAGCGAGATGTCCAGCGGGCTGAACAGTAGGGCCGACCATGATGATGGCCAGGTCATTGAGCAACGGCTGCTCCACTCCGAAGACGAGGGAGCGACCGAAGAAGAGGGCGGCTGCTCGGCACCCGAAGAGCAACGTCTGGCTGCTCGGGACCCGAAGGTGGAGTGGCTGACAAAGCAGAAGAAGCACCCTACAACAAAAAGTCAAGTGAACACGCACCGGATGAAGAGCCCATAAAACCATCAGGGCCAGGAGGTTTGCCAGCTGGTATCTGCTTTACAATTGAATCAATATCCTCTGTTCTGAAAGTAGTTGGCACGTGCTCCATGTTGTTGTTCCTCTGAACTAGCTACTCAAGATTATATAGCATGGAGGGTGTCGTGGAATAACCCATTCTACCTTTGTATTCTTACAGAGGAACAACAGCCTTCTCATGATGACCAAAGATGTCTCTGCCATCTTCTACAACCAAGCTAGTTATAGTGTTTATACGATATCTTTCAGTAGCGGCATCAGGAAAGGAACTTGTACTTTCATCTCCAAATTTGTTCCACCTGATGGTGTATCTCTTCTTCCAATATTCCTTTATGTATCTTAGCAATTTTAAGATATGTTTCTTCGAAATGAGTCTGAAATTTCACATCTATAAGGGAAGAGGTCTTTGTTCTTCCAAAGCACCTAGAGTTTCCAGGACAGAGTTAAAAGTCCCTGAATGGACCCCTAAGATTAGATTATTTTTACTCCATTTCTTAAGAGCTTGCCTTAAAGTTTAAACTTGGCTGAGATTCTATTAGAACTACTAGTTTATCTGAAATTGATATTGCAAGATAAAAAATCCATGGTGCTATATCAAAAAATTCTCAAATCTAAACATTTCTGATTTCGGGATCGAGGTTCCCATTTGGACTTTGTAAGGAATGTGGTCCGATGTTGGCCTTGCCATTGGAAGCATCAACGTATTGGGGTAAGTGGAGATCCAATTTGGGAGGCAAAGACCCAATCTATTTTGTTGGCATGTATTCACTGTGTACTGGTGGTAGTTGGGTATTAGTGGCTTAAATGCTTTACTGCACAGTGGCTTAATGCCGGAGTGTTCAACGGCTGGAAGCCTTGGGCCTTGCCCTGGCCATGCATGGGAACTCTCCCTGGCTGTTGGCCAGGCCTCCTCCCCTCTTTACTTCTGTTCTAAACTCTCTCCTCTCTATATATGTAATCCTGTCCTCTGGACTTTATTAACATAATACAGTTCAGCTTCTTCAAGCACTATCATGGTATGAAGAGACTCTTGAGATCCTGTAATCTCCCTCCCCTTCTGCACAACCCTCTCTGCCATTCATGGCACCTGAGCCGCTGATGCAGCACACTATTTGGAGGAACAACTCTAAGGTGCTGAAGTATAGGAATAGCACAAAGTGTTGAAGGAACCACTTCAACGTGCTAATAGATAACGCCCTAAGGGTAGTCTGAACCCACAGATAGTATGAGCTCAATCCAAAGTTCAAGAGCAAGATCTAATCCAAGATCTTAGGATAGAAACATAGAGTTCTATTTATATGGTGAAGATACAAAACAAAGTTGTAAAGCTTGAGGACATGGCCTCTATTTATAGGTTATGAGCCCTTACACAATCATATACACCTAATATGACAACTAATAGTCTAGTAGATGACAACTAGCATGACAACTAACATATTACTCAATAACACCTAAGAAACAACTTATAGGATAGCCTAGTATCTTCTAGCATGATACATGTCATACATGTATTAGAGATAAAATTTAGATTTACTTTCTCTTCTTAGTAGCAAAATCAAAGTTTGCTTTTGTTATGGTGATCTTTCATAAACTAAGTAGATGTTTCAAGAATTATCCAATTGATGTCCCTCATCATCCTCCGCTACTTGATTGGAACTCAACCTCGAGTTGTCTTCATAAAGTTGTTGTGGTGGATGATAAAGTGATAGATCAGCCACATTAAAAGTGTTGGAAATATTCATCTCTCTTGGTAGATCAACAACGTAAACATTGTCATTTATCTTCTTCAAAATAGAGAAAAGACCATATTTCCTTTGTCTTAACTTCCCTTGAACTCTGGTAGGCAATTGCTCCTTTTCGAGATATACCATTACTTGATCACCAACATCAAATGACATAGGTCTTCTTTTCTTGTCAGCTAACTGCTTTTATTTTTGATTTGAGGCTTCTAAAACATTAAGAACCTCTTTGAATAATTCTGAATATTTACCAGCAAAGTTGATTGCTGATCTTGAATTTTCCCTTGAGAGTAATTTCACTAGTTCAACAACATGTCTTGGAATTTTAGTGTAGATAGTGAACTTGTTAGGTAACAAATAAGCTTCTCAAGTTTTTAAAACTCTGAAAATGGCATATAACTCTTGTTGACTCCATTTCTGCCTTTCTTCACTTAGTTTCTCATTAAAGAAAGCAATAGGTTTTTGTTCTCTCTCTTGAGATAGGATAGCTCAATGCCTACTTCACTTGCATCACATTCCAACTCAAGAGTCTTGTTGAAATCAGGAAGGATCAAGACTTGAGCTTGTGACAATTTCTTTTTAATTTCTTGGAAACTTTTGGCCTTTCTTTACACATTCAATAATTGGTGCCATGATAGTGCTGAAATTATTGATAAATCTTCTATAGAAAGTTACAAGATCATAGAAATTTCTTACTTCTGTAATAGTCTTTGGAGTTGGCCAATCTCTTATTGCAGCAACTTTGGAATCATCAACATGAGTTCCTTCACTTGTTATGGTAAAGACCAAGAAAAGTAGTAGTTTCTTTGCCCCACTTAATTGATCCCACATATCCGTCCAATTGAGGAATAGGAAATCTGTATCTTATTGTGATCTTATTGATGCTCTACTATCCATGCACATATGCCAAGAACCATCTCTCTTTAGCGTGAGTAAGACTGGTATAGCACATGGACTAATGCTCTCTTGGATATGTCCCTTTTGTAATAACTCTTTCACCTTCTCCTTCAATATTGCATGCTCTTTTGGGCTCATTCGGCAGTGTGGCAGATTAGGAAGAGTTGCTCTAGGAATGAAGTCAATTCTGTGTTGAATATTTCTCATTGGTGGCAAGTGTTGTGGCTCCCCAAGTATACTCTGAAATTCAGATAATAGACCTTGTATCTCTGCTGGAGTTTCAACAATAGGTTGCTCTTCTCCCTTAACGATCAAGGTAGCACATAAATTTGCTTCTTTCACGTTTTCTATGAAGTCTCTTGATGTTTGGGAAATAGCTAACATATTCTTCTTTACTTTGGAAGTAGAATCATCCAATTTCTTAGGTAGGATAATAATCCTTTGCTTATTCCACATGAAAGAATAAATATTATCCCTTCCTTTATGTGTAGCATCCACATCAAATTGTCAAGGTCTTTCAAGAATATTTCTTGCATCCATGTCAACTAGTGGGGAGCCGATTGAGGAGGAGAGTGGCAGTGGCAAGAGCATCGGCCCAGTAGGAAGGGGGCATGGAAGTCTGAAAGAGGAGGGTTCGGGTGACATTGTTAGTGGTGCGAATCATGTGCTCGGCTTTCCCGTTTTGCTGTGAGGTGTAGGGGCAGGACATGCGAAGAGACACCATGAGCAAGAAAGAAAGCACGAGAGGCTGAGTTGTCAAACTCGCGACCATTATCACACTGAACCGTTTTGATGGTGCAGCTGAACTGAGTATGCACATGAGCAAAAAAATTGGAAATAGTGGAAGAAGTATCGGACTTCAACCGAAGGGGGAACGTCCAAAGAAAGTGAGAGCAGTCATCGAGGATCACCAAATAGTATTTGAAACCAGATACACTCGTGACATGAGAAGCCCACAGATTACAATGAACTAAATCAAAGGTTTTAGTAGCTCTAGACAGGGAATTGCTAAAGGGTAAGCGAACATGGCGGCCAAGTTGACACGCATGGTAGAGGGGTGCGTCGTCGGACTGGCTACAAATGATCGAAGAAGACTGGACAAGGCTTTGAAGGGCAGCCTTGCCGGAATGGCCGAGGCGACGGTGCCAAGTTGTCGAGGAGGGAGTGGCCACCAGGGCGCAGGGGCTGGAGGAAGACGAGGGCAGCTGCAAGGTGTAGAGGGGCCCTGAGCTGTCACATCGAAGAAGGGTGTCCTTGGAATGGAGATCCTTCACAGAAACACGAAGAGGGTCAAATTCAACTGAAACAGAGTTGTCAGTGGTGAATTTACGAACAGAAAGGAGGTTTTTAATAATGTCAGGAGCAATAAGGACGTTGTTGAGGCGAAAAGGTCCAGGGAGAATGGAGAAACCGGTGCCGACCACGGGAAGGGTGGCACCGTTGCC
Source organism: Chrysopogon serrulatus (assembly GCA_015844335.1). Classification (NCBI taxonomy): domain Eukaryota; kingdom Viridiplantae; phylum Streptophyta; class Magnoliopsida; order Poales; family Poaceae; genus Chrysopogon; species Chrysopogon serrulatus. The sequence goes on along the minus strand of JADLZL010002315.1, from coordinate 833,797 downwards.
AACAACAATGGAAGAGGGAAAGGAAGAGAATGGTGAGGCGGTGACCATACCAGGGTTGGAGGCAATATGAGAGGAAGCACCAGAGTCGATGACCCAGTCGGAGGTGCTTGGTGGCGGAGTGAGGGCGACGGTGCTGAAGGCGTTGGCGAGGGACTCATGGTCCAAGTCGTCGGCGACCAGGAGTGAGGAGGCGCCTGCTGGGGTGCCTGGTAGTATGCTGAAGGTGGAGGGAAATACCCTGGTGGTGTACCGGCCATCAGTGCTTGCTGTGGTGATGGTGGCGCAGCAACACGAGGCGGTGGACCGCGAGGGCCTCCTGGGTTGGATCCGGGCCACATGTGGATGGACCCAGTCCAAGGGTTGAGGATGGAGGGCCACTGCTGACCGCCGGCGTACTGCTGCCCGCTTGGAGAGCCACCTTGGGAGCCGCCTTGGGAGCTGCCTTGGCCACGTCCGCTGCGGCGGCGCCGCCCGCTGCCATTGCCATTGCCTCCGGGCTGCCCACCAGCAGCCTGATGAGGGCGCGGAGCAGCAGGGGCAGAGGGTGCGACAGCGGCCTGGCCGATGAAGAGGCGACGAGGGCCGAAGGCGGAGCAGACGGCGATGCCATGTTGAGCTCGGTGAGACGCAGGTCAGCGTGGATGTCGGTGAAGGAGGGAAAGGGCCGCTGTCGAGTGAAGAGCTGCGACATGAGCTGAAAACGTTCATTGAGGCCGCGGAGGACGTTGAGCACCAGAGCGCGGTCCTACACGGGCTCGCCGAGGTCGGCAAGAGAATCTGCCATGGTCTTCATCTTCCGGCAGAACTCATCGACGGCGACGGTTCCCTGGCAGGTGGTGCGGAACTTGGCGTCGAGGAGCATGCCGCGGGATTCGCGGTTGTTGAAGAACTGCTGCTCGAGACCGAGCCATGCTGCTCGAGCGGTGATGCCGTCGCGCTCGTGAACAACGTCGAGGAGGTCAGCGGAGATGGTGTTGAAGATCCACGAGACAACGACGCAGTCCATGCGGGACCAGGCCGCGGCCGTGAGACGGGTGGCGCCGCTGAGGACGTGGTCCTTCAGAGCGAACTGAACGAGGATGAAGAGGACGTAGCCACGCCATTTGGAGTAGTTGGAGGCCTGCAGGTCGAGGACGATGGGGATCAAGTTCCTCGATGTTTTGCAGGCGGCGGCCTGGCTGTGCAGGTGGGCGATGGCCGCGGCCTCGCAGGGAGATGGAGCGTGTGTCGTCAAGCCAAGAACCGAATCATCGCCGCCGCGAGGGACTCAACGCCAAGGCACTCCCCTTCGAGGGCGGCTCCTGGCCGCTTCCGCGGGCCGCCGCTGCGCGCGCCCGTGTCGAGAGCGGCGGCGGCGAGGCGGACGCTGCGGGGGCGGCGGCGGCGGACTTGGGAGGTCCGCCTCTCCTAGAGTTGCCGACTGCGCCGGGCGTTGGAGGTACACAGAGATGCGGCCTCCTCCTCCAGTTTCGCGGCGGGTAGCGGTAGCTTGTCCCGAAGCTTGGTCGCGGCGAGGGTGGCCGAGGCACCGGTGCGCTGGAGTCGCCGGCAGCGATGGGCGCGGCAGGGGGCGCGCGCGGGGCTGCCAGGAGATGGGGCGCCGTGAAGGCGCTGCACGAAGCGGCACGGCGACGGGCGAAGGGACGGGCTCGCGCCGAGGGAGAGCGGAAGCAGGGGGATTGGGTGGGAAACAGGCACAGGAACGATTAGTCTTCTGATACCATGATAGTAGGATTAGCCAACAGGCTTGAGTACTCGATAGATTGATTACAGAGGGTTTACATATATATAGGGATTACAGGAGAGTGGCCCGAGGGGCCAGCCGAGTGTGAAAGGGCCTGTCCAGCCTAGCAGGCGGCACAGGTAGCTAGGAGATTACATAAAGGAGTAATTAATTCTAACATGGCTTACAAGACGTATTTATAGGATGGTCTGACTGCAGTCAACTATGCAAACAAATCCGTTAAATATAATAACCCGAACCGCGGGCTCTCTAAGTGTCCTTGCAAGACTCATGTTAGAATTCAAATCATATTGTAACAACAAATACTGAATTTCTGGGTTGCCTACATCCATGGAATGTGAACATTACACAAATTACTTTTATGTGCTGAGTTTAAATATTTTGAAAATAATATGAGTAGATTGGTGTCGATTAGTACTTTCTACTTGTATAGCATTAATATGTTTGAATATACTACAACAATTTGCATTCAGTGCTTTGTTGACCATATGGATATGCAAAACATAGCTTATTGACTTGGAGAGTATTATGTAAATGTCCTAGTCCATGCTCATGTGTTCTAATCTGTCAAGCACCTACCACATGTATACATAGGTCCATATCTGTTGTGTGAAAGAGAAGGTCATTAAGTCTAATATGTTGTATTAAAAATGCAGGTTATTGAAGCATTAGCACAAGCTGGTCTTGAGTCTTCTAATTTAATCATCGGAATTGATTTCACAAAGAGTAATGAATGGACAGGTAGTTTATCTGCACTTGTGTGCCAAAGATGAAAACATTTGTTCTTGAATCTTGATTCCTGAGTATCTTCATTTACAGGAAAGAATTCCTTCAATAGCATGAGCCTGCACAATACTAGTGACAATCCAAATCCTTATGAACAGGCAATATCCATCATTGGGAAAACCTTATCTGCTTTTGATGAGGATAATTTAATTCCTTGCTTTGGTTTTGGAGATGGTAATGGGCTGCTACTTTTATTAGTACAAGGTGAATATATACATGTCTAATGGTTTTCAGTTTCAATAATGCAGCATCTACTCATGACCAAGATGTATTTGCCTTCTATCCTGACGAAAGACCATGCAATGGTTTTCAAGAAGCTTTAGCTCGATACAGAGAGATTGTACCTCACCTTCGCCTTTCTGGTATGTTTTTTTTTAAAATTTGGAAATATGCAGTGACCAGTTGAATTCATTGATATAATTTGAATCTGGGAACAGTTGTACGTAGTGGCATAGAATCCTCACCAGCTTTATTTATAGCAACTAATACCGACTCTCCAACATGTAATTTTTGTCATTTTTCTAGGTCCTACATCATTCGCACCAATAATTGAAATGGCCACAACCATTGTGGAGCAAAGTGGTGGCCAATACCATGTTTTATTAATTATTGCTGACGGGCAGGTATGCGCTGGTCCATTCCTCCTTTTTTAAATGAAATGTATGTCTTTTATTATGGCTTTATCTGATGCTATCATTGTACAGGTCACAAGAAGTGTAGATACTGAATTTGGTCAGTTAAGCACCCAGGAGCAAAGGACGGTTGATGCTATTGTACAAGCAAGGTAATAATGAAATAATGATTTATGTCATTTAGCAATGAATGTGTACTTGGGTTTTATGTTTCAATAGTGCTTGACAACATAAGACATGAATTTATAAGGCATTGCAGCCTTTTTTTGCAAAATACTAGAACACTTTTTTCTTTTGAAAAATAGTACAGGGGAAGCCCCCGCTGTAAGGTTTTATTTAGAAAAAGAAAAGAAGCTGTACAAGGCGCACAAAGCTGTACACGCAAACAACAAAAGGTGAAAACTAGAAGCTTGAGAGATGCAAGGAAACAAGGCTATGGAATCTGTACAGTATAAGAAATCAGGATGCTTAGCATCACAGATTCTATGGGCCTGAAAGTCGAGCTTCCTTACAAAATTTGAACTTCCAAGAATCTAAGGAAGGGTGGCCCCTATCAAAGATGGAAGTTATTTCTTTGTTTCTAAATGTGTCAAGCCAAGACACAATGATGAACATCTCCATAAAGTAAGGATTCAGAAATTGTTGCTTACCTTGTATCAACATCTTAAAAAAAAAAAAAATAACTTGCAAAATTCCATTGCATGCCTAGGTGCTGCCAACAAGCTCGACTGACAGTGCAGCTGAAGAACAAGTGAAAAGCAGTTTTTTCCACATTGCTATTGTAGGGAACAACAGTTTTTTTTTTTTTTTCTCTCAAAGAGTGCAGGAGAACTGTGCTGTCATTTCATAAGATAGAAAAGATATTACACGGGTCAAAGAGATCCAACTCACACACCCAACACCCTAGACACAAAGTTACAGACTCACCACACAAAGAACAGAAACAACCAGCGACCTGAATACAAGTTTCTGGAGTTTGGAGGCCCCTGCCAAGCACCAGAGCCCTCCCTCCAAGTTAATAGTTCTAAGGACCTCTTGAACACTTGGCCTCTTATTATCAAAGACACAAGCGTTGCAATGTTTCCAAATCTCCCATGCCATCAAAATTTCAAGGTGTTGAGGCCTTTACGCGCTTCTTTGGGTACAACTGCAGTTGACCTCTTCCACCACTGTGAGAAATGAGACAGCAGGCTGTGGTGCAAAACCAGGGACCAAACTGTTGTGAAACCAGGGACCAAACTCGTCCAGCGAAAACACAGTCCACTAGCAAATGATTTATTGTTTCATCCTCTTGATCATATAAGGGACAAGACCCATGCTGGGGCAGATTCCTCTTTGCTAGTCGATCGCCTGTCCAAACCCGGTTGTGAAACACCAACCAGATGAAAAACTTAGTGTGGGGGATCCCAGATTTTGCAGATCCTTCTCCACGAACCAAACTTGATGGAACCCACAAAGAAGGCCGCATATGCAGATTTTCTGTTGTAAGAACAATCCTCTGTTAACTTCCAACTATACCGGTCTGGAATCCCCTGATATAAAATAAATCCATCCACAATAGCCCAAATGTGGAGGTAATCAAGCAAGACCTCTACTGTAAGGGCTCCCTTAATTTCTTGAACCCAAATTCTATTCCAGCTTATAGGTTTTTCCTCCTTAAAATGTTACTTGTATTTAGCCTATCCATAAGAAGTAACCAGGAGAAGACTGAGTTTATGGGAGCACTTAGAATCTCAAATCCATATAAACGGGGCTGTTTCTGTAGGGGAAGTTTGTAAAATTTTCAAGATGTGTTGATACTACTCCCCCAAAATAAAGTACCAAGAATATTTTGTGCCATGTTGCACCTGTATTGTTTGAATGTAATCTTGAAGATTTTGACCTGATAGGCTTGATCAGATGGAGGAAGGTGAAACTGTGACTCCAAATTATTATTCTATTGAGATATTTTTGTGCTTAGCAAAAGAGAAAATTTAGGGGGTACATGATTTGCATGATATTATCATTCCACAGATCACACCAGAATAATATGGTGGAAACATCTCCAATGTTGCATTTAGCAATTGCTCTGAAGAGATCACATAGTTTTAAGATATCTCTCCACCAAGAAGAAGAGCCTTTGTTACTTATTGCATGTGGGATATTACCATTGGAATAATGTGTGTGCTGGACAAGTTTCACCCAAAGGATCTACTTGTTATAGAATTGATACCACAGACTTGAAGATGGCCTTTTGAGAGAATTTTGAAATCCTGGGCACCCCCCAAATGCAGATTTTTCGTGTGGCTAGTTGCTCACAACTGATGTTGGACAGTAGACAGATTAGCAAAGAGGGGCCTCCCTCATCCAGATCAGTGCCTCCTTTGTGAACAGCAGGAGGATATCCATCATCTGCTTGTGGGCTGTGTTTTCTGAAGAGTTTTTTGGTTCTCCCTCTTGTCATATTTTGGTGTTGCTTCTCTTGCTCTACAACCTACTCACCAGTCCTTTGACGATTGGTGGAGAAAAGTTGATAATGCTTGTAGCGACCTGTGATTTTCTCGAAAGGAAATCCGCAGATTACATCATAATGTGATAGTCCAGGAAGATTAGGTTGTCACATAATCATTATACAGTTGATACCACAATTCATACATCGCAAAAGTACAAGTTTACAAGGTGTTACAACACTTGGTAGCACACCAAACACATCGTATTCTAGTGATAAACGCACACATATCCGTATCAGAGCAGACGTAGTGCCTTACCAGTGAAGGCTCCTCCTTCACGGGCGACAATCAGAGTTGGGTTAGAGCATTAGCGGGCGTAGACATAATCTCCTTAACCAAACTTGAGTGTAGGATCGAGACCACCTAATCCTTCTATCCCCGTTTTTGTCGTGGCTGTTCTCGGTCCCGAACCTACTCAACTATGTACTGGCCACTGGCTCCCACCCTATTCTTTGCTTTGCTATGTGTAAGTGGAATGCAAGGATAGAGCAAAAGGCCTATATTTGGATGTAGTTTTTCCTATGCAAGATTCATCAATATTGTTTAACAGTATAGTTCATCAAGTTATAACAATATAGATGTATCCTTTCAATTAATCAAGAATAGTTTGGAGTAAAACCCTTATCTCTCTCTCCCTCTCTTCCCCTGCTGCCGCCGCCTCTCCTCTCCTCCCCTGCCCTAGCGCTGCTGCTCCTCTGCCCAGCGCTGCAAGCCGCCAACAGCAGCAGCAGCCGCTGCTGCCCTGTACCGCTGCCCCCATGCGGCCTGCTGCTCCAACGACCGCCCCAGCCACCGTGGCCGAGCAGGCCACCTTTATCTTGGCCGGCTGCAGCTTGTTACTGCTGCCATCCTTCCTGTCTGCCTAGGCACAGCCAGCCCTAGGGCTGCCGTTCCTCTCTATTTCCCCCAATTCCCCCTCTAAATCAAGGGGAAGTCATCCCCCTAATGAGGTGTATTACAATAAGCAACCCAGGTTTCTCTTGAAGTTAGATATAAAGCCTTCGACTCTGTTTCATGGCCTTTTCTATTGGAGATCTTACAAAGAAGGGGTTTTGATCCTAGATGCCGAGACTTGATAAGTGGAATTCTTGGTTCTTCATCTACTCGGATACTTCTTAATGGTATCCCAGGAGAGGTTTTGTTCCATTAGAGAGGGTTGAGACAAGGTGATCCATTGTCTCCCATGTTGTTTATTCTGGTAATGGACGTGCTAAACTGTGGTAGAGAAGGCTAGTAATGAGGGGCTGTTACAACTGCTTGCTGCGCGGAACATCCATCACCATGTCTCTTTGAACGCGGATGATGTGGTCTTGTTCCTCTGCCCAGCCACTGACCTGCATATGGTTGAAGACTTGCTGCAGCTCTTTGGTACAGCCACTGGCCTGAAGACAAATATACAAAAAAGCAGCGTCTTGCCCATCCTCCTGCATATTCGAGGAAAAAAAAATACATGTTATAGAATTTATCCAAATGCTCAAACAGATGTGTTGTGTTTTGACTTCTTAGATTAATGATGCTAAAGGCCTCCTTTCCTTTTTGGTTTTACAACATTTTTTTTCATGCAACTCGCAACCTGAGGCTTCATCTTGGCATTGCTGTCTGACCCTCTCCATAAACAATGCCTTCTAGCTCTATCAATGTACTCAAGAACTGTTACTGGCACCTGCAGAGTGCACATTGCGTATGTTGGCAAAGAAGAGAGAGCCGAGTTGACCAATTCCAGCCTACCTGCATGTGTTAGAAGATTTGATGTAGCAGTAAGCCTTCTTTCTGTTTTGTTCATGATGAAGCAAAATCAACAACTTCGGAACCCCCTTTTCATGGAGATCTTCATCATTGCCTCTTGGCATATTTGGAAGCAGAGAAATAACTTCATCTTCGATAGAGGACATCCCTCTTTTCCTCTTGGAAGACCTCCTTTTATGAGGAATCCAATCTCCAAGCTTTTAGACTTTGTGAAGAGAAATGACATGCTTTTCTCCTCTGTTTAGTCTCCCTCACCTAGTCTGTTTTGCTTTTGTGGAGTGCAGTCTCTCCTGCCCTCTTGCTAGCCTAGTTTTGTTCTTTTAGACTCTTTGTACAGCTTTTTTCCTTTTTGCAAATTTTATAAAAAGCTCTTACAGTGGGGGTCTCCCCTGCTGTATTTACAGGTAAAAAAAAAATAAATCCTGGGACAGTCCTAAGTGAATGGGAGAGACAAGTTTGTAGCCAAAAACCCCAGCCAGCTGTTAGGCTCTTTCAGAGGAAAGATTTAGAGGGACCAAGCAAGACTTCTTATAATTAAGTCTGAGCCCAGTTGACTGAGAGAATGATTCCAACAATACCAAAAAGGTGATTAATATGATGTCATCAGCATATTGAACTATAGGAAACTGAGCCATCTCATAAGGAATGGGAAGCTCAAACAATCTATCCCTATGCCCTTTGTTGATGATGCATTGAAGCCAGTACTAGCACAAACAGAAGAAGGGAAAGTGGACCGCCTTGTTTTACTCCTCTTCTGCAATGAAATTGTTTACTGGGAACACCATAGAGGGGAGTGGCAGAGGATCCAGAAGATAGGATTCTGTGTGTCCAATCACACCATTTGTCATCAAAAACCAAGTTGCCTCATCATTTGGAGGATCACATTGTGTTCCACTATGTCAAAAGCTTTTGTGAAATCCAATTTTAGGATAACAAGATGTATTGATAAACCCAGGCAAGACAATCCTGTATTGACCTTGATTTAATGAAGCCATACTGATTCGGGTCAATTAGTGGAATTATCTCTGCATGTAGCCGATTATCCATCAACTTTGTAATGATTTTAGTAACACAATTCAGGAGAGAGATGGGTCTAAAGTCATTCACACTTGTTGGGTTGTTCACTTTGGGAATCAAAGAAATGAAGGAACAATTTATGGCTTGCAGGTCAAGGAAACCATTAAAGAAGTCAAAACAGACAATGCAGAAATCTTCTTTTATAATATCCCAGCAACTCTGGATCAGATGTCATTAAAACCTTCTAGGCCTGGAGCTTTATCAGCAGGCATTTGTTTGATAATTGTTTCAATGTCCTAAGTGATGAAGGGTCTTGACAAGTGCTCCAACCCCTCTCTAGATTTGACCAGTGTTCAAGGCTGCATTGCATGAGAGGGTTTGTAGTATGGCCAATTCTTTGCTTATATTCATCGAAGATTTCTCATGGTGGTAAAAAACTGAGATGCCATCTTCACTTTCTAGAGAAATGATGGTGTTCAATCTATATCTTTCTGTCGCAGCAGCATGGAAGAAGCTAATACTTTCATCCACGAATTTTGTCCATCTGATGGTATACCTTTTTTCCAGTACTCTTTTTTTATATCTCAGCAATCTAAGTATATGATCCTTTAAATTTTTTTTCTGAAGTTGTACTCCTGGATTAATGGGTCTTTGTTCTTCTAAGGTGTCGAGAGTTTCTACAATATAGTTGCAGTTTATGATCAGGCTATTGAGGTTGCATAGTCTGAGGAGGACGGCGCCAGGGGAGCAACCAGCCAAGCCATGAACGTCAGTTGAGGTCTCGGTAGGAAATGGATGGCGGCGACGAAGAATCAGCAGCGGTGACAGGGGTGTAGACCGGCAGAGGACTCATACATGGTTAAGACCGTCACTTAGGGGCGGGGAGAAGCACGAGGGGCCTTTGACAAGAGCCGGCACATGGGCGCAAGCTTGTGCGTAGGGGTGGCGGAAGAGGCGCGTGGCCACGAGCACGCGGGTGCCGTCGTGCTGGCCTGCGTGAAGCGGCACATGCAGGACGCTTGGGGGCACGTGGCAGCAGCGGAGGTCACTGCAGAGGCATGAGGGAGGCCTCTGTGAGGTTGCAGGCGTGCAGGGCCAGGCCCGCGAGGCCTCCAGTGAGCTGGCAGTAGGTGGAGGCAGTCCTATGAGCGCTCGGTCCTATCGTCTTGGATAGCTTTTGCCTAATTATTAGATGTTTAGATACTAGATTATTACACAACACACATGCTTGCATGAAACTTGTTATAACCTAATCAACTTATCATTGGGATTTCTTAGTTTTGGAGCATCCAACTCTGGCTATCACTACAGATTATGATGCAAAAAGGCTATCACTACAGATTACGTGCTAAAAGTCTCTGGGTTTAATCAGATTTCTTTGTTTTGTTACTCAACTACTGACTTTGAAACAACAACAATAACTGCTCTCAGGATTTTTGTCAAATTTGTTTGTTGTGTTACTCAGCATTTCTTGGAGTTACTAATAGAGTGATAAGATGTTGAAAATAGATGAACTTTGACTAGATTATTGGGATTCATCTCTAGCCTACCACAAACATGTTTGGCACTAAAAGGATTTGTTGTTGTAAAGCTATACCAAGTTGATAGTGGAGTCACAATGCTACAAGAAAGTGGTTTTATAGTTGATTCCATGGTATATAAGTTTTCAGCAAGACATCTTAGACCTTTCTTTTTTATGAGCGCCTCCAAGAACATGATCCATTTTTCCATACTGTATTTCAACAACACTGGTTATGTTTACATTGCATTATCAACTCAAATTTTGTTGGTTCCTTTCTTATAGCGAATTCCCATTGTCTATAATTCTTGTTGGAGTTGGAGATGGTCCATGGGATATGATGAAGGAATTTGATGACAACATACCAGCTAGGTCTTTCGACAATTTCCAGGTACGTCCCAGAACTACAGGAATATTATTTTTGGTTTGGTAACCAAAGTAAGTAATAGTATTTTTAACGCTTGCTCTCCTAGTTTGTCAACTTCACTGCGATCATGTCAAAAAAGATAAGTCATAGCAAAAAGGAGACAGAGTTCGCCCTTTCAGCACTAATGGAAATTCCATTGCAATACAAGGCAACATTGGAGCTTGGAATTTTAGGGTATGGAGAAACATGAGGAAGACCATTTACATTCACATATTTCATACCTGTTATTGTGGGCCTAATTCACTCTTTTATCTTTGTTTCTCTAATCAGACGTAGAATTGGAGAGTCGCCTGATCGGATTCCACTTCCTCCTCCTTTTGCAAGTTATAGCACAGTTTCAAGAGCAGAACGATCTCGGGCTAATAGCTATCGAAGTGTGCCTTCACATACTAGGGAGGAACCAACTGTAGATTCAACTATCACAGCATCAGTTACATCGCCATCAGCTGCCGAAAGTAGAGTTACAGAACCCCAGGTACAACAAATTCTTCAACCTTGTAGGATAGTTCTGTTAAATCACAAATGGGAAAATTGATACATTTTTCTGGTAAAATATTGGAAAAGTGCTCCATAATATTTGAACTTTCTGATTCATTATTGGCATGGAAACTAGAGCAATTTTTGTTTGATAATGTAGAATTTAAACCTTGGGTTACAGTGGAATCTACCCTAGAGGAAGAAACTTAGTTTTGATTTTTGGAGCAGTAACATGTTCATTTTATTTGGTGCAAATGATTAGATTAACTTAGTATATGCCTTCACATTGCTACGAGCACTGAAAAATTGAGATCGTTAGACTAATATAAGCCACCTCAATCTAAAAGATCACTTTGACTTGACACAACAAATTGTACATAAGACTGCATTCAAAGTTAGTTCTCAAGCATAAGACTGCATCCAGAGTGTAGCTCTCCTGTGTTCTCGAGGAAAAAAAAATCCAGAGTTAGTTCTCAACCATAAAACTTCACATCTAAATAACTACCTTGATTCCCACTTGGATTGAAACCAATAAAGTTCTCTCAACCAACAAAACAATTAGTGGAACACTGGTTTTTTTCTTGAACATGCAGGAGAGCTGCATATCTTTGTATATAAGAGGAAAGAAACAGTCCTTTACCAAAATTTCTCTATATCCTTCGGAAGAAAAGAGAGGTTCAGATTAGGAAAAAAAAAAAAGCATCTAAAAAATAGAATAAAATGTGACGACCATGATGGCAGAATGCCAACTGAATTAGATTAATTGAGTATGTTTACACAGGGATTACATATATATCCCTGGGCAGGCCAAGAGCTTAGCCCACATAGGGTGGCGCATAGCAGAGTAAATAGGAGTAACTAGCACAATAACCAAGACGACATTACACAGGAAACTAGGGTATTCTAACACCACCCCGCAGTCGGAACGTCGCTAGAGAAGACATTCAGACTGGAGCGAAACTCTTGAAACACAGATGAAGGAAGACCCTTGATGAAGAGATCAGCGAACTGGGAGGCGGAGGGCCCATGGAGCACACAGACAGCACCAATGGCATCTCGTTCTCAAACGAAATGGAGATCGATCTCCACATGCTTGGTGCGCTGATGTTGGACAGGGTTAGTGGAGAGGTAGACGGCGCTGACGTTGTCACAATAGACGATGCAGGCGGAGTCAAGTGGGTGGTGCAGCTCCTGGAGGAGCTGCCGCAACCAGGAAGCTACAGCAACGCCGTTGGCAACAGCACGGTACTCTGCCTTAGCGCTAGAGCAAGTGACAGTGCGCTGCCATTTAGAAGACCAGGAGACAAGGCTGCCACCAAGAAATACAACATAACCAGAGGTGGATCGGCGAGTGTTTGGGCAGCTAGCCTAGTCAGCATCAGTGTAGACAATGAGCTGTGTCGGAGAAGTCCGAGGAATAATGAGGCCACGGTCAAGAGTACCCTGGAGATAGTGGAGGATCCATTTGGCACCAACAAGGTGTGATGGATAAGTCTGTACTGTGGTCTTTGTGGGGTTGCAGCAGTTGTCCTTGTGACCCTGCTGCATAGTGGTCTTGCTGCCCCATCTAGGACAGCATCTTAGACTACCTTTAGGGCAGCACCTTGACAGCATCTAGGACAGCATCTTATAGACTAGCATCTTAGAGGACAACATCTTAAACTAGCATCTTGGCATATGCTTGGCTGATTAGCAGTCTATAAATTATATCCCCAACCCCTCAGGTTGGCATGGCATTGTGTGAGAAATAAACCAGAAAATTGGCTCATTTCCTAGTGTCATCCTCTCCCTCAATCAGAGTAAGAATTCTGCTACTACCGAGAGTAAGAATTCAGCGACTAACAACTAGTATCAAAGCCGTACTAACCTGCAGCCTGAGCATCTCCTGCTCACCTCCTTTTCTGTCCTCATAGCAGCCCCAGCCAGTAGTAGCAGTAGCTCCGGCTGCCCCTGCTCATTGCCCTCTCCCTATGCAGACGAGCAGCAGCCTGTCAGAATCAGCCCTATCACCACACAGCAGTCCCCCCGATAGCGCGCCATGTCCGTAGGATAGTCTGCGCCTGGTCGCCTCGAGCACGTGGTGTCGGCAGGAGGCCGCGCTCGCCGCGGCAGAGAAACGCAAGCGAGCGGCGGCAAGGGCATCGAGGCTGGCAGCGGGCGGAGTTGGCAGCAGCCGAGCCGAGGCGGAAGCAGCGACCGCAGCGCATTACACAGCGTGAGGCGGGAGCAGAGGTCGATGGTCTGCGTGGCAGCACCGGTAACTCCATCTCTGCTGATGATAGCGCCGACGAGGACCTCGATCTGTTGGCAAGGGAGGCAGCGCGAGGGTGGGCGGTGCAGTGGGTAGCCAAGCAAGACGCCCACGAGCGCGGTGGCAGCCTGCACAGCGCTGTTGGCGTTGGACGGCTCCTCGGAGGAGGCGCACACGGGTGGCGGGCTCGTCGATGGAGAGTGCGGTCCTCAGGTGGCGTGGCTCTCTCCCCGGACCGGCACCGTGGTCACCACGGGTTCCAGACCGTAGTCAGGGACGTCGGCCTCGGCGGTGGGTGGTCTACCCTCACCAAGACCAACTATGTTGAGTGGGTCGGGGTGATAAAGGTGAGGCTCTAGGGGCGGCACATGTGGGAGGCAGTCCGGTGCGGCATATGTGGGAGGCAGTCCGGTGCGGCACATGTGGGAGGCAGTCCGGTGCGGCACATGTGGGAGGCAGTCCCAAAGACGGGCGACGTCGACTACGACCCGGGATCGACGGGCGCTGGATGCTCTCATCGCTGCTCCCGAGATGGAGTTCTCGCTTCCAACAAACGGACTGCCAAGGATGCTTGGGACGCCATCGCCGCAAAGACGCATCGGGTAAAGGACCACGCCCCCGCAAGTCCACAATGCAGGCACTTCGCAAGGAGTGAGAGAACCTGGCCTTGAAACCATGTGAGGACGTTGATGACTTTGCAGTGACCGCCCACGATGAGGACGGAGTCACGAGGATTTGGAATCGCAGTCGTGGCCTTCTTGCCAAGGTAACTAGAGGCGCGAACGCGAACCGACTCTACACCCTTAACGTGCAGGTGGCATAACCCCTCTGTCTCGCTGCTCGTCGAGACGACGAGGCGTGGTAGTGGGTTTAGGGTTTAGGGTTTAGGGTGCCACAGACATGGTGCGAGGCCTGCCGTGCCTTGACCATGTGGAGCAGTTTTGCGACGTCTGTGTGTTGACGAAGCAGAGGTGACTCCCCTTTCCCTAGCAGGCGAGCTTTTGAGCGAAGGAGAGGCTCGAGCTCGTGCACGGGGACTTGTGTGGCCCAGTGACACCAGCCACACCAGGAGGACGGCCGCTACTTCTAGTTGCTTGTCAATGACCTCTCCCGCTTCATGTGGGTGATGGTCCTTGGCAGCAAGGGAGAGGCTACGGACGCCATCAGGCGCATGCAGGCTACTGCAGAGACGGAGTGCGGCCGCAAGCTGTGCGTGCTGTGCACCGACAACGGCGGCGAATTCACGGTGGCTGAATTCGCTTCGTACTGCACTGATGAGGGCATTCAGCGCCACTACTCCGGGCTGTACAGCCCACAACAGAATGGCGTCGTCGAGCAGCGCAACCAAACAGTTGTGGGGAGGCTCGGGCCCTTCTCAAGCAGAGGGGGATGTCGGCTGTCTTTTGGGGAGACGCGGTGGTGACGGCTGTCTACATCCTCAACCGTTCTCCTACCAAGGCTCTCGACGGCAGGACGCCATACGAAGCTTGGCATGGGCGCAAGCCGGCGGTTTCCCACCTGTGGGTCTTCGGTTGCCTCGCATTCACCAAGTTGCTTAGCCACAGCGGCAAGTTCGACGAGAGAAGCACTCCGAGAGTGTTCATCGGCCACGCGGAAGGCTCGAAGGCCTACCACATACTCGACCCAAAAACACAGCGTGTGCGCACGGCCGCGATGTTGTGTTCGACGAAGGGCGATGATGGGTGTGGGACAAGGCGGTGGACGACAACTCGACTCCGACTTATGACGACTTCACCGTCGAGCACGTCCACTTCGAGGGACCCGGGGGAGTAGGCAGCACTTCTTCGCCGAGCAAGCCTACCTCGGTCCCTAAGTCCCCATCGGCCCCAGCGTCTACTACACCAGCCGCACCGCGCCCTCCAACCACGGCTTCGGCTATGACGAGTTCTTCGTCGACTCCACCACAGCCGTGATACTATGAACTCTAGCATCGACAACCACTCCTCCGAGACGTTACTCCAGCACCAGCTCATGTCAAGCACAGCTTGGTGAAGTTTGTTTCGCCATTCTCACGACGAAGAGCGCATCGATGCGTATTATGATGGCGAGCTTCTGCGGTACCGTACGATGTAGCATCTTCTAGGTGACCATCCGGTGCCGGGACTGGTGTCACATGACCTAGAGGTGCAGTTGCACCTTGCTTGTGACGACGGCGAGCCTCGGTCCTTTGCAGAGGCCGAGAAAGACGCGGCATGCCACGCCGCGATGTAGTTGGAGATGGATGCGGTTGAGAAGAACCGCACCTGGGAGCTTGCTGACCTCCCTTGTGGTCACCGCGCGATCACCCTGAAGTGGGTGTTCAAGGTAAAGAGGGATGAAGCCGGCGCCATCGTCAAGCACAAGGCTCGCTTGGTGGCGCGAGGTTTTGTATAGCAGGAGGGGGTCGACTTCAACGACGCCTTCGCCCTTATGGCACCGATGGAGTCCATGCGACTCTTTGCGCTAGCCGCCCAGGAGGGCTGCGTGTTCATCACATGGATGTCAAGTCGGCGTTTCTTAATGGCGACTTGAAGGAGGTCTACGTGCATTAGTCGCCTGGATTTGCGATCCCTGGCAAAGACGGCAAGGTGCTCCGCCTATGCAAGGGCCTCTATGGCTTGCGGTAGGCGCTGAGGGTGTGGAATGCCAAGTTGGATTCCACGCTAAAGAGGATGGGCTTTGAGCAAAGCCTGCACTAGGCAGCCATCTACCGGCGGAGCAGTGGACGAAATGCCCTGCTTGTGGGTGTCTACGTCGACGACTTGGGGCACCAAGGATGCAGAGGTGGCGGCATTCAAGGATGAAATGAAGGCCACCTTCCAGATGAGTGACATGCGGCCTTTCTCCTACCTGGGGATCGAGGTGCACCATATGACTCCGGGATCACGCCTCGATAGACCTACACCAAGCGCGTCGTTGAGCTAGCTGGGCTCACCGACTGCAACCCAGCCCTCACTCCAATGGAAGAGAGGTTGAAGCTGAGCCGCGACAGCATGACGGAGGAGGTGGACGCTATGCAATACCGACGCCTTGTGGGGAGCCTTCGCTACCTCGCCCACACACGACCGAACATGGCATTCTCCGTCGGCTACGTTAGTCGGTTCATGCAATGACCGACGACGGAGCACCAGCAGGATGTGAAGAGGATCATCCGCTACATTGCGGGGGGACTCTCGACCACGCCTCTACTACCCGAGGTGTTCTGTGCGGCACACTTCATCGAGTACAGCGGCGGTGCCCATGCGGGCGACAATGACACCAGCAAGAGCACAAGCAGGGTTCTCTTCTTCCTCGTCAAGTACCTCATTAGCTGGTAGTCAGTCCAGCAGCAGGTGGTGGCCACGCCCCGTGCTCCTAGAAAACTTCCCCCAAATCCCTTGATTTGGTTCCAACAAATAGAGCCATCAAAACGAGTCTTAATCTTATAAACCCACTTGCACGTGCTGGGACGAGCATAAGAAGGAAGCAGGAACAAGGTCCCAAGTGCCAATGCACTCAAGAGCCGCTATTTCCTCATCCGTGGCATGTTGCCATTCTGGATGACAAAGAGCATCATGATATGTGGTTGGCTCAGAAAGAACGGTACCGGCAAAACCATATCGATCTGCAGGATTTAGTGATCCAGCAAAGATTATAGCAAGAGGATTATTGAGAAGAAGCCTCAACCTAAGTTGTTTCACCAGGAGGTGAAACATCGAGAGACGACTCAATAGGAAGCGAGGAAGCAAGGGATCCCGGAGGCGATGACCTTATGTGTGAATCACAGGAGGTTTGGAAGTATTAATGGAGCGAGAAGGATCTTGCGAAGGCCGTTCAGAGGACAATGGAGGATATGGTGGAGGCGGTGGACGTTGTGAAGGAGGTGGAGAGGGTGGAGAGGAAGGAGGAAGAAACATAGTGGAGATAGGTGTATAAAGAAATGTCAAGAAAGAAAAAGACTCAACAATAGACTAAGAAGAAACATCAGCAGAAGGCTGAGGATAGAGAGGACGAGACTCATCAAAAGTAACGTCCCAAGAAATCTGCATACGACAAGCAATAAGTTCCCAACAACGATACCCCCTGTATTTAGCACTATAGCCCAAGAAAACACATTCAACAGATTGACAGGTCAACTCGGTGCGTTCACAAGGAACCAGAAGCACATAACACATACATCAAAAAAGACGTAAGGGATGCCACCGCAAAGAGTCAAGAATCCATGGTGATATACCTAAAGTGGATAATGGTCCCTTGGAATACTGAGGAGAAGCAAACAGTACAAGGAGAGGAGTGACAAAACCAACAGCTCGAGTAGGTGCAGAGGTCGCAAGATGACGAAGCAACATGAGTATTTCCTATGTATCAGTACTCTGAGAAACAACACTAGCAGTTATACTAGCAGAACCCTGTGAGGGACGCTCACCTCAGTGAGACTGAGCCTATCTCTTCTTGTCACAATGATCCTCATCATGTCCATTTCTACCACAATGATCACAATGAAGGCCACCTGAACTACGAGTCCTAGAACCACCAGAAGCTACTGAAGCTGGCACTTTGGGAAAAGAACAAAAAACGCTAGAGGATGTAGACCGAGCAGCCAGAACTGAAGAGGTCAGACTGAAGAAAACTAGCAAAACGAAGGCGAGTCTCCTCATTACGAAAAGCAGCAAGAGCCTCCATTACCTCATCGTGATCGAGCTGTTCCTACCAACGCGACTCATCCCATCGTGGTCTGGCTTCCTGCTCATCTCCTGTGCGGCTTTTGGCTTGTTGCTTCCTCGTCTGCGACTTCCGCGCCGGAGCAGTCCGCCATCTAGCTTGTTGGCACAGCCCTACCTCCGCTGCTCCAGTGCTCGCCTATCTCCGTTGCTCTGAAGCCCGCCGCACTCCCTTCTTGCCGGTGTGGCACACCTCTGCTGCGGCCGTCACCACATTGCCTGACCTTCACGTGCTCCTCAGCGACGAGTCTTCCCGGAAAGCGTTTGGGAGTTTGCCAGGCAAAGAACTGGCTCAATGTCAGCTTAATTGACCCCTTTGTTAGTTTTCATCAATCTGCTGCGTTCTTGCTACAATCAAGGTTGTTTGCATCTGCGGGTGTGCTAGCCCTTGTCGGAATGTGATCCGGATACTATTCAGCATCAACTGCCATTACGGCTGCAATAGACGTGGGTGACGGCTGAGGGAGACACAACGCCAGACAAGTCCATCGCAGCACCAATATATGGACGGAGTAAATGTTTTTTTCTGAAGGATGGATATACTCACTCCGTCTCACTATAGAAGGTGTAACTGTTTTTTTTTTCCTGAAGTCCTAGAATACAGGGCGTTCCTCTTTAATCCTCTAGTTCACACGCATGACGGGATTGGTTAGCATGCCCTGGGCATTTAGTTGAGGGCTGGTCTCCATACCGCATGCTACGAGAACCAAAGCATCAGTTGTGGGAGATAAAAATTAAAACTTTTCTTGGTCGGAAGGGCGTTGCGCCTTCTATATGGAGACAGGAGTAATAACAAATGTTGTTAGTCCAAATGATTATATTGTCAATCAACCACTAAAATCTCTAAACGATTGTTGGGGTCCACGTTTGTTGGGGTCCAGTTTTCTTAGGTACTTGACAAGTGGGTCCCTTGTGTACAAGAATAAATTTCAGGGATTGTATGTAAGACCCCTTGCTATCTGTGCCATCAAAAGTATGGTGTGCCACATGTTGGTAAATTGAGGGTGTACTGTATGTTTTGGTTTCTTTGTATATTGCTCCTATGGATTTATTCTGTACTTTGTTTTACTTGATATAAGTGTCCACTTAGCACTTCCTATGTTTTATTCGTCGTTAAATTACTCATGTGCCACTGGAATATTACCTTTCGAACCCACATGTTGGCAATATAATGAGCTCTAATAATAAGGAACTATGTAGATTTTCTGCTACATTGCAGGTGCATGGTCGACTTATTGTTATTTAACTAATACATTATCTAATTACAAACTCTCGGTATTACTCTGTAGATGTGCCCAGTTTGCCTTTCCAAACCTCGGGACATGGCATTTGGTTGTGGTCATCAGGTGAAACGTGCAACACTTCACTGTATATTTTCTGCTTCATACATAAGTCTTTTTTTCATGATTTAACTGAATTTTTGTTTCACTTTTCATGCAGACATGTTCTGAATGTGGGCCGCAAGTCACACATTGCCCCATCTGTCGAAGGCCCATTGACACGAGAGTAAAATTGTACTAATTATTTTCGGGGTCTAGGTTTAACTGAAGCACATGCAAGGAGTAGGATCCTTGAAATAAACTATTAGACTAGTAACGATGTAGGCTGAATTAATTTAATAAATCAGCCGTAGAAAAAAAAAGGATGATAATTGTTCTTTGTTTGTATCTTGTTTCCACGTTGTGCGTTGGTTGATGGGAGATTGCTTCCATTATCTAATACTGGACAGTTTCCCTACTTTGCTGTGGGGATAACAAATACTCTAATCTAGTTGACTTGCATAACTCTTTTGAAGGATGGATATGATTTGGCTAGAAATTGGATGGTATTTGATTTGTTAATATGGATAACTTAGCTTGTTTAGGCGCTGTTCGCTTCCACAGAATTAAACCATAAGAATGATTCTTAGCCGGATTCATTATTTTAATTTGTATAACAACTGGAATAATTTCGGCCAAGAATGGATCAATCCAATGAAAAGGAACGAGACCTTAAAAGAGACAATCAAAAAGTAGCAGGAACCCCGTGTGCGGAACAGCGACCTATAACATTCAGAGATATATTGGAATCCGTAAATACTGGCACCGTAACAAAGGGTCCAACTCCACTAAAACATAGTAAAAAGTTCATAGATTAAGGTGGAAATCGGTTGGTAATGTCTTCAAATAGTACTTTCAAAAAAAATGTCTTCAAATAGTGGATCAGTCACATACTGTGCAATCAATCATTATCTTGAGTCGACAGGTAATTTGGTTCCCCAAACTAAAAATGATGAATTATTTAGATCAAAAGGTTTCCCCTGCTTTATTGATCATAAAGCGTTCATCACAGTTTAAGCGCAGAAGCGTATTCTTGGCGCGCCCGCCCACAGGTTTGATCGGCTTCAAAGCCGTCTAGCATCGAACCACAATAGAACATTACATCACTTTTCAGACCCACTAAACTGAATCGCATTTGTTAAGCCCGACGCCGAAGACTGAGAAACCCAACTCTCCAAACTTGATTGCACTCCCGTCTTCCAACAGATACGGGGAGGTTGTTGTGCCTTTGCTTCCAACCTTTGAATCACCAGCTCCACCGAAGAACCTGACTCCTGATTGATCATTGGTTTCCATCTTCTTAGTAGCCTGGAAATCTTCAACATCACCATCTTCTCTCCTGTCCACATAAACCCCTAAAAATAGATTTTGTTACGTAAATTCCACAAACACCATAAAACCGCAGATGTTACAATATTAATACACCCATTTTTCTTATTGGCCAACCACAAAGTAGCTATAAACTCATAAGACCAGTTGCCATTGATATCACAAATCTCAGCTATCAACAGCCAAGTTCTTTTAGCTACACAGCATTAAAAAAAAAGGTGATTGATGGACTCTAATTCATTACACAACAAACAAGATTTATCGTAGATCTCCCTTCTCTTAGCTAGGTTGTCTCTAGTCAAAATCTTATTCTTAGATAGCAGCCAAAAGAAAAATCTGTATTCTAGGTAGAATGTTCAGCTTCCACACTTTGCATGAACAAAGATAGGGGTCACACCCCTATGATTCAAAGTTGCATATAAAGACTGAACTGAAAACTGACCATTGGAGCTAAAACTCCATACGGTCTGGTCCATATCTTCTCCCAGATCTACACTCTCAACAATACCAACCAGCTCATACCACATAGATATCAACCTTTCAGACACAGTTCTTCTAAAAGTTAATTTTAAGGTTTGCCCATCCCAAACTTGACTAACAGTTTTTCCTTGCTGTTCATTGATAACATAAAGGGGCCAAAATTGGATGCACTACAGGAATTCAGTTCTTTGCCGAGTGCCCCAGGCACTCGGCAAAGGCCCAAAAACACTCGGCAAAGGCTTTGCCGAGTATAGCTCTCGGCAAAGCCTCCATCGACAACGGGCTCTTTGCCGAGAGCCTTTTTGGGCACTCGGCAAAGCCTTTCTTGCCGAGTGCCAAACGTGGCTCGGGGCAAAGAAAAGCGTCCCGTTAACGGCGCCCGGCGTTCACGGCGGCTTTGCCGAGTGCCTCCCGACGTGGCACTCGGTAAAGAATTAATTTTTTTTTTTTGAAAATCCTTTGCCGAGTGCCACGTGGCCGGGGCACTCGGCAAAGAATTAATTTTTTTTTGAAATTCTTTGCCGAGTGCCTCCCTCACCCGGCACTCGGCAAAGAATTAATTTTTTTTTTAAAATCCTTTGCCGAGTGCCTCCTCACCGGCACTCGGGCAAAGAATTTAATTTTTTTAAAAACCTTTGCCGAGTGCCACTCGGCAAAGTGACCATAATTTTTTTTTTCGGTTTGTTTTTGCATTAAATCACAAAGACACACACAGTATATATATCACATATACAGTACATATATCACATAAACATCACATAAATCACATCCACAACGCATATATCACAACCACATCACATATATCAAATCCGATCACAATCCGATCACATCACATCACAGTACATCACAAATTCGATCACAATCCGATCACAAATGTTTCAAGTGCATCACAAGTCTCGAAACCTCATAAGGGTCAAGTGCATTATTGAAAAGAGAAGCAGACGGTCAAGAGCCAACTCACTTGTCCACCACCCTAACCCGCCACCCCGTCCCCTCGGTGAAGGCCGTGGTGGTGACCGTCGTAGGCCAATCCGGGTTGTTCGAACCCGCCGACCGAGGCTGCACAAAAAGAGACCGGGTTAGTAATGTGTGATGACCAAAGTTCGAGCGAAACCAATACTCATTTATACTTACAGGAGTCCCAAAGAGAGGAGGCTGAGGCTGAGGCTGAGGCGGAGGCACTACTGGATTGAGTAGTGCCGGTGGGATCTCCATCCCCGAACGTGCACCCATCTGGCTGACGAAGGCGATGAGCTGCGCCATCCTCGCCTCGCCCGCTCACGCACAACCCTCTCGGCCTCGAGCCGGGCTGTCTGCTTCGGTGCCGCTCCAACACCTCCCTCCTTTACGCTTCCATCTTGGCCTCGCGGTAATGCAAAGGTGGAGTTAGAATAATTGAAACGTCATGGACCGAAGCTTACAACCAAAAGAATTACCTCGAGTGTGGCGTAAGCGAGCCGTGGCCGGCGGCCATGGCGTATGGGCACGCTTTGTGTCCGTGCTCCGTGCTCGCAGGCTGGAGAGAGTGGGAGTCGAGGCCGTGTCGATGACGTCGTCGCCCATCCATTACCGCCCATGCTTCTTTCCTCCGCCCACCCTCTTGACGATCTCTGGGTCAAGGTCCTGGGTGCTCGGGTCGTAGTCCTCGCCATGTACCCTCCTCGCCGCGGACGTGTACTCGTTGAGGCGGCTGTGCACGCTCGCGTTGGTATACGTCTCGGGAGGGTCCTCCGGGTTGTACGAGACGTCGGACGTCGCCTTGCCCTTGTGCGCCATAGCATAAGCCTTGAATATGGGGCATTCGGCGCCACCATGGCTCTAAGACTGCAAGAAACGGAGTTAGTGAAGAAAAAATCACAAGGTGAAATCAAGAGTTATTGATTTAGCTTACCCAGGCGCTTGCGTATGCAATGAGGTTGCGGCCGCCTTGATGGTGCGATACGTAGGGCATCATCAAGCGGCACTCCTGTTTAGCGTGGTGGGTCTCCTCCCACTTGGGACCGCACCACCTGTCCACGATCTGCTCCTCTCCTTCGGCGGCGGGCCTCCTCCTCTCCTTCGGCGACACGGCGTGCGGCCTCCTCCTCTCCTTCGGCCAAGGGGGGCCAGCCGGCCGGGCGAGCGGCCGTGCACGACGGGGGAGGAGCAAAGCCGCCGGCTTGCCCGGGGGGGAGGAGGAGGAGCAGGCGGATTCCGGCGCGGGGTAGGGAGAAAGAGGAGGTGGAGGCCGCCGGCTGCGGAACCGCCGCCTTGGGCGGCGACGCGGCAGGGGCGGCCCGGCGCGCGGCGGCGGCGGGCGGGCGGGCCAGGCGGTGGCGGGGCCAGGGGCGACCTCGTAGGTCGGGACGGGCCGGCCGGGTGGCGCGGTGGACGGGCGAAGCCGGGCGAAGCCGCGGCTGGCGTGCGGGCTGCTTGGCGGCGTCAGCCGGGGCGGCGGCGGGGCGGCAGCGGCGGCGCGCAAGGCAGTGTGTGTGTGTGTGAGTGTGTGTGTGAGAGAGAGAGAGAGAGACCGAAACGGCTAAGTCGGTGGAGGCGGCGCTTTTGCCGAGTGCCGCCGATCTCGCACTCGGCAAAAAGCAAATTTTTTTTCAAATTTTCCCCTCTTTTTACCGAAAGTGCCTAGGTTAGCACTCGGCAAAGAGCTTTATCCGTGTAAAAAAAAATAATTTTTTTGTTTACAATAAATATTTTTAAAAAAAAAAAAAACCAAAATTAAACCTTTGCCGAGTGCCGAGCCGAAGAGCACTCGGCAAAGAGCTTTATCCGTAAAAAAAAATTTTTACAAAAAATATTTTAAAAAAAAAATAAAAAACCAAAATTAAACCTTTGCCGAGTGCCGGGCCGAAGGGCACTTTCGGCAAAAGAGGGAACCAGATTTTTTAAAAAATTAAAAAAAGCTACAAACATTCTTTACCGAGAGCCCCTTTGGTAGCTCTCGGCAAAAAATCTTTGCCGAGAGCTAACCTTAAGGCTCTCGGCAAAGAGTAAGTTCAAAAAAAATTTAAAAATGTCGACGGTTTCAAAAAATTGCCAAATTTTTACAGGAGCAGTTTTATACTGTACTTCACTCATGAAAAAAAGAATTGAGATCTAAATCAATCATGCGAGAAATGCTTCAAGTCCGATTCATCCTAATTAGTTTAGATGTTTATGAAACTTCTACGGAGATTGTCGGATTTGAACGAAACGTATGTGACAACTTGCTCGAAACATTGTCAATTTTTTTTTTTCACAGCCTCCGCGCGCATGAAATGATGATGACACACAAAGGACAAATTTCATGATTTTTTGAATTTATATGCCTTTTTAGAATTAAAAAAACTGTCCACACGCAGTGGGTCGTCATGTTTCGTGACTAAGGTCTTTAACATTTTAGGTCAAAATCTTAGGACGCCTCTAAAGTACCATAAAAAACATTAAGATCAATTTTGTAGCCACTAAATTCCATTATGGGATGCACGTGCAGTTCAAATATGAATTTTTCCAAAAAGTGTAATTAAATGAAATAAACTTATATAAAATAGCAAAACACACCGAAAAATAGGCCATATTTGAAAACACTATATAATATAATGTGAAAAGGCAAAAAAAAAAATTGGAGAGCAAAAATAAAAAAAAACAAAACTTTGCCAAGTGTTTGGCACAATCCATCCTTTGCCGAGAGCGGGGCATAAGGCACTCGGCAAACTTCCAGCCTTTGCCGAGAGCCTAACGGTTGGCTCTCGGCAAAGAATGACGCCAAGCGCCTCCCCCGCAGCCTTTGCCGGGTGCTTCTCTTTTTGAGAGCTTGCACGCGGCAAAGGCTCATGTTTGCCGAGTGCGCGTTTTTTGCCGAGTCTGCGGCTCTCGGCAAAGGTGCTCGTGTTGGGGTGCTTCTCTTTGCCGAGAGCGGCTCTCGGCAAAGAGGCCCTTTGCCGAGTGCCCGAGGGAAAGCTCTCGGCAAAGCCTCGAGCACTCGGCAAAGCCTTCGATTCCGGTAGTGATGGCCAGACTCGAATTTCCAAACCATTGATCCTCCCAGAATCTAACCTTTTTTCCATCACCTACCAACCACTTGATCCCCAACCTAGCTGCTTTTAGAGCCCACAACACTCCCTTCCAAAAAGGAGAAGCTGCAGTATCCCCACAGTTCAGGATGTTAGGACTGCTGGTATTATATTACCATCCACTATTTTGGTCCAGATATTATTACGTTGTAAACCGTATCTAAAGATCCAAGAACTTAATAGCGACATATTCAAGTTTCTCAGGTCAGGAATCCCTAAACCCCCTAACTCTTTCTTTTGAGCCACCAATTGCCAATTGGCTAAATGGTATCTATGACAGTCCTCATTATTATTCCATAAAAAGTGAGCCATCTGTGAATTAATCATAGCAATAGCCCATTTAGGAAACTTGACAATAGACATAAGATAAATGGGTATGCTAGCCAAACATGCTTTCAGGAGAGTTAGTCTCCCAGCATAAGAAAGTAATCTGCCTCTCCATCCTGCAATTCTTTTAATAATCTTATCTATGATGGGTTGCAGATCCTCTCTTCTTAGCTTAGTGTAATGCAAAGGAATTCCTAAGTATTTAATAGGAAAGTCACCTTTCTTGTAGCAAAAGACTTTTTCATATTCTACAATCCTATCCTCTGCAATTCCCAAGATCAACAAGTCACTTTTATCAAAATTAATTCTCATACCAGCCATCTGTTCATAGCAAAGAAGGAGCCATTTCAAATTATTGGCCTTTTCTAAACCATCTTCTAAGAAAAGGAGGGTATCATCTGCATATTGTAAACTAATAACTCCCCCATCAATCACTTGTGGTAACAGACCAGAAATCAGATTATTGTGGGCTGCTTTCATAAGCATCCTAGTAAAGATATCTGCCACTAAATTGAACAGTAAAGGAGATAAGGGATCCCCTTGTCTAAGCCCTTCACCTGGTTTGAAATATGTACTGTTTTCATCATTGATCCTCACACAAAGAGACCCACCCTTTACTAATTTCATTATCCACTTAACCCAATTCTCACCGAAGCCTCTAGATATAAGCATATCCTCTAAAAATGACCAACTTACTCTATCATAAGCCTTTTCATAATCTAGCTTCAGAATTACACCTTTTTCTTTTTTCTTGTGGATATCATGAATAATCTCATGTGCAGCCACAACACTCTCTAGGATAAACCGTCCTTTTATAAAGGCAGTCTGGTTTTTGGAGATCAATCTATCAACTATCTTAATGAGCCTATTATTCAGCGCTTTACCAAAAATTTTGAAGCTACAATTTAACAAGCTAATTGGTCTAAACTTCTTAAGAAGTTTAGCCTCAGGTTCTTTGGGAATTAAGGTAATTATAGCATAGTTCAATCTGTCTATATTGAGTCTTCCTAACTCAAAAATCCTTCACAACTCTCATAAAATCCTCTTTGATTAGATCCCAAAAAGTTTGGTAAAACAGAAAAGAAAACCCATCTGGGCCAGGGGCACCCTCAGCATAGGATTCAAAAACTGGAGTTTTGATTTCCTCCTCAGAGAAGGGAGCTTGAAGCAGCTTATTCTCATTTTCAGTCACTCTATCTGATTCCTCCCAAAAATTATCATCTAACCTTATCCCTCTATCTTCTTCCTGACCAAAAAGGGTCTTATAAAACTCTACAGCATGCTCCAACATATCCTTATTCTCCTCTATAACCCCATTACCTGTCTCAAGACAAGTGATCTTTTTTTTCTATTTCTTTGGTTTGCCACAGCCTGAAAGTAAGCTGTATTTCTGTCGCCCTCCTTAATCTCCCTCTCTCTAGACCTTTGCCTAGCTTTAACTTCCTCCATGTTCCAAATCTTATCTAACTCTATCAAAATTGTATCCATCCTCTCCTTCTGACCTGGTAAAAGCCTTCTAGACTCATAATTTTTATCTAGAATATCATACTCCTCAAGGAGACTTTTTTTGAGATTTTTAATCTTTGCATTTACATTTCTAGCCTAGCCTTTGATTTTTTTTCCTGAGAAGCCTAATTTTAAATTGCCAAACCTCAATAGGGTCTGTAAAAATACAATTAGTTCCCCACACCTTGTGGACAAAAGCCTTAAAATCTGGATGATCTAGCCACCATTTTTCAAAACGAAACATACTAGATTTCCTAATTTCAGAAATTCCAAACTCCAAAATCAGGGGAGCATGATCACTCCCTGCCCTGGATCTAGAGGTAACAAAAGCCAAGGGGTACTTTTGTTCTAAAGAACTATTACATAAAAATTTGTCAATAGCTGCCATGATGAATTATTTATTTGGGCAAAGAAACTTATGTCCGATTTGCCTGTCTCGTGAACAGAATCCTGAAAGAGAAAGTAATGCTGATCTTAGTCACAAATCTTGAAGGAAATGTTTGTCTTTGAAGAAGGGTTCGTATCGAATCATCCATGGCATTTCTTTGCTGCACCGAGTTCTGTTCTGAATAATGTAGAAGTCTATATTTCGGCATCGGTCCCAGTCAGCAATTTCAGAGGTATGGTTGTCCAAGGCACTTGTGATCTTCGAGACCTCCTGATGGCTAAAATAACAATGAATAAGGTCAGTGCATATTTTTTTTTAAAGATAACTGTGAGGCAAAGACTCCTAGGAATATATTAAACCAAGAACAGTACAAAAAAAGGTTAGCAGGAAGCTAACCAGAGAAGGTACAAATACCTATGGCTGACAGAGCACTCAAACAGTGAGGGATGCAGCCTCTAAGCAGCTAGGATGCACACTTACAAAGAATTGACCCAATTCATAATTGAACTATGATTTGCAGATTGTACTCTAAAGAGATGAAGCTTAACTTCATTCTTAAAACGGCGTTTCCAGCTCTTGAAAGAGAGGACTTTATGATTAAAGACCAGATCATTTCGCTCTTTCCAAATGCACGAAGCTGTGATCATGAACAGGTCCATGAAGAAGGGGCTTCCATCAACTTCTTTCTGCTGAATCAACATGTCACACACATTCTGTTAATGGTCCCACTGAATGCCAACTGCAAACCACCAAGCAACTGCTGATGAGCATTCAAAAAATATATGACTTGATGTTTCATCAATTTGATCTGGGCACATGACACACTTGTAACCCTCTTCTAAGTGCTTCTTCCTTCTTCTAAGCATATCTCTAGTATTTAATCTGTCTACCAACAACAGCCAAGTGAAGAATTTTATCTTTGGCATGCTTTTAGCTTTCCATATCCAGCAAAAGGGCCTAGGCGCTATGATTTGAACAAACTGATGGGTATAGTACTTCACAGATGTGTAAAGACCCCCATTCCAATTGCAAACCCATATGTCAGTTTGATCTATGCCATCCCTGAGGTTGTTTAATTCCTCCTTGAAAACTAGAAACTGATTATAAGCTGACCTAGACATGGGTAGTCTAAAAAGATCAAGCAGCTCCTCAGTAGCTAATCCTTCCTTGACTGACATCCACTTGGTATTTACATAGGTATATAAATCTAGGAATCTGGTTGAGAAGGACTCCTCCCCTTGAATGGAGTCTTCCCAAAGCCCAATTGTATCACCCATTCCTGGCAAGCAGTTTGCTATATCTCTAAACTTATTACTTAGCTTGAGAATATCCTTCCACCAAAAAGACCCTTTGGGTGGAGACAAGGGAGGCACTCTATGCTGGTAGTATGTGTTCCAAATCAATTGTACCCAAGGCACATCTACTTTATTGTAGAATTTCTGAAGGTGTTTTAATAGCAGGGCATCATTTTGAATATATAAATCTTTGACACCCAAGCCACCTTTGTTTTTGGGTACCATGACCATCTCCCAGGCTGCCAAATTGTAGCTCTTAGTGTTAATATCACTTCCTCTCCATAAACAATTTGTCCTGAATTTATCAATGATTGCAATCACAGTTTTGGGCATGCTTATTGTACACATGAAGTATGTAGGAAGTGAGATCACTGAGTTGATGAGTTGCAGTCTCCTGAGTAACAAAGATAAACTGAGCTAGCAGACAGTTTTTTCTCAATTCTGCAGATCAAGGGAGCATAATCTTTAACTAGAGGTTTTGTAGTGCCGAAGGGGATTCCTAGGTAGGGGAAAGGTAGCTTACCCTCGACACAGCCAAAAACTCCAGTCGAATGAGGGACTCTGTCTTGTGGCAAATTAATAGGGACTAGGCATGATTTGTGAAAGTTCACCTTTAGTCCTATTGAAGTGGCAAAACTATGAAGCAATGCTTTAAGACAGAACAATTGCCTAGGATCTACCTGTATGATGAGCAATGTATCATCTGCATATTGAACTATTGGAAAATGTTCGACATCCCTATTTGGTATTGGGAGATACAAAAGGCCTCGTCGATATGCTTTGTTGACTATGCTCTGTAAAAGATCTGCTGCTAAAATAAAGAGAAGAAGGAAAAGGGGGTCCCCTTGCCTGACACCCCTTTTACACCGAAAATCTTTTCCAGGTACACCATTCAGAAGGACTGAGGAGGTTCCTGAACCTAATATATGCTTGATCCATGTGCACCATCTATCTGGGAAGCCCTTTGCTTGTAGGATATTCAAGATAGCTTTGTGTTCAACCATGTCAAAGGCCTTTTCGAAATCAAGTTTGAGAATAATAATCTCTCTTTTTGAAGTATGACACTGATGGAGGTATTCAAATGCCCACCCAAGGCAATCTTGAATTGTCCTGCCCTGGATAAAACCATTATTGGCGGTAAATACCGACATACTTTAACCGCCAACTATTATCCAAAAAGGGAGAATTATCATAGCTATATTCACATATACCTTTACTATTGACCTATTTCCACTTGTATTGGAGCATCATTGTTTTACAGGAAACATACAAGGAAAAGAGGAAAAGGTCACGAGAATACGCTTTCCGGCAAAGCGTATTTCACAAAGAACAAGCAAAGCCCAAACCAAAGAACACAATTGGGCCAACCACCACCACAAGAGAGGTCCAAGATGTGCCTAAGGCCCACTGGCCAAAGGCGGTGCCGAGGGGGGGGGCTGCCCCTGGTGCGGGCGCACCAGGGTACAGCCGCAAACCTGCAGCTGCCAAGTGGGCCCACCTTTGGATGGCGGTTCGCTTGGTCGGTTGTAGAGGCGGTTTGGCCAGGCATTTACAAACCTCAGCCTTGGAACCGACCTCAAGCTAGTATAAAAGTAGGGGTGGAGCTCCTCATTTCACACAACACACACTACACCTCTCACTTGTACTCTCAAGTGTACCTCTCCACTTTTCTCTTTATCCTCAGTAGTAGTGGAGCAAGGCTTGTAAGAGGAAGAGACATCTTGGCTATTCTTGGTATGAATGCTATTCTTTCCATTATGCTCTTCTTCTCTTTTTATCAATATAGTAATATTCTAGAATTAGAGTATAGTTCTTGTGCTATGATCTTGTTATATAGACTAGGTAATAGTTTGTGTGATTTGATCATAGATCATAGAACTTCTAGTTTATATGCCTTGTTCATGATATGCTTGCTAGTTCATAGTATTCATATCATGTTCTTAGCATATAGAACTCTGTTCTTAACCATTCATACATTTAGATGATTAAGAATAGAGTTGTGGGAGGGATGGTGGTTCATCGCATAACATCCAAGTTCTTTACTCGTTCATCCGTAGGGTGAGAGACCCGGGGGGGCTTGGGTAGCTGTTCTATATGTGAGCGCGGTGCTCGGGTATAGGGGAGTCAGTGATTGCACTTCATAGTCCACGGTTGAGGTGGTAGGTGGCAGGTGGTGACAGCCCTGTCTGTCCCTTGTAATCCCCCACGTTCGGCTATGGTGTAGGAGTCTAAAATGCCACCCATCTTCACTGGCAGACCAGTGGCCGGTGGCCTTCCGATCCATCGCCAACACAACTCTATCTCTGACTCATGTATTTGTATAACTAACCACTTTCTAGACATTAGCTGTATTAGAACCATTGCTCCCGTAGGATATTCATTTATTCTTTATTCTTTTATTCTTTATGCTTCCTCCACCTTTCCCCACTTGATAGGCATTTATCTCTGTGTGTGTCCACTATCATGGAAATTGTATTGTTTACCCCTGTTATGAACATTGGTCTACCTTTCATATAAAGTATAGTATCCATGCTTATGATTTCATACTAGAATCTACACTAGCCTTCCTTTGGGAAAATATAAATATGACACCTAGGAATTCTCTAGGTTGAAATGCTACAGAGGAATACTGAAAGTGCACCGTATAGCATCTCCAAGGCACTAGCTGCTATGGCTATAATCCTAACGTTATTAGGGATATAACTCTCTTGATAGAGGTAGGAATAGTCTTGGTATGCCACGGTGCCCGTGCCAGGCTATTCTGAAACTATCAATTAGAAGAGTATCACTAGTAGCAGTAGAGGGAATAGCTGGTGAGGTGTGCCTCAGTGCCATGGCTGGACTTACATCTGGTGATATGGTAGCTGAGGTACACCACCCCTCGCATTTCTTACTCATTGCCAAGGATAGATTTTACCTCTATTCTTAGGAATGATGTTAAGAAATATCAACCGCATTTCTAGCGTTGTTGACAAGGAACCAAACCTAATGATAACGCCTAAGAAATGCCAACAACCATACTGATTTCTATGAATAATTTTCATGATTTCCTTCTGCAATTTATTGGATAACAACATTGTAATAAATTTCATTGATGAGTTTAAGAGTGAGATGGGTCTAAAATCTGCCACTCTTTTAGGGTCAGCTTTCTTGGGCACTAGTGTTATGTAGGAGTAATTTATACTCTATCCTGCACAGCCTGTACATATCAAATCTGATCAGGGGCCAACATTGCTTGAAGAAATGTGCATTGAATCCATCTAGGCCTGGTGCTTTATCTATTGGCAGGTCTTTAGCTATTGCATCCATTTCTTGTACTGTGAAGGGGGTTACTAGCTCTTGTTGATCTTGATGGACAATTAATTGATCTAGCTAAAAAAGCATTTCTATGTCTACCGCTGAAACACCTAATCTAGATTTAAATCCTTGCTAAAAAAGAGCTGCTTTTCTGAATGATCAGTTACTAATCTCCCATCTGCTGCTGAAATCTGAGATATGACATTAAACCTAAACCTCTTAGTGGCCCTTGCATGAAAAAACTTTGTATTTTCATCTCCCCACTTGACTAATTTTTCTGTATACCTTTGCTTCCAATAAATGCTCTGGCACTACAAAAATCTATGTAGATGACCCTATATAATACTTCTAAAATTTCTCTCTGATAGGTGTAAGGTTCTTATTTCCTCTAGCTCATCTAGAAAATTGATGATCATGTTGCAATGATTAATCAGGATGGATAGATTTGACCTGTATCCATTCCATGACTTAAGGGCCTTTCTTGTTGCCTTGAGTTTACTTGACATGCTTCTTGCACCATTAGTATGCGAGCAGGAGAGCCAAGCTTTGATAACTATATCCATGAAGCTAGGCACCAAAATCTAGAAGTTCTCAAATCTTAATAGAGTTGCCTTTGGGATCTAGGTTCCAATTTGCACCTTACAAGGGGTGTGATCAGATACACTTTTAGCTAGGGGCATGACAAGTGTGTTAGGATATGACAGGGTCCAAGCTGGCGAAGTAAAAAACCAATCTAACTGTTGTAACAAAGGGTCCTCTTGCATATTGCTCCAGGTGTAACTTCAGTCTTTAATTGGCAGCTCTATTAGCCCTAGATGCTGGATTAATTCATTAAAGACTAGCATGTCATTTGTATTCCCACCAGGATGGTTTCTGTTAGCAGCTGATCTGTAAAATTGAAATCCCCCAAAAGGAGATAATGATCATCTTGTGCTATATCTAGACTATACAACCAGGATACAAAGTTTGTACGCAGGGGCTCATGCGTTGGACCATAAATTGTGATCAGGTTCCAAACAGCTAAGTTATGCACTTAAGTTACTTGTAGTTTTAGAGCAAAAATCTCACTTTCAATAATCAGCACTGAAAAAACTCTCGAACTCCAAGCCACTAGTATCCCTCCTAAGGCCC
The DNA here is from genome assembly GCA_015844335.1 of Chrysopogon serrulatus. Lineage (NCBI taxonomy): Eukaryota > Viridiplantae > Streptophyta > Magnoliopsida > Poales > Poaceae > Chrysopogon > Chrysopogon serrulatus. The sequence continues at coordinate 800,891 of JADLZL010002315.1, read as the reverse complement.
CATCCGAAGGGCAGTAATGAAAACAGTCAAAATGCTTTGGAGCAAACTTATGTAAAAAGACAGCATCAATTTCTTCTTTTTTTCTCTTGGAAGCAGAATAAAGAGCAAGCACTTTCTTCAATTTTATTTCTGATAAGGTCCCACTTATCAGGGTCATTAAGACCCCTCACATTCCAACATAAAAGGTTCTAGTTTCTACTATAATCCATAGATAACTAAGATGAAGAGAAAGAAAAATGGATACATAGTAACCACCATCAAAATACATAAGAAAGCAAGAGCCATGTCACAACTCCAACTCAAATATATGATACAGAATTTAAAAATCATTGGAAACATTGGCAACATCTGAAAGCAGCTTGACTGAAGTAACGTCCTCAGGAGGCACTTCACAAAATTCTGTCGCTAGGTTCTGCATAAATTCTAGAGGTAATATCTGAGCATCCACAGCATCCTAGAGAGCAAGCTCCAAATCTGCCTTTAGCCTGACTGTATCCTCCTTAGCTAGCTTCCTTGGCTTTGATTTTTCATCTAGTTCCATATGCTCAAAACCTGGCATGTGGTGTTGTCTAGTATTTCCCTGTATTTCATCATCGATGACATAGGTGAGTCTTTTCCTTGTTTTTCTTTTCTTGTTGGAGGTTGGCCTGATAACTTGAATAGGTTGTGGATTTCTGTCTCTGAGAAAGGAACCATCTACATATTAAGAGCACTGGGGCTGACGTTGAGAACTAGTGATCATGTTGCTTTGATGTTCTGGCTGTGCCTGCTGTGAAAGGAAGCTCTGATCCAAATCCGTGTCATATGATTGTTCAAGCTCTGGCTGCTTTGAGATAATCAGAGGACCATGATTAACCTCCATAGATGTAGTTGCTGATATTCTCTCAAAACGAATGGGGGGTGGAGGAGCTACTGAGGATGATGCCTCCCAATTGTTGCCCCAATTGGGATTAACCTAATCTTGGTCAGAGTCACTATCATAAAAAGGCAATAATGCATCCCGAGATAGATTTGGACATGGTTGTTTGCCGAGCAATCTTTCAAACTGCTATACCACTGGAAACTGAAGTAAACCCACATTCTGAGGCCTCTGTACATATAGGGTGTGCTGACCCATCCTAGCAGTAACTTGGAGGATATCATGAAATAGCATTTGAGCTGAGGGCATTGGCCCAAATCCCTGATGCAGCTGTAAAGTTCTTGCTAGCTGGTAAATTGGATAATCACTCTCATGATCCATGTTCACACAATTTCCTGATGGTTCTGGACCAATGGCAACTCTAGCCTGATGGGTGGTCCCTAGGCTCTGTAATAGCAGAGTACATCAAAGCTGACTGATTCTATAGATTGTGCAGCATTGGGAAGCTAAAGCATAGCCTATTGCACTATCTCATTTGCTAGAGCTTGGACTTGCTATAGTTCATTCTGATCAACCTCCTCACCTTGGACTGGCTAGGCAGGCCAACCATTATTTTGCACTTGCCCAACAGTAGTAGCTACAACATTGGGGAACATGGGAGGTGCCCACCCTTCATCAATGTTTGCTTGCTCAATATCCTCTAGAACATGGACATCTTCAAAAAAATCATTTTGGTTCTCTAGCTGAGGCCCGAGAAAAGGGTGAGGATTGCCATCTACTGGAACCAAGTCCTCATCAGCAGGAAGATGTTCATTATTCCTTGAATTTAAGATAAAAATAGGTACAGTCCAAGAGTGTCCTGCCCCTCCAACCATAGCAGGCTTGCAAACTAAGATACTTCTAGGGATTTTGCTGGTATGCAGCACAGCACATCTGACTAAAACTCGAGACCTACAATTATTGTTCTAGTCCATGTGACAACTGTACCAAAAAGTTTAACTGCTTCCTCTATGTAACCCTTAGTTTGGTAATCTAGAGGGAAGCATAGGAATATGACCCAGCAAGTTCTCATAAAAGGAGTGGCTCTCAAATTGATCCTATTGTCATGTTCTTCTAAAATTATTTCTCTACCATCAGGCATAATATGGGGCTACAGTTGATCATTGACTGACTAAACACAACAGAGTGAAACTCCAGCAAGCAAAGCCCTAGTGGCGAGGGGCAAGCAGAGACAACATGAACCTGCATTGGTCCTTCGAAGTAGTCGATCACATCGTTAATGGCCTGATGTAGCTGATGAAGATTCTGGGGCTGCGGTGCTGGTGTCATCGTGGCGATGGCGAACTGATCATGTGCTTTTAGTGGATTCCTAGACACGATCTCCCTGCCTCGAGCAGGACGAGCCCAATGCTCAAGGTCAAAGCCCGCTGGGATGTATGGGATTGGATTGACATCAAAGTTTGCCATGATCACCGTGCTCGGCGATAGAGGATCCACTAGTGCGTTTACTGTAGATTGGTTTGCGTTGTGGTTTTCTTCAGCTTGTAGTGAAGCCGAAGGGCCAGAGCCTTCCCCGAGAAAAGTGTCACCTATTTGCAGCAGAATCTTGCCTTCCTTCTCAGGGCCCTGACATTTGGGCTTCCAAAAATCTTGGGCTTGGCTCAAGTTTCACACCACCTTGCAGCATGGCCATAGTTGTAACACAACTTGCAACGGATTGGGCTTGAACAGTAACGGGCCATATGGCCAGGCGAAAGATAGTTAAAACATTTCAAATTTGAATAGGCCATCACATTTGTTGGTATTTCTAACGTCATTACTAATTAACGAGATTAGAAACACATGGTATAAAATTAACTTGTCATTAACAACTAGCCACTTATCTCTCACCCACATACCTAAGCATGAACTAGGTTGTCATCCCTAATTGTATATGCTAAGGATAAATATAGGTTTATATATATATATATATATATATATATATATATATATATATATATATATATATATATATATATATATATATATATATGTATCAATCAATATGACTAGGCAGAAATATCAATATAAACTAAGAACATAAACTAAGAACGGTTCTGCAAGCGGACGATAATTATACCATTGTAGCATTTTACCTAGGGAGTTCTACCAGGGTTGTCGATTTATATTTATACCACCAGGGAAGGTTTATGTAGGACTTATAACTACAACTTATACTATTGATGTGAAAGGTAAACCATAACTAGAATCCTACTCATAACAGGGATAAGTCACGTGATAAAAGATATATGATAAATAATGATTAGCCATCATAAATAGATAAATATCGAGAGCTCTTCTAGTCATAGTAGTAGCTAGCCAATGGATAAACTCAGGAATAAATACTAAGTTAATTCAATAACTACATCAATGAATAACTCTAATTAGTGCAACTACATCTAGCAATATTGTTAAGTTAATCCTACATCATGATCACATGTAAAGAGGCATCAACTAATGAGGGTATTAAGACACAAGGGTCACCTCCTTCGCGGCCGTGCCCATGCTAGTCCTACGTGCGGAGGGTGGACTACGAGAGGAACCAACGCAGGTCACTGCGGACTACTACCACACGTCCCAAGACGTCGGGGTGCACTCGCGGGTAAACAAGATATCTAGACACCACGTCTACACATTGTCTACCATCTACCCAACGATCAATTAGGTAAACGCTATACGAGCAATTACATGAATTCAATAAGATCAAACCAACTATCCTAGACATATAATCAAAGTAGACAATGACTATTGCAATTAAGAATATATAAGAGATTAAGAACAATGTTGTTGCCTGAATCATAATATTGAATACAATAAGAGAAAAGTACTAGAACAATACCGAACTTCGTGCTCCAGGCAGACGCCAGGGGCTCCGGATCCCGCTGAAGAACTAGAACTCTTCTACTTCTAATCTAACTAGGCTAAAGCTATGAACTAGAGAGGCTCTGATGAACTAGAGAAGGCTCTTGATGGATTGATCTCCAAATGACTTGATGCCCCAAGGGAGGGGGTCTGCCCCTTTATTTATAGCCCGGTGGGATCGACGTGCGCCGCAGGATCAAACCGACCTAACCAATGGCCGAGATGCATCGGGAGAGGCGGTGGAGGAAGCTTCCAGAAGGGGGAGGCAAACCCTAGCTGCAGGGGGCCGGCCGGAGGAGGGGTGGGGCCGGCCGGCCCCACCTGGCAGGGTCTTGGCCCCCGGTTGCTTCCGGTGTCTTCTGGATCCTTCCCACGTCCCGTTTGTGATATTTCCATGGCGGATAAGTTTCGTGGTAAATATGCACTTGAATCCCTCTTTTAAGCTTTTCTGGAATAATCCCTAGAAAATATAGAATATGCAAAACTCGTGAAAATTGTTAGTTAAAACCCTAGACTAGTGTGTATTCATGTATCCTTTTGTGTCTAAAGTTCTAATAAAAGTTGACGTTAACCACCGTCAACAACATTTGAAGGAGATCCACTAAAAATGGAGGTGATGACTGATTTCTTTGTTGAATCAACGGCCAAATTCTCGGACTACCTAGGATCGGTTTTGCATGTTGATCCAAATTCAAATTCTCTGAAGAACAAGGACGAGCTGATTGATCTGCCCTCTGAACAATATGATCAGCTGATTCTAAAAAGGCATTAAGATCAACTTGAAACTGACCAAACAGTAGAGTGTTTGAGGACTTTTCTCCTTGAGAGTTGAGTTCTGGGGAGCGTACTTCGGCGATGAAGCAAAGGTCACGTTTATTAGATTTAGCTTTACGCTTCTGACTCTTGCTCATCACTTTAGACCACTCTTTCCCTCTTTCTGTTGTTCAATCTCCCAAAGCCTCTTTTCTCGTACCCAGTTTGGCGTACCATCTCGCCAAAGATGAAAGTAGGCATCAAAATGATCACCAATAAAATGATGTAGAGAACAAACATGAAAACCCACTGCCTTATTGGCCTCTGAGAAGCAAAAGTGCCTATCACTTTGATATTGAACATGAAAACCAGCAGGGGCACCACCAAGACAAGAAGCCAGGCAAAAGCAACTGAATCCTCAGTCAGGCGAAAAGTGAATCGTCGAAAGGTGATTAGCAGGAAAAAGGACCCGGAAGGTGTGGCTAGTGTATGGTGAACGGAGGATCCAAAAAGTTGAAGGATTTCTTTTCTGAACTTTTTGCCATGCGAGAAATCCAAATTCCTCGACAACTCTTTGGGCAAATCCATCTGAGGGGGGAGGGGAAGGGAGAAGCACCTGAATGACAGCAGAAGGGATATATGAAGATGCATGTGAGATCACCATCGGCGGCCATCAGCAACGCCATAGGATGAGGAACTAAAGTCACCGAGTGGGAGAGAGACTCTCATCGCCGGGGAAGATGAGAAAGAGCCCGCGCTCGGAGGGGGTGATGAGTTGAGCATGAGAAGGAGGGGAGCGCTGCCGCTAAGGTCAGTGCATATGAGATCAAGAGTGTTGTAAGGACCATGACACCTAGGAGGGGAGTTTTTTCTCAATTAAGTGACTTAAAAGTCTACTTTTAATTGTGACCTTTAAAATAATCTATTCAAAACCTATGTAAGAAATAATCTAATCTAGTTGTGCAACTAACGCTTTGCTAGATGTGTTGCTACCTCTACCGTAAAAGAGTTATGCAATCAAGGTTTCAGTCCTATCAACTTAACTAGGAAAGGTAAATCATATGACCAATGTACATAATGTAAATGCAGAATCTAAAGTTTGAGGTAGAGATGCAAACTCCCGTCAACAACTCTGGTACTTTTACTGTGGTAGCGAGAAGCATGCAAGTTTCCCTCTAGTTCTCATTGGAGCCCCTCGCAAGGAATCCCTTACAAGGACTAAGCTCTTGGTTGGGTAACTTCGAAGATAGCTTTGGGCCTTCCCTATGCCAAGCGGGTCTTCAGTGTTCCTTCTGGCAAGCCTCTCCAGGATCGCTCCCTATCGTCTTCACTATCATTCTTTTGGCCGAACCAACACGGGCCTCGTTCCCATTGGTATATAGTGGCAACCATACTACAAACATGGTTGCTGTGGTCTAGCAAACTAAAAGCCCCTCTGAGTATAAGCACAGTGCGCGCATGCACCTTTGATCATGAGGTATGCAACCTAGCAACTAAACCTAAGCATAGAGCAAGGGCATATGAGTGTGGTCTAACTAACCTAAGCACTTCACAAAGCACCTATACTAATCACCTTGTGATCTATTAATGCCCTAGAACTCAAATATGGTGTACCAACACTCTAGCAACTTCCCATAGCCCCCAACCAAATAGAGCCGTTGGTCACATTTGTTGGGCTCTTTGCACACCAACTGGACTGGACCGTAGGGGTGGTCCGGACCATTCTCTCTAGGTCCTATTCCTCCAACAGTCACTGACACGGTGGTTGTTTGAATGTCTATTTCATGTGCCCCAATTGTACCGAATGTTGGCACTCCTTAATGTTATCATAAAATACCAGGTTGTCATCTCTAGAAATGATATCAGGTGTGGGTATTAAATCATGCAACTATTTTAGAATATAAACCAGGTATCCGCAAGCACACAAATGTAATATGATTGTAGCATTTTACCTAGAGTCTTACTAGGTTGTCGATTTATATTTTTCTACTGAGAAGGCCAAATGGCTTGTGTATAGGAATGCTATATGACTAGATTTATGATGGATGTGTGTAACTATGTCCTCACTACTCAATGCAAGGGTAAGTCACAAGATAAATAATAATGATAGGTATAAATTATCAGCATAAATAGATAGAGACTCCAAGCTATATCATTAGGATTACTAGTAGAATATCAAGAAATATTCCTAAGTTATTTCTAGCTACATGTTAGTGCATACTATGGTTAGTACAATTATACTTAGTAGTCATTACTAAGATTTAGAATTATATCTATCCATAAGGGACATACTAGGGAAGTTTGAGAACATTGGACCTCCTTGCGATAGTGACTCAGTCAAGGGGTTTACCTTTTCCTTCCGTACCTTGGTAGGTTGTGGACCTTTAGGTGTAGTAGGTTCTCCTTAGTTGCTTCCTCCTCAACTTTGTTCTTTGTGGAGCGATTCTTTTGGTGCTCATGTCTTCTCTTGGACTGGATAGAGTTTGGTTGTCTAGAATTATAATTACTATTAAAATAACAGCATACCTTCTCTCATGGGAATTAGAAATAGATTTTGCCTGATCCATTGTAGATGATGGCATTGGTAGTACTAAGGAATGACCTCCCAAGGATGGTAGACGTGTAGTCTTCTTATCCCATGTCTAGGATCATGAAGTTTGTTGGGACATAGTTGTAAGGAAAATGGACCTTTGGTTGATTTAGTTTGGATTTTGGTGTTTGATGAACAACAAGACCATTTGAACTAATATTGCTTGCTAGAGTTTTTGGATATAGTTGAAAGGATGCAAGGTGGACTTGGACTTAGGCAAGTGGTGATCTAAATGATCAACACCTTAAGCAAGACATTAGAAGCCATGTTGAAGACCTACAACATATGCTAGAAGTCCAAGACACAAGAAATAGAAGCACGTACACAAAGACACAAACAAAATTGATGCTACCGAAGCCAAGACAAAGAGTAAATGAATTAGAACTGTCTCATGATTTTGGATCTCAGAAAATTGCCATGAGACCAGTACAAAGTTGTAGAGCTTTTCATAAGCTTTGCAAAAAGTCTACGATCATCAAAATCAGAGTTCGGAGCAAAAAGTTACGGCCAAAACACGGAAGACCAGTGTGCTGAAAAGGAATCTGATGCTGAGAGCGTCCAATGCTATACCATTGGACGCGTATGCCTCTGTGAGCTCTTAGGGAGCTCTCTGCATAGCGTCCAACGCTATAGGGCTACATCCGATGGGTACCATCTGATGCGTCCGATGCATAGGACTTGAGGGCTGCGTGTCCGATGCTAACGCGTCTGAGCGTCCGATGCATGCCAGTTTTGGGCGGCAACGGGAGTTCGAATGGCTATGACATGTGGCTGCAACAGGAGCATAGGACACTGGGCTTAGTGTCCGATGCCACTTCGTTGGAGCATCCAACGCCCACGCAATGGTTGAGTTGAATTGCCAATGGCTCTATTTGCAATGGAGGCTATATATATGAGTTGCAACCAGCCATTTGAGGGGTGGAAGAGCTGAGGGAAGATACTAGGGTGCTGCTACACCACTTTGGTGCTCTGCACTTGCATAGTGCTTAGTGATACACATGGTGATTAGTGTAGATGCTTTGTGAAGTGGTTAGGCTTGTTAGACCACCGCTTATGTGCTTGCTCTAGGCTTAGGCTTAGTTGCTGATGAGGGTTGCATACTTCTTGATCAAAGGTGCTTGTGCGCACCGTGCTTATACATCAGAGGGGCTTGGATCTTGCGAGACCACACCAACCGTGTTTGTGGTGTGGCCACCACCGTGTACCGAAGGGAACAAGGCCCACGGTGGTTCAGTCGGAAGCTTGATAGTGAAGACAATGGGGAGCGGTCTAGGATAGGCTTGCCGGAAGGCACACCAGAGACCAACTTGCGCGTGGGGATGGCCCGGAGCTATCCATAGAGCTACCTGACTGGGAGCTTGGCCCTTGTGAGGGATTCCTTGCGAGGGGCTCCAATGAGGATTAGGGGGAAGCTTGAGCGCTTCTCGATGCCTTAGTAAAAATATCAGAGTCGTCGATGGGAGTTTGCATCTCTACCTCATCTTTAGCTTCCGCATTTACATTATGTACCTCGGTTATATGCTTTACCTTTCCTAGCTTAGTTGATAGGCTAGTTGATAGGATTGGAACCTAGATTGCATAACTCTTTTGCGGTAGAGATAGCTGCACACCTAGCAAAACCTTAGTTGCACATCTAGATAGATTATTTCTTGCATAGGTTTTGACTAGGTTGTTTTTGCGGCCATAGTTAGAAGGAGATTTTTAAGTTACCCAATTCACCCCACTCTTAGGTGTCACGGTCCTTAAAATAGTGAGTATGGATTTTAACCATGATGTCCTTCGCTATTCCCTCTAGAAATCATGTTGTGTTGTCCTAGCTGCAGCTACATATATGTAGAGTACAAGGGTGTATCGAACAAGATGTTATATACCACTTTTGACATTATGTAGACAGCTAATCTAGTGTCACAGACAGCATGGTAGGAGTTCTGCCAAATAGTGCACATGATGAGTGGCATGCCTAGATCCTCCCTCTTGGTCAAGAATGGTGAGACTAAGAGGTGGTCATGCTTGTGCTTGACTGCTTTAATTATCTAGACTGGCTTCCTTCCTTGCCTCCTCTTATTTCACCTCTTTCCATTCATCTTCTTTACTTCTTCCATGCAATTTGTTGGCTTGCATTTGAAGTAAGCGCTCCTTGGATTAGCAGGAGTTTCAAGGGTTTTGTTCTTGAAACTGAACTTCTCCTCATTGCCTTTGATGGTGAAACATATCTTTGCACTGTCCGTCTAGATGGTAGCTATTGGCGGTAATTATCGACAATCTTATACTGCCAACTATACTATAAAAAGGGGGTACTTAGTATAGATTACACACATATACCATTACTATTGACCTAGTTCCACTTGTATTGGATTATCATTGTTTTTCAAGAAGCATACAAGAAAGTAATGGAAAAGGTCACAAGAATACGCTTTCCAGCAAAGCGTATTCTACAAAATAAAGAGAAAGCCCACTCATCAGAGGATCCTAGGCCAATAGGCCAATAACCACCATGGGCCAAGTCCAGACCGACAAGAAGGCACTGGCCAAGGCTAGGACAAAGGGGGCCCACCCCTATTGTGGCCGCACCAAGGTGCGGGCGTACCCCCACTGGGGCCAGCTCAGCCCAACCTTTGCAGGTGGTTCAACCAGTCATTACTCCCCTGCCCTCGCAAACTGATCGAAACAAGCTATAAAAGAATGGGGAGACCCCCACAACACACAACACACACCATAGCACATTCCACTCTTACTCTCAAGTGTAATCTTCCACCATCTCTTTTAGTCCTTATAGTAGAGGCAAGGCTCTCTTGTAAGAAGTGGAGAACATCTTGGTTTGTTCTTGGTACGAATCCATTTCTTTCCATTATGTTCTTTCTCTCTTTTGATCAATATAGTTATGTTCTGCAATTAGAGTCTATTTCTCATGTTTCGATCTTGTCACATGGATTAATTCATAGTTTATATGGTTTGATCTTAGCATGTAGAGCTACTAGTTCATATGCAATATTCTTGGTATGTAGACTAGTTCATAGTTTTCATATCATGATCATAGCATGTAGAGCTCTAATCTTAATTGTCCATATATTTAGATGATTAGGAATAGAGCTATTTGAGGGTGGTGGATCATCGTATCTTAGGATAGACTCAAGTTCTTTACTTGTCCATCTGTAGGGTGGGAGATCCAGAGGGACTTGTAGCTTCTCGATATGTGAGCATGATGCTTGGGTATAGTGGAGTCAGTGGATGCATTTCATAGTCCATGGTAGTGGTGTAGGCGGCAGGTGGTGATAGCCCTATCCGTCCCTTGTACTCCTCCACGTTTGCCTATGTTGTAGGAGTACGTAAATTGTGACATGAGGTTGCTGGCAGACCAATACTCGGTGGCCTCCTAATCCATCTCATGCACAGCTTTATCTCTAACTCGTGTATTTGTATGACTAACTACATTCTTGGTATTAGTTGTATTAGGCTCATTGCTTGTTGGTATTTCTTAGCGAAAGCAGCCAAATCCGCAAGCGCACGGAATTACCGTCGTAGCACTTCACCCGGAAGTATTCAGGGAATCATATTTCCACGAGGAACGGAGGTATTTCTTCTAACTAGCTCGTCCAAGGACCACACAAGGGTAGAGTTGGAAAGGGGTAGTGAGGTTCTTCTATGATTTAGGATCTCTATTCGGAGGTAACCTTGCATACTACACTCTTGCTTCGTGCACTAGATAGCACCTAGTCTGCTAAGTGATGATGGCATTTAGCTCTACGCCACACCCGAACGTGGGGGAATACAAAGGATGTTAGGGTTGTCACCACCTAACACCTATCCCTCACCCGTGGAGTGTGAGGCAAACGAGGGTAACCTATAACTTAGACACCACATCTACGTTATCGATTACTATTCTAGCGTCGGCCAGGAACATCCGTCTTTATCAGGAGTCCTCTACTAGAACATCCGCTACTAAGGCAAGTAACAGGCAACGAACCCACAAGAATGTAATGCACAAGATAACACGAATAGAGACTCACCACCGTAGTCGAACATGGGCCTTATACTCCAAGCAGTACATGGCCGCAGAGGTACACGTCGGGGGGAGCCGACACGTCCGGCACTCCGCCTCCTCAACCCGGAAGCACCGGATCCAAGACAAGAGATGGCAGACACGCCTGAGCCTCCTCTACTTTCCCTCTCTCACTCCCTACACTACAACTAGCTAGGCTAGCTAGGGCCTAGGCCTAGGGCCTAGGCCCCTATGAAGTGGAGCTCTAGAGCACTCTTGCCCTCTTGGTGGTTGCTTGATTGGATGATGATGGAATGAGGAGAGGGAGAGACCTCCTTTTATAGTTGAGGTGGAGGGGGCTCCTTGTAAAATAGCATTTTAATGCTCCAAACCGACCTTTGGATACAATTCACCTGGACGCCCATCGGAACCCACGTTGGGAAGGCGGTAAGAAGCAACCGACCAAAGCTCGGGCCGAGCTGGGCCGCTGGTGGTGCGCCCGCACAAAGGTGCGGCCGCACCCTGGTGGGCTCCAATCAGGCCCATCTTTGGTGAGTGCGTCGGGCTCATCGTTAGCTTTCCGAAAAGTCCTGGATCACTGAAATCGGAGTTTGTATGCATCCTGGGCGTCCAAATTACCGAACACTGCTCCTGCAGCCTGGACTGGATTCAAGATTTATTCGGGCTTTCACTTCTTGGGCTCATGCTTGGTGTTTGTGTCTATGTTTGGGACCCAGACATTCTAGTGACTAGGCCACTCATTCTTTGAGCCCTTTTATGTGTATTTTGTAGCCCTTTATGTGTATATTTTCATCTATTCCGGCATGTCCTCCTGCAAGTGGTAGATCACCAAAACTTGTGGAACTGATTAGTTTTAAGCCCTAACTCTAAGTTTGGTGATCATGTATGTTAATTTTATGCGAGTGTTGGCGGTTCTTTTTATGAGTTAAGGACCGCCGACATTGCTCCTATAGGATATTCTTTGATTTGTTATTCTTTTGCTGCCACCACCTTCCCCCACTTGAGAGTAGGTTTACCTATGTGTGTGTCCACTATCTTGATAAAACCATATATTGTTACCCCTGTTATGAACACTGGTCTATTTTATGCAAGTATGTTATTCAGAGGTATGTCCATACTAGTAGTCTTTAACAAGCCTTTGGGAAAAATATCAATACGACACATGTAGGAATACTCAGGAGTTCAAATGCTGCAATGGTATCTCCTTGCCCTTGTGGAACCATTTCCATAACCTGTAATAATTTTCATGTGGCATTTGCTAACATGTTTTCTTGGGTTGTTGAAAAGTGGAATGGTTCTCGAAACAAAGTTATCCTCCCAATTTCACATCTTAGCAACTTGGAGTTTTTTGAAAGTTTTCAAAGAAAAATCATAGATCACTTTATACTCCTCAAATGATACTCTTAAATCACTCAAATGTGTATAATTCCTTACCAAGGCATAGCAAAGTCTTTGCCTTCTTTTTTTTTCTTAGCAAAGTCTTTGCCCTCTTTTTTTTCTTCCTACCTCTAAAAGGTTTATGTGGAGCTTTGGGTAGGGATTAACAAGATGGCATACTTGCATTGCATATATTGTAAAGTCAAAACTAGGATCCACAGAGAGAAATACCATACTCTTAAATCAAGATGTGCATGTGTGTGGAAGATGCTATGCTAAATACTATACTCCTTTTTTTAGATATGATCTCTCTCTACTACTTTTGAGACATGGCTATCTTCTCTTCTTTTTTTTATACATGAGCCTTCATGTGCTCATCAATTTTTTTTCATACTTTGGACCTTCATGTGTCCATATTTTTTTTCTTTTAGGACCTTCATGTGTCCCTATTTTTCTTTACACTTTTGCATAGCCCATGTCTTATCTTATAAACCATATATGTAGAGAGATCATAATCTTTTAAAACATGGAGTATGTATCTACTAAATATATATATTTTTTTGTGTGTACTCTAAGTGTAAGAGTAGAACATTTTTGGTGGGACTAGATGAAAGGCATGTTTTTGCGTACTCCCAATGTAGGAGCAGCACATATATGTGGTGTGTGTGTGATCTTGATCTTGGGAGTATGATAAATCTCTCGACACGGGTCACAAGACTTGACCAAACTCAATGCAATAGCAAGCAGCATATGTAGCAGGTTCAAAACTTTGCAGGTTGCATATCATATTTGGCCATGGTAGGAATTTCTTTACCAAATGAGGAGTATGTGAAACTATGGTTTTGTAACATTTTTTTAAACAAATTCTCCAAGTACTTTGAGTAGAATTGGTAGGATTTCTAAGTCAGAACCATATCACACCCCTCAACAACTTAGTTAACATGATTGTCCTATCAAAATATTTTCCTACAAGCATAATAACATGTCAATAGAACAAACTTCATGCAAGCTTCTATCTCAGAAATATTATGATCCTGTCACTTTTTGAGAATATAAAAAGAGGTGTGGTTGGTTTTTTTTTAAGTTGCATGGAGGCATTTGGTTCATTGAGTTTAAGTTTTATGATTAGGATTTAAATTTGTTTAAACTCAAGATTGTAGGGAGATGAGGGAGGTGTTGCACAAACCATCGTTTGTAGAGGAGAATTGAAGTAGAGATGGCTTGGCATGAACCAGAAGTTCAACCAGCCTTCTCTTGAGCTATCTGTCTTGTTCTCCTGCATGAAGGATCATACGATGTTGTGCACATGTTGGGGGAGGATCTCGAATGTGTGTGTTAAGCTCAAGAGATCTCCCCCACACTTATTCTTGTACCTATTGTATTTAACAAAGAAACGAAAACAAAAACAAGAAATGGTTCTACCAGCTTTTAACACTGGGAGCCTAAGCTTTTATTACCACAATAAATATTTATTTTATTATCATTATCATATTTTATTTTATATTATATATATATTTGTCAAGGCAAAATAAAGTTTGATCACATCCATTCTTATAAGATGAATTTAGAAAAAAACTCAAGTAGCATGGATCAAAAAAGATGTTGCCATGATTTTTTAGAAACTCTCTTTTTAGTATGATTTTTTTATTTTTAAAACTTTGTTGTTCACCAACACATCAAAATTATTCAAAGCAAGACAAGATCATGGATGGTGAACTAGGAGAAGCAAAACCTTATACTTTTATTTTGTATACCCATCTTTTTTACTCAAACAAGGCTAAGATGAAAGTTTGCAGCTAAATAAATAGCCTTGGTTTATCTCTATAAAAATTACTTTCATTGTATATGAAAACAACTCAAAGTTCATTAACCAAGATTTGACACCATATCAAATTTTGATTAAAGAAGGCTATTTTAACCTAAGCACCATGCTTAATTTAAAAAGCCTATAGATGTATCATACATGATAGATCCAAACAAGAGCTTTCATCATAAACAAAGCAAGCATGATTTTTTTTGAAGATAAATATGGGTAAAAAGAGTGGGTGATTATTACCTTTGCATACCTGAGCATACTTACCGGCAGCATATATGGATGAAGCTTTGATCCCGCTGCACGGTGGCTTGATTGCAGATGATCCTACTCAGATGAGCAACAAGGCTTAAGCCACACACACAAATAGTGCGTATAGGCCACGGGCCTTGGTGACAAGCAGCAAAGGGGAGCATCCGTTTTCTTTTTTTTCTCTTTCTTTTTCTATCGGATACTCTCTCTTTTTTTCTCTCCCTTTCTTCAGTTTTCAAACTTTTTTTTTATTTTTCTCTCATCTCTTTTTTCTATGGCTTTCTTTTTTTTCTTTCTATAGCTTTTCTTTTTCTGTTTTTAGCAAGAGTGAGCTAGGACTTCCTTAATCAAGACGGTCTTTGGTGTGTTTGGAACTTGTAGTGAGAATCTCACCATCCTCCCCCATACTTGGACTTTTGTGAAAGAGTCAAGTGTGCCATGTGTTCCTCCACCAAAACCGTCAAAAATGTGCACTCGGTGCAGCTCCATGGTCTCCAGCGTCACATGTACCTTTGTTCTTCTCAATCTTTAACCTGAAATAGTTAGCAACCAAGAATACCCGAAGGTGCACGCTATCTTGACAACATGTTCTTGTACCCTTCTTTTTTTTAATTATTGAGAAGAAAAGTTGTGTTAAAATTTTTTTTTAATGGTAATCCGGGGTAACTCCCGGCAGTGCTTTATTTATGGTCATAAGCTTGACCGTGGGAATTTCATCTTGCAGCTCTCAATGGTGGTATAGTTTCCATCTTCACCACCAAGTGTTTAGCATTATCATTTAGCTGCAAGGTTAGTACCACAATGTATATACAACATTTGTAGTGCATATAATAAATGGAGGCATCCATGACCACTCTCTTAAAAAGTTTGAAAACAGGGATCAATAGGTGGTTTGGATCCTTGTAGAAGCATGTGGTACTAAGTGAGATGTCCATGGCTCAAGCGTTTTCTTCCTCAAGCGAGAAGTCATGACTATCGAGAACAACGCTTGGATGGCCAGAGGAACATAGCTTGGGTTCGAGTGAGGGCATTGATGGATGTTCAGTTTCACAAGGATGAAAGAGAAGCTCAGGTGAAATGAACAGGGATATGAATTTCACCTCCTCGAATAAGTCACGGTAGGGATCATGCTTTGCCATCGAGATTTCTAGGCAAGGTTTAGGAGTGGCGGAAGCAATCTGTCCCAACCTCTCACTAAGGCTCCTATGGGATGGGATTTCTTGAAAAAGTGTTTTCAAAGGGCAGCCTATGAGAAGTTCAAGTTCGAGGATGGCATAGATGTAGGAATCTAAGCAAACCTCGGTTTCGTCTATTATGATTGGCAAGGACCTAGCCATCCCACAATACTCGAAAATGAGTCCAAACGGACTTTTGAAGGGTCTATCGGTCGGGACTAGCGACATATCACTCAAATGGTATTTCACTAGGAATTCTGACATGATACTAGTCCCGACTGTGGGGTGGTAAAGGGCTTTTTATGATAGTTCCCCTTAATGAACAAGTCATGGTCGTGGAAGGTGAAAGAATCCGAATTGCTTCGGAAGAGCATTTCGCTTCCATTAACCATTTTTTTTAAGGGTTCTACTTAGGGGAAGCTTCATCATGCCCAAAATGCCACGAGGTATTGCCATAACCCTCGAATTGGATGGAGAACTCCGAAGGATGAATTACTCCTTCCTTCGGTGCTCCCGGTTCGGGTGAGGGCCCCAAAGATTTGGCTTTAGCTAAAGAGGGCTCCTCAAAGCATGACATGCCCTTATCATGGAGGGATCTAGTTTCTATGACGGAAGAAGCATGTGTGTCTAGGAGTTTTCAAAGAACTTCACATGTTCCATCAAAGGTCTATGTGTAAAACAACCTCCAGTGGGCACGTCTAGACATAGGTCAGCTTCCATGTCAAGACCCGAATCAAAAGAGACGCAATAAAATGCCATCGGGTAATGACAAGTCTGGGCTAGCGTGTATTAACACTAAAAATCTAGCCCAAGTTGCACCTATGGACTCCTTCTCGGCTTGCTCAAAATCGAGGATTGCCCTTGGTAGAGAGACGAAACAAGACATAGGGAGGAATGCAAGACAAAAATTATCTTTTAAGTCCTTCCTAGTCTCTATTCGTGCATCCTACGGCAAGAGTGTACCATTGCTCCACCTCCCCCATGAGAGAGAGAATGAAAACAATTTCCACTTTAGAATTTTCCTCAAAATCTCGCAAGTAAATGCTCGGGTTTTCATTTTCATGCCCCGAGAAGGGTTATGCCCGAACCATGGCTATTAAGCCAGGGCAGAGTTCATAACTAGATGAGAGTTTTTTTTGGAAAAAATGATGGCTCAGTGAACTCCCCCTTAGAAAAAGAAAGGTTTTGAATAGGAGTGGAATTCATGGTAAATGGGATGTGGGAAATTTTTTTTTATTTTTTGGATAAAGAAAAAAGATACAGATACGAGGACGAACTAGGTTCGAAGGAAATACAGCAACCGTTCCCCGGCAACGGCGCCAGAAATGCTTGTTGGTATTTCTTAGCGAAAGCAGCCGAATCCGCAAGCGCACGGAATTACCGTCGTAGCACTTCACCCGGAAGTATTCAGGGTATCGTATTTCCATGAGGAACGGAGGTATTTCTTCTAACTAGCTCGTCCAAGGACCACACAAGGGTAGAGTTGGAAAGGGGTAGTGAGGTTCTTCTACGATTTAGGATCTCTATTCGGAGGTAACCTTGCATACTACACTCTTGCTTCGGGCACCGGGTAGCACCTAGTCTGCTAAGTGATGACGGCATTTAGCTCTACGCCACACCCGAACGTGGGGGAATACAAAGGATGTTAGGGCTGTCACCACCTAACACCTACCCCTCACCCGTGGAGTATGAGGCAAACGAGGGTAACCTATAACTTAGACACCACGTCTACGTTATCAATTACTATTCTAGTGTCGGCCAGGAACATCCGTCTTTATCAAGAGTCCTCTACTAAAACATCCACTACTAAGGCAAGTGACAGACAACGAACCCACAAGAATGTAATGCACAAGATAACACGAATAGAGACTCACCACCGTAGTCAAACATGGACCTTATACTCCAAGCAGTACATGGCCGCAGAGGTACACGTCGGGGGGGAGCCGACACGTCCCCAAGACTCGCCTCCTCAACCCGGAAGCACCGGATCCAAGACAAGAGATGGCAGACACGCCTGAACCTCCTCTACTTTCCCTCTCTCACTCCCTACACTACAACTAGCTAGGCTAGCTAGGGCCTAGGCCTAGGGCCTAGGCCCCTATGAAGTGGAGCTCTAGAGCACTCTTGCCCTCTTGGTGGTTGCTTGATTGGATGATGATGGAATGAGGAGAGGGAGAGACCTCCTTTTATAGTTGAGGTGGAGGGGGCTCCTTGTAAAATAGCATTTTAATGCTCCAAACCGACCTTTGGATACAATTCACCTGGACGCCCATCGGAACCCACGTTGGGAAGGCGGTAAGAAGCAACCGACCAAAGCTCGGGCCGAGCTGGGCCGCTGGTGGTGCGCCCGCACCAGGGTGCGCCCGCACCCTGGTGGGCTCCAATCAGGCCCATCTTTGATGAGTGCGTCGGGCTCGTCGTTAGCTTTCCAAAATGTCGTGGATCACTGAAATCGGAGTTTGTATGCATCCTGGGCGTCCAAATTACCGAACACTGCTCCTGCAGCCTAGACTGGATTCAAGATTTATTCGGGCTTTCACTTCTTGGGCTCATGCTTGGTGTTTGTGTCTATGTTTGGGACCCAGACATTCTGGTGACTAGGCCACTCATTCTTTGAGCCCTTTTATGTGTATTTTGTAGCCCTTTATGTGTATATTTTCATCTATTTCCGGCATGTGCTCCTGCAAGTGGTAGATCACCAAAACTTGTGGAACTGATTAGTTTTAAGCCCTAATTCTAAGTTTGGTGATCATGTATGTTTATTTTTTGTGAGTGTTGGCGGTTATTTTTATGAGTTAAGGACCGCCAACATTGCTCCTATAGGATATTCTTTTATTTGTTATTCTTTTGCTGCCACCACCTTCCCCCACTTGAGAGTAGGTTTACCTATGTGTGTGTCCACTATCTTGATAAAACCATATATTGTTACCCCTGTTATGAACACTGGTCTATTTTAGGCAAGTATGTTATTCAGAGGTATGTCCATACTAGTAGTCTTTAACAAGCCTTTGGGAAAAATATCAATACGACACATGTAGGAATACTCAGGAGTTCAAATGCTGCAATGGTATCTCCTTGCCCTTGTGGAACCATTTCCATAACCTGTAATAAGTTTCATATGACGGTTTACAATATCATAGCTAGAAACATAGTCTTAGTACTAATACTAAAGTAAACCAAAAGAATATCATACCTGTTGGTATTAATTAGATGCACACAAGAAATAAGATTATCAGCAAATGCACAGATATAATACCGTTGTAGCACTTTACCAAGATAAACCTAGTTTTAAATATCGAACCCAAAGGAACAGTAGGTGATGAATGACTAAGTCTATAAACTTAACCCAATGCAAGATAGAAAATAGCGAGAACAAGGAGAACAATGTGGACTATCTAGTTCTAATCTTTATAAGTGGTTGTTTTATATCATATGATCATGAGCGATAACTTAATAAGAGAGGAGTAGAAATCAGAGTTCTCTCCTACCGAGCGCCTTTTGCTTGCCAAACCTATTAACGGGGAGTGGACTACAGAGGATTCAACGAAGCTATATGTAACACCCTAGTTGTTAGTCACGAGCTAAGCAGTGAGATTGGACTTAAGCAATATCTGTTGAATAATGATAATGAAGAACTTTCTTTCATGTGTCTCACATCACTATCTATCTATAGTGATCCCTTGAAAAGTTTTGTGGTGTTTGGAATCAAAAAGCCACATGAAATGATAAGTCACATGTTGCTTGAAATGGACGTATTAAGTGAATGAAGGCTTACCAAGTCAATCAAATCATGCAACCTTGCTCAAACACCTCTACTTACACTCATGAACAAAAGTCATGAAATGTTCAGATTGGGCAAGTGCCCCGGAAATGCTTCTAAGTAATGGTTTGATCTATGTTAACCATAGAGCACTTTTGTTTGATCGTTTAAGAAGTGCAGCTTAGAGGGTTTGCATGGCTATCCACCCTTAATCAAATTTGTAGAGAATTTTATAAGGAATAAACTTTGTTTAAGGGCTGAGTCATGAAATATGTGCGACATCCTCAAAAAGGGTCCACCAGTCACTTTGCAGCTGCTGTTTTTCGGAGTTGAAAATATTCCAAGTCCGAAATCAATGTCCACGGCATTGACATCTCACGTTCTCGAGTTTTTGTTAAACAACTTGAGTTTGTCCAAAAATAAAAGTTGGGGCTAACTCAATGGAGTAGAGCATAACAAAAGATGGAATCCTTTTGGATCAGTTTGACAAGGTGTTGACATTCATTTGTAGCTGTTATCGACACGCTGACACTGCAATATTTAAAGCTAATTATCTCCTAATCTATCAAGCAAATGGCTAGTCTTTCTTAATAAAAATTGGTGAACATCAGAAGATCTACAATTTTCGTTAAATGGCCAAGGCCCAGTTCAGGCTCCAGTAGGCCCAAATCGAGCTCCCAACCTGCCCACACCAACACCCGCCAGGTGTTCGTCGAAATGGCGACGTGGCCATCATGCAAGCTGAGCGGCCCCACCATTGATGCCGCGCCTCTGCCTTCCTGCTACCGATGGGGAGAGGCCGAGGCCGCCAGCGCTTCATTCCTCACTTCCTCGGCCTCGCTCGCTCTCTCTCCGTCGCCTTCCTCGCCCTGCCGACCCAGGAACGCGAGCGCAGACGCGGGCGGCGGGCACCACCATTGCCGGCCACGCCTAGCTCGCTGCCGTCACCGTTCTTCCTCCTCCGGTGCCCCTCTCCATCCCATCCAAGCACAGCAGCATCTTTTCCATCGCGTGTCGCGCGCGCTGCGCCATTTTCCCGTCTCCCTTGGCCACCTGAGCGGCTCACCAGTGAGCAGCACAGTTGCAGGCCGCCGTGCCGCGGCTGTGGGGGCCGCGGGCCGCCTCTCGCCGGGCTGCGAACGCCAACAGGTGCGTGCGGGCTTCCCCTGGCCATGCCGCCTCCTCTGGTCGCCGGGGGAGGTGCCCTCCGGCCGGAACCGACCTCCCAATGGCTTCCCTGTTTCAACTCCCATGAAGGACCTCGAGCGGCAATTGGGTGAAGTTCAGGGGGTCTTCTGCTAAGCTCATGACTCATGTGAGTAGTGCTGATGAGTTTTGGAAATCTGCAGGAGCCTGAGTGCAAGTTTGTTTTTCCTTTTATGCATTATTTTGGCTGAAACTTGGATAAATCATAGTAAATTGAAGAAAAATCGTAAAATGACAAATGAGGACTTTGTAGAATTCATGTGAGTAGATCTATGCAGTAGAGTCATAATATTGCATGTTTTAGTAGAAAGGTTTTGCAGTAAAAATAGATCTTTGCTTTCTAGGGTTTGCTCTTGCTAAATTTATATCTCAATTTGTGTTCTCCGTTTGATCTGAAATTTGAGTGGTAGGCTACTGATGATATGTGTGTGCTATGATAAAAAGTGGAGGTTGATTGGGTGCAGTATGATGAAGTTATTAATATATCATGCTTGATGTCTAGTAAATGGATTTAATTAGTTTATAATGAAAAAAAATGTAAAAATGGAAAATATGGTTCCACTACCTTTTCATGATGTTGTTTTGACTTGTGAATGCTTAACATGGCCATGTATTTACTGAAAGTGTTGAGTTTTAGATTTATCTTGCCCTCACATGATTGTTTGCTGTAGCAATTTGTCTTTTTTAGAGGTTGGTATGCTTGTGCAAATGCTATAAACTTTATATAGTAGGCTATTGATAATATATGTAAGCTACTGTAATTTTATTAGAATTTGCTGTGCACTTTTGATATGTGTTCCATATATGCTCCGTATTCCACCTAGTTAGTTAAATAGATGAAAAAAGGGTATGATAATAATTTATTTGAGGTTGGTCACCATGTTTTCTAGTAGTTGTTTAATATTCTCTAACTGTTGGTAACTTTGGTTATGCTCAACTTGCGTCTCAACATGAGTAATATAATTATTTCTTAAAATCAGCCTTTCTGGACAGTTTGTAAGACTTTAAGTTTTGCAAGATCAAAATGATGTTTTCTAAAAAACTTGTGAATACAAAAGTTGTAGATAATTCATGTATCTAGCTGCTGTTAAAATTTAGTGGCATTTGGCCCTGTGGTTTGGAAACTACTGCTATGCAAGTTTGGGTAACAGTTTTGGTTGCTCTCTGTCTTGTCAGGACCTGATCCTGTACTCATGTCAATTTGACCTACTAAACTTGTGAATTATGATTTGATGATTAAAGATGAATTATAGACAATTTCATAATCTTTACAGGTTGTCTTGTTGCATATCATTTGGACGTGTATAGCTTCAGTTATGATCAAAACATCTAGCTATTGTATGCAGTCCAGAATTTGATAACCTCTAGTTCTAAGTGGTTTACTTTGTATGTGACTTAGTGTGAGTCATGTCATTGATGATTGTTAAGTTAATATACCCGATACCTTTTGATAAGGGTTTTATGCTTAATTTGCTTGTTACCTCTATGTTGGTGATGGGAATAGCTTACTTTCTAAGTGCTTATGTTATCCAGTGCAACGTTATGCTTGTCTTGAATGCTCTTGTGTGATGTTTTGTCTATTGCATTTCTATGTGTTTATACATATGCACTGTGCATGTCATCTAGGCACGTTAGATGAAGTACGTGATGGACATGATGTGGGAACCAAACCAGAAGATGGTGTTTGGTGGACTTATCCTAATGATGGGAGGGAGATGCTCGCCAAGAGTTTACCATCTAACAACACTGACTTGTGTCATATTCCAGGCAAGCCCCAGAGCATTCTAAGTCTCCCATCTTTCATAAAATGTAATTGTGTATCTTATGTTATTTATTGCATTAAGTTATAGGAGTTGATTGGAAACACTTATTGCATATATATCCTCTCCTTGTCTAGCAAATTATACCTTGAATTCTATTTAAGTTCAGGAATCGAGATAAATGCTTAGCTATGCTTAGACAGGTAGAAGTCGGGTAATTTTCTATCATCCGCGAGCTATAGGTTGTTACTTCTCTGGTCATGGTTGGCTATATGTGTTATCGTGGAAAAGAACCATTTGTTAAAATAAAAAGAAGACTGGGCAGGGACAGTGGACCCTGTCTAGTCGCTTAAGGACTGGAAGCGTTGTTCGTTCTTAGTCATGTTGAACGCAGCCCAACACATAGTTGGCCAGACCAGAGTGTCTGACCACGAAGCTGAGTAGCTCAACTCAAGACAGGAACCTGAGAGACTGTTGGGCAATTCGTGGGAAGTGGCATACTAGACCAAGGCAAGCATGTATAACTGATCCTAGCAGCGTCCTTGGGTTAACATGGCTTGGACATCCTGGCTACCGACTTTCCAGTCTTGCCGATGTATAGACCGAGCCCGTGCCTGAGTTGTACCAAGGGTGACCCACTTGCGACCTCGATGGGGGAAGCATGGGTGTGTGTTGGGAATACCCCCTGAGCTCAGTAGGAATCGATTCGAATCGCCGTCTCTCCCGAATAGTGAGAACTTGACCACTGCCTGCGGCACCGTAGATCTCACTAAATAATAATGGTTCTAATAATGATGATAATGATGATGGCTATACTAAACTGGCTATGGTTATTAATGCTTGTTATAATAAAGTGATTGTTTAGTACATGTGTTCACTTAGATGAAAGGTTAAAATAAATTAAGCTGCTGCTAGTGTAATAAAATGTTACTCTCATATCACCAATGCTTTTATGCAAAATATTGTCAAGCTAGCCCCACATATATAAAGCCTTGCATACTCTTTGGTGTCACTTTATTTCTAGTTTATGACGGGTAAGTCTAGCTGAGTACATTCTCGTACTCAGGGTTTATTCCTACTTGTTGTAGGTTGTGATGTATCATGATTACTGCAAGAATTGGATAACTCCTACCATAGCGGAGGAGTATGATCATGGGCATGATCCTTCTTATCTTTCTTGTCTCTAATGCTTTTGTAAGAGTTGCAAACTAGAAGAATAATATGAAGCATGATCATGGGCATGATCATGGATGACACCACGTCTACGCTACGAATACTACTTCAATCAAGAAGCTATCAAGATCAAAGTACTCAATAAGAGTTGCAAACTAGAAGAATAATATGAACAAAACACTTATTTTAACCAGAAGTTGACTACCAAATTATCTCAAGATGCAAACTCCAGGCGAGGGAGGTTGATGTTGAAGAATACAGCGATGAAGAAGCACCAATAGGCCGAAACTCCTCCAGAACTCTACTCTCCAACTCTAAACAAGAACTAGTTCTAGACTAAACTAGCCTCTCTTGATTGCTAGCCTAGATCTACTAGATATGAATTAGGGTTTCTGGCTCCTCAGCTCTCTATAGATCTGGCTCTCTTCCAGGGAGGGTATAGGCCCATATTTATAGTCAGGTGGGATGACCATCAACCGTAGGATCAAACCGACTTAACATAGGGCTAAGGTACATCCTCAAAGGCGGTGGAGAAGTACGCAGAAGATGACAGGTGGGACCCACCCTAGGGGGCCGGGCGACACAGGCAGGTGGGGCCGACCCGCCCCACCTGGAATCCCCTCGGTCTCCGCTTTCTTCTGGTGTCTTCTAGATCCTTCCTGATCCCAATGCCGATATTTTTCATCGCGGTTAAGTTTTGTGGCTTTTATGCACTTTGATCCTTATTTATGCACTTTCTAGATAACTCCCTGAAAACCGACAATTCACCAAAACTCACAGAAATTGTTAGTAATAACCTTCTATTCTATGATATTGCTACAATTTGCAAGGAAGATTGACTGTTAAAAGTAGACGTTATCTACTATTAACAAGCTCTTCCACACTTAAGCTTTTACTCGTCCTCGAGAAAAGATTGGTTGAAAAGTAATTGTAGAGAATGAAGATCAATCAAGACATAACTTGAAAACATATTCAACATAAAACCATCCTTAGTCATACATGTACTATAGAATTCAAAGTATCTACCATGAATCTTTGAGCAGTTGAAAAGTAGAACAGCATGAAATAGATCATTTTCTTCTTTAGTAATGTCCACAGGTGAATAGGTTTGAAAATTTTGAAAACAAATCATAGCATATCCCTCTCCTTTTATAGCACTCTCAAATCACTATTATATGTGGTATTTCTGGGTCCTCACCAAGGCTTTTAGCATTGAAGCCTTTATCCTAACTCTAAAAATTTATGTGGATCTTAGAAAGGTAATAATTGTGTCATACTTGCATGTCATTTATCGTAAAGTCAAACAATGGATCCAGAGAGAAATGAGTTATAAAATCAAATCAAGCTTTTATAGGTGGAAATATATTAATCCTAATTCTACTATTGCTCCTTGAAATTGATTTCTCTTTTGAATAAAACTTGGCGAGAATATGAGCTATCTTTTCTTTCTTTCTTTTTTTTTTTTTTTTCTTGGGGGCAAGTATCTGAGTACCCATTGTTTTCATTGCTTTGGACACTTGTCCATCTTTTATACTCCCATTTTTTTATTTTTGCATAGCTCATACCTCCTTTTGGCAATTAATAATTGAGAGATAATAACAAGACTTGGAGCATTTATTTTGATGGTTATCCTATAATATTTTTGGTGTTTACTCTTACTGTAAGAGTAAAACATTTTTGATTGAAGATGCTATATGAAATATGATTGCGCCTACTCCAGACTAGAGTCGTGCATATGTGGATGTGGCACTTGATTCAAAAGTATGACAAATCTCTCTTAGGGTCACAAAGGTTGACCAAACTCAATGCAAGCAAGTAGAGTATGTAGAAAATTGATCTATCCTATATATGGCTCTGGTAGGTCATTGCTTTTGCTACAAAGGAGAAGTGTGGCTAATTATTTTTACTTTTAGAAATAAAATTTCTTCAGAGACAAAACATTAAGAATTGAAATCTCATTATTCTACTATATCATACTCCTCAACAACTTAAACAATCATAGGATCCCTATAAATAAGTTTTCAACAGTAACATGACTTCCAGGAAAAGAATTATGTGAATTTATTCAAAAGTTATGAATTAATCAACCTTTCCATCTCTTTAAAAATGATTTATCATGTGATTTTTAATTCAAATCAAAACAACAGGTTAAACATATGTATCTAAATAGTATTGGGCTCAAACCTGACCGTGGACAAAACGAGAAGGGAAATGAGGTGGTGGTGGGCCGGCCGGCCCATGAAGGGAGGCCGGGTGGCACCCTGTGGTGTCCCCTTGGGGCCCGCTTCACTGTGCGTGGTCCTAGGTTGGTTTTGTTCTGAATCATGCAATTTTCCCAAGTGAATTGATTTTCGTGGTTCCGGTGTGTCTCCTCCACACTGGTTCTTCCTATAATCTTTTCTTCAAAATATATGGAGACAAACACATCCTGAAAATAGAAAGAGTAGATAATAATAACTAAAAACATTAATAAGAACAAGGCACTTTATTCATTATGCTTTATAATAATCAACGCTTTAACAACCGAGCTATGATAACTGCCCCAACTTTTAGGGCGACTGACCTAACTTTTAAACTAACTTTGATAACTGACTTTTTTAACCTAACTGACTCAATTGTGCCTTATTACATAGGTATATAGGGTAACTACGCCCTCCTAAGAGTGTCTATCGTGTTCTTGGGCTTCTCATTGTCCCTCTTTAGGGCACGGATTTCCTTGATGTTACTTTCGATCTGGGTAGTCATAGAGCTCATTGTGGTGACTTGGAGATTGCTAGTTGACTGGAGGCTTGAGACAACCTAAGAGAGAGAATTGAGCCTTTCTTCAAGTATAGCCAAGGTATGCTTGCGACGTTTAGGCTCAGAGCTTGATGCAATAGAGGGTTGTGCAACTCTCTTCGGTGGTGGTGGCTTCTTGTCTGTGTAGCGAACTTGAGCTAAAGCATGAACTCCACCAAGCATGAGACGAGTCCTATACTTGGCACATGCTATCTCTCTAGATTTGTTAGTCTTGACACTAACAAGCTCCTCTCCTGGCTTAGGGGTTGAAAGCTGAGTACCTTGGGGAAGAGCAATCTGCTTCTCCTTGGATGGTCCTTCCAAAAGCAATCTAGTAGGAGGCGTAGGTAGCGTACATTGAGCTTGAGCATAGTAGGCTTGCTCATAGCTTTGGTGTGGTTGTACTTTAGTTAGCTCCTTCGATGGGATGAAGGCGAGAGGCTCAGGGACGATGGCCAACGACTCCTCCTTCAGGATCTTATTGAGGTTAGCACCGTAGACGATGATCTCCTTCCTGGCCATTGGAACTAGAGCTAGAACTAGAACTAGATGGATTTTCTCTGAATGAGAGAGATGATGCTTGGATGAAATGAGGTTGACGGGGTCTAGATACGTATTTATATGGGCAGCAGGCTTGCAGAGGAGGTTGAATCTATCCTATAGGGTGCGTACGATCGCGAAACTGAATGGGGTTTAAACCTATGGGATTCCGTCGAGGAATACTCTAGAAGGGGTAGAGAATTGGATGTGCATTTAAGGGAACAAGGGGGTGCCGCCCGGCATCTTTGCCAGGGCCAGGCGGCCCCACCTGTCATCCTCTTAGGGTGACTTTTGTCGTCACAGTTACGTACTCCATTTACTTCCCAATGACAGTTGTTTAAAGATTTGGATCAATACGGCAAATAATCTAAGCATAATTAGGGTAATTAGATAAACTCTAATTCCTCAACTACCTCTGTGGGTCTAGTAGGTTCTAGAAAAATCTTAAGACAATGACCATTTACCTTGAATAACGTACCTTCATGTGATTGAAGAGTTACCGCTCCATGCGATGATTCTTAACCACCGTAAATGGTCCTTCCCATTTACTCCGCAACTTTCCAAGCCCGAATAATTTGACCCTGGAATTAAAAAGTAATACCTTGTCTCTGGGTGCAAACTCCTTCTTCTTGATCCTCTTGTCATGCCATCTTTTAGTTCTTTCTTTATAGAGCTTAGAATTGCGATAAGCCTTTTCTCTCCATTCTTCTAATTCTGATAATTGCATTTTTCTTTTGTTTCCAGTGGCTTCAAAATCTATATTTCATCTCTTGATAGCCCAGTGAGCCTTATGCTTTGACTCTACAGGTAAGTGACAAGTCTTCTCGTACACTAGTTGATAGGGTGACATGCCCAAGGGTGTCTTGTAGGCAGTTCGGTAAGCCCAAAGTGCTTCGGGTAACTGATGTTTCCACATAGTACCCATTTCATTGACTGTCTTCTGCAGAATATTCTTGATTTGCTTGTTTGATATTTTAGCCCAGCCACTTGTCTATGGGTGATAAGGAGGGGCAACGTTGTGATGGATGCCATGACTCTTCAAATAGTTATGAAATTTAGTATCAGTAAAGTGAGTCCCTCCATTACTGATCACCATCCTCGGTGTTCCAAACCTTAGAAATATTACTTCTTCAAACATCTTCCTTGAGTATTTTGAATTGGCATTCTAGCATGGCATGGCTTCTACCACTTGGATACGTAGTCAACTGCCACCAAGATGTATTCACAGTTTTTTGACTTCATGAATGGACCATATAATCAATTCCCCAGACATCAAAGAGCTCAATCTGAAGATTGTTGATGAGTGGCATAGCATCTCGTGAATTGATATTCCTGTGTCTTTGACATGATCCACATCTCTGAACATAATCTTTGGTGTCTTTATATATTGTTGGCCAAAAGAATCCACTCTGCCAAATCTTTGCTTGAGTGCGGAATGCCCCCTAATGCCCTCCATATGGTGATGAATGACACTTCTGAATGATCTGAATGCCCTCTTTCGCTGGTACACATCTTCTGAGCAATCAGCGCAGACTCTGAAGAGATATGGAGGATCCCATATGTGGAGACAATTTTTATAAATGAGCTTCCTCTTATTTTCCCCTAGTGCTACATAACCTGCAACCATAAAGTTGAGAATATTCACGTACCATGGGTCTGATCTTGTTACTTTGAATAGCATGTCATTCCTCAGTGAATCATTAATAGGTGATGAGGACATCGCCACGCTGGACACACCGACGCCATGGTCTTCTCCAAGTTGCAACTCATCTCCAACTCAGCTGCCACGTTACCTTCGGATTCAGCAGACACGTCGTCAATGTTTCGATCATGACTCCCTCATACGACATCGAAACGGGGAGATCTTGGATTTGTTGGAAAGGGGACGACGATGCTGTCATTTTGGATCTGGTCCCAGCTCCGGAAGGTCCGTGGATCATTCTGTGTGACCATGGCAAGGTGCTACATCACCTGTTTGGCCTAACTTGGCCATGTATCGTGTCGGGCCTTAAGCCCAAGTTGTGGGTGCCCAACCCCTGGCCGTCCTCAATCCTAGGTCCAGTCTTAGGCTATAAACACGGCCGCCGCCGCTGCTAGATGCTTGGGTTTTGTTTAGTTTGAGTTTTCCATCGTGAAACTTGATTGATTCATTGTAATTGTGAAGACAATTCCTTTTACAGTGATCCAGGGCCCCCGTTCTTGATCTCCTCCACTGTGTCGATTAGTCCTTTGGAACCGAGTTCTCGAACCTCATAATTCAATTCACTTCATCCATATTTTGGAAGTATCAGATTGCATGTTTATCTGTTCTTGCTTGTGTTCTTCGATTCGCTTGCAGGAAAAGCCTTCTTGGCGAGGTCAATCAAGTTGTGCTTGGTTGATAACCAACGGAGCTATGGTGTAACGGTTGCAGGGTTCAAATCATGTCTGATTTGAAGCCGGATCGCCAATGTTGAGATCTCCATAAATCGAACTGGCCGGTTACGTCTCAAAAGATCGGGCCTGTACTCATCAATTGGTATATATTTCAGGTTTCCCGTGAGGTATAATCTCGTTTGCCTTAGATTCATATTTGTTCATTACCTAGAATCCACAAAAAGCCCAAACATATTTCAACCGCTGTCCTATCACCCTTTGTGCCTTGCAATTTCGTTTTTAGATTTGCTTTGTTGTGTTTGTGTCTGTGGTCGAGTCTTATTACTGATTTAGGATTGTGTTCGTTTCGTAGTCCAATCGCCCGTTGTTGTTCTTTATCTCCGCCGCTATCCCATCCACTTTTCCCAAACAAGTTGAAGCCCCCATATTACTCGACTTGCCCCCGCTAGCCGCTTTGTGTAACTTCTCGCCGCTGCGCAAACCCTAGATAGGTTGCAAGTCGCTATTATTTTTGCCTCCATTGCAGCCCTCCTTACATCATTTGGTGAATACCTATTGCTGTTAGTCACAGAGACGATTGATCCTATGATTGGTGTTGGGGTTTAGGGACGCTTTGCCCTAACTACCGCCGCCGTGTTGTATCTTCCGGGAAACATAACTTGAGATACCTTCGGTAAAATAGGCATAACTTTTCACTTCTTTATCAGAAAAATCTGAAATTTTTTCAGTAGCTTCTTGACACCATTTGAAAACAGCTTCTTGACACCCTTACATCATGAGAAAAATCTGTTTAGTTTCATCAAAATTGCTAAAAAAGTCAGGAAAATAAAGAAAAAATTGTTAAAGTTTTTGCACGCTTGAAGAGACCGTGCTGAATTTCTGTAGACCACATCCCACCTCAGTTGTAGGTACCAATTTTTGTGGTTGCATCAGTTGTGATCCTACTAGTGCCTTTTGTAAAATCCGGGGCATATTCAGGAAAAAGAAAAAATTGGTTATTTGCTTGTTCTATGAGTTTTTTCCATCGTCCTTTGTTTCACCTTGTTGTGCTATGTCTAGACACGTCTTAGCCAGCAATTGTGATTTGTACTTTGGATACTTATTGAACCTGCACTCGTCGATTGCTAATCCTTGCTGATCATAGTGTACCTTTCCAACGCTCCACATATACTTCTGTCAGCACAGGTTCATCTTGCAACTGTTACCCACGCTTAAAAACAGATTGTTTCCTAATTTGGTTTTGCTCCAGTTTGGTGTTGGTAAGAACACTTGCAAGACGGTGGTAAGCCGCTTGTGATTTGCATTCCACGTTCACCGCCATCACCACCACCACTTGGTTCCTTTTAGTTGATAGGATAATACTTTGGTGTTATCTTTTCCTATCTTCTAACCATGGTAGGTAATCCGATGGATTTCAATGAGTGCGTGTCCAAGGGCGAGCTTCAAACATTCATCACTGAACAGCGCAATCTTATGAACGAGCTGATGCACAATGTGAACAATCTGGTCACCCGCATTGCCCAGATTGAGCAACGCCCTCCACCTCAGCATGCTGATGCTGAAGATGTGGATGCTGACGGTGATGCACACAACCGTCACCGCTACAACTTTAATCATCGTGGGATGGGAGGTAATAATGGTAATAATGATCCTTTTGTTAAAATGAAATTTAGTCTACCTCCTTTTGCTGGTAATGTTGATCCTGAGGCATACTTAGATTGAGAGCTTGCTGTTCAACAAAAATTTAATTCTCATAATGTTCCTGCTGAGCATAGAGTTAGACTTGCTACTAGTGAGTTTACTAGTTTTGCTTTATTTTAGTGGAGTGATCTTTGCAATGCTAATAATGCTGCTGCTGTGCCTTAAACTTGGAATGCTTTAAAGCAACGTATGAAATCTCGTATTGTTCCTCCTTATTACCAACGTAATTTATGTTTGAAACTACAAACTTTAAAACAAGGAGATGAAGGAGTAGAAGCGTACTATCAAGAATTGCTTATTGATTTAGCGCGTTGTGGTGTAAATGAAGATGATGTTGATGCTAGTGCTAGATTCTTTGATGGTTTAAACAATGATATCCAGAACATTCTTGATTACAAAGAATGGCGTAATTTTTTCCAATTGTATCATCTTGCTATTAAGGCAGAACGAGAAGTACGAGGACATAAACAACCAAAGCCGGAGACGCCCAAGCTTCCTGTTGCACCACAGCCATCTACACCTTCATTTTCTTCTGGGGTAAGTAAATTGTCTAATGTGCAGTCTCCACAGCTAAAGAAAGGTGCCACTCTGGGTGCTTCGACTAGCTCCTCTTTGCCCAGCTCTAAAATCATTTGCCACCAATGCAAAGGCATGGGACATGTCATGAAGGAGTGCCCCAGTCATCGCACTTTCATTGCTACCGGGGATGGATATGTAAGTGCTAGTGATGTTGAAGATGATTTATCCCTTGCTACTAACATTATGTAGATTCCACCGAGGGTGATCAAGACAAGGAGGCCATCACTATTGACTCCGTGGCTGCCGCCACGAGCTACCCTAGCCTTCTTGTGCAACGTGTGTTGAGTTCACATGTGGGACATGAAGAAGAGATGAAGATCCAGCGCCACAATTTGTTCCACATGTATCCCATTATGCAGGGTTATCGTGTTCTCACCATTATTGATAGCGGGAGTTGCAACAACTTGGTGAGTTCAGATTTGGTTGAGAAGCTTGGCTTGACCACACGACAACATTCGTATCCATATAAACTTCAATGGTTCAATATAGTGGCAAGACTAAGGTAACTAAATCAGCCCGCATTAGCTTTTTCACAGGCTCTTATCATGATACTGCTGATTTTGATGTTGTACCTATGCAAGCTTGTTTAATTTTGTTAGGTCGTCCATGGGAATTTGATAATGATGCTTTACACCATGGTAGAATTAATACATATACTATCATGCATAAGGACAAGAAAATTACATTGCTGCCTATGTCATCTATGGATATTATTAAACATGCTAATGAGATTAAAAATAAACCTCCAATAAACACTGCTAAAAATAATAGGATTAAGTTACAAGGAGGTGCTTTTCTTGCTACAACTTCTGCTACTGCTGAGTTATGTGATAATCCTGATGCACCAGTTATACTATGTTTTGTCAACCTATTATGTCTAGTGCATTACCTGCTGTCACTAACCTTTTGCAGGAGTTCATTGTTGATGGGACGGAATCGAGGACGACTCCAATTCTAGAAGGAGGGGATGATGAGGACATCACCAAGATGGAGTCGAGGATGACTCCAATTCAAGAAGGGAAGAATGATGAGGACATCGCCACGCTAGACACACATACACCATGGTTTTCTCCAAGTTATAACTCATCTCCAACTCAGCTGCCACGTCATCTTCGGATTCAGCGGACACGTCATCAATGTTTCGATCATAACTCCCTCATACGACATCGAAACGGGGAGATCGTGGATTCGTTGGAAAGGGGATGAGGACGCCGACGTTTTGGATATGGTCCCAGCTCTAGAAGGTCCGTGGATCATTCTGTGTGACCATGGCAAGGTGCTGCGTCACCTGTTTGGCCCAACTTGGACATGTATCGTGTCGGGCCTTAAGCCCAAGTTGTGGGCGCCCAACCCCTGGCTGTCCTCAACCCTAGGTCCAGTCTTAGGCTATAAACATGGCTGCCGCCACTGCTAGATGCTCGGGTTTTGTTTAGTTTGAGATTTCCATCCTGAAACTTGATTGATTCATTATAATTGTGAAGACAATTCCTTTTACAGTGATCCAGGACCCCCATTCTTGATCTCGTCCACTGTGCCTACTAGTCCTTTGGAACCGAGTTCTCGAACCTCATAATTCAATTCGCTTCATCCATATTTTGCAATTATCGGATTGCGTGTTTACCTGTTCTTGCTTGTGTTCTTTGATTCGCTTGCAGGAAAAGCCTTCTTGGCGAGGTTAATCAAGTTGTGCTTCGTTGATAACCAACGGAGCAGTGATGTAACGGTCACAGGGTTTGAATCATGTCTGATTTGAAGCCGGATCACCAACATCGAGATCTCCATAAATTGAACTGGCCGGTTACCTCTCAGAAGATCGGGCCTGTACTCATCAATAGGTAATTCCTGCGAATTCTTAAATTGCATTCTAGACAAGTGACCGGCAACAGGGTTTTCTAGTCCTTTTCTATCTTTTATTTCTAAATCAAATTCTTGGAGTAGCAAAATCTATCTTATTAAATGAGGTTTAGCATCTTTCTTAGTGAGCAAATATTTAAGTGCAGCATGATCAGTGTAAACAATTACTTTATCTCCCGCTAAGTAAGATCTAAATTTATCAATAGAAAAGACAACAGCTAAGAGCTCTTTTTAGTTGTTGCATAATTAAGCTGAGCTCCTATCATAGTCTTACTAGCATAAGCGTTAGCGTGATGCTTCTTATCTTTAGTTTGTCCCAAAACTACCTCCACAGCATAATCACTAGCATCAAACATAATTTCAAAAGGTAAAGACCAATCAGGGGGTTGAACGATTGGTGTATAGATGAGTGCTTCTTTCAGAATATTAAAAGATTTCAAACATGCATCATCAAATTCAAAAGGAACATCCTTAGCTAACAAACTTAGTCAAGGATCTAGCAATATGTGAAACATCTTTTATAAAACGGTGATAAAAACCACAATGACCAAGAAAACTTTAGATTACTTTTATATTTACAGGTGGAGGTAGTTGTTCAATTACTTCAATTTTAACTTTGTCTACCTCTATACCTCTTTCAGAAACTAAGTGTCTTAGCACTATTCCTTGTCTAACCATAAAATGACACTTTTTCCAATTAAGGACTAAGTGTTTTTCTTCACATCTTTGCAAAATCTTATCCAAATTTTCAAAACAGTCATCAAAAGTCTTTCCATAAACAGAAAAATCATTCATAAAACCTTTCATGATTTCTTCAATCATATCAGAAAATATAGACATCATGCATCTTTGGAAAGAAGCAGGTGCATTACATTATCCAAAAGACATTCTTCGATAAGCATAAGTTCCATAGGGACATGTAAAAGTGGTTTTGCTTTGATCATCGGGGTAGATAGGAATTTGGTGATATCCGAGTAATCTGCCTAGAAAGTAAAAGAAAGAGTGATTTGCCAAACGCTCTAACATTTCATCAATGAAAGGTAGTGGAAAGTGATCTTATCTTGTTGCTTTATTAAGTTTTCTATAATCTATGCACATATGCCATCCATTAACAGTTCTCTAGGGGATTAGTTCATTCTTATCATTTCTAGCAGTACCACCCTTCTTAGGTACAACTTGCACAGGGCTTACCCACTCACTATGTGGCACAGAATAAATGATCCTGGCGTGTAATAGTTTCAAAACATCTTTCTTAACCACCTCTCTTATCGCATTATTAAGTCTACGTTGGCGTTCTTTAGTGGGTGTAACTTCAGGATCAGTTGGTATGCGATGGGTGCAAAGAACAGGGCTAATTCCCTTAAGATCTTGGAGTGAGTATCCAAAATCAGCATAGTGTTTTTCCAAAATAGTTATTAGGCACAAAGAATCTTCCTTGAGAGAGTTTAACACTTATGATTACAGGAGAATTCTGATCATTATTCAGAAAATCATATTTTAAAACCGGAAGGTAAGGGTTTATATTCAACAGGGGGTTTAGGTGGCTCTAGCAATTCATCAAGAGGTTCAGGATCAGATGGTTCCTCCTCATCTTCATCAATGAAGAATTGGGCGTAATCATCTATAAATGGTTCTATTATTTCTTCAGTAAAAACAATATTAACCTTCTCTATTGGGTCTGGCTCAGGAGGCAGCTCTATCTTGGTTTTCAAAATGAGTTATAGGCATAGAGAGCTTAAAACCTTTCCCGAGACTAACATCTAATTTTCCTTTCTAACCTTCTCTAATGAGCTTTCCTATTGGTAAACCTATTAACACATCAACCTCCCAGATATCAAAGATATGGAAATTTAACGGAACTTGAACTCCATAAACCAAAATAGGAAGAGAACATAATACTCCTAAACTTAGAATAATGTGACCTAAAAGACATTTCAAGGTTTTAATAGTTGGATGGCATATCTTCTAAAAATCTTTAAGCAAACGAAAGAGACATGATATTAACACCCACAATTGGATTGTAAAGAGCAGTAAAAGGATGTTTATCAATCTGACATTCAAAAGTAATAGAAGAAGAATTTAAACGAGTAACATCTTTTTGACAGCTCTGATTCTTCTAACCATTCTTCACTTGATAAAGATGAACTCTTTCATAAACTTTTTAAAGAACTTTACCTCAAAAGGATGTATAAGATCAACATTTTTAAATTCTCTAGATTCTTGAGGTTTCATAACTACCTGATAGTTAGAGGTGTTTCCATAATCATCAAAAAGATCATCCTCTAAATCAAGCACAAAATCAGGAAATGGAGTTTCCTCCTCTTCTTTATTCAAAAGTTCAGGTTTCAAAATAGCTAAAGGTTGAGATTCAGACAAAGATTCAAATTTAGCTATTGACTCTTTTTTTTTCTTCAGAAAGATCATTCAAAATATTCATAAGAATGGTTTTTGTATGCGTAGCAGTAGTATACATGAACGCTCCTCCCGCGGCCAAATTAAGATATTCCTTAGTTTTTTCATTAAGACCCAAAAAGAAGTGTTGTAAAAGAATGGGTTCTGGCAAAGCAAGACTAGGACCTGAATTTACAGAACCATCAAAACGTTCCCAAGCCTTACCTAAAGATTTGTTATCTATTTGTTTAAAACCTATGATTTCAAAATAAAGTTTAGCGACTTTCTCGATAGGGAAAAAATTAAGACAAAAGCTAGAACATAACACTTCCCAATCTCCCTGACTACTCCCAACATAATGCTTATACCAGTGTTTAGCTCGTCCCATTAATGAGAACGGAAAAATCTTCCATCTTAACGTCTCATCAGCCATGCCTTTAATGTGTGGACATGAACAAGTTTCTTCAAAATTATTCAAGTGGGAATAGGGGTTTTCGCTAGAACTACCAAAAAAAAATTTCCCTGAACTAAATGAATTAATCCCGGGCGTAGCTCATAGCCAGGTGATGTAATGGGTTTAGATGATTCTACTGGCTGTAAACTTGAGCCCGATGGTGCTCCGTATTGATATAAGAGTTGAGATACGGGTTCCTTAAAAAAAAATCTAAAAGCTAAAACAAAAAGGAAAAGTATAATAAAGTAATTAAGCTAAACTTAAGGTCAACTCAGCAAACCGTTCCCCGACAACAGCGCCAGAAATGCTTGTTTGTATTAATTAAATGAACACAAGAAACAAGATTATCCGCACCGTTGTAGTCCTTTACCAAGATAAACCCGGTTTTAAATATCGAACCCAAAGGAACGGTAGGTGATGAATGACTAAGTCTATAAACATAATCCAATGCACAATCAAGCTGGAAAATAGCAAGAATAAGGAGAACAATATGGACTATCTAGTTCTGATCTTTGTAAGTGGTTGTTTTATATCACATGATCATGAGCGATAACTTAATAAGATAGGAGTAAAAATCAGAGTTCTCTCCTACCAAGCACCTTTTGCTTGCCAAACCTATTAACGAGAAGTGGATGTTGGTATTTCTTAGCGAAAAGCAGCCAAATCCGTAAGTGCATAGAATTACCATCGTAACACTTCACCGGTGATGAACAGGGTATCGTAATTTCACGAAGAACGGTTGTATCTAATCAACTGGCTTAGTCCTCCCTGGAGGGTTGAAGGAGGGATAACTTGGGTAGTGAGGCTTTTCTATGGTTTAGGTTCTCTATACGAAGATAATGTTGCCTACTACACTCTTGCTTCGGGCACTGGATCGCACCTAGTCTGCTAGGTGATGCCGGCCTATAACTCTACGCCACACCCGAATGTGGGGGAATACGGATGTTAGGGCTGTCACCACCTAACACCTACCCCTCACCCGTGGAGTGTGAGGCAAACGAGAGTAACCTATAACTTAGACACCACATTTACGTTATCGATTACTATTCTAGCGTCGGCCAGGAACATCCATCTTTATCAGGAGTCCTCTACTAGAATATCCGCTACTAAGGCAAGTAACGAACAACAAACCCGTAAGAATGTAATATGCAAGAAAACACGAAATAGAGACTCACCACCATAGTAGAATATGGACCTTATACTCCAAGTAGTATATGGCCGTAGAGGTACACGTCGGGGGGGTGGGGGAGGGAGCCGACACATCCGGCACTCCGTCTCCTCATCCTGGAGACACTGGATCCGAGATAAGAGATGGTAGACACGCCCGAGCCTCTTCTACTTTCCCTCTCTCACTCCCTATACTAAACTAGCTAGGCTAGGATGGATTTTGAGCTTGGCCCTCTTCTTCTTCTCCACTTGAGTTATGTATCTTGAAAGGGGGTGAGGGTCTTCTTATGTAGTACTTGGAGGTCGGTTTGGAGGGGTATTGATCACAATGACCATCATGAACCGCTTTTAGGTGCCATCAATGTACCGCCAGAGAAAGGTCAGTCAGAGAGGCGTGCGGGCGCACCAGGGGAGGCGCAGCTGGCCACCGCCTTTCTCTGGTCGGTTGCTGGTTGGGCCTGGATGCCTGCCACATGTGGTGCTTGGCCCGATTCTGTAGGTGGGTGGGGTTCCCTTGTAATTGCTTTTGTTCTTGGGCCGGATCTCTGGATTTGTTATATACTTTTGGTCCATTTTAATGTTC
Source organism: Chrysopogon serrulatus (assembly GCA_015844335.1). Classification (NCBI taxonomy): domain Eukaryota; kingdom Viridiplantae; phylum Streptophyta; class Magnoliopsida; order Poales; family Poaceae; genus Chrysopogon; species Chrysopogon serrulatus. Next base: position 762,849 of record JADLZL010002315.1, on the reverse strand, counting down.
TTTCATGATTGACCTGCAAAACATGCACACTCATCAAAATTATAGAATTTGTTAGTGTATAGACCCTATATTCTAGTTATGGTGGTGTTTTATCTCTCTTTTGTATAAGTGTTGGCAGTATCGGAACTGAGTTAAGCACTGCCAACAAACTCCCCCAAACTTAGTCCTTTACTCATCCTCGAGTGAAGCTTATGACTAAGATGGAAAAGTGCCACTTGTACAGTTTATTTAAAGGTTCCATCTGAATCTATGAATTTCTTTTTTAAGTCCATCATATTTTCTCCTAGATAACTTGAATAGTAAAAATGACTTTGATTTTACTTCCCTTACTCTTCTGCTTAAGGACTTGGGTTTTTATCTTTCTTTTAAAAAGGCGATAAAACTTGCTTTTTCCCATGATATCCTTGGTCTTATAGAAGACTTTTTCCTCTTACGTTATTTTGCTAGCCTCTAGACTTTATGGAGGGAGTACCATACCTTTAGATCGGGAAATATTTATGAAGTTTTTTGTTTGTATACCTCCTGTACATGCTCTTTTCTCTTCTGCTTCTTTGAGAAATTGGGCTATCTCTCTGGCGGGTGCTTTTTGCACCCATTTTTTCGCTCAGTCGGGTGTCTTTGCACCCCTTGTTTTACTCCCTTTTTTGGCACATACCTTTTTGGTATGGCATCTTTTTTGGTTCATGCTTCTTTGGCATGGCATCTTTTCTTTGTCATAGCCCACATTCTCTTTTGGCTTCTGAGTAAGAGTCATGCAACAGGAGAGTATATTTTTACTTTTTTTAGGTGAATCCCAATCAGAAGGTAGTATGCTTTCCCCTCATTAAGACGTAGATAATTTGCAAAATTTTCATAATTGGTAAAGTTCCTATGTGACCAAGGTTTATCAATAGAAAATATGCTAGTTTATCATGGTTATTATTATTTATAAACCCCAAGTCTTTTTGCATAAGGTAGAGTAAAGGTCATATTATCATCTATCACTTGTACTAATTCAAATTACTGGCAAGAAAAAAGATGTTCTTAGATAAAGTTCATAGATCAGATTTTTCTTGTGAATAAAATGTAAGCATATCATGTACAAGGTGAAAGGGCGAGAATTCTAAAAATTATTAATTTCATACCTTTGAGAGATGAACGATCCTCCCCCACACTTGCTAGCTCCGGAGGAGACGCTGGGAGGTCCCTGAACTTGGGTCGAGACACGCGAGTCGCTCGGGGACTAGCTATGGGGATTGCTCCCCCGGGTATCCTCGGAAGATGGGCCTGGGCCGAGCGGCTAGGTGAGGCCCAGCCCCCGAAGACGATGCCGAGCGGCGCATACAGTTCCCTGGAGTGCGGTGCAAGGGTCGGAAGACAGGATTGATCCGCCCGGATCAGTAGATGGATAGGTTACCTTGTGAAGCCGGATCCCCCGATCGGCAGATTGATACGCTGATCGGGGAGAACGGATCTGGTTGATCCTGTAACCCTGCCCCCTAGCTATATAAGGCGGGCAGGGACCCCCCTCAAGGCAGATCACCTCTCACCATAATCAACCACCAGAACACAGGACTAGGATTTTACGTCATCCCGACGGCCTGAACCTGTCTAAAACCCATGTCTCGTGTTACTTTCTTGCTCTTGATCTCGCGCACCTCACCACCCTCGATCTCATCTACTACCTCGGGTACCCTCCTTGGTAGGCTACCGACCAGATATCGTCGACACCACCTGAGTAGCAAACAAGGCTGTATAAGATAGGGATATAGAGAAGACAACTAAGGCTTCTAATTCGAGCTCGAGTAAGATATGATTAGGATGTTTTACTGGGAAATTGGATAGAGGAGCATAGGCAAAACTGTAACCCGACTACTAATTATTCTCCTGCTTGGCCTACCGACGGGATAGTCGAATATATGAAATTCAACAGAGCTATAAAGTCACCTCCGTGAGCTACCGCCAAATCTGGACGATAGGGCACATCTACAAGTAACGGAGTCTAAGCACCACGCTTACACTATAAATACTACTCTAACCCAAGAGCTACAAGGATTAAAGTACTCAAAAGAGTCGCAAATTGGTAAAACAAGGTAAACAATGTTACTTACTTCAACTCAGAAGTCAATTCTGAAGCAATCTCAGATAGAAGTCGTAGAGGTAGCACCGACAGGCCGATACTCCTCCAAAACTCTCTCTTTAACTCTATCTCTCTATTTCTGATATAGAACTAACTCTCTCTTAGAATGCTAACCCTAGGAAGGTTATCCATTCAAGGGACACCTCCCGGGATCCTAATTAGGGTTTCTCGATAAAGCTCTTCTTCTTCAGAATGGATCCTCCTCCTGGGGGGTTGCCTCTCCTTTTATAGCCTTGGCGAATCAACGTGAGCCGTTGGATCAACCCGACATCGGCGGACGGTGGAGATCAATCCTCAAAGGCGGTGGAGCAAACCGGGCGAACCGGGCCGCGAGCGGGCCAGAGCCCAGACCGGCCGGTCTGGCCTGGTGGCCGCAGGTCTTCCCGTTCGGTGCACAGTCTTCTCATCCCTCCTGGAATGTTCCTGCGTAGCCGTGGCGTCCAATCTTGCATTCTATGTTGGATTGTAGCTCAAAAGTGCATCATTTCCAGTGTATGCCTGCAAAACCACTGATTCACCAAACTCGTGGAATTTGTTAGTCAAAATCCCTATTTCTAGGTAGATGGATTGGTTTTATATCACTTTGGAAGGTTAGTTGACGGTTGGATTTGAACATTAAGGACCGTTAACAACACCCCCACACTTAGGCTTTTACTCGTTCTCGAGAAAAGGTTGGATAACTTTAGGCATAACTCCAGACAAAGATATCAACATAAGTTCATTCCTGGTCATTCCTGCACTGTGAGAGTCAAAGTATCTACCATGCAACTTTGGGGAGTTGAAGAGTAGAACAGCTGAACAGATTACCTTTATCTCACTGCCAAGTTCATTGGAGGTTTTTGCAAGATTTGTGAAATAAAACATAGCTTACCTGCTCCTCAATATGGTATTCTCAAACTCACTCATTATATGTAGTATTTTTTTGGATTCTTACTTAGGCCTGAATGAGTGAATACCTTTCCTTGCAACCTACCTCTAGTAGGCTTATGTGGAGTTTTAAGGTTTGGCAAGGAATAGTATACTTACCTTGCACGTCACTGAGCCAGTGTAAGAGTTCCAAGGAGAGAGGTGTCATACTCCTAGATCAAGAAGTGCATGTGTATGGAATATATGATGGCTATCCTAAATCTACCATGCTCATACTTTGAAGGATATATCTCTCTTGCTTGAATTGGAGTGCTTGGAGACAATGGGCTATCATAGATTTTCTTTTCTTTCTTCTTCTTTTTTCAGGGAGCTTGGCATCTAAGTGCCCTATTCCTTTTTAGCATTTGGACCCTTGTCCATTTTTCATTTTGCACTCTCTTTTCTTTTTTCTTTTTGCTTAGCCGATGTCTTCCTACACGGAAACTTTTTGTAAGACAGAGATTTCTAATAATGTTAGAGCATAAGTGAATGGGATCCTACTAAAAGTCTTTTTGGGTGCGTACTCTCAGTGTAAGAGCAACACATTTTCTATGTGGATGGAAAGGTTGCACCTACCCCCAGTGTAGGGATAGTGCATATATGGAGTGTAAGTGGATCTTGATCTTGGGAGCATGATAAGTCTCTACAACACGGGTCTCAAAGGCTGACAAAGCTCAGTGTAAGACAAGCAACTTATGTAGAAAGCTTATGATCATGTATGGCTCTATAGGCATTTAAAGACCACAGAGGAGTAGCATAGCTATTGTTTTTACGTTTTGAAATAAATGCTCTAATAACTTAGGCATAGAAATTTAGGTTCTCATGTTCTACTATCTCGTACTTGTCAACAATTTAAGAGGCATGGGGTCCCTATAAAGAGTTCCTAATAGCAGCAAGTGTACAAGAAATGAATTATGTGATTCTTGCCTTAAGTCATGACTAAGCTACTCATCCTTGAGGTGCAATCATGTTTTATTAAAAGATATTCAATTAAGCTCAGTGGTAATATACGAGAGTGGTTGGAGTGCGTACCTGTATGCTTGGTTTTCCTTCAGAGTTCTTGTGAGTTGTTTCCCCCACACTTGTTTCCTGTTTTCTTTTGTGCACAACAAGGTAGAGACAAAAATAAACATATATCCATAGAGAGAGATGATGACTCTAAAGACTCAACTTCTTTATTATCATTTGGCACATTTGTTACACAATGAATGAATCGAATTCTAACTTAAGAAAACTAATATGAATTAACTAACTAATCAAGCAAACTAACTAATACTTATTACACGTGTCCCTACTCATCTTGATCTCTAGTTCTGCTTCTCTAGCTCCTTGACCCTAGCCTTGAGCGCTTTGTGCTTGACACGTAGCTGCTCATGCTTGTTCTCTAGGTTTCCTATACATTGCACAGTGGTCCCTAGGACTTTTAGTGCATCAGAGAGGGCTTGGGCCTAGAGATTTATCCTAGTTTCTAATGTGGCCAAGGACAGGCGAGGATGTCTTGGGGCTGGTGCAGTCCTTGCCTTCTTCCTTGGGGCCTCCGGATTGGTCCTTGGTAGTGGAGTGAACTTCACATTGCTGGGGTCCACCCGTACACCATCCAAAGCCACTCGGGGCTTCTCAGTGGTGTACTTCGCACAAGTCACCATCCCAAACTTGGTGGTGACTCCCAGCAGCCTCTCCCCCTCTCTAGGAGGTAGTAACTTTGTGCCTTGGGGGAGAGTGATGCTAGGTTGACCTGGCTGTCGTGGCTTGTCACCTAGGAGCGGTCGATGAGCTGGTGGAGCAATGGCAGGCCTCTTGATAGCCTGGGCATAGAAGGCCTCCTCCATTGGAGCCCCTCGAGGTCGAGCTCAAACGACCTCCTTCGATGGCACCAGGACGATCTCCTTCGGGGGCACCACTGCCAGCTGCTTCGGCGGGATGATCGCCAGTGGGAGGACGTCCACCGGCTCTTTGACTGTGTATGGGTGGTTTGGGCTAGCCATTTGGCAAATGGTGGAGAGGTGGAGAGCTTCCTTGCTATGGGTTGAGAGAGGAGAGCTCTTGGGATGAGAGGAGAATGACCTCAGGGGGTGTTTATATAGTCCTGATGGCTTGAGGTAGAGGCATTCCATCCTAATCTATCTCGAGCATCTATCGCAAATAGGTGGCGGTAGATGCGCATCGTGGCAGAATATCTAAAACCCTAACGGAACAAGCTACGCATCGAGAGGCGGCGGATCGCGAGGCGGCGCAGGGCTAGACCGACCGGTCTGGGGTGGGACCGGCTGGTCCCACCCTGGCCCAGTTTTCGGTGCCCATTCGTAGGGTGCATTCTTGGCCCGTTATCTCTCTAAATTTTCTCCTGTCGTGACCCAATTCACGGCGGAGGTGGCAGTTTTAATAAATTAGGAGAAAGCTAGAAAATAAATTTCATCTAATTCCTCGGGTGGTCTAGAAAGTTCTAGAAAAATCTTAAGGCGTTGGCCATTTACCTTGAATAACGTATCTTCGTTGTTTTGAAGTGTCACTGCTCCATGTGATGATGCGTTTACCACCGTGAATGGTCCTTCCCACTTGCTTCGTAGTTTACCATGCCCGAATAACCTTACCCTAGAATTGAATAATAGCACTTTATCTTTGGGGCTGAAGCTCTTCTTCTTGATTCGCTTATCATGCCACTTTTGGTCCTCTCTTTATAGATCTTGGCATTGTGATATGTCTTCTCTCGCCATTCATCTAGTTATGAGACTTGTATCTTTCTTCTTGTCCCGGCGGCTTCTAAATCCATATTCCATTTCTTGATTGCCCAGTGAGCCTTGAACTCAAGCTCGACTGGCAAGTGACAGGTCTTCTCGTAGATAAGTTGATAGGGTGACATGCCAAGAGGTGTCTTGTATGCTATTCGGTATGCCCATAATGCGTTGGATAGCCTTTCCTTCCAAACAGTTCCCATCTCGTTGACTGTCTTTTGTCGAATGTTCTTAATTTGCTTATTGGAAGTCTCTACTTGGCCACTCATTTGAGGATGGTAAGGAGTAGCTACGTAATGTTGAATTCCTTGCTTCATCAAGTACTTGCGAAAGTCCTTGTCAATGAAGTGGGTACCTCCATCACTGATCACCATCCTTGGAACACTGAATCTTAGAAATATTGTCTCATGAAACATCTTTTTGGAATTCTTAGAATTTGCAGCTTTGCATGGCATGGCTTCTACCCATTTTGAAATGTAATCCACTGCCACTAGAATGTACTCAAAGTTGCCTGACTTTGAAAATGGTCCCATGTAGTCAATTCTGATGATTGTTGGTGAGTGGCATGGCGTCTCTAGAATTGATATTGCCGTGCCTATGACATGCTCCACATACATGGTTGGCCAAAAGAATCCACTTTGCCAAATTTTTGCATGAGTGCAGAACGCCTCATAATGACCTCCATATGGTGATGAGTGACATCTTTCAATAATCCGCAGTCCTTCCTCAGTGGGTACACATCTTCGGAGTAATCCATTAGAGCACACTCGGAAGAGGTAATGATCATCCCATATGTGTAGACGGCTTTCATAGATAAGCTTTTTCTTGTTTGCCCCTAGTAATACATATCCTGCAACCATAAAATTGATAATATTTACGTACCAGGGATTCAATCTGGAGACAGTGTAGAGCGTGTCGCCTCGAAGGGAATCATTGATTGGTAGTTCTTGCATATTGTCGACAAAATATCGACGGCAGTCTACCATGGTTATACCGATGGTAGTGATTTATTGGTGGATGTACGCTTTAGACTACAAGCAAGACGTAACAGAAAGAACAGCACATACGGTTTACCCAAGTTCGGGCCGCTAGAAGCGTAATACCCTACGTCCTGCTCTTCTGTTTCTGAAAAAAGATCCCTGCCCGTCTTATATAGTCCGGGGGGCAGGGTTACAGATCCTGAGATCCCGATATGGTCGGTTACAAATAGATCATATCTAACTAGAATACAATTGGTTTTCTAACCGTCTAGCTGCCTTGCATGACGAGCAACTCTTGATTGTCCGCTTGGGAGTCCAACCAGGCAAGGAGGCCGATCGGTTTTGGTCTTGCAGGTTGGAATACCCCGTCTAAGCAGGCCCAAGGCCAGCCGTGAGGGTATAGGGGTCTAAAACCCCCACAGCTAGTCCCCGAGCATCATGAATCTTAAGGAGAACGCCATCTTGACACTTGCCGACCAGTAAGGCTTGAATTCCTATAGAGTTGGAGCTAGTGGTCGACCTGCCGACCACTTTAATGAGGAGCCGACCAGTTCAATGAAAAGCCAACTACTGAAAGTGTCAAGTACAAGTTTTCTCGAAAGATGCATGCTGCTCTAGAAAAAGAAAAAAGCAGCTCATGTCTATTGACGTGGGCCCACAGTAGCATATGATATCAGATATCATTGGTGTTGTTGAAGAATTAACTTTTCAGAAAAGCTAGAAATTAAACGATAGGGGTCAGAACCCGTGTTATGAACAGGCCCAGTCACTGCTAAGTGATGTGGGCCCACGTAGTCCCCATGGTTGGTAGAAGATGAGTATCATGTTGTGGCAAGCTTTTTTGAAAAAACTTAATAAACACTGGAACAAACCAGCCTTTTCAGAAAAAGCTATTAATCCCGTGAGAAAACCCACAGTCTGATTATGGATTCATAACTGATTTATTGTTAAAACTAGTTTGTTGAGGACAAATCACTTTAATGGGACTAGAACCCAAAATGACGGCCCAAGTAACCCCCCGCCTGGTCAGAGGGGCAAAATTGAACATCCCGGCATGGAGACCGAAATATCCTTACCGAAGAACACGCTGCGACGGTTCGACTTCAGTTGTGGCCGTAATGATGGCGCTTTCCAGTTATGGGGGAAAGTGATCCGTCGTGACGCCCGCCTATAAATGGAGAGCATAGCGGCGAGGAAGGACACTCCATCTCCAATGAAACCCTAGTCTGTTTCCCAGTTCTTCTTCATCTTCCGCCCATCTGCCTCGTCGCAACCTCACCAAGCGATGGACCATGGCAAGCGGCCAGCGGAGGGCTCACCGAGTGGTCAGTCTCGCAGGCGCCGCCGCAATGACGGGTAAGTCGCCAGTTTACTGGGTTGTGGTTGCTGGAAACAAAAATATCTCCTAATCTGATTTGATTGATGCCTGCAGGGTGCTAACCATTAGCACGTCGACCCCACGCCGTCTCCTCACCTCTGAGGACACCGGCGAGGGGAGTGCTAAGGGACATGCCATGGTGACAAGGACAGTCGCCATGGCGGACCTCCGGGAGCGGCTCAACGCCGTCATGGTGGCGCTTGGACCATGCCGAGGCGGAGGCGCAAGGCCCGGGCCAACCAAAGGAGGCCGATGGGAGGGTGGCCCACCGAGGAGGAACTCTGCACCCCCCGCCCACCGTGGAGGGCGGTTGTTGCTTTTTGTCGGGGCTGCTTGGAGACTCCCTCCCAAAGCAGTGGGGAACACGCCCGGCCGCATCCGGGGAGTTGGTGTCCCACGGCGTGCGCCGTGGGGCATCATCAGCACTGGCGGTTGCCCAGCGCCGCGCCGGGTGGACCTCCGGGGCCTCGCCAGCCTTCCGGAGGGGAACATGTCATGGACCTGGAGCACCTCATCCAGGAGTTTGACGATGCCACCGACGCCATAGTGGAGGAGGTGATGGCGGACGATGTCATCAACGACGCTCCCTAGGGCCTTACGGGACATCCGGCATGTCTGTAAATAGGTGCTTAGTCATGGGCCGCGAGCATCTCCATGGTCTACTAGTCCTTGAACAGAAGCTTCTCAGGGACAAAATCCATGCGACGCTCGCGCTCCGGTGGCCAAGCATCATGTTGCCATGGATTTTGTAAAAAATGCCATGGGCAAGTAGTAGTTTGTAACTAAGGTCTGAACGACCAATACTTTTGCGTAAAACATTTTGCCTTGCATGTGAATGTCCTTGTTTGATCCCTTATCAGATGTAATCTGAGTGTGTCCAAACTTATCTTAGTCTGTATTGTAAATACAAAACAACAAATTGCTTTCATTGATTCCTATTTGATGAGAAATCTCAGCACTAGTCCTAGACAGATCTGTCGACAAGCTCTTGAAGAAGACGAAATCTGACTACGAGTCTAGTCCCCAGGCTGATCTGGTCGACCAGGACTCGAAAAACACGTAGTTCGACTATGGGCCCAATCCCCAGACTGATCTGATCAACCAGGACTTGAAGAACGCGTAGCTTAACTGCAGGCCTAGTCCCCAGACTGATCTGGTCGGCCAGGACTTGAAGAACGTGCAGCTCGGCAGCAAGCCCAGTCCCCAGACTGATCTAGTGGACCAGGACTTGAAGGACGCGTAGCTTGGCAGCGGGCCCAGTCCCTAGACTGATCTGGTCGACCAGGACTTGAAGAACGCATAGCTCGGCAGCGGGCCCAGTCCCCAGACTGATCTGGTCGACCATGTTGTTTAAAGCATGACTTGTGCGCGTCCCTAATACCCAGTCTGACTGGTGGGCCAGGGTTTTGACATGCAGTTGAGCCGTGGGCCTAGTCCCCAGTAAGACTAGTGGACCATGTCTGATGTCATATAGCTGAGCCGTGGGCTCAGTCCCCAATCTGACTAGTGGACCATGGCTTTGACGGACGGCTCACCCATATCGTGAAAAGTAACTAGGCCCAAAAAAGCCCAGTTAAAAATTAGGGTAAAATTGTGGTGAACAGTAGACTCTAAGAAGTCAAAGGATCATCCGCACCATATAAATAGGCTGACGGCCGCCTCTTCCACTTCCCAACTCATCAGTGTTCACCAATTTCGCTGCTCCTTCTTCTCAATCTTTAGCGCATTGAGCTAGGGTTCCACCCATTTCAATCTCAGCCCCCGCTGCATCCTTCACTGCTCGTAGCAACGCAAAGCCAATGGCGAAGAAGAAAAGCACTAAGGCAGAGGCAGCGCACAAGAAGCTGATGGAGACCCATTGGGAGAAATCTACGACGACACAAGAATCGCTAGAGACAATGGCGAAGGGCGGTCTGCTACCACCACCAAAACTAGTGGTATGGAGGGCGCCGCCAGCAGGTGAACTGAAAGCCCTAGTTTGGTTTTGGCTAATTGATGAAACCTAGGACTAACCCTATTGCTAAGTATGTAGCATTAGAGAAAGGGGAGGTCCAAGCCAAGAGGTGGAATGGTGATCAAGTTGATGGAAGTGATCAAAGATGATCAAGTGCCACCCTTGGAGATGAAGAAAGATGAGGAGCAAGATGGAATGCTAGAGGCAAAGGTATATATTAGGGCATTTCCATTTTGCCGGCCATAGGTGAGTAGAGAAGTTGATGGCCGGGTTTAGTGTGGGTTCTTGTGGCGCCCGGTGAGGGCTTGGCTTGTGACGCCGATTAGCCACCGAACTACCGAGTGTGTGGTCGACACAACGGGGAGTAGCGTGCCGGCAAGCACGTGAACCTCGGGATAAAAATCTTGTGTCCCTCGGTGTTCTTGTGTGGTTTGATCCTTCAAGGTCAACTTGGATTTCTATATTGGATCATCTCTTCGGGTTTCATTGTATTGACAAGACGGTGATTGGTCATCATCCCGAAGGCACGGTTTGCACTCTCCCGGTCCCTTCCTTGCGATTATATTTGTGCAAAGTAGCATACTAGGTTGTGTAGTGTAGTTTGCTTGCTAAGGACATTAATCTTAGTGTGCCTAGTGTATTAGGATTGTTAGAATTGGATAGGTTGGCTTGCAACCCCCCACTAGGCTAGCGCAACACTAGCTTCGCTATTTGTTATACTAACCAATTTGTTTAGTGCTTTGTAGAGATTTTAATTAGGCTATTCACCCCCCTCTAGCTATTTAGGACCTTTCATGAACGCTATCCCCGACCACAGGAAGATGAGATTGTTGTGTTTGAGGATTATTTCCTCCGTGGACTAGGGATTCTGGTCCATAGCTTCTTGAGGGATCTGTGCATTTTCTAGAGATTTCAATCTGCAATCTGCTCCCCAACTCAATCCTGACTATTGTTATCTTTGTTACATACTGCGAGTGCTATTTGGGGATTGCACCGCATTTCAATTTGTTCCGCCACTTGTACTATTTGAAGAAGAAATGGGAAGGATCTGGTGGGTCCTAGGTGGCTGGTGGATGCTACATTGCACTGAGGGAAGTGTGAAAACCAACTAGATGACCATTGGGCACACCTCAAATACTAAGAACTGGATGAGGAAGTGGTTTTATATTAACCAAAATCTGGAAGGCCGAGCAGTTCCTTGCGATGTTACCCAGATTCCTCAATCCAACCCTCGGTGGTCGGAGAGACCAGATGTTGAGCAAATGGTCTAGGTCGAGGAGCTGTTGTCCCTGATGGATTTTAGCAGAATTGACGGTGTTGTGGTAGCCAGCATCTTCATCTGTTACCGAATCCAGCCCTTGAAAGAAAGGGTAAACTTCTTGTTTGAGTATCAAGGATGCAGAGATCCGTCACGAGAACACAGGGAAAGCTTGGCCCAGGAAGAGGTAGAAAACTGGCTGTCAAAAATGTTTGAAGGCTTTGCCAAGTACAGCTATCCACCCGAAGCAGTGGCGGCCTTCAGTCTAGGGAATCCACCTCCTCCGGTATGTGTAAAGCAAAATAACTACATTATTTTGCTAGGACTTGTGTATTGCATATATCATCACTTGTGATTTGTTCTAACAATGTTTTGGACAGGACCGTCGTGCCTGTGTCTCTCTAGTGCCAGTGGAGTCGTGGCCTGTTGGAGAGGCAATCCACGGCCAGCATAAGCGACCCAAGTCATATGTATAGGTCGGGCACGGTGGCGATGATGCGGAAGAACTTTCAGCTGCTACTAAAAAGCAGCTGAAATGTAAAGCAACTGGAAAAGCTCGAATGCCACCACCAGCATCGAAGAAGGCTAAGCCCACTGCTACCATGACCGGTGGCAAGTTGAAGATTGGTGACGAGCCAGATTAGCGGTGCCGAGTAGTGTTTGACAGCTTGGACTCTGATGTGGAGGATACAATTCCTCTAAGTCAGAAGTTCGGGACTAAGGGCCTCGAGGAGCAACCGCGCCGGTCAACCACTTCCACAGGTACGCCACACCAGCCACCACGCACCCAGTCGCAGACGACACCTCCGAGGACCACACAGTCGCCAATCGGAGGCGGCAGAGGAGGCGCTAACCCAAGGCCCGTGACATCCGAATCACCACGGGGGGCGACGACAGAGGCATCGGAGATGACCCAGAGGTCGACTCCACCGTCAAGGCAGCAGAAGTCCCCGGCGCAAGATCCACCACCACCACACTTGGAGTTCGGCAGTGTGAGGACCACTGCTGGTGGTCAGAGTGGGTCTGCAGACCGGGGAGGAGTTGGCCGCTTCAGTCACTCCTTCAAATAATCTTCCAGGTACGGATGTATGATCGCGACGTAAAACCAAAACTGCGTACTGACTATAATATTTTGCTGGCTTGCAGACAGGCCAGCACTGAAGAAGCTGAAAGTCCCCAGGATGCGCAAACAAAGGGTGGCACCAAGGCGCCAGGAGACCAAGGGGAAGCGAGCCAAGGAGCGCACACCAACCGCGACAAACCTGGCCACCCTTCCCCAACAAGTGCATCACTATCTCCTCATCATGAAGATACCGGGGGCACGCTTGAGGTTGTGGTCGGTAACGCCCGGGTGAAGGGTACGCCCTCGACCAGCATCAAGGCAAGAGCTAGACCCAGCACTCCAGACACGCAAGATCCTCCTGAAGAAATGGAAGAAATCCTGGGGCATCCTGAGAAGCCAAAGTGGGTCCTAGGAAAGGTGAGCTTCATGGCCCGATAAGACCGGGACGGGGAATGGCAAGTATTTCAAGCCAAAGTTGATGCCCCAATTGAAGAAAACATTGATGCTTCCTTAAAGCAGCTACGTGAACATATACAGGTATATGTTTGACCTGAGCAACTGATATGCGCTGGAACATTAGCCAGAACTAATGCGTTGTAATATAACAGGGCTTGCATAACCTCTCCCAGCAACGCTTGAACATGATAGAGCAGTTCTGGCCCACCATGGCCGAGAATGAACGCTTGCGGAAGGAGAACGCCACCCTAACCTACAAAGTCAGTGCCCTTGAAGGGCAGAAGAAAGGTATGACACCATTCGCATGCTTGAAATATCTATTCTTGTGTAGGATATCTTAATCTACATTTGCTACTATGCAGAGCTAGAAGAGAATGACCAACTAAAAGCGCAGGAGCTGTCTCGACTGCTCACTGAGAAGGAAAACGCTCAGAAACGCATCGAGGAGATGGAGGGTGAGATGACAGGTCGGTAACCGGCCATCATTGTCCATAAACCTTGTTGGCGCATCGTGACTGACATGGATTATGTCATGTTAACAGAGCTCCACAGAAAGCATATGGCACAATTTGAAGTGCTAGCGGAGGAGAACAAGAAACTCAAGGAGCGCTGGCAGATTGTGGAGGTCGGGCTGAGGCCACTAATGAAAGAGCTGTCACCGGAGGAGCTGGAGATATCGGACCCGCTAAACAGCCCTGAAGCTGTCATGGACCGGTGTAGAAGGGCTTGGCCCTTGTTCAAAGATTTTGTCCGGGAAGCGGGTCAGTTTGTAGCAGCCTCTGTCCTTGCACTAGTGAAGTCGCACTATCCTCGGATTGACCTAAGGAGAGTAGAAGAGGGGGTAGCGGCTAACACTAGTCAGGAAGAAGCCAGCAGTATTCGTGTCAGCTTCTGGGATACTGCAGCCAGGGTGATGCAAGACATCAAACTGGTAGATGAAGGGTCATCAAGTAGATCCTCATGAACAATCCAGGCTCAACCTGCATTTTGTTGTGAAGCTTTTATGATGTACATAAACACTTGTGGATATTGCTCGGCCTGTACCGGGCGTTAACAACTTGATGAGGGTTATCCATGTGTTGGAACTTGTTATATGGTGGTCGGTATTCAGAATACCACCGCTGTAGAAAAGAGCCCGTAGCTCTTAACGGCAATACACGACGTCGAGAGTTCAAAGGGCTATACAAAACAAATAAAAAGGATTAAAAAGTCTTATCATGAGGCGTAACACTAGGTGCTAAACAATGATATAGTGAAGTCGTAAACGAGCCTGGAACTCATTTGTTTTTAGAAAGTTTTAAAGGTTATATGCATGTAGTCATATAGCATCCTTTGAAGCGAATCAGCTCGTTAGGTGACTAGGTGACCTCTATGGAACAGCACAGTGCCGGAACATTTAGGGCCCTAGTACCATTAGAGAGTGACTGCTAGTATCATCTGTGTTGTGTGGCTCAGAGCCGTAACACGTGGTCGGAGGAACTAGAGATAGTGCCTTTTCTAATTGTTCCTGTCGGAGCGTTAGACTGTATAGCTTATGAAAAAATATGTTTTATGGATAAAACATTTGCAGAAGATGTTGACCATGAACCAAACTTTATTAATCTTAACAACTGAATACAAAGGAAAAAGGGTACATATCTTATTCTGTGCTGTTTATCAAGAGTAGAATCTTATAAGCTGTTCGATGTGCCAGGAGCTAGGTACATCGATGCCATCTAAAGTGCAGAGCCTATAAAAGGTAGGCCTAGTAACTGCCTTTATCATGAATGGCCCCTCCCAGTGAGAGGACAGCTTATGCAGGCCTTCTGTCTTCTGCTTGCGCCGGAGTACCAGGTCTCCGACCACGAAGAAGCGATCTCTGACGTTGTGGTTGTAGTAACGACGCACACTAGCCAAGTACAGAGTGTTCTAAACGCAGATGTCAACGCGTTGTTCTTCCAGGGCGTTGATGTCGAGCTCCCGTGCTTCATCCGAAGCGTCCTCGTCAAAGTATTCAATCCAGGGAGAGCGATGAGTGACCTCAGCGGGTAGCACGGCCTCAGAGCTGAATACCATGAAGTATGGGGAAACCCCAGTGCTGCGACAGGGCTGGGTTCGTAGTCCCTGGATTACAGCAGGTAATTCTTTCAACCAACGTCCTGGATACAAGCCATCTTCGCGAAATAGGCGTTTTCGCAAGGCATTGATGATCAGGCCATTGGCATGCTCAACCTAGCCATTGGCCCTTGGGTGGGCCACAGATACGTATTTGACTTGAATAGACAAGTCATCACAGAAATCCCAGAAAGTACTTCCTGTGAACGTGCTGTCGAGGTCAGTGATTATACTGTTTGGAATGCCAAAACGGTGGATAACATCATCAAGCATCTCAGCTGCCTTCTTCGTGGTCGCCTTAACCAAGGGTTTATACTCGATCCATTTGCAGAACTTATCTATGAGGACATAGACGTACTTAAAACCGCCTAGAGCCATTTTAAAAGGTCCAATCATGTCGAGTCCCCAACATGAAAAAGGCCAGGAGACTGGGATAGTCTGGAGTTCATGTGCGGGGACATGAATCTGCTTGGCAAAAAACTGGCATTTTTTGCAATGACGAACCAAGTGCTCGGCATCGGCCACAGCACTAGGCCAGTAGAATCCAGCCCGGAAGGCTTTACCGACCAGTGTCCTTGACGCTGCATGGTTGTCGCATGTGCCAGAATGGATCTTATGCAGCAATGTGACGCCGTCCTCTGGTGTGACACACTTCTAGAGTGTTTCAGCTTTATCATTTTTACGCATTAGCTGGCCATTGACCAGTATGTAATGACGGCTTCGACGAACAAGGCGCTCCACTTCGGTCTTATCATCCGGTACCACCTTGTTAATCAGGTACTGGATGAAAGGCGTCCTCCAGTCTGACAGAGGTGCCTGAGGCTATTCAAACGACTGATTGGTTGCATCCTTATCGAGTCCGGGCTCATTGTTGGGCTTCGAATAGTCGTCCAGTCCTGGAGACTGGTCAACATGTTCAGTAACCGGGGCTGCTAAATGGGTAGCGGTCCCCTGTTCTGGTAGTGGTTGCGTATTGGCTGTCGTCGGAGCCAATGGCTCGGTGGCCTCTTGTCGTGCCACCGGCTTCTCTTCATGGATGGATGGCGTGATCAGATCTTGGACAAAGACTCCGTGAGGGACCTCTGCTCGAGATGACCCTAACTTGGATAATTCATCGGCTGCCTGGTTTTCCGTTCATGGAACGTGAATAAACTCGAGGCCATAGAATTTGTCCTTGAGCTTGCGGATCGCAGCCACGTAGGTCTCCATCTTCTCGTTGGTACAGTCTCAGTCCTTGTTGACCTGGTTAATGACTAGGGCTGAGTCACCATAGACAAGGAGTCTCTTGACACCTAGCTCGACAGCGATACGAAGTCCATGTAGTGTGGCTTCATACTTGGCGGTGTTGTTAGAGGCTTTAATGTGGATACGTAGGACGTACCGCAGCCGACCTCCGGAGGGCGCTATGAAGAAAACTCCAGCACCAGCACCGCCTATGTTTAAGGAGCCATCGAAGTACATCTTCCATTGTTCCTCAACCGTATCAGATACGGGTAGTGTCATATCTGTCCATTCGACCAGAAAATCAGCCAAAGCCTGAGACTTGATTGTGGTGCGACTACGGAAGCGAGCTCGAAAGGACTGAGCTCGATTGCCCACTTGACGATCCTGCCGGTAGCGTCTTTATTGCGTAGGATGTCACCAAGCACGTGCTCGGTGACCGCATTAATGCTATACTGCTGGAAGTAATGTAGGACCTTCCTTTTAGTGATCAGGATCGCATAAAAGAGCTTTTGGATGTGTGGGTACTGCTGCTTGGTTTCGTTGAGCATTTCACTGATGTAATAGATGGGCCGCTGGACAGGGTAGACACATTCGGGTTCGCTGCGCTCAACCACTGAGACGGTGCTGATCACTCTGTCTATGGCGGCGATGTAGAGCAGCAGCTGCTCGTCCCCTGTGGGAGCTGTGAGGATGGGTGGTGTGGATAGGTATCTCTTAAGCTCATCGAATGCGGCATCAGCTTCGTCCGACCATGCGAACTTCTCCTTTGCTTTCAACAACCAGAAGAAAGGGAGACCTTTGTCACCGAGTCGGGATATGTACCTACTTAAGGCAGCCATGCATCCTGTTAGCTTTTGGATGTCCTTGACGCACTTTGAAGGTTTCATATCCAGCACGATTTTCACTTTCTCGGGGTTGGGACGTATGCCATCTTGGCTGACAATGCTTCCGAGCACTACGCCAAAAGGGACACCAAACACGCATTTGTTCGGGTTTAATTTCCACTAGAATACATTTAGGGCCTTGAAGGTCCTATCAAGGTCATTGATCAGAGTTAAGGCCTTTTTTGTCTTCACTACTATGTCATCAATGTAAGTTTCACATAATCCATCGTGGATCTCCTTTTTGAGGCACTGTTGTATGGCGCGCTGGTA
The DNA here is from genome assembly GCA_015844335.1 of Chrysopogon serrulatus. Classification (NCBI taxonomy): domain Eukaryota; kingdom Viridiplantae; phylum Streptophyta; class Magnoliopsida; order Poales; family Poaceae; genus Chrysopogon; species Chrysopogon serrulatus. The sequence continues at coordinate 745,531 of JADLZL010002315.1, read as the reverse complement.
AGTATCACCAGCGTTTTTAAGCCGAACGCCATGGTCGTGTAACAGTATCTGAAAGGAGTTATGAATGAGGTTTTCTCTTGGTCTTCTAAGGCAAGGGCAATCTGGTGATAGCCCGAGTACCAATCTAAGAAAGAAAGCAACTGGCAACCCACGGTGGAGTCGACCACCTCGTCAATGCGAGGGAGCAGGAAGGGATCTTTTCGGCAGTGTTTGTTAAGATCGGTGTAATCAATGCACATTCTCCATTCATTATTCTTTTTGCGTACAAGAACTGGATTTTTTAACCAATCCGGGTGATACACTTCTCTAATGAAACCGGCAGCTAGGAGCCGGGTTATTTCTGCCCTAATCGCCTCCTTCCTGTCCCGAGCAAATCGTCGTAGCTTCTGCTTGACTGGTTTGGCTGTCTTGGAGACATTAAGGAAGTGCTCGATCTGTTCCCTAGGGACACTGGGCATGTCAGCAGGTTTCCACGCAAAAACGTTTTTGTTGGCCTGCAGGAAATGGACGCGTGCGTCTTCCTATTTGGGGTCGAGGTCGCCCCAGATCATCGCTGTCTTGTCTGTGTCTTCGGGAACTAGGCTGACCTTCTTATGTGCTTTGGTAATCTCTTTGGAGCATTTGTGCTTTGCTTGACTGGAGCCTCGAGCTCTGCAGGCTTTGACGTCCTGGCTTTGTATGTAGTCTCCTCCATGCGCGCTGTTGACGGTCGTTATTGTACGAAACCAACCGTTAACTAGCCACGAAAAGGATGCAATTGTGATCACCAAAGTAGATATAGGGTTTACACTGACAGAATTCCATTAGTTTTGGTGTTTCACTGTTTTTACGCAGCGTAACCGGAAAAGACGCAACCGCGCGAGCTTATCGGACGTAGAACGGGGAAAACGGACACCGCGGCAACACAGAACATTCTAGAAGAGACGAGAAGGGACCACGCCGAGCCGGGGGCCAGCGGCCACCAGGTGGGACCGGCCGGTCCCACCCCTGCACCGGCCGGTCGGCCCGGGGCCGGGACCCACGGCCCGGTTCACCCGGTTTGCTCCACCGCCTTTGAGGATCAATCCTAGCCACCCGTCAATGTCGGTTTCATCCGATGGCTCACGATCATCGCCCAGGGCTATAAAAGGAGGGCAGGACCCCCTGGGGGGAGGCACATTCATTCATTCCTCATTCGAAGTCCGATCATCAGCTAGAAACCCTAATCAGAGCTCCTTAGCTAGGGCCTAGATAGCTAGTTAGAACTAGAGGGAGGCAAGCGCAGGCTTGGATTCCGGAGCCATCATGAGCTTGGATTTGGTATAGTTCTTACCTCCTCTCGCCTTTGTTCTCTATCATTGTATAGTTATATGATTACTACAATTGAATTGATGAATACTTATCTACTTATATTTATAGTTATATTATTCTTGTCTATTGTGGTTATATACTTAATATAGCTAGATTGACATTATACTTATGCATATGTTCGTATAGCGCTCTTCTAATTGATCATTGGGTGAGTGGTGAACATTGTGTAAGCATGGTGCTTATACGTTGTTTATCTGCGAGTGCACCCTATAGTCCGGGCTTGGTAGATCGCGGGTGTGACAATCCTGTTGAGTCCTATGTAGTCCAAACCCCGTTTATGGGCACAGTAGGGCTTTTGTACGAAGGAAGGGTGTGCTATGTTCTCAAACTTCCCTAGTATGTCCACTATAAATAGATATAATGCTAACCTTAGCTATGACTACTAGGTGTATTGCACTAACCATAATAAGCATTGACATGTAGCTAGGAATAACACAGGAATATCTCTTGATATTCTACTAGTAACCCTAATGATATAGCTAGGAGTCTCTATCTGTTTATGCTGATGATTATATACTTATCTTATCATTTATCTTGTGACTTACCCCTGCATTGAGTAGTGAGGACATGGCTATGCCTATCCATTACACTCTAGGTTAACACGCTACCTTTACATGAGAGCCATGTAGACCTTCCTTTGGGAAAATATAAATGACAACCCGTAATACTCCGGGTAAAATGCTACAATGGTATTTGATCTGTGCGCTTGCGGATACTATTTCTATATTCTAAATGGTGGCATGATTTAATACCACACCCTTTGATGTTATGCTGGGGATGACAACTTGGCATTCCAGTGGCTGTGCTCTGCTGATGTATTTTTGGCGCCGTTGCTAGAGATAACATTATGAGGTGTCAAGAAGCATTTTTTGCGCCGTTGCCGGGGAAGGCAATTGGCGATTAAAGGGATAACGATAGACCTAACAAACTAATGAGAGAGGAAACCATAGACCCCTACTCAATGCAGGCTTACTCTTGTGCTTTCTATCTTTGTGATATCTTATGCAGGGTAATGAATGAGTGGTTTTGATCTGCCAGATAACTACGTTGAAAATCCAGAGAAACTCTTTCGAAGAAGAAAATTCCAGCAAGTGAGGGAAATCTTTGAATCTCCATCAAAGACACCCACTGCTGAGGTTCGTTCTTTGGAGGAGCAAGCTCCTATAAGTGAAGAAGAAGAGCAACAATAAGGCAACTTAGCTCCAGTTTTTGAGGAAATGGCCGATAAGTCACTGCGCGAGTTCTCTGCTCCAAACACCAACAACATCCACACTGGACCTAACGTCGAAGTTGGGGAGAATAGATTTGAGCTCAAGCCAGCCCTTATCACTATGGTGCAAGCCAACTTGTTCTATGGAAAAGCACACGAAGATGCAAGTGCTCATCTCCAACACTTTCTGGAGATTTGCAGCACTTTCAAGATGAAGGATGTACCAAAAGACACCGTCCTGCTACGTCTATTCCTATTCTCACTGTTGGGAAAGGCAAAGCAATGGTTCTACGCCAACAAAGACAATCATACAACTTGGGACAAGTGCTCCACAACTTTTCTTTTAAGGTTCTTTCCTATGGGTAAGACAAGTGCCCTAAGGGGGAAGATCTCAAGTTCCCAGCAACAACATGATGAGTCAGTCCCTGAGGCATGGGAACGCTTTCAAGACTACATATCAGAATGCCCTCATCATGGGATGGAGAATTGGCTCCTTATGCAAACTTTCTATCATGGGCTTACCAACAGCACCCGTAACAACGTCGATGCTGCTGCTGGAGGTGCATTTATGTCATTGACCATACCACAAGCTACTGCTCTTATGGAGAAGATGGCCTCCAATCAAGATTGGAATGATGAGCGCCAAACAACCCGCAAGAGGAGTGGAGGAATGCACCAGCTCAAGGAGGTAGACATGCTGTCTGCCAAGATAGACCTGCTCATGAAGAAGCTAGAAGACAAGGCCAACCAGAGACAAGATGTCATGCGCATCAATGATTCATGCATGACTTGTGAAGTGTGTGGCAATATGGGACACTCAGGCAACAGCTGCCTTGAGACCCGTGAGGATGTGAACTTCATCAACAACAACAACAATTATCGTCCTCAAAATCAAGGATGGAATCAGCAAAAGCCCAACTACCAAGGTAATTTCCTAGGTAACTTTCAAGGCACTAATTACAATAACTATACTCAATTGCCTTTGAGAAAAGTGATCTCCAACCAAAATAAAATTGTGGAGACTTTATCTAGGAAGGTAGCATCCAATGATAAAATGCTAGAAAATATAAACACTAATGATAGAACAACAATTAGCTCAGCTGACGGCCGCTGTTCCACCGACCAACGAAGGTAAGATTCCAGGGCAACCTCTAGAGCCCGAGACCGCGAATCTGGTTGATGTGTATGCAGGTTACTATGTTGAAGCATCATCAGGATGGAAGGATGAGTCCATGCCACCCAAGAGAGGAGATCCAGGGAGGCCTGTAATCCCCATCTCTATTGGGAAGCATGACTTCCCTGAAGTTGTCTGCGATCTAGACGCCAGTGTCAACATCATGCCTAAGGTAATCTTTGACCAAGTCTTTCTATGGGCATCCTTGTTGTACATGAATATGTGTTTGCAGCTTAAAGACCAAACGGTTAAGCACCTCGAAGGAATCTTAGATGACGTGTGCATACGAATCGGGAGATATATGTCCCTGTAGACTTCGTAGTCCTGGATACCGGCAGAGATCCCAAGAGTCCAATCATTCTTGGCCGACCATTACTGAGTACTGCAAAGGCTGTCATCTACACGAATAGTGCTAAGATTTGTTTCACCATCAAGGGCAATAAAGAGAAGTTCAGTTTCAAAAACAAGACCCTTGAAGCTCCTACAGATCCAAGAGGAGCTTACTTCCCAGTCAAGCCAACGATTGAAGAAACTAAGAAGAAGAATTCAAATGGGAAGAGAAAGAATAAGAACAGGAGGCAAGTGAGAAAGCATGTCCAAGTAGTCAAGGCTGTTGAGCACAAGCATGACCACCTCCTAGCTTCACCATTCCTAGCCAAGAGAGAGAATCCAGGCATGCCAGCCATTGATTGCACTATTGGACAATGCTCATTCTACAATGCTTTCTGTGACACCGGATCAGCTGTCAACATTATGTTCAAAAAGGTATATGATTTATTATTCAATACACCTCTATACCCTAACTACATGCAGCCGCAGCTGGCGGACAACACGACGAGAATCCCGGAGGGAGTAGCAAGAGACATCATGGTCAAAATCCACACCCACTACGTCCCAACCGACTTTATGATACTGGACATGGGAGAAGAAGATGAGATACCCATCATCCTTGGGAGGCCGTTCCTCAGCACCACCAACGCTATCATCTACAGTGGATCAGGACAAGTCCACTTTCAATTCCCAGGAGAGAAGGTACGCTGCTATTTTAAAGATTATAACTCTCCAGAATTAACAACTTTCACTCTGTCCAAGAGGAGACGTCAGCGCCGGAGGAATCGCTCTCAAAAGAGCAACGTTGAGGAGGAGGCAATTAAAGAAGAATCTACAGCACCAAAGCAACAACCTACAAAGGTATAGAAAGAAAAGGTAACCTCCTCAACTGAGTCATTATCACCAGAAGGTTCAACGTCAGGGTCCCCATCCTCGGGATCCGATGAAGCACCCCAGGAGTGAAGAAGACGAGAAGTCTTATCCGGAGGACTTTAAACTCCGAACCCTTGCCATAAGGTAACAATGGTAGTTATCCATTTACTTTCTTGCACTTTTAAATTCATAGTTAGTTTTTATCATCTTTATAAGAAAACAACAAAAACATTTGGAAAACCTTAAAGCCCCATGTGACATACCTATAGTGCAAGCTAAAGGAGTGTTCACTGTGGTGGCCTAAAAATAAAATAAAAATTAGCATGCATATTTCCATTCGGTTTGATAAAAGAAAAATCCAAAAATAATCATTGAGCATCTTGCTGCACTACATGCACTATAACACCCTTTGAAAACCCCTCACAATAACCAAGTTCGCGAAACAGCTAACCACTAATTGTTTATCCAAATCCGTTCTACGAGTTTTGGTGTTTTGTGAGATGTTTGCCACAGGATGACTCTAAGAGCTAGTCCACCTAGGAAGCATCATCTTCATCACTCGAAGTACACCTTCCCTACACACAACTAACCACTGTGTAAAGGAAGCAACTTCCTGTTGGATGAGATGAAGGTTCCCGGCTACACCAGCTCTTACAAGCATGAGCTCCATTGAGAGGACTGCTCAGCATCAATGCTCAACCACGACAACAACCAGCTTGGGGGAAGGCATCCCCTAGGTACCAAGGTAAGTGTACCTACGCGATAATCGAGTCAGTCATAAAAGTTAAAAATACCAAAAATATGTGAGCACATGAAGGTTCACCATAGTATCTAAGAAAACCTAAAAATACCAAAAATATATGGGCACATGAAGGTCCATGCTTTTTAAGAGTCCTTAGAGTCTTTAGAGTTTTATATAGTATGAGTCTTTTAAAAATGAAAAATTGAATAAAAATGTTTGTCTGTCTAGAGCCAATAAAAAGGAAGCTCTTGAGATGATTTGAAATGATGAAAAGCTACTCTGTTACAACGCCTCTGAAATACCTAGAGTTTAGACAAAAGTTTTTCTGAGTTTTAGCTCCAACTGTTTGACATGAGAATTTGTTCTGAGCCTGAAACTTGTGGGTTGCATACGCTTGAACTAAGTGTTGACGGTCCTTAACGTTCAAATTCAACTACCAACTAATCTTCCAAAATGACATAAAAGCAATCCATCTACCTAGAGTAGGGCTTTAACTAACGAATTCCACGTGTTTTGGTGAATCAATGGTTTTGCAGGTAAATGCCGGAAAAGACACACCTTTGAGCTACACCGCAACATAGAATGCAAGAATGAACGCCACGGTAACACAGGAACATTCCGGAAGAGACGAGAAGGTACCACACCGAGCCGGGGGGCCGGGGGGCGGCAGGCCGGACCGGCCGGTCGGCCTGGACCCGCCGGTGCAGGTTTACCACGGTTCGCGCCCCGGTTCGTCCGGTTTACTCCACCGCCTTCTAGGAACAATCTCCACCATCCGTCAAGGTCGGTTTGATCCAAAGGCTCACGTTGATTCGCTAGGGCTATAAAAGGAGAGGCACACCCCCCATGGAGAGAGAATCCAAGAGAAGAAGAGAAGAGCTTTAGCTAGAAACCCTAAGTAGGATTCTCGGAGGTGTCCCTTGAATGGATGACCTCTCGAGTTAGCATTCCAAGAGAGAGCTAGTTCTATACCTCTAGAAGCTAGTTCTTTAGAGATAGAGAGATAGACTTAAAGAGAGAGTCTTGGAGGAGTATCGGCTTGTCGGTGCTACCTCTATGGCTTGTATCTGAGACTACTTTGGAGTCAACTTCTGTGTTCAAGTAAGTAACATTGTTATCTTGTTTTACTTGTTTACGACTCTTTTGAGTACTTTAATCCTTGTAGCTCTTGGGTTAGAGTAGTATTCATAGTGTAAGCGTGGTGCTTAGACTCCGTTACTCGTAGATGTACCCTATTGTCTAGATTTGGTGGTAGCTCGCGGAGGTGACTTATAGCTCCGTTAAATCTTACATATCCCACTATCCCGTCAGTAGGCCTAGCAGGAGAATAGTTGGTAGCTGAGTATAGCTTTGCCTGTGCTTTTCTATCCAACTCCCTAGTAAAACATCTTAATCATAATTTGCTTGAGCCTAAACTAGAAGTCTTAGTTGTCCCCTCTATATCCCTACCTTCTACAGCCTTGTTTGCTACTCAGGTGGTTAAGTGTAGTTTAGAAGACCCTCACACATCTTCCTTTGGGTTCGATATTAAAACTAGGTATACTTATCCGGTGAAGTGCTACAACGTATCCGTGCGCTTGCGGAATTATTCAGTAGGCATTAACAGATACCAACAAGCATTTAAAGGCGCCGTTCTTGGGGAAGACGTCGCTGAGATCACTCTGAACTTATCTTAACTTGTATTATAATCTTATCTTTTATTTGTATACTATCACTCTTTACCTTTTCTATTTCTCTTTACCTTTTCTATCCTTCAATGGATCAACTTGATTCCACGCCTATCTATAAATATAACTTTATGAGCCTACGCTTAGAACCAGAGCCGTCCTCAAAGCCTATCTTAGCCTCTGACTATAAGCTACACCCATGTTTAATAGACATGGTCAGAAACCAATCTTTCTCAGGAGAAGACAATGCTAGCCCTTATTCTCACCTTAATGAATTCGAACAAACCTGTGCGTGTTTGCGCATTAAGGATATGTCCGATGAGACTATCCGATGGAAGCTTTTTCCTTTCTCTTTGACTGGAGAAGCTAGACATTGGTATGATCTCCACGTTGAGAGTGTTAAAGGTGACTGGAGAGCATTATGTGCTGAATTCTGCCTTCAATTCGATCCTATTTCTAAGGTAGTAGAGCTTCGCGTAGAAGTTCTATCCTTTAGACAAGAGAAGAGGGAGACCTTAATTGAAGCATGGGAACGCTTTAACTGCTTAACTCATTCTGGACCTAGTCTATCCATACCAGACCCCGTTCTACTTCAACATTTCTATAAGGGTCTGAATAGAAAAACCACAAAGTTTCTCAACCTTGCTTCTGGAGGATCATTCTTGCATATCACTCCTGATGTTGCGAGAAACGTCCTCACAAAAATCCATGAAAATGAAGCATCTTTAAAGAAGCTAGTAGAGGAAGAAGATCTGATAGTTGATCAGGAATCCACACCTACCACATCCCAACCTACAACTATCAGCGAGCTAGAACCATAGGTGGAGGAAGAAATTCCACTTCCAAAATTCATGCTCGAGATCGAGGATGATATATTTGCTGATTATGGAAACACCTCGAACTATTACACTGTTAGGAGACCACAGAAGTCAAAGAAGTCGTTACCTCGTGATGAAGTCTTAGATCCTTCTGATGAGGCTTTCCTTAAGCAAAATGCTAAAGAGCTTGTGTCGATTATAAGCAATGATTGGTTGGAAGAATCAGAGCTTTCCTCTGATGTCATCCGAGTTGATTTCACATCAACTACCATACCTTGCCAAATCCACAAGGGTTCTTTCGAAGCATTATACAATCCTATTGTGGGAGTTAACATCATGTCTGCGACATATGCTCAAAACCTTCTAAAAGACATGCCGTTAACCTCAACAACAAAGTTTTTGAAAAGTCCTTTAGGCCATCTTATTCTAAGTTTTGGGATTCTCTATGTCTTACCTATTTATGTCAAAGGGATAAGAGTTCATTTGAGCTTCTATATCTTTGATGTCATAGAGTTTGACATATTGATTGGACAGCCTATAGAGAGACTTTTGCAAGAAGGACAAGAAGGGAATTTGAACATTAGCCTTGGGAAGAACTTTAAACTACCTATATCCATAACTCGTGTTCTCAATAGTGAGACTGGGCCACTTCCTGAGCCTGATCCTATGGAAGAAGTCTTAGAGACAACCCTTGAATCATCTTTCGAACCAGACTTCGAGGATGATCCCGAACCACTAGAAGAGGAAGGAGATAGTACGCTAGAACCTGACCCTCTAGATGAGTCTGAGGAACCACCTAAGCCTCCCATAGAGCTCAAACCCTTGCCTTCTGGTCTTAAATATGCTTTCCTAAATAATGATCGAGAATCCCCTGTGATAATAAGTGATAAACTCTCTGAAGAGGAAACCTTCCGATTAATTACAGTTCTAGAAAAGCATAGATCTGCTTTTGGCTATTCACTCCAAGATCTTAAAGGAATCAGTCCTGTTCTTTGCACCCATCGCATTCCTACAGATCCTGAGATAACACCTTCCAGAGAACCACAACGTAGGTTGAACAATGCGATGAGAGAGGTTGTTAAGAAAGAGGTTTTGAAACTGTTACATGCCGGGATCATATATCCTGTGCCATACAGTGAGTGGGTAAGCCCCATTGCAAGTTGTGCCTAAGAAGGGAGGCATGACAGGTTGTTAGAAATGATAAGAACGAATTAATCCCACAAAAGAACTGTCACAGGATGGCGGATGTGTATTGATTACCGAAAGCTAAACAAGGCAACAAAGAAAGATCATTTTCCACTTCCCTTCATCGATGAGATGTTGGAAAGATTAGCAAATCATTCTTTCTTCTGTTTTCTTGATGGGTATTCGGGATATCATCAAATACCGATCCATCCAGATGACCAAAGCAAAACCACTTTTACATGTCCATACGGAACTTATGCTTACCGTAGAATGTCTTTTGGACTATGTAATGCTCCAGCTTCATTTCAAAGATGCATGATGTCTATATTTTTTGATATGATTGAAGTGATAATGGAAGTTTTCATGGATGACTTTTCTGTATATGGAAAAACTTTTGATAAATGCCTTGAAAACTTAGATAAAGTTTTGCAAAGATGTGAGGAAAAGCACTTAGTCCTTAATTAGGAAAAATGTCATTTCATGGTTAGAGAAGGAATAGTGCTTGGACATTTGGTGTCCGAGAGAGGGATAGAGGTAGACAGAGCTAAAATTGAAGTAATTGAACAACTACCTCCTCCCATTAATGTTAAGGGAATTCGAAGCTTCCTAGGTCATGCAGGCTTTTATAGGCGATTCATACATAACTTTTCATACATTGCTAGACCTCTAACAAACCTGCTAGCTAAGGATGCTCCCTTTGAATTTGATGACGCGTGTTTGAAAGCTTTTGAAACTCTTAAGAAAGCGCTCATCTCTGCACCAATCATTCAACCCCCTGATTGGTCGCTGCCTTTTGAATTGATGTGTGATGCAAGTGATTATGCTGTGGGGGCAGTTTTGGGACAAACTAAAGACAAGAAACATCACGCAATTGCATATGCTAGCAAAACTTTGACAGGACCTCAACTTAATTATGCAACTACTGAAAAAAAGCTTCTGGCTGTTGTTTTTGCTATAGACAAATTTAGATCTTACTTAGTAGGAGCAAAGGTAATTGTTTATACTGATCATGCTGCTCTTAAATACCTGCTCACTAAGAAAGATGCTAAACCCCGACTCATAAGATGGATTTTGCTACTCCAAGAGTTTGACTTAGAAATAAAAGATAAAAGAGGAGTAGAAAACCCTATTGCCGATCACTTGTCTAGAATGCAGTTTAAGAATATGCAGGAACTACCAATCAATGACTCTCTTCGAGACGACACACTCTACGCCATCTCCAGGTCGGATCTCTGGTATGTGAATATTGTCAATTTTATGGTTGCAGGATATGTACCACCAGGGGCGGACAGAAGAAAGCTTATTTATGAAAGTCGTCTGCATATATGGGATGATCCTTATCTCTTCCGAGTATGTGCTGATGGACTACTCCGAAGATGTGTACCCACTGAGGAAGGACTGAAGATCATTGAAAGATGTCACTCATCACCATATGGAGGTCATTATGGAGCGTTCCGAACCCATGCAAAGATCTGGCAAAGTGGATTCTTTTGGCCAACCATGTACGAAGACACCAAGAACTTCATCAGGAGATGTGTAGCATGTCAAAGACACGGTAATATCAATTCAAGAGATGCCATGCCACTCACTAGCAATCTTCAAATCGAGCTCTTTGATGTCTGGGGAATCGACTACATGGGACCATTTCTGAAATCAGGCAACTATGAGTACATTCTAGTGGCAGCTGAGTATGTCTCAAAATGGGTAGAAGCACCGCCATGCAAAGCCGCCAATTCTACAAATTCCAAGAAGATGTTTCAAGAGACAATATTTCCAAGATTCGGTGTTCCAAGAATGGTGATTAGTGACGGAGGAACTCACTTCATCGACAAAGACTTTCGCAACTACTTAATGAAGCAAGGGATTCAACATCACGTAGCTACTCCTTACCATCCTCAAACAAGTGGCCAAGCAGAGACTTCCAATAAGCAAATCAAGAATATCCTACAGAAGACAGTTAATGAGATGGGAACCGCTTGGAAGGAGAAGCTACCTGACGCACTATGGGCATACTGAACTGCATATAAGACACCGCTTGGCATGTCACCTTATCAACTTGTCTACGGCAAGACCTGTCATTTGCCAGTAGAGCTTGAGTTCAAAGCTCACTGGGCAATTAAGAGATGGAACATGGATCTTGAAGCTGCTGGAACAAGGAGAAAGATGCAACTCTCAGAACTAGATGAATGGCGAGAAAAAGCTTATCATAACTCAAAGATCTATAAAGAGAGAACCAAAAGGTGGCATGATAAACGAATCAAGAAGAAGAGCTTTAACCCCGGAGATAAAGTGTTGCTATTCAACTCCAGGGTAAGATTATTCGGACATGGAAAACTACGAAGCAAGTGGGAAGGACCATTCACGGTGGTAAATTCGTCATCACATGGAGCAGTGACACTTCAAAACAACAAAGGTACGTTATTCAAGGTAAATGGCCAACGCCTTAAAATTTTTCTAGAACCTTCTAGACCACCTGAGGAATTAGATGAAATTTATTTTTTAACTTTTCCCTAATTTATCAAAACATAAAACTCCGTCGTGAATTGGGCCGTGACGGGAGAAAATTAGGAGAGAGAACGGGCCAAGAATGCACCCCGAGGAAGAGCACCGGAATCCAGGCCAGGGTGGGACCGGCCGGTCCCACCCCAGACCGGTCGGTCTGCCCTGGCGCCGCCTCGCGGTCCGCCGCCTCTTGTTGCGAAGTTCATTCTGTTAGGGTTTAGAATATTCGGCTGTGATCCGTATCCACCGCCGCCTTATCACGATAGATGCTCGGGATAGATTAGGATGGAATGACCCCCACCCCAAGGAACAGGACTATATAAACAAGCCCCTGGGGTCATTCTCCTCTCATCCCAAGAGCTTTCCTCTCTTAGCCCTAGCAAGGAAGCTCTCCAATCTCTCCATCTTCCACCAAATGGCAAACCCAAGCCTTCCCTACACCGTCGAAGAGCCGGAGGAGGTCCTGCCACTGGCGATCATCCCGCCGAAGCAGCTGGCGGTGGTGCCACCGAAGGAGATCGTCCCGGCGCCATCGTAGGAGGTCGTCCGAGCTCGACCTCAAGGAGCTCCACTGGAGGAGGCACGCTACGCCCAAGCCATCAGGAGGCCAACCATCGCGCCTCCAGCTCGTCGGCCACTCCTTGGAGATAAGCCTCGACCACTTGGTCATTCTAGCATTTCTCTCCCCCAGGACACCAAGTAACTACCTCCTAGAGAGGGGGAAAGGCTGCTAGGGGTCACCACCAAGTTTGGAATGGTGACTGGTGCTAAGTACACCACGGAGAAAGAGCGTGTGACTCTAGATGGTGTGCGAGTGGACCCCAGCAATGTCAAGTTCAATCCACCGCCGAGAGCCGATCCGGAGCCCCCAAAGAAGAAGCCAAGAACTGCACCAGCCCCGCGACAACCTCGACTGAACCTAGCCACGCTAGAGACTAGGATAGACCTTCAGGGCCGGACGCTGTCTGAGGCACTCAAGGCCCTGAACACGGCCATGCAGCGCATAGGGAATCTAGAAGCGAATTATGAAAAGATGCGCATTAAGAACAAGGCACTCAAGGCTAGGGTCGAGGAGCTAGAAAAGAAAGACTAGAGATAGAGATGAGTAGGCACACGTGATAGTTAGTCCATTAGTCAGCTTGATTAGTTAGTTTGCTAGTTTGATTAGTTAATTCATTCATTCATCGTGTAATAAATGTGCCTCATTAATAATAAAGAAGTGAGTTTTTAGAGTCATCATCTCTCTCTAGATATATGTTTGTTTTTGTCTCCACCTTGCTTTGCATAAAAGGGAACAGGAAACAAGTGTGGGGGAGACAACCCATGAGGAACACAAAGGAACCTCATTCAACAGAACCAGTGCGCACTCCAAAACACTCTCATTTATTGATAACTAAGCTTAATTGAATATCCTTTAATGAAACATGATTACATCTCAAAGATAAATAGCTTAGTCATAACTTAAGGCAAGAATCACATAAATTCATCTCCTATAACGCTTGTAGCTGTTGGGAACTCTTTATAGGGACCCCATGCTTCTTAAGTTGTTGACAAGTATGAGATAGAAGAACGTGAGAACCTATATTTCTATGCCTAGCCATTGGAGCTTTTATTTCAAAAACACAAAAACAATAGCTAAGCTACTCCTCTGTGGTTTTTAAAATGCCTATAGAGCCATACATGATCATAACTTGCTACATAAGTTACTTATTTTGCACTGAGCTCTGTCAGCTTTTGAGACCCGTGTTGTAGAGACTTATCATGCTCTCAAGATCAAGATCCACTTACACTCCATATATGCACTATCCCTGCACTAGGGGTAGGCGCAGCTTTTTCCATCCACATAGAAAATGTGCTGCTCTTACACTGAGAGTACGCACCCAAAAAGATCTTTGGTAGGATTGTGTTCATCTATGCTGTGACATTAACAGAATCTCTGTCTTGCACAAAGTTTTCATGCAGGATGACATGGGCTATGCAAAAAAAAAAGGGAGAGTTAAAATAAGAAAAATGGACAAGGGTCCAAATGTTAAAAAGAACAAAAGGCATAAAAAGGTGCCTAGCTCTCTAGAAAAGAAAGAAAAGAAAAATTCAAGATAGCCCATTGTCTCCAAGCACTCCAACTCAAGCAAGAGAGATATATCCTTTAAAGCATGAGCATAAGTAGAACAGGATAGCCACCATATATTCCACACACATGCACATCTTGATCTAAGAGTATGACACTTCTCTCCTTGGGACTCTTACGCTGGCTCAGTGACGTGTAAGGTAAGTATACTATTCCTTGCCAAACCTTTGAACTCCACATAAGCCTATTAGAGGTAGGTTGCAAGGAAAGACAGTCACTCATTCATGCCTAAAGTGAGATCCACAAATACCACATATAATGAGTGATTTGAGAGTACCACATTAAGGAGCAGATAAGCTATATGTTTGTTTCGAAAAACTTGCAAAAACCTTCAATGGACTTAGCAGTGAGATAAAGGTAATCTGTTCAACTGTTCTACTTTTCAACTTCCCAAAGTTGTTTGGTAGACACTTTGAATCTCACAGTGCAGGAATCACCAGGAATGAGCTTATGTTGATCTCTTTGTCTTGAGCTATGTCTGAAGTTATCCAACCTTTTCTCAAGGACGAGTAAAAGCCTAAGTGTGGGGGTGTTGTTGACGGTCCTTAACGTTCAAATTCAACCGCCAACTAATCTTCCAAAATGATATAAAAGCAATCTATACCTAGAGTAGGGCTTTAACTAACGAATTCCACGAGTTTTGGTGAATCAATGGTTTTGCAGGTAAATGCCGGAAAAGACACACTTTTGAGCTACACTGCAACATAGAATGCAAGAATGAACGCCACGGTAACACAGGAACATTCCAGAAGAGACGAGAAGGCACCACACCGAGCCAGGGGGCCGGGGGCGGCCAGGCCAGACCGGGCCGGTGCGGCCTGGACCGCCGGGTGCAGGTTTACCCCTGTTCGCGCCCGGTTCGTCTGGTTTTACTCCACCGCCTTCTAGGAACAATCTCCACCATCCGTCAAGGTCAGTTTGATCCAAAGGCTCACGTTGATTCGCCAGGGCTATAAAAGGAGAGGCACACCCCCCCCATGGAGAGAGAATCCAAGAGAAGAAGAGAAGAGCTTTAGCTAGAAACCCTAAGTAGGATTCTCGAAGGTGTCCCTTGAATGGATGACCTCTCGAGTTAGCATTCCAAGAGAGAGCTAGTTCTATACCTCTAGAAGCTAGTTCTTCAGAGATAGAGAGATAGAGTTAAAGAGAGAGTCTTGGAGGAGTATCGGCTTGTTGGTACTACCTCTATGGCTTGTATCTGAGACTACTTTGGAGTCAACTTCTGTGTTCAAGTAAGTAACATTGTTATCTTGTTTTACTTGTTTACGACTCTTTTGAGTACTTTAATCCTTGTAGCTCTTGGGTTAGAGTAGTATTCGTAGTGTAAGCGTGGTGCTTAGACTCCGTTACTCGTAGATGTACCCTATTGTCTGGATTTGATGGTAGCTCGCGGAGGTGACTTATAGCTCCGTTGAATCTTACATATCCCACTATCCCGTCAGTAGGCCAAGCAGGAGAATAGTTGGTAGCTGAGTATAGCTTTGCCTGTGCTTTTCTATCCAACTCCCTAGTAAAACATCTTAATCATAATTTGCTTGAGCCTGAACTAGAAGCCTTAGTTGTCCCCTCTATATCCCTACCTTCTACAGCCTTGTTTGCTACTCAGGTGGTTAAGTGTAGTTTGGAAGACCCTCACACATCTTCCTTTGGGTTCGATATTAAAACTGGGTATACTTATCCGGTGAAGTGCTACAACGTATCCGTGCGCTTGCGGAATTATTCAGTAGGCATTAACAGGTACCAACACTAAGTCTAGGTACCTGATTGATAAGATTGAGAAAGTCTGAGCTGCTATTTATCTTGTTCTAAGTGACACTAGAGTTCTGGAGATTTATCTTTTGAAAAATGCAAAAACATGATGAGTTCCTATATGACAAAGCTTACATTCCCACCAGAGCCGAACATGACGAGATAGGCTAGTTAAACTTCTACATACATGCTGCTTGTCTTGCATTGAGTTTTATCAACCTTTGTGACCCTGGTGAGAAATTTGTCATGCTCTTGAATCAAGATCCACCTCCGTATGCACTACTCTACACTGGAGTAGGCGCAACAACATGCCATTCCACCTACATCCATTCCAAAATTATTTTTCTCCTACACTGGAAGAGAACACCAAAAATATTCCATTAGGTTAGCCACCCAATAAATGCTCCATGTTCCTGTTGTTATCTCTCCAAAACCTATCAATGCCAAAAGGAGTGCTATGAGCTATGCAAAAGATATTTGAAAAAAAACAAAAGAGATAGAGAAGGGAGAAAAAAATGGACAAGTGTCCCAGTGCTAAAACAATGGGTATGTAGATGCCTGACTCCTTGAAAAAAAAGAAGAAAGAAAAAGATAGCTCATAACCTCTAGCCAGTTTCCAATGTTCAAAAGGGGAGAGAAGCATCCAAGGAGCTGAGTAGAATTATGCTCCACCATATACCCATCATATATCCACCGTATTCATCCACCCATACATCTTGATTCGACTGCATGACTCGTTTCTCCATGGATCCATTGTTTGACTTTACAACACATGCATTGCAAGTTTGCTCTTTCAGTTTTCTCCTTACCTATGAGCTCCACATAAGCTTTAGCTATAGGATGAAAAGAGAGGCAACTATCATCACTGCCTTGGTGAGAATCCACAAATACCATATATATTGAGAGACTTGAAGAGTGTCATACATGGGAAGCTCTGAGTTTTATTTGAAAACCTCTAAAAACTCCAGAATGATAGTTGATCGAAGAGCTTGAGACATAGTGCTTAGATGAGATCTTTTTGTCTGCCAAGTACTCAAGACCCAAGGAAGAGCTAATAAGCCCCACAGTCAAAGGTAATATGGGTAAGTTTGAAAGTCAGCTCAGTTATCGCATAACTTGGAGGAGACTTTCTGTCTGACTGCAGGTATATTTCTAGGGAGTTGCTCCGAGATGGCTACAATGCTTAAACATATATATAACTTACAATAACTTTTCTAAGTTTTCTTTGCTAAGGGACTAGCAAAGGTTAAGCTTGGGGGAGTTGTTGATGGTCATTATTGTACGAAACCAACCGTCAACTAGCCATGAAAAGGATGCAATTGTGATCACCAAAGTAGATATAGGGTTTACACTGATAGAATTCCACGAGTTTTGGTGTTTCACTGTTTCTGCAGGCATAAACCGGAAAAGACGCAACCGCGAGAGCTTATCGGAACATAGAACGGGAAAACAGACACCGTGGCAACACAGGAACATTCTAGAAGAGACGAGAAGGCACCACGCCGAGCTGGGGGGCCAGTGGCCACTAGGTGGGACCGGCCAGTCCCACCCCCAGGCCGGCCGGTCGGCCCGGGGCCCGGTCGTGGCCCGGTTCGCCCGGTTCGCTCCACGCCTTTGAGGATCAATCCTAGCCGCCCGTCAATGTCGGTTCCATCCGATGGCTCATGATCATCGCCCGGGGCTATAAAAGGAGGGCAGGACCCCCCTGGGGTGAGGCACATTCATTCATTGCTCATTCGAAGTCCGATCATCTGCCAGAAACCCTAATCAGAGCTCCTTAGCTAAGGCCTAGATAGCTAGTTAGAACTAGAGGGAGGCAAGCGCTCTTGGATTCCAGAGCCATCAAGAGCTTGGATTTGGTATAGTTCTTACCTCCTCTCGCCTTTGTTCTCTATCATTGTATAGTTATATGATTGCTACAATTGAATTGATGAATACTTATCTACTTATATTCATAGTTATATTGTTTTTTGTCTATTGTGGTTATATACTTAGTATAGCTAGATTGACATTATACTTATCCATAGGTTCATATAGCGCTCATTTAATTGATCGTTGGGTGAGTGGTGAACATTATGTAAGCATGGTGCTTATACGTTGTTTATCTGCGAATGCACCCTATAGGCCGGGCTTGGTAGATCGCGGGTGTGACAATCCTGTTGAGTCCTATGTAGTCCAAACCCCGTTTATAGGCACAGTAGGGCTTTTGTACGAAGGAAGGGTGTGCTATGTTCTCAAACTTCCCTCGTATGTCCACTATGAATAGATATAATGCTAACCTTAGCTATGACTACTAAGTGTATTGCACTAACCATAATAAGCGTTGACATGTAGCTAGGAATAACACAGGAATATCTCTTGATGTTCTACTAGTAACCCTAATGATATAGTTAGGAGTCTCTATCTGTTTATGCTGATGATTATATACTTATCTTATTATTTATCTTGTGACTTACCCCTGCATTGAGTAGTGAGGACATGGTTATGCCTATCCATTACACTCTAGGTTAACACGCTACCTTTACACGAGAGCCATGTAGACCTTCCTTTGGGAAAATATAAATGACAACCCGTAATACTCTGGGTAAAATGCTACAATGGTATTTGATCTGTGCGCTTGTGGATACTATTTCTATATTCTAAATGGTGGCATGATTTAATACCACACCCTTTGGTGTTATGCTGGGGATGACAACTTGGCATTCTAGTGGTGGTGCTCTGCTGATGCATTTTTGGCGCCGTTGCTAGAGATAACATTAAGAGGTGTCAACACGCGCCTTGATCTCTTCGGCTTCGGCAGCGGCGTACACACTTGTCTCGCAGGCATGAGCCATGAGGACATTACCGCGGAGGGACAAGATTACCTTCTCAGTTGGCAGCTTGAGGACAAATTAGCCATAGTGCGGAACGACCATGAACTTGGAGATGCCGGGTCTGCCAAGTATGGCATGGTAAATACCATTGAAATCAGCCATGATGAAGTTGATGTAGTCGACGCGGAAGTGCTGAGGTGTGCCGAACTGAACGGGCAGCAAAATTTGCCCGAGGGGCATGGAGGGCTCGTCAGGCATGATGCCCTAGAATGGTGAGTCGCAGGGCTCGAGTTGATCCATCCTTAGGCCAAGCTCCAGGAAAGCTTGGTAAAAAAGGATGTTCAAAGCGCTGCCGCCGTCGACTAGCACTTTCTCAAAACGGACGCTACTGATCATTGGATCGAGGACCAGAGGAAAATGACCTGCGTCAGGTAGCCGAGCCCACATGTCAGCTCGACTGAAGGATATGGGCTGCTCTGACTAGGCTGGAGCTCGGACGTCGGCGACGAGCGTATCAGCTTCAGAGAGGGCGGCGATGCGCCTCTTGAGGAGCTTCCTGTCGCGTACGTTCTCCATGGCCACCTTGCCCCCAAAGATGCAATGCCGTGGTTTAGGAGCTTCCTGTCGCGTACGTTCTCTGGGTCCTTGTAGGCGTGGTGCGGATTCTTGCCATCATCCTCATCGTCATTGGACTTGTCGCGTGTATTGGGCTTCTTGGGGTAGCCCTTGTTGTTGGTACGCTGCCGCTTGTGGGCAAAGATGCTGACGAAGCGTTGCACTCGCCAAAGGTGTGCCCCTTGTTAGGGTGATGGGGGCAATCACCGTTAAGGATCTTGTCGTACTCGCCGTCGACCTCGTGCTTCTGAACCTTGTCGGCGTTGTTGACAAAGTTGCGCTGGCGGTTGCTACGGTTGCGGCGATTGCTGGTGCCGTCATCCTGCCATCTGTACGGCCGGTCGTTGTCATGATGGTTGGTGCTCTTGTCATCACGGCGGTCGCTGTCGCGGTCGTCGCGGTGATTGTTGCTGTGGTCTTCCGGTAGGTGGTTACGATGATGGGGACGAAGGCCTCCCCGTTGATCATCGTTATCGGGATCTCTGTCACGATCATCATCATCACGACGTCGACTGCGCTCGTATATGTCGTGACCACCATCGTCATACTAGACGAGGGCTTCGTCGACAGGTGCCCAATCTTGGGCGATGTTGAACATCTCTTCCATCATCGCCGGTTGCTTGCGCATGAGCTCTTTGTGGAGGTCGGCGTTGCGCGGCTGGCGGAGCCCGGCGATGAAAATACCGATGGCCTCCGGGACATTGATGTTGCGGATGGTGATCCAGATTTCAGAGGAATGGCGGATGTAATGCCGTAAAGACTCGTGAGGAGAGTCATGGATTAGGGCGACCTCGTACTTGGTGCCGGGCTGCTCGCAAGTCGGTTTGTAGTTCTTGATGAACATTTGCCAGAGTTGTGGCTAGCTATGGATGGAACTGTCTCGCTGGCGTAGCAGCCAGCGGTTAGCGGATTCGCCGAGCACTACCGGGAGGTAGTTTGCCATGACCTGCTCGTCGCCTCCTGCTGCTCAAATGGTCGTCTCGTAGATGACGATCTACTGTTCCGGGTTAGCCTTGCTATCGTAGTGCCTCAAGTCTCCGATCTTGAAGCTTCTGGACCAATTGACCTGGCG
Organism: Chrysopogon serrulatus; assembly: GCA_015844335.1. NCBI lineage: Eukaryota > Viridiplantae > Streptophyta > Magnoliopsida > Poales > Poaceae > Chrysopogon > Chrysopogon serrulatus. The sequence goes on along the minus strand of JADLZL010002315.1, from coordinate 725,303 downwards.
CAGCCTTTCGGAGAAGGATTTGGGTCCTGGCGCCCCATACTGAGCTCATTATCTGTCATCGATGACATTACGGAGGTCGGCTGGGTTGGGCTGGTTGACCTCTTGAGGTACACGGGGTGGTCGTCTGTCGCTGCCTTCTCACCGGCGGTGGACGTGACCCTAGTGATGGTCGGGCAGAGCCGCCCGATGGCTCTCCCGATCTCGATCGTTGGCGTCGCCGCCTTCTGCCCAATCCCTACGACCGTGGTGCGTGCGGTGGGAGCGGCGGCTGTGAGATGGTCCGGCCAAAATTTCGCGCATGAAGTTGACTTGAGCCTCCATGGCTTTGAGGTAGTCGAGGACGGCCTCGATTGCAGGCGTAGCTAGCATTCCGTGGAATTGCTGAACCGCGACAGCAATATTGGCACTGGGCGTCTTGTGGACCTGTCGATAGCCGACTAGGTCGAACTCGTCTTCCTGGTTCTGGGGTTGAAGCCTTCTTCTCTGCGAGGCGGCGGGAGCAGCCTGCGGGTGATGAGGACACCACGAGTACATCTACACCAGCAGCACCACAGGCGCCTCCAGTTGCTCCTCCACCACAGGCTCCTGCAGTTGATCATCCAGTTGGACCAATCACTCGGGCCCGTGCGAGAGAATTAAACTTCATCATGCTGTTAAGGAACGAAGGCCCAGTGGAATAAAAAGATGGCCCAACAGGGCAGCCCAGGTGAGGCGCCTAGGGTTGGGAGCCGCAGCCCTTCCCTTGGTCGCACATCCCCCTCCAGCCGTCGTCCCCACTTGCCGTGGCGCCCCTCCTGACTCCAGGGGCTGCGCCCCCTTTATTTAGTCGGACTCCCTTTTGTTTACAACTTGAGTTTTGTTTTACATCTAGCTTTAGCTACTCTCGAACACGCGCCAATCTGCGCTGTCTCGTGTAATTCAGACTCCACCTTCGAGTGATATTAGGATTGCTCGCGTCTTTTTTCTTGTTCGTTTTTCGATTGCGTGCAGGAATTGATCTTCGTGATCAGGCTGATCTCGCACCGGCGAGGTTGGTAACCATTGGGAGTTGGTTCAGCGATTGCATTGGCGCTTCGGGTTCGCTCGTCGTAGTCGGATCGTGAGGGTCTACTTCCACCAAATCGAAATTATCTCCACTCACCGAAAGGTCGGGCACTTTCCCTCTATCAAGTGGTATCAGGTTTTCAGGTTGATCGGTGAGTTTTATCGAGTGTTTTTCCCTTCCCACAGTCCACGAAAACCAAAACAAAATTGTTTTCACGTTAAGATCCTTGTCCCAGCAACCGTTTAGCCTCGCACATTCTTTCAATAATCTGTGTTGAATTTGTGTGCTTACTCGTTCAATTGTTGCTGGTCACTTGTGTTTAATCCCTTGTTTTTCTCTTTGTTCTCCTAACCCTAGTTTTGCCGCCGCCGTTCCGCTGTTCGCACACCGACCCCTCATGGCGAATACCCGCCTTTGGTCGCGACCAGACCACCGCGCCGCCGCGATACCACCCCTCCGATCGCCTCCTCCCTGTCCCAAAAAAAAGGGCAAGTGCAAAAAAAAAAACAAAAAAAAAGGGAAACAAAAAAAAAGGAAACAGGAAGAAGGAAGGTGCTCCGGTTTGGTTCGGTGGAATGTTTCCTTGCGCACGCCGTGAACCCCCTGGGTCGCGACCCTCCAGGGCCACTCTGCACCCCCCCACGCATACATTGCCCTCCCTTGTTCATCTCCCTATCTTCTTCTTACCGGAATACCCCTGTACTTTCGGAAAAAGTGTGTGCCGTATTTTGCTGTTTGAGATCCTCTGTGTTCATATTATCAGTTTTTGAGGACTCTTGAAAAAAAACAGATCCAAAAAAATCAAGAATTTGCATTTTTCGCCGCACCCTCTCCCTCTCCCTCTTTGCCACCTCCTTTGTTTCCCACTTGTTTCCAGCAGCGTTGTTTCGTGTTTAGCACTATAATTCAACTTTGCATTATTGTTTGATTGTGCTAATCCTTGACTTGAGTGCAGCCTACCCAGAACTCCACATAGTTCTACGACGGGCTGACTTTGTTTCCCAGGCAATCGCTGCCCCAATCTTTCGAGAGTTCCTCCGGTCGGTTGCAGGTCGCCCCTGTGTGCTTGGTAAGAACGGATAAGACTTTGACAACAGCACTAGTGTGAGCGCATTGTGAGCCGTTACACCCCTATTTTGGCATTGGTTTTGTGTTTGCGCTAACCATGGCAGGCGACGACGATAAAAAGGATGAACAGCTGCAGGACATGCGGACACAGATTGATGGACTTGTCGAAGATATCAAGACGATGCATGAACGGATGGATTCCACGGTCACTACGGCGAATCCAGCGGTTTGATCAGCTTGACCTCGCGCGGACAGCCACTAAGACCACGCCGACACCATCATGTCACGCCTCGATGCTTTGAGCACGATGGTCACAGATCTCCGAAGGATTACGGTGGTGACACGGAGCAGGGCGGTGGACACCGTCAAGGCCGTGCTCGCCGTGTGCTACGCCACCAAGGTAATGATTATTTTGCTAAGATAAAATTTAAAATTCCATCTTTTAATGGCAAATATGATCCTGCTGCATATCTTGATTGGGAATTAGAAGTCGAACAGAAATTTGCATGCCATGATATTCCTACTACTTCTCAAGTTAAAGCCGCTATTAGTGAATTTACTGATTTTGCTTTAATTTGGTGGCGTGAATATAAACAAAAACATCCCACTACAGCTCCAACCACATGGGATCAATTGAAAGCTGCTATGCGCCATAGATTTGTACCTTCCTATTATGCCCGCGATTTGCTTAATAAAATACAATGTTTTCGGCAAGGTTCACAATCTGTAGAGGACTATTACCAGGAATTGCAAAAAGGCATGATTCGTTGTGGGTTGGTTGAAGACAATGACGCTGCTATGGCACGATTTCGTGGTGGTTTAAACCGTGATGATGAGGACACCACGAGTACATCTACACCAGCAGCACCACAGGCACCTCCAGTTGCTCCTCCACCACAGGCTCCTACAGTTGATCATCCAGTTGGACCAATCACTCGGGCCCGTGCGAGAGAATTAAACTTCATCATGCTGTTAAGGAACGAAGGCCCAGCGGAATAAAAAGATGGCCCAACAGGGCAGCCCAGGTGAGGCGCCTAGGGTTGGGAGCCGCAGCCCTTCCCTTGGTCGCACATCCCCCTCCAGCCGTCGTCCCCACTTGCCGTGGCGCTCCTCCGTGCTGTTTTTGATGCGTTGCGTGCGGCCCACTTATTTGCTAACATCGAAAAATGCATGTTTTGTACACAACGTGTTTCGTTTCTTGGCTATGTTGTTACTCCACAGGGCATTGAGGTGGATAGCAGCAAGATCGATGCCATTCGGGCGTGGCCTACACCGACGACGGTCACCCAAATTCGAAGCTTTCTTGGCCTTGCAGGTTTCTACCGCAGGTTTGTTCGTGATTTTAGCTCCATTGCAGCGCCTCTACATGAGCTTACAAAGGAGGATGTTCCCTTTGCTTGGAGTGATTCTCAAGAGGTTGCGTTCAGCACTTTGAAAGATAAGTTAACCCATGCTCCTCTCTTGCAGTTGCCTGATTTTACTAAAGTGTTTGAACTGGAATGCGATGCTAGCGGTATTGGGCTAGGTGCTGTTTTGTTACAAGAAGGAAAGCCGGTTGCTTATTTTAGTGAGAAATTAAGTGGTGCTAGCTTGTATTATTCTACTTATGATAAGGAGCTTTATGCTTTAGTGCGCACGTTGCATACTTGGCAGTACTACCTTTGGCATCGCGAGTTTATAATTCATTCTGATCATGAGGCTTTAAAACATATTCGTACCCAAACAAACCTGAACCGTCGTCATGCTAAATGGGTAGAATTCATTGAGTCTTTCCCTTACATTATTAAACACAAGAGCGGGAAGGAAAATGTTATTGCTGATGCTTTGTCTCGTCGCTATACTATGCTGTCACAGTTAGATTTTAAAATCTTTGGCTTGCAAACTGTGAAGGATCAATATGTGGACGATGCTGATTTTAAAGATGCTTTCGCCCATTGTATTCATGGCAAACCATGGGGCAAATTTCACATACAGGACGGGTTCCTGTTTCGCGCTAACAAGCTGTGTGTTCCAGCTAGCTCGGTTCGTCGTTTGTTGTTGCAGGAAGCGCATGGAGGCAGTCTCATGGGGCACTTTGGCATCTACAAGACGCATGAGGTGCTGGCTGCCCACTTCTTTTGGCCCCGGATGCGCGCTGATGTTGAGCGCCTTGTTGCACGCTGCATTACTTGCCAGAAAGCTAAGTCACGATTGAACAACCATGGTTTGTACATGCCTTTGCCTGTTCCTACTTCCCCTTGGCTTGATATTTCTATGGACTTTGTTTTGGGATTACCTCAAACTAAGAAGGGGAGGGACAGTATTTTTGTGGTTGTTGATCGTTTCTCCAAAATGGCTCATTTCATACCTTGTCATAAAACTGATGATGCTAGCAATATTGCTGAATTGTTCTTTCGCGAGATTATTCGTTTGCATGGTATTCCAAATACAATAGTCTCTGATCGTGATTCTAAGTTTCTCAGCCATTTTTGGAGATCATTGTGGAATAAAATAGGAACTAAATTGCTGTTTAGCACAACTTGTCACCCTCAAACTGATGGACAAACTGAGGTGGTTAATCGAACTTTGTCAACCATGCTTAGGGCTGTTTTAGATAAACACTTGAAACGTTGGGAAGATTGCTTGCCTCATGTTGAGTTTGCTTATAATCATGCAACGCATTCTTCTACAAAGATGTGTCCCTTTCAGGTTGTTTATGGTTATATTCCTCGGGCACCTATTGATTTGTTTGCACTTGATGCTGAGGACACCCCACACATAGATGCCGCTGCACATGTTGATCAAATGATTAGCTTGCATGAGCAAACTCAACAAAACATTGCTGCTGCTAATGCTAAATATCAGGCTGCGGGCAGTAAAGGGAGAAAACAAGTTACTTTTTGAACCGGGTGATCTGGTTTGGTTGCATTTGAGAAAGGATCGTTTTTTCTGCTTTACGCCGTTCTAAATTGATGCCACGTGCTGCTGGTCCTTTTAAAGTGCTAACCAAGATTAATGATAATGCTTATATCCTTGACCTGACTCAAGGAGTTTGGTGTTTCCACGAGTTTTAGTGTTGCAGATTTGAAACCGTATGCGGGCGAAGATGAGGAGTTGACGTCGAGGACGACTTCAGTTCAAGAAGGGGAGGATGATGAGGACACCACGAGTACATCTACACCAGCAGCACCACAGCGCCTCCAGCTTGCTCCTCCACCACAGGGCTCCTACAGTTGATCATCCGGTTGGACCAATCACTCGGGCCCGTGCGAGAGAATTAAACTTCATCATGCTGTTAAGGAACGAAGGCCCAGCGGAATAAAAAGATGGCCCAACAGGGCAGCCCAGGTGAGGCGCCTAGGGTTGGGAGCCGCAGCCCTTCCCTTGGTCGCACATCCCCCTCCAGCCGTCGTCCCCACTTGCCGTGGCGCTCCTCCGTGCTGTTTTTTGATGCGTTGCGTGCGGCCCACTTATTTGCTAACATCGAAAAATGCATGTTTTGTACACAACGTGTTTCGTTTCTTGGCTATGTTGTTACTCCACAGGGGCATTGAGGTGGATAGCAGCAAGATCGATGCCATTCGGGCGTGGCCTACACCGACGACGGTCACCCAAATTCGAAGCTTTCTTGGCCTTGCAGGTTTCTACCGCAGGTTTGTTCGTGATTTTAGCTCCATTGCAGCGCCTCTACATGAGCTTACAAAGGAGGATGTTCCCTTTGCTTGGAGTGATTCTCAAGAGGTTGCGTTCAGCACTTTGAAAGATAAGTTAACCCATGCTCCTCTCTTGCAGTTGCCTGATTTTACTAAAGTGTTTGAACTGGAATGCGATGCTAGCGGTATTGGGCTAGGTGCTGTTTTGTTACAAGAAGGAAAGCCGGTTGCTTATTTTAGTGAGAAATTAAGTGGTGCTAGCTTGTATTATTCTACTTATGATAAGGAGCTTTATGCTTTAGTGCGCACGTTGCATACTTGGCAGTACTACCTTTGGCATCGCGAGTTTATAATTCATTCTGATCATGAGGCTTTAAAACATATTCGTACCCAAACAAACCTGAACCGTCGTCATGCTAAATGGGTAGAATTCATTGAGTCTTTCCCTTACATTATTAAACACAAGAGCGGGAAGGAAAATGTTATTGCTGATGCTTTGTCTCGTCGCTATACTATGCTGTCACGCTTAGATTTTAAAAAATCTTTGGCTTGCAAACCGTGAAGGATCAATATGTGGACGATGCTGATTTTAAAGATGCTTTCGCCCATTGTATTCATGGCAAACCATGGGGCAAATTTCACATACAGGACGGGTTCCTGTTTTCAAGCTAACAAGCCGTGTGTTCCAGCTAGCTCGGTTCGTCGCTTGTTGTTGCAGGAAGCGCATGGAGGCAGTCTCATGGGGCACTTTGGCATCTACAAGACGCATGAGGTGCTGGCTGCCCACTTTTTTGGCCCCGGATGCGCTGCTGATGTTGAGCGCCTTGTTGCACGCTGCATTACTTGCCGAAAGCTAAGTCACGATTGAACAACCATGGTTTGTACATGCCTTTGCCTGTTCCTACTTCCCCTTGGCTTGATATTTCTATGGACTTTGTTTTGGGATTACCTCAAACTAAGAAGGGAGGGACAGTATTTTTGTGGTTGTTGATCGTTTCTCCAAAATGGCTCATTTCATACCTTGTCATAAAACTGATGATGCTAGCAATATTGCTGAATTGTTCTTTCGCGAGATTATTCGTTTGCATGGTATTCCAAATACAATAGTCTCTGATCGTGATTCTAAGTTTCTCAGCCATTTTTGGAGATCATTGTGGAATAAAATAGGAACTAAATTGCTGTTTAGCACAACTTGTCACCCTCAAACTGATGGACAAACTGAGGTGGTTAATCGAACTTTGTCAACCATGCTTAGGGCTGTTTTAGATAAACACTTGAAACGTTGGGAAGATTGCTTGCCTCATGTTGAGTTTGCTTATAATCATGCAACGCATTCTTCTACAAAGATGTGTCCCTTTCAGGTTGTTTATGGTTATATTCCTCGGGCACCTATTGATTTGTTTGCACTTGATGCTGAGGACACCCCACACATAGATGCCGCTGCACATGTTGATCAAATGATTAGCTTGCATGAGCAAACTCAACAAAACATTGCTGCTGCTAATGCTAAATATCAGGCTGCGGGCAGTAAAGGGAGAAAACAAGTTACTTTTGAACCGGGTGATCTGGTTTGGTTGCATTTGAGAAAGGATCGTTTTCCTGCTTTACGTCGTTCTAAATTGATGCCACGTGCTGCTGGTCCTTTTAAAGTGCTAACCAAGATTAATGATAATGCTTATATCCTTGACCTGACTGCGGAGTTTGGTGTTTCCACGAGTTTTAGTGTTGCAGATTTGAAACCGTATGCGGGCGAAGATGAGGAGTTGACGTCGAGGACGACTTCAGTTCAAGAAGGGGAGGATGATGAGGACACCACGAGTACATCTACACCAGCAGCACCACAGCGCCTCAGGTTGCTCCTCCACCACAGGCTCCTACAGTTGATCATCCAGTTGGACCAATCACTCGGGCCCGTGCGAGAGAATTAAACTTCATCATGCTGTTAAGGAACGAAGGCCCAGCGGAATAAAAAGATGGCCCAACAGGGCAGCCCAGGTGAGGCGCCTAGGGTTGGGAGCCGCAGCCCTTCCCTTTGGTCGCATCCCCCCTCCAGCCGTCGTCCCCACTTGCCGTGGCGCTCCTCCGTGCTGTTTTTGATGCGTTGCGTGCGGCCCACTTATTTGCTAACATCGAAAAATGCATGTTTTGTACACAACGTGTTTCGTTTCTTGGCTATGTTGTTACTCCACAGGGCATTGAGGTGGATAGCAGCAAGATCGATGCCATTCGGCGTGGCCTACACCGACGACGGTCACCCAAATTCGAAGCTTTCTTGGCCTTGCAGGTTTCTACCGCAGGTTTGTTCGTGATTTTAGCTCCATTGCAGCGCCTCTACATGAGCTTACAAAGGAGGATGTTCCCTTTGCTTGGAGTGATTCTCAAGAGGTTGCGTTCAGCACTTTGAAAGATAAGTTAACCCATGCTCCTCTCTTGCAGTTGCCTGATTTTACTAAAGTGTTTGAACTGGAATGCGATGCTAGCGGTATTGGGCTAGGTGCTGTTTTGTTACAAGAAGGAAAGCCGGTTGCTTATTTTAGTGAGAAATTAAGTGGTGCTAGCTTGTATTATTCTACTTATGATAAGGAGCTTTATGCTTTAGTGCGCACGTTGCATACTTGGCAGTACTACCTTTGGCATCGCGAGTTTATAATTCATTCTGATCATGAGGCTTTAAAACATATTCGCACCCAAACAAACCTGAACCGTCGTCATGCTAAATGGGTAGAATTCATTGAGTCTTTCCCTTACATTATTAAACACAAGAGCGGGAAGGAAAATGTTATTGCTGATGCTTTGTCTCGTCGCTATACTATGCTGTCACAGTTAGATTTTAAAATCTTTGGCTTGCAAACTGTGAAGGATCAATATGTGGACGATGCTGATTTTAAAGATGCTTTCGCCCATTGTATTCATGGCAAACCATGGGGCAAATTTCACATACAGGGACGGGTTCCTGTTTCGCGCTAACAAGCTGTGTGTTCCAGCTAGCTCGGTTCGTCGCTTGTTGTTGCAGAAGCGCATGGAGGCAGTCTCATGGGGCACTTTGGCATCTACAAGACGCATGAGGTGCTGGCTGCCCACTTCTTTTGGCCCCGGATGCGCGCTGATGTTGAGCGCCTTTGTTGCACGCTGCATTACTTGCCGAAAAGCTAAGTCACGATTGAACAACCATGGTTTGTACATGCCTTTGCCTGTTCCTACTTCCCCTTGGCTTGATATTTCTATGGACTTTGTTTTGGGATTACCTCAAACTAAGAAGGGGAGGGACAGTATTTTTTGTGGTTGTTGATCGTTTCTCCAAAATGGCTCATTTCATACCTTGTCATAAAACTGATGATGCTAGCAATATTGCTGAATTGTTCTTTCATGAGATTATTCGCTTTGCATGGTATTCCAAATACAATAGTCTCTGATCGTGATTCTAAGTTTCTCAGCCATTTTTGGAGATCATTGTGGAATAAAATGGGAACTAAATTGCTGTTTAGCACAACTTGTCACCCTCAAACTGATGGACAAACTGAGGTGGTTAATCGAACTTTGTCAACCATGCTTAGGGCTGTTTTAGATAAACACTTGAAACGTTGGGAAGATTGCTTGCCTCATGTTGAGTTTGCTTATAATCATGCAACGCATTCTTCTACAAAGATGTGTCCCTTTCAGGTTGTTTATGGTTATATTCCTCGGGCACCTATTGATTTGTTTGCACTTGATGCTGAGGACACCCCACACATAGATGCCGCTGCACATGTTGATCAAATGATTAGCTTGCATGAGCAAACTCAACAAAACATTGCTGCTGCTAATGCTAAATATCAGGCTGCGGGCAAGAAAGGGAGAAAACAAGTTACTTTTGAACCGGGTGATCTGGTTTTGGTTGCATTTGAGAAAGGATCGTTTTTTTTCTGCTTTACGCCGTTCTAAATTGATGCCACGTGCTGCTGGTCCTTTTAAAGTGCTAACCAAGATTAATGATAATGCTTATATCCTTGACCTGACTCATGGAGTTTGGTGTTTCCACGAGTTTTAGTGTTGCAGATTTGAAACCGTATGCGGGCGAAGATGAGGAGTTGACGTCGAGGACGACTTCAGTTCAAGAAGGGGAGGATGATGAGGACACCACGAGTACATCTACACCAGCAGCACCACAGGCGCCTCCAGTTGCTCCTCCACCACAGGCTCCTACAGTTGATCATCCAGTTGGACCAATCACTCGGGCCCGTGCGAGAGAATTAAACTTCATCATGCTGTTAAGGAACGAAGGCCCAGCGGAATAAAAAGATGGCCCAACAGGGCAGCCCAGGTGAGGCGCCTAGGGTTGGGAGCCGCAGCCCTTCCCTTTGGTCGCATCCCCCAGCCGCCGTCCCCACTTGCCGTGGGCGCTCCTCCGTGCTGTTTTTGATGCGTTGCGTGCGGCCCACTTATTTGCTAACATCGAAAAATGCATGTTTTGTACACAACGTGTTTCGTTTCTTGGCTATGTTGTTACTCCACAGGGCATTGAGGTGGATAGCAGCAAGATCGATGCCATTCGGGCGTGGCCTACACCGACGACGGTCACCCAAATTCGAAGCTTTCTTGGCCTTGCAGGTTTCTACCGCAGGTTTGTTCGTGATTTTAGCTCCATTGCAGCGCCTCTACATGAGCTTACAAAGGAGGATGTTCCCTTTGCTTGGAGTGATTCTCAAGAGGTTGCGTTCAGCACTTTGAAAGATAAGTTAACCCATGCTCCTCTCTTGCAGTTGCCTGATTTTACTAAAGTGTTTGAACTGGAATGCGATGCTAGCGGTATTGGGCTAGGTGCTGTTTTGTTACAAGAAGGAAAGCCGGTTGCTTATTTTAGTGAGAAATTAAGTGGTGCTAGCTTGTATTATTCTACTTATGATAAGGAGCTTTATGCTTTAGTGCGCACGTTGCATACTTGGCAGCACTACCTTTGGCATCGCGAGTTTATAATTCATTCTGATCATGAGGCTTTAAAACATATTCGTACCCAAACAAACCTGAACCGTCGTCATGTTAAATGGGTAGAATTCATTGAGTCTTTCCCTTACATTATTAAACACAAGAGCGGGAAGGAAAATGTTATTGCTGATGCTTTGTCTCGCCGCTATACTATGCTTGTCACAGTTAGATTTTAAAATCTTTGGCTTGCAAACCGTGAAGGATCAATATGTGGACGATGCTGATTTTAAAGATGCTTTCGCCCATTGTATTCATGGCAAACCATGGGGCAAATTTCACATACAGGGCGGGTTCCTGTTTCGCGCTAACAAGCTGTGTGTTCCAAATAGCTCGGTTCGTCGCTTGTTGTTGCGGGGAAGCGCATGGAGGCAGTCTCATGGGGCACTTTGGCGTCTACAAGACGCATGAGGTGCTGGCTGCCCACTTCTTTTGGCCCCGGATGCGCGCTGATGTTGAGCGCCTTGTTGCACGCTGCATTACTTGCCAGAAAGCTAAGTCACGATTGAACAACCATGGTTTGTACATGCCTTTGCCTGTTCCTACTTCCCCTTGGCTTGATATTTCTATGGACTTTGTTTTGGGATTACCTCGAACTAAGAAGGGGAGGGACAGTATTTTTTTTGTGGTTGTTGATCGTTTCTCCAAAATGGCTCATTTCATACCTTGTCATAAAACTGATGATGCTAGCAATATTGCTGAATTGTTCTTTCGCGAGATTATTCGTTTGCATGGTATTCCAAATACAATAGTCTCTGATCGTGATTCTAAGTTTCTCAGCCATTTTTGGAGATCATTGTGGAATAAAATAGGAACTAAATTGCTGTTTAGCACAACTTGTCACCCTCAAACCGATGGACAAACCGAGGTGGTTAATCGAACTTTGTCAACCATGCTTAGGGCTGTTTTAGATAAACACTTGAAACGTTGGGAAGATTGCTTGCCTCATGTTGAGTTTGCTTATAATCATGCAACGCATTCTTCTACAAAGATGTGTCCCTTTCAGGTTGTTTATGGTTATATTCCTCGGGCACCTATTGATTTGTTTGCACTTGATGCTGAGGACACCCCACACATAGATGCCGCTACACATGTTGATCAAATGATTAGCTTGCATGAGCAAACTCAACAAAACATTGCTGCTGCTAATGCTAAATATCAGGCTGCGGGCAGTAAAGGGAGAAAACAAGTTACTTTTGAACCGGGTGATCTGGTTTGGTTGCATTTGAGAAAGGATCGTTTTTCCTGCTTTTACGTCGTTCTAAATTGATGCCACGTGCTTTGCTGGTCCTTTTAAAGTGCTAACCAAGATTAATGATAATGCTTATATCCTTGACCTGACTGCGGAGTTTGGTGTTTCCACGAGTTTTAGTGTTGCAGATTTGAAACCGTATGCGGGGCGAAGATGAGGAGTTGACGCCGAGGACGACTTCAGTTCAAGAAGGGGAGGATGATGAGGACACCACGAGTACATCTACACCAGCAGCACCACAGCGCCTCCTCCATTTGCTCCTCCACCACAGGCTCCTACAGTTGATCATCCAGTTGGACCAATCACTCGGGCCCGTGCGAGAGAATTAAACTTCATCATGCTGTTAAGGAACGAAGGCCCAGCCGAATAAAAAAGATGGCCCAACAGGGCAGCCCAGTGAGGCGCCTAGGGTTGGAAGCCGCAGCCCTTCCCTTGGTCGCACATCCCCTCTAGCCGTCGTCCCCCACTTGCCGTGGCGCCCCCGACTCCGGGGGCTGCGCCCCTTTATTTAGTCGGACTCCCTTTTTGTTTACAACTTGAGTTTTGTTTTACATCTAGCTTTAGCTACTCTCGAACACGCGCCAATCTGCGCTGTCTCGTGTAATTCAGAACTCCACCTTCGAGTGATATTAGGATTGCTCGCGTCTTTTTTCTTGTTCGTTTTTCGATTGCGTGCAGGAATTGATCTTCGTGATCAGGCTGATCTCGCACCGGCGAGGTTGGTAACCATTGGGAGTTGGTTCAGCGATTGCATTGGCGCTTCGGGTTCGCTCGTCGTAGTCGGATCGTGAGGGTCTACTTCCACCAAATCGAAATTATCTCCACTCACCGAAAGGTCGGGCACTTTCCCTCTATCAGCGGGGCGGTAGGCGCGTCGGCTGCAGCTGTGTCTGCAGTGGCACCTGCGCCATTGGGCTGAGGGGCCGCTTTAGCTTGAGCTGTGCGGTGTCATGCGCGATCGGCGTTGCGGTCTACCCTTGCTTGCGCTTCTTCGGTGGTCTCGATAATGGGTTGTGGTTCGTCAACGCTGACATTGAAGACAGCACCCCTGAACCCTGGAGGGAACTACGGAAACTCCACTGCTCCAAACAGGTCCTTGACTCGTCGAGGGAATTCATCATCATCTGTCATAGAGGCGAAACTTGCACATGCAGTTGCTCCATCCAGCCCGGAGATTGAACTCGAGCCCCCATCTTCTTCAACGGTCAACTGGGAGCCACTAGAGGCCTCCCTGCCGTGGGTGCAGTGGATGACGTGCCTGGCTATTCCGTCGAGCTAGAACTCGACAAGTTGGGCTAGAGGTGGCCGGAGCGGAGCCTGGCTCTGGAATAGACTCCCCATCTGTTGTTGATACGCCATGGAGGCGTTGGCCATCCCGAAGGGGAACGGGTTTTGACCTGCGATGTTTTGGGCGTTACGCCCTGAGTTAGCCCGATCAGGCACCATTTAAGGCTGAGGGTGACCCCGGGGACCAGGTGGTGGCTGGACTGCCGATAGATTTGGATCTGAGCGGCCTTGCGGATTGGCGCGGATCTGAGGGCCGCGCTGAGTCGCAGCCAAATTTGAATCCGGGCGGCGAAGCTGGTCGACGCGGGCCTGAGCGCCGTGCTGAGGTCGAGCCGTAGCCAGATTTGAATTTGGGTGGTGAAACTGGTCGACGCGGGCCTGAGCGCCATGCCGAGGTCGAGCCGCAGCCAGATTTGGATCTGGGCGGTGAAGCCGGCTGGCGCGAACTTGAGGGTTGCGCCTTGCCGCGACTAGATCGGAGCCTAGGCAGCGGAACGGATTGGCACGGACTTGCGGACCGTGTCTTGCCGTGACTGCATCGAGCCCGGACGGCGCAGGGGTCGACGCGACCTCGAGCCCCCCTACCGACGCCGTTGGACGAGAGTGAAGCTGTTGCCGCTAGATCGTCCTCGGACCGATTCTAACTGTTCGATCATCTCCTCGAGGCCCCTCCCGAGCTGATCGATGGATCTATGGAGATCGATGTTATCGATCTGCCATCCTTGGAAACTGGTGGTCGAGACACTAGTCGTGGCACCCTCAAGGTTGATCCCAATGGATGGGGTGGCGGTGCGGCTTGAGGTGCCAGCGCTAGATCCGCCGAAGCTCCTCCCATGCTTCCTGTCACGGTGACAGAAGGAACCGACAGCGAAGGTTGATCCAGCTTCAATCTCCATGGTTGTAGCAAAGGAAACCATCTCGCTTGCTTCGAAATCTGCATGCACACCCCCTACCTGGCGCGCCACTGTCGACGAAATATCAGCGGCAGTCTACCACGGGTATACCGACGGTAGTGATTTCTCGGTGGAGGCATGCTTTAGACTATAAGCAAGACGTAACAGAAAGAATAGCACACATGGTTTACCTAGGTTCGGGCCGCTAGATGCGTAATACCCTACGTCCTGCTCTTCTGTTATTGGAAAAAGATTGCGTTTAAGGGGGGTCCCTGCCCGCCTTATATAGTCCGGGGGGCAGGGTTACAGATCCTGAGATCCCAATATGGTCGGTTACAAACAGATCGTATCTAACTAGGATACAATTGGCTTTCTAACCGACTAGCTGCCTCGCATGACAAGCAACTCTTGATTGTCCGCCTGGGAGTCCAACCAGGCCATGGAAGCCAATCGGTTTTTGGTATTGTGGGCTGGATCGCCCTCGCCCGAAAGCGTGCCCAAAGCCAGGCCGTGAGGGTATAGAGGTCTAAACCCCCACATATATTCTTAAACTGCATTCTAGACAAGTGATCGGTAACAGGATTTTCTACTCTCCTTTTATCTTTTATTTCTAAGTTAAATTCTTGGAGTAGCAAAATCCATCTTATGAATCGTGGCTTAGCATCTTTCTTAGTGAGCAGGTATTTAAGAGCAGCATGATCAGTATAAACAATTACCTTTGCTCCTGTTGGTATTTCTTAGGCACAATTAAAATATGAAGGATTCCGCAAGCGTACAGAAAACCATTGTAGCATTTTACCGGGAGTATTCCAGGTATCATTATTTATATTTTACGTCTAGAAAACAATGGATAAAGACATTGATAGTTCACCATCATATATCTACTAACTTAGTACACCAACTAGACTAGAGTAGGGATAAATAATAAATGATAGGAGTTATGCATAATGACGCAGACATACAGGAGAATTCTATGATAAAAGAGTAGATAGCTAAAGTGAGAGGACAACAGGAGAGCTCAAGGTTCCTAAACACTTCTCTATTACTAGGGTTCTATAGTAACTTATTCATGGTAGATATAGCAATCACACAATAACCCTTTAGAGCAGCAGTACCTTTCCAACCCTCGAATAAGACTAAAAAAAAAGATAGTTGGGGAAGGCTGCCAAAAGCTCTATGAAACACCAACTCCGACGTGGTGGAATACGAAGGCCTAACAGAGCTGTCACCTCTAGGGCTACCACAACTAACTGTAAGAATTAGACGCAATCTCAGATAACCTATAGCCTATACTCCATGTCTACACTATCGATTACTGCTCTAGCCACACGTAATAACTAGAGCACCTAATACAGGCGGAGATCCTATGCTAAAGTATAACAACTATACTAACCAATGAAATGCATAAAAGTAAATAGAGAAGATAAAATATATTAAAGCATAAGTCTTACAAGAATAAATATAAAGACATACCAAAACTCTGAAGACTCCTCCAAAACCTGAGCGAAGCTCCGATCTTTCTAACTCTCAACTAGACCTAATATACTATATTGGAAAGTCTAGCCCTAATTCTCTAGAGACGAGAGGTCATCCATTCAAGGGACGCCTCTACATGTCCATAATACTGTGGTGCCCGGTCCTCAGGGGTCCTGGGTTGCTTATATGAGGGCGTCGGGCCTCCCTCCACCTTTAGCAAGCAATGTGGTACTAATCTCCCCACCATATCTCATAAAAACGCCCATAGGCCTTTATGGGCCAAATTCTGATTTGGGCCCATTTAATCCAGCAGGCCCATGTTCTAGAATCTTCCTTTATTTGCAAAATTCATATCTTTTAATTTCGGACTCTGAATATAGTAAATGATATGTCCGTTTTAATCGTCTCGATAAGCCCGTCTCAATGGTGCAGTCCAACTCCTCATTTGAGATACTTTTATTTGATAGAAAATTACATATTTCTATAAGACAAGTGAAAACACCAAAACTCGTGGAACTCGTTAGAATCAAAACCTACAACTATGCTTTGTAATTTATTTTATATTATTTTATACAATACTTGAGGATTATATTTAGTGTTTAATGACCGTCAACAAGCTCCCCTAAGCTTAACCTTTGCTAGTATCTAAGTACACATTGTTTTAATGTTTTGGACACTTGTCCCTTTTTTCTAACTCCCCCTTTTTTCTTATTTTTCTTTTCTCTTTTTTCAGAATTCCTTTTGCATAGCTCAGACCTCCTTTTGGTTCTATAGATTTTTGAGAGATTGCAACAATAACTTGGAGCATTTATTTGGTGGCTAACCTAACAAGAATATTTTTTTGGTGTTTTCTCCCAGTGTAGAAGTAAAACATTTTTGGATGGGCGGAATGGAATGGCATGTTGTTGCGTCTACTCCAATGTAGAGTAGTGCATATGTAGGTGGAGTGTAAGTGGATCTTGATTCAAGAGTATGACAAATCTCTCATAAGGGTCACAAAGGTTGACAAAACTCAATGCAAGTCAAGCAGCATATATGAGGAAGTTTATCTAGCCTAGATATCATGTTCGGCTTTGGTAGGAATGTAAGCATTGTCATAAAAGAGCTCATCATGTAAGGTTTTGTATTTTTCAAAAGAAATCTCTAGAACTCAAGTGTCACTTAGAACAAGATAAATAGTAGCTCAAACTTTTTCAATCATATCAATCAATCACCTAGACTTAGCTCAAGCATATGCAACCCACAAGTTTCAGGCTCAAAGTAAATCTTCATGTCAAAACAGTCTAAGCCAAAACTTGGGAAAACTGAAGTCTAGCAACTAGGCACTTTAAGAGCTATCTCTTTTATCCTTTTAAGATCATCTCTAGAGCTTGGCTATTTATTGACTCATAACTAGACACTCATATTTATTTGGTTTTACATTTTAAAGACTCATAAAGACTTGACAAACATGGACCTTCATGTGCCCATATATTTTAGGTATTTTTATGACTATAAGAAAGACTTCGATAATCGTATAGGTATACTTACCTGATAACTAGGGGATTCCCTCCCCCACGCTAGCTGTTGTCGTAGTTGAGCGTTGAAGCTGAGTGGTCCTCACAAAGGAGCTCATGTTTGTAAGAGCAAGTGTTGCTAGGAATACTTCAATCTCATTGCCCATGAAGTTACTTCCTTCACACGGGGGGTTAGTTGTGTATCGGAAAGATGTGCTTCGAGCGATGAGGATGAAGATACCTAGGTGAGCTGGCTCTAAGAGTCATCCTGCAAAAAGCTCTCACAAAACACCAAAACTCGCGGAATGGTATTAGGATAAAAGTTAATAATTAGCCATTTTAGAGGATTGGGTGTTGTGGAGGTTTTAAAGTATTTTTATGATAGCAGTATTGCAACAGGATGCTCAGTTGATATTTTTGGATTTTATGGGTTTATATGCAAAAAAGTACACATGCATGATATATATTTTTTATTTTGTAGGCCACCACAGTGAGCACTCCTATAGTTTTTATACCACAAGAGTTTCACGTGGGGCTTTGAATTTTTAAGATGCATGAATACAACCTAATGCACACCTATTTATTTTTGTTGTTTTGTATGCAATATTAATATATAAAAAGTAAACATGATGAAGAGAAAATAAATCATGCAATGCAAGAAAGTAAGTATGGATAACTACCGATGTTACCTCCCGGCGAGGGTTCGATGTTTTGAGTCCTTCTAACTAGACTCCTCCTTGCATTGGTTCATTAACTGAGTACTTCGGTTTGCTTCTAAGGATGAGGATTGAGGTGGCGTCTCCACTAGTGGTGCTTCTAATAGTGGTGCCATCTTCTTCTTTTCTTTTTGTTAGCATCTCGAAGCCAATCTTATGTGCATCACTATTACTGATTGAGAACTTCCACTTATAGGATTTGGGAAATCTCCCCACACTTTGCTTGAAGTGTGTTCTGCTCATAAAGACAAGGTAGAGATCAAGTGCAGGGGGCTGTATTGGTGGGAAAACACCAATAGAACTAGAAATTTATTCATTCTCTAACCTTAGCACAATAAGATTGATGTTTTTTCATATTGTTCATTTACATCTTGGATGAGAATATCAAAAGTATAAATATGGCGTTTAACCTTATGAGATAAAGGAGTAGCGTTACTTAACTTATGGAAGGATTATTCATCTTTATAAGTTATCAAGATTAACATGATGACTATCATCTTCCAAAAATAAGATATATCATATTTGAGCTCATTTGGTTAAGATTGAGATCAAGAAAATGGTGCTATGATATATACTCTGAGATCAAGAGAAAATGATGACCACTTACCTTTAAGATGTTACCTTTATTACTAGAGCATGATGACACCATGTGGTATAAGGTAGATGAATTCAATGGTCTTTTCCTTCTTTGCATCTTGAGTTATTCATTAACATCTTGTCTCATATGTTATACTCCTTTCTCACTCTTCTAGACTTCTGCTTCTCTCATTATTTCTTCTCTGCAAGGGATTAGTAGACAACACATATCCGAAGGAATATACTATTTATTTAAAGTATGGATAGTGTTTGTCAAGGAGTTAAAGATTAATCGTAGGCCGTGTTTTAAATAATTCACCATTATTTCAAGTTTTCAAACAAGGTTAAGGCAAAGATATAATTTTCAAGAATACCTCTAACTTTGATTTGATTCTATGAAGTCTCCTAATATGATTTAAACATTTTTTATGTAGGAGAGGATAGTCTGTATATACAACCAAATTCTTATACAAATATGCTTTGATGTTATAATATTTAAGTAATATTCTGAAGCATACTTATAATAGAGTAAGAAAGTTCAAAAGACTAAAGATATTTATTCAAATAGAACCAAAAATATGTAGGTGAACCAAAAGAGTATTTTATTTGTTTTAAGTTTTAGCAAATTAAAAATGACATAAGAAATTAGCAATATGGTATAAGATGTTGAATGTAGCTTAAAGTTGCATGAGACTTGGATAAACGTATTACTTATGTCTTGCCGGATGATTGGTCCACTACCATGGTGAAGTGTAGAAGGCGTTGAAGTGTTCTTACATCGATTTCTTTCCATCTTAGTCCTTTCTATACACTTATTCTCCTTCGTTTCAAACCATGAATAGATATTTATTCTTTCTTTCAGTTCTTCTATGGAGAATGAGCTGTGTCTTTCTTTTATGCAAAGTTATTAGAATTCATCATATGTCTTGATTCATCTCTGGTGTGAGTTCATCTCTGACTTACCCGAATTGAAGTTAAGAGTTTCTTGCAGGGGTTAGTCCAAAAAAATATCCAGTGTCTACTAAAGCATACTTTTAATTCAAAAATCAACCTAGACACCATGTCTAATTTGATTTAGGAAGGCATTTTAACCTCAGCACCACACTTAATTTAAAAACCTTTGGAATTAAGATCACCACTCCTAAACTAAGCACCATGCTTCATTTAAAAGATGTATGAAGATACTCCAAACCTAAGCACACTATAGCAAACAAGGTAGCATAAGAGCATATAGAGATTTACTCAAATAGAGACAAAAAAATATGATCATGTATGGTGAGAATATTTTTTTATTTTTAAGTATATATGCAAGTGACATACATGTGTGCAAGAAACAAAATATTCTATGGATTTGATATGTGTCGGTGCTAAAACTAGTGGTCCTAGTACCAACGAGTGAATTTACGTGCGTGCTCCCAACCCTGGATGGTGTGCAAGAAGGACTCAAGAAGGATTTGTATTATCCTGCACCAAAGTGCCTGTAGGTAGGGTGTATAAGCAGGCGGAGAGAGGGAACTGTCCCAAGTCTCGTTGTGAGATGAGTGTGTATGTGTGTGTGTTTGTTTGCCAAGGAAATTGCTTGACTTGCTTCGTTGGATTCACCTGTCCCCTGAAGGACCCCCGTCCCCCCCTTTTATAGCCGGAAGGGGAGGGACGGGCTTTACAGTACAGTGTTTGAATAGGAAAGACGGTGGTGGGCGCCGCCTCATCCTGCCGAGGCCTTGGGGCTCCCTCTCTCCTTGTGCCGAGGCCCCGGGTGAGGGCGGCGGTTTTGTCTTGCACGGCGCCGCACT
Organism: Chrysopogon serrulatus; assembly: GCA_015844335.1. Taxonomy (NCBI): domain Eukaryota; kingdom Viridiplantae; phylum Streptophyta; class Magnoliopsida; order Poales; family Poaceae; genus Chrysopogon; species Chrysopogon serrulatus. Next base: position 705,110 of record JADLZL010002315.1, on the reverse strand, counting down.
GTCGATGGCGGACGCCGTCCCGTGGAGTCGGCTCCTCGTTCTTGGCGAAGGAGGGGCGTGCGCCTCTGCGGGGGGTCGGCGTGGGCGTCATGATGAGCGTGCCCAGGTACTGTGGCCTGCTGTAGCTTTGACTCACTCCCGGTCCGGGTTCCTGAGGGCCGCGGCATCGTTGTCGTATACGGCGTGGCCGACGTAGAGATACAGCGTACGGGGCCATCTTCGTCTGCCCCGGCTCTGGAAGCCTGGGTGTACAGTGGCCGGGGCACCGGAAGACCCGGCCGCCGTGCAGGGGTGGCGCCGTGCTCCTGCCCGGTGAAAGGTCCTAAATGGCTAGAGGGGGGTGAATAGCCTAATTTAAAAACTACAAAAGCACTAGAGCAAATTTGTTAGTAAGACAAAAGGCGAAATGCGGTTTGCTCTAGCTCTAATTGTTAGGCAAGCCACCTAATATCAATTCTAGTAAATTATGATCTCTATGTCACACAATGGCTATGTCACTACTTTTACCACTAGTGAGCAAGAAGCTTAGCTAAAAATAGACTACAAGAGCTACTTCTACTCAACTAGCTGCAACTACTAATACACATGTAAGAATGAATAAATACAAGGTAGAGAGATGATTTTTATACCGCCGGTTGTAGAGATGATAAGCCAATCACCAAAAGAGAAATCACAATATATATATCAATGAAATCCAATCAATTACCGGGAGACAAGATGACACAATAATTTTTTTCTCCCGAGGTTCACTTGCTTGCCGGCAAGCTACTCCCCGTTGTGTCGACCAACACTTGGTGGTTCGGCGGCTAAGAGGTGTTGCACAAACCTCGCCCACCACGGGCACCGCAAGAACCTACCCACAAGTGAGGTAGCTCAATGACACGCGCAATCCACTAAAGTTGCCTTTTGTAATCTCCACGGGGAAGGCACGAGAACCCCTTACAAATCCTTGATTGGGGGCGGACACAATCACCAAATCCCCTCACCAATCAACCAAGCACCAACCGTCTAGGTGACGGCAATCACCAAGAGTAATAAGAAATCCACAATCACAACAATTACCTAGTGCCACCAAGAATGCAAGCTCAAAAGCACACACTAGGGTTTCCCTCAATCCTCTCTTAAAGTAGCCACGAGCTAGGAGAAGGAGAGGAGAGGGAGAGGATGCTCTTGAAGCTCTCAAATCTCACACTAGAGCTCGATCTCTCACTTAGAATGAAGCACCAATGCTAGGGAGTGAGAGAGTTGGGAGAGAGGAGAGAGCTTGTTCTTCTTCTTGTTCTTTCTCCTTTTTGATTTTGAGTAGTGTGCCCCACTGTTGGAAGAGGGGAGAGATGAAATACTCAGGTTCAGAACGCTCACCGGAAGTTCCGGTGGTCACCACCGGAAGTTCTGGACCACTCAGATCTAGCCGTTACGCAGAGAGACTAGCCGTTTACGGGTTGACCGGAACTTCCGGTCAACACCCGGAACAAAACGAAGCCACGGCGCACTTTGAAAAACGGCCCTACCGGAACTTCCGGTTGAAGACCGGAACCAAATACTCGCACGACAACGCGCGCGCTAAGAGAGTCACCGGAAGTTCTGGTTTCGGACCGGAACTTCTGACAGAACTTCGGGGCATCTTCCCAAGGCCATAACTCCTTCATCCGGTCTCCAAATAAGGCGCTCCATATATGATTTTTGACCATCTTGACGAGAGAAACGCAATGGTGAAGTCCATTCTATCTTTTGAGACCTTTTACCGAAAGGATATTTTTGAGTGCCAATAAACTCACCACGTCACTAAGCGCAATGCATATGCAAAAGAGATTCACACTTAGTGGCACTAGATAACCATTGCAATTAAAGATTTCCCCTCTTTATAGTACGGTTATCTATCCTAAATCCGATCACGCACTCTATTGCGTTTTGACCGGCAAAACAAAATAGCTCCTATTAAATATACCTTTGCCTTGAGCCCATTTTATTTTTCTCTTCTTTTCTAAATGTGGAGCACTTGATCATCGCCATCCATCATCTAGCTCCATCACTTGGTGTGTACCAATCTATCTTGTAAATCACTCATGACAAGAATTAGTACACATAGGTTTCATCAATTATCAAAACCAAACTAGAGCTTTCACCCGGGATGCGGCATGCTCCGTATTTGGACTCCTCGTGATGGGACCTGTTACAGGGGTTAGTCATCATGTCGCCCTACAGTGGTAGGCATGGCCGCTACTATAGGGATTGCGTAATCATGAGTGCGGGCGCAGAGGTGCAGAGTGGTGACGGGACGGCTCCCATCCCCTGCCAGGGGCTAGCGTCAGCCTGACAGTCACTGTGGGAAGGCGGGCGGTAGATATACGTTAAGTCAGTGGTCAGTCCTTGACCAGGTGATGCGGCGCGTGTCGTCCGAGGCCTTAGCGCGGGGGCTCGGTCGGGACGGAAGGCGGGAACTCGTCCGAGGCCGCTGCAGGGAGGCCTCGGGCGAGGCGGAGTGTTAGTGCCCGTCCGAGGCCTCGGCGGGGGAGGGCTCGGTCGGGACGGAAGGCGGACGCCCCGAGGCCTCTGCTGAGAGGCTCGGGCAAGTCGGAAAGCGGACGCCGCCCGAGGCCTCTGCTGAGAGGCTCGGGCGAGTCGGAAAGCGGACGCCGCCCGAGGCCTCTGCTGAGAGGCTCGGGCGAGACGGAAAACAGGAACTCGTCCGAGGCCTTGGTAAAGGAGGTTTGGACGGGCGGAAAGTTAGCGTTTGCTTGAAGTCCCCGCAATGTGGGGGGTGTTAGTGTGTAGTGCGCTGGGCCTTGGCAGGCCGTGTTTTGTTACTGTGTGGCCTAGTTTCGCGTTTCTTGGGCCTAATTGTTAGGAGGGCCCTTGTTTTGGTTCCCGACAATATGAGATGGAGTAAATGCATGAATTATTCAAAGTAAACATGCAGTGGAATGCAACAGGATAACTGCTCATCAAATTAAAGTCTATGAGCAAGACTTTCTCACCTTTCTTGATCATACTTACCATGACTCATAATGGAATTTGTGAGTTGTGCAACATCTTTTATTTGTCATATGTGATGAACTTTGAATTCATGTGATGCCGACTTTTTCTCCAATCTACACATAGTTAGAATAATATATATGTTTATACATACCTGTGAGATGGCAGGGCTTCATTGTTGATGGATCATGAATGTTCAGGCACCCCCCTGAGTTCTTTAATATCTCCCTTGTCTTATTCTTGTGGAATTTTACCATAAAGTTGAAATGGTTGATAGCCCGCTTATTTCACAACTCAACAAAACAAGGGTAATCCTACTAAAGCTAGTGGCAGGCTAGATTAGCAGATATCAAGATCATTATCAAAATCTTTACGCCAATTGTTTCCCCGGCAACGGCGCCAAAAATGCTTGTTGGTATTTCTTAGGCACAATTAAAATATGAAGGATTTGTTGGTGGTGATTACCGACTTACTTTAACCGCCAACTATTATCCAAAAAAGGAGAATTATCATAGAAATATTCACATATACCTTTACTATTGACGTATTTCCACTTGTATTGGAGAATTATTATTTTACAGGGAACATACAAGAAAAGGAGGAAAAGGTCACAAGAATGCGCCTTCCGGCAAGGCGTATTCCAACAAAATAACCAAAGCCCAAAGTCCAAGATATCAATCTGGGCCAACAACCCACGGAGAGAGAGATCCGGGGAGCAGCAAGAGGGCCATGGGCCGAAGCTGGGGCCGAGGGGCCCACCCCCCCGCGGCCGCCGCACTAGGGTGCGGGCGCACCCCCCGGGAGGCCGGCCTGGCCCATCTTCTTCTGGCGGTTCCCTTGGTCGGTGGTAGAGGCGGTTTGGCCAGGCATTTACTCACCTCAGCCCTGGAACCGACCTCAAGCTAGTATAAAAGTAGGGGTGGAGCTCCTCATTTGAGACACAACACACTACACCTCTCACTTGTACTCTCAAGTGTACCTCTCCACTTTTCTCTTGATCCTTAGTAGTAGTAGAGGAGCAAGGCTCATCTTGTAAGAAGAGAAGACATCTTGGCTACTTTTGGTATGAATATTATTCTTTCCATTATGCTCTTCTTCTCTTTATATCAATATAGCTATGTTCTAGAATTAGAGTATGGTTCTAGTGCTATGATCTTGTTAGATGAACTAGGTACTAGTTTGTGTAGATGAACTAGGTACTAGTTTGTGTGATTAGATCATAGATCATAGGACCTCTAGTTCACATGCCTTGTTCATGATATGTTTGCTAGTTCATAGTGCTCATATCATGTTCTTAGCATATAGAGCCCTGTTCTTGACTGTTCATACACTTAGATGATTAAGAATAGAGTTGTGTGCGGGTTGGTGGTTCATCGCACAACATCCAAGTTCTTTACTTGTTCATCTGTAGGGTGAGAGACCCGGGGGCTTGGGTAGCTATTTTATATGCAAGCATGGTGCTCGGGTATAGGGTAGCCGGTGATTGCACTTCATAGTCCACGGATGAGGGGGTAGGTGGCAGGTGATGACAGCCCTGTCCGTCCCTTCGTAATCCCCCACGTTTGTCTATGGTGTAGGAGTCTAAATTACCACCCATCTCGCTGGCAGACCAGCGGCCAGTGGTCTTTCGATCCATCGCAAACACAGCTCTATCTCTGATTCATGTATTTGTATGACTATCCACTATCTTGGCATTAGCTGTATTAGGACCATTGCTCCTGTAGGATATTCTTTCATTCTTTATTCTTTTATTCTTTATGCTTCATTCATCTTTCCCCACTTGAGAGACGTCTACCCGTATGTGTGTGTCCACTATCATGAAAACCGTATTGTTTACCCCTGTTATGAACATTGGTCTACCTTTCATACAACGTATAGTATTCTTGATTATGGTTTCATACTAAAATCTACACTAGCCTTCCTTTGGGAAAATATAAATATGACACCTAGGATTTCTCCGGGTAGCAATGCTATAACGGTAATTTCGTGCGCTTGCAGAGTAACATCCAAAACTGCAAAGGTTTACCGGATCACCGTTATCTCTTACTGTAGTTAGGAATATAGTTTTAGCCCTAGTGTCAAGGAATGCTGAAAGTGCGCCGTATAGCATCTCCGAGGCACTAGCAGCTAATGCTATAGTCCTAGCGTTATTGGGGATATAACTCTCTTGATAGAGGTAAGAATAGTTTTGGTATGCCACGGTGCCCGTGCCATGCTATTCTGAAACTATCATCCGAGTTATATCACTAGTAGCGGTAAAGGGAATAACTGGTGAGGTGTGCCTCAGTACCATGGCTGATCTAGTGATATGGTAACTGAGGTACACCACCCTAAGTATTTCTTACTTATTACCGGGGATAGACTTACCTCTATTCTCAGTAGTAATGTTAAGGAATGTCAACTGGCGTCGTCACCAGGGGTCCAAACTTGGTGATGCGCTAAGAAACGCCAACAGGATTCCGCAAGTGCACAGAAAACCATTGTAGCATTTTACCGGGAGTATTCCAGGTATCGTTATTTATATTTTACCTCTGGAAAATAATGGATAAAGACATTGATAGTTCACCATCATATATCTACTAACTTAGTACACCAACTAGACTAGAGCGTCCTTTGTCCAAAACCGCCAGTACAAATATTTTCAGGCCGTCAAGAGAAATCATCCGTGTTCTAGTACTTGAAGCCACGTGATATTTGTTGGCAGGATCATCTTTCTAACTAAATATTTTTATCACGACGCAACTTTCTTGATCAGCAACTTCTGCGACAACTGCCAGCAGCACGCCCAGGTGCAGAAAGCCAAGCAACGATATTGGCGCGTTCGCGACTCCGTGTCTCCAAGCAAGGCACCCAAGGCCGGAAAAAGAGAAGCTTCCCATGATCTGATCTACAGTGGCATGCAAAGTCAATTACCAACTACTCGTAATACTCCAGCTTGCATGCGCACCCGTCCAACTACATCAAACAAGCCATCGGAGCCGCATTCATCTCTACAGACATCGCGACACGCCAACTATTCTGCTCGGCGTCAAACAAGCTAAGTATTAATATTTCAATTGATATTTCATCGTTCCTTCTACATATATATTCGCTATACATGTGTCTTCATGACTTTTGTCGACCACTACCAGAGTGCGCTCAAAACTTTTTCACTATGTCTGCCATCCCAAGATGTACATGTTTTCCTTATAAGCCGAACAGTTATGTCCTCCCATTCGACTCTATCAGAAAAGGAACTGCTCCCGGTTCCTCCGACCACGTGTTACAGCCCCACGCTATACAACACAGGAGATATCGACAGTCGCTCCCTGACGGTACTAGGCCCCTAGTGTCCCGGCATCGCGCTGTTCACTCGAGGTTCCCTGGTCATCTAGGAGCTGATATGTCTCTAGGATGAACTACACTACCTGCGCTGTTTAAAAACGACTTACTGGCTAAAAAACAATGTTTTTTACCATCTTTTCACCTAACAAATTATACTAAGCATAATACATCAGCCTACTGATTTTCTCTTTGGGGCTCTATATTTTATTTGTACATGATGTACTACCGCTCTTCATATTTATTTTTCATGTGCGTGGATTCGGTTGCCGAGCTCATCTTTTACGCTCGGAGACTGGATCAGTTGAGGGGGTCATCATCCAAGACTTCATCACCGACTAGTTGGTTGGGCTGCTCAGAGCTCGCCGACCAGTCGATCCAACTGCTCGACACTCGTCTTCTTCGAGCAAGCGTCGCTAGCTGAGCTGGGGACTGCTTGGTGCTCGTCTCTGCGTGGGGCACCAACGTCCGCTGCTCTTCAATTCTGCGATGGTGAGCTTTCCATTCCCCTCGGTGACGGGTGCTCCCCCTGGTGGTGAGTGTTCCCCGCGGTGGCGTGAGTTGAAGGATAGTATCCATGGCCGATGTGATTCGGAGCGTTGAGGTGTACGAATTGGCTTTTCCCTCGATCGGTGAGAGCTCGAGGCCCCGAAGCAGGGGCAGGAAGATGGGATTCCCGATTGATACGCAGCAGAAGCGGTTTGATCGGATAGTCAAGGAGAATTCGTTCCCATTTGAAGAGATTCAACAGAGTTCGGTGAAAATCATGTCTATTCCGATCAGCTTTGAGTGGTCTGTCAATGGCGGAGAACCAAAGTTGTCGAAGTCTGAGGCGGGAGCTGGAAGACGAGAGCAGAGCTCAAATGGAGGTGAGGGGCCTATGTTGATGGTGGATAACGTCAACATTTACTAGAACTTTAGACACGAAAGGAAACATGAAAACACACTAGTCTAGGGTTTTAACTGATAATTTTCACGAGTTTTGCTTATTCTATATTTTCCAGGGATTATTCCAGAAAAGCTGAAAAGAGGGATTCAAGTGCAATTAAACCACGAAACTTATCCGCCACGGGAAACATCACGGGAAGACTCAGGAAGACTCCGGAAGACACCTGAAGGAGCAGGGGGGCCAGAGGCCGCCAGGTGGGGCCGACTAGCCCCACCATGGCACCGGGCGGCGCCCCCCCTCTAGGGTTTGCTCCCCCCTTCTGGAATGCTCCTCCACCGCCTCTCCTGATGCATCTCAGCCCTTGGTTACGTCGGTTTGATCCTGCGGCGCACGCGCATCCCACCGGACTATAAATACATGGGTAGACCCCCCTGGAGAGAGCCAATTCATTATTCATCAAGGCCTCAAGCCATCAAGCATCAAGAAGCCTTCTAGTTCATCAAGAGCCTTCTAGTTCATAGTTCTAGTTAATTAGATTAGAAGTAGAGGAGATCTAGTTCTTCATCGGGATCTGAAGCCCCCGGCGTCTGTCTGGAGCGCAGGAGTTGGGTATAGTTCTAGTTCTTTCTTATTGTATTCATTATTCAGATTAGGGAGACATTACTCTTAATCGTTCATATGTTCTTAATTACAATAGTCATTGTCTACTTTGATTATATGTCTAGTTTAGTTGGTTCGATCTTACTGAATTCATGTAATTGCTCGTATAGCGTTTATCCAAGTGTACAATGGGTAGATGATAGACAATATGTAGACATGGTGTCTAGATATCTTGTTTGTCTGCGAGTGCACCCTGACATGCCGGGACGTGTGGTAGTCCGCGTAGGTGACAGCTACGTTGGTTCCTCTGTAGTCCACCCTCCGTATGTAGGACAGCAGGGCACGGTCGCGAAGTGGGATAATGTCTCTGCGCACATCCTTCCTAGTTGATGCCCCCTTACATGTAATAATGATCTAGGGTTGACTTAACGATGATTTCTAGATGTAGTTGCACTAATTAGAGTTATTCATTGACGTAGTTATAGAATACCCGTAGGCATTTATCTCCTTAGTTTATCCAATGGCTAACTATGATTATGACTAGAAAATGCTCTGATGATTATCTATAATTATGATACTTGATTATGCTATCACCCATTTATCTATATTTATCTTGTGACCTCTGCCTGTTATGAGTAGAGTAAATGACATTGGTAATATCACTTATTCATTGTATATAGTTCCTTATCAATATAATAGATTAGAGTTTATAACAAGCTTTCCCAGTGGTATAAATATAAATCGACAACCTGGATGAACTCCTTAGGTAAAATGCTACAACGGTATAATTATCTGTCCGCTTGCAGAACCCATTTACTTTATATTCATATATTCATATCTTTTATATCTGCCTAGTCATATTAATACATGTAAATCTATAATGAATTCCTAGCAATACAATTGAGGATGACAACTTAATTCATGTCTAGGAATGTTAGTAATAAAAGAATGGCTAGTTGCTAATAACAAGTTAATTTAATACCGAGCACTTTTGGCGTTGTTGCTAGGGGGTAGGTCTTATCTCTACTTTTTAGTGATGACGTTAAAAATGCAACAAGCATTTTTGGCGCCGTTGCCGAGGAAAGCACAATAAACTTAGGAAATATTGATAACATATATACAAAATGGATAAAGTCATATTACCAATCGATCTCTAACTCAAACAGGTACACCCTTCATTGTTATCATTTGTTTATCTTATGCAAGGTGATGAATGAATGGTTTTTCTCTTCCAAAGAACTTCACTGACGATCCAGAGAAACTCCTTAGAAAGAAGAAGTTTGTAGAAGCAAGGGACAAATTCGAGTCACCATCAAGAACACCCATTGTTGCTCAAGCTAACTGTTTGGAGGAGCCAGCTCCAACACTAGAAGAAGAGTTTGAAGAACAAGTAGAAGAACAAACAGAAGAGCAATTAGGAGAAAACCTAGCTCCTGTGTTTGAAGACATGGCTGAGAAGACACTGCGTGAGTTCTCTGCCCCAACAACAGCAAACATCCAGACTGGACCAACAGTCAACACTGGGGAGAATGGGTTCGAGCTCAAGCCTGCCCTGATCACCATGGTTCAAGCCAGCCAATTCTGTGGAAAAGCTCATGAAGATGCAAGTGCACACCTACAACACTTTCTTGAAATCTGCAGCACCTTCACAATCAAAGGAGTACCAAGAGATGCTATTTTACTCCGTCTTTTCCCGTTCTCATTATTGGGGAAAGCTAAGCAATGGTCGTACATCAACAAAGACAAGAACACTACATGGGACCTGTGCTCAACCGCTTTTCTGGTAAAATTCTTTCCTACCGCCAAGACGAACGCTCTGCGTGGGAAAATTGCAAGTTTCCAACAACAACATGATGAATCATTCACTGAAGCATGGGAACGATTCCGGAACTACATAGAAGAGTGTCCTCATCATGGGATAGAGGAGTGGCTGTTAATGCAGACTTTCTATCACGGGCTTGTCTCTAGCACCCGTGAGTCTATTGATGCTGCAGCTGGGGGAGCTTTCCTATTACTTAAGCTCTCAGATGCTAAAGCACTTGTTGAGAAGATGGCCTCAAATTCAAGCTGTAATGAAGAACATACTCAGCCCCGCAAGAAAGGAGGAAGAATCCATCATCTCAAGGAAACTGACATGGTCACTGCCAAGCTAGACCTCATTATGAAGAAGCTCGATATAGAGAAGAAGGAAGTCATGCACATCAATGATTCCCATATGACATGTGAAGAATGTGGAGACTATGGGCATTCAGCTATCAGCTGCCCTACACTGCAAGAGGATGTGAACTTCATCAACAACGACACATACTATCGTCCTCAACAAAACCAAGGGTAGAATCAGCAACCTCGACAAGGTAATTACCAAGGTAACAACCAAGGTAACAATTTTAATAATTACAACCTTCCGCCTTTAAGAGAGTTAGTTACTAGTCAATCTAAATTGTTGGATCAAATGACTAGAAAGATAGCTTCAAATGATAAAACATTAGAAAATATAAATACTAGATTAGACACCTTTGCTTCTGCTATAAAGAATCAGCACAGCTTTAATAAAATGTTAGAATCACAATTAGCTCAGTTAGCTGCTGCTGTTCCTTCATTTGAGAAAGGTAAGATTCTAGGCCAACCAGAAGATTTAGAAACCACTAATCTTGTTGATATTCACAATGCAACCCAGTATCATATTGAGCCTGCAGATGTACAATGGATTGACCATTCTCTACCTGAGACGATGGGAGACCCTGGAAGACCTGTCATTCCTATCGCTATAGGGTGTCACAGCTTTCCAGAGGCTATCTGTGATTTCGGCGCTAGTGTCAACATCATGCCCAAGGTAATCTATGAGAAGATATTAAATGATCCCCTGTTGTACATAAACATGCGTTTGCAGCTTGCAGATCAGTCCATTTGCTACCCTGAGGGAGTACTAGAAGAAGTTGTGATCAGAGTGGGACAATCATACGTCCCCGTTGACTTTGTGGTCATAGAGACAGGAGTAGATGAGAAGGCACCCATAATTTTAGGTAGACCATTCTTGTGCACAACAAAAGCCATCATCTATGCGGAACACGCCAAGATCGTCCTATCCATTAAGGACAAGAAAGAAAGATTCACATTCAAGAACCGCGTCCTGAAAGCTCCTATAGTCCCGAAGCAATTCCATCAACAAGAAGAGCAACAACAGAAAACAATGCCAAAGAAAAGGAACAATAGAAGCAATAGAAGATGGAGGAAGATCAAGCATGCACCTGAGGAGACTACTCAACTAATCACTGCTCTCAACACAGAAAATGATCATATGCTACCCAAGCCATTTCCAACTAAGAGAGGTGATCCAGGTATCCCCATCATTGAATGCACAATCAAAGACACCACCTTCGCCAACACCATCTGCGACACCGGATTAGGCTGTAACGTAATGTCAAAACAGGTATATGAAGATCTATTTGATAATTTACCTTTATACCCAACATTTATTCAGTTGCAGATGGCGGATCAATCACTAAGGTTCCCCGAAGGAGTGGTCAAGGATGTCATGGTAAGAATTCAAGGACAATATATACCTGCAGATTTTCTAGTTCTTGATATGCAGGGAGACAATGAATCCCCGATCCTTCTGGGAAGACCATTTCTCTACACCGCCAACGCGAACATCTACATCGGTTCCGGACAGATCCACTTCAACTTGCCCACTGGGAAGGTACGCTGTCAATTTAGAACACTTATTAACCATGAACATATCAGGAAGCAACGCAACAGGAGAAGACGCCAAGGCCACCGTCAGGCTGCCCAGCCTCACTGTGGATGGGAAGAATTTCCTGGCAAGATTGTGAAGTATGAAGATCGCTTCCCGGAGCAAGAAGAGAACATGCAAGCACCGCGCTGGAGTGAGTGGGAAGCGAAAGCTGAAAGGATGGACCAGATCGCCAAGGAAGAAAAAGAAGAAATCCTAGCACATCTAGAAGCGTGGGAGAAGAAAAACAAAGTTGAAGAGCTGGAGCTAGAAAAGAGAGAAGCAGAAGAAACAGAAATGAGATGGAAGGAGAAAGAAGAAGCACGTGCTGCACCACACGGGGAGTTGACTGAGGTGACCTCAGACGATGAACCCACCAAGTAAGTATTATTCTCCTTTGTCTAAGTCCTGTCGGTAGACTTTAAATTCCATACCCGGGGAGGCTCGGGGAGGCGCCCGGACGAGGAGGAGGCGGAGGCGATTGGCCGTATTAAGGAGGCAGCGGCAGCGCCGCGACGGCTCGGGGAGGAGGGGTGGCGGAGAAGGAGGGAGCGGCGGTGAAGGCGATCCTCGGCTCGGGACGAGGGTGGCGGCGGCGGCGCCCTCCCGAGGATCTACGTGGGCCAATGAGGAGAAGAAGGAGGCAGCGGCGGCGGCGCTCTCTTCAAGTGCTTTCTCTCGCTGTATCGCTTCACGAAAGCGCCGGCGTGACTCCATCACAATTGCCTCCAACCTACGCAATCGCTCTGCCTCCTCTTCCTTCTTTCTTTGGCGGCTTCTATAAGTGGGTCTATCTTTAGGGAAGCCATGCTCCCACGATATCTCCCCATAGCCTCTTGTTCGCCCACCGTGTTTTACCTTTTCACTTGCATTACCACATTTTTCACCTTTTACCTTCTCACTTATATTACCACAAGGGCTGCATTTTTTAACTCTTTACCTCCTCACTATTATCACAAGAGCTGCATTCTTTTTTACTTTTTTTACCTCCTCACTATTATCACAAGAGCTGCACATAAGGTTAGAATGGTAGTTATCTACTTAATTTCACTTTATTATATTCAGTAGTATATTTATGTTTGCACATTAAAATATAAAAACAATAAAAAAAATATATTTACTGCATTATCTATTGCATCATAAATACATAAGCCCCATGTAAATAAACTTATGGTACTCCCGTAGAAATATTTACCGTGGTGGCGTAAAAATAAAAATAATAAAAAAGCATTCATATTTAAATTTCTACATCATAAACAGAAAAATCTAAAAAGAAGGAAAATATGAAATCCTGCTTAAATCGACAATATGAGAATCTGCTCATAAAGATAATCAATTACTCTTTGGCTGACCGCTAACCCATCATTAAATTCAAGCCTCGAGTTTTGGTTTCCTTTTTTTGTGTGGAGCATTCATATAGGAACAAATATTATGACAAGGAGAGAGTCTATCAAGAACAACCACTGGGTCTGCTATTGGCTAGCTCGCTTTGAAGGACATCTACATCAAGTATTGCAAACATCCAGCTTGGGAGAGGAGCATCCCCTAGTTATCAGTGACTACACCTAGGCGATTATTGAATTTACTTTATATAGTCATAAAATACAAAAAATATGTGGGCACATGAAGGTCCGCAAAGTCACGAGTCTTTTGTTAAGTTATTAATTTAAAATGATAAAAAGATATATAATTATTCAAAACCAAATAAATATTTAGCTATAAATATTTAGAGTATATTTCAAATATTCTAGGCTAGAGCTAATTAAAAACTTGATGAACATTAAAAGTTGTCTTGGAGATGATGAATAGTTGCTCTGTTGTCATGCCTGTCAAGTACCTAGTTGCCAAACTTAAATTTTCCTGAGTTTTAAACATTATTGTTTTAATTGGAGAATTTACTCTGAACCTGAAATTGTGGAGGCATAAGCTCGCGCTGAGTCTAGGTAGTTGATCGATATGATTAATGAAGGTTGAGCTGCTATTTATCTTATTCCTAGCATTACTAAGTTCTGTAGGTTTATTTTGAAAATTTAAATCTACATGATGAGCTCTTGTATGACATAATATGAATTCCAACCAAAGCCAGAAATAATATCTTTAGAAAATAGGAAACCTCTTTTCACATGTAAGCTACCTGATTTGTATTGAGTTCAGTCAACCTGTGTTGTATGCCTATTGAGAGTCTTGTCATGCTTTTAAAACCAAGATCACTCACACACTCCAGTCCACATATGCATTATTCCTACCCTGGGAGTAAGCGCAATCATTCACATATTTTCCATCCATGTTCATCATAAAGATGTTTCTCTCCTACACTGGGAGAAAACACCAAAAATATACACCCTATAGGAAAACCCCTGTCTTCAATGCTCTAAGTCCTTACTGTATCTCTCTAATTGTTCATTATATTCAAGGGATGCATGTGGCTATGCAAAAGATTAAAAAAGAGAGAGAGAAAAAAAAAGAGAGAGAAGGTGGTAAAATGGACAAATGTCCCAAAGAATCAAAGCAATGGGTACTAGATGTCTGCCTCCCGGATTTAAAACAATAAAGATAGCCCATGTTTTCCTAAGAAAAAAGCTTTCAAGAGAGTTATTTCGAAAGAGCAAAAAGTGGAATCAGAATTAGCCACAAATACCATATATAAACCTATCCACAATATTCCATACACATGCACATCTTGGTTTGATTGTATGCCTCGATTCTCTGTGGATCCATTAGTTGACTTTACAATATATGCATTGCAAGTATGCCTACCCTTGTTATTGCTAATCCTATGAGCTCTACTATATATACCTTTAGCTGTAGGATGCATAACATCATTAATGCCTCAAGAGAGCACCATAAATACCACATACATTGAGGGACTTGAGGGTGTCATACAATTAAGCTCTGAGTTTTATTTTGAAAACCCATGAAAAACTTTGGAATATGCGAAGAGTTTGAGACGTAGCGTTTACTTGATTGTTCTATCTTTCGATTGCTCAAGATTTATGCAAAAGCTGTGAAGCCCTATAATTAAAGGTAAAAATGGGTAAGTTTGAAGGTTAGAATATATACTGTTTGATCCAGAGGAAAATTTTTGTTTGAAAGCATGTGTACTTGGAAAGTATAACAACATTGTAGCAACTCCTGATCCAAATACAATAAAAAATTAGGCTTAGTTTGTTTGCCAAGGGACTGGCAAAAGGTAAGCTTGGGGGAGTTGTTGACGGTGGATAACGTCAACATTTACTAGAACTTTAGACATGAAAGGAAACATGAAAACACACTAGTCTAGGGTTTTAACTGATAATTTTCACGAGTTTTGCTTATTCTATATTTTCCAGGGATTATTCCAGAAAAGCTGAAAAGAGGGATTCAAGTGCAATTAAACCACGAAACTTATCCGCCACGGAAACATCACGGAAGACTCGGGAAGACTCCTGAAGACACCTGAAGGAGCAGGGGGGCCGAGGCCGCCCAGTGGGGCCCGACCGGCCCCACCATGGCACCGGGCGGCGCCCCCCTCTACGCTTTGCTCCCCCTTCCGGAATGCTCCTCCACCGCCTCTCCCGATGCATCTCAGGTCCTTGGTTACGCCGGTTTGATCCTGCGGCGCACGCCAAGATCCCACCGGACTATAAATACATGGGTAGACCCCCGAGAGAGCCAATTCATTATTCATCAAGGCCTCAAGCCATCAAGCATCAAGAAGCCTTCTAGTTCATCAAGAGCCTTCTAGTTCATAGTTCTAGTTAATTAGATTAGAAGTAGAGGAGATCTAGTTCTTCATCGGGATCTGAAGCCCCCGGCGTCTGTCTGGAGCGCAGGAGTTGGGTATAGTTCTAGTTCTTTCTTATTGTATTCATTATTCAGATTAGGGAGACATTACTCTTAATCGTTCATATGTTCTTAATTACAATAGTCATTGTCTACTTTGATTATATGTCTAGTTTAGTTGGTTCGATCTTACTGAATTCATGTAATTGCTCGTATAGCGTTTATCCAAGTGTACAATGGGTAGATGATAGACAATATGTAGACATGGTGTCTAGATATCTTGTTTGTCTGCGAGTGCACCCTGACATGCCGGGACGTGTGGTAGTCCGCGTAGGTGACAGCTACGTTGGTTCCTCTGTAGTCCACCCTCCGTATGTAGGACAGCAGGGCACGGTCGCGAAGTGGGATAATGTCTCTGCGCACATCCTTCCTAGTTGATGCCCCCTTACATGTAATAATGATCTAGGGTTGACTTAACGATGATTTCTAGATGTAGTTGCACTAATTAGAGTTATCCATTGACGTAGTTATAGAATACCCGTAGGCATTTATCTCCTTAGTTTATCCAATGGCTAACTATGATTATGACTAGAAAATGCTCGATGATTATCTATAATTATGATACTTGATTATGCTATCACCCATTTATCTATATTTATCTTGTGACCTCTCGCTGTTATGAGTAGAGTAAATGACATTGGTAATATCACTTATTCATTGTATATAGTTCCTTATCAATATAATAGATTAGAGTTTATAACAAGCTTTCCCAGTGGTATAAATATAAATCGACAACCTAGATGAACTCCCTAGGTAAAATGCTACAACGGTATAATTATCTGTCCGCTTGTAGAACCCATTTAGTTTATATTCATATA
Source organism: Chrysopogon serrulatus (assembly GCA_015844335.1). Lineage (NCBI taxonomy): Eukaryota > Viridiplantae > Streptophyta > Magnoliopsida > Poales > Poaceae > Chrysopogon > Chrysopogon serrulatus. The sequence goes on along the minus strand of JADLZL010002315.1, from coordinate 688,951 downwards.
TTCATATCTTTTATATCTGCCTAGTCATATTAATACATGTAAATCTATAATGAATTCCTAGAGTACAATTGAGGATGACAACTTAATTCATGTCTAGGAATGTTAGCAATAAAAGAATGGCTAGTTGCTAATGACAAGTTAATTTAATACCGAGCACTTTTGGTGTTGTTGCTAGGGGTAGGTCTTATCTCTACTTTTTAGTGATGACGTTAAAAATGCCAACAGACTACTAGTCAGCGACCTTGGTTCCGGATACCCCCAAGGTGAGGATAATCCCCGGGATCCTGGGTCGGTCGCCGTTTGCAGAGCCACGCATCGCTATCCAGTGTGGCGGTGAAGGGAAGGCTGAAGGTTTTGGGAGGTCACCAGAGCGTACGAATCACATCCCTATCAATCCCCCCAATCCCATACCCGACGCTCAGATATGGATTCCCTCGAACCCTAGTTCATCCTCTCCACCCACCTCGCCGCGATGAGCCAATCTAGCCAAATTTGTTGGACATCTGTGGGGCAAACCTTCGAGATCCTTTGCTTCTACTGCTGGGTCTATTCCGGCAAAGGTCGTGAAGGTGAAGATGAATCAAGGAGGTGGCCGGAAGGGTTTCAATAATCAGGGCTGGGGTGGTGGCGTAGGGGGAGGAGGTTGGAGGGGTGGAGGCGGAGGCCATGGAAGGGGGCAGGGTAAAGGATATCAAGGCAAGGGAGGCTACAACAACAATCGCAATGTTTGGGATAGGCGTACATAGGGCTCTAGTGAAAAAGCTGAGGCGTCTGGTGAGTCTTCTCTACAAGGCACTGACAAGAGGGGAGATAATGAGAAGTGGGAGAAAGCTGCTAAGAAAGCTGAAGATCCATCTGCTGAAAAAGAGAACAAGGACCAAGCTGATTCACAAGTTGACAAAGAAGGTACTGATACTATGAAATCTGATCCTAATCCTCAGCAGAATCATCCGCAGGATAGGATTGCTTGTGATATCTGTGGTTTATTCAATCATGCTACTAGAGAGTGTAGGAGATTCTACTGTGAAATTTGTGGTTTCAATAACCACACTACTTATGATTGCAAACGTTGCACCCCATGGAACACTGGGCCTGAGCTGTGTGCTGCTCAAGTTGAAGACTAGAGTTTCTTCTTCATTGAAGAGTGTATTGATCCTAGGATATCCAGAGACAAAGAGAGTATTGCTGTGATTTCAGTTCTTGAAGGGCAAGCTTCTAGAAAAGAAATTGAAAAGGAGTTTATGGATTTAGTTGGATCAAGCTCTTGGAAGTGGATAGCTAGGAAAGTCAGTGACAGCAGATACGTGATGAAGTTTCCTAATGCTCAGAAGGTCAGGGAACTGAGTTTCTTCCCAGCTTTGACAATGAGAAATGCTAAAGCTCAGATCAAAATTACCTCATGGTCTCCTAATTTGGGTGCAAAAGGACAGTTGCAGCTGGCTTGGTTCAGAGTCTTTGATATTCCCACAGATTAGAGATCCATCAGAACATGTGCCAAGGTGGGGGGTCTTGTTGGCAAGGTTATGGAGATTGATGAGAGAACCAGGCTAAAAGGGGAATTTGTGAGGATGAAGATTGCTTGCAGAGATTTGAGCAGGGTACCTAGAGTTGCAGAAGGGAACCTTGGGATATATATTCATGATTTCATATTTGAGAGAGAGGAAGTTGAAGAGGAAGGTGGAAGAATTCTTTCCAGTGGGATCAGGGTTGAGAACAGAGATCAGCCCAACAAGAAACCAAGAGTTGAGAGGCAGGAAAATCTAAGGTCTAATACACCTGAAAAAAGTAAAGCTAATAAGGATAGAGGGAAAGAGATATCTGAACAGTACACACAAAAGCAAGCTGCCAATCCCCTGTGGATGGATCGGAGCAGAGAAAAGGAATGGCTGAAAACAAAGGAAAGAGAAAGTTGATGAGGGATCAAAATCAGTCATGATACTTGATAGCAATGAGATCAATGAAAAAGTTCATATTTCTGATGATTTCCAGGATTCTAAAGCTGAAAGTGAATCTTTGACAGAAAAACTAAGGAAAATTGATGCCTATATTGATGAGAACCAAAGTTCACAGACCATTACCTCTGAGATGCAACAGATAAACTGCCAGATGGAAGTGGGCAATGATCATATCACTGGTAATCTAATCCTGGAGAAACAATCCATTGCAGTATTGAACAAGAATCTGGATGACTTCAATGCTCAATCAAAGGAAACTGAAGTGGAGCTTCAAAAGGTGGGTAACAGTGGTGAGGGAATGGTGCTGGAAAACTTGATTAACTCTCAGGACAGTGTGGTTACTAATGAGGGAAACATTGCAACAAAGCAACCAGCTGATGAGGTGACAGATGAAGTTAGGACCAATTCTGAGGGTGGCTCTTTCAAGATGACAAGTCAAGATATGAGAAGAAGTGAAAGGTTGAAGAAGGATATTCATCTTACTACCCAACAAAAGTATGAAGCTGCAGCCAAAAAGAGGTGTCTAGAAGGTAATACCCCCCCAAAAAAATCCCATCTCACTTCTTCTAAGTCATCTGGTGCAGTAGTTAAAAAGTGGGAATTATGATTCAGGATAATGATGTTGTTACTATAAATCCGATAAAAGATATTAATAATGCTAAAGAATCTTTACTTGCAAAACATAGTGATCTGCATGTGATAGAAGATAAAGAGGAGTCTACTGAATTTGATCCTAGCTTTGTGGAAAACATTTCTGATTCTGATGATGTTGACTCTGATTTAGAAAAAATGTTGGCTCAAAAACCAAAAGAGCAAAAAAAAAAGAGAGGAAAAAAAGTTAAAATCTTCCCAATGGGGAAAAAGCAAGACCAGGAAGATCTTGGCTTGCATCTTCAAGGACCAGAAGAAAATAAAATTTCTCTAGACCTAGGAAAAAGGAAAAAACAAAGAAAGAAAAAATGATATCTGGCCTAATATGGAATTGTAGAGGCCTCAGAAAGAAGGGGGTTTCTACCTATCTGAAAGATCTCATCTCTGAATATAGATTTCATTTCATTGGTCTACAGGAAACTATGATTGCTGAATGTAGTGATACTCTTTTAAGAATTTGATTATAACCAGGATTACCTGTGGAAATGGAATCCATCTAGAGGAAAATCTGGTGGCATCTTAGTTGGCATTCATATCAACAGATTTGATACTGGAAGTTTTAAACATGCTGCAGATGAATTTATGGGATAAAGAATTAAGAATGAAGTGGAATTTACTTGTAGTTTATGGGGCTGCCCAAGAAGAAAATAAAAGCAAATTCTTAGCTGAACTCTCTCATTTCTGTGCAGCAAATTCTGATCCCATTGTGATTCGTGGTGATTTTAACATCATAAGATACTCCAATGAAAAAAACAATGATTCTGGTGTACATAGACATACTCCACTATTTAATTCTCTAATTCATTTCTATGAATTAAGGGAATTAACAATGAGTGGGGGTAAATATACTTGGTCGAATAATCAAGAAAATCCAACAATGGAGAAACTAGATAGAATTCTAGTATCAAAAGATTGGGAAGATTCTTTCCCAAGAACAAATGTCAAAAGATTGCAGAGGGATGTGTCAGATCACAATCCCCTAATACTTACTACTGAGAATAGTGGTACTTTACCTTTTATTCAATTCAGATTTGATTTGTCCTGGCTCAAAAATCCAGATTTTTATTCTCTTGTTGAGAAAATATGGAACAAACCTTGTAGAGCGAAAAGTGCTCTAGATAGAATTCAACAAAAGTTGAAACTGCTGAAACAGTATCTTAAAGGCTGGGGATTCAAGTTACAAGGGGATCTGAGGAAACAAAGGAAAAAACTGCAAAGTGAATTATTAGTGTTGGAAGAGATCGAGGAATATCAAGGCTTATCCATAAATCAATTTGAAAGAAAAACTTGGTTGCTTTGTGAAAATCTTAGAAGTTTAGAACAAGAAGAATTGTATTGGGCTCAAAGGAGCCATACAAATTGGCTATTGAAGGGGGACAATAACACCTCATACTTTCATAAGATTGCAAATGGCAGGAGGAGGAAAAGTAGTATTTTAACTCTAGAGAACAATGGAAACATAATTGAAGGAGATGCCAACCTCCTGAATCATGCTACTGAATATTATACTGAATTATTTGGCCCTTCTAAGAAGCATCAAATTCAAATGGAACCTGACTTCTGGGATAACATCCCTCACATATCTGAGGAGGACAGTAGAAACTTATGCAAGGAATTTACTGAAGAAGAAGTTAAACAAGCTCTAAACCAAATGGAGATAAACAAAGCTGCTGGTCCTGATAAAATACCTATAATTCTATCAAAAGTGTTGGGAAATTATCAAAAGAGATATGATGGAATTCTTTGATGACTTTTATCACCACAGAGTTGACATTAGCAGAATTAACTATGGTATCATTACTTTTTTGCCCAAAATTAAGGAAGCCAGCAAGATCCAGCAATATAGGCCCATTTGTCTTTTGAACTGTTTATACAAACTGGTTACAAAAACTTTAACCATTAGATTAGAGAGAATTGCAGAAAAAATGATACATTCAACTCAAACTGCATTCATGAAAGGAAGAAACATTATGTCTAGTATCATGTGCTTACATGAAATCTTACATGAGACTAAAAGAAGGAAAGAGATTGGTATTATCTTAGAGCTTGACTTTGAAAAAGCATATGACAAGGTGAATTGGGAACTCCTCTTTTCCTGTTTTGAAAAGAGAGGTTTTGAACTAAGTGGTGTACTTGGATCAAGCAAGTTGTGTCGGGAGGGATAGTAAGTGTTAAGGTTAATGACAAGATTGATCCTTATATAAAAAGCTATAAAGGGGTTCGACAAGGAGATCCCCTATCTCCAATTCTTTTTAATTTCGTTGTTGATTGCTTAACAAGAATGATTATGAAGGCTCAATCTAATGAATTGATAACTGGCTTGATTAGCCACATCATACCTGGAGGGGTAGCTGTCCTTCAATATGCTGATGACACCATTCTACTACTGAAAAATGATATTGAAGGGGCCACGAATATGAAAATCCTGTTATGCATGTATGAACTTATTGCTGGATTGAAAATAAATTTCCACAAAAGTGAAGTTTTCATGATTAATGATGAGGAACAATGGGGGCCTATCATGGCTGAGCTCTTCAATTGTCAATTAGAACTATGCCTTTTAAATATTTAGGGGTCCCTGTTAGCCCAAACAGATTAAGGGTTAGTGACTGGACACCTCTTGTGGAAAAAGGTAGTAAGAAGCTGGACATTTGGAAAGGTGGTACCATGTCTATTGCAGGGAGAACAACTTTGATTGAAACAAGCCTAAATAATTCTCCCATATATCACATGTCCATTTATCTGATGCCAAAAACCATTATTAAGGAAATGGAGAAAAACAGAAGAAAATTCATCTGGCAAGGAAGCAGTTTAAAGAAAAAATATCATTTGATTAGGTGGGAGATTATTTGTAAGAGTAAGAAAAAAGGGGGACTGGGGATTAAGAATCTCAGAAAGATGAACATCAGTTTGCTGGGCAAACGGTGGTGGAAGTTAGAAAAAGAGGAAGGCTTGTGGTAGGAAATTATCAGATTCAAATACCTAAGAAAGAAGGATATTCATAATGTTGAACATAGATTAAATGACTCAGCTATGTGGGCTGATCTGTTAAAGATAAAAGATTTATATTTGAAAAATAGATTGGTGGTAATCAAAAATGGGGAGAATACAAGATTCTGGCTTGACCCATGGCTTTATGATGAGCCAATTTCTCAATGTTATCCCATCTTATTCGAATTAAGTCAGAACAAATTTGTTTCAGTTAAGAACGCAGTTTCTTCTCAGAATATGTCTTTCAGAAGATGGCTTTATCCTGAATTACGACATCAATGGGAAAGAGTTTGGAGTGATGTACTTAGGTTCAATTTCTCAGAGGAAAACGATCTAATAAAATGGAAAAGTGGTAAGAATCAGATGTACACTATAAAAGCCATGTACGAAAACCTCACTAACTCTGAGAGTGGGGAATATCATAAACATATTTGGAAAGCTAAAATCCCAGCTAAGGTCAAAATTTTCATGTGGTTGGTCATCAATGATGCTATACTCACCAAAGACAATCTAATAAAGAGAAAATGGAAAGGTGATCCAAACTGTGCTTTCTGTAGTGAAAAAGAATCAGTAACACATCTGTTCTTTACATGTCCTATAGCTAGATCAATTTGGTCTATAATTGCAGTTTGTTTTGGAGCATCTGGCACTCCAACTTTTATAAATGAATGCTGGGAGTGGTGTGACAAATGGTCCCACAATAGCAAGAAATTTCATACTACAGGAATATCTTCCGTTTGTTGGGCTATCTGGAAAGCCCGAAATAAAGCATGTTTTGAGAAAAAACTGATTAAATCTCCTCTTGAGATCATATGTCATATCTGTGCTCTCCTAAAATACTGGGCAGGTCTCTTTTCTGAAGTGGACCAGGAGCAACTTGAGGAAGGAGCGGGCCAGATGCTTGAAGTCGCCAAAGACATCCTGGCAGCTCAAACGGCCGCACAGGTCGAATAGCTTCTCCTTCAGAATTGGTGCGATGATGACGGCGACAAGATATGATGTTTCAAGGATGGCATGGAAAAATGGAAAGCAATCTTTTGATGTCTTGTAGTTATGATGGAAACTTGTAATTCTGTTACATCCAAGTGTGTCCGCATGTTTCAAAAGTCCTGTCTGGCTGGGTATGCAATCTGGAAGCTACCCCCAATCTGATCATTAGTCTGGCGATGTAAGCAGTAGTGATCTGCTCTGTTTTCCTGCTCCCCCATCCTCCTCTAGCTGTCAAAACTCTCGAATGCTTGTATTTCCGTTATGCTTTAATGGAAATGAGATATCTCGTGTGGAAAAAAAAAGATGAACTACACTACCTGCGCTGTTTAAAAACGACTTACTAGCTAAAAAAATAAAGTTTTTTACCATCTTTTCGCCTAACAAATTATACTAAGCATAATACATCAGCCTACTGATTTTCTCTTTGGGGCTCTATATTTTATTTGTACATCATCATGTACTACCGCTCTTCATATTTATTTTTCATGTGCGTGGATTCGGTTGCCGAGCTCATCTTTTATGCTCGGAGACTGGATCGAGTGAGGGGGTCATCATCCAAGACTTCATCACCGACCAGTTGGTTGGGCTGCTTTCGAGCTCGCCGACCCGGTCGATCCGACCGCCGACACTCGCCTTCTTCGGACTGCTCGGTGCTCGAATTTATCGACTGCATAGTCCTGGGGGACAGGGCCCACGGCCGAGTCATGAGACAAAGACCCGGTCGACCAGTCAATCTAGGGGCTGGGCCCATGATCAGGCCGTGAGTCACATGATTGGTCAACCAGTCTGTCTAAAGACTGGTTGCTTACCATGGTTATACACTGGTCGGCATAGCTTCTGACTGATCGATTAGTTCGACAAAAGTCAAGTTTTTTCTTAAAAGCTTGCCACAACATGATGCTCATCTTCTATCAACCTTGGGGACTACGTGGGCCCACGTCACCTAGCAGTGACTGGGCCTATTCATTCTATAAAGTGGGTCTAACCCCTACCATTTAGTTCTGGCTTTTCTGAAAAGCGGGATTTCTATAACGCTAATGATACCAGATATCATAAGCTACTGTGGGCCCACGTCTCTAGACACGGGCTGCTTTTTTCTTTTTCTAGAGCAACATGCATCTTTTGATAAAGCCTGTACTTGACAGACGCAGTGGTCGGCTCTTCATCGAACTGGAGGCGAACCAGTACGCTCCTGTGGTGCTCTTCCTAACTAGCCGGCAGACCAACCACAAGCTCCAACCGCTCGAGTGACTGGATCAACCATGCAAGACTTCAAGCCTCACTAGTTGACAAGCGTCAAGACGGCATTTTCCTCAAGATACATGGTGCTCGGGGACTAGCTGTGGGGACATGACCCCCATATACCCTCGTAGCTATATATGGACCGCACCATCGTGATGGCCCGGCCCATAAGATAAAGACGTGCGGCACACGACGTGTACCGCACAAACATTGTAATAGTACCAAATAGGCTATTTTAATTGTAAACCTGTTCCTTCTGAGTATATAAGGAGGAGCAGGGGTCCCCTAGAGAATAACTCAACTCAACACAGCTTGGATCATCAAGATCTGGGCATCTAATAACTTTTCCAAAAACAGAAGAGACGTAGGGTATTACACATCTAGCGGCCCGAACCCGGGTAAACCGTGTGTGCTGTTCTTCCTGTTACGTCTTGCTTGTAGTCTAAGCGTGTCTCCACCGATAAATCACTACCGTTGGTATACCTGTGGTAGACTGCCGTCGATATTTCGTCGACACCCCCATAGGGCCAGTTCACACTTGTGGCATTTTTGACCGGGATAGGGTTTTGGAAAATCCAGCCGTTGTTGACAACTCTATTCGAGCTACGCCGTTCAAGGACAATTTTAATGGGATTTCTTTGCAGCAAAGTAATAATAGGGAATTGGTGCCCCTTAACTCAATGTGGTGCTCAAGATGCCTTAGAAGCGGCCACTCTTCTAGTTTTTGTAATTTCTTGGTTAGATGTTTGATATGTTTTAATTACGGCCACTAGGCTAGGCATTTTTATTCAAAGCTCTCTAATCGCTTAATTTCGAGGCTGAAAACTCCAATGGGCCGTTTTACTCGGTCTGGTACGGTCGCTTCTTGGAGGCCCAAGATCTCAACAGTCCAACCTGTGGATAGTTCTCATTAGCAGAAACAGCAGCCAGTGAACTCTGCCCCTCCTCTCTTTAGGAAACGCAAAAGACGGACGCCTTGAATTCTTAGGCCACCCACACTATGCCTCCTCTTTTATACCCAATGCCCTCTACTGAAGATGGCAACGATTTAATGCTTCGCCATTCCTCCCCCTCCCCTCCCCTCCCCACCCCGGATCGATCAAGAAACCCTAGAGCTAATTGATCAAGACACCGTGGTGAACTTCACTTGTGACCCCACCCCATACCTCCCTTTGGGAGCGCAAGTCGAGGATGGGTGGCACGCCCTGCTCGGTCGCGGTGGCGATTGGTGGCAAGCCCGCCGCTGCCATGAGGAGTACACGATTATCTCCATGGAGCCGCCGCCGCACCCGATGAATGCCAGGGCCACTCTCACCAATGTCATCAACTATCCAAAAAACTAGTTCCCGGTCAGGATCTTCTTGTCCTTCCTTTTGCCCCTTGGATTGGGTTTGCTGGAGTTTGGATCATCCATTATGCGTCAGAGCATGATTGACATTAGTCCGATTCTGTATGATGGTGTCTCTGTCCTATGTGTGGTTAAGCATGATGAGGCTGGGAACCTTAGAGCATGCCCGTACACTAGAGAGTGCTAGATAATGTTCTTGGCATTCCCTCTTGATTACCAACGTGAAGAGTTCTTTGATGCTACCATGGCCCCATTTGGAAGGAGTCTGTACTTGCACAAGGGCCCCAACAAATCCAAAAGCTTAGTGAGGTGCTTGATCCTAGCTTCGGAGAGGGTGACATGTAGTGTTGTCATCTCTAGGGGACCCTGCATGGGTGGGGTTGGTCACTCTTGGTCAGCCCCTACCTTCATCCTGGGAGGTGACTTTGCTGATCAACTCATCGCTGAGGAGGATGCACTCCATCTTGATGACAACCCCCACCCTGTTCTTTGGTGCCCTGATGCAAGGGAACCTAGATATGTTTCAGAACTAGATGCATGAGGTCACTAGGGCAGGAGCTTAGGTCCTGGCAGATGTGGAAATCAATGTGTAGCAGATGGAGGATATCAACATGGAGCTCAATGTTGACGGTCCTTAACGTTCAAATCCAACCGTCAACTAACCTTCACAAGTGATATAAAAGCAATTCATCTACGTAGAAGTAGGGCTTTAACTAACAAATTCTATGAGTTTTGGTGAGTCAATGGTTTTGCATGTATACACTGAAAATGATACGCTTTTCAGCTATAACGCAACATAAAATGCACGATTGGAAGCCACGGCTACACAGGAAGGTTCCAGAAAGGACGAAAAGACACTGGACCGAAGGGGAGGACCAGCGGCCACCAGGCTAGACCGACCAGTCTGGCTCTGGACCGGCCGGCCTGGGCTCTGGCCTGTTCGTGACCTGATTCGCCCAGTTTACTCCACCGCCTTTGAAGATTGATCTCCACCGTCTGCCAGTGTCGGTTTGATCCAAAGGCTCACGTTGATTCGCCAAGGCTATAAAAGGAGAGGCAACCCCCCAGGGAGCAGGATCCATTCTGAAGAAGAAAAGCTTTATCGAGAAACCCTAGTTAGGATCCGGGAGGTGTCCCTTGAATGGATGACCTCTCGAGTTAGCATTCCAAGAGAGAGCTAGTTCTATACCTCTAGAAGCTAGTTCTAGTTAAAGAGAGTGTTTTGGAGGAGTATCAGCCTGTCGATGCTACCTCTATGGCTTGTATCTAAGATTGCTTCGGAATCGACTTCTGAGTTCAAGTAAGTAACATTGTTTATCTTGTTTTACAAGTTTGTGACTCTTTTGAGTACTTTAATCCTTATAGCTCTTGGGTTAGAGTAGTATTCGTAGTGTAAGTATGGTGCTTAGACTCCGTTACTCGTAGATGTACCCTATCGTCTGGATTTGGTGGTTGCTCGCGGAGGTGACTTTATAGCTCCGTTGAATCTTATATATTCCATTATCCCGCCTAGGGCGAAAGCAGAGAATAATTGGTAGTCAGGTTACAGTTTTGCCTGCTCCTCTATCCAATTCTCCAGTAAAACGTCCTAATCATATCTTACTTTTGCCTGAATTAGAAGCCTTAGTTGTCTCCTCTATATCCCTATCTTCTACAGCCTTGTTTGCTACACAGGTAGTTAAGTTGTAGTTTAGAAGACTCTCACACATCTTCCTTTGGGTTCGATGTTAAAACTGGGTATATTCATCCAATGAAGTGCTACAATGTATCCGTACGCTTGCGGAATTATTCAGTAGGCATTAACAGATACCAACAAGCATTTCTGGCGCCGTTGCCGAGGAAGACATCGCTGAGATCACCTTAAACTTATCTTAATCTATATCATAGTCTTATCTTTTATTTGTATACTATCACTCTTCACCTTTTCCATTTCTCTTTACCTTTTCTATCCTTCCTTCAATGGATCAACTTAATTCCACGCCTATCTATAATATAACTTCATGAGTCTATGCTTAGAGCCAGAGCCATCCTCAAAGCCTATCTTAACCTCTGACTATGAGCTACGCCCATATTTAATAGACATGGTCAGAAATCAATCTTTCTCAGGAGAAGATAATACTAGCCCTTATTCTCACCTCAATGAATTCGAGCAGACCTGTGCGTGCTTGCGCATTAAGGATATGTCCGATGAGACTATCCGATGGAAGCTTTTTTCTTTCTCTTTGACCGGAGAAGCTAGACATTGGTATGATCTCCATGTTGAGAGTGTTAAAGGTGACTGGAGAGCATTGTGTGCTGAATTCTGCCTTCAATTCTATCCTCTCTAAGGTAGTAGACCTTCGCTTAGAGGTTCTATCCTTTAGACAAGGGAAGAAAGAGACGACTCTAACTGAAGCCTGGGAACACTTTAACAATCTTACTTATTCTGGACCTAGTCTATCCATACCAGACCCCGTTCTACTTCAACATTTCTACAAGGGTCTGAATAGAAAAACTCCCGATGTTGCGAGAGATGTCCTTATAAAGATTCATGAGAACGAAACACCTCTAAAAAAGCCAGTAGAGGAAGAGGATTTGATAGTTGATCAGAAATCCATACCGACCATATCCCAACCTACAACTATCAATGAGCCTGAACCACAGGAGGAGGAAGAGATTCCACTTTCAGACTTCATGTTCGAGATCGAGGATGATATATTTACTGATTATGGAAACACCTTGAATTACTACACTATTAGGAGACCACAGAAGCCTAAGAAATCATCACGTAGTGGAGAAGTCTTAGATCCTTCTGACGAGGCTTTCCTCAAGTGAAATGCTAAAGAGCTTATGTCGATTATAAGCAATGATTGGTTGGAAGAGTCAGAGCTTTCCTCTGATGTCATCGGAGTTGATTTCACTTCAACAACCATACCTTGCCAAATCCACAAGGGTTCTTTCAAAGCATTATACAATCCTGTTGTGGGAGTTAACATCATGTCTGCAATATATACTCAAGACTTTTTAAAAGACATGCCCTTAACCCCAACAACAAAGTTTTTGAAAAGTCCTTTAGGCCACGTTCTCCCAAGTTTGGGAATCCTCTATATCTTACCTATTCATGTCAAAGGGGTAAGAGTTCACTTGAGCTTTTATATCTTTGATATCATAGAGTTCAATGTATTGTTTGGACAGCCTATAGAGAGACTTTTGCAAGAAGGACGAAAAGGGAATCTAAACATTAGTCTTGAGAAGAATCTTAATCTGTCTATATCTATAACCCATGCTCTCAACAATGAGACTGAGTTACTTCCTGAGCCTGATCCTATGGAAGAAGTCTTAGAGACATCCTTTGAATCTCTGCTTGAGCCAGATTTCGAAGATGATTCTGAACTATAGATGCAGAAGGAGATAGTACGCTAGAACCTGACCCTCTAGATGAGTTTGAAGAACCACCTAAGCCTCCCATAGAACTCAAACCCTTGCCTTCTGGTCTTAAATATGCTTTTCTACATAATGATCTAGAGACTCCTGTAATCATAAGCGATCAACTCTCTGAGGAAGAAACTTTTTGATTAATTACAGTCCTAGAGAAGCATAGATCCACTTTTAGCTATTCACTCTAACATCTTAAAGGAATCAGTCATGTTCTTTGCACCCATCGCATCCCTATAGACCCTGAGATAACACCTTCTAGAGAACCATAACGTAGGTTGAATAATACGATGAGAGAGGTTGTCAAGAAAGAGGTCTTAAAACTGTTACACGCTGGGATCATATATCCTGTGCCATATAGTGAGTGGGTACCTGTACAAGTTGTGCCTAAGAAGGGAGGCATGACAGTTGTTAAGAATGATAAGAATGAATGAAAGAACCATCACTAGATGGTGGATGTGTATTGATTAAGCTTAACAAGACAACAAAGAAAGATCATTTTCCACTCCCCTTCATTGATGAGATGTTAGAGAGGCTGGCAAATCACTCTTTCTTCTGTTTCCTTGATGGGTATTCGGGATATCATCAAATACCGATCCATCCAGATGACCAGAACAAAACCACCTTTACATGTCCATATGGAACTTATGCTTACCGTAGAATGTCTTTTTGACTATGTAATGCTCCAGCTTCATTTCAAAGATGCATGATGTCTATATTCTCTGATATGATTAAAGTGATAATGGAAGTTTTCATGGATGACTTTTCTGTATATGGAAAAACTTTTGATAAATGCCTTAAAAACTTAGATAAGGTTTTGCAAAGATGTGAGAAAAAGCACTTGGTCCTTAATTAGAAAAAATGTCATTTCATGTTTAGAGAAAGAATAGTGCTTGGACATCTAGTGTCCGAAAGAGGGATAGAGGTAGACAAAGCTAAAATTAAAGTGATTGAACAACTACCTCCTTCCATTAATGTTAAAGGAATTCAAAGTTTCCTAGGTCATGTAGGTTTTTACCGATGGTTCATATATAACTTTTCATACATTGCTAGACCTCTAACAAACCTGCTGACTAAGGATGTTCCCTTTGAATTTGATGATGCATGCTTAGAAGCTTTTAAAACTCTTAAGAAAGTGCTCATCTCTGCACCAATCAGTCAACCCCCTGATTGGTCACTGCCTTTTGAATTGATGTGTGATGCAAGTGATTATGCTGTGGGGGCAGTTTTGGGACAAACTAAAGACAAGAGGCATCACGCAATTGCATACGCTAGCAAAACTTTGACAGGACCTCAACTTAACTATGCAACTACTGAAAAAGAGCTTCTGGCTGTTGTTTTTGCTATAGACAAATTTAGATCTTACTTAGTAGGAGCAAAGGTAATTATTTATACTGATCATACTGCTCTTAAGTACCTGCTCACTAAGAAAGATGCTAAACTCCGACTCATAAGATGGATTTTGCTACTCCAAGAATTTGACTTAGAAATAAAAGATAAAAGGGGAGTAGAAAATCCTGTTGCCGATCACTTGTCTAGAATGCAGTTTAAGAATATGCAGGAAGGAACTACCAATCAATGACTCCCTTTGAGACGACATGCTCTACGCTGTCTCCAGATTGGATCCCTGGTACACGAATATTGTTAATTTTATGGTTGCAGGATATGTACCACCAGGGGCAAACAGGAGAAAGCTCATCTATGAAAGCCGTCTACACATATGGGATGATCCTTACCTCTTTTGAGTGTGCACTGATGGATTACTCCAAAGAGGTGTACCCACTAAGGAAGGACTATGGATTATTGAAAGATGTCACTCATCACCATATAGAGGTCATTATGGAGCGTTCCGCACTCATGCAAAGATTTGGCAAAGTGGATTCTTTTGGCCAACCATGTATGAAGACACTAAGAACTTCATCCAAAGGTGTGGAGCATGTCAGAGGCATGGCAATATCAATTCTAGAGGCGCCATGCCACTCACCAACAATCTTCAGATAGAGCTCTTTGATGTTTGGGGAATTGACTACATGGGACCATTTCCAAAATCAGGTAACTATGAGTACATTCTAGTGGCAGTTGACTATATTTCAAAATGGGTAGAAGCCATGCCATGCAAAGCTGCAAATTCCAAGAACTCCAAGAAGATGTCTCATGAGACAATATTTTCAAGATTTGGTGATCCAAGGATGGTGATCAGTGATAGAGGAACTCACTTCATTGGCAAAGACTTTCGCAAGTACTTAATGAAGCAAGGAATCCAACATTACGTAGCCACTCCTTACCATCCTCAAATGAGTGGCCAAGCAGAGACTTCTAATAAGCAAATCAAGAATATTCTACAGAAGATAGTCAACGAGATGGAAACTGTTTGGAAGGAAAAGCTACTCGACGCATTATGGGTATACCGAACAGCATACAAGACACCTCTTGGCATGTCACCGTATCAACTTGTCTACGGGAAGACCTGTCACTTGTCAGTAGAGCTTGAGTTCAAGGCTCATTGGGCAATCAAGAGATGGAACATGGATTTAGAAGCTGCCGGGACAAAACGAAAGATGCAACTCTCAGAATTAGATGAATGGCGAGAGAAGGCATATCACAACGCAAAGATCTATAAAGAGAGGACCAAAAGATGGCATGATAAGTGAATTAAGAAGAAGAGTTTCAGCCCTAGAGATAAAGTACTATTATTCAATTCTAGGGTGAGTTATTCGGGCATGGTAAACTACGAAGCAAGTGGGAAGGACCATTCACGGTGGTAAATGCATCATTACACGGAGCAGTGACACTTCAAAACAACGAAGCTACGTTATTCAAGGTAAATGGCCAACGCCTTAAGATTTTTCTAGAACCTTCTAGACCACCCGAAGAATTAGATGAAATTTATTTTCTGGCTTTTTGCTAATTTATTAAAACTGCAAACTCCACGCAAATTGGGCCGTGATAGGAGAAAAATTGGAGAGATAACGGGCCAAGAATGCACCCCGCGGAAGGGCACTGGAATCCGGGCCAGGGTGGGATCCCACCCCAGACCGGTCGGTCTGCCCAGGCGCCGTCTTGCGGTCTGCCGTCTCCCAGTGCGTAGCTTGTTCCGTTAGGGTTTCGAATATCCCGCCGCGGTGCGCATCCACCGCCGCCTGTTCGCGATAGATCCCCTGGATGGATTAGGATGGAATGCCCCCTACCTTAAGTTACCAGGACTATATAAACACCCCCTTGGGTCATTCTCCTCTCATCCCAAGAGCTCTCCTCTCTCAAACCATAACAAGGAAGCTCTCCACCTCTCCACCATTTGCCAAATGGCTAGCCCAAACCACCCATACACGGTCGAAGAGCCGGAGGACGTCCTCCCACTGGCGATCATCCCGCCAAAGCAGCTGGCAGCGGTGCCCCGTCCCGGTGCAATCGAAGGAGGTTGTCCGAGCTCGACCTCAAGGAGCTCCAATGGAGGAGGCCTTCTACGCCCAGGCTATCAAAAGGCCTGCCATCGCTCCACCAGCTCCTCGACCGCTCCTGGATGACAAGCCATGATAGCCAGGTCAACCTAGCATTGCTCTCCCTCAAGGCACTAAGTTACTACCTCCTAGAGAGGGGGAGAGGCTGCTGGGAGTCACCACCAAGTTTGGGATGGTGACTGGTGCAAAGTACACCACTGAGAAGCCCCGAGTAACTCTGGAGGGTGTGCGGGTGGACCCCAGCAATGTGAAGTTCAATCCACCGCCAAAAGCCAATCCGGAGCCCCCAAAGAAGAAGGCGAGGACTGCACCAGCCCCAAGACAACCTCGCCTATCTTTGGCCACATTAGAGACTAGGATAGATCTCTAAGCCCAAGCCCTGTCAGATGCGCTAAAGGTCCAAGGGACCACTGTGCAATGGGTAGGAAACTTAGAGGTTTAGCATGAACACCTACATGGTAAGAACAAAGCGCTCAAGGCTAGGATCAAGGAGCTAGAGAAGAAGAACCAGAGGATGAGATGAGTAGGCACACGTGTAATAATTATTAGTTTGCTTAGTTTAGTTAGTCAGATTGGTTAAACTAGTTTGCTTAGTTAATTCAATTCATTCAGTGTGTAATAAATGTGCCTATCGATAATAAAGAAGTTGAGTCTTTAGAGTCATCATCTCTCTCTAGACATATGTTTGCTTTTGTCTCCACCTTGTTGTGCATAAAAGGAAACAGGAAACAAGTATGGGGGAGACAACTCACAGGAACGCAGAAGGAAAAACCAAGCATATAGGACAACAGGAATCAGGTACGCACTCCAAACACTCTTGTATATTACCACTGAGCTTAATTGAATATCTTTAAATGAAACATGATTGCACCTCAAAGATGAGTAGCTTAGTCATGACTTAAGGCAAGAATCACATAATTCATTTCCTGTACACTTGCTGCTGTTAGGAACTCTTTATAGGGATCCCATGCCTCTTAAGTTGTTGACAAGTAAGAGATAGTAGAACATAAGAACCTGAATTTCTATGCCCAAGTTATTGGAGCATTTATTTCAAAAAACATAAACAATAGCTATGCTACTCCTCTGTGGTTTTTAATTGCCTATAGAGCCTACATGATTCTAAACTTTCTACATATGTTACTTGTCTTGCACTAAGCTCTGTCAGCCTTTGAGACCCATGTTATAGAGATTTATCATGCTCCCAAGATCAAGATCCACTTACACTCCATATATGCACTATCCCTACAATAGGGGTAGGCGCAGCCTCTTCCATCCACATAGAAAATGTGCTGCTCTTACACTGAAAGTATGCACTCAAAAAGACTACTGTTAGGATCTTATGCTCTAACATTCTCAGAAATCTCTATCTTGCAAAAAGTTTTCATGCAAGAAGACATGGGCTATGCAAAAAAGAAAATAAAAAGAGAGTTTAAAAAGAAAAATAGACAAAGGTCCAATTGTCAAAAAGAACAATAGGCACTCGATGCCTAGCTCTCTGAAAAAGAAAGAAAAGAAAAATCTATGATAGCCCATTGTCTCCAAGCACTCTAATTCAAGCAAGAGAGATATATTCTTCAAAGTATGAGCATAATAGAATCAGGATAGCCACCATATATTCCATACACATGCACATCTTGATCTAGGAGTATGACACCTCTCTCCTTAGGACTCTTACGCTGGCTCAGTGACGTGTAAGGTAAGTATACTATTCCTTGCCAACCCTTCAAACTCCACATAAGCCTATTAGAGGTAGGTTGCAAGGAAAGGCATTCACTCATTCATGCCTAAGTGAGAATCCACAAATACTACATATAATGAGTGACTTGAGAGTACCACATTGAGGAGCAGGTAAGCTATGCTTTATGTCAAAAATCTCGCAAAAACCTCCAACGGACTTAGTAGTGAGATAAAGGTAATCTATTCAGCTGTTCTGCTTTTCAACTTCCTAAAGTTGCATGGTAGACACTATGAATCTTACAGTGCAGGAATGACCAAGAATGAGCTTATATTGATATCTTTGTCTGAAGTTATGCCTAAAGTTATCCAACCTTTTCTCGAGGACAAGTAAAACCCTAAGTGTGGGGGTGTTATTGACGGTCCTTAACGTTCAAATCCAACCATCAACTAACCTTCACAAGTGATATAAAAGCAATTCATCTACCTAGAAGTAGGGCTTTGACTAACGAATTCCACGAGTTTTGGTGAGTCAATGGTTTTGCAGGTATACATTGGAAATGACATGCTTTTAAGCTATAATGCAACATAAAATGCACGATTGGATGCCACGGCTACACAGGAAGGTTCCAGAAGGGCCGAGAAGACACTGGACCGAAGGGGAGGACCAGCGGCCACCAGGCCAGACCGGCCGGCCTAGCCCTGGACCGGCCAGTCTGGGCTCTGGCCCATTCGTGGCCCAGTTCGCCCGGTTTACTCCACCGCCATTGAAGATTGATCTCCACCGTCCACGAATGTCGGTTTGATCCAAAGGCTCACGTTGATTCGCCAAGGCTATAAAAGGAGAGGCAACCCCCCTAGGGAGCAGGATCCATTCTGAAAAAGAAGAGCTTTATCGAGAAACCCTAGTTAGGATCCGGGAGGTATCCCTTGAATAGATGACCTCTCAAGTTAGCATTCCAAGAGAGAGCTAGTTCTATACCTCTAGAAGCTAGTTCTATATCAGAAATAGAGAGATAGAGTTAAAGAGAGAGTTTTGGAGGAGTATCGGTGATGCATCCGGCCCAGGTGGGGTTGGATGAAAAGCCCGACACACCGATCCGGATCCCTGAATCCTGCAATCTTAGCACCGACAGCCGAAATTACGACGCACCGATCCGGCTACAACGCCACTAGGGCCTCTTGTTGCGCCTCGGCAATCTTAGCACCGCACTTCGGTGCACCCTTTCCGGAAAAGGCCCAATCGCCCCAAAAGACTAGTCCGATGGGGGAAGGGTGGCTCTCCCTTTTAAGGTGGCTTCCTCCTCCCAAGCTAAGCAAGGTGGGATTATTTAGAGGCTCACACGGTCGCCGCCCGACTACAACTGGGCCACTTGGCCTATTGTTGCGTCTTTGCCAGCGGGTAATAGTGGAGGATGTCCTCATCATTCACACCCCCTTAGACAAGGGCCCAGCTCTGATATCAAATGATATGAACCCGTTAGGGTTTTTGCCCGATCTTTCGATGAGAGGCGTGGGATAACTCGATTGGTGAATGGAGATGACGTTCACGGCTCGGCTACAGCCTTCCAAGACTGCGCCTTGGCAACCGGTACACCACTTCCAATGGTTGCTCGCGATCTTGTGGAGCACGTACAACCAGCCACAAGGGCACTCGTCCTGCAAGCAATCGAAGAACTCGCAAGAACAAGATGAACAAACAACTAAATTGAAAATAGGAGGTGAAGGTTCAGATGTGATACACATGAAGGTGGGGTTCCGATTCAAGTAGAACGGATGGTCTGGCCGACACACGCGTCTCCAAGTAAGTAGCAGCAGCTAAACTTACAATCAAACAAAACCCAATCTGTTTGTGGCGGCTATGGGGGTATATGAGAGGGTAGAGGACGTCCTTGACCTGGTATAGGTCGTCCCACAACCCTAGGACGCGCCCCTATTGGGCCCCACTTGATACACGGCCCATCGGGCAATAATCAGGTGACACAGCACCCTAGACAGGAAAAGGTCTCTGTATTAAATCGATGATTTCGGCCACCTCAGAGAAGATATGGACATGATTCTGGATCCATATGAAAGTAGACTTTATAAGCTTTCCATGAAGTACTAGAACATCCCAATCGGAGTCTATATGAAGTCGTGGTGGCCCGTGCAAGCTGGAGTTGTTCTGCAGTCCGAATCCAATTCCAAAACGTGTTGGATTTGGACTCTTTCTTTCCCTGTGCCAAAGGTGGCGTGGTGGCTTGGTGGAGGACATTATGGATACTTGGACCTGGTCCCCAATCAACCTCATGAACCATCCATGCTTCCCGGATGCGATCCACTCTACTCTTGATCCATGTAAGCACTACTGAAAATGAAAACAAAGACACTTTCTGGTGCAGCAACAATTCATCAAATATATAGAATGTAAACCTAACATGGATTAACTTCACCTTTGGTTTAGAAGTGGTTAACTTGATCATATCTGAGCTGGTGATGTTCTCATCATTCTCCCTTTCTTGGCTGCAAGGCGTCCTCGACTTGCTCCGGTGGCATCTAAAGGTGCTTGCCTTGATGTTGGAACTCGGAGTGACTAGTATGCTGCAAAGCGACAACCAGCAATTCTCCCCTTCTTTGGGTTGACCCTGTTGCTTAAGGGAAAAACTAGATGGACTTTGCAAGACATTATTAGTGTTAGTGCAACCCCCTATTTGATCATGATATTGTAGGCCAAAAGGATATTTCAGATTAGAGCAAATATAAATTTTATGCACCAAATACTCTCCTTTGCAATTATACTTGCCAATAAAGTGATATGTGTATGATTCAACAAGAATGACAATTTAGAATATGCAAAAAGCTTCTCCTCTAAACAGTTTAGATCATAAAAAAACGAATTCAATATAAACTAGAGTATTTAAAGAAGACAACAAATTCAGTTCATCTTGTGCACAAGTAATAGGATGAAAAAGCTTTTCTTTTGCACACTTGTATGGTTCCAAACCAAAAGTATCAGATTTATTCACTACTTGTGGCATAGGAGTAAAAGAATGATCATCACACAAGTCCTCTTTATCACAAGGAACAACTAGTAATTCATGTTTTGACAAACATAAATCAGCGGCAGGTTCCACTATTTGTTGCTCTTGATCAGCATGCAAATTGTACAAAATTTCAACGTTATGGTTCACATCATTCATGCAAGTACTCGCAGATAAAAAGAATATCCTTTTCAGCACTAAGAGCAAGCCAAAACAATGAACCAATATTGTTGTATGATTTGCTAATTAATAAGGTTTGAATTTCAGAATTGAGCCCTTTCATGAACCTACTCATAACATCTTCCTTGCATTCATCTAATCCACCAAACATGACACAAATCTTAAAAGTATGATAGTATTCGTTGACAGTCCTACTACCTTGATTCAAGTTGTCTAATTTTGCAAGCAAACAATCAGCATAATACTTAGGAACATATTCATCTCGAAAAAGCATTTTAAAATCTGTCCAAGTTTGTGGAACTTTGTTGTGCCTGCAAATATGTTTCCATGTAGTCAAAGCATATTTTGTTAAAGCACTAGAAGCAACAAAAAAATCATTTGATGTTCGAGACAAGTCATAATTATCAAATTCTGCATCTACCTTAAGCTCCCAATCAATGTAAGCGTGAGGATCAAACATACCAGCATATAATGGTAAGTGCTGAATGATATCTTGAATGTGAGGGTCTAGCTTCAACTGCTCAAAAACCTTTGTATCACCTGCCATGATTAGTAGAAAACAAGAAACACAAGATAATATGTTTTCTCCTGTCAACTACTAGGATGTGTCAGGTATAATTCTCTCAAACTCAACTTGTTCAACAAGCTCTTACAAGTTCTTACCAAGAAAACAGGAGGGGACGGCCACCAACAAGACAAAGCAACCTCCGGTGATAGTGTATCGGTGCCACAAAGAACAAGACCCGCCAAGTCAGTAGTCGGATATGTGGAGCTATAGGTGGGCTGAAACAAGGAATGACTAGCACCACGTTAGTTATAAAAGCAAGTTGAATAATCGCTCAACGGCGGTGCTGTGCTGGTCCTAGGCTAAACCATGCTAGAGACGTGAGCCTAGGCACAAAGGTAGTCACGACAAAGAGCAGCTAACACAAAGACCAATGAAAACACCGAATTCAGCCTAAATGTTTTTTTTTTTTTTCTTCTCTTGGTTTTTTCCCTCGTTTTTTTTTCTTCTCTTTTTTTTTCTTCTCTTTTTTTTTCTTCTCTTTTTTTTTATTTCTTTCACTTCTCTTTTTTTCTTACTTTTTTTTTCACCCTTTTTTTTTTTGAATATCGGACAAATCAACACGTAATGTGTATTGCACCGATTACAGATCGCTAATCTCCGGGACAATTGCGGATCGCTCAAAAGGAATTTCTGGACAAGGCTAGATCCGTGGGAAAGGTAACAAGATAAGGTTTCCAGATTGTATTTAAACACTTGAATCGGACATAAGATGGATCCGTGATGGCAAAAATGCAGCACCGATGTATATGATGATGCTTTGGATCTCGTGGTGATCAAAACGTGATAGAACTGAAAACTCTAAAGGATTATACACTAAGACCAGCAACTCGACACAAACCGATGCAACTGAAAACTCAACAAGCCCTAACTAAGTAGTACTAGTAAAGGCTCAAAAAGTTTATAGGATTGCAAGTAAACTAATCTACTAATATTTTTTTTGGCTTTTTCTCGACTATAGGAATTTAATCAAAACAATAAGAATTGGAAATCTCTCACCGATAAACCTTGCTCGATTACCAACCGATGCATCCGCCCGTGGGGTTGGATGAAAAGCCCGACACACCGATCCGGATCCCCGAATCCTGCAATCTTAGCACCGACAAATTAGAAATTACGACGCACCGATCCGGCTACAACGCCACTAGGGCCTCTTTGTTGCGCCTCGGCAATCTTAGCACCGCACCGGTGCACCCTTTCCTAAAAAGGCCCAATCGCCCCCAAAAGACTAGTCCGATGGGGGAAGGGTGGCTCTCCCTTTTAAGGTGGCTTCCTCCTTCCAAGCTAAGCAAGGTGGGATTATTTAGAGGCTCACACGGTCGCCGCCCGACTACAACCGGGCCACTTGGCCTATTGTTGCGTCTTTGCCAAAAGGGTAATAGTGGAGGATGTCCTCATCATTCCCACCCCCTTAAACAAGGGCCCAAACTGATACCAAATGATGCATCCGGCCCAAAGGGGTTGGATGAAAAGCCCGACACACCGATCCGGATCCCCGAATCCTGCAATCTTAGCACCGACAAATTAAAATTACGACGCACCGATCCGGCTACAACGCCACTAGGGCCTCTTGTTGCGCCTCGGCAATCTTAGCACCGCACTTCGGTGCACCCTTTCCGGAAAAGGCCCAATCGCCCCAAAAGACTAGTCCGATGGGGGAAGGGTGGCTCTCCCTTTTAAGGTGGCTTCCTCCTCCCAAGCTAAGCAAGGTGGGATTATTTAGAGGCTCACACGGTCGCCGCCCGACTACAACTGGGCCACTTGGCCTATTGTTGCGTCTTTGCCAGCGGGTAATAGTGGAGGATGTCCTCATCAATCGGCCTGTCGGTGCTACCTCTACGGCTTGTATCTGAGATTGCTTCAGAATCGACTTCTGAGTATAAGTAAGTAACATTGTTTATCTTGTTTTACCGGTTTGTGACTCTTTTGAGTACTTCAATCCTTGTAGCTCTTGGGTTAGAGTAGTATTCGTAGTGTAAGCGTGGTGCTTAGACTCCATTACTCGTAGATGTACCCTATCGTCTAGATTTGGTGGTAGCTCGCGGAGGTGACTTTATAGCTCCGTTGAATCTTATATATTCCACTATCCTCTCGATAGGCCGAGCAGGAGAATAATTGGTAGTCGGGTTACAGTTTTGCCTGTGCTCCTCTATCCAATTCCCCAGTAAAACATCCTAATTATATCTTACTTGAGATGAATTAGAAGCCTTAGTTGTCTTCTCTATATCCCTATCTTCTATAGACTTGTTTGCTACTCAGGTGGTTAAGTTGTAGTTTAGAAGATTCTCACACATCTTCCTTTGGGTTTGATATTAAAACTGAGTATATTTATCCGGTGAAGTGCTACAACATATCCATGAGCTTGCGGAATTATTCAGTAGGCATTAACAGATACCAACACTCAACCTAGTGCATCACAATGTCGTTGGTGCTAATGTATAGATGCAGGACCAGGTTGTTGATGACATAGTCCAGATGGATGCTGATATGGGAGAGAATGAGGTTCCATACCACCCGAATTAGCCATAGGACACTATCAGATTTGATCAGTTGGGGAGCACTGCTAACTACCTCAGAGCTACAGGACCTGACGTTCACCTGACTATTGAAGAGGTGCTAGCTGGAATTCAGAATGGTCCTTCATCCTCTGAAGATTCTATAGCGGTCTTTTCTATCAGAGTCATGTTTGTTAATGTCCTAGAATTTATCATCAAGGCCTACCAAAACCTCCTTTCTGACGTGCTGTATGGAATTGCTCCAACGAAGCTAAAGAGGGAATGGAAAGAAGATGTTACTAAGGCCATATAGACTATCTATCTGGTTCTTGATGTGATTCTGCTAAAACACTGGGTGGCTTATTCTTAGAAAAATGAGAAAGCCCATCCTGCTGCAATGGGCCCTCTAGACATGGGTGATGGGAACACTAGGTCCTTCTCCTTGCCTGTATTGTTTCTGTCAGGTCTGGTGCCAAGACTCCACTTGTGGACACCATGGTTCGTAGAAGCCCATGACTGAATCATGATATAGTGCATGGTGTCAAGATCATCAAGGCCAAAGATCCTATCAGCAAAAGAAGAAAGAAGATGACAGCTGAGGCCCTAGAACTAAACAAGCCCCTCAAGAATGCTGAAGAAGCTTTGGGCCCAATTCCTGTTGGTGTGCTGTTGATGGTGGATAACGTCAACTTTTATTAGAACTTTAGACATGAAAAGGGCACATGAATACACACTAGTCTAGGGTTTTAACTGACAATTACCATGAGTTTTGCATATTCTATATTTTCTAGGGATTATTTTAAAAAAGTATAAAAGAGGGATTAGAGTGCATAATTATCACGAAACTTATCCGCGTCGGCAAACATCGTCATTAGACTCAGGAAGGGTCTAGAAGACACCCGAAGCAGCGGGACCCACAGGGGAGTCCAGGTGGGGTCGGCCGGCCCCACCCTGGCGCCGGTCGGCGCCCCCTATGACATCTGGCCGCTGCCTTCTAGAATCTTCCTCCCACGCTTCCTTGGCACCCCAGCAAAGCATCCCTACGTCGATTTAAGGTCGGTTTGATCCGACGGTGCACACAACATGAAGGCGCGGATCGATGACGTGGCTGTTCCTTGCCCCCTACTCCACCTCGGCCTATATAATGACGCTTCAAGGCCCCTCCAAGAGGCATTCTACACCCGGTGCTTCATATTCTCTACATAATTAGGGTTAGGTCCTTCTAGTTGATCTAGTTCTAGTTAATCTAATTCTAGTTCATCTAGATGTAGCAATTAGGAGAGACTAGTTCTTCTAGATCTAGTCTTGTTTAGAGATTAGAGAGATATAGAGGAGTAGAGATTCTGGAGGAGTTCCAGCCTGTCGGTGCTTCTTCATGGCTGTATTCATTTGGATTCAGCTCCCTCGCTCGGAGCTGCGTTCTGAGGTACTTTTGTATTCAACACTTCGATTCAAGTATGCATTTGTTCTTATTGTTCTTAGGTTTGCAACTCATACTGAGTGCTTTGGTCTTGGTAATTACTTGATTGAAGTAGTAATTCGTAGTGTAAACGTGGTGTCTGGGCTATGATTGCTTGTGGATGTCCCCTGATTAGCCAGATAGTGGTAGCTCGCGAAGGTGACTTTATAGCTTCGTTGAATCCTCTGTAGTCCACTTCCCGTTGATAGGATTGATAGGCTTATAGGTTCTTGGTAGAAGAGAACTCTGATTTCTGCTCTTATTTAGGATACCTGCCCAGTTAGAACGGTTTTATTCAAAGCTTACCGGTTGTCAGAACTAGAGTTCAATCGTTATTTCCTCTTTCTTGATATTATCTAGCCTAATTGTTAGGTTAAGTCTATAGACTTTGTCATCATCACAACTGTTTCCTGTGGATACGATATTTAAAACCTCCAGGTAAAATATGACACTGGTATGATATCTATTTAATGGAGTGCAGTTAATTTATACGAACAAGCATTTTTGGCGCCGTTGCCGGGGAACGGTTTGCTGATTTTAACTTAGTCTAGCTTAATCTTGTATTATACTTTTATCTTTTCTTATTTTATCCCATTCTCTTCATTATTTTTGTGTTCATCCTTATGGATGCTTTCAATTCCATTCCTATCTGTCTTTATGGCATGCGCGCTTTGGGCAACCAAAATCTGTAGAACCTATCATAACACCTGGCTATGAGCTGTGCCCATGTTTAATTAATATGATTCGGGATAAACCCTTCTCGGGGGAAGGTAACGAAAACCCATACTTACACCTACAAGAATTCGAGCAGACCTGTGCATGCTTGCGCATTGCTGGCATGTCTGATAAGACTATTAGATGGAAGCTTTTTCCATTCTCCTTGACTGGAAAAGCTAAACGTTGGTATAACCGAGCCGTAGGGAGTATACAAGGTGTTTGGGAAACATTATACTCTGAATTTTGTTTATATTTCTTTCCTATCCGTAGAGTAGTTAACCTTCGAAAAGAGGTTCTAACTTTTAGGCAACTAGAACAAGAATCTCTTAGTTCATCATGGGATCGTCTTAATAAACTTGTTACATCTGGCCCTGACCTTGGTTTTCCAGACCCCGTACTTATTCAACATTTTTATCTAGGTCTTACCAAGAGTTATCGGGAATCCCTTGATTTATCTTCTGGAGGAGCCTTTCCTTATTTGCCTATAAGTAGAGCAAGGGCTATGCTCGAAAAAGTTGCTCTAGCTAATTCGGAGCTCCCCGAGGAAGAGAAGAACATATCACCCGAACTGGACACGGAAGTCTAGGTAGCTAAAACACAATCATTCCATTCCCAATATTTAGCTATCAATCCTAAACCTCTGAAATTTCACTCCGATGATTTAGACTTTCAATTAGCTAAGATGCTTATAAATCAATGCACATCAGATCTTCTCAAAAGAGCATCTTGGGAAAAGCATCGTCAACTTCCTTTCCCTCCTAAAAGACACTGGGAAGAGTTCAAGGATGGCATGTCGAGTGATGCCATAGAAGGAGAGCTAAGCCACTTAGGAATAAATTCTATCTTCTCCCCTTCTATGCCCACAGTAAATATCTCTAAACCCATCTCTAAACCCATTGTTGGCCCCAATGAATCTTTTTATGCTCTTTCTACTAAGCTTCATAATGACCCTAGAAATTCATCAAGACATCTCAAGAATAAGAGTCATGAAGATTATAGGAATGCCCAAGAAGAGCAACGACAATGGCAGGAATGCGTCATACTAGAAATATATATGCTATTGTAAAAGAATGGATGGAAGAGGACGAAGCTTTAGCACTAGCATCTAAACTTGGTTTAAATTCAAATGGTGAGCTTAAATCAATTTCTTTAATAAACAGAACCTACCCAAGTTTAGAAAAAACTTTTAACGAGACCAACCTTGGAGACATCAATCCATGAGAAATCCTAGAAAATAAAACATCCAATAAATGTTATAGGCATGAAATAATAGATACAAACTTGTTGTCTATAGACATCCATACAGAAACACCCGTGGTTTTTTGAAAAGGGAGATCATATCGACGAGCATGGCAGTTATTTCATTAACACCCTATCAGATCCATGGTCATATAAGAAATCTTCTGAATCTTTTGGTCTCTCTAATATTACCACACACGAGATCTTCAACCCCCTCTTTAGACCTGTTCATAAAATTTTTGAAAGGGTGGTTGTAGACGCATATGTTTATCATAAATATTATAGATCTCGTTGCACAAAGGCTAATGTTCTAGAGGAAACCACCTCACCAACTCGAAGCATGATAATCAGATGGTTTTCCAAGAACAACTTTGTGTCCCAAAATAACCACTCTTAAAAAATGAATTAAGCTTTAGCATAGAAATATAATTGTCAAAATATTTCTTTGGTATTTTTGTCACTAGCCATTCCAGGCTTGAAGTGAAAGAATGAAGGGTAATGTCCCACTAATCATTATGTAACATTATATTCATCTGAACTTAACTCTGCTTTGCAAAATTCAAGCTTGGAGGAATGGCCTTATTTAGAAAATCCTTTGTTACTAATATTGGTTGTCTCTACCTTTATTTAATTTGTTAATCATGCTCTTTCATCTCCGTTTGAATAACACTCTATAGTGTTACCTTTATTTGCTATAGTATGCTTAAGGTTTGGAGAAATTTCATACACCTTTTAAATTAGGCATGGTGCTTAGTTTAAACTATTTTCTTAAGTCATAATTAAACAAGATGTTTAGTTTGATTTTTGAACCAAGAGGTGTGTTGATCTTACTTTCAAAGGCTTTTTGAATTAAGCGTGGTGCTTAGGTTAGAATGCCTTCCTAAATCAAATTAGACGTGGTGTTTAGGTTGATTTTGGAACGGATAATATACTGTAGTAGACATTGAATATTTTATGGACTAACCCTGTAGGAAAACTTTCAACTTAATTGGGTAAGTCATGAGATGAATTCAAATCAGAGACGGGGTGCATGACGGGCTTCATTAACTTTGTAGAAGAAGACACAGCTTATTCATCATGGCTGGAAGAACTGCGAGTATTAATGGTTCATTCACTTTATCTTCTAATACAAGTTACTTTGCCTCAAGCCATGTCTGTATAAAACATGATCTATGCTAAAACAATATCAATAGTATCTTTTTATTAGCATAGATAGAATAAAATAAAATACTGGACAAGCAACCTGTGTTCAAAATTTATATGTTCTTTCGGGTATGTGTTGTCCACTAACCTATTGCAGGCATAATAATGACTGGAGTAAAAAGAGTCAAAAGATCAAAGAAACAAAAGATGAGTGCAACAGAGGAGACAAGATTTCCATGAGCAACTCAAGATGCAAGAGGAAGGACCACCAGTCATTTATCCTTCATCACTTAGTGCCATCACGCTCTAATAATGAAGGTAATATTTTAAAGTAAGTGCTCACTGCTCTTCTCTTGATCTTGGTGTACACATAAGTAAAAACACAAACATGTTAGAGTTATAATTTTAATTGATTAAACCAAATTAACTCAACATGCTTGGCTCTTTAAAATTGTTCATGGCACCGTTCTCTTAATCTCGGTCTTAACCAAACAAGCTAAAACATTATATTCGATCTTGGGAAGATGATAGTCACACTCATGTAAAAATTTACATAGAGATAGACAATCCTTCCATTGGTTAAGCAATTTCATTCTTTTCTGCCATGTGAACTTAAATGCAAGAGTCAACGCTTAATCTTGTGATCTTACCACTCATGTCATAAAAGACAATTCATGTAACACCAACTTTATCTTGTTCAATGTGCCTAAGGATG
Source organism: Chrysopogon serrulatus (assembly GCA_015844335.1). Lineage (NCBI taxonomy): Eukaryota > Viridiplantae > Streptophyta > Magnoliopsida > Poales > Poaceae > Chrysopogon > Chrysopogon serrulatus. Next base: position 659,695 of record JADLZL010002315.1, on the reverse strand, counting down.
GAGAAAAATAAATAAAGAAAAAGATTTGGTTCTGTTGGTGTTTTTCCACCAGCAGAGCCCATGCACTTGATCTCTACCTTTGTTTTGCAAACAGGGCAACATATCGAGAAAAGTTTATTAATTCTACAAGTGAAAGTTCTGTGAACATGCACACTGAGTAAGATGCTGCCAGCTACTATTAAAGCTTTACTTCAACCTCTTGGCCAAATCAAAGAACAAAAGTGACATTACCATCACTAGAGGTATGCAACCATCACGACCTCCATCTCTCAAGATGGAGAGATACACAAGAGTGGAAAAAGAAATCCTATCGATAAACTTTAAATTTTATATCCTTGCCATAAGGTCATATGGTAGTTATCTAATTAATTAGTATTCCTATCTACATTAATGATTTCACTTTAACATATTCATCTTCATAAATATTAAAAAAGAAAATAAAATAAAAAAGAATATAATATATATAATAATACAACTATATATCATGCACACATATTTCATTTCTACATAATTAAACTAGAAAATTCTAAAAAAGAGAATCCTGCTAGAACTTGTCAATTTGAAATCAATTCATAAGAATAATCAATTACTTATTGGCTGATCGCTAACCTCTTATTAAATTTAAGCCTCGAGTTTTGGTTTTCTTGTTGGAGTGTAATTATGCAGGAACAACATTATGATAAGGAGAGAGTCTATTAGTGGCACCCACCGGGAGCGCTCTTGGTTAGCTCACTCAAGATCATCAACACCAAGTATTGCAAACATCTAGCTTGGGGGAGGAGCATTCCCTAGTTATCGGTAACTATACCTAGATGATTATCGAGCCTAATTTATATAATCATAAAATACCAAAAATATGTGAGCACATGAAGGTTCACAATAGTATCATAGGAAAATATAAAAATACCAAAAATATATGGGCACATGAAGGTCCATGTCTTTAGAGTCTTGTGAGTCCAATAGAAATAAAAAAGATGAATAACAAATTAAAATCAAAAAACAAAATACTTATCTATGTATGAAGGTGTGATCATAGGGTGTGTCTAGTTAGTAAGAGTCATAAAAACTGGAGAACATTAGAATTTTGTCTTAGAGATGATAAATAGTTGCTCTACTGTAATTCCTTTCAAGTGCCTAGTTTTTAACTATGAATTCTCCTAAGTTTTGGACATGACTACTTTGATATAAGAGTTTACTCTGAACCTAAAATTTGTGGAGGCATATGTTTGAGCTAAGTCTAGGTAATTGATTGATATGATACATGAAGGTCTAAGCTGCTATTTATCTTATTCCTAGCATTACTAAGTTCTGGAGATTTATTTTGAAAACCCAAAATCTTACATGATGAGCTCTTGTATGATAAAGTTTGAATTCCTACCAAAGCCATATAATACATTTAGAGTTAGGAAAACCTTTGCGCATTCATGCTGCTTGCTTTACATTGAGTTTAGTCAATCTTTGTTGTATACCTTATGAGAGCCTTGTCAAGCTTTCAAAATTAAGATCACTTACGCACTCCACCCACATATGCATTACTCCTACTCTGGGATGTAAGCGCAGTCATTTCCACTTTCATCTAGATCCACTTTAAAAATGTTTTTCTCCTACACTAGGAGTAAAACACCCAAAATATACCCTATAGGATAGCCCTCATTTTATTGCTCTAAGTTTTTATCATTATCTCTCCGATTATTTATATTCAAAGGATGCATGTGGCTCTGCAAAAGTATTAAAAAAGAGAAGAAGAAAAAAGGGAGTAAAAGATGGACAAGTGTCCCAACTATTAAAACAATGGGTACATAGATGCCCGCCTTCTAGATTTATATAAAAAAAGAGAGAATAAAGATAGCCCATGTTTTCCCATGAAAAGTTCTAAGGAGGGAGTTATTTTCAAAGAGCAAAAGTAGAATTAGAATTAGCCACTAAATACCATATATACACCTATCCACCATATTCTATACACATGCACATCTTGATTTGATTGTATGCCTCGATTCTCTGTGGATCCATTGTTTGACTTTACAATATATGAATTGCAAGTATGTTCATCCTTGTTATTGCCACTCCTATGAGCTCCACTATAAATGCTTAGTTGTAGGAAGGCATGACATCATTAATGCCTCAGTGAGATCCATAAATACCATATATAATAAGAGGCTTGAAGGTGTCATACAATTAAGCTCTGAGTTTTATTTTCAAGACTTACAAAACTCCAGAATATAGGTACTGTGAAGAATTTGAGACATAGTGCTTGACTTGATTGTTCTATCTTTCGATTGCTCAAGACTTATGCAAAAGTTGTAAAGCTCCATAGTTAAAGGTAAAACGGGTCCACGAGTTTTGCATATTCTATATTTTCTAGGGATTATTTTAGAAAAGCATAAAAGAGGGATTAGAGTGCATAATTATCACGAAACTTATCCGCGTCGGCAAACATTGTCATTAGGCTCGGGGAAGGGTCTAGAAGACACCGACCGGCGGGGACCCACGGGGGAGTCCCGGTGGGGCCGACCCCCCCCCCTCAGCGCCGGCCGGCGCCCCCATGACACATCCGCCGCCGCCTTCTGGAGTCTTCCTCCCACGATTCCTTGGCACCCAAGCAAAGCATCCCTACGTCGATCTAAGGTCGGTTTGATCCGAGGGTGCACACAACATGAAGACGCGGATCGATGACGTGGCGGTTCCTTGCCCCTACTCCACCTCAGCCTATATAATGACGCCTCAAGGCCCCTCCAAGAGGCATTCTACACCCTGGTGCTTCATATTCTATACATAATTAGGGTTAGGGTCCCTCTAGTTGATCTAGTTCTAGTTCATCTAGATGTAGCAATTACGAGAGACTAGTTCTTCTAGATCTAGTCTTGTCTAGAGATTAGAGAGATAGAATAGAGGAGTAGAGATTCTGGAGGAGTTTCGGCCTGTCGGTGCTTCTTCGTGGCTGTATTCTTTTGGATTCAGCTCCCTCGCCCGGAGCTGCGTTCTGAGGTACTTTTGTATTCAACACTCTGATTCAAGTAAGCATTTGTTCTTATTGTTCTTAGGTTTGTAACTCATACTGAGTGCTTTGGTCTTGGTAATTACTTGATTGAAGTAGTAATTCGTAGTGTAGACGTGGTGTCTGGGCTATGATTGCTTGTGGATGTCCCCTGGTTAGCCGGATAGTGGTAGCTCGTGAAGGTGACTTTATAGCTTCGTTGAATCCTCTGTAGTCCACTTCCCATTGATAGGATTGATAGGCTTATAGGTTCTTGGTAGGAGAGAACTCTGATTTCTGCTCTTATTCAGGATACTTGCCTAGTTAGAACGGTTTTTATTCAAAGCTTACCGGTTGTCAGAACTAGAGTTCAATAGTTATTTCCTCTTTCTTGATATTATCTAGCCTAATTGTTGGGTTAAGTCTATAGACTTTGTCATCATCACAACTGTCCCCTGTGGATACGATATTTAAAACCTCCGGGTAAAATGTGACACTGGTATGGTATCTGTGCACTTGCGGATAATCTTACTTAAATCTTATTTAATGGAGTGCAGTTAATTTATACCAACATGTGCTGCAGGATTAGGCTCTATCCTATGGAGTAGCTCCTAGTGAGCTCTCGGAAGATGCCCTAATGGAGGGCCATGAAGAAGACCAAGTCTAACTGGATCCAAAACCATCCGGTGTTGTCGGTGGTCATGCTATGCTTGCCATAGTTATCTTCTATAGTACTCTTTATGCTATGCTATATATTATGCTTGCTCTGGTCATGGTGATATTCTACTATAACAAACTCTTTTATGTATTAAAGAACCCTATGCTCGTTGGTATAGCCTTCTATGAAGGTCATTCTATGCTATGTCCTTTAATTGTTTCCTATGAATAGATCGTGGAATATATTATGTTGGAAGATTAGGGGGATTAATGCTGCTGAAAAATGGCCTGCAATTCGCAACAAGATTGAAGAGAGTAACTGTGACATATTTTGCTTTCAAGAGGTAAAGAAAGAAATGTTTGACCAAGCTTTCATCAGAAACTTTGCCCCAAGAAGATTTGATAAGTTTGTTTTCAGTCCCTCTCAGGGAGCTTCAGGGGGTGCTATGTTGGAACAATAGCCTTTTTGATGGCTCTCTCATTGAACTACAACCCTGATAGAGGGGGAGTGCCCGATCTTTCGGTGAGTGGAGATAATTTCGATTTGGTGGAAGTAGACCCTCACGATCCGACTACGACGAGCGAACCCGAAGCGCCAATGCAATCGCTGAACCAACTCCCAATGGTTACCAACCTCGCCGGTGCGAGATCAGCCTGATCACGAAGATCAATTCCTGCACGCAATCGAAGAACGAACAAGAAAAAGACGCGAGCAATCTTAATATCACTCGAAGGTGGAGTTCTGAATTACACGAGACAGCGCAGGTTGGCGCGTGTTCGAGAGTAGCTAAAGCTAGATGTAAAACAAAACCCAAGTTGTAAACAAAAGGGACTCCGACTAAATAAAGGGGCGGGCGGCAGGGTGGTGGTGCGCGCCCAAAGAAAAAAGCTGCGGCTCCAACCCTAGGCGCCCCACCTTGGGCTGCCCTGTTAGCCCATCTTCTTATTGTGCTGGGCCTTCGTTCCTTAACAGCATGATGAAGTTTAATTCTCTTGCACGGGCCCGAGTGATTGGCCCAACTGGATGATCAACTGTAGGCGCCTGTGGTGGAGGAGCAACAGGAGGTGCCTGTGGTGCTGCTGGTGTAGACGTACTCGTGATGTCCTCATCATCCTCCCCTTCTTGAACTGAAGTCGTCCTCGACGGCAACTCCTCATCTTCGCCCGCATATGGTTTCAAATCTGCAACATTAAAACTCGTGGAAACACCAAACTCCGCAGGCAGGTCAAGGATATAAGCATTATCATTAATCTTGGTTAGCACTTTAAAAGGACCAGCAGCACGTGGCATCAATTTAGAACGACGTAAAGCAGGAAAACGATCCTTTCTCAAATGCAACCAAACCAGATCACCCGTTTCAAAAATAACTTGTTTTCTCCCTTTACTACCCGCAACCTGATATTTAGCATTAGCAGCAGCAATGTTTTGTTGAGTCTGCTCATGCAAGCTAATCATTTGATCAACATGTGCAGCGGCATCTATGTGTGGAGCGTCCTCAGCATCAAGCGCAAACAAATCAATAGGCGCCCGAGGAATGTAACCATAAACAACCTGAAAGGGACACATCTTTGTAGAAGAATGCGTTGCATGATTACAAGCAAACTCAACATGAGGCAAGCAATCTTCCCAACGTTTCAAGTGTTTATCTAAAACAGCCCTAAGCATGGTTGACAAAGTTCGATTCACCACCTCAGTTTGTCCATCAGTTTGAGGGTGACAAGTTGTGCTAAACAGCAATTTAGTTCCCATTTTATTCCACAATGATCTCCAAAAATGGCTGAGAAACTTAGAATCACGATCAGAGGCTATAGTATTTGGAATACCATGCAAACGAATAATCTCGCGAAAAGAACAATTCAGCAATATTGCTAGCATCATCAGTCTTATGACAAGGTATAAAATGAGCCATTTTGGAGAAACGATCAACAACCACAAAAATACTGTCCCTCCCCTTCTTAGTTCGAGGTAATCCCAAAACAAAGTCCATAGAAATATCAAGCCAAGGGGAAGTTGGAACAGGCAAAGGCATGTACAAACCATGGTTGTTCAATCGTGACTTAGCTTTCTGGCAAGTAACGCAGCGTGCAACAAGGCGCTCAACATCAGCGCGCATCCGGGGCCAAAAGAAGTGAGCAGCCAGCACTTCATGTGTCTTGTAGACGCCAAAGTGCCCCATGAGACCGCCTCCATGCGCTTCCTGTAACAACAAACGACGAACCGAGCTAGCTGGAACACACAGCTTGTTAGCGCGAAACAGGAACCCGTCCTGTATGTGAAATTTGCCCCATGGTTTGCCATGAATACAATGGGCAAAAGCATCTTTAAAATCAGCATCATCCACATATTGATCCTTCACAGTTTGCAAGCCAAAGATTTTAAAATCTAACTGTGACAGCATGGTATAGCGACGAGACAAAGCATCAGCAATAACATTTTCCTTCCCGCTCTTGTGTTTAATAATGTAAGGGAAAGACTCAATGAATTCTACCCATTTAGCATGACGACGGTTCAGGTTTGTTTGGGTACGAATATGTTTTAAAGCCTCATGATCAGAATGAATTATAAACTCGCGATGCCAAAGATAGTGCTGCCAAGTATGCAAAGTGCGCACTAAAGCATAAAGCTCCTTATCATAAGTAGAATAATTCAAGCTAGCACCACTTAATTTCTCGCTAAAATAAGCAACCGGCTTTCCTTCTTGTAACAAAACAGCACCTAGCCCAATACCGCTAGCATCGCATTCAAGTTCAAACACTTTAGTAAAATCAGGCAACTGCAAGAGAGGAGCATTGGTTAACTTATCTTTCAAGGTGCTGAACGCAACCTCTTGCGAATCACTCCAAGCAAAGGGAACATCCTTCTTTGTAAGCTCATGGAGAGGCGCTGCAATGGAGCTAAAATCACGAACAAACCTGCGGTAGAAACCTGCAAGGCCAAGAAAGCTTCGAATTTGTGTGACCGTCGCCGGGTGTAGGCCACGCCGAATGGCATCGATCTTGCTGCTATCCACCTCAATGCCCTGTGGAGTAACAACATAGCCAAGAAACGAAACACGTTGTGTGCAAAAACAGGCATTTTTCGATGTTAGCAAATAATTGGGCCGCACGCAACGCATCAAAAACAGCACGCAAATGTTCTAAATGCTCTTTCATAGACTTGCTGTAAATGAGGATATCATCAAAATAGACAACTACAAACAATCCTATGAAGGGCCTCAGAACTTCATTCATCAAACGCATAAATGTGCTGGGAGCATTTGTCAAACCAAACGGCATAACCAACCATTCATATAACCCAAATTTCGTTTTTAAAAGCCGTTTTCCATTCATCACCTAATTTCATGCGAATCTGATGGTAGCCACTACGCAAATCGATCTTAGTGAAAAGAATGGCACCACTCAGCTCATCTAGCATATCATCAAGGCGTGGTATAGGATATCGGTAGCGAATGGTAATGTTATTAATAGCACGACAGTCTACACACATACGCCATGAGCCATCTTTCTTTGGAACAAGTAACACAGGAACGGAGCAAGGGCTAAGAGACTCACGAATATAACCCTTGTCAAGCAACGCCCTGTACTTGGCGCTGTATTTCCTTCGTCTCATCCGGATTTGTACGGTGCGGTGCGCGGTTCGAAGTCTGTGCGCCGGGATGAGGTCAATCTGGTGCTCAATGCCACGAAGTGGTGGAAGTCCCGGTGGCAAATCTTTTGGAAAAACATCAGCGTACTCCTGCAAAATGTTAGCAACTGCAGGGGGAATATCCAAAGATGGCGCATCATCAAGTGAAACGAGCACACTAGAGCAGATAAGGGCATGGCATGGCAAAGGAGTAGCGCGTAACTCATCGAAATCAGCACGTGTCGCAAAGCAAAACAGGAGCATTCAACCTGATTTCAGAATTAACAGAGGTCGATGGTTCCAGTTGTTTAGCAATTTTAGCAGCTCTAGCAAGATCGTCTTTAAGAATTTGTTCAGGTGTCATTGGATGTACAATTATTTTCTGACCCTTAAACATGAAAGAATATTGATTTGAACGACCATGATGCAAACTATCAGTATCATATTGCCAAGGTCGCCCAAGTAACAGAGAGCATGCGTCCATGGGAATAACATCACAATCGACAAAATCAGAATAAGCACCCATGGAGAAAGGAACACGAACTAATCGAGTAATTCTAATTTTCCCACCATCATTAAGCCACTGGATGTGATATGGATGTGGATGCTTACGAGTGGGTAAAGACAACTGTTCAACCATCGCGGTACTCGCCAAATTGTTGCAGCTGCCACTGTCGATGATGATGCGAATGGACCGCTCCTGCACAACGCCCTTGGTATGGAAAAGAGTGTGTCGCTGATTCTTCTCGGGCGGAGCGGCCTGCGTACTAAGAACACGCTGCACAACAAGACTTTCATACCTATCTGCGTCGCCTGGGTTGACATGTACGTCCGCCTTTGCTGCATGGTCAGTGGCAAGCATAGCGTGTTGAATATCTTCAGAATCACTAGCGGAAGAATACTCACCATCGTCACGAATGAGCAAGACACGCTTGTTCGGACAGTCCCGAGACACGTGGCCAAATCCTTTGCAACGAAAGCACTGAATATCCCGTGTGCGGCCTGTGGAAGGTGCAGCGCCTGGGGACGGGGGAGCACCTGCAGAAGGGGCTGCCCGATCACGCGGTGTAGTGGCGGGCGTGGACGGTGCAGGGAGTGCGGGTGCTGAACCAGATGTCGAGCTTCGTCCTGCAAAAGAGTTAGAATATGGCTTCGAGCGGCGTCCCTGCGTTTCACGTTCAGCTTTGCAAGCAAATTCAAATAATGTGGTGATATCATAATACTCCTTATAATCAAGTATATCCTGAATTTCACGGTTTAAACCACCACGAAATCGTGCCATAGCAGCGTCATTGTCCTCAACTAACCCACAACGAATCATGCCTTTTTGCAATTCCTGGTAATAGTCCTCTACAGATTGTGAACCTTGCTGAAAACGTTGCATTTTATTAAGTAAATCACGGGCATAATAGGAAGGTACAAATCTATGGCGCATAGCAGCTTTCAATTGATCCCATGTAGTTGGAGCTGTAGTGGGCTGTTTTTGTTTATATTCACGCCACCAAATTAAAGCAAAATCAGTAAATTCACTAATAGCAGCTTTAACTTGAGAAGTAGTAGGAATATCATGGCATGCAAATTTCTGTTCGACTTCTAATTCCCAATCAAGATATGCAGCAGGATCATATTTGCCATTAAAAGATGGAATTTTAAATTTTATCTTAGCAAAAGAATCATTACCCTGGTGGCGTGGCACACGGCGAGCACGGCCTTGACGGTGTCCACCTTCCTGCTCCGTGTCACCTCCGTAATCCTTCTGGAGATCTGTGACCATCGTGCTCAAAGCATCGAGGCGTGACATGATGGTGTCGAGCGTGGTCTTAGTGGCTGTCTGCGCGAGGTCAAGCTGATCGAACCGCTCGGTCGCCGTAGTGACCGTGGAATCCATCCGTTCATGCATCGTCTTGATGTCGCCAACAAGTCCATCAATCTGTGTCCGCATGTCCTGCAGCTGTTCATCCTTTTTGTCGTCGTCGCCTGCCATGGTTAGCGCAAACACAAAACCAATGCCAAAATAGGGGTGTACGGCTCACAATGCGCTCACACTAGTGCTGTTGTCAATGTCTTATTCGTTCTTACCAAGCACACAGGGGCGACCTGCAACCGAATCGGGAGGAACGCTCGAAAGATTGGGGCAGCGATTGCACAGGAAACAAAGTCAGCCCGTCGTAGAACTATGTGGAGCTCTGGGTAGGCTGCACTCAAGTCAAGGATTAGCACAATCAAACAATAATGCAAAGTTGAATTATAGTGCTAAACACGAAACAACGCTGCTGGAAACAAGTGGGAAACAAAGGAGGTGGCAAAGAGGGAGAGGGGGCGGCTAAAAATGCAAATTCTGGATTTTTTTTTTTGGATCTTTTTTTTTTTTTTTTTTTTTTTTTTGCAAGAGTCCTCAAAAACTGATAATATGAACACAGAGGATCTCAAACAGCAAAAGACAGCACACACTTTTTCCGAAAGTACAGGGGTATTCCGGTAAGAAGAAGATGAACAAAGGAGGGCAATGTATGCGTGGGGGGAAGCAGAGTGGCCCTGGAGGGTAAGGCGCGGCGTGCCCAGGAGGGTCGCGAGCCAGGGAAGGCAGCGGCGCGTGTGACGACTCCGGATCGGTCCCGTCTCCTGCTCGGATATCCTTTTTTTTTTTTTGCACTTTCCTTCTTTGTTTTTTTTTGCTTTCTGTTTTTTTTTCACTTTCCTTTTTTTTTTTTTTTGACAGGGAGGGGCGATCGGAGGGTGGACGGCACTGCGGTACTGCCGCGACCTGCGGTACTGCTGCGACCAGGGGTGTCGTGCGCGAGGGATGAAGGGGGTTTTTTTGCGCGGCGTAGTGGGGAAAAGGTGAACAGCGGAACGGCAGCGGCGAAACTAGGGTTAGAAGAAAAACAAGAAACAAGAGATTAAACACAAGTAACCAGCAACAATTGAACGAGTAAGCACACAAATTCAACAAAGACACTTATTGAAAGAATGTGCAAGGCTAAACGGTGGCTGGGACAAGGATCTAACCTGAAAATAAATGTTTGTTTGGTTTTTGTGGACTGTAGGAAGGAAAAAAAACACTCGATAAAACTCACCGATCAACCTGGAAAGCTGATACCACTTGATAGAGGGGGAGTGCCCGATCTTTCGGTGAGTGGAGATAATTTCGATTTGGTGGAAGTAGACCCTCACGATCCGACTACGACGAGCGAACCCGAAGCGCCAATGCAATCGCTGAACCAACTCCCAATGGTTACCAACCTCGCCGGTGCGAGATCAGCCTGATCACGAAGATCAATTCCTGCACGCAATCGAAGAACGAACAAGAAAAAGACGCGAGCAATCTTAATATCACTCGAAGGTGGAGTTCTGAATTACACGAGACAGCGCAGATTGGCGCGTGTTCGAGAGTAGCTAAAGCTAGATGTAAAACAAAACCCAAGTTGTAAACAAAAGGGACTCCGACTAAATAAAGGGGCGGCGGCAGGAGGGTGGTGCGCGCCCAAAGAAAAAGGGCTGCGGCTCCAACCCTAGGCGCCCCACCTTGGGCTGCCCTGTTAGCCCATCTTCTTATTGTGCTGGGCCTTCGTTCCTTAACAGCATGATGAAGTTTAATTCTCTTGCACGGGCCCGAGTGATTGGCCCAACTGGATGATCAACTGTAGGCGCCTGTGGTGGAGGAGCAACTGGAGGTGCCTGTGGTGCTGCTGGTGTAGACATACTCGTGATGTCCTCATCAAACCCTTTGCCATTAGTGTTAGTTTTTTTCTAGAATGGATCTTCATCTCTGGTACTTCACTGTGGTGTATGGACCATGCATTCAGCCAGCTTGTTCTGCTTTGTCAACTGGTTGAGAAATCTGAATATTCAGGCTGATAATTGGCTCTTAGTGGGTGACTTTAACTTCTATCGATCTTTGCAAAATAGGAATAGAGCTGGTGGTAACTTCCAGGACACTCAGATTTTTAATGAGATTATTGACCATCGGGTCGTTGAGTTTCCTTTGAAAGGGAGGGCATTCACATGGAGTAATATGCAGGCCAATCCCCTCCTAGAGTAGCTTTATTGGTTCTTCACCTCTGCTAACTGGACTTTGGATTTTCCTAACACCATGGTCACTCCCCTTGCTAGACCAACCTATGATCATGTGCCATGTAGGGTGTCAGTTGAAACAAAATCCCAAGAGCAAAGGTTTTTAGGTTTGAGAATTTTTGGATCCACCATAGTAGTTTCTTGGAAATAGTTCAGTAGTCTAGAATCAAGTCAATAGAAACATTAACAACATTGCCTCTGTTCTCTCTGCAAAGTTCAAGAAGCTCATATATGATTTAAAGCAATGTAGCAAAGGCCTCTCTAACCTAAAATTGCTGATTGATAATTGCAATAAGGTTATTCTTTACCTGGACACAGTTGAGGAATTCAGATAGCTTTTCAACACTGAATGGTGTAACACCTCTGGTGTTGGGCTCACTAAAACACATGCATTAACTGGCCATAATCATCATCATCATCTCATATATGTATGTGCATGACAAGGCATTATGCAAATTCTATGTTTATGCTCATGAAAAGTCCATTTTATGCTTGCTTTGCTTGCTTGATACTATGTTATGACATGTAATGTTTCTAAATGTGCTCTACAGTAGCTTGATTATGCTTAGGGCACTTCATGGAACAATAGTCATGTTGATCACATTGCCTAATTATACTCCTAGGTGCTACTTTGACCTTGAATGCCTTCCAAAGTCTTTTGTTTGACCATTTCAAAAGTGCAAGCTAGAGACCTTGCATGGTAGTGAGTCCTAAATAAAAGTTGTAGAGAATTTTATGTAGAACAAACATTATTTTGGGCCTAGGCCATGAAAATGTGTGCAAGGTGCTCAAAATTGCACGTTTATAGCAGGAACAGTGCTGATTTCAGCTTTGAAATTTTGGCTGTCATATGCTGTTTTCAGTTTCAATGTAGGGTATTTCACTGACTTATATCTCGCAAACCAGGCCATACCAGAGAAAGTGTGTGTAAGCAAAGTTGTAGATGGGCTATAGGGCTACAATTTCTAGTAGTACACTTTTTACTAAATGCACATGGATTAGGAGTTAATGACCGTCAAAGATCGGCCGTCAGTCGGCCTCGTGCCTGACTGAATCGGCAGCCGGCCGATTCAAAACGGCGGCAGTGGCCGACCGGCGCCCGCCGCTACTTGGTGGCCATACGCCGACGCCAGGCCCACCGGTCAGGCCGTCGCGGCCATGACGACGCCACGACCCCGCCCCTGCCCTCTCTCCCTCGCTCACACTCCCTACTCTCCCTCTCTGCTCTTTCTAGCGGAGAAGAAGGCGACGCCGACGCCGACGCACGTTCCGCCATCGCACACCGCCGCAACTACCGCACCACTTACAAATCGCCACCACCTGTAGCTCCGCCATGACGTCCTCTTCCACCTGACATACCTAGTAGGCCGATTCATCCACTGGTGAGCCCGTATTGCTAGCTCCGCCGCGGTTGCCATGGCCGGAGCGCCGCCAGAGCTCGAGCTTACCGCGTCAAGCTTTGCTCCGCCTCTTTCTTCCTCTCCTGTCTTGTCTACTGGATTCGCCTTGAGTCGTAGATCGAGTCTAGGGTGTTGGTTGAGACGATTAGGTCTCCGGCTAACCGGAACGGGTCATGCCGCCGCCGTGCGCTCGCTGGACCACCGTCGCGCTCGCGGGTAGAGCCCTCCTCGACGGCAACCCTAGCCCCTAGCCCCTAACCCCTCCATTCGCGTCGCCTAGATGCACAGGGGCTTGCGCGTGGCTCAATTGAGCCCGCCATTGCCGGGAACGGCAATGCGCCGCCACGCAGCGCCGCCGTGCCGCCATCATCGCCGTCAGCTTGCTCCAGCCGATGCGCATGGCCCTAACCTACCTTAATCGACGCATTAGGTCAAGGGGAACACGTTGGTGGTGTCGGTCTCACCGGAGACGTCGCCGGCGACGAGCTCTCGCTGGTCAAAATCGGCGCCGCCGCTGCCCTCTCTCTCTCTCTCTCTGGCAGGTGGGACCCGTTGACTCCTGGGCCCCGCATGTCAGCCGGTGTAGATTTAGGTTTTTTTAATGCTTAAAGTTTCATAAATTCATATCTGGAGCAAATGAAGTCCAAATTGGGTGATTCTAATTTTGTTAGTTTCCTCTAAATGTCTAGTTTTTATTAAAAATATAAAACTTGCTGGGTTCTGCAGTAGAAATTGCTTGGTGTATTTATTTTGTTCTATGCATTGGAAAGTAGTTTAATGCATAACTAATTGAAAATTGAACTGTGGTCTATGTGAGCTAGGACTAGTCCCCTGTAATTTTTGTAGATTTTTCTTGGTAATTCTACTATGTGCTCATTTGTGCCCTTAAATGTTTTAAATTAAATGATAAGGGTATTTTAACAAATGTTTTAAGGTGGCTTGTTAGGATTTTTGTTGATCATTAATCATGCTTTAACTGTTTGTTAAGTTGGGTGAGCTTAAATTGCAAGTTTGAACATGAGTAAATAATTAATTCTCCAATTTGAGCTTCTGGACAGCTGGTGGCACTATTGGCTTTGCATACTTTAGATGGTGTTTTCTGGCTTTATAATCTATAGCAAAGTGGTAGATAATTTCATTATCTAGTTGCTGTTAAAATTTGAGAGTATTTGGTTGAGTAGTTTAGGAATTATAGTTATATCTTGAGAGGTTCCAGAAAAGGGTTCTTCTCTGGAATTTCTAGACAGATCTGGAAAACTTGCTTAATTGACCTTGTTACTGTTTGAATCTGCTTGTGATGTCTAAATAGAAGTTGTAGACAATTTCATAAGCTTTCTAGAATGTCCTCTTACATGTCAATTGGAGTTACAGAACTCCGGTTACAGTTGTTTCTTGCAGCTACTGTTTCTAGGTCAGAAATGCTGAATTGCTCTACAAGTGTGTGTTTGTCTTCGTGTGTGAAGTTATATCTTGTAGATGTCTTGCTAATTCATATAAGTTGATTAGGTGCAGGTTGTAATTCTTTAACTGATGATGAAAAGTTGTACCTTGAATTGCTTGGGGAGTATTTGAGTTTGTGTAGAGAAGAGATATGCACATACTCAGTAAATTAAAGTGATTTGAATAGAGCTCGTCACCCTGGGTGGAGGGCTTATTGTTGTTGCTGTTATTCATTCTCATACATGATCATCATTTGCATTCGTTATGCTTATTTATGCATTGCATTCAATAGGTTCGCCGAAGGGGGTGATGCTGCTGGAGTTCGGGAGCCTGGACCAGGAGCACTTGAAGGAGGAGCAGGAGGAACTAGCCGGCGAAAGCAACTCCATCGAAGAAGAGCTAACTGAGTGCCCTAACCATGAGCCATCCACCTTTGTGAAAGGCAAGCCCCGGAGCATTCTAAGCCTCCCATCTTTTATAAATGCAGTTGAGTTCTTTATGTTGTTTATTGCATTAAGTATAGGAGTAGATTGGAGATATTGTTGTATTATCCTATCCTTGTCCAGTATATATATTGTACCCTGAATCCTCTGTCTTAGGTTAGGGTCGATGCAAATGCTTAGCCATGCTTAGACCGGTAGAAGTCGGGTGATATCCTGTCATCCGTGAGCTATAGGTAGTTACTTCTCTGGTCACGGTTGGCTATATGGTTGGCTATATGTGCTATCGTGGAAATGAACCATGTGCTAATTTAAAAGAAGGCCGGGCAGGGACAGTGGACCCTGTCTGAGTCGCTTAAGGACTGGAAGCGTTGTACGCACTTGGACATGTTGAACGCAGCCCAACACATAGTTGGCCGGACCTGAGTGTCTGACCGCGAAGCCGAGTAGCTTAACTCAAGACGGGATAACCCGGGAGACGGTTGGGCAATTTGTGGGAAGCGGCATACTAGACCAAGGGCAAGCATGTCTAACTAATCCTGGCGTCGTCCTTGGGTTAGCATGGTTTGAACATCCTGGCTACCGTCTTTCCGGTCTTGCCGACATATAAATCGGGCCTGCACCAAGGGTTACCTGAGATGACCCGAGCTAGGTCTATCTCGGTGTGTGTTGGGAATACCCCCTGAGCTCAGTTGGAATCGATTCGAGTCGCCGTCTCTCCCGGATAGTGAGAACTTGACCAAGCATCCGGCACCGTAGATCTCACTAATTAATAATGGTTCAAATGTTGATGATGTTCATGATAAAAGCTGTACTAAACTGGATATGGTTATTAATGCTTGTTATAACTAAGTGATTGTTTAGTACAGGGCTCACTTAGTTGGTAGGTTAATTTGATTTAAGCTGCTGCTAATATAATAACATGTTCATCTAGTGCTACTTATGCTTTTATGCAAAATGAGTCGAGCCAGCTCCACCAAAGTAATCCTTGCATAATCCTTGGTGTCGTTTATTTCTGGTTTAAGACGGGTAAGTTTAGCTGAGTACATTCTCGTACTCAGGGTTTATTCCCTCTTGTTGCAGATGATATTCTTTATAATGGCTTCTGCAAGGTATGTCTTCACCCCGCTGGGGATGATGACTAGGTCTCGGGCAAAGATCAGCTCTGTTATCTTATCATGTGCTTTTGTGGGATGAACTATGAACCTGGCATGTATTGAACTAAGTGTGGTGTACTTTGATGGTTTCAAACTATGTGCTTTTACTACTCCGAACTTTTGTTGTAATAACTAAGTATTTCGTTATGTGATGTTGTTTGCGAACTATTTGTAAACTCTGATGTAACGGATGGTAAGTTATGTTGGATGGCGTTCGATCTTGGCTTGTAAGATTGTTAGTTTGAAATCCTTCGAGATTTCTAGACTACCGGGGTTATATGGGCTCAAGAGTGAAATAAATTACTTCGGTGATTGTGTTTTGCGCTTGTGCTCTTATAATTTGGGCGGTTCTGTTACAGCTGGCATCAGAGCAAGAATCGACGTAATTTACCATTTGTCTATTTAAAAAACAAAAGAATTTGTTTGCAAAAGAAAAATATTTGGGTAAAACATTAAGTTTATACTTAGTTACTAAATCTGAAATTTAATTTACTACCATGCCAGTGGTCATCCCTTATGCCCTATTAAGGATTATTAGGTGGCTTATGTAAGTACTGACTTGGGGGTTTTAATTTTTGCATCGACGACCAGGCAAAGGTGAGAAGTGTGATGACCGCAATACACTGCCCTGTGGTCTAATGGTGGAGGCAGCCTTTATATATGAAATAGCCATATATGTTGTAGATTAAATTTTTGTAGCTACGCCCAAGGTAAGGTGAGTTGTGAGAGCATGATCGTCCAAACAGCGGTCTAGGAAAGTGCTAGATTGTGATACTGGATTATGAAGGTATTTAATTGTGGGTAAACTGTCGGGTAGCTGTGATACTAAAGCAAGTATGTTGGGGTACACTTGTGGAAAGTATTTAGCTTTTACTGCTTTCAATTGATTTTGTTGTTTGTGAAATATTATTGTGGGAACTGTTGGGCTGCAATGAATTTTTCTCAAGCAGTACACTAACAGCGCAAACGTGTAGACTGACTAGTTACGCATAATGAGAGACACGTATGTATGCCACCGTCTAGAACGCTAGAAAAATAAATATATTCTATGTTGTAAGGACGTTGGAACGATTCATGCATCATGATTTAATACATTGCTAAATCAATATAAATTCCCTCCCTTAAAGTAATTGTTCTATTATTTCAAGGTTTTCTTACCATTACAATAAATGTTCTTCTACAGATGGCCTCCTCTTCGTCAGCTCCCCACCAGCGTGGTCACTTTCTGGAGCACTTTGGCACTCCCACCTTGTTGTGGAGGGCGTTGAAGTTAGCGGGGTACACCAAACCACCTCGCTACTCTTGGACAGCTGTTGAGGG
Organism: Chrysopogon serrulatus; assembly: GCA_015844335.1. Classification (NCBI taxonomy): domain Eukaryota; kingdom Viridiplantae; phylum Streptophyta; class Magnoliopsida; order Poales; family Poaceae; genus Chrysopogon; species Chrysopogon serrulatus. The sequence goes on along the minus strand of JADLZL010002315.1, from coordinate 642,608 downwards.
ACGAGGCTATGCAGTGACTCTGACCATCAAAGAGAAGCCAACCATTCCTCAAATTCAGCCCATTACCATCACTCTGGGTGGTGACACTTTGTGGGAGGCAGTTCAGACAGTAGCCTTCCACATGCTCAAGAAGATTAGGTCGGATCACCCAGACTGGAGTTCAGTGGGGCCTATTAGGAACTTTCCTGAGGAGTGCCCAACTTCCTGGGTGAACTGGGAACAGGATCCCACACAAGCTCTAGTGCGCAAAAGGGATGAGCATGCCGGTAGCACTTGTGATGCAATGAGTGCTATGTATGCAGTCATGAAGCTTTTAGCAGATCAGAAGCATGGCTTACAGGGTCGCTTGGATGCAGCATATGAGGAGATCATGAGGCTCCGCACAGTGGCAAGAGAAAGGAACACCCAGCTGAACACTGCTTTTTGTGCTAGACTGGAGGCACAGGCTGAGGCATGTCAGGTGCGCATTCAGAGTCACCAGGCCATGCAGGAGCGTGATGCAGCTATCCGTGAGCGTGATGAGGCTTATCGTCTTGCTGAGGAGCGGGAAGAGGATAGGGAGTATATCATTGGGGTTGCCAACCGCCGTGAGCGGCGTTTCCTGGATGAGATTGAGGACCTTCGTCGTCAGAATGATATCTTGGAAGGGTACAACAATGCTCTTCATGAGGAGATCCACATCAGGCAGAATGAGATGCATCCTCTCCTTCCTCCCGAGCCACAGCAGGATCCAGGTGTCATAGCTGAGGATGATGAGATGGCAGCTGAAGAGCCTCAGGAGCAGGTCCAGCCAGATGCAGCGGCAGAGGAAGCAGGCGATGACTCGGGTCTCGACTCCGAGAATGATGCTTAGACTAGCTCCTAGTCCTAACTAGTCCCTTAGGGATGCTTTTGCTGGATGATTGTAATTCACATGTTATATCTTTCCTGAACATCCGTGATGTAATAGTAACTTAGGCCGTGACTTTATTCGGACCTTGCTTTTGTTTGTAGATGACTTGTTAGGGACAAGTGTTTCGCTCCCGTGGTGTGAGCTAAGTTTATCTATTGCACTTTGTGTTAAACTGATGCATGACTCGCTATCATTTGTGCTATTATGTTGTTGATGTTGTGGAATGGAAATGAATTATTGTGCCCTATTTTATTGTATGAATGTATTTCTCTCCAATAAATACAGTTTGGCATGATTTAATCATTATCTATATATTTTATCCAAACATAACACTAATGCTCACTTGGATATGTGATGCAGATGTCGCGCTATAACACCCGTGCGGGTAGTGCTGGAGGAGGTGCTGGTGCGGATCCACCACCACCACCACCGCCTCCCACTCCAGCTGAATTGATGGCTATGTTGGCGGAAGGACAGCGGGCCTTGGCTGATGTTGTGCGGGAATTGGCCAACCGTGATGGGCGTCGTGGACGTCGGGACCATGATCAGGAACAGCACAGTGATTTCAGGGATTTCTTGGGCACAAATCCACCTATTTTCAAGGAAGCCGCAGAACCTCTTGAAGCTGATGAATGGCTGAATACAATGGAACAAAAGTTCTGTATGTTGAATGTGCCTGAGCAGATGAAAGCTAAGTATGCTTCGCACTAGTTGCAGGGGCCCGTAGGAATATGGTGGGCTCATCATCGTACCACCTACCCTGCTAATGTTCCTATCACTTGGGAGCAATTCCATGCTGCTTTTCGGGGGCGCTACATTCCGCCAGGGCTCATGGTAATTAAGCACAATGAGTTTATGAAGTTGACCTAGGGCAACAAGAGTGTGACTGGGTATCTGCAGGACTTCAATAACTTATCCCGGTATGCCCCTGAATTTATTGATACTGAGGCAAAGAAGGTTGCCAGTTTCAAGTGTGGTCTTGGCCCTAAGTTGATGAAGACAATGAGTACCAGCAAGTGCACCACTTTTAATGAGTTTATCAGTGATACTCTGACTCAAGAGAACAGCAATGCTGTGTATACCGCTTCTAAGAGCCGTAAGAGAGCTTTTGATGCTGGTTCATCTCAATCCAAGTCTCCTGTGGTTTCTAGGGCTCCTTATCACCCTCCCACTGCACCTACTTGGTACCGCCCACCTCAAAAGAAAAATCAAAACAAGACTGGTTTTCGCAGGGGTTTCACTGTTGCTCTGCCTAAGGGCTCTTCTAGTCAGCCTCGTTCTAATGTTCCACCAAGCAATATGCCATGTTGGAATTGTGGCAAGCCAGGGCATTGGTCCAAGAACTGTCCTTATCCAAAGAAGCAGGGGAGTCAGAATGCACCTCGCCAAGGTCATGTGCATTATACTGCTGTCGAGGAGATTCCGGCTGGTGAAACAGTCACGGCTGGTAAGTTCTTAGTCGACCACCATCCTGCTATTGTGCTCTTTGATTCTGGTGCTTCGCATTCATTCATGAGTCCTATATTTGCATCTAAGCACGACATGAAGATAATCAACCTTGAAGAGGGTAAATTCAATATTAGTGCGGCGGGTAACCCCGTGGCTACCAACCAGATAGTGAAGAGTGTACGTCTGGACATTGGGGGCGAGTGTATAGTGAAACCTTTATCATCCTACCCAACTTAAAGATCGATGTGATACTAGGAATGCGGTGGATGAGTAATCATGGTGTCCTCATTGACACATCCACTAGGGTTATCATGTTAAGGGATCCTGACACTAAGGAAGCTTTCCTAGTACCACTTCCTGATTTTGCTGATCCAAGTCCTACAGCAAATTCCGTTCTTAGTGACAGTATTGCAGTATACCAGTGGTATGCGAGTTTCCAGATGTCTTTCTGGAAGAGTTGCCCGGTTTACCATCTGTGCGTGATGTAGAGTTCAAGATAGATTTAATCCCAGGTGCCGCTCCTATATCGAGAAGGCCCTATCGGATGCCTCCCAATGAGCTTGCAGTAATGAAGGAGGAATTAAAGAAGTTGATGACTCAAGGCTTAATTCATCCTAGTTCTTCTCCATGGGGTTGTCCTGCTATCTTTGTCAAGAAGAAAGATCAATCCTTACGTGTGTGCGTAGATTACCGGCCTCTCAATGAAGTTACTATCAAGAATAAGTATCCTTTGCCCCAAATTGATATCTTGTTTGATCAACTCTCTCGAGCCAAAGTGTTCTCCAAGATTGACTTGCGTTCAGGGTATCATCAGATTCGGATTCGTCCTAAAGACATTGAAAAGACGGCTTTCTCAACTAGGTATGGGTTATATGAGTATCTTGTCATATCTTTTGGTTTGATGAATGCTCCTGCCCATTTCATGTACCTAATGAACTCGGTATTTATGCCCGAGTTGGATAAATTTATGGTGGTATTCATTGATGATATCCTGATTTATTCTGAAAATGAGGAAGAGCACGCCAAGCATCTGAGAGTGGTGTTGACCAGATTGCGGGAACATCAGCTGTATGCTAAGTTTAGCAAATGTGAATTTTGGTTGAAGGAGGTTCCTTTCCTTAGCCATATTCTCTCAGAAAATGGCATTTCAGTAGACCCTTCAAAGGTACAACAAGTCCTAAACTGGAAGGCTCCAACTACTGTTTCTGAAGGCCATAGTTTTCTTAGTCTAGCTGGCTATTATCGTAGATTTATTCCTGACTTCTCGAAGATAGCCAAGCCTATGACAAAGCTGCTTCAAAAAGGTGAAGAGTTTGTATGGACAACGGAATGTGAGTCCGTGTTTCGCACTTTACGAACGTTGTTGACTGTTGACGGTCACTAATGTCAATTATAACCCATCAATTATCATCAAACTTGACATGAAATGAAACATAGAGCATAGGAATAGGGTTTTGATCTAACGAGTTCCACGAGTTTTGGTGAATCTATGTGTCTACAGTACACATCTTTGGAAAAGCTATCAAAGTTGATCAATATGACAGTATGTATCTCAAATGATGGATTAGAATGCACCATTGCGACGGGCTCGTCGAGACGATCGAAACGGACATATCATTTGCCATATTTGGAGTCCCGGATGAAAAGATATCGCACCTGGATGTGGCACCTGCGCAGGAAGGATCTAGAAGAGACCAGAAACCACCCCGCGAGAAGGTGGGGCCCACATGTCACGGGGGGGGAGACCGGCCGTCCCACCCCCGGACCGGTCGGTCTGGCATTTTGGCCATTTTGGCCCAGCTTCGCCCACGGATCCACCGCCTTTGAGGAAGAATCTCAGCCGCCCGCCGATGTCGGTTTGATCCAAGGGCTCACGTTAATCGCTCGGGTCTATAAAAGGAACCCCAGACCCCAGGGGGGAGGCATCCCCTGAAACCCTAATTCATTATTCGTTGGGATCCATTCGAGAGGCGTCCCTTGAAAGGATCATACTCTCATGGAGATCAACACACCAGGGAGATTAGGGCTAGACTCTTCAATGTAATAGTTGAGTAACTTGAGAGCTAGGGTTGAGAGGCTTCGTTTCGGATCTCGCCATGGAGCCTTGGAGGTCTGGTATATCTTTGTATCTTATCTTTGCAACACTTATGCTTTAGTATATTTATCTTCTCTATTTACTTCTATGCCTTATTTGTATGGTTAGTGTAGTTATTGCATCTTAGCATAGGATCTCCGCCTGTATTAGGTGCTCTAGTTATTATGTGTAGCTAGAGTAGTAATCGATAGTGTAGACATGGTGTCTAGGCTATAGGTTACCTGAGGTTGCGCCCAATCCTTACGGTTAGTTGTGGTAGCCCATAGGGGTGACAGCTCTATGTGGCCTTCGTATTCCACCACGTCGGGATTGGTGTTTCGTAGGGGCTTTTGGTAGCCTTCCCCAACTACCTTCTTCCCAGTCTTATTCGAGTTGGAAAGGTACTTTGCTGCCCTGAAGTGCTATTGTGTGTGCTATACTTATCCATGCATTAGTTACCTTCTACTGTCAACTAGAATAGAACCCAAGTAATAGAGAAGTACATAGGAACCTTGAACTCTCCCTTAGTCCTCTCAAGTTAGTTGAATATATATTATAGGATTCTCCTCTGTGTGTGATATTGTGCATAACTCTTATCATTTACCACTTACCCCTGCTTAGGTCTAGTTGGTATACTAGTTAGTAGATACATGATGGTGAATTATCAATATCTTTAGCCATTGTTTCCCAGTGGTAAAATATAAATGACAACCTGGTAATACTCTGGGTAAAATGCTACAATGGTATTTGATCTGTGCGCTTGCGGATACTATTTCTATATTCTAAATGGTGGCATGATTTAATACCACACCTCTTGGTGTTATTGCCGGGGATGACAACTTGGCATTCTAGTAGCGATGCTATGCCCACAAGCATTTTTAACGCCGTTACTAGAGATAACATTAAGAGGTGTCAACAAGCATTTTTGGCGCCGTTGCCGGGGAAACAATTGGCGTAAAGATTTTGATATTGATCTTGATATCTGCTAACTTAGTGTACCACTAGCTTTAGTAGGATTACCCCTGTGTTTGTTGAGTTGTGGAATAAGCAGGAAATCAATTGTTCAACCTTCTGGTGACACTTCACAAGAACAAGACAAGGGAGATATCAAAGAATCCAGGGTGCCTGAACATTCATGATCCATCAACAATAGAGCCCTGCCATCTCACAGGTTTGTATAAACATAAATATTATTCTAACCCTGTGTAGATTGGAGAAAAAAGATCTTCGTCACAAGAATTCAATCATATCACATGTGACGAACAAGGATGCTACACAACTCACAAATTCCATTGTGAGTCATGGTAAGTATGATCAAGAAAGGTGAGATAGTCTTGCTCATGGACTCTGAACTTAATGAGTAGTTATCATGTTGCATTCCACTTTGCATGTTTGCTTTGAACAATCCATGCATCTACCCCATCTCATATCAAATCTGCATCATGGTTAGTTCCTTGCACACATGCATAGCACTTGCATCTCCACTTAAAAATTAAAAAAAATATATTCTCACCATGATCATGCTTTCATCTCTTTTGAGTAAATCTCTATGTGCTCTTATGCTACCTTAGTTTGCTACAGTATGCTTTGGTTTGGAAGTACTCGCCATACTTCTATAGGCTTTTAAATTAAGCGTGGTGCTTAGGTTAAATAACCTACCTTAGTTAAATTAGACATGGAGTCTGGTTTGATTATTGAACTAAAACCTGCTTAAGTAGACATAGGTTATATTTGTTGGACTAACCCCTATAGGAAACTCTCAAATTCAAGTCGGGTAAGTCCTGCGGTGAACTCACATCGGAGATGAATCAAGGCTTGTGATGAAGTCCAATAGCTCTGCGTAAAAGAAGAACAACTCATCATTCATAGAAGAACTGTAAGTATCAAAGTTCATCTTTTGCTGCAAAGTTACCTTTGCCTTGAGCCATGAAAGAATGTAATAAAAAACATGATAAATAAAATCTATGCTAAAAGTGATCCTGAAACCATCTTTTCATTAGCGTAGACGAAATGGACAACAACCCATATTTTAAATTTGTTGCAAGCCTTCGGGTATGTGTCCACTAACATTTTTGCAGGAAACAAAGAATAAATGCCTATTCATGGTTTGAAATGAGAAGAAAGGAGAACAAGTGTATAGAAAGGACCCAGATAGAAAGAAATCAATGTGAGAACACTTCAACACTGTCTACACTTCACCATGATAGTGGACCAATCACCCTGCAAGACAAAAAGGGCCTTCAAGCCATTCACCATCTCAAGCATGTTCGCATACAAGTCAAAGGAACATAAGGCAAGTTTGAGGTTGGTTAAGGAACATGATGTGGATCATTGACATAGAACTGAAGTGACCCTTACTCTATATCTTCAAGTGAGGAAGGCGATGACAAGCAGGATGCAACTTTCTCTACATGGGCCAAACTGATGCCTGCTCTCATCATCATCTTCGAAGACACTCAAATGCCGACAGCAAAGACCAGGATGACAAGATCCCACTATGTCACAGTGTGCATCCATATATCAATAGACATTAGTCATCAATGGTGGTATGTCGATGGTGTCTCCCAAGTTTGTAAACAATCATAGACAAGGATGACACCCACAATGTCGTTGGAGATAAAGTACAAATGGAGTTCCCTCCTCGATCATCAACATGGCTGGTGCATCATCAAAGAAGAATAAACTTTCCACCCGCCATTAGAAGACAAAGAAAATCAAAGAGGAACTCAAGATTGAAGCTCCAATGGACATCAACTCATCAACCCAAAATTAGTGAAGATCAATAAAGGTTGATAGAAGAAAGTGCAACCGTCTGTGTTCTCATCTCCCCGGATCGATAGAGCAAAATAGGTCAAGGTAAATATTGTCAACGAGGAGCCTCGATCAACGAAACACTAAAGGAATCAACCTCAAAAGAACAAGATGGATGAATAAGGAGGATGAACCTGTCCAACCAATATCAAGTCCAAGATCCTAATAAGTTTGGCACGAGAAAGTATAATCATTCAGTCCTTCATCTCCATCATCAAACGAGGCACTCATCCAAGAAACCTACAAAGGAGAAGTCTGGTTCGGTAGACTTAAAACCACCGAACCCTCGCCGAAAGGTAAGTCGGTAGTTATCCATATTTACTTCCTTGCATTGCATCAATTATTGTTTAGCATGTTTACTCTTCTGCACTAGCACTGCATTAAAAAAAGGGAAAAAAATACATCCATTTTGCATCTAAAAACTCAAAGCCCCATGTGGCATCCCTATAGTGCAAACTAAAGGAGTGTTCACTGTGGTGGCCTAAAAATAAAATAAAAATTAGCATGCATATTTCCTTTCTGTTCGATAAAAAGAAAATCCAAAAATAATTATTGAGCATCTTGCGGCACTGTATGAATGTAAAAACCTCTCACAACAACCAGTCCACGAAACGGCTAACCACTAACTGTTTATCCTAATCCGTTCCACGAGTTTTGGTGTTTTGTGAGATATTTGTTGCAGGATGACTCTAAGAGCTAGTCCACCTAGGAACCATCATCTACATCACTCGAAGTATACCTTCCCTACACACAGCTAATCACTGTGTGGAGGAAGCAACTTCTTGTTGGACGAGATTGAGGTTCCCGGCTACACTTGCTCTTACAAGCATGAGCTCCACCGAGAGGACTGCTCAGCTTCAATGCTCAACCACGACAACAACCAGCTTGGGGGAAGGCATCCCCTAGGTACCCAGGTAAGTGTACCTACGCGATTATCGAGTCAGTCATAAAAAATGAAAAATACCAAAAATATATGGGCACATGAAGGTCCATGCTTTTTAGAGTCTTCTGAGTTATAGTATGAGTCTTAAAAAATGAAAAACCAAATAAAAATGTCTGTCTGTCTAGATAGAGTCAATAAAAAGGAAGCTCTCGAGATGATCTAAAATGATGATAAGCTGCTCTGTTACAACATCTCTGAAATACCTAGAGTTTAGACATAAGTTTTCCCAAGTTTTAGCTCTAACTGTTTTGACATGAAGATTTGCTCTGAGCCTAAAACTTGTGGGTTGTATATGCTTGAACTAAGTCTAGGTACCTGATAGATAAGATTGAGAAAGTCTGAGCTGCTATCTATCTTGTTCTAAGTGACACTAGAGTTCTGGAGATTTATCTTTTTTTTTGAAAATGTAAAAACATGATGAGTTCCTATATGACAAAGCTTACATTCCGACCAGAGCTAAACATGATGAGATAGGCAAGTTAAACTTTCACGTACATGCTGCTTGTCTTGCATTGAGTTTTGTCAACCTTTGTGACCCTAGTGAGAAATTTGTCATGCTCTTGAATCAAGATCCACCTCCATATGCACTACTCTACACTGGAGTAGGCGCAACAACATGCCATTCCACCTATATTCATTCCAAAAATGTTTTTCTCCTATACTTGGGAGAACACACAAAAAATATTCCATTAGGTTAGCCACCCAATAAATGCTCCATGTTCCTGTTGTTATCTCTCTAAATCCTATCAATGCCAAAAGGAGTGCAATGAGCTATGTAAAAAGATATTTGAGAAAAAGGGAGAGTAAAAAAAAGATGGACAAGTGTTCCAATGCAAAACAATGGGTACATAGATGCCTGGCTCCCTAAAAAAAGAGAGAGGAAAAGATAGCTCATAACCTCTGGCCAGTTTTCAAGAAGAGAGAAACATCTAAGGAGCTGAAGTAGAATTAGGTTCCACCATATATCCACCATATCCATCCACTTATACATCTTGATTCGACTGCATGACTCGTTTCTCCATGGATCCATTGTTTGACTTTACAACATATGCATTGCAAGTTTGCTCTTTTAGTTTTCTCCTTACCTATGAGCTCCACATAAGCTTTAGCTATAGGATGAGAAGAAAGGCAATCATCATCACTGTCTTGGTGAGAATCCACAAATACCACATACATTGAGAGACTTGAGAGTGTCATACATGGGAAGCTCTGAGTTTTATTTGAAAACCTCTAAAAAAACTCCAGAATGCTAGTTGAGCGAAGAGCTTGAGACATAGTGCTTGGGCGGGATCTTTCTGTCTGTTAAGTACTCAAGGCCCAAGGAAGAGCTAATAAGCCCCATAGTTAAAGGTAACATGAGTAAGTTTGAAAGTCGGCTCAGTTATTGCTTAAGCTCGGAGGAGAATTTTTGTCTGAATGCAGGTATACTTTTGAGGAGTTACGTTGAGGTTGTGACAATGCTCTAAGAATTACGAACATCTATATCTATTTCTAAGTTTAGCTTTGCTAAGGGACTAGCAAAGGTTAAGCTTGGGAGAACTTGTTGACGGTCACTAATGTCAATTATAACCCATCAATTATCATCAAACTTGACATGAAATGAAACATAGAGCATAGGAATAGGGTTTTGATCTAACGAGTTCCACGAGTTTTGGTGAATCTATGTGTCTACAGGTACATACTGGAAAAGCTATCAAAGTTGATCAATATGACAGTATAAAAGTATCTCAAATGATGGATTAGAATGCACCATTGCGACGGGCTCGTCGAGACGATCGAAACGGACATATCATTTGCCATATTTGGAGTCCCGGATGAAAAGATATTGCACCTGGATGCGGCACCTGCGCAGGAAGGATCTAGAAGAGACCAGAAACCACCCCGCAGAAGGTGGGGCCCACATGTCACAGGGGGAGACCGGCAGGTCCCACCCCCGGACCGGTCGGTCTGGCATTTTGGCCATTTTGGCCCAGCTTCGGCCCACGGGATCCACCGCCTTTGAGGAAGAATCTCAGCCGCCCGCCGATGTCGGTTTGATCCAAGGGCTCACGTTAATCGCTCGGGTCTATAAAAGGAGCCCTGCACCCCGTGGGGAGGCATCCCCTGGAAACCCTAATTCATTATTCGTTGGGATCCATTCGAGAGGCGTCCCTTGAAAGGATCATACTCTCATGGAGATCAACACACCAGGGAGATTAGGGCTAGACTCTTCAATGTAATAGTTGAGTAACTTGAGAGCTAGGGTTGAGAGGCTTCGTTTCGGATCTCGCCATGGAGCCTTGGAGGTCTGGTATATCTTTGTATCTTATCTTTGCAACACTTATGCTTTAGTATATTTATCTTCTCTATTTACTTCTATGCCTTATTTGTATGGTTAGTGTAGTTATTGCATCTTAGCATAGGATCTCCACCTGTATTAGGTGCTCTAGTTATTACGTGTAGCTAGAGTAGTAATCGATAGTGTAGACATGGTGTCTAGGCTATAGGTTACCTGAGGTTGCGCCCAATCCTTACGGTTAGTTGTGGTAGCCCATAGGGGTGACAGCTCTATGTGGCCTTCGTATTCCACCACGTCGGGGATTGGTGTTTCGTAGGGGCTTTTGGTAGCCTTCCCCAACTACCTTCTTCCCAGTCTTATTCGAGAGTTGGAAAGGTACTGCTGCCCCCCAGTGCTATTGTGTGTGCTATACTTATCCATGCATTAGTTACCTTCTACTGTCAACTAGAATAGAACCCAAGTAATAGAGAAGTACATAGGAACCTTGAACTCTCCCTTAGTCCTCTCAAGTTAGTTGACTATATATTATAGGATTCTCCTCTGTGTGTGATATTGTGCATAACTCTTATCATTTACCACTTACCCCCTGCTTAGGTCTAGTTGGTATACTAGTTAGTAGATACATGATGGTGAATTATCAATATCTTTAGCCATTGTTTCCAGTGGTAAAATATAAATGACAACCTGTAATACTGGGTAAAATGCTACAATGGTATTTGATCCGTAAACTTGCGGATACTATTTCTATATTCTAAATGGTGGCATGATTTAATACCACACCTCTTGGTGTTATTGCCGGGGATGACAACTTGGCATTCTAGTAGCGATGCTATGCCCACAAGCATTTTTAACGCCGTTACTAGAGATAACATTAAGAGGTGTCAACAAACATTTTTGGCGCCGTTGCCGGGGAAACAATTGGCGTAAAGATTTTGATATTGATCTTGATATCTGCTAACTTAGTGTACCACTAGCTTTAGTAGGATTACCCCCCGTGTTTGTTGAGTTGTGGAATAAGCAGGAAATCAATTGTTCAACCTTCCGTGACACTTCACAAGAACAAGACAAGGGAGATATCAAAGAATCCAGGGTGCCTGAACATTTATGATCCATCAACAATAGAGCCCTGCCATCTCACAGGTTTGTATAAACATAAATATTATTCTAACCCTGTGTAGATTGGAGAAAAAGATCTTCGTCACAAGAATTCAATCATATCACATGTGACGAACAAGGATGCTACACAACTCACAAATTCCATTGTGAGTCATGGTAAGTATGATCAAGAAAGGTGAGATAGTCTTGCTCATGGACTCTGAACTTAATGAGTAGTTATCATGTTGCATTCCACTGCATGTTTGCTTTGAACAATCCAAGCATCTACCCCATCTCATATCAAATCTGCATCATGGTTAGTTCCTTGCACACATGCATAGCACTTGCATCTCCACTTAAAAATTAAAAAAAATATATTCTCACCATGATCATGCTTTCATCTCTTTTGAGTAAATCTCTATGTGCTCTTATGCTACCTTAGTTTGCTACAGTATGCTTTGGTTTGGAAGTACTCGCCATACTTCTATAGGCTTTTAAATTAAGCGTGGTGCTTAGGTTAAATAACCTACCTTAGTTAAATTAGACATGGAGTCTGGTTTGATTATTGAACTAAAACCTGCTTAAGTAGACATAGGTTATATTTGTTGGACTAACCCCTATAGGAAACTCTCAAATTCAAGTCGGGTAAGTCCTGCGGTGAACTCACATCGGAGATGAATCAAGGCTTGTGATGAAGTCCAATAGCTCTGCGTAAAAAAGAAGAACAACTCATCATTCATAGAAGAACTGTAAGTATCAAAGTTCATCTTTTGCTGCAAAGTTACCTTTGCCTTGAGCCATGAAAGAATGTAATAAAAAACATGATAAATAAAATCTATGCTAAAAGTGATCCTGAAACCATCTTTTCATTAGCGTGAGACGAAATGGACAACAACCCATATTTTAAATTTGTTGCAAGCCTTCGGGTATGTGTCCACTAACATTTTTGCAGGAAACAAAGAATAAATGCCTATTCATGGTTTGAAATGAGAAGAAAGGAGAACAAGTGTATAGAAAGGACCCAGATAGAAAGAAATCAATGTGAGAACACTTCAACACTGTCTACACTTCACCATGATAGTGGACCAATCACCCCTGCAAGACAAAAAGGGCCTTCAAGCCATTCACCATCTCAAGCATGTTCGCATACAAGTCAAAGGAACATAAGGCAAGTTTGAGGTTGGTTAAGGAACATGATGTGGATCATTGACATAGAACTGAAGTGACCCTTACTCTATATCTTCAAGTGAGGAAGGCGATGACAAGCAGGATGCAACTTTCTCTACATGGGCCAAACTGATGCCTGCTCTCATCATCATCTTCGAAGACACTCAAATGCCGACAAAGAAAGACCAGGATGACAAGATCCCACTATGTCACAAGCAGCATCCATATATCAATAGACATTAGTCATCAATGGTGGTATGTCGATGGTGTCTCCCAAGTTTGTAAACAATCATAGACAAGGATGACACCCACAATGTCGTTGGAGATAAAGTACAAATGGAGTTCCCTCCTCGATCATCAACATGGCTGGTGCATCATCAAAGAAGAATAAACTTTCCACCCGCCATTAGAAGACAAAGAAAATCAAAGAGGAACTCAAGATTGAAGCTCCAATGGACATCAACTCATCAACCCAAAATTAGTGAAGATCAATAAAGGTTGATAGAAGAAAGTGCAACCGTCTGTGTTCTCATCTCCTGGATCAGATAGAGCAAAATAGGTCAAGGTAAATATTGTCAACGAGGAGCCTCGATCAACGAAACACTAAAGGAATCAACCTCAAAAGAACAAGATGGATGAATAAGGAGGATGAACCTGTCCAACCAATATCAAGTCCAAGATCCTAATAAGTTTGGCACGAGAAAGTATAATCATTCAGTCCTTCATCTCCATCATCAAACGAGGCACTCATCCAAGAAACCTACAAAGGAGAAGTCTGGTTCGGTAGACTTAAAACCACCGAACCCTCGCCGAAAGGTAAGTCGGTAGTTATCCATATTTACTTCCTTGCATTGCATCAATTATTGTTTAGCATGTTTACTCTTCTGCACTAGCACTGCATTAAAAAAAAGGGAAAAAAATACATCCATTTTGCATCTAAAAACTCAAAGCCCCATGTGGCATCCCTATAGTGCAAACTAAAGGAGTGTTCACTGTGGTGGCCTAAAAATAAAATAAAAATTAGCATGCATATTTCCTTTCTGTTCGATAAAAAAGAAAATCCAAAAATAATTATTGAGCATCTTGCGGCCTTTGTATGAATGTAAAAACCTCTCACAACAACCAGTCCACGAAACGGCTAACCACTAACTGTTTATCCTAATCCGTTCCACGAGTTTTGGTGTTTTGTGAGATATTTGTTGCAGGATGACTCTAAGAGCTAGTCCACCTAGGAACCATCATCTACATCACTCGAAGTATACCTTCCCTACACACAGCTAATCACTGTGTGGAGGAAGCAACTTCTTGTTGGACGAGATTGAGGTTCCCGGCTACACTTGCTCTTACAAGCATGAGCTCCACCGAGAGGACTGCTCAGCTTCAATGCTCAACCACGACAACAACCAGCTTGGGGGAAGGCATCCCCTAGGTACCCAGTAAGTGTACCTACGCGATTATCGAGTCAGTCATAAAAAATGAAAAATACCAAAAATATATGGGCACATGAAGGTCCATGCTTTTTAGAGTCTTCTGAGTTATAGTATGAGTCTTAAAAAATAAAAAACCAAATAAAAATGTCTGTCTGTCTAGATAGAGTCAATAAAAAGGAAGCTCTCGAGATGATCTAAAATGATGATAAGCTGCTCTGTTACAACATCTCTGAAATACCTAGAGTTTAGACATAAGTTTTCCCAAGTTTTAGCTCTAACTGTTTTGACATGAAGATTTGCTCTGAGCCTAAAACTTGTGGGTTGTATATGCTTGAACTAAGTCTAGGTACCTGATAGATAAGATTGAGAAAGTCTGAGCTGCTATCTATCTTGTTCTAAGTGACACTAGAGTTCTGGAGATTTATCTTTTGAAAAATGTAAAAACATGATGAGTTCCTATATGACAAAGCTTACATTCCGACCAGAGCTAAACATGATGAGATAGGCAAGTTAAACTTTCACGTACATGCTGCTTGTCTTGCATTGAGTTTTGTCAACCTTTGTGACCCTAGTGAGAAATTTGTCATGCTCTTGAATCAAGATCCACCTCCATATGCACTACTCTACACTGGAGTAGGCGCAACAACATGCCATTCCACCTATATTCATTCCAAAAATGTTTTTCTCCTATACTGGGAGAGAACACCAAAAATATTCCATTAGGTTAGCCACCCAATAAATGCTCCATGTTCCTGTTGTTATCTCTCTAAATCCTATCAATGCCAAAAGGAGTGCAATGAGCTATGTAAAAAGATATTTGAGAAAAAGGGAGAGTAAAAGAAAGATGGACAAGTGTTCCAATGCAAAACAATGGGTACATAGATGCCTGGCTCCCTAAAAAAAGAGAGAGGAAAAAGATAGCTCATAACCTCTGGCCAGTTTTCAAGAAGAGAGAAACATCTAAGGAGCTGAAGTAGAATTAGGTTCCACCATATATCCACCATATCCATCCACTTATACATCTTGATTCGACTGCATGACTCGTTTCTCCATGGATCCATTGTTTGACTTTACAACATATGCATTGCAAGTTTGCTCTTTTAGTTTTCTCCTTACCTATGAGCTCCACATAAGCTTTAGCTATAGGATGAGAAGAAAGACAATCATCATCACTGTCTTGGTGAGAATCCACAAATACCACATACATTGAGAGACTTGAGAGTGTCATACATGGGAAGCTCTGAGTTTTATTTGAAAACCTCTAAAAAAACTCCAGAATGCTAGTTGAGCGAAGAGCTTGAGACATAGTGCTTGGGCGGGATCTTTAAATGCATTAAGTACTCAAGGCCCAAGGAAGAGCTAATAAGCCCCATAGTTAAAGGTAACATGAGTAAGTTTGAAAGTCAGCTCAGTTATTGCTTAAGCTCGGAGGAGAATTTTTGTCTGAATGCAGGTATACTTTTGAGGAGTCACGTTGAGGTTGTGACAATGCTCTAAGAATTACGAACATCAATATCTATTTATAAGTTTAGCTTTGCTAAGGGACTAGCAAAGGTTAAGCTTGGGGGAACTTGTTGACGGTCACTAATGTCAATTATAACCCATCAATTATCATCAAACTTGACATGAAATGAAACATAGAGCATAGGAATAGGGTTTTGATCTAACGAGTTCCACGAGTTTTGGTGAATCTATGTGTCTACAGTACATATACTTGGAAAAGCTATCAAAGTTGATCAATATGACAGTATAAAAAGTATCTCAAATGATGGATTAGAATGCACCATTGCGACGGACTCGTCGAGACGATCGAAACGGACATATCATTTGCCATATTTGGAGTCCCGGATGAAAAGATATCGCACCTGGAAGCGGCACCTGCACCAGAAACCACCCCGCAGAATGTGGGGCCCACATGTCACAGAGGGAGACCGGCCGGTCCCGCCCCCGGACCAGTCGGTCTGGCATTTTGGCCATTTTGGCCCAGCTTCAGCCCACGGGATCCACCGCCTTTGAGGAAGAATCTCAGCCGCCCGCCGATGTCGGTTTGATCCAAGGGCTCACGTTAATCGCTCGGGTCTATAAAAGGAGCCCCAGACCCTAGAGGGAGGCATCCCCTGGAAACCCTAATTCATTATTCGTTGGGATCCATTCGAGAGGCGTCCCTTGAAAGGATCATACTCTCATGGAGATCAACACACCAGGGAGATTAGGGCTAGACTCTTCAATGTAATAGTTGAGTAACTTGAGAGCTAGGGTTGAGAGGCTTCGTTTCGGATCTCGCCATGGAGCCTTGGAGGTCTGGTATATCTTTGTATCTTATCTTTGCAACACTTATGCTTTAGTATATTTATCTTCTCTATTTACTTCTATGCCTTATTTGTATGGTTAGTGTAGTTATTGCATCTTAGCATAGGATCTCCGCCTGTATTAGGTGCTCTAGTTATTACGTGTAGCTAGAGTAGTAATCGATAGTGTAGACATGGTGTCTAGGCTATAGGTTACCTGAGGTTGCGCCCAATCCTTACGGTTAGTTGTGGTAGCCCATAGGGGTGACAGCTCTATGTGGCCTTCGTATTCCACCACGTCGGGATTGGTGTTTCGTAGGGCTTTTGGTAGCCTTCCCCAACTACCTTCTTCCCAGTCTTATTCGAGAGTTGGAAAGGTACTGCTGCCCCGAAGTGCTATTGTGTGTGCTATACTTATCCATGCATTAGTTACCTTCTACTGTCAACTAGAATAGAACCCAAGTAATAGAGAAGTACATAGGAACCTTGAACTCTCCCTTAGTCCTCTCAAGTTAGTTGACTATATATTATAGGATTCTCCTCTGTGTGTGATATTGTGCATAACTCTTATCATTTACCACTTACCCCTGCTTAGGTCTAGTTGGTATACTAGTTAGTAGATACATGATGGTGAATTATCAATATCTTTAGCCATTGTTTCCCAAAGGTAAAATATAAATGACAACCTGGTAATACTGGGTAAAATGCTACAATGGTATTTGATCCGTGCGCTATGGATACTATTTCTATATTCTAAATGGTGGCATGATTTAATACCACACCTCTTGGTGTTATTGCCGGGGATGACAACTTGGCATTCTAGTAGCGATGCTATGCCCACAAGCATTTTTAACGCCGTTACTAGAGATAACATTAAGAGGTGTCAACATTGACCTCTGCTCCTGTCTTAGCTCAACCAGATATTGAGAAGCCCTTCGATGTCTATTGTGATGCATCAGGCACTGGTTTGGGTTGTGTACTTATGTAGGATGGGTGAGTTATTGCTTATGCTTCCCGTTAGTTACGGAAACATGAAGTCAACTATCCCACTCATGATCTAGAATTGGCTGCAGTAGTACATGCTTTGAAGATTTGGAGACATTACTTGCTTGGTAATGTGTGTCACTTTTATACTGATCATAAGAGCCTGAAGTATATCTTTACTCAACCCGAGTTGAATATGCGGCAACGAAGATGGCTTGACTTGATAAAAGACTACAACTTACAAGTACACTATCATCCTGGAAAGGCCAATGTAGTCGCTGATGGTTTGAGTCGGAAATCTCATTCTAGTTTAGCTATTCAAGGGGATTATCACTTGGCACATCTTATGCACCCTATTGTGCTCCATAATATCACCTTAAGCTCCACTCTTACGAACAAGATCATCGAGGCCCAAAAGACTGATGTTGGTATTTTTCATATCAAAAAGAAGATGAAGACCAAACCAACCACGCGCTTTCGGGTCGATGAAAGGGGTGTCTTATGGTTTGATGATCGCTTAGTGGTACCTAAAGACAAAGAGCTTAGACAACAAATCTTGACTGAAGCCCATTCTTCAAACTTCTCGATCCATCCGGGTAGCAGCAAGATGTACGAAGACTTGAAGCCTAGGTTTTGGTGGACCAAAATGAAGATAGAGATTGCGGACTTTGTTGCTCGTTGTGATACCTGTTGTCGGGTCAAGGCAGTTCATCTTAAGCCTACAGGTCCACTTCAACCTCTCTCTGTCCCTAGCTGGAAATGGGAGGAAATTAGCATGGACTTTATTACAGGTTTGCCCACAACTCAAAGGGCATGACTCAATTTGGGTAATTGTGGATCGTTTAACCAAGGCCACACATTTTATTCCCGTTAGTACTACCATCAAGCCTCATCAGTGTGCTGATATATACATGGATCAGATTTATCGGCTCCACGGCGTACCTAGAACCATAATATCTGATCGAGGCCCACAGTTTGTCGCTCGTTTCTAGGAGTTGATGCACAAAGCCTTGGGTACTAACTTACTTCGGAGTTCTGCTTACCATCCTCAAACCTCTGGGCAGACTGAAAGGGTTAATCAAATACTTGAAGACCTGCTGAGAGCATGTGTTTTGTCTGTAGGAGGATCTTGGGAGAAATGGTTGCCTTTGGTGGAATTTTCCTATAACAATAGCTATCAAGAAAGCATCAAGATGGCTCCATTTGAAGCTTTGTATGGGAGAAAGTGTAGAACGCCTTTGAACTGGGTCGAACCTGGTGAAAGATGGTACTACGGCATTGATTTGGTTAACGAAGCAGAGGAAAAAGTCAAGGTTATTCAGCAACATATCAAGGCTGTGCAATCTCGACAAAAGTCATATGCCGATAAGAGAAGACGTCCTATTGAGTTTGAAGTTGGTGACTATGTGTATCTCAAGGTATCCCCTATGAAAGGTGTGCAATGCTTTGGTGTTAAGCGAAAGTTGGCCCCAAGATATGTAGGTCCTTATCAGATCCTACAATGGAGGGGTAGAGTGGCATATAAAATTCAGTTACCACTAGAGATGAGTGCAATATTCGATGTTTTTCATGTGTCCCAACTTAAGAAATGCTTGCGGGTGCCTGAAGAAAGGATAGAAGCACAAGAGGTAGAATTAAAATCTGATTTGACTTATGAGGCTCGGCCGGTACGGGTCCTTGATACTAAAGAGAGAGTTACATGCAATCGAGTGATCAGGTTCCATAAAGTTCCTTGGAACAATGAGAGTGATTAGGATGCCACATGGGAGCGTGAGGATTATTTGAAGGAGGTTTATCCCGCGTTTTATTCAAGATGGTACGTGAACCTAATCTCGGGATGAGATTCCTTTAAGGGGGAGGGCTGTAACACCTCTGGTGTTGGGCTCACTAAAATACATGCATTAACTGGCCATAATCATCATCATCATCTCATATATGTATGTGCATGACAAGGCATTATGCAAATTCTATGTTTATGCTCATGAAAAGTCCATTTTATGCTTGCTTTGCTTGCTTGGTACCATGTTATGACATGTAATGTTGCTAAATGTGCTCTACAGTAGCTTGATTATGCTTAGGGCACTTCATGGAACAATAGTCATGTTGATCACATTGCCTAATTATACTCCTAGGTGCTACTTTGAACTTGAATGCCTTCCAAAGTCTTTTGTTTGACCATTTCAAAAGTGCAAGCTAGAGACTTTGCATGGCAGTGAGTCCTAAATAAAAGTTGTAGAGAATTTTATGTACAACAAACTTATTTTGGGCCTAGGCCATGAAAATGTGTGCAAGGTGCTCAAAATTGCACATTTATAGCAGGAACAGTGCTGATTTCAGCTTTGAAATTTTGGCTAAGTCATATGTTGTTTTCAGTTTCAATGTAGGGTACTTCATTGACTTATATATTGCAAACCAGGCCAAACCAGAGAAAGTGTGTGTAAGCAAAGTTGTAGATGGGCTATAGGGCTACAATTTCCAGTAATACACTTTTTACTAATTGTGCATGGATTACGAGTTAATGACCGTCAAAAGATCAGCCGTCGGTCGGCCTCGTGCTGACTGAATCGGCAGCCGGCCGATTCAAAACGGCGGCGGTGGCCGACCGGGCGCTAGGCAGCGCGCGCCACTTGGTGGCCGCTCTGCCGGGCGCCGGCCCACCGGTCAGGCCGTCGCGGCCATGACAACGCCACGACCCCCCCCCGCCCTCTCTCCCTCGCTCACACTCCCTACTCTCCCTCTCTGCTCTTTCTGGCGGAGAAGAAGGCAACGCCGATGCCGACGCGCGCTCGCACACCGCTGCAACCACCGCACCACTTACAAATCGCCACCATCAGTAGCTCCGCCATGACGTCCTCTTCCACCTGACACACCTAGCAGGCCGGTTCATCCACTGGTGAGCCCGCATTGCTAGTTCCACCGCGGTCGCCATGGCCGGAGCGCCGCCGGAGCTCGAGCTTACCGCGTCAAGCTTTGCTCCGCCTCTTTCTTCCTCTCCTGTCTTGTGTACTGGATTCGCCTTGAGTCGTAGATCAAGTCTAGGGTGTTGGTTGAGACGATTAGGTCTCTGGCTAACCGGAACGGATCATGCCGCCGCCGTGCGCTCGTCGGACCACCGTCGCGCACGCGGGTAGAGCCCTCCTCGACGGCAACCCTAGCCCCTAACCCCTCTACTCGCGTCGCCTAGATGCACTGGGGCTTGTGTGCGGCTCAATTGAGCCCACCATTGCCGGGAACGGCAATGTGCCGCCAAGCAGCGCCGCCCGCCGTGCCGCCATCGCCGCCGCCGAGCTTGCTCCGGCCGATGCGCATGGCCCTAACCTACCTCAATCGACGCATTAGGTCGGGGAACACGTTGGTGGCGTCGGTCTCGCCGGAGACGCCGCCGGGACGACGAGCTCGCCGGCCAAAATCGGCGACGCCGCTGCCCTGCCTCTCCCTAGCAGGTGGGACCCGTTGACCCCTGGGCCCCGCATGTCAGCAGGTGTAGATTTAAATTTTCATTTTTATTTTTCTAGAAAATGCTTAAAGTTTCATAAATTCATATCTGGAGCAAATGAAGTCCAAATTGGGTGATTCTAATTTTGTTAGTTTCCACTTAATGTCTAGTTTTTATTAAAAATATAAAACATGCTAGGTTCTGCAGTAGAAATTGCTTGGTGTATTTATTTTTTCTATGCATTGGAAAGTAGTTTAATGCATAACTAATTATTAATTGATGCTAAAAATGTGAAACCAGTGGGATTGGCTTTGTTTTGACATGCTCTATCTAGGAAAAATAATGGTTAGCATGTAAATATGTTTTGAATGGCAGTTTGCTAAATAAGTTGATTTAATGCCTTGATTTGTGAGCTATTTATTATGTTTTGTATACACATGCTATTGAGTTGAAAATTGGTACACAGTATACTTGTGATATGATGATGATGAGAAAATTATCAAATCTGTTGTTTGATACTTTTCAAATAGATGTGTGATTTATCACTTTTTGAGCTTGAGTGGCTTGTTCTTTTGCTACAGGAAGTTGTACTTAGAATTTTGATGTGAAAACTGAACTGTGGTCTATGTGAGCTAGGAGTAGTCCCCTGTAATTTTTGTAGATTTTTCTGGGTAATTCTACTATGTGCTCATTTGTGCCCTTAAATGTTTAAATTAAATGATAAGGGTATTTTAATAAATGTTTTAAGGTGGCTTGTTAGGATTTCTGTTGATCATTAATCATGCTTTAACTGTTTGTTAAGTTGGGTGAGCTTAAATTGCAAGTTTGAACATGAGTAAATAATTAATTCTTCAATTTGAGCTTTACTGGACAGCTGGTGGCACTTTTGGTTTTGCATACTTTAGATGGTGTTTTCTGGCTTTATGATCTATAGAAAAGTGGTAGATAATTTCATTATCTAGTTGCTGTTAAAATTTGAGAGCATTTGGTTGAGTAGTTTAGGAATTATAGTTATATCTTGAGAGGTTCCAGAAAAGGGTTCTTCTCTGAAATTTCTGGACAGATCTGGAAAACTTGCTTAATTGACCTTGTTACTGTTTGAATCTGCTTGTGATGTCTAAATAGAAGTTGTAGACAATTTCATAAGCTTTCCAGAATGTCCTCTTACATGTCAATTGGAGTTATAGAACTCTGGTTACAGTTGTTTCTTGCAGCTACTATTTGTAGGTCAGAAATGCTGAATTGCTCTACAAGTGTGTGTTTGTCTTCGTGTGTGGAGTTATATCTTGTAGATGTCTTGCTAATTCATATAAGTTGATTAGGTGCAGGTTGTAATTCTTTAACTGATGATAAAAAGTTGCGCCTTGAATTGCTTGGTGAGTATTTGAGTTTATGTAGAGAAGAGATATGCACATACTCAGTAAATTAAAGTGATTTGAATAGAGCTCATCACACTGGGTGGAGGGTTTATTGTTGTTGCTGTTATTCATTCTCATACATGATCATCATTTGCATTCGTTATGCTCATTTATGCATTGCATTTAATAGGTTCGCCGAAGGGGGTGACACTGCTGGAGTTCGGGAGCCTAGACCAGGAGCACCCGGATGAGGAGCAGGAGGAACCAGCCGGCGAAAGCAACTCCGTCGAAGAAGAGCTAACTGAGTGCCCTAACCACGAGCCATCCACCTTTGTGAAAGGCAAGCCCTGGAGCATTTTAAGCCTCCCATCTTTTATAAATGCAGTTGAGTTCTTTATGTTGTTTATTGCATTAAGTATAGGAGTTGATTGGAGATATTGTTGCATTATCCTATCCTTGTCCAGTATATATATTGTACCCTGAATCCTATGTCTTAAGTTAGGGTCGATGCAAATGCTTAGCCATGCTTAGACCGGTAGAAGTTGGGTGATGTCCTGTCATCCGCGAGCTATAGGTGGTTACTTCTCCGGTCACGGTTGGCTATATGTGCTATCGTGGAAATGAACCATGTGCTAATTTAAAAGAAGGCTGGGCAGGGACAGTGGACCCTGTCTGAGTCGCTTAAGGACTGCAAGCGTTGTACGCACTTGGACATGTTGAACGCAGCCCAACACATAGTTGGCCGGACCTGAGTGTCTGACCACGAAGCCGAGTAGCTCAACTCAAGACGGGATAACCTGGGAGACGGTTGGGCAATTCGCGGAAAGCGGCATACTAGACCAAGGGCAAGCATGTCTAACTGATCCTGGCGTCGTCCTTGGGTTAGCATGGTTTGAACATCCTGGCTACCGTCTTTCCGGTCTTGCCGACGTATAAATCGGCCTGCGCCTGAGTTGTACCAAGGGTTACTTGAGACGACCCTAGCTAGGTCTGTCTCGGTGTGTGTTGGGAATACCCCCTGAGCTCAGTTGGAATTGATTCGAATCACCGTCTCTCTTGGATAGTGAGAACTTGACCAAGCATCCAGCACCGTAGATCTCACTAATTAATAATGGTTCAAATGTTGATGATGTTCATGATAAAAGCTAGACTAAACTGGATATAGTTATTAATGCTTGTTATAACTAAGTGATTGTTTAGTACAGGTCTCACTTAGTTGGTAGGTTAATTTGATTTGAGCTGCTGCTAATATAATAACATGTTCATCTAGTGCTACTTATGCTTTTATGCAAAATGAGTCGAGCCAGCTCCACCAAAGTAAGCCCTGCATAATCCTTGGTGTCATTTATTTCTGGTTTAAGATGAGTAAGTCTAGCTGAGTACATTTTCGTACTCAGGGTTTATTCCCTCTTGTTGCAGATGATATTCTCTATAATGGCTTCTGCAAGGTATGTCTTCACCCTACTGGGGATGATGACTAGGTCTCGGGCAAAGATCAGCTCTATTATCTTATCATGTGCTTTTGTGGGATGAACTATGAACCTGGCATGTATTGAACTAATTGTGGTGTACTCTGATGGTTTCAAACTATGTGCTTTTACTACTCCAAACTTATATTGTAATAACTAAGTATTTCATTATGTGATGCTGTTTGCAAACTATTTGTAAACTCTGATGTAACGGATGGTAAGTTATGTTGGATTGCGTTCGATCTTGGCTTGTAAGATTATTGGTTTGAAATCCTTCGAGATTTCCAGACTACCAGGGTTATATGGGCTCAAGAGCGAAATAAATTACTTCGATGATTGTTTTTGTGCTTGTGCTCCTATAATTTGGGCGGTTCTGTTACAAATGGAATGTTTAGGAATATTGTAAAAAGGCACCTTTCTTAGCTTTTGAAGCAGCAAACTACCTATTGGAAGCAAAGGAACACTATCAACACAATTAAGTATGGCAATGAGTGTACTAAATACTTTCATTCTATGGCTACTATTTCCTATAGAAGAAACCTTATTGCTCAGTGTTGATATTTCTTATGCACAACTAAAATATGAAGGATTCCGCAAGCGCACAGAAAACCATTGTAGTATTTTACCAGGAGTATTCCAGGTATCGTTATTTATATTTTACCACTGGGAAACAATGGATAAAGACATTGATAGTTCACCATCATGTATCTACTAACATAATACACCAACTAGACTAGAGTAGGGGGTAAAGGGTAGATGATAGGAATTATGCATATATGACACACACACATACACAGGAGAATTCTATGATAAAAGAGTAAATAGCTAAAGTGAGAGGACAACAGGAGAGCTCAAGGTTCCTAAATACTTCTCTAGTACCAAGGTTCTATAATAACCGATTTATGGTAGATAAAGCAATCACACAATAACATTTTGGAGCAGCAGTACCTTTCCAACTCTCGAATAAGACTGGGAAGAAGGTAGCTGGGGAAGGCTGCCAAAAGCTCTACGAAACACCAACTCCGACGTGGTGGAATACGAAGGCCAACAAAGCTATCACGTCTGATGGCTACCACAATTAACCGTAAGAATCGGGCGCAAACTCAGGTAAACACTAGCCTAGACACCACGTCTACGCTAACGATTACTACTCTAGTCACGTACGCTAACTAGAGCACCTAATACAGGCGGAGATCCCATGCTAAAGTATAACGACTATATTAAACATAATATAAAGGCATAAAGTAAATAGAGAAGATAAATATATTAAAGCATAAGTCTTATAAGAATAGATACAAAGATATACCAGAACTCTGACGACTCCTCCGAAGACTCCTCCGGAATCCGGGCGTAGCGCCGCACTCCCTAACTCTCAACTAGAACTACATTGGAAAGTCTAGCCCTAATTCTCTAGAGATGAGAGGTCATCCATTCGAGGGACGCCTCTACATCTTCATAATAATGTGGTGCCCTCAGGGAGGGGGGTCTGCCTCTTTATTTATAGTCCGGTGGGATGAACGTGCACCGTTGGATCAAACCAACCTCGGCAACGGTGGAGATGCAAATCCTAAGGCGGTAGGAGGCCGTCGGTCAAAGCGGGCCCCAAACGGGCTCCGGAGGGCCCCGGGGTGGGGCCGGGCGGTCCCCACCCTCAGAAAGCAGGTGGGCCCTACCTTCGGTGCGTCGCCTTCCGGTGCCTTCTAGGGTCTTCTAGTGTTGGTTTCGGTGTAGAATTGATATCTTTTGACTCCGGACTCTGAATATATCAAATGATATGTCCGTTTTCGATCGTCTCGACGAGCCCGTCTCAATGGTGTAGTCGAATTCATCATTTGAGATACTTTTATTCTATGTAAAATTGGATATACCTGCAAAACGATCAAAAACAACACAACTCGTGGAACTCGTTAGAATCGAACCCTACAACTATGCTTTATGGTTGATATCATGTTATATTAAGCAATAGTTGATTGTATAAAATAGGCATTAAGGACCGTCAACAAGTTCTCCCAAGCTTACCCTTTGCTAGTCCCTTAGCAAAGCCTAACTACTAAACTTGGATCAGGAGTTGCTACAATGCTTTCACTCCTCAAAAGTACACATGCTTTCAAACTGAAATTCTCCTTTGAATTAGACAAAACTGCTCTAACTTTCAAACTTACCCATTTTACCATTAGCTATGGAGCTTTTCAACTTTCACGTGGGTCTTGAGTAATTGAAAGATAGAACAATCGAGTCAAGCACTACATCTGAAATTCTTCACTCAACCAATATTCTGGAGTTTTTACAAGTTTTTGAAATAAAACTCAGAGCTTAATTGTATGACACCCTCAGTCTCTTAATATGTGGTATTTATGGATCTCACTTGAGGCATTTATGTTGTCATGCCCTCCTACAACTAATGATTATAGTGGAGCTCATAGGAGTGGTATTAAACAAGGATGAGCATACTTGCAATTCATATATTGTAAAGTCAAACGATGGATCCATAGAGAGTCAAGTCATACAATCAAACCAAGATGTGCATGTGTATGTTATATGGTGTTGGATGGTGTATATATGGTGGTGGCTAATCCTAATTTTACTTTTGCTCTTTGAAAATAAATCTCTCTCTTGGACTTAGAACTTTCACAGGAAAACATGGGCTATCTCCAATTTTTTTCTCTTTTTTCTCTATATATATATTTTAGGGAGGCGAGCATCTAAGTACCCATTGTTTTAATTGCTTGGACACTTGTCCATTTTTTTTAACTCCCTCTATTTTTTTTCAATACTTTTTCTTTTGCATAGCCAGATGCATCCTTTAAATACAAAATAATTGAAGAGATAATAAGAACTTAGAGCATTAAACATGGGTTATCCTATGGGGTATATTTTTGGGTGTTTATTCCCAGTGTAGGAGAAAATAATTTTAAGGTGGATCTAGATGAAAGTGGAAAATGATTGCGTTTACTCCTAGGGTAGGAGTAATGCATATGTTGGTGGAGTGTGTGAGTGTGATCTTGATTTTAAAAACATGACAAGACTCTCATAAGGTATACAAAAAGGGTGACTAAACCCAATGCAAAGCAAGCAGCATGATTGAACAAAAGTTTTTCCTATTCTAAATGTTTATCATATTTAGCTTTCATAGGAATTCAAACTTTGTCGTACAAGAGCTCATCATGTATGATTTTTGAATTTTAAAAGATAAATCTCTAAAACTTTAGTATCACTAGAAATAAGATAAAGAGTAGCTCAGACTCTCTTATATCATATCCATCAATCACCTAGACTTAGCTCAAGCATATGCCTCCACAAGTTTCAAGTTCAAAGTAAATTCTTATATCAAAGCAGTTATGTCCAAAAACTCGGGAGAACTTAAGGTTGAAAACTAGATACTTGAAAGGAATTACGGTAGAGTAACTATTCATCATCTCCAAGACAAAATTTAAGTGTTCCTTAGTTTTTATCTGACTCTTAACAAACTATCTATAATTGCAAACACACTTTATGATCACACCCTAATAATTAAACTATCTTTATTTGGTTTTAATCGTTATTTATCTTTTTATTTCTTTTAGACTAATGGACTCATAAGAGACTCTACAGACGTGGACCTTCATATGTCCACATATTTTTGGTATTTTATGACTATAAGATAGACTCGATAATCGCATAGGTATACTTACCTAGATAACTAGGGGATGCTCTCCCCAAGCTGGATGTTGTTGTAGTTGAGCGTTGAAGCTGAGTGGTTTTTTACAGAGGAGATCATGTTTATAAGAGCAAGTGTTCCCAGGAATACTTCAATCTTATTACCCAAGAAGTTACTTCCTTCACACAGGGGTCATCTGTGTGTCGAAAAGATGTGCTTCGAGTGATGAAGGTGAATATTCCTGAGTGAGCTGGCGCTTGGAGTCATCCTGCAAAAAGCTCT
The DNA here is from genome assembly GCA_015844335.1 of Chrysopogon serrulatus. Lineage (NCBI taxonomy): Eukaryota > Viridiplantae > Streptophyta > Magnoliopsida > Poales > Poaceae > Chrysopogon > Chrysopogon serrulatus. The sequence continues at coordinate 615,015 of JADLZL010002315.1, read as the reverse complement.
TACAAAACACCAAAACTCGTGGAACGGTATTAGGATAAAACGTTAGTGGTTAGCCATTTTAGAGGATTGGGTGTTGTGGAGGTTTCAAAGTAGTTTTATGATAGCAGTATTGCAGCAGGATTCTCAATTAATATTTTTGGATTTTATGGGTTTATATGCAGAAAGTACAAATACATGATATATATATATATATTTATTTTGTAGACCACCACAAAGTGAGAACTCTTACAGCTTTTACACTACAAGGATTTCACATGGGGCTTAAAGTTTTTTTTTAAGATGTATGATTGCAACCTAATGCATACCTATTTATTTTTGTTATTTCCTATACAATACTAATGCAGAAAAGTAAACATGCTTAAGAGAAAATAAAACATGCAATGTTCAAAGTAAATACGAATAACTACCGATGTTACCTCACGGCGAGGGTTCGATGTTTTGAGTCCTCCGAACTGGACTCCTCCTTGCAGTAATTCATTGATCGAGTACTTCGGTTTGCTTCTAAGGATGAGGATTGAGGTGGGGTCTCTACTAGTGGTGCTTCCAATGGTGGTGCCACCTTCTTCTTTTCTTTTTGTTAGCATCTCAAAGCCAATCTTATGTGCATCCTTGTTACTAGTTTAGAACTCCCACTTGTAGAATTTGGGTAATCTCCCCACACTTTGCTTGAAGTGGGTTTTGCTCATAAAGACAAGGTAGAGATCAAGTGCAGGGGCTCTATTGGTGGGAAAACACCAACAGAACCAGAAATTTATTCATTCTCTAACCTTAGGCACAATAAGATTGATGTCTTTTCACATTGTTAATTTACATCTTGGGTGAGAATATCAAAAGTATAAATATAGCTTTTAAGCTTATGAGATAAAAGAGTGGAGTTACTTAACCTATGGAAGGATTGTTCATCTTTATAAGTTATCAAATTAACATCATGACTATCATCGTCCAAAATAAAATATATCGTATTTTAGCTCATTTGGTTAAGATTGAGATCAAGAGAATAGTGCTATGATGTGTACTCCAAGATCAAGAGAAAATGATGACCACTTACCTTTAATATGTTACCTTTATTACGGGAGCATGATAACACCATGTGGTAGAAGGTAGATGAATTTCAATGGTCTTTTCCTTCCTTACATTTTGAGTTGATCATTAGCATCTTGTCTCCTATGTTACACTTCTTTCTCACTCCTTTAGACTTTTGCTTCTCTCATTATTTTTTCTCTGCAAGGGATTAGTAGACAACACATACCCGAAAGAATATACTATCTATTTAAGGTATAGATAATGTTTGCCAAGGAGTTAAAGTTTAACTTGTAGCTTGTGTTTTAAATGATTCACCATTATTTCAAATTTTCAAATAAGGTTAAGGAGAAGATATAATTTTGAAGAATACTTCTAATCTTGATTTGATTCTATGAAATCTCCTAATATGATTTAAACATTTTTATACAGGAGAGGATAGTCTATATATACAGCCAAATTCTTATACAAATATGCTTTGATGTTATAATATTTAAGTAATATTCTGAAGCATACTTATAATAGAGTAAGAAAGTTCAAAAGACTAGAGATAGAACCAAGAATATGTAGGTGAACCAAAAGAGTATTTTATTTGTTTTAAGTTTTAGCAAATTAAGCATGACATAAGGTATGGATAACCAAGACAATTAGCAACATGGTATAAGATGTTGAATGTAGTTTAAAGTTGCATGAGGCTTGGATAAATGTACCTTATGTCTTGCAGGGTGATTGGTCCACTATCATGGTGAAGTGTAGAAGGTATTGAAGTGTTTTTCATCAATTTCTTTTCATCTTGGTCCTTTCTATACACTTGTCCTCCTTTCTTTTCGTTTTGAACCATGATGAGACATTTATTCTTTCTTTTTTGCATAAATGTTAATGGACATATACCCGAAGGATTGCAACAAGTTTGGAATGTGGGTTATAGTCCATAATTCATGCGAAATTTCATCTATGCTAATGAAAGGATGGACTTCTAGGAATACTTTAGCATAGATTTCTTCTAACAAATTTTGTTGGTAGCTGCACTTTTATATGGTTTAAGGCAAAGGTAACTTGCGACAAAAGATTAAATGAATAAACTTTGATACTTACAACTCTTCCATGGAGAATGAGCTGTGTCTTCCTTTTTGTGCAAAGTTATTAGACTTCATCACATGCCTTGATTCGTCTCTGATGTGAGTTCATCTCTTGACTTACCCGAATTGAATTTCAGAGTTTCCTGCATGGGTTAGTCCAACAAAATATCCAGTGTCCATTAAAGCATACTTTCAGTTCAAAAATCAACCTAGACACCACATCTAATTTGATTTAGGAAGACATTTTAACCTAAGCACCACGCTTAATTTAAAAGCCTTTGGAATTAAAATCACAACTCCTAAACTAAGCACCATGCTTTATTTAAAAGATGTATGAAGATACTCCAAACCTAAGCATACTATAGCAAACAAGGTAGCATGAGAGCATATAGAGATTTACTCAAATAGAGATGAAAACATGAACATGCATTGTGAGAATGTTATTTTTTTATTTTTAAGTAGAGATGCAAATGACATGCATGTATGCAAGGATCTAAATAAGATGAGGATTTGATATGAGATAAAGTAGATGCATGGATTATTCAAAGTAAACATGCAATGGAATGCAACAGGATAACTACTTATCAAATTTAAAGTCTATGTGATAAGCCCATGGCTTGTCAAGTAATTCAGTTTGGTTCATTTTCTTTTGATGAGAAGCAAAACATTATGAAGTCCAGGCATATTAATTGTGGAGCTATTTGGTCATACAAGAGAAGGCGCAAAGGAGTAATATTTAGTACTGGTTCTATGCTTATCGAGGCTGAAGATATGTCACTTGAATAATTTTGAGCCTGACATGGTCGCGCTATCAGGAAGCTTGCAAAATCAGCCAATGGAAGTCACGTTATCTTGTGTGTGGTTAGTTTTCTAGCCGGAGTATTTTATTATTAATATATACTTGTATGCACTTGCTAGCTTAGATGAGAGGGTCACGTATTTTTGTTTCTATACTAGAGTCCGTCACGTATCTACAGACTTCTGTCTTGTCCTTTGTTAGCCAGGTCAGGTTTAGTAGAGTTGGTTTATGTTTTTGACGTGAGTTAGCCTAGCCCATGTCGTTCTGGTGGGTTGAGCCAGAGTCGAGTCTTGATGGCTGGCCACGTGCCTCAAATAGCCAGGGCCGACGCCCTTGTAAAATTTTAGATTAGATTGGATTTTATTCTGTGGAGTTTATCTCTCGTCGAGCCGCCGCCCGAGAACCCTAGTTGGTTGGGGTGATTGATCCAGATCCTTCGTGGATTTGTGAGGAGTGCGTGATCGAGCTGCTGCGGTTCGGGTGCGTCGCTTGGAATTCCTGGAGTTCCCTCTCTTCTGATCGTGGTTCGTTGTGGACACGGGTGGAAGATTATTTGCTGATCGGATTGCGTCTATCTCAAGTTTGTAAGCCGATTATTCTATTATTACTACAGCTTGACTTTGGTTGATCAAACAGATTCATTTCACTTGTCCGAATTATCTAGTTTGGTCAATATATTTGCCGAGAGAATTTTCTGATTGATTGATCTTATCGTGAGATATACATCTGCCATAGAGTGAGCTGATATTTGGCCGCCGAGAGCAATTCAATATTTTATTGTATCTTTGCTATTGGTAGTCGATTCCTTTGAGCCTGCTGGACGTGTACCACTTGAGGAGATTAATTAGTGCCGGTGGAATAGACAACTATATTTGGTTGTGCTGTTTGTTGCGATCAAACCAGCTGAGATAATTATTGATTTGTGATCAGCACTCGATTACCTGTTGCCGCTGGATATTACTTGATCTTGCAGAAATTTAGAATTTTTGGATTCTAGATATTTGGGCACCGTGAAAGATCGTGCATTATTCGGACAACGTAGGCGTGTCCTTATCACTATGAGCAAGACTTTCTCACCTTTCTTGATCATACTTACTATGAATCGTAATGGTATTTGTGATTAGTGCAACGTCTTTATTCGTCACATGTGATGAACATTGAATTCATGTGATGATGACTTTTCTTTTCCAATCTACACATGGTTAGAATAATATATATAAATGTTTATACATACCTGTGAGATGGCAGGGCTTCATTGTTGATGGATCATGAATATTCAGGCACCCTGAGTTCTTCAATATCTCGCTTATCTTATTCTTGCGGAATTTCACCAGAAGGTTGGAATGGTTGATTTCCTGCTCATTCCACAACTCAATAAAACAAGGGGTAGTCCTACTAAAGCTAGTGGCAGACTAGATTAGCAGATATCAAGATCAATATCAAAATCTTTACGCCAATTGTTTTCCCGGCAACGGTGCCAAAAATGCTTGTTGATATTTCTTATGCACAACTAAAATATGAAGGATTCCGCAAGCACACAGAAAACCATTGTAGCATTTTACCGGGAGTATTCCAGGTATCGTTATTTATATTTTACCACTAGAAAACAATGGATAAAGACATTGATAGTTCACCATCATGTATCTACTAACATAATACACCAACTAGACTAGAGTAGGGGGTAAAGGGTAGATGATAGGAATTATGCATATATGACACACACACATACACAGGAGAATTCTATGATAAAAGAGTAAATAGCTAAATTGAGAGGACAACAGGAGAGCTCAAGGTTCCTAAATACTTCTCTAGTACCAAGGTTCTATAATAACCGATTTATGGTAGATAAAGCAATCACACAATAACACTTTGGAGCAGCAGTACCTTTCCGACTCTCGAATAAGACTGGGAAGAAGGTAGCTGGGGAAGGCTGCCAAAAGCTCTACGAAATACCAACTCCGACGTGGTGGAATACGAAGGCCAATAAAGCTGTCACCTCTGATGGCTACCACAACTAACCATAAGAATCGGGTGCAAACTCAGGTAAACAGTAGCCTAGACACCACGTCTACGCTAACGATTACTACTCTAGTCACGTACGCTAACTAGAGCACCTAATACAGGCGGAGATCCCATGCTAAAGTATAACAACTATATTAAACATAATATAAAGGCATAAAGCAAAATAGAGAAGATAAATATATTAAAGCATAAGTCTTACAAGAATAGATACAAAGATATACCAGAACTCTGACGACTCCTCCGAAGACTCCTCCGGAATCCGGGCGTAGCGCCGCTCTCCCTAACTCTCAACTAGAACTACATTGGAAAGTCTAGCCCTAATTTTCTAGAGATGAGAGGTCATCCATTCGAGGGACGCCTCTACATCTCCATAATAATGTGGTGCCCTCAGGGAGGGGGGTCTGCCTCTTTATTTATAGTCCGGTGGGATGAACGTGCACCGTTGGATCAAACCGACTTCGGCAACGGTGGAGATGCAAACCCTAAGACGGCAGGAGGCCGTCCATCGAAGTGGGCCCCAAACGGGCTCCGGGCGCCGGCCGGCCCGGGGTGGGGCCGGGCGGCCCCCCCTCTGTAGCAGGTGGGCCCTACCTTCGGTACGTCGCCTTCTGGTGCCTTCTAGAGTCTTCTAGTGTTGGTTTCGGTGTAGAATTGATATCTTTTGACTCCGGACTCCGAATATATCAAATGATATGTCCGTTTCGATCATCTCGACGAGCCCGTCATAATGGTGTAGTCATATTCATCATTTGAGATACTTTTATTCTGTGTAAAATTGGATATACCTGCAAAACGATCAAAAACAACACAACTCATGGAACTCGTTAGAATCGAACCCTACAACTATGCTTTATGGTTGATATCATGTTATATTAAGCAATAATTGATTGTATAAAATAGGCATTAAGGACCGTCAACACTCAGATTCAGGATGATTATGGGGTCTCCCTTCTCCTGCATGAAGATAAAGCCAATCAGCTTTGGCGCACCTTCAAAAATAGGATAGGACTATCTGGTTTGGCCTTGATGGAGTTTGATCTCCCCCTCCTTATCCCTGAGCATGGTGTGGACCTTCAGTTCCTAATTGACACATTCCAACATTCTGAGATTGAAGATATCATCAAGCAAATGCCATTTGACAAGGCCCCAGGTCCTGATGGCTTTAATGGAGTTTTCATTAAGAAGTGTTGGCCTATCATAAAGAATGGCATCCTCAGGCTATTCTCAGACTTTTATGATGTTAGTGTTAACCTTGCTCCGGTCAATCAATCTTACATTGTCCTGATGCCCAAGACTAACAACCCAGTTACTGCATCGGACTAGGCCTATTTCCTTGCTTAATTGCTATGTCAAAATGATCACCAAACTCCTTGCAAATAGGTTGCAAAGTGTGATCCTACAAATAATTCACAAAAATCAATATGGTTTCATTAAGAAGAGGACAATTCAAGACTGCCTAGCTTGGAGCTTTGAGTTTATCCATCAATGTCATTAATCCAAAAGAGAGATCATGATTCTTAAGCTTGATTTTGCAAAAGATTTTGACACTGTTGAATATTCAACTATCTATGCAATGCTCAAAGCCCTCAAGTTTCCTGCTCAATGGATTAATTGGATTCATGCTATTCTTTCTACTGGCACCTCTGTTGTTCTGCTCAATGGCCTTCCTGGGAAGTTTTTCAACTGTAAAAGGGGTGTCAGGTAGGGAGATCCCCTCTCCCCACTACTCTTCATAGTTGCTACTGAGTTGCTGCAACATATTGTCAATGGCCTTAAGAACATGGGTATTCTGAAGCTCCCAATTCCTCAGCCAACTGATGATTTTCCCATTGTCCAGTATGTAGACGATACTCTATTAATCTTGGAAGCTGATGTCAGGCAATTGTTCTGTCAAAAGGCTATCCTCAACTCCTTTACCACTTCCACTGGTCTTGCTGTCAACTTTAGCAAATCATTCCTAGTGCCCATCAATGTGCCCCATGATAAAATGGTTATTCTTGCTTCTACTTTTGGATGCCAGATTGGGACTTTACCTTTTACTTATTTAGGGCTTCCTCTGGGTACATCCAAGCCAAAGATTGAAGAATTTGCTCCCCTTCTTGATAAGGTGGAAAGAATGCTCACTGCTTGTTCTACCTTCCTTTCCTACACTGGTAGGGTTAAGTACATCAATACTGTGTTGACACCCACTGTAACCTATGCAATGTGTACCCTAAAACTGCATAAAGGTATCATTGAAGATATTGATAGAATAAGAAAGCGATGTGTTGACACCTCTTAATGTTATCTCTAATAACGGCGCCAAAAATGCTTGTGTAGTGCACCGCCACTAGAATGCCAAGTTGTCATCCTCAGCATAACACCAAGGGGTGTGGTATTAAATCATGCCACCATTTAGAATATAGAATTAGTATCCGCAAGCGCACAGATCAAATACCATTGTAGCATTTTACCCGGAGTATTACGGGTTGTCATTTATATTTTCCCAAAGGAAGGTCTACATGGCTCTCGTGTAAAGGTAGCATGATAACCTAGGTTGTAATGGATAGGCATAACCATGTCCTCGCTACTCAATGCAGAGGTAAGTCACAAGATATATGATAAGATAAGTATATAATCATCAGCATAAACAGATAGAGACTCCTAGCTATATCATTAGGGTTGCTAGTAGAACATCAAGAGATATTCCTGGGTTATTCCTAGCTACATGTCAATGTATATTATGGTTAGTGCAATACACCTAGTAATTATGGCTAAGGTTAGCATTATATTTATTCATAGTGGACATACTAGGGAAGTTTGAGAACATAGCACGCCCTTCCTTCATACAAAAGCCCAACTGTGCCTATAGACAGGGTTTGGATTACATAGGACTCAACAGGAATGTCACACCCGCGATCTACCAAACCTGGCCTATAGGGTGCATTCGCAGATAAACAACGTATAAGCACCACGCTTACACAATATTTATCACTCACCCCAACGATCAATTAGATGAGTGCTATACGAACCTATGGATAAGTATAATGTTAATCTAGCTATACTGAGCATATAACCATAATAGACAAAGAACAAGATAACTATGAATATAAGTAAATAAGTATTCATCAATTCAATTGTAGCAATCATATAACTATACAACGAAAGAGAACAAAGGCGAGAGGAGGTAAGAACTATACCAAATCCAAGCTCTTGATGGCTCCGGAATCCAAGCCTGCGCTTGCCTCTCTCTAGTTCAAATCTAGCTATCTAGGCCCTAGCTAAGGAGCTCTGATTAGGGTTTCTGGCTGATGATCGGACTTCGAATGAGGAATGAATGAATGTGCCCCCTCCCATGGGGGGGTGCCTCTCCTTTTATAGCCCTGGGCGATGATCGTGAGCCATCGGATCAAACCGACATTGACGGGCGGCTAGGATCGATCCTCAAAGGCGGTGGAGCGAACCCGGGTGAACCGGGGGCTGAACCGGGGCCAGCCCTGCACCGGCCGGGTCGAGGCCGACCGGCCGGTCTAGCCCGGTGGCCTCCGGGCCCTCGGCTCGGCGTGGTGCCTTCCCGGTTCTTCTGGAACCTTCCTGTGTTGCCGTGGGGTTCGTTTCCCATTTTCTTATTCCGATAAGCTCTTGTGATTACGCCTTTTCCAGTTTACGCCTGCGAGAAAACAAAGTGAAACACCAAAACTCATGGAATTCGGTCAAGATAAACCCTATGTCTACTTTGGTGATCACAATTGCATTCTTTTCATGGCTAGTTGACGGTTGATTTCATACAATAATGGCCGTCAACAACTCCCCCAAGCTTAACCTTTGCTAGTCCCTTAGCAAAGAAAACTTAGAAAAGTTATTGAATATATGTATATGTTCAAGCATTGTAGCCATCTCAGAGCAACTCCCTAGAAGTATACCTGCAGTCAGACAGAAATTCTCTTCCAAGTTATGCAATAACTGAGTGACTTTCAAACTTACCCATATTACCTTTGACTGTGGAGCTTATTAACTCTTCCTTGGGTCTTGAGCACTTGACAGACAGAAAGATCCCATCTAAGCACTATGTCTCAAGCTCTTCGATCAACTATCATTCTGGAGTTTTTTTAGAGATTTTCAAATAAAACTCAGAGCTTCCCATGTATGACACTCTCAAGTCTCTCAATATATGTGGTATTTATGGATCGTCACAAAGGCAGTGATGATGGTTGCCTTTCTTTTCATCCTATAACTAAAGCTTATGTGGAGCTCATAGGTAAGGAGAAACTGAAAGAGCAAACTTGCAATGCATATGTTGTTAAGCCAAACAATGGATCCAAGGAGAAACAAGTCATGCAGTCGAATCAAGATGTATGGGTGGATGGATATAGTGGATATATGGTGGAATCTAATTCTACTCAGCTCCTTAAATGCTTCTCTCTCCTTTTGAACACTGAACCCGACCAGGGTTATGAGCTATCTTTTTCTCTTTCTCGGGGAGTTGGGCATCTACGTACCCATTATTGCACTTTGGGACACTTGTCCATCTTTCTTTTCTTCTCCCCTTTTCTCTCTCTTATTCTCTTTTTTTAAATATATTTTTGCATAGCTCATAGCACTCCTTTTTTGGCATTGATGGATTTTGGAGAGAATCAACAGGAACATGGAGCATTTATTGGGTGGCTAACCTAATAGAATATTTTTTTGGTGTTCTCTCCCAGTGTAGGAGAAAAACATTTTGGAATGGATGTAGGTGGAATGGCATGTTGTCGCGTCTACTCCAATGTAGAGTAGTGCATATGAAGGTGGATCTTGATTCAAGAGCATGACAAATCTCTCACCAGGGTCACAAAGGTTGACAAAACTCAATGCAAGACAAGCAGCATATATGTGGAAGTTTAACTAGCCTATCTCATCATGTTTGGCTCTGGTAGGAATGTAAGCTTTGTCATATAGGAACTCATCATGTTTTTGCATTTTTCAAAAGATAAATCTCCAGAACTCTAGTGTCACTTAGAACAAGATAGATAGCAGCTCAGACTTCTCAATCTTATCAATCAGGTACCTAGACTTAGTTCAAGCGTATGCAACCCACAAGTTTCAGGCTCAGAGCAAATTCTCGTGTTAAAACAGTTGGAGCTAAACTTGGGAAAATTTTTGTCTAAACTCTAGGCATTTCAGAGGTGTTGTAACAGAGCAGCTTATCATCATTCAATTCATTCAAGAGCTTCCTTTTTATTGACTCTAGACAGACAAATATTTTTATTTGGTTTTTCATTTTAAACTATAAAACTTAAAAGACTCTAAGAACTCTAAAAAAACATGGACCTTCATGTGCCCACATATTTTTGGTATTTTTAGGTTTTCTTAGATACTATGGTGAACCTTCATGTGCTCACATATTTTTAGTATTTTTTTTATGACCGACTCGATAATCGCGTAGGTACACTTACCTGGGTACCTAGGGGATGCCTTCCCCCAAGCTAGTTATTTTCGTGGTTGAGCATTGAAGCTGAGCAGTCCTCTCGATGGAGCTCATGCTTGCAAGAGCTGGTGTAGCTGGGAACCTTCATCTCATCCAACAAGAAGTTGCTTCCTTCACACGCTGTTTAGCGTAATGTACGAAAGGTGTACTTCGAGTGATGATGATGATTCCTAGGTGGACTAGCTCTTAGAGTCATCCTGCAGCAAATATCTCACAAAACACCAAAACTCGTGGAACGGATTAGGATAAACAATTAGTGGTTAGCCGTTCGTGGATTGGTTGTTGTGAGAGGTTTTCAAAGGTTGTTACAGTGCGTTCAGTGCAGCAAGATGCTCAATGATTATTTTTGGATTTTTTTTATCAAACAGAAAGAAAATATGCGTGCTAATTTTTATTTTATTTTTAGGCCTCCACGGTGATCACTCCTTTAGCTTGCGCTGTAGGTTTGTCACATGGGGCTTTGAGGTTTTCTAAATGTTTTTCTGATTTTCTATAAAGATGATAGAGACTAACTATGAATTAAAAGTGCAAGAAAGTGAATAGATAACTACCATTGTTACCTTATGGCAAGGGTTCGGAGTTTAGAGTCCTCCGGACAAGACTTCTCGTCGTCGTCACTCCTGGGGTGCTTCATCGGATCCCGGGGATGGGGACCCTGACGTTGGACCTCCCGTGATAATGACTCGCCTGAGGAGGTTACCTTTTCTTTCCATACCTTCGTAGGTTGTTGCTTTGTAGATTCTTCTTTGATTTCCTCCTCCTCAACATTACTCTTTTGAGAGCGATTCCTCCGGCGCTGACATCTCCTATTGGACAGGGTAAAAGCTGCTAATCTAGGAGAGTTATAATCTTTAAAATAACAGCGTACCTTCTCTCCTAGGAATTGGAAGTGGACTTGGCCTGATCCATTGTAGATGATAGCGTTGGTGGTGCTGAGGAACGGCCTTCCAAGTATGATCGGCGTCTCGTCTTCTTCTCCCATGTCCAGTATCATAAAGTCGGTCGGGACGTAGTGAGTGTGGATTTTGACCATGATGTCTCTTGCTACTCCCTCCGGGAATCTCGTTGTGTTGTCCGCCAGCTGCAGCTGCATATAGGTAGGGTACAGAGGTGTATCGAATAGTAAGTCATATACCTTTTTGGACATGATGTTGACAGCTGATCCGGTGTTGCAGAAAGCATTGTAAAATGAGCATTGTCCAATGGTGCAATCAATGGCCGGCATACCTGGATCCTCTCTCTTGGCTAGGAATGGTGAAGCTAAGAGGTGGTCATGCTTGTACTCGACAGCCTTGACTACTTGGACTTGCTTTCTGTCTTGCCTCCTATTCTTATTCTTTCTCTTCCCATTTGGATTCTTTCTCTTGGCTTCTTCAGTTGTTGGCTTGACTGGGAAGTAAGCTCCTCTTGGGTCTATAGGAGCTTCAAGGGTCTTATTCTTGAAACTAAACTTCTCTTTATTGCCCTTGATGGTGAAACAAATCTTTGCATTGTCCGTAGAGACGACGACCTTTGCGAAGACTCGGGAATGGTCGGCCAAGAATGATTGGACTCTTAGGATCTCTCGCCGTATCCGGGACTACAAAGTCTACAGGACATATGATCTCCCGATTCGTATGTACACGTCATCTAAGATTCCTTCAGGGTGCTTAACCGTCTGGTCTGCAAGCTGCAAACACATATTCGTGTACAACAAGGATGCCCATGGAAAGACTTGATCAAAGATTACCTTAGGCATGATGTTGACACTGGCGCCTAGATCGCAGACAACTTCCGGGAAGTCATGCTGCCCAATAGAGATGGGAATCACAGGTCTCCCTGGATCTCCTCTCTTGGGTGGCATGGAGTCATCCTTCCATCCTGATGATGCTTCAATATAGTAACCTACATACACATCAACCAGATTCGCGGTTTCGGGCTCTAGAGGTTGCCCTGGAATCTTACCTTCGTTGGTCGGTGGAACAGCGTCCACCAGCTGAGCTAATTGTTGTTCTATCATTTTGTTAAAGCTAAGCTGGTTCTTAACAGCAGAGGTAAAGCTATCCATTTTAATATTTATGTTCTCTAGCATTTTATCATTGGATGCTACCTTCCTAGATAAAGTCTCCACAATTTTATTTTGATTGGAGATCATTTCTCTCAAAGGTAATTGAGCATAGTTATTGTAACTGGTGCCTTGAAAGTTACCTGGGAAATTACCTTGGTAGTTGGGCCTTTGCTGATTCCATCCTTGATTTTGAGGACGATAATTGTTATTGTTGTTGTTGATGAAGTTCACATCCTCACGGGTCTCATGGCAGCTGTTGCCTGAGTGTCCCATATTGCCACATACTTCACAAGTCATGCATGAATCATTGATGCGCATGACATCTTGTCTCTGGCTCGTCTTGTCTTCCAGCTTCTTCATGAGCAGGTCTATCTTGGCAGACAGCATGTCTACCTCCTTGAGCTGGTGCATTCCTCCACTCCTCTTGCGGGTGGTTTGGCGCTCATCATTCTAATCTTGATTGGAAGCCATCTTCTCCATAAGAGCAGTAGCTTGTGGTATGGTCAGTGACATAAATGCACCTCCAGCAGCAGCATCAACGTTGTTACGGGTGCTGTTGGTAAGTCCGTGATAGAAAGTTTGTATAAGGAGCCAATTCTCCATCCCATGATGAGGACATTCTGATATGTAGTCTTGAAAGCGTTCCCATGCCTCAGGGACTGACTCATCATGTTGTTGCTGGAAACTTGAAATCTTCCCCTTAGGGCACTTGTCTTACCCATAGGAAAGAACCTTGACGTAAAAAAAGGGAGCACTTGTCCCAAGTTGTATGATTGTCTTTGTTGGCGTAGAACCATTGCTTTGCCTTTCCCAATATTGAAAATGGGAACAGACGTAGCAGAATGGTATCCTTTGGTACATCCTTCAGCTTGAAAGTGCTGCAAATCTCTAGGAAGTGTTGGAGATGAGCACTTGTATCTTCGTGTGCTTTTCCACAGAACAAGTTGGTTTGCACCATAGTGATAAGAGCTGGCTTGAGCTCAAATCCATTCTCCCCAACTTCTACGTTAGGTCCAGTGTGGATGTTGTTGGTGTTTGGAGCAGAGAACTTGCGCAGTGACTTATCAGCCATTTCCTCAAAGACTGGTGCTAAGTTGCCTTCTTGTTGCTCTTCTTCTTTTCTTATAGGAGCTTGCTCCTCCAAAGAACGAACCTCAGCAGTGGGTGTCTTTGATGGAGATTCAAAGATATCCCTCACTTGCTGGAATTTCCTTCTTCGAAAGAGTTTCTCTAGATTTTCAATGTAGTTATCTGGCAGATCAAAACCACTCATTCATTACCCTGCATAAGATTTCACAAAGAAAACACAAGGGTAAGCCTGCATTGAGTAGGGGTCTATGGTTTCCTCTATCTCATTAGTTTGTTAGGTCTATCGCTATCCCTTTAATCGCCAATTGCCTTCCCCGGCAACGGCGCCAAAAATGCTTGTTGACACCTCTTAATGTTATCTCTAATAACGGCGCCAAAAATGCTTGTGCAGTGCACCGCCACTAGAATGCCAAGTTGTCATCCTCAGGATAACACCAAGGGGTGTGGTATTAAATCATGCCACCATTTAGAATATAGAATTAGTATCCGCAAGCGCACGGATCAAATACCATTGTAGCATTTTACCCGGAGTATTACGGGTTGTCATTTATATTTTCCCAAAGGAAGGTCTACATGGCTCTCGTGTAAAGGTAGCGTGATAACCTAGGTTGTAATGGATAGGCATAACCATGTCCTCGCTACTCAATGCAGGGGTAAGTCACAAGATAAATGATAAGATAAGTATATAATCATCAGCATAAACAGATAGAGACTATATCATTAGGGTTGCTAGTAGAACATCAAGAGATATTCCCGGTTATTCCTAGCTACATGTCAATGTATATTATGGTTAGTGCAATACACCTAGTAATTATGGCTAAGGTTAGCATTATATTTATTCATAGTGGACATACTAGGGAAGTTTGAGAACATAGCACGCCCTTCCTTCATACAAAAGCCCGACTGTGCCTATAGACAGGGTTTGGATTACATAGGACTCAACAGGAATGTCACACCCGCGATCTACCAAACAAGGCCTATAGGGTGCATTCGCGATAAACAACGTATAAGCACCACGCTTACACAATGTTTATCACTCACCCAACGATCAATTAGATGAGTGCTATACGAACCTATGGATAAGTATAATGTTAATCTAGCTATACTAAGCATATAACCATAATAGACAAAGAACAAGATAACTATGAATATAAGTAAATAAGTATTCATCAATTCAATTGTAGCAATCATATAACTATACAACGAAAGAGAACAAAGGCGAGAGGAGGTAAGAACTATACCAAATCCAAGCTCTTGATGGCTCCGGAATCCAAGCCTGCGCTTGCCTCTCTCTAGTTCTAATCTAGCTATCTAGGCCCTAGCTAAGGAGCTCGATTAGGGTTTCGGCCGATGATCGGACTTCGAATGAGGAATGAATGAATGTGCCCCCCCCATGGGGGTGCCTCTCCTTTTATAGCCCCAGGCAATGATCGTGAGCCATCGGATCAAACCGACATTGGCGGGCGGCTAGGATCGATCCTCAAAGGTGGTGGAGCGAACCCGGGCGAACCGGGGGCTGAATCGAGGCCAGCCCCACCCGGCCGACCAGGGGCCGAGACCGGGCGGTCGGCCTCGGTGGCCTCCGGGCCCCGGCTCGGCGTGGTGCCTTTCCGGTTCTTCTGGAACCTTCCTGTGTTGCCGTGGGGTTCGTTTCCTGTTTTCTTATTCCGATAAGCTCTTGTGATTGCGCCTTTTCCAGTTTACGCCTACAGAAACAGTGAAACACCAAAACTCGTGGAATTCGGTCAGTGTAAACCCTATGTCTACTTTGGTGATCACAATTGCATTCTTTTCATGGCTAGTTGACGGTTGATTTCATACAATAATGGCCGTAAACACGATGCTTGTGGAGAGGAAATTCAAATAGAAAAAAAGGGAGGGAACTTAGTTGCTTGGCCTCTTGCTCAAAGACCTAAAAAGAAGGGTGGTTTAGGCATTAAAAATCTCTACCAGCAAAATAATGCCCTCTTGATGAAGCAGTTGCACAAGTTCTACTCCAAAGATGATACTCCTTGGGTGTAGCAAGTTTGGTTTGCCCATTATGACAGTATAGTGCCATACATATCATTTTGCTGCAACTGATCCTATGACAGTCTTCTTCTCACCATCGGGGCGGACCCAAGGCTTGATCTTGGTCTTGTTGATACAGTTCTCTACTTGCTTGATCTTTCTTGGATGGTCGGTAAACAGCGAGAACTCCGTGTAGTGGTTGTGTTCTTTGGGACTCTGCACTCCATCAGCTCCCATGATCCTCTGCTTTCCTGACACAACGACATGCTTCTTGGCCTCGTTGGGCTTCGTGAAGTAGGCTACCTGTGCAACATGATCTGCAAGTACCCATTGATCATCTTTGTAGCCAAAACTTCTAAGGTCCACTGTAGTTAGGCCATACTCGTCCACGACAACTGCCCTCGGCTTCACCCACTGGCACCGAAAAATAATTATCTGAAGTTGACCGCCGTAGTCAAGTTCCCATATCTCTTCAATCTGCCCAAAATACGACCTGATCTCTCCAGTGTCCACATCAATGCCCTCATATCGATGCCCTTATATCGACCCCATTGTATTGTGACACGCTCTTCTTGTCCTTCTGTTTTGTGTGGAACCTGTAGCCATTTATGTCATACCCTTGCCATGAGGTTATTTGTGTGGACGGACTGGACGCAAGCCTTGCTTCATCTGATTGTCCATGAGGCGGTATGCCCTGCTATTTGATCCACGTCATGAACTTCAACCTGTGTTGTTTCTGTACCCATACCTCGGATCATCCATGGTTGGTAGCATGGATCTCCTCTAGGTGCATCCGAACCCACTTGTCCATGACCACTAACTGATTAAGTGCATTGTGATGAGCTTCTTGCACCAACTCTTCTTGTACATCGATGCGTAGTTTCCTCCCCGTACACCCCATCACCGAGGTTCTGCCTTCATGCAGAAGGACAGGCAACCCAATCACATTTTCATCATGGATGTATTTCATGCACTAGTTAATTGCCTCCTCTGTTGTGTATGCCTTGATCATAGAGCCTTTCGGGTAAGCACGGTTATGCACGTACCTGTTCATAGTTGACATGAACCTCTCATACGTCCACAACTGATGTAGGTAGAAGGCCCAAGTTCCTGTATCTGATCAACCATGTGAATCATCAGGTATGGCATAATATCGAAGAAAGATGGTGGGAAACACATCTCGAACTGGCATAGAGTCTCTGCGATGAACTGTTTGAGACCTGGTAGCTCAACTTCATTGATGACCTTTTGTGTAATGAAGTTGAAGAATTAACTCGAGGCGTGTGATTACCATCTGCACGTACTCTGGACGAATCGCCCTGATCACAATTGGAAGGAACACCATGAGCATGACATGGCAGTCATGTGCGTTGAAGCTGGTTAGTGTGAGGTCCTTCATGGAGACCAGACTCTTGATGTTGGAAGAGAAACTGGTTCGAACCTTTACACCCCTAGGCCACTGGCACACGGCCCTCTTCTCATCAAATGTGAGGTTGTAACTCGCACCTGGAAGGTCTACTTTTCCACTCTGTGCCATAGGTGTTGGATGAATTTCAGGTCTGATGTTCATGTTTACAAGATCTTGACGTGACTTCAGACCGTCCTTCGTCTTAGTCTTGATGTCTAGCAGGACGCCAATGACGCTTTCGAAAACATTCTTCTCTAGGTGCATGCAGTCCACGGCATGGGGTGTATTCAAGTGCTTTGTTGGTAATTTTAACATCACTTCACGTTAAGTTGTCATCCCTAACATCACACCAAAAACCAAGGGTAAAATAATCTACACGCAATGACTCTAAAAATAATACTATAGAATATATCTGCAAGTGCACAGATAATTCTCCTGTTGTAGCACTTCACCCAAGAAGTATTCTGAGTATCGTTGATTTGTTTTATGCCAAAAGGATAAATAGACATTCTATTCATTAGGAATAGTAACTATGGGGATTAACAAGATAATGAACTCTAATAATAAAGGTGAGACCTATGATAGCCAATTACTCTAATGCTTTAGCAATAATAAGTCAATAATAATATGATAAATGATAACTGAGTAAATAAGATAAATGGTATTCTAGAGATAGAATATAGAGACTCACTAATATAGTAAGACAATTTTGAGATTCGGCTAAAGTAAAGGAAACCTATGTAATTACTAAATACAAAGTCTACAGCATACGCCATATTACACATTTTTATCTATAGTAGAACCAACTCAGAAAACATTATAAGGAGCATCATCTAATGAGGATATTAAAACATAAGGGTCACCTCCTTCACGACCGCGCTCTGCTAGTCCTACGTACGGGGGGTGGACTACAGAGGAACCAACGCAACTGTCACCTGCGTGCACTACCACATGACCCAGCATGTCAGGGTGCCTCCGTAGGTACGCAATATATTAGACACCACATCTACATAATACATACCACCTAACTCACTCAAGTATTAAATTAGGCGCTTGTTGACGGTCGTTATTGTATGAATTCAACCATCAACTAGCCATGAAAAAGGATGTAATTGCGATCACCAAAGTAGGTATAGGGTTTACACTGACAGAATTCCATGAGTTTTGGTGTTTCACTATTTCTAAGGTGTAAACTGGAAAAGATGCAAACCCAGGAGCTTATTGGGACATAGAACGGAAAATCGGACACCGCGGCAACACAGGAAGATTCTAGAAGAGACCAGAAGACACCACGCCGAAGCGGAGGGCCAACGGCCACCAGGGGGGACCGGCCGGTCCCACCCTAGACCAGCCAGTCTGGGCCCTGGTCCATTCGGAGCCCGCTTCGCCCAGGTTGCTCCACCGCCTTAGGGTTCCAATCTCAGCCGCATGTCAAGGTCGGTTTGATCCGATGGATCACGATCCTCGCCCAGGGCTATAAAAGGACGGCAGGACCCCCTAAGGGGGCACATTCATTCATTCCTTATTCGAAGTCCGATCATCAGCCAGAAACCCTAATCAGAGCTCCTTAGCCAGGGCCTAGATAGCTAGTTAGAACTAGAAGGAGGCAAGCGAAGGCTTGAATTCCGGAGCCATCAAGAGCTTGGATTTGGTATAGTTCTTACCTCCTCTCACCTTTGTTCTCTTTCATTGCATAGTTATATGATTGCTGCAATTGAATTGATGAATACTTATCTACTTATATTTATAGTTATATTGTTCTCTGTCTATTGTGGTTATATGCTTAGTATAGCTAGATTGATATTATACTTATTCATAGGTTTATATAGCGCTCATCTAATTGATCATTGGGTGAGTGGTGAACATTGTGTAAGCATGGTGCTTATACGTTGTTTACCTGCGAATGCACCCTATAGGCCAGGCTTGGTAGATCGCGGGTGTGACAATCCTGTTGAGTCCTATGTAGTCCAAACCCCGTTTATAGGCACAAGGGCTTTTGTATGAAGGAAGGGCGTGCTATATTCTTAAACTTCCCTAGTATGTCCACTATGAATAGATATAATGCTAACCTTAGCGATGACTACTAGGTGTAATTGCACTAACCATGATATGCATTGACATGTAGCTAGGAATAACTTAGGAATATCTCTTGATGTTCTGCTAGTAACCCTAATGATATAGCTAGGAGTCTCTATTTGTTTATGCTGATGATTTATACTTATCTTTATCATTTATCTTGTGACTTACCCCTGCATTGAGTAGTGAGGATATGGTTATGCCCATCCATTACACTCTAGGTTATCTCGCTACCTTACACATATGCCCTATAGACCTTCCTTTGGGAAAATATAAATGACAACCTGATAATACTCCGGGTAAAATGCTACAATGGTATTTGATCTGTGCACTTGCGGATGCTACTTCTATATTCTAAATGGTGGCATGATTTAATACCACACCTCTTGGTGTTATGGCTGGGAATGACAACTTGGCGTTCTAGCAGTGATGCTCTGCCTACAAGTATTTTTAGCGCCATTGCTAGAGATAACATTAAGGGGTGTCAACAAGCATTTTTGGCGCCGTTACCGGGGAAGGCAATTGGCGAGTGTAAAAAAGGAATAGCGATAGACCTAACAAACTAATGAGATAGAGGAAACCATAGACCCCTACTCAATGTAGGCTTACCCTTATGCTTTCTATTTGTGATATCTTATGTAGGGTAATGAATGAGTGGTTTTGATCTGCCAGATAACTATGTTGAAAATCCAGAGAAACTCTTTCGAAGAAGGAAATTCCAGCAAGTGAGGGATATCTTTGAATCTCCACCAAAGACACCCACTGCTGAGGTTCGTTCTTTGGAGGAGCAAGCTCCTATAAGTAAAGAAGAAGAGCAACAAGAAGGCAACTTAGCACTAGCTTTTGAGGAAATGGCTAATAAGTCCCTGCGCGAGTTCTCCACTCCAACCACCAACAACATCCGCACTGGACCTAATGTTGAAGTTTGGGAGAATGGATTCGAGCTCAAGCCGGCTCTTATCACCATGGTGCAAGCCAACTTGTTCTATGGAAAGGCACATGATGATGCAAGTGCTCATCTCCAACACTTCCTAGAGATTTGTAGCACTTTCAAGATGAAGGATGTACCAAGAGACGCCATCCTACTGCGTCTGTTCCTATTCTCACTATTGGGAAAGGCAAAGCATTGGTTCTACGCTAACAAAGACAATCATACAACTTGGGACAAGTGCTCCACAGCTTTTCTATCAAGGTTCTTTCCTATGGGTAAGACAAGTGCCCTAAGGGGGAAGATCTCAAGTTTCCAGTAACAACATGATGAGTCAGTCCCGGAGGCATGGAAACGCTTTCAAGACTATATATCAGAATGCCCTCATCATGGGATGAAGAATTGGCTCCTCATGCAGACTTTCTGTCATGGGCTCACCAATAGCACCCGTAACAACGTTGATACTGCTGCTAGAGGTGCATTTATGTCACTAACCATACCACAAGCTATTGCTCTTATGGAGAAGATGGCCTCCAATCAAGATTGGAGTGAAGAGTGCCAAACAACCCGCAAGAGGAGTGGAGGAATGCACCAGCTCAAGGAGGTAGATATGCTGTCTGCCAAGATCGATCTGCTCATGGAGAAGCTGGAAGACAAGGCCAGCCTGAAATAAGACGTCATGTGCATCAGTGATTCATGTATGATTTATGAAGTGTGTGGCAATATGGGACACTCAGGCAACAGCTGCCCTGAGACCTGTGAGGATATGAACTTCATCAATAACAACAACAACTATCGTCCTCAAAATCAAGGATGGAATCAGTAAAGACCCAACTACCAAGGTAATTTTCTAGGTAACTTTCAAGGCACTAATTACAATATGCTCAATTGCCTTTGAGAGAAGTGATCTCCAACCAAAATAAAATTGTGGAGACTTTATCTAGGAAGGTAGCATCCAATGATAAAATGCTAGAAAACATAAACACTAAAATGGATAGCTTTACCTCTACTGTTAAAAACCTGCTTAGCTTTAATGAAATGATAGAACTTCAACTAGCTCAGCTAGCGGCGCTGTTACACCAACCAACGAAGGTATGATTCTAGGGTAACCTCTAAAGCCCGAGACCGCGAATCTTATTGATGTATATGTAGGTTACTATGTTGAAGCATCATTAGGATGGAAGGATGATTCCATGCCACCCAAGAGAGAAGATCCAGGGAGACCTTTGATCCCCATCTCTATTGGGCAGCATGACTTCCCTGAAGTTGCCTGCGATCTAGGCGCCAGTGTCAACATCATGCCTAAGGTAATCTTTGATCAAGTCTTCCCATGGGTATCTTTGTTGTACACGAATATGTGTTTACAGCTCGCAGACCAGACGGTTAAGCACCCTAAAGGAATCTTGGATGACGTGTGCAAACGAATCAAGAGATCATATGTCCCTGTAGACTTTGTAGTCCTGGATACCGGCAGAGATCCTATGAGTCCAATCATTCTTGGCCGACTATTCCTGAGTACTACAAAGGCTATCATATACACGGACAGTGCCAAGATTTGTTTCACTATCAAGGGTAATAAAGAGAAGTTCAGTTTCAAGAACAAGACCCTTGAAGCTCCTATAGACCCAAGAAGAGCTTCCTTCCCAGTCAAGCCAACAATTAAAGAAACCAAGAAGAAGAATTCAAATGGGAAGAGAAAGAATAAGAACTGGAGGCAAGTGAGAAAGCAAGTCCAAGTAGTCAAGGCTGTTGAGTATGAGCATGACCACCTCTTAGCTTCACCATTCCTAATCAAGAGAGAGGATCCAGGCATGCCGACCACCGACTGCACTATTGGATAGTGCTCCTTCTACAATGCTTTCTGTGACACCGGATCAGCTGTCCACATCATGTCAAAGAAGGTACAAGACTTATTATTCGATACAAGACTTATTATTCGATACACCTCTATACCCTACCTATATGCAGCTGCAGCTGGTGGACAACACAACGAGATTCCTGGAGGGAGTAGCAACGGACATCATGCTCAAAATCTACACCCACTACGTCCGAACCGACTTCATGATACTGGACATGGGAGAAGAAGATGAGACACCCATCATCCTTAGGAGGTCATTCCACAGCACCACCAACACCATCATTTACAATGGACCAGGCCAAGTCCACTTTCGATTCCCAAAAAAAAAGGTACGCTATCAATTTAAAGATTATAACTCTCTTGGATTAGCAGCTTTCACCCAGTCCAAGAGGAGACGTCAGCGTCAGAGGAAACGCTCTCAAAAGAGCAATGTTGAAGACGAGGCAATCAAAGAAGAATCTACAGCACCAAAGCAACATCCCCAACCTACAAAGGTATGGAAAGAAAAGGTAACCTCCTCGACTGAGTCATTATCACTAGGAGGTCCAGCATCTGGGTCCCCATCCTCGGGATCTGATGAAGCACCCCAGGAGTGACGACAACAAGAAATCTTGTCCGGAGGACTCTAAACTCCGAACTCTTGCCATAAGGTAACAATGGTAGTTATCTATTTACTTTCTTACACTTTTAATTCATAGTTAGTTTTCATCATCCATATAGAAAATCACAAAAAACATTTGGAAAACCTTAAAGCCCCATGTGATATACCTGCAGTGCAAGCTAAAGGAGTGTTCACTGTGGTGGCCTAAAAATAAAATAAAAATTAGCATGCATATTTCCTTTCTGTTTGATAAAAAGAAATCCAAAAATAATCATTGAGCATCTTGCTGCACTATATGCACTGTAGCGACCTTTGAAAACCTCTCACAAAAATCGGTCCGTGAAACGGCTAACCCTAACTGATTATCCTAATCCGTTCCACGAGTTTTGGTGTTTTGTGAGATGTTTGCTGCAGGATGACTCTAAGAGCTGTCCACCTAGGAATCATCATCTACATCACTCGAAGTAAACCTTCCCTACACACAACTGACCACTATGTGAAGGAAGCAACTTCTTGTTGGATGAGATGAAGGTTCCCGACTACACCAGCTTCTGCAAGCATGAGCTCCATCGAGAGGACTGCTCAGCTTCAATGTAACCACGACAACAACTAGCTTAGGGGAAGGCATCCCCTAGGTACCCAGGTAAGTGTACCTACGCGATTATTGAGTCAGTCATAAAAATAAAAAATACCAAAAATATGTGAGCGCATGAAGGTTCACCATAGTATCATAAGAAAACTTAAAAATACCAAAAATATATGGGCACATGAAGGTCCATGCTTTTTAGAGTCTTTAGAGTCTTAGATAGTATGAGTCTTGAAAAATGAAAAACCAAATAAAAATGTTTGTCTGTCTAGAGTCAATAAAAAGGAAGCTCTTGAGATGATTTGAAATGATGATAAGCTGCTATGTTACAACACCTCTGAAATGCCTAGAGTCTAGACTAAAGTTTTCTTGAGTTTTAGCCCCAACTGTTTTGATATGAAGATTTGCTCTAAGCCTAAAACTTATGGGTTGCATATGCTTGAACTAAGTCTAGGTACCTGATTGATAAGATTAAGAAAGTCTGAGCTGCTATCTATCGTATTCTAAGTGACACTAGAGTTCTAGAGATTTATCTTTTGAAAAATACAAACATATGATGAGTTCCTATCTGACAAAGCTTACATTCCCACCAGAGCTAAACATGATGAGATAGGCTAGTTAAACTTCCACATATATGCTGCTGGTCATGCATTGAGTTTTATCAACCTTTCTGACCCTGGTGAGAAATTTGTCATACTCTTGAATTAAGATCCACCTCTATATACACTACTCTACACTGGAGTAGGTGCAACAACATGCCATTCCATCTACATCCATTCCAAAAAAAATGTTCTTCTCCTACACTAGGAGAGAACACCAAAAACATCTTCATTAGGATAGTCATCCAATAAATGCTTCTAGTTCCTATTGCTGTCTCTATAATCCCATCAATGCCAAAAGGAGTGCTGTGAGCTATGCAAAAAGATATTTGAAAAAAGAGAGAGAAAGGGGAGAAGAAACAAAAAATGGACAAGTGTCCCAGTGCTAAAAACAATGGGTACTTAGATGCCCGACTCCTTGAGAAAAAGAAAAAAAGAAAGCTCATAACCTCTGGCCAGTCTTCAAAGCCCAAAAGAGAGATAGACATTCAAGGAGCTGAGTAGAATTAGGTCCCACCTTATATCCACCATATCCATCCACCTATATATCTTGATTCAACTGCATGACTTATTTCTCCATGGATCTATTGCTTGACTTTACAACATATGCATTGCAAGTTTGCTCTTTCAGTTTTCTCCTTACCTATGAGCTCCACATAAGCTTAAATTATAGGATGAAAAGAAAGGCAACCATTGTTGGCGTTTCTTAGCGTCATCACTAGTTTTACATTCTCAGCAACAGTGCCAGAAATGCTTTGTGGGCATTCTTAGCATTATTACCGAGATTGCATCCCTAGCAATGAAATTAAGAAACGTCTCAATGATAGTTCTTAACGATTACAGAACAAGTCCGCAAGCGCACGGAATTACCGTTGTAGCATTTCACCCGTGAGTATTCCGGGTGTCGTATTTATATTTATCCCAAAGGAAAGCAAAGCAAAAGAGTTCAACATAGATATAGACTAGGGTGACATGTGTTAATAAGTCAAGGTTCATAGCAAAGGTGAACGGTTTATGATTTGGATAGTGATCATACATACATAACCACGAGCTCTAGAAGAGAGGAAAAGAGAAGAAAGAATAAAGAATAACGAATAAAAGAATAACGAATAAAAGAATATCGTAGGGAGCAATGTTTCTAATACAGCTAATGTCTAGAATATAGATAGTCATACAAATACATGAGTTAGAGATAGAGTTGTGTTTGCGATGGATCAGAAGACCACCGGCCGCTGGTCTGCCAGTGAGATGGGTGGTAATTTAGACTCCTACACCATAGCCGAACGTGGGGGGATTACAAGGGACGGACAGGGCTGTCACCACCTGCCACCTACCCCCTCATCCATGGACTATGAAGTGCAATCACCGGCTACACTATACCCGAGCACCACGCCCACATATAAAATAGCTACCCAAGCCCCCTAGGTCTCTCACCCTACGGATGAACGAGTAAAGAACTTGGATGATGTGTGATGAACCACCAACCCGCACACAACTCTATTCCTAATCATCTAAACATATGAACGATTAAGAACAGAGTTCTATATGCTAAGAACATGATATGAACACTATGAACTAGCAAGCATATCATGAACAAGGCATATGAACTAGAAGCCCTATGTTCTATGATCTAATCACACAAACCAGTACCTAGTTCATCTACACAAACTAGTACCTAGTTTATCTAACAAGATCATAGCACTAGAACTATACTCTAATTCTAGAACATAACTATATTGATAAAAAGAAAGGAAGAACATAATGAAAAGAAATATATTCATACCAAAGAGTAGCCAAGATATCCTCCTCCCCTTACAAGATGAGCCATGCTCCACTTCTAATAAATAAAGAAGAAAAGAAAAAGAAAGAAAGAAGCTAGAAGCTCTATGGATTGTATGAGTGTATGATGCTTTTGGAGGGGGGAGGAGGCCTTCTTTTACAGGCTAGGAGGGGTGGAAACCACTCCTAGGTAGCCAATATGGCACTAAACTTTGTTTGCAACAATTAGAAATGCTATTGCACAGGAAAATCACGTCATGGGCCTCATCTTCCCCTCTTGGCCTCTTTGTGCGGCGCTCTCCTGGCTTTGCTGCTGGCCGAGCTTGGGCCTTGGTGTCCTAGAGGCCCCGTCGCCCTGCCTGCCTGCCTGGGCTGCTGGCCCACCTGGCTAAGCGGCCTAGCGCCCCTCCACGGCCTGGGTGCCTAGCAGCCCGGCCTGTTGGCGCGCCCCGTGCCCTGCTGTGTAACACCCCCGGTGTTACACGCTTAATCTCTTGCTAAACCATCTCGTAAGCATCATGATTTTACGCTAATGCATGTGTTGAAGTGTGTAGTGAATTGTTCGTTATCTGAAAATGTCGAGAAAATCATTAAAGGAAAGCTAGTTTCTATCGCTTCTTATATCACTTAGGGTTTCAGATCAATTTTTATTGAGCAAAAATAATATAGAACTTATGTTTGGCACTTAAATAAAGATTGAAGTATAATTTTTGTAGGAAACAATGCAACTTGTCTCACAGAAAACTAATTTGGTTAACTAGATTTTCCAGTAGCTTGAAAATGCAATTTGGAAATGGAATTCAGCTCTTAGAATTTCCAAGTCTGCAAACAGGCTGACATTGCCATGTTGGTGGCTTAATTTTAAAAGTTCTAGCTTAAGTGTGGTGCCATGTTTTAGTTGCTTTCTGTAGTTTGATGTGCCCTCTTTAGCTCAGTGATGTTGGTTCAGCCTTAAGTTCAATAGATTAGTCGTTAACCGTGCTTTAAAATCCGTGCACGAGAACTGCATTGGCGTTACGTTCACGAACTGGCGTTCCCAGTGACGAGCTCTTGTTGGCATCCTTTATCTCCCTCTTTGGTTGCTCTCTGATCATATCGATTGCTTCATTAGGCCTCTGGTAGTTTTGGCTCTAGATTAGTAAGGTGGTTGACTTCTCCTTCGTGATGTTTGAGGACCTTGGTTTGCTTTAAAACGCGTGCACCTCACTGGTTCTTGTCACTTTCGGCGTGTCCGTGGCCACCGCGCGCCCGAGCTCGCTCTGGCCTGGCCGTGGCCGTAGCAGCTTGGCTGCAGCCGGCTGTCTGCTCGCGGCGTTGCACTGCACCTCGCTGCTGCTCGCTGCTGCCGTGTCGCATCGCGTCCGCTGCCCCGCGCCGTCGCGTCGTCGTCCTCTTGCGCGAGTGGGCTCGGCTCCGCTGCTCGGTGCCGTCGCCTCGGCGTCGCGTCCGCGTCACTGCTCGGCTGGCCGCCGTGTTGCGTCGCGCTGCTCGCGCATTGATGCTGCCTCTGCCATCATGTCACACCGCTGCTCACTGCTGCTACCGTCGCGTCGCGCGCCAGCGGCCGTCCTCGCCGTCGCCTTGCCACTTATGGCACTGCGGCCGCCCGAGCGCTGCTCATCTCCTCTTGCTCGAGCGCGTGTTGTTCCTGGTGCTCGAGCATGCACGAGGCCGAGCGCCCGAGCCGACCGCATCCCGCCAACGCAAGGACAAGCCAGCCATGCCGGTCCCTGTTTTCCCTTGCCGCCATGGCCACATAGACGCGCCATTAAATTCCGGCAGGGAGGAGTCACCTCGAGCCGAGCCGTCGCGTCCTCAGCTTCGCCATCAATTCGCCTAACCTCCCAACCCCACCCCGCCTTGATTCACGCCGTGCCAAACTCCAATTGGAGATCTTCCTGACCGGCGGTCATGAAGCCGCTGAAAACAGGACACTCAAAGACACCACCTATCCAAAGCGTTAGAGCTCAATTAAATATCACCCTAGCTTCGCCTCAATCCCCTCTATACCCAGCTCACACCCGCTAAGCTTCGCTCACCGTCTCTCGGGGTTGCCGTGGCCGTGTTCGCCGCGGAGCGCCACCGAGCCGTCGGCTCGCACGTTGCCAGCTGCTCTCGGCATCCCTCTGCCCCAACCCAATCCTCGGCTAAGTCCGCCGTAGTCTATTGATGCTTCACCGCTACCTCCACCCGCCCGAGGCGTTCGTTGGCTCGCCCGGAACGGCCGTGCCACGGTCATGAACCGGGCCGTCACGGCGCCGCCCGCGGCTGGCTTGCCATAGGGCGTCGCGAGTCACCGCCGCTGCCTAGAGCTGTGTACTCACGCGGAGAGGCCGTCCGGCCACTCCACGGCCGCCGGAGAGGTCCCCCAGCTCGCGGGGGCCGTCGCGCGCCCGCCCCGGTGCAGCGCCGTCGCGCACCCCCGCGGGACCTCCCCCTGTTGTAAAGAAGGAGAAAGTCGGGTGCTAGGTGAGAAGCCTTTCCCTTTAGTAATAGTACAAATAGTGTTCACGCGATTAGTCCGTTTGGAGAGGGCCTTTCTGCAAATTAGCCAAAGACGCGCGGGCCTCCCCTCCCGCACGGGCCGCCTTCACTGCGGGCCAAGCCCAATATGGGCCATGATGGGCTATTTGCCCTTTTTCTTTTCCAGAAGTAATTAGAAAGGTTTTTCTATTTCTTTTCGGAGCTGAGATTTGATAATTCATATAAAATAGCACAAGTATCCAAAAATAGTGAAACCAATTTTGTTAGGCTCTTAAAATCATGATCTATCCCCTGGTGTAGTTGGTTCATGCATTTGTGTGATGTTCCTAGGTTGTATTTATTTATTCTTGAATGCCTTTCGTTATTAGAATTATTTAGATAATGAATTTTTGTTGCAAATTGGTAATAGTTATGACCACGAAAATCATGCAGTAGCTTCCTGATAGTATTAGGTGCTCTCTATAATTATGGTAGCTCAAGAATAGTTAGTTTGGTGAGATAGCTAAAATACCCTAGTTAGAATATACGTTAAAACAACTAAATGGTAGTGATGACGGCATGAAAAGATGTTTTATGAGTTCGATGCGTAGCTCACGATGTTAGCCATTAGAGCTAGCTGTTAGTATAGTTTATGCGTGCTGTATTTTAAGAGTGCTGTTGCCTTTGTATTGATGGCATCATCCCTGCATATGCATCATGCATGGCATAATAGGAACGATGATGGATCGACGCTATCGGAGACTTGGTGTTACACGAAGATGGCGTCATGATGGACGTATCACGGAGTTGGAATACTAACTTTTGGTTATATGCTTTTACCCAGGCAAGCCCCGATTCATAATCCCTACTATTCTGAACTTTATAAGTTATATGTGTTGCATTAAGTTTGAGGAGTTGAATGAAACCCACCTACATAAATATCCTCATCCTATGAGTCTTACTAGTATGACAGGATCGTATAGACTGCTATGCTACAGGTTCCCGGTAGAAGTCGAGTGATTGCCTGTCACTCGCGAGAGATAGGTTTATATATTATTATCATGTCACTATCACATGGATTACGGATATGGATAATAAATGGAGACCGGGCGGGACGGTATCATGGACCGTGGATGGGCGTTGGGTTTGTTGGGCAACAGAGCGAGGCTCTGGTTGCGTTTTGTCCCGCCTGTGTCGATTAAGGACCGATCGTTGCTAAGGGTTGAAGGTTAAGTCACAGATCTCCTTATCCCGAACACATACTTGAGTATGGGCTCTCGGAAGGCTTGCTCTCTTTTGTCTTGGGTTCCGGCTTCATTCGGACCGACTGTATAGGGCGGTGTATACGTGTGTTTTCTTTTTGGGTTGGAGGTCCTTGCACCGCATTACGGCCGGGCCGGGAATGTCGGGGGCTTGGAGTCCTAGTTTGGACGGGGATCTGGAGCCTCGGGCAGGAGAAAGCAAGTTGTTCTTGTCTGTGTCTAGGATGCAGATGAGGAGTGTGTCTCGGGGTACCCAGTTGGGCACATTGATTCGCGAATCGCCGTTCTTGAATGGTAATGACGAGGGCCTTATTCTGGCATCGTAGTAAGAAATGGAAGATGAAAGATGGATAAAAGAGGTTCTGATTGCTTACCACTTGCTTGAAAGTAGTTCAGGTGCTTACCTAGAATGGTTAGCTAATGAATTAATCATGACTGCTAAAATTTGAATATAAGGACGCACCATTAGTAATGCTTCCCTGCAAAAATAAACCCACAAGCCAAATAGCCTTGCATATTCTTGGAGTCATTTTACTTTCCTCCTGTCGGGTAAGTCTTGCTGAGTACAATTGAGTACTCAGGGTTTTATTCCCCTGTTGCAGGTGATAGGTGGATGCTAGCTTCTGACTCTTGTGTGTGGATACCTCCTGGTGGGCTCAGCGAGGAAATCCAATTACGCTGCGATAGAACTTTTATTTATAGTTCCTCACCAAATGATTTTGAAAAGAAAAGTTCTATAATGTCATCTTCATCATCATATTATATGTTTATACTTGTAATTGAATAAATGTTTATTTTTCGCTGCAATAAAGATTAGGTGTTACCAGAGATACCATGTAAATCTAAAATGAATCAACTTTCATTTTGCTACACTATAATTATTCCTTCCGCGCAGCTTATAATTCGTAAGTCATACTCTGATTAACTGTAAACTTGAGATGTAAGAAATGCAAGGATGTTGTAAGCTTTATTCACTTATTTGTGATCCTGATGAAAACGGTGGATTTTCGAGTTCTCCCGTTGGGTGTGCTCGACAGAATCGATTAAACTAGTGCGCTCCCTTGGGTACTTAGTGTTTAATAGAAGACAAGTACTCTTGGGAGTGTATTAATTTAGGCGGTTCTGCCACATGCTTGCCTGGGGCATTGGGCAGCCGGCCTGCCCCCCCCTAGGCCTTGGGCGTCGGCGCCCCATGGGCTTGGCCTCGAGGCGGCTTGGCTTGGCTTTCGGGCGGCTGCTCGCTTTGGGCGCTGCCCCTTTCGGGCTGGCGGCCTTGTGGGCTTAGCCTCGAGGGCGGCTTGGGCCTCGTGTCCTTCACGGGCCTGCGTTGTGCGCCCCCCTCCTGGGCTGAGTGCCCGGCCTGGGCCTGAGCGCCCCCCTTGGGCCTTGCGCTGGCCAAGCGGGCCTCCCCGCCCCTCATAGGCTCGAGTGGCGCCCCCCACAGGGCCCGCCGGGCGGCCGGGCGGCCTATTGCCGGCCAGCCACCCCACCTGGGCCGCTGTGGGCTGCTCGGCTGGGCTGGTCAGGTAAGCTTCCTTCCTTCTTTTCTTTTTTCTTTATTATTTCTTTTACATATTATTTTGTAAAATTATTATCTTTTGAATCCGAGCTCCAAAAATAGCGAATGATATATCTGTTTTTTAATCAGCGCGACGTGCTCTATGTGATGGTGAACTCTATTTCTTCGTTTGAGTTACTATTTTATGATAGAAAATTGATTGTCCTGCAAAATAATGGAGAGCACCAAAACTCGTGGAATTTATTAGAATAAGCCCTGTATCTACATATTATAATGTTTTTCATGGCTTTTCATGTAATAATTGACGGTATAAATTGTGAGTTAATGACCGTCAACAAACTCCCCCACACTTACCTCTTGCTCGTCCTCAAGCAAAGCTTAGAGACAAAAGCAATCATGATCATAAAATTCTAAGACATACGGCTTTCATAAAAAATCCTTCCATCACATTTCTTATATAAGTGGGGTATGTGGCATTGGCTAACATGCTTCCTTAGGTTGTTGAAAAGTGGAATAGTTCTTGAAACAAAGTTGTCTTCCCAAATTCACATCTCAGTAACTTGGAGTTTTGAAAATTTTCATAATGAAAATGCATAGCTCACTTGATACTCCTCAATCGGCACTCTCAAATCACTCAATGTGTATGAATCCTCACCAAGGCATAACAAAGTTTTGCCTTCTTTTATCTTTCCTACCTCTAAAAGGGTTTATGTGGAGCTTTGGGTAGGGATAAATAAGATGGCATACTTGCATTGCATATGTTGTAAAGTCAAATCAAGGATCCAAGGAGAGAAGTGTCATACTCTTAGATCAAGATGTGCATGTGTGTGGAAGAATAAATGATAAAAACTATACTCCTTTTGTAGGTATGATCTCTCTACTATTTATTATTTTGAGACATGGCTATCTTCTCTTTTTTTTTTAGAATACATGAGCCTTCATGTGCTCATCTCTTTCTTTTCTATTTGGGACCTTCATGTGTCCATGTTTTTTTTCTTTGGGACATTCATGTGTCCCTATCTTTTTTATAACCATGTCTCTTCTACTAAAACATAATTATAGAGAGAGATCATTACTTTCTATAACATGGAGTATTTATCTAATAAATATATTTTTTTTTCTACTCATAATGCAAGAGTAGAACATTTTTGGTGGAACTAGGTGGAAGGCATGTTTTTGCGTACTCCCAGTGTAGGAGCAACACATATATATGGCGTGTGTGTGATCTTGATATTGGGAGCATGATAAATCTCTCACACGGGTCACAAGACTTGACCAAACTCAATGCAATAACAAGCAGCATATGTAGTAGGTTTAAACTTTGCAAGATCTTATATTTGGCTTTGGTAGGAATTGCTCACCAAATGAGGAGTATGTGATACTATGGTTTTATAATTTCATCAAAACAAAATTCTCCAAGTACTTTGAATAGAACTGGTAGGATTTCTAAGTTAGAACCATATCACACCCCTCAACAACTTAGTCAACATGATATCCTATCAAAGTATTTTCCCACAAGTATAAGAATACGTACATGGAACAATCTTTATGTAAGCTTTCGATCTCAGAAAGGTTATGGACATGACACTTTATAAAATTTTTAAACAAGTGTGGTTTTAAGATATGCATGAAATCATGGGTGATTCATTTGAGTTTAATTTTTATAATATCAAAATTTATTTGTCTAAACTCAAAGTTATAAGGAGAAGTTGCACAAACTATCATTTGAAGAGGAAGGAGAAAATCAGGTTGATTCGTTTTTCTTGCTCTCCTTCATGCTGGGTTATCCGATCTTTGTGCAACTTATTGGTGGGAGATCTCGGATGTGTGTTCGTTATGTACGAGAGGTCTCCCCCACACTCATTTTTGTACCTGCTTTTATTAAAAAACAAAAACAAAAACAAAAGAAACAAACAAACGTTCTACCGCTAGGAACATTGGGAGCCTTAACTTATTTTATTATGATTATTGCTACTATGTTTTTTTTGTTATTTTATTTTAATATATATATTTTTAGTTTATTTAATTTTATTTGTTCACCCAACTTTTTATTAAAGCATTACTCTAACAAGACTAAGATAATGATGCAATGAAAGCATAGTCTTGATTTATCTCCATTATAGATTACCTTCCTTATTTATATAAGTAACTACTCATGTTCATTAACCAAAATTTTAACACCGTGTCAAATTCTTGATTAAAGAAGGCCATATTGATCTAAGCACCATGCTTAATTTAAAAGGCCTATAGATGCACTGTATATGATCAGTATACAAATACACCTAAACTAGAGTATATACTTACATAAATATAGAAAGCATATATTTTTATACTTTTATGGAAACAAATATGACTTTTATGGAAACAAATATGAGTAAAGCGATTGGTGAATATTACCTTTGCCTACCTGAGTGCAAATGTTGGCAGCTTATATGGATGAGACGTCAAGTAGTTGATGCAGTTTGCATGATGGATCAACTCAAGTTCACCAGCCCATTGATCATCTTCGCCATGTGGGGCTGGCCTGCTTTTTCTTTCTTTATTTATTTATTTATTATATATTTTTTAACTTTTTTTATATCTCTATATATATTTTTTTACCAAGATGACATCATGGTGAGATTCGCACCGTCTTCCCCCCACACTTGAACTTTGGTGTAAAAGTCAAGTGTGTAGGGTCCGGGTTCGAATATGTTCCCACCACTAACAGACATCAAGATGTTTTTACCTTTTTTTACTTTTTTTATTTTTTTCAGCTGCACTCTATTATGGTTCAAGGCAAAAGAAACTTGCAACAAAAGACAATATTGATGATAAAAGCTGATATATTCATTTATTATGAAAAAGATTTATGTCTTGCGCAAAGTTCTTTAAAACTCAACATATGCCTTGTTATCTCTATTATGAAATCATCTCTCAGATTTACCCATATTGAAATTTGAAAACTTTCAGCAGGGGTGAGTCCAACAAAACAACCAAAATCTACCAAAGCATTTTTTTGGTTCAAAAATCAAACTAGACACCACGTCTAACTTGATCTAGGAAAACATTTTAAACTAAGCACCATGCTTACTTTAAAAAAGCTTTTGGAAGCAAAATTATCACACCTCTTGTTTCAAAAAAGCAAACTAGACACTGTGTCTAATTTGGTTTTAGAAAGACACTTTTAAACTAAGCTCCATGCTTAACTTAAAAGGTTTATAAAAATACTCCAAACCTAATCATACTAGGTAGACTGAGGTATCATGAAAGCATTTAGAGATTATTTAAATAGAGATACAAAAGAATGATCATGGGTATGGTGAAAAATTTATTACTCCTCTTCTTTTTTTTAGATGCAAACGCTATGAATGCATGCAAAAAATTTAAAACATGTCATGGATTTGATACATAAAAACTCAAACAAAATAGAGTGGATGCATGACTTATTCAAAGCAAACATGCAGTTGAATGCAAGAAGATAATTAAGCAAAATTTTCTCACCATTTGATCAAACTCAACCATGACTCACATTTGAGAAGTGCAGTTTTTTATTATTATTTTAAATGCATATTATGTCAAAAAAATTCTTTTTTTTTTTTTATTTGTTCATCCAACTTTATTAAAGAAAACTTTACTTAAGCAAAGCGTATAGGACAAGCCGAGAGGGAGCTGACATGCCCGCACTCCGCCTCCTCAACCCGGGGACACCGAATCCAAGATGTGAGGTAGCAGACACGTCCGTACCTCCTCTCAACTCTTCCTCACTCGCTCACTCACCAAAATAGATTATTTCTATTGTTTGTGAGAGTTGTGCTCAAAATTCATTAACCAAAATCTAACACCATGTTAAATTTTAATTAAAGAAAGCTATTTCAACCTAAGCTCCGTGCTTAAATTCAAAAGCTTATGGGTATACTACACATGCCTATGTAAACACATCCAAATTAGAGCAAACTTTCAAAAATAAGAGAAACATGAATTTATGTATT
Source organism: Chrysopogon serrulatus (assembly GCA_015844335.1). NCBI lineage: Eukaryota > Viridiplantae > Streptophyta > Magnoliopsida > Poales > Poaceae > Chrysopogon > Chrysopogon serrulatus. The sequence continues at coordinate 580,453 of JADLZL010002315.1, read as the reverse complement.
CATATGGTGATAGACAAAAGTAAAGAATGTTGGTGAACCCCTTTTTTTCATGTATTAGATTTTTAAAAAACCCTTTTCTTTTCAAATGCATAGAAAAATTGTTTTTTCTAGTAGTAAGAATGCATTATAAGATTTAAATATGAGAATGCATGATGATTTTTGTTTTCATTTTTAGATGCACTATTTTTTAAGGGGAAAAATAATAAGAATGAGGATGCATTAAGAAATTAAATATGAGATAACTACCGATTTATCTTCGGCGAAGGACCCATCGTTTATTGTCCGTTGGGTCGGACTGGTGGTGTACATCTGTAGGTGGAGTGGCAGAAGAACAAATGGTAGATCACCAATTCCTCCTCTGGAATGCCTCCAGATTCTCGATGTTGTTTTTCTACAGATTGTAACCACACATACTATCCTAATATTCCTTGCATGAACAATGACTACAAAACACATGGTCCTGATCATATCTATGTTAAATCTTTTGACTGATGCTTTTTACCCGCAACGGCGCCGAAAATGCTTGTTGGCGTTTCTTAGCGTCATCACTAGTTTTACATTCTTAGCAACAGTGCCAGAAATGCTTTGTGGGTATTCTTAGCATTATTACAAAGATTGCATCCCTAGCAATGAAATTAAGAAATGTCTCAATGGTAGTTCTTAACGATTATAGACCAAGTCCGCAAGCGCACGGAATTACCGTTGTAGCATTTCACCCGTGAGTATTCCGGGTGTCGTATTTATATTTATCCCAAAGGAAAGCATAGCAAAAGAGTTCAACTTAGATATAGGGTGACATGTGTTAATAAGTCAAGGTTCATAGCAAAGGTGAACGGTTTATGATTTAGATAGTGATCATACATACATAACCACGAGCTCTAGAAGAGAGGAAAAGAGAAGAAAGAATAAAGAATAAAAGAATAATGAATAAAAGAATATCGTAGGGAGCAATGTTTCTAATACAGCTAATGTCTAGAATATAGTTAGTCATACAAATACATGAGTCAGAGATAGAGTTGTGTTTGCGATGGATCGGAAGACCATCGGCCGCTGGTCTGCCAGCGAGATGGGTGGTAATCTAGACTCCTACACCATAGCCGAACGTGGGGGGATTACAAGGGACGGATAGGGCTGTCACCACCTGCCGCCTACCCCCTCATCCGTGGACTATGAAGTGCAATCACCGGCTACCCTATACCCAAGCACCATGCCCACATATAAAATAGCTACCCAAGCCCCCCTAGGTCTCTCACCCTATGGATGAACGAGTAAAGAACTTGGATGTTGTGCGATGAACCACCAACCCGCACACAACTCTATTCCTAATCATCTAAACGTATGAACGATTAAGAACAGAGTTCTATATGCTAAGAATATGATATGAATACTATGAACTAGCAAGCATATCATGAACAAGGCATATGAACTAGAAGCCCTATGTTCTATGATCTAATCACACAAACCAGTACCTAGTTCATCTACACAAACTAGTATCTAGTTCATCTAACAAGATCATAGCACTAGAACTATACTCTAATTCTAGAACATAACTATACTGATAAAAAGAAAGGAAGAACATAATGGAAAGAAATATATTCATACCAAAGAGTAGCCAAGATGTCGTCCTCCCCTTACAAGATGATCCTTGCTCCACTTCTAAGAAATAAAGAAGAAAAGAAAAAGAAAGAAAGAAGCTAGAAGCTCTATGGATTGTATGAGTGTATGATGCTTTTGGAGGGGGGAGGAGGCCTTCTTTTATAGGCTAGGAGGGGTGGAAACCACTCCTAGGTAGCCAATATGGCACTAAACTTTGTTTGCAACAATTAGAAATGCTATTGTACAGGAAAATCATGTCATGGGCCTCATCTTCCCCTCTTGGCCTCTTTGTGCGGCTGCTTCTTGCGAGCTTGGGCCTTGGGCCAAGAGGCCTGTCGCCCCGCTGCACGGGCTGGCGGCCCCGCTTCTAAGCGGCCCGGCGCCCCTCCGCGGCCTGGGTGCCTACCAGCTGCCCGGCCCGTTGGCGCGTCCCTCGTGGGCTCGCTAGGCGGTGGCCGGGCAGCCGGCCGCCGCCTCCAGGCCTTGGGCGTCGGCACCACATGGGCTTGGCCCGGAGGCATTGGCTTGGCCTGGGCGCGGCCTGCTCGGCCTCGGGCGCTGCCCCTTCGGGCATGGCGGCCCCGTGGGCTTAGCCTGGGCGGCTTGGGCCTCCCGTCCTTCACGGGCCTGCGTGGTGCGCCCCCTCCTGGGCCGAGTGCCCCACCTGGGCCTGAGCGCCCTTGGCCTTTGCGTCAAGCCAAGGGCCTCCGCCCTCACCAGGGCCGAGTGGCGCGCCCCCGCTTGGGCCCGCCGACGGCCGGCGGCCTGCTGCCCGCCAGCCACCCCACCTGGCCGCGGTGGGCTGCTCGGCCGGGCTGGTCGGTAAGCTTCCTTCCTTCTTTTTCTTTTTTCTTTATTATTTCTTTTACATATTATTTTGTAAAATTATTATCTTTTGAATCCGAGCTCCAAAAATAGCGAATGATATATCCGTTTTGATCAAAGACGACGTGCTCTATGTGATGGTGAACTCTATTTCTTCGTTTGAGATACTATTTTATGATAGAAAATTGATTGTCCTGCAAAATAATGGAGAGCACCAAAACTCGTGGAATTTATTAGAATAAGCCCTATATCTACATATTATAATGTTTTTCACGGCTTTTCATATAATAATTGACGGTATAAATTGTGAGTTAATGACCGTCAACAACCATCATCACTACCTTGGTGAGAATCCATAAATACCACATATATTGAGAGGCCTGAGAGTGTCATACATGGGAAACTCTGAGTTTTATTTAAAAACTCTAAAAACTCTAGAATGATAGTTGATCGAAGAGCTCGAGACATAGTGCTTAGATGGGATCTTTCTGTCTGTCAAGTACTCAAGACCCTAGGAAGAGCTAATAAGCCTCACAGTCAAAGGTAATATGGGTAGGTTTGAAAGTCAGCTCAGTTATTGCATAACTTGGAGGAGAATTTCTGTTTGATTGTAGGTATACTTCTAGGGAGTTGCTCCGAGATGGCTACAATGCTTAAACATATACATTTTACAATAACTTTTTCTAAGTTTTCTTTGCTAAGGGACAAGCAAAGGTTAAGCTTTGGAGAGTTGTTGATGGTCGTTATTGTATGAATTCAATGTCAACTAGCCATGGACAAGGATGCAATTGCGATCAGCAAAGTAGGTATAGGGTTTGCACTGACAGAATTCCATGAGTTTTGGTGTTTCACTATTTCTACAGGTGTAAACTGAAAAAGATGTAAACCCAGGAGCTTATCGGAACATAGAATGGGAAATCGAACACCGCGGCAACACAGGAAGATTGTAGAAGAGACCAAAAGACACCACACCGAAGCGGAGGGCCAGCGGCCACTAGGGGGACCAACCGGTCCCACCCTAGACCGGCCAGTCTGGGCCCTGGCCCATTTGGGGCCCGCTTCGCCCAAGTTGCTCCACCGCCTTAGGGTTTCAATCTCAACTGCATGTCAAGGTCAGTTTGATCCGATGGCTCACGATCCTCATCCAGGGCTATAAAAGGAGGGCATGACCCCCCAAGGGGGCGCATTCATTTATTCCTCATTCGAAGTTCGATCATCAGCTAGAAACCCTAATCAGAGCTCCTTAGCTAGGGCCTAGATAGCTAGTTAGAACTATAGGGAGGCAAGCGAAGGCTTGGATTCCGGAGCCATCAAGAGCTTGGATTTGGTATAGTTCTTACCTCCTCTCACCTTTGTTCTCTTTTATTGTATAGTTATATGATTACTACAATTAAATTGATAAATACTTATCTACTTATATTCATAGTTATATTGTTCTCTGTCTATTGTTGTTATATGCTTAGTATACCTAGATTGATATTATACTTATTCATAGGTTCGTATAGCGCTCATCTAATTGATCGTTGGGTGAGTGGTGAACATTGTGTAAGCATGGTGTGTATATGTTGTTTACCTGCGAATGCACCCTATAGGCCGGGCTTGGTAGATCACGGGTGTGGCAATCCTGTTGAGTCCTATGTAGTCAAAACCCCATTTATAGGCATAGTAGGGCTTTTGCACGAAGGAAGGGCATGCTATATTCTCAAACTTCCCTAGTATGTCCATTATGAATAGATATAATGCTAACCATAGCGATGACTACTAGGCGTAATTGCACTAACCATGATATGCATTGATATATAGCTAGGAATATCTCTTGATGTTCTGCTAGTAACCCTAATTATATAGCTAGGATTCTCTATCTGTTTATACTGATGATTTATACTTATCTTTATCATTTATCTTGTGACTTACCCCTGCATTGAGTAGTGAGGACATGGTTATGCCCATCCATTATACTCTAGGATATCTCGCTACCTTACACGTATGCCCTGTAGACCTTCCTTTGGAAAAATATAAATGACAACTGGTAATACTCTAGGTAAAATGCTACAATGGTATTTGATCTGTGCGCTTGCGGATACTACTTGTATATTCTAAATGGTGGCATGATTTAATACCACACCTCTTGGTGTTATGGCTGGGGATGATGACTTGGCGTTCTAGTAGCGATGCTCTGCCTACAAGCATTTTTAGCGCCGTTGCTAGAGATAACATTAAGAGGTGTCAACAGCGCTTTACAATCATCTAACAATAATCATCATCAATCATAACTATATCGAATATGCAACTAGAATAAACTAAGAACTGAATAAGTAGCAATATATTAAAATAGTGCAAGGTCATAATAAGATACAAGATAAAATTACCAATCTCCAGACGAACAGATCTAGAATCTTGAGCGTAGCGCCCAACTCTACTTGAACCTTGCTAGACGCCTAAACTAAGAACTTGAAGAACTAGAGCTCTACTTCTAATATCTGGAAACCCTAACTTCTGTCTACTCTTGACAAATGAAGCAGGAGGAATTGGTTCTCTTCAGGAGGGGATCTGCCTCTTTATTTATAGCCCGGTGGGATGTACGTACGTCGTTGGATCAAACCGACTTAACCATAGGCCGAGATGACTCCTCAGAGGCGGTGGAGGAAGCTTCCAGAAGATGGTGACCAGAAACCCTAATAGGGGGCCGGCCGGCGTAGGGGTGGGGCCGACCGGGCCCACCTAGCGGCGTCTGCAGGTCCTATTGCTTCAGGTGTCTTCTAGATTCTTCCCACGTCCTGATAGTGATAGTTGCCTTTGCGGTTAAGTTTTGTGATAATTATGCACTCTAATCCTTCTTTCAAGCTTTTCTGAATAATTCCCTGAAAAATAGACAATTCACCAAAACTCGTGGAATTTGTCAGTAATAACCCTATGCTTCTATTATTGGTCCTTTCCAAGTAATAGTTGACGGTATAAAATTGGTACTTAATGACCATCAACAATACCCCCAAGCTAAGTCTTTGCTAGTCCCTTAGCAAAGTTGACTTGAAATAATGTATTTCGGGTTTCATATGTATAACTCCCAACAATTACTTTAAGCAATTAATCTAAAATTCTTTCCTGATTAAAATTCATTCGTCGACCTTTCAAACTTATTCTTATTATTTTCAATCGTGAGGCCTTTCAAACTTTAATTAAATCTTGGGTTATTGAAGGATAGAATAATCAAGCAGGCACTATATCTATATCTCCCATTCTTTGTTTCAACCACTGCTCCAGAGTTTTTTTGAATAAGTATATATTATTATTCTAAAAATAATGAGAGTCAACTAATAAGATTACAGAGGACTACTAAGTTATACATCATGACTGAATGTGCAAGTGATAAAATTTTATTTCCGGACTCCTATGCAATATCCCCTCTTTTACGTCTTTCCTCCGAGAAGTGCGGGCTATCTCTCCAAAGGATACTTTTTGTACCCATTTTTTCTCTCGGGCACGAGTGTCTTTGCATCCCTTGTTTTACTTTCTTTCTTTTATTTAGCACATACCCTTTTAATGTCGCATCTTTTAGGCTCATACTTCTTTGGTATGGCATCTTTCAATTTTATAGCCCACACCCTCTTTTAGACTTCTAAGAGAAAATTTTTGCATAGAGCAAAAGCCCCCTTTTTTATGCATGTGGATTCAATTATGAATACATAGCATAATAGTCTACTTAAATCATATTAGCAGAGCAAATTATTATATTTGTTTGATTTTAAATTTTTAAAGTGTCCAGGGCTTAGATATCACTCAGAATGAAATAAATAGCAGTTTAAACCTTTTTATATCATATACGTCAATTACTTAGATTTAATCTAAAGTCTTATGCTACCTACAGATATCAAGTTTCAGAATAAATTATTTATGGTAGATAAACTTTATATAATTCGTAGGAGAATTTTAAATTCAAATGCTAGGAATATTAAAATTAACAGAATTAAAGACTAGAATAAATACTGAAATAAATGCTGCAATAAATGGTAGAGTATATACAAAGATGAGGGGTACTCACCTAGCGGAGCTCTCCCCCAAGCTGGATGTTACCGTGCTTAGTACTGTGGTGGAGGCGGTGGTGGAAATCCTAATTGATGTATCAAATACTCCAGCCCGCTCGCATCGATCTTTGCTCCCGATGTATCTGCTCAAGCTGGCGATGCGCGATCTTTGCCAATCTTCTGCTCGTAGAATCTGTTGTCAACCTGGTGTTGCCACTGCTCGTGTTGGTGCAAGGTGTTGTTCATCGTATGCTGTCCCTGCTCAATGTTAGTGATATAAATAGATGAAGCTGGAAAATCATTAATAGAAGTCTCAAAATACTGCTGAGGCAGCCGGTAGTAATTATCTTCAGGTGGTGCGTGGAACGGGTATGGTCCACCAGTGGTGAAGTCCGTATTCCCGCGCACAGAAAAGGATGCACGACCTCTCTGCAAATCATTTCTGTGTTACCTGGCTCCTCTGTGGGGAATGTACCCGACCCTGCTGATGTGGATGACTCTCCTTGCTGATATATGGGCTGGTCCCCCCATCCTGCATGGGTGGACCACGGCTGATGTGGCTCTTGCGACGCTCATGGTTCATCAAAGTTAGTAAAATAAAAATAAGCTAGCCCTGACGGTGTCGGGTCAGCTCTAGTGTATTGAGTCCTTGGTGCCCTACTGATGCATGCTGACGGACACCTGCCAATATTAGCTCTACTATCTGAAAAAATAAAGTTCTGAACAGAATAAATTCCTAACTCCCCCGTCGAATACTTATTTGGACAGTTTTTATAAATCATCACGATTTTATTATTTTGGCATTTCAGCATGTGAGCACGAAATAAAAAATTATAACCAATAATTCTACGGGCATCGAGAGATAAAAGTAAGTGTAGCATGTTGTAACAATCCTAGCCCTGTAGCTAGACGTGTAATCCAGAAAGTAAAAGAAATACTGCATTTTCTTATGGAAGAAACAGTTATCCAATAATTCAACATTATTTTCACAGGTAATACTTTTCTCTTTTTAATCATGATATACAATGAATGTAGTTCATTCTGTCTTATAGTGTTTAATTCCTCACTAGAAAAAAATATAAAAGCTAACCATTTAAGTATGAATCTCAGTGTGGGATGTTGGACATCCTCAGTGGTGTACTTCTGTTTTTGTTCTGGTTTCTTTGTAGTGATGCTCTCCCAAAAATCATCTTTATTAAAATCTTGGAGAACTTCTGCTATATTAACTACACCTTTGGGGTGAAAATCCTAGTGCCATACTAAGGATTTTTTTGATGAGAGGGTGAAAGGTTTATTAAACATTTTAAAACTAACATCATCATCATCAAAGTCTAGGGTGCTAATAAATTATATAGTGAGTAATTTGCTATCCTGCTCAGTGACTTGCCATGCACCTTCCCATCCAATATTTCTAAATATGAGCTCAAACTCGAAATCCATTCTGGTTTCATGGAGCAAGGTGGCATCAAACATTGGAGTATGTGTAAATTCTTTATGCTTAACCACATTGAATATTTCAATTTGGGGCCTAAGTGGTAATGAAATTTGGGTAATATCCGTTAATTCATACCTCTCTTCCTGCTGGGAAGAGGTTGAAGGGTTATCATACTCGAAAGGTGACGGATGATCGACATCCATTCCGAAACCAATGAATGATGGTGCTCGAGATGATGACCGGCTTCGTGTAGTGCGGAAAGTAAGAACGTCCTTGGTGGTATTCTTCACATTACTCAACCATCCCTTCTTACTCATCTTGCCTAAAGAACACGAAGAATGCGGCAAGAACAAACAAGAACACGAGAGCTTGAAAAAGGGTTAGGATTAGCAAATCAAAGAGAAAGGAGAGAGGGATTCCACTTGATGAACTTGTACTTTACTCTCTCTTCTTTTTCTCTTTTTCTTGCTAATTAATGGTGGAATTAAGAGATTGAAGTGTCATGTTTGGAAAGTGGGGAAGAATAGAGCTCTGTGGTACGCAAAGGAGGCAGTGAGTGAGTGAGAGAAATGGGAAGCAGAGAAGAGGGAGAGGGGCACCAGCCGGCGTGATTGTGGGGCCGGCCGGCCCCACACCTTGGCCACTTGCTCTCTCATTTCTCTGGTGTCATCCTTGGCATGCAAGTGATCAGAGGGCTACCCCATAGAGTGTGCTTTCAGTGGCAGAAAAGAAAGGAGAGGGTACATGCATATGAATGTGATAATTTGAATTTTTGGATGGTGGTGAGTAATGGTGTGTGTGATGTGATGTGAAGTGACATTGATGTGATGTTTGTGGGTCCCACATGTCTTCCATATTTATACCATATAATGACACAAGAATGAAAAACTAAATTACTTTTATAAATCTATGAAAAATTAGAATTCTAGTGATGATCTTTTTATATTTTTCTGCCACCATAGTAAATTCCACTGATGTGGGTTTTATGCTCCGTTAGTAGTAATCCCATGGGGCTTAGGCTTTATTTATGACATGCTCATTTTTATTTCTTTTTAATAATGCAACTTATAGGAAAATAAATATGCTATTTTTAATGCAAAAATTAAATTACTGATAACTACCGAGTTACCTCTCGGCGAAGATTCAGGGTTTTAAGTCCACCGACCCAGACTTTTCCAGTTGAATTATTCTTTATGATTGACCTCTGTTGTTGGAGAAGTTGCTACATCTTGTTCTTCATGATACTTTAGAGTTTGACATTGTTCAAGTCTTGGCTTGAATACAAACCGCTCTTCTTGCCCACTGATGGTGAATGTGATTTCTCTAGCTCCGATGTTGATGGTTGCATTTGCAGTGTTTAGGAATGGTCACCCGAGGATAAGAGGTATCTTCCTCTCTTCCTACATATTGTTGGTATATTTAATGCACATAGAATAATCGAAGAGATAAATCCGCAAGCACACGGATACCGCTGTAGCTTTTACCTAAGAGTATTCCAAGGTATCGAATTTCCACAAGGAATGCGAAGTGATCTAGTAACGAATCAAGAACGTTCAAGGATAGATAAGATAAATGTTTTTGGTGGGTAGAGAGGGGCTATCTAAGGTGATCTACATAGCTAAGAATCAGACTTACAATACTTGTCTACTTTGGAGCAACAGTACCTTTCCAACTCTCGAATAAGACTGAGAAGAAGGTAGTTGAGGAAGGCTAGCAAAAGCTCTATGAAACACCAACTCCGACATGGTGGAATATGAAGGCCAACAAAGCTGTCACCTCTGAAGGCTACCACAACTAACCGTAAGAGTTGGGCGCAAATTCAGGTAAACCCTAGCACGTCTAGGCTAATGATTACTACTCTAGTCACGTACGCTAATTAGAGCACTCAATATGAGCTAAGATCCCATAAATAAAGTAAAGTAAGAATAAAACTTAATCAAATAGAAGATTTAGAGTTACCACGTGATGAACTTGAAGATGAACTGTCTCCGTAGAGATACAAAGTTGAGGAAGATCCGACAAGCCAGCTCCTCTTCTACTTTCTTCTCTCCTCTCTCCCTATTTTCTAATTACAAGAGCTCTAGATGAGCTAGGGCTTCTAGCTCTCCAAATGAATTGATAGAATGAATTAGGGTTTCCCTAGGGGGGTCTAGTCCTATATTTATAGTCCGGTGGGATGCACGACGGCCGTTTGATCAAACCGACTTAAGGTACGGTGGATATTAACCCTCACAAGCGGTGGAGGAAGCTTCCAGAAAGGCGTAGGAGGATCTTTTAGGGGGAGGCCGCCCGGCCCCATCCCTCAGGCCGGTCGGCCCCACCATGTGGGCCCCACACCTCCGCTTCGTTCTGGTGTTTTCTAGAATGTTCTGGAGTCCAATGTGCGGGGTTTCATTGGCGTCAAGTTTCGTCAATCTATTTGATAATTAGACCCTTCTCCGTGGTTTTCTAGAACAATCCCTAGAAAATAATAATTCACCAAAAGTCATGGAATTTGTTAGATAAAACCCTAGACTTCTCTAATTGCAAGTGGATTGATTATTTATCATGTCTATTGCACTATTAAATGTTGACGCTATCCACCGTCAACAAGCTCCCCCAAGCTTACCCTTTGCTAGTCCCTTAGCAAAGCCTAAGTAATGAACTTGGATCAGGAGTTGCTACAATGCTTTCACTCCTCAAAAGTACACATGCCTTCAAACATAAATTCTCCTTCGGATTAGACAAAACTGCTCTAACTTTTAAACTTTAGCGTTAACTATGGAGCTTTTCAACTTTAGTGTGGGTCTTGAGTAATTGAAAGATAGAACAATCAAGTCAAGCACTATGTCTCAAATTCTTCACTCAACCAATATTCTGGAGTTTTTGTAAATTTTCAAAATAAAACTCAGAGCTTAATTGTGTGACCCCCTCAAGTCTCTTATTGTATGTGGTATTTGTGGATCTCACTGAGGCATTAATGATGTCATGCCTTCCTACAACTAAGGATTATAGTGGAGCTCATAGGAGTGGCATAAACAAGGATGAACAACTTGCAATTCATATATTGTAAAGTCAAGCAATGGATACAAAGAGAGTCAAGTCATACAATCAAACCAAGATGTGCATGTGTATGGAGTATGGTGAATAGGTATATATATGATGGCTAATCCTAATTCTACTTTTGCTCTTCAAGAATAAAGTCCATGCCACCCAAGAGAGGAGATCTTGGGAGACCTGTGATCCCCATCTCTATTGGGCAACATGACTTCCCTAAAGTTGTCTGCGATCTAGGCGCCAGTGTCAACATCATGCCAAAGGTAATCCTTGACCAAGTCTTTCCATGGGCATCCTTGTTATACACGAATATGTGTTTGCAGCTCGCAGACCAGACGGTTAAGCACCCTAAAGGAATCTTGGATGACATGTGCATACGAATCGGGAGATCATATGTCCCTGTAGACTTTGTAGTCCTGGATACCGGCAGAGATCCTAAAAGTCCAATCATTTTTGGCCGACCATTCATGAATATTACAAAGGCTGTCATCTACACGGACAGTGCTAAGATTTGTTTCACCATCAAGGGTAATAAAGAGAAGTTCTGATGAGAACATCACCAGCTCAGATATGATCAAGTTAACCACTTCTAAACCAAAGGTGAAGTTAATCCATGTTAGGTTTACATTCTATATATTTGATGAATTGTTGCTGCACCAGAAAGTGTCTTTGTTTTCATTTTCAGTAGTGCTTACATGGATCAAGAGTAGAGTGGATCGCATCCGGGAAGCATGGATGGTTCAAGAGGTTGATTGGGGACCAGGTCCAAGTATCCATAATGTCCTCCACCAAGCCACCACGTCACCTTTGGCACAGGGAAAGAAAGAGTCCAAATCCAACACGTTTTGGAATTGGATTCGGACTGCAGAACAACTCCAGCTTGCACGGGCCACCACGATTTCATATAGACTCCGATTGGGATGTTCTAGTACTTCATGGAAAGCTTATAAAGTCTAATTTCATATGGATCCAGAATCATGTCCATATCTTCTCCGAGGCGGCCGGAATCATCGATTTAATACAGAGACCTTTTCCTGTCCAGGGTGCTGTGTCACCTGATTGTTGCCCGATGGGCCGTGTATCAAGTGGGGCCCAACAGGGGCGCGTCCTAGGGTTGTGGGACGACCTATACCAGGTCAAGGACGTCCTCTACCCTCTCATATACCCCCATAGCCGCCACAAACAGATTGGGTTTTGTTTTGATTGTAAGTTTAGCTGCTGCTACTTCCTTGGAGACGCGTGTGTCGGCCAGACCATCCGTTCTACTTGAATCGGAACCCCACATTCATGTGTATCACATCTGAACCTTCACCTCCTATTTGCAATTTAGTTGCTTGTTCATCTTGTTCTTGCTGGTTCTTCGATTGCTTGCAGGAATAACCCTAGTGGTTTGGTTGATCGTGCTCCACAAGATTGCGAACAACTACTAGAGTTGGTGTATCGATCGCTAAGGCGCAGCATCCTTGGACGGTTGTAGTCGGGTCGTGAACGTCTCTCTAGTCAAAATCGAAGTTATCAATCTCCACCGAAAGATCGGGACACCCTTACCCTTATCAAGTTCAGTTTCAAGAACAAGACCCTTGAAGCTCCTGTAGAACCAAGAGGAGCTTACTTCCTAGTCAAGCCAACAAATGAAGAAGCCAAGAAGAAGAATTCAAATAGGAAGAGAAAGAATAAGAACAGGAGGCAAGTGAGAAAGCAAGTCCAAGTAGTGAAGGCCATTGAGTATGAGCATGACCATCTCTTAGCTTCACCATTCCTAATCAAGAGGGAGGATCCAGGCATGCCGACCATCGACTGCACTATTGGACAGTGCTCCTTCTACAATGCTTTCTGCGACACTGGATCAGCTGTCAACATCATGTCCAAAAAGGTATATGACTTATTATTCGATTCACCTCTATACCCTACCTATATGCAGCTGCAGCTGGTGGACAACATGATGAGATTTCTGGAGGGAGTAGCGAGGGACATCATGGTCAAAATCCACACTCACTACGTCCCGACCGACTTCATGATACTGGACATGGGAGAAGAAGATGAGACACCCATCATCCTTGGGAGGCCATTCCTCAGCACCACCAACGCCATCATCTACAATGGATCAGGCCAAGTCCACTTCCAATTCCTAGGAGAAAAGGTACGTAGTCAATTTAAACATTATAACTCTCCTAGATTAGCAGCTTTCACCGTATCCAAGAGGAGACGTCAGCGCCGGAGGAATCGCTCTCAAAAGAGCAATGTTGAGGAGGAGGCAATCAAAGAAGAATCTGCAGCGCCTAAGGAACATCAACAACCTACTAAGGTATGGAAAGAAAAGGTAACCTCAACTGAGTCATTATCACCAGGAGGTCCAACGTCAGGGTCCCCATCCTCGGGATCCGATGAAGCACCCCAGGAGTGACGACGACGAGAAGTCTTGTCCGGAGGACTTTAAACTCTGAACTCTTGCCATAAGGTAACAATGGTAGTTATCCATTTACTTTCTTGCATTTTAATTCATAGTTAGTTTTCATCATCCTTATAGAAAACAACAAAAACATTTGGAAAACCTCAAAGCCCCATGTGGCATCCCTGCAGTGCAAGCTAATGGAGTGTTCACTGTGGTGGCCTAAAAATAAAATAAAAATTACCATGCATATTTCCTTTCTATTTGATAAAAAGAAAATCCAAAAATAATCATTGAGCATCTTGCTGCACTGTATGCACTGTAACAACCTTTGAAAACCTCTCACAACAACCGGTCCACGAAACGGCTAACCACTAACTATTTATCCTAATCCGTTCCACGAGTTTTGGTGTTTTGTGAGATGTTTGCTGCAGGATGACTCCAAGAGCTAGTTCACCTAGAAATCATCATCTTTATCACTCAAAGTATATCTTCCCTACACACGCTAACCACTGTGTGAAGGAAGCAACTTCTTGTTGGATGAGATGAAGGTTCCCGGCTACACCAGCTCTTACAAGCATGAGCTCCATCGAGAGGACTGCTCAGCTTCAATGCTCAACCACGACAACAACTAGCTTGGGGGAAGGCATCCCCTAGGTACCCAGGTAAGTGTACCTACACGATTATCGAGTCAGTCATAAAAATGAAAAATATCAAAAATATGTGAGCACATGAAGGTTCACCATAGTATCATAAGAAAACTTAAAAATACTAAAAATATATAGGCACAGGAAGGTCCATGCTTTTTAGAGTTCTTAAAGCCTTTAGTCTTATATAGTATAAGTCTTTGAAAAATGAAAAACCAAATAAAAATGTTTGTCTATCTAGAGTCAATAAAAAGGAAGCTCTTGAGATAATTTGAATTGATGATAAGCTGCTCTGTTACAGCACCTCTGAAATGTCTAGAGTCTAGACTAAAGTTTTCTCGAGTTTTAGCTCCAACTGTTTTAACATGAGAATTTGCTCTGAGCCTAAAACTTGTGCGTTGCATATGCTTGAACTAAGTCTAGGTACCTAAGTGATAAGATTGAGAAAATCTGAGCTGCTATCTATCTTGTTCTAAATGACACTAGAGTTCTGGAGATTTATTTTTTGAAAAATACAAAAACATAATGAGTTCCTATATGACAAAGATTACATTCCCTCCAGAGCCAAACATGATGAGATAGGCTAGTTAAACTTCCACATACATGCTGCTTGTCTTGCATTGATTTTTGTTAACCTTTATGACCCTGGTGAAAAATTTGTCATACTCTTGAATCAAGATCCACCTCTATATGCACTACTCTACACTGGAGTAGGCGCAACAACATGCCATTCCACCTACATCCATTCAAAAATATTTTTCTCCTACACTGGGAGAGAACACTAAAAAAATATTCCATTAGGATAGCCACCCAATAAATGCTCCAAGTTCCTGTTGCTGTCTCTCTAAATCCTATCAATGCCAAAAGGAGTGCTATGAGCTATGCAAAACGATATTTGAAAAAAAAGAGAGAAAGAAAGGGGAGAAAAGAAAAGAAAAGTGGACAAATGTCCCCGTGCTGAAAACAATAGGTACTTAGATGCCCGACTCCGTGAGAAAGAGAAAAAGATAGCTCATAACCTCCGGCCGGTTTCAAAGTCTAAAGGAGAGATAGGCATTCAAGGAGCTGAGTAGAATTAGGTTCCACCATATATCCACCATATCTATCCACCTATACATCTTGATTCGACTGTATGACTTATTTCTCCATGGATCCATTGTTTGACTTTACAACACATGCATTGCAAGTTTGCTCTTTCAGTTTTCTTCTTACCTATGAGCTCCACATAAGCTTTAGTTATATGATGAAAAGAAAGGCAACCATCATCACTTTGCCTTGGTGAGAATCTACAAATACCACATATATTGAGAGACTTGAGAGTGTCATACATGGGAAACTCTGAGTTTTATTTAAAAACCTCTAAAAACTCTAGAATGATAGTTGATCGAAGAGCTTGAGATATAGTGCTTAGCTGGGATCTTTCTGTCTGTCAAGTACTCAAGACCTAAGGAAGAGTTAATAAGCCCCACAGTCAAAGGTAATATGGGCAAGTTTGAAAGTCAGCTCAGTTATTGCATAACTTGGAGGAGAATTTCTGTCTAACTGCAAGTATACTTCTAGGGAGTTGCTCCGAGATGGCTACAATGCTTAAACATATACATCTTACAATAACTTTTTCTGAGTTTTCTTTGCTAAGGGACTAGCAAAGGTCAAGCTTGGGAGAGATGTTGACGGTCGTTATTGTACGAAACCAACCGTCAACTAGCCATGGAAAAGGATGCAATTGCGATCACCGAAGTAGATATAGGGTTTGCACTGATAGAATTCCATGAGTTTTGGTGTTTCACTAGTTCTACAGGTATAAACTGGAAAAGACACAAACCCAGGAGCTTATCGGAACATAGAACGGGAAATTGGACACCGCGGCAATGCAGGAACATTCTAGAAGAGGCTAGAAGACACCACGCTGAAGCGGAGGGCCAGAGGCCACCAGGCCAGACTGACCGGTTTGGGCCTGGACCGGCCGGTCTAGGCCTATCTCCGCTCGTGGCCCACTTCGCCCAATCTGCTCCACCGCCTTTGAGGGTCAATCTCAGCCGCACGTCAAGGTCGGTTTGATCTGATGGCTCACAATCATCGCCTAGGGCTATAAAAGGAGGGCAGGACCCCCTCTGGAGAGGGCACATTCATTCATTCCTCATTCGAAGTCCGATCATCAGCCAGAAACCCTAATCAAAGCTCCTTAGCTAGGGCCTAGATAGCTAGTTAGAACTAGAGGGAGGCAAGCGAAGGCTTGGATTCTGGAGCCACATGAGCTTGGATTTGGTATAGTTCTTACCTCCTCTCACCTTTGTTCTCTTTCATTGTATAGTTATATGATTGCTACAATTGAATTGATGAATACTTATCTACTTATATTCACAGTTATATTGTTCTTTGTCTATTGTGGTTATATGCTCAGTATAGCTAGATTGACATTATACTTATTTATAGGTTCGTATAGCACTCATCTAATTGATCATTGGGTGAGTGGTGAACATTGTGTAGGCGTGGTGTTTATACGTTGTTTACCTGCGAATGCACCCTATAGGCCAGGCTTGGTAGATCGCGGGTGTGACAATCCGGTTGAGTCTTATATAGTCCAAACCCCATTTATAGGCACAGTACGGCTTTTGTACGAAGGAAGGGCGTGCTATGTTCTCAAACTTCTCTAGTATATCCACTATGAATAGATGTAATGCTAACTTTAGTTATGACTACTAAGTGTACAGCACTAACCATAATATGCATTGACATGTCAGGAATATCTCTTGATGTTCTGCTAGTAATCCTAATGATATAGCTAGGAGTCTCTATCTGTTTATGCTGATGATTTATACTTATCTTTATCATTTATCTTGTGACTTACCCCTGCATTGAGTAGTGAGGATATGGTTATGCCTATCCATTACACTCTAGGTTATCATGCTGCCCTCACACGAGAGCCATGTAGACCTTCCTTTGGGAAAATATAAATGACAACCTGGTAATACTCCAGGTAAAATGCTATAATGGTATTTGATCTGTGCGCTTGCGGATACTATTTCTATATTCTAAATGGTGGCATGATTTAATACCACACCCCTTGGTGTTATGCTGGGGATGACAACTTGGCATTCTAGTAGCGATGCTATGCTACAAGCATTTTTAGCGCCGTTGCTAGAGATAACATTAAGAGGTGTAAACAGGCGCCTAGATCGCAAACAACTTCAGGGAAGTCATGCTGCCTAATAGAGATGGGGATCACAGGTCTTCCTGGATCTCCTCTCTTGGGTGGCATGGACTCATCCTTCCATCCTGATGATACTTCAATATAGTATCCTGCATACACATCAACAAGATTCGCGGTCTCGGGCTCTAGAGGTTGCCCTAGAATCTTACCTTCGTTGGTTGGTGGAACAACGGCCGCCAGCTGAGCTAATTGTTGTTCTATCATTTTATTGAAGCTAAGCTGGTTCTTAACAGCAGAGGTAAAGCTATCCATTTTAGTGTTTATGTTTTCTAGCATTTTATCATTGGATGCTACCTTCCTAGATAAAGTCTCCATAATTTTATTTTGGTTGGAGGTCACTTCTCTCAAAGGCAATTGAGCATAGTTATTGTAATTAGTGCCTTGAAAGTTACCTTGGAAATTACCTTGGTAGTTGGACCTTTGCTGATTCCATCCTTAATTTTGAGGACGATAATTGTTGTTGTTATTGTTGATGAAACTCACATCCTCATGGGTCTCAGGGCAGCTGTTGCCTGAGTGTCCCATATTGCCACACACTTCACAGGTCATGCATGAATCACTGATGCGCATGATATCTTGTTTTAGTCTGGCCTTGTCTTCTCACTACTAATTTTTGTCCCTATTGCATCGCTTCGCCTTGAATCAAATACAAATTTGATGCGATAGGTGCTTGCTATTGTATCAATTTTGAAAATTTGATGCAATAGGTGGCCATTATTGCATCGAAAAGGAATTGGATGTGATAGTAATTCATGTTGATGCAATAGGGATGAGGTATCGCACCGGTTTCATACAAGAGATGCAATAGGTTCAATTTATTGCATCAGACAATTTTGGTTGCATTACTATTGATTTTTGTTGCAATATGTACTAGTTATTGCATCGGTTCAGAGGATGGTTGCAACTAGGAAGTACTATTGCAACGGATTGAAAGTGCTAATCTCTGATGTAATATGTGATTTTTATTGCATTGGTTTGAAATTGTTTGATGTGGTATATTGTCGCTTTTGGAACACAAGTACCTTAAGCTATCTAAGCTAATTATTAGTATATACTTAAATATATTATGTAATCATATATTCAAATATTTATACTATTTAATTTTTTTGAGCAATGATACTAATTAATTTATACAAGTGCCTTAGGCTTATTTTGATTAGGGTCATGATTTTGGCTTAGCCAACACCTCGCAGCGTCAGATAAGGCTGAGTCTGGTGGCCGCAGCAAACTTTTCTGCGTGTTTCCAAACCGTCCGAGTTGCTGGCAACTGGCAAAGGTCAGCCGACTAGGGCGACTGCTGCCCGCCTCCCGCCACTGAAGGTCAGCCCCGGCCACCGGCACCAGCGCAGCAGCACAGCACGTCGGTACCCACACAGACAAATAGGTATGTAAAGGCAATCCTGTGATTTTTTTTATAGAGCATGTTAGGTTAAAAACAGAAGATGGCCTTGTACGCAATCCCAGCTGCAAAGTGTTAGCGATCCTGAAGTTTTTATGTCAAGGTGTGCTGAGTGCTAAACACACGTTTTATAGCAGCAGCTGCTGCTTAAAACTTCAAAGATTGCAGAATTGACAATAACTCATAGTAACTCGAAATTGACAATATTCAAATTCAAGACAACTACCAGGCAATAGCATATATAAATATACATAGTGGTTTATTCGAGTGACGTTCAGCCACTACATAAGATGACCACCCAGATCTGACTTCCATTTGAGACTTACAATAAACTACTTCGCAGCACCCACCTTGTTCTTCATAAGGGGTGTCAGCATGCCGTCCCTGATGTCGATCTAGGCCCTATTAAAGGAATCATCAAGTCCACTGCACATCTTTCCCGCATAGCGCATGACCTTCTTCTTTGCTTCGTCCTTAGCATCATCAAGTATCCATTTCACCTTGTCATCATCGGACAAGGCATACGACAAGTATTCCGAGTCAGTGTCATATGGAACCTTCAATAAAAAAACAGGGTTGTGACTAAAATATCACTTACAAATAATAAAACAGAGCAGTGAATTGGCATAGAATCACACTTTCATAGTAAACCCAGAACTTCCAATATATGACATTAACACAACATGTCAAGAGCAGCTATAAACATGCCAGATACAGAATTGTACTCATGATATAATAGAACCAAAATGCTGCTAATGCCTCAGCCACCAGATTACATTCTCTAGGAACAATAACTCACACAGATGCACGTTTTACAGCGGAAGCTGCTGCTCAGAACTGCAAGTGCACAGAATTGACTAGCTGCTCAGAACTGCAAGAATTGACTAAGGCCTTGTTCACTTCCCATGAAAGTTGCAAGTTTTTCCACTCTCTCTCCATCACATCAATTTCTACCCGTATATATGGAGCATTAAATGTTAGTGAAAAAAATAACTAATTACACAGTTTTGTTGTAAATCACGAGATGAATCTTTTGAGCCTAGTTGGACCACGATTGGACAATATTTGTCAAATACAAACGAAATGCTACAGTTACAACTTTTTCTAACACTTACGAATTGAACAAGGCCTAACTCGGCAGCTGTTGTTCAGAACTGTAAAGAGCACAGAATTGACTAGCTGCTCAGAACTGCAAAGAGCACAGAAATTGACTACTATTCCGTCCCAGAATAATTGTCATTTTCGATTTTCGTGCCGCAAGTTTGACTCGATTTATAGAAAATACGTGCAATATTTATATCTCTAAATAATTTTGTTAAAGAACTAGATTCAAAGATCTTTCCGATGATACTAATTATGATACTAATCAATAATATTTATTATTTATAAAAATTGCCGGCATTTGTTTCTCGGGAAGCGAAAGCAACAGTTATTTTGGGATGGAGGGAGTAACTCATAGTAACTCAAAATTCACAATAACTCTGCAGGTTTTTTTTTCAATTATAGCCAAATGTGTGGTTGGTCTGCACAGAACTGCACCACTTTAGATTGGAAAACTAAAAGCCAAACCACCTAGTAAAACTGAAACAAATCTGGAAGCTCTAGAGTTTGGTTCATTAGGAAATTGTAAAGGCAGAACCACCAAATGAAACGTAATGTTCTCTCATGAGCATTGCAAGGCTCAATTTAACTCAAATACACTATTGCAAATATTTAGTGCGAACATAACAATAATCATTCTAGGACACCACACAGAACACAAAGACTAAATTTCTTATTGACCAAAGGTGACAATTTAAATTGATAAAAAGCCATCATCAGTCATCAGCTCACAGCTAAGTAGACATATAAGGCATGGCCCGCAATCAATACTCATGGGGGTTGGATTGGATCTGAATAATTTGTACATGCATCATGTAACAGTGAGAAACATCATGAATGAAGAATAGCTTAGATGAACAGGCTATCGTTGTCATCAGTGCGCATAGTTTCAAAAAAAAAAAAAAATCAGTGGGCATAGTGTTTAAAAAAAAGTGTGTATAAAAAAGAATAAGAAAATCTGCTCTATTGTTACAAATTTCTTGGAATATTCAGGTTATTCAACTTGAGGAAATCAATAAGCAAACAAGTGCACCTCTTCAGCAGGTTCAGGAAGACCAAATTAAATTATTACGCTGGTGCCTAAGATTGAAGAATTAAACCCTAAATCTGAATGGGATCCAAATCTCATACATCGCCCCCAAAGGGAAAATTTCACTAACCTTCTTCTTCCAAATCTCATACATATTGTTTGCTATTTTCAGCTGTACATATTGCACGTCAGACATGATTTTAATTTTAGAGCATCAAGCACTTGGTTACTGTTTAATCATCCACTAGATGTATCAAAGTTCCTATAATTTATTTGCTTATGAGTCCATTCCAAGATTCAGTACAGTCTAAGTGTTGACAATTCTTGATGACGAAATGGATGCTTGTGATATGATGATTACTTGGGTAAATTATTAGCTATGAGGTTGAAAATGCAGAATGTTCAGAAATCATTTTTTTAGAAAAGGATCCAAATCAGTTGCAAGTGTTGTTGCGACTGTAAACTTCATCCCATGTTCAAGTATGTTAATATATTTGAATTCACATAATTTTGCAGGCATACACGAGAGAAAATAGGAGAGAAGTAGAAATTTATTGATTATATTATTAAGCTAAATTTGGTCAGTTTGGCACTATTGCAGTACTATTACACACTAGTTGGATGAGTTTTTTCCTTGGCATTGCTCTAACTACTAGTATACACTACTAGGCACTATTGTTATGCAGATACATAGTTTTGTCATTATTTGCCTATAAAAAATTGCAAACCTAGATTATATGAGACTAAATTCTAGGTTTAATTAATCAGATGTGTGGGTTTTTTTTCTGCTGCTCATCAAATTAGGCCATCTGCACCGCATGCTTGTGTGGACTTATATGTGTGTGTGTGTGTGAATCCGACATGTGTCTTTATGTCAATGCTGTCCATTCTTATATGATATATGACTATGTGAGCATATTGGTTATCCATTTATCAACAAGATAGACATTTGTATAACTGTTGGTCAATTAAATAATTATTGTCTATCTACTGGTTATGACTTTCTTTTTTTGAAACATGAGCAGAAAGACGAACCTTGAACCTTGAGAAAATTGCTTGGACTCTTTCAAAGGATGAGCTGAATCAAGAAATTTGCAATGACAACAAACCTTTCATGAAGTGCGCTAAGGGTCGTTAGTCTAATTGTTTAGTTCTTGAGCTAGCAAGTTTTTTATTTTATTATTGTACATGTTATTGAATGTTGATGATCAAATTAATATTATTGGCCTTTTTGTGTAATTAGGAATTTATGTGCCGCATATCTTTATTAATCAGCAAAACAAATACAATATAAAATAGTATCGAGGCTAATTTCAATGAAATTGGTTGTGTTGCACCAAGCCAAATGTGGATGCAATAGATTTTATTGCACTAAGCCTAATGTCAATGCAATAGTTTTTATTGCATCGAACCTAATGCCGATGCAATAGTTTTTATTGCACCGAGCCTAATGTCGATGCAATAGGATTTATTGCATCAAGCCAAATGTCGATGCAATTACTGCCTCTTGCATTGGTTACAGAAAACTGATGCAATAGGCTATTGCAATGAGGTCTTTTGCATCGGCTCGCATCAAACGTGAAATTGATGCGATAATATTTTATTGCATCTATTTTGGTCCTATTACACCAAAAATTAGCTAGTGCAATAGGGTAGAAAATTAGTAGTGTCTTCTTTATGAGAAGACCTATCTTGGTAGACAATATGTCTACCTCCTTGAGCTGCTGCATTCCTCCACTCCTCTTGTGGGTTGTTTGGTGCTCTTCACTCCAATGAGGCTATCTTCTTCATAAGAGCAGTAGCTTGTGGTATGGTCAATGACATGAATGCACCTCCAGCAGCAGCATCGATGTTGTTACAGGTGCTATTGGTGAGCCTATGATAAAAAGTCTGCATGAGGAGCCAATTCTCCATCCCATGATGAGGACATTCTGATATATAGTCTTAAAAGCGTTCCCATGCCTCTGGGACTGACTCATCATGTTGTTGCTGAAAACTTGAGATCTTACCCCTTAGGGCACTTGTCTTACCCATAGGAAAGAACCTTGATAGAAAAGCTGTGGAGCACTTGTCCCAAGTTGTATGATTGTCCTTGTTGGCGTAGAACCACTGCTTTGCTTTTCCCAACAGTGAGAATAGGAATAGACGCAGCAGGATGGCATGTCTTTGTACATCCTTCATCTTGAAAGTGCTACAAATCTCCAAGAAGTGTTGGACATGAGCAATTGCATCTTCATGTGCCTTTCCATAGAACAAGATAGCTTGCACATGGTGATAAGAACTGGCTTGAGCTCGAATCCATTCTCCCCAACTTCGACATTAGGTCCAGTATGGATATTGTTGGTGGTTGGAGCGGAGAACTCGCGCAGTGACTTATCAGCCATTTCCTCAAAAGCTGGTGCTAAGTTGCCTTCTTGTTGCTCCTCTTCTTCACTTATAGGAGCTTGCTCCTCCAAAGAACGAACCTCAACAGTGGGTGTCTTTGATGGAGATTCAAAGATATCCCTCACTTGCTAGAATTTCCTTCTTCGAAAGAGTTTCTCTAGATTTTCAACGTAGTTATCTGGCAGAACAAAACCACTCATTCATTACCATGCATAAGATATCACAAAGATAGAAAGCATAAGGGTAAGCCTGCATTGAGTAGGGGTCTATGATTTCCTCTATCTTATTAGTTTGTAGGTCTATCGCTATTCCTTTACTCGCCAATTGCCTTCTCCAGCAACGGCGCCAAAAATGCTTGTTGACACCTCTTAATGTTATCTCTAGCAACGACGCTAAAAATGCTTGTGGGCATAGCATCACTACTAGAATGCCAAGTTGTCATCCCCAGCCATAACACCAAGGGGTGTGGTATTAAATCATGCCACCATTTAGAATAAAGAAACAGTATCCGCAAGCGCACAGATCAAATACCATTGTAGCATTTTACCCGGAGTATTACTAGGTTGTCATTTATATTTTCCCAAAGAAAGGTCTACATGGCTTACGTGTAAGGTAGCGAGATAACCTAGAGTGTAATGGATAGGCATAATCATGTCCTCACTACTCAATGTAGGGGTAAGTCATAAGGTAAATGATAAAGATAAGTATAAATCATCAGTATAAACAGATAGAGACTCCTAGCTATATCATTAGGGTTACTAGCAGAACATCAAGAGATATTCCTAAGTTATTCCTAGCTACACGTCAATGCATATTATGGTTAGTGCAATTACACCTAGTAGTCATCGCTAAGGTTAGCACTATATCTATTCATAGTGGACATACCAGGGAAGTTTGAGAACATACCACACCCTTCCTTCGTACAAAAGCCCTACTGTGCCTATAAACGGGGTTTGGACTATATAGGACTCAACAGGAGTGTCACACCCACGATCTACCAAGCCTGGCCTATAGGGTGCATTCGCAGATAAACAACGTATAAGCACCATGCTTACACAATATTTACCACTCACTCAATGATCAATTAGATGAGCACTAGATGAACCTATAGATAAGTATAATGTCAATCTAGCTATACTAAGCATATAACCACAATAGACAAAGAACAATATAACTATGAATATAAGTAGATAAGTATTCATCAATTCAATTGTAGCAATCATATAACTGTACAACGAAAGAGAACAAAGATGAGAGGAGGTAGGAACTATACTAAATCCAAGCTCTTGATGGCTGCAGAATCCAAGCCTTCGCTTGCCTCCCTCTAGTTCTAACTAGCTATCTAGTCCCTAGCTAAGGAGCTCTGATTAGGGTTTCTGGCTGTTGATCGGACTTCAAATGAGGAATGAATGAATGTGCCTCCCCCTAGGAGGGTCCTGCCCTCCTTTTATAGCCCTGGACGAGGATCGTGAGCCATCGGATCAAATCGACCTTGACATGTGGTTGAGATTGAAACCTAAGGCGGTGGAGTAACCTGGACGAAGCGGGCCGCCAGCGGGGCCAGGCCCAGATCAGCCGGTCCAGGCCCAGACCGGTCGGTCTAGCCTGCTGGCCCCTGGGCCTCTGCTTCAGCGTGGTGTCTTCTAGTATCTTCTAGAATGTTCCCGCGTTGCCGCAGTGTCCGATTTCCTGTTCTATGTTCTGATAAGCTCCTAGATTTGCGTCTTTTCCAGTTTACACCTGCAGAAACAGTGAAACACCAAAACTCATGGAATTCTGTCAGTGCAACCCTATATCTACTTTGGTGATCGCAATTGCATCCTTTTCCATGGCTAGTTGATGGTTGAATTCATATAATAACGACCGTCAATAGTTTTCTTGGCACCTAAGTAAAGTATCCCTACATCGATCTAAGGTCGGTTTGATCTGACGGTGCACATAACATGAGATGTGGATTGATGATGTGGTGGTTCCTTGCCCTCTACTCCACCTTGGCCTATATAATGATGCCCCAAGGCTCCTCCTAGAGGCATTCTACACCCCGTTGCTTCATATTCTCGATAAAAATTAGGGTTAGGGCCCCTCTAGTTGATCTAGTTCTAGTTCATCTAGTTCTAGTTCATCTAGATGTAGCAATTAGGAGAGACTAGTTCACGTAGATCTAGTCTTGTTTAGAGATTAGAGAGATAGAGTAGAGGAGTAGAGATTCTAGAGGAGTTATGGCCTGTCGGTGCTTCTTCGTGGCTATATTCTTCTGGATTCAGCTTCCTCGCCTGGAGCTGCATTCTGAGGTACTTTTGTATTCAACATTTCGATTCAAGTAAGCAGTTATTCTTATTTGTTCTTATGTTTGCAGCTCATATTGAGCACTTTGATCTATAGGACCCTGTAGATTGAAGTTGTATTTCGTAGTGTAGGCATGGTGCCTTGGCTAGGTTTACTTGTGAATGACCTCTGATTGGCCGGATAGTGGTAGCTCACAAAGGTGACCTTATAGCTTCGTTGAATCCTTTATAGTTCACTTCCTATTGATAGGATCGATAGGCTCAAAGGTTCGTGGTAGGAGAGAACTATGATTTCTGCTCTTATTCAGATTACTTGTCTACTTAGAATGGTATTATTCAAAACTTACCAGTTGTCAGAACTAGAAGTCATTAGCTATTTCCTCTTTCTTGATATTATCTAGCCTAATTGTTGGGTTGTGTCTATAGACTTTGTCATCATCACAACTGTTCCCTATGGATACGATATTTAAAACCTCTGGATAAAATGTGACATCGGTATGATATCTGTGCGCTTGCGGATAATCTTACTTAGATCTTATTTAATGGAGTGCGATTAATTTATACCAACAAGCATTTTTTTTGGCGCCGCTTCTTGGAGAACGGTTTGCTGATTTTGACTTAGTCTAGCTTAATCTTGTATTATATTTTTATCTTTTTCTATTTTATCCCATTCTCTTCATTATTTTTGTGTTCATCCTTATGGATGCTTTTAATTTCACTCCTATCTGTCTTTATGGCATACACAAAAGCTTTGGGCCACCAAAATCAATAGAACCTATCATAACACCTGGCTATGAGCTGCGCCCATGTCTAATTAATATGATTCGGGATAAACCCTTCTTAGGAGAAGGTAACAAAAACCCATACTCACACTTACAAGAATTCGAGCAGACCTGTTGAAAGGTCCTAAATGGCTAGAGGGGGGTGAATAGCCTATAAAAATTCTTGAAAAGCACTTAAACAAACCGGTTAGTACACTAAATAGCGAAGCAAGTGTTGCGCTAGCCTAGAGAGGGGTTGCAAGCCAACCTATCCAATTCTGGCAAACCTAATACACTAGAGCACACACAAGCAACCTAATATGCTACAAGCTACACTAGTGCACAAAGATAATCGCAAGGAAGGGAACCGAGAGGTGCAAACCGTGCCTTCGGGATAATGAACAATCACCGTCTTGTCAATACAATGAAGCCCGAAGAGATGATCCAATAGAGAAACACCGAGGGACATAAGATTTTTATCCCGAGGTTCACGTGCTTGCCGGCACGCTACTCCCCGTTGTGTCGACCACACACTCGGTAGTTCGGTGGCTAATCGGCGTCACAAGCCAAGCCCTCACCGGGCGCCACAAGAACCCACACTAAGTGAGGGTAACTCAATGACACGAGATTCCACTAAGGATTCCTTTCACGATCTCCCGCGGGGTGGGATCAACACCCCTCACAATCACCTCTGGAGTAGCCAAGAACAATCTTCAACCTTGCTCAACTCCGGCTCGCTGCTCCAACCGTCTATGTGACGGCAATCACCAAGAGTAATAAGCTCAATCACAGCAAGAATGCTCACTAGTGCCACTAGATGCTCAATCACAAGGCAAATGCACTACAAGCTCTCCCAATCACTCTCTAGATCAATCAGGAGGCATGCAAAGTGAGGGAGAAGGTTTGCTTAGCTCTAGGGGCTGTCAAGAATGTTAAAGTGCCAAGAGAGACTCCCTAGAGCCGGCCAATTCACTTATATAGGCGTCCACAAGAACACCTAGCCGTTACATACAAACAACCAGCAAAACTGCACTGACCGGACGCGCGAGACGAACCGACCGGACGCGTCCGGTCCAGCGTCCGGTCACACATAAAAGCCCACGTGCACTAGCCGTTTGAATTTTACCGTTCGCGCCAATGTCACAAACACACTTGCGCGCTATCAGAAGTTGACCGGACGCGTCCGTGGCTACACCGGACGCTCGCACAGTGCGAGTGCGGTCGCCCACCAGAGAGGTCCAGAAACGAGTTTTCTTGACCGGACGCGTCCGCTGCCTACTGACCGGACGTACCCGGCGTCCGGTGCGCACACTGCACAGCACGCCCACAACCAGGACTTGGCACCGGACTGTCCGGTCGCCAGAGTCCGGTCACCCTGAAAAATATGCAGGACGCCAACACATGACCGGACGCGTCCGGTCCCTACCAGGACAGCGTCCAGTCACCTCTGAGTGACTTCTCTTCGTCCGGAAACCTCCGAGTCCCGCCTCGCAAGCTCGGCGGGAGGGTTTTACACCCAAATACAGTCAACCCTAGCTCTCATGTGCCAACACAAAAGTGTCTCTCTTCTTGTGCACGTGTGTTAGCATTTTCAAATGAATTTTGTAAGAGATTGTTAGCTCACTAGATCCCTAATGCATATGCAAGGTCATTGCTCACATAGTGGCACTTCGATAACCGATATTGTGCGACATCGCCCCTCTTAATAGTATGGTTATCAATCCTAAATCCGGCCATCAACTTCTCTACTCACCTATGGCCAACAAAATGGAAATACCCTAGCATATACCTTTGCCTCTAGCATTCCATCTTGCTCCTCATCTTCCTTCATCTCCATGGGTGGCACTTGATCATCTTTGGTCTCCACCATCACCTTGATCACCATTCCACCACTTGGCTTGGACCTCCCTTTTCTCTAATGCTATACACTTAGCAATAGGATTGGTCCTAGGTTTCATCAATTTGCCAAAACCAAACTAGGGCTTTCAATCTCCCCCTTTTTGGTAATTGATGACAACCTCCACAAAGATAAGAGTTAAATTCAATTTTGACTTTACACCACTTGTCCAAGCAATTTGAGCTTTGAAAAGAATTGGACAAGTCATGTAAAATCTATTTGGTAGCTATGGCTCCCCCTACATGTGTGCTAAGAGTTTGGATTAGAAGCTTTGCACACATGATGTTCGGTTTTGGGAGAGTCATTTCTACCAAATTAATGCTAAGATGTATAGAATGGACCTTTAAAGCGTGATACCATCGGAGTGCACATCATGAACCATCCTTAGCACCAAATCTAGCTAGAGAACATCAAATAGCTAGAAACCCTGTGAAATTAATCATTAAAAGCACGTTTTCTAGATACCACTTGGAAAGCACTAAGAAAAATGTTACTTCTAGCTAGAACATATGCATGCTAGTAATCATTCCATCAATCAAGTTCTATACTAGCAAGCACCACACAAGCAAGAGAGATACCACTTATGAAATAAGCAGTCCTGAGTGCGAATGCAAGCAATCATATGAGTATGCACATTCAAATGCAAACAATCATGTTCCTACTTGTGTGCTTCAAAATTTTGATCCCTTTCCATTCTTCAATCTTCATCTACTCTCCCCCTTGATGCATGCTATGCATGCTATCTTTGTATTCTCTCCCCCTTTGTCATCAATGACCACAAAGGTATATGATCATGCTTTGTGTAGGCTTGAAATCATGGAGGGAGCTT
Source organism: Chrysopogon serrulatus (assembly GCA_015844335.1). Classification (NCBI taxonomy): domain Eukaryota; kingdom Viridiplantae; phylum Streptophyta; class Magnoliopsida; order Poales; family Poaceae; genus Chrysopogon; species Chrysopogon serrulatus. Next base: position 551,605 of record JADLZL010002315.1, on the reverse strand, counting down.
GGAGTAGAGAGATGATCACTTAAAGTTGAGGATCACTTGTTTCCATAAACTTCCTTCTCTTGTGGTTCAAACTAGTAAAATTGCATAAGTAATCTAACTCGATTTGAACCAATGACAAGCTTCTTCACACATCTTTCAATGGTTATCTTGTCAATGTTGAACTAGATCCTTTCTTGATCATTTCACTAGATCAAACACTAGGTTCACATTCTCATGAACAAGTCATATTTAGTCACTAGATCATGCAAGACATAGAAGCAATAGTGGCATCATATGTACTCAAAATCACTTTATTTTCATGAATGAGCCTAATAAGCAAGAGATATCACTAGAAGTAATGTCTATATGCTCTAATCAAGTCCTTATTAAGTATGAATGCATCATGCCAAACTATTTCACCTTTGCTTTAGTCGAAGGAGAGGCATGTCATATAGTTGAGGGTGCATTCATTTCATGTTGGAGAAGTCAAAAATGTTTAATTCATTTCTAAATGTGCAAAATCTCTTCTCATCAAGTGGCTTGGTAAAGATATCGGCAAGTTGATCATCGGTGCCAACACTCTCAATAGAAATATCCCCCTTTGCTTGGTGATCTCTAATGAAGTGATGCCTTATGTCAATGTGCTTAGTCCTTGAATGTTAAACCGGATTGGTGGTGATCTTCACGGCACTTTTATTGTCATATAGCAATGGCACTTGTCCAAATTTGATTCTAAAGTCCTTCAATGTGGCCTTCATCCATAGTAATTGAGCACAACAACTACCCGCACTAATGTATTTGGCTTCGGCGGTAGAGAATGCAACACTATTTTGCTTCTTGGATGACCATGAGACAAGTGACCTTCCTAGCAATTGGCATGTTCCACTAGTGCTCTTTCTATCCACCTTGCATCCCATATAGTCGGAGTCCGAATATCCAATTAACTCAAAGTTTGACCCCTTAGGATACCACAATTCAATATTTGGTGTGTGCTTAAGATATCTCAATATTCTCTTAGTTGCTTTCAAATGACTTTCTCTTGGTGAAGCTTGAAACCTCGCACACATGCACACACTAAACATGACATCTGGCCTAGAAGCGGTCACATAGAGTAGGCTTCCAATCATTGACCGATACAACTTTTGATCTACCATGTTGCCACTTGTATCCAAGTCAAGATGACCATTTGTTCCCATTGGTATCCCAATTGACTTGGCTTCTTCCATTCCAAACTTCTTCAACATGTCCTTGATGTACTTGCTTTGACTTACAAATGTGCCTTTCTTCAATTGCTTGATTTGTAGACCAAGGAAGTAGCTAAGCTCTCCAATCAGACATCTCAAATTCTTTAGCCATCATTTCTCCAAACTCTTTACAAAAGTCTTGGTTGGTTGATCTAAAGATAATGTCATCCACATAGATTTGCAACATAAACAAGTCCTTGCCAATCTTCTTGGTGAAGAGAGTGTTATCAACCTTCCCCATCTTGAACCCTTTGGAGATCAAGAAATCTCTCATACCATGCCCTTGAAGCTTGCTTCAAGCCATAGAGAGCCTTCTTCAACTTATAGACATGGTTGGGCCTTTTACTATCTTCCAATCCCGGGGGATACTCAACATACACTAGCTCATTGATGAATCCATTTAAGAAAGCACTTTTCATATCCATTTGATATAGCTTGATGTTGTGGGCACAAGCATAGGCTAATAAGATTCGAATTGCCTCCAATCTAGCAACCGGTGCATAGGTTTCTCCAAAGTCAAGACCTTCAACTTGAGTGTATCCTTGTGCTACCAATCTTGCTTTGTTTCTCACAACTATGCCATCTTGATCATGCTTGTTTCAAAATACCCATTTGGTGCCAATGACATTGTAGTTCTTCAGACGCTCAACTAGTTCCTAAACTTGATTTCTTTCAAAGTTGTTGAGCTCTTCATGCATGGCATTGACCCAATCATAATCCATCAAAGCTTCTTCTATTTTCTTTGGCTCTATGGATGAGACAAATGAAGTGTTCACAAAATGATGCCAATCTTGATCTTGTTTGCACACTTCTAATGTCACCAAGCACTTGATCTAGAGGATGATCCCTTGCAATATGAGTTGGTTGGAGAATATGAGGTTGAGCACTTGAACTTGGTTGATCACTAGGTTGAGATGATATACTAGCCACTTGATCTTGCAATTGAGAACGACTAGCTTGAGTTTAAACTTGAGAACCACTAGCTTGCACATTTGGAGAACTAATCACTTGATCTTTGTCATCTTCAATATCTACCGCTTGTGTTGGCCTAATGTCACCAACATATATTTCCTTCATGGCTTATATCAATTGAGTGCCTCTCACATCATTAAGATTTTCTTCCTCATCTTAAGAGCCTTTGGTTTCATCAAATTCAACATGTACTTCCTCAACTATACTATGAGTGAGATTCCAAACTCTATATGCTTTGCTTGTGGTTGAGTAACCAAGTAGGAATCCTTCATCACACTTCTTCTTAAACTTGCTCAATCGAGTGCCCTTCTTGAGAATGTAGTATTTGCATCCAAATACTCTAAAGTATGCAATATTGGGCTTTCTTCCATTCAATAACTCATATGGTGTCTTCTCCAATAGCCTATGACAATAGAGCCTATTTGAACAATAGTTGGCGGTATTGATTGCTTCGGCCCAAAATGAATGATCCACATTGTATTCACTCAACATTGATCTTGCCATGTCAATCAAAGTTCTATTCTTCCTTTCAACTAGCCCATTGGATTGAGGTGTATACTTGGCCGAGAATTGATGCTTGATTCCAAAATCATCACATAGCTCTTCAATTCTTGTGTTCTTGAACTCACTATCATTGTCACTTCTTACTTTCTTGATAGATGTCTCAAACTCATTTTGACTTCTCTTGACAAATATCTTGAATGTGTCAAACACTTCACTTTTATCGGTAAAAAAAGAATACCCAAGTATATCTTATGTAGTCATCCACTATCACAAATCCATATTTATTTCCACCAATACTCTCATATTTGGTTGGGCCAAATAGATCCATGTACAACAACTCAAATGCTTTGCGTGTGCTCATCATGCTCTTGTTTGGATGAGTGTTGCCAACTTGTTTGCCCATTTGACATGAACTACATAGCTTGTCTTTCTCAAACACCACATTCTTCAACCCTCTAACTAGATCATGCTTGATTAGCCGATTGAGTTGCTTCATGCCAACATGTCCAAGTCTTCTATGCCATATCCAACCCATGCTTGATTTGGAGAACAAACATGTTGTCAATTGAGCTTCACTAGCATTGAAATCCACTAGATAGAGATTCTCATATCTAAAGCCCTTGAATATCAAGTTGCTTCCATCAACACTCACTATCTCAACATCATCAACACCAAATATTCAATTGAATCCAAGATCACACAATTGAGCCACGGACAAGATATTGAAGTTGAGAGATTCCACTAGCAACACATTGGAGATGGACATATCATTTGTAATTGCAATCTTTCCCAAGCCTTTCACTTTGCCTTTGCCATTGTCACCAAAAGTTATACTATCAACACCATTTCCACTTGATGAGATTGATTTGAACATTCTAGAATCCTCGGTCATATGTTGAGTGCACCCACTATCAAGCACCCAATGCCTTCCTCCGGCTTTGTAATTGACCTACAAAAGCAAATCAATTCTTCTTAGGTACCCAAACTTGCTTGGGTCCTCTAAGGTTAGTCACTAAACTTTTGGGCACCCAAATTGTCTTCTTCTTTGGGCCAACAATAGGAGCACCAATGAACTTAGCCTTCACACCATTAGCACCCTTGGTGAGCAAATAACAAGAATCAAACTTAATAGAGGATATGTTAGCATTCTTCTTGTTCTTGCAATATTGCTCTACATGCCCCACTTGCGTGCAACTAGAGCAAAAACATCTATTGCCCTTCACAAAACTAGTCTCGTGAGTGACAAAGGCCGCCTTGCCATTCTTGGGGGTATAGCCCAATCCCTCTTTATTAAGAGAAAACCATTGGCTACCCAAGCACTTTAGCAAGCGGGCATCTCCACCATAGGCCTTGCCTAAGGCATTAGTGAGCTCATTCATCTCTCTCTTGAGGGTCTCATTCTCCATCATGAGTGAGGCATCATAAGTGAAACCATGACTAATAGTAGATGTGGCATTGCTTGAGCTACAAGAGGGGTTAGTGGGACCAACAACAATAGGAGTATAGAATGTTTCATCAAGAATATCACATGTTACTCCTACGTTGCATGTGTCTACAACATCCTCAATCTTAGCTTGATCAAGGAGGGAGGAGTGAGCCTTTTCAAGCTTAGTGTGAGCCTTCTCAAGCTTCTCATGGGCTTCCATTAGCCTCTCATGAGTAGCATTGAGCTCATCAAAGGATTGCTCAAGAGCTTTCTTGCTCTTGCGCAACTCTTTACACTCCTTCCTCTTCGCCTCAATATAAGAGTGAGCATCTTGTAGCATGCTAATGAGGTCCTCCTTTGAGTACTCCTCACCATCATCACTCCCACTATCGCTCTCATCATCGGATTGTACCTTGGAAGGCTTAGCCATTAAGCATATCGATGGAGCATCAAAGAGTGAAGGCTTGTTGGAGATGGCAAGACTAGCAAGCAACTTCTTCTTTAATTTCTTGTCATCTTCACTCTCATCATTACTATCACTTGAGGCATCACTATCCCATGTGACACAATATGATTGCCCCTTCTTCTTCTTCTTGTACTCAAGCTTCTTCTCCTTCTTTTCTTTCTTGTCCTTCCTCTCTTTCTTGTCTTTCTTCTTCTTTTTGTCATCCTCATCACTATCATCATCACTATTGAATGGACAATCGGCAATGAAGTGATCTTTGCTCTTGCACCTAAAGCATCTCTTGGCCTTGGTTGCATCTCTTCTCTTTCTAGCACCATAGCCCTTCTTCTTCATGAATTTGCCAAATTTGCGCACTAAGAGAGCCATTGCTTCATCATCCACTTCACTTGAGCTTGTGCTAGCCTCATCATCACTTGAGCTTTGTCTTTTGCTCTTGCCCTTGCACTTGGAGGAGGTGGCCTTGAATGCCACGGTCTTCTTCTTCTTCTCTTCCTCTTGAGAGGCCCCTTCCCGTTCCACACGGTAGGTGTCATGTGTGATCACCTCACCTAGTACTTGGTTAGGGGTTTTGGTGTCCAACCCTTCTCTCACTAACATTGTTACCAAGAACTCAAATCTTGATGGTAAGCTTCTTAGGAACTTGTGAGAAAAGTCCGCATTCTCCACCTTCTCACCCAAATTCTTCAAGTCATTGACAATAACTTGGAGGCGGTGGAACATCTCCGGCACACTCTCATCTTCTTGCATCTTGAAACTTGAGAGCTTATCTTTGAGAATATATAGCTTGGCACTCTTCACGGCTTGTGTGCCCTCATATGCTTCCTCTAATCTTGTCCACACATCATGAGCTCTCTCTAGATCTTTGATTTGCTCAAACACTTTTGATTCCAATGTTTCATAGAATGTGTTGACTGCTATGTCATTGAATTGGAGTTTCTCTTCTTCTTTTGTGGTGGGATCATTGGGGTCGATTACCGCAAAATCCTTGTCCACTACTTCCCAAACCTTCCGGTTGAGTGATTTCAAGTATGCACACATCTTGCGCTTCCAATGATCATATCCGGTTCCATCAAAGTGTGGCGGCTTCCCCACATGGTTGATATGGTTGACTTGAGCCATTTTCACACCGTAGGTTGTTAAGCCTCTATCAACGGTGACCTCGGCTCTGATACCACTTGAAAGGTCCTAAATGGCTAGAGGGGGGTGAATAGCCTACAAAAATTCTTTCAAAGCACTTAAACAAACCGGTTAGTACACTAAATAGCGAAGCAAGTGTTGCGCTAGCCTAGAGAGGGGTTGCAAGCCAACCTATCCAATTCTAGCAAACCTAATACACTAGAGCATACACAAGCAATATAATATGCTACAACCTACACTAGTGCACAAAGATAATTGCAAGGAAGGGAACCGAGAGGTGCAAACCGTGCCTTCGGAATGATGACCAATCACCGTCTTGTCAATACAATGAAGCCCGAAGAGATGATCCAATAGAGAAATCCAAGTTGATCTCGAAGGATCAAACCACACAAGAACACCGAGGGATACAAGATTTTTATCCCGAGGTTCACGTGCTTGCCGGCACGCGACTCCCCGTTGTGTTGACCAAACACACTCAGTAGTTCGGTGGCTAATCGGCGTCACAAGCCAAGCCCTCACCGGGCGCCACAAGAACTCACACTAAGTGAGGGTAACTCAATGACACGAGATTCCACTAAGGATTCCTTTCGCGATCTCCTGCGGAGTTGGATCAACACCCCTCACAATCACCTCCGGAGTGGCCAAGAACAATCTTCAACCTTGCTCAACTCTGGCTCACTGCTCCAACTGTCTAGGTGACGCAATCACCATGAGTAATAAGCTTAATTGCAGCAAGAATGCTCACTAGTGCCACTAGATGCTCAATCACAAGGTAAATGCACTAGAAGCTCTCCCAATCACTCTCTAGATCAATCTAGAGGCATGCAAAGTGAGGGAGAAGATTTGCTTAGCTCTAGGGGATGTCAAGAATGTCAAAGTGCCAAGAGAGACTCCCTAGAGCCGGCCAATTCACTTCTATAGGCGTCCACAAGAACACCTAGCCGTTACATACGAACAGCCAGCAAAACAGCACTGACCGGACGCGCGAGACGAACCGACCGGACGCGTCCGGTCCAGCGTCCGGTCGCACATAAAAGCCCACGTGTACTAGCCATTTGAATTTTACCGTTCGCGCCCAACGTCACGAACACACTCGCGCGCCGTCAGAAGTTGACCGGACGTGTCCGTGGCTACACCGGACGCTCGCATAGTGCGAGTTCGGTCGCCCACCAGAGAGGTCCAGAAATGAGTTTTCTTGACCGGACGCGTCCGCTGCCTACTGACCGGACGTGCCGGCGTCCGTGCGCCTGCATGCACAAAGATGCCCAAGAACCAGGACTTGGCACCGGACTGTCCAGTCGCCAGAGTCCGGTCACCCTGAAAAACACATCGGACGCCAACACCTGACCGGACACATCCGGTCCCTACCAGGACAGCGTCCGGTCACCTCTGAGTGACTTCTCTTCGTCCGGAAACCTCCTAGTCCCGCCTCGCAAGCTCGGCGGAAGGATTTTACACCCAAACACAGTCAACCCCTGCTCTCATGTGCCAACACAAAAGTGTCTCTCTTCTTGTGCACATGTGTTAGCATTTTCAAATGAATTTTGCAAGAGATTGTTAGCTCACTAGATCCCTAATGCATATGCAAGGTCATTGCTCACCTAGTGGCACTTAGATAACCGATATTATGCGATATCGCCCCTCTTAATAGTACAGTTATCAATCCTAAATCCGGCCATCAACTTCTCTACTCACCTATGGCCGGCAAAATGGAAATGCCCTAGCATATACCTTTGCCTCTAGCATTCCATCTTGCTCCTCATCTTCCTTCATCTCCAAGGGTGGCACTTGATCATCTTTGGTCTCCACCATCACCTTGATCACCATTCCACCACTTTGCTTGGACCTCCCTTTTCTCTAATGCTATACACTTAGCAATAGGGTTAGTCTTAGGTTTCATCAATTTGTCAAAGCCAAACTAGGGCTTTCACCTGTGCATGCTTGCGCATTGCTGGCATGTCCGATAAGACTATTAGATGGAAGATTTTTCCGTTCTCCTTGACTGGAGGAGCTAAACATTAGTATAATCGAGCCGTAGGGAGTATGCGAGGTGATTGGGAAATATTGTGCTCTGAATTTTGTTTATATTTCTTTCCCATCCATAGAGTAGTTAACCTTCAGAAAGAGGTTCTAACTTTTAGGCAACTAGAACAAGAATCTCTTAGTACATCATGGAATCATTTTAATAAACTTAATCGCATCTGGCCCTGATCTTGGTTTTTTAGACCCCGTGCTCATTCAACATTTTTATGTGGGTCTTACCAAGAATTCTAGGGAATCCCTTGATTTATCCTCTAGAGGAGCCTTTCCTTATTTGCCTATAAGTAGAGCAAGGGCTATGCTCGAAAAAGTTGCTCTCGCTAATTCTGAGTTCCCGAGGAAGAGAAGGACTCATCATCCGAACTAGAAATAGAAGTTTTGGTAGCTAAAATACAATCACTCCATTCTCAAGATTTAGCTGTTAATCCTAAACCATTGAAACCCCACTTTGATAATTTAGACTTACAATTAGCTAAGACGCTCGTAAATCAATGCACATCAAATCTTCTTAGAAGAGCATCTTGGAAAAAGTGTCGTCAACTTCCTTTCCCTCCTAAAAGACATTGGGAACTAAGCAAGGATGGCATGTCAAGTGATGCCATAGAAGGAGAGCCAAGCCACTTAGGAATTAATTCTATTTTCTCCCCTTCTATACCCACAGTAAATGTTTTATCTAAACTCATCTCTAAACCCATCCTTGACCCCAATGATTCTTTTTATGCTCTCTCTCCTAAGTCTTATAATGACCCTAGGAATCCACTAAGACATCCAAAGTATGGAAGTCATGAACATAATAGGAATAACCAAGAAGAGCAACGATAATGGTAGGAATGTGTAGAACACACTAGAAATATATATACTATTGTCAAAAACGGATGGAAGAGGACGAAGCTTTAACGTTAGCATCCAAACTTGGTTTAAATTCAAATGGTGAGCTTAAATCAATTTCTTTAATAAACATAACTCACCCAAGTTTAGAGGAAGCTTTAAACGAGACCAACCTTAGAGACAGACAATTCATGAGAAATCCTAGAAAATAAAATATCTAATAAATGTCATAGGCATGAATTAAAAGAGACAAACTTGTTGCCTATAGACATCCATAAAGAAACAACCTTGGAGTTTAAAAAGGGAGATCACATCGATGAATATGAGAATTATCTCATTAACACTTCATCAAATCATGCTCATATGAGAAATCTCCTGGATCAATTAGTCTTTTAAACATGACCACACACGAGATCTTCAACCCCCTTATTTTAGCTATTCATAAAATCATTAAAAGGGTGGTTGTAGATGCATATATTTATCATAAATATTATAGATCTCGTTGTAATCTCGATATAGGTGCACAAAGGCTAGTGTTCCAGAGGAAACCACCTCACCAACTCGTACAACAATTAGAAGGTTTCCCAAGAACGACCTTGTGTCCTAAAATAACCACTCTTGAAAAAAATAACATAAGCTTGCACCTTTAATAGTAACTTGTAATGCCCATATAAATTGAGCATAGAAATATAATTATTTAAAATACCCAAAGGAATATTTTTGTTACTAACCATTTCAGGTTTAAAGTGAGAAAATAACTAATGGCAGCGCCAGTATGACCAACCTATCATAATGCAACATAATCCATCCAAACTTAACTTCGCTTTGCAAAATTTCAGCTTGGGGGAATGACCTTATTTATAAAATTCTATGTTGCTAATATTAGTTGTCTCTATCTTTATTCAATTTGTTAATCATGCTCTTTCATCATCATTTGAATAACACTCTCTAAACTTTTATGTTACCTTTGTTTGCTATAGTATGCTTAACGTTTGGAGTATTTTTCATACACCTTTTAAATTAGGCATGGTGCTTAGTTTAAACTGAGGTGTGTTGAATTTACTTTCAAAGGCTCTTTAAATAAGCATGGTGCTTAGGTTAAAATGCCTTTCTAAGTCAAATTAGACGTGGAGTCTAGGTTGATTTTTGAACTGATAATATACTGTAGTAGACATTGGATATTTTATGGACTAACCCCTGCAGGAAAACTTTCAATTTAATTTAGATAAGTCATGAGATGAATTCAAATCAGAGATGAAGTAGGGTGCGTGATGGGCTTCAATAACTTTGTAGAAGAAGACTGTTGGAATTTCTAACGTCATTACTAATTAACGAGATTAGAAACACATGGTATTAAATTAACTTGTCATTAGCAACTAGCCACTTATTTATCACTAGCATTCCTAAGCATGAATTAAGTTGTCATCCCTAATTATACTGCTAAGGAATAAATATAGATTTACATGTATTATTCAATATGACTAGGCAGAAATATGAGATATGAATATAGACTAAATAGGTTCTGCAAGCGGACAGATAATTATACCATTGTAGCATTTTACCTAGGGAGTTCTACCAGGTTGTCGATTTGTATTTGGATTAAGTCCACATTTGGCCCCTCAACTCTTCGGTTCGTCTAATTTTCACCCCCAACTACAAAACCGTCTGACTGCGGCCCTCCAACTTGCAAATCCGTTTAAAAGGAGCCCCTGAGCCTGGTTTGCGGGGTTTGGAGGCCGGTTTTGACTGTACGGCTGGCCACGTTGGCACCTGAGCGCCACGTTGGCTGCCTGGAAGGGGAGAAAAGGGGAGGGCGCCGTCGGTCTCCGTCTCTCTCTCTCGCACTCCTACCACCCGAACCCTAGCTCCACTCTACTGCTCCCCCGGCGCCGCCACGCCCACCGCCGCCGCCGCCGCCGCAGCATCCTCTCCCCCTCCTCCTCCGGATCCGCATTTGCTCCCTCAATCGCATGGGGTTGAAGGACTGAAGCATTGACGACGAAGAGGACAAGGTACGATTGGCTCCTCCTGCCTCTGTGCGCCGAATACAGATGGAATTAGGGTAGTGAAGCTTTGTAGATGTAGCCCTGAGTTAGGTTTTGCTGTGGTGTTGTAGGAATGGACCCCTTGGATTTTCTTGCTGTCCGATTTCACTTTGGCGGTGAGTTTTGGAATGATGGGAAGAACCTGCATTATCTTGGGGGAAGAGAGGAGGTGTCATTCATCGAGTGTGACAAAATCTCTTTGCCTGAAGTAATGGGACATCTTAAAGACCACTATAATGCAATAGGACCTGTTATTTTGCATTGGTTGTTCCCTGGGAAGGCTTTAGTTTCTGGGCTCAGAGTTTTGGTAGATGACCAGGCTTGTTTGGATATGTGTGCAAGTATTACTGATGGAGGTGCTGCAGATGTATTTGTTGAGCTTATCGTGCTGAATGCTGATGATCAGTGCAGTCAATTAAAGAGACATTCCCAGATTTTGTCATCTCCACAACAGATTCTGTCATCTCCAGAACAAGTGAAGAAGGACTTAGTAGGTGCTTGTAAGTACAAGGAATGGATTAGAGGAAAGGAGGATACACATAACAGTGTTAAGGCAAAGAGGTCGATTCTACAAGAAGAAATCTCAGTTCAGCCTTCAGCTCCTATGGAGGCCGGCCAGAGTTCAGATAGAGGTGATGAAAGTGACAAGGACTCAGATAGAGATGATGATAGTGACAAGGACTATGTTGCTGGTGATGAGGAAAGCAATGAAGATGATGAAGAAGCAGCTCAGGTCAGAGCAGATTTGAATGATTTAAAGAGGAAATTGAAAGACAGAGGCATGGTAGTAATTGATGAAGAAGGCCATGAAGTGAATGTGGAGCATTTGATGGCATCCAATCCTTTTCCCACTAATCTCAATGATGATAGTGATAGCACTCAAGTGGACACAGATGAAGATGATGACTCATATGATGAAACCTCTGAGGGAGAGGTGGTTAGGAAGAAGAGGACATTCCCCAAGTTTGATGGCAATGCTGCAATACCTAGTTTCAGTCTTGGCATGAGATTTTTTGACAAAGCAACATTCAAGGAGGCTGTGACTCAGTTGGGCTTGCAGAAAGGAAAGTGATCAAGTTCCCTAAGAATGAGGCTACTAGGTTGAGGGCAGTTTGTTCATGGCCAAATTGTCCATGGGTTTTGCATCTATCTAAGACATCAAGGGCTCAGAGCTGGCAAATAGTCACATGCAAGGATGTGCACACATGCCCACCAAGAAGGGACAACTCTCTGGTTACCTCAAGGAGGATAGCAGACAAGTATGAGAAGTTCATCAAGGCTAACCCACAGTGGTCCATAGAGAGTATGAGGGAGACAGTTCAGGAAGACATGTTTGCAGATGTCAGTGCTTCAAAGATTAAGAGGGCCAAATCTATTGTAATGCAGAGGTTGTATGATGCCACCAAAGGGGAGTATGGTATGGTGTTTGACTACCAGCTAGAACTGCTAAGAAGCAATCCTGGCAGTACTATTGTTGTAAAGCTAGATATAGAAGAGCCAGAGCCAACCTTCATGAGGTTTTATGTGTGTTTTGATGCCTATAAGAAGGGTTTTCTTGCTGGATGCAGGAAGGTTATTGGTCTGGATGGCTGTTTTTTCAAGGGTTTGACAAATGGTGAACTTCTCTGTGCATTAGGTAGAGATGCCAACAATCAAATGTACCCAATAGCTTGGGCAGTTGTAGAAAGAGAGACCAAGGAGTCATGGGACTTTTTCTTGGCTTTGCTAAGCAATGATCCGAAGTTTGGGGATGGTGATGGCTGGGTGTTCATTTCAGACCAGCAGAAGGGCCTCATCAATGCTGTGAACAAATGGGCACAAAAGGTTGAGCATAGGATGTGTGCTAGGCACATTTATGCTAACTGGAGGAAAAGGTTCACAAACAAGAAGTGGCAGAAAATGTTTTGGAGATGTGCCAAGTCATCTTCAATGAATCTGTACAACTACAACTTGAACAAGCTCAGGTCAGAGACACCACAGGGGGCTGATGCAATCATGAGAACTGATCCTGAACATTGGAGCAGAGCATGGTTCAAGCTTGGTTCATTTTGTGATTCTGTAGATAACAACATGTGTGAGTGCTTCAACCACTGGATCCTAAAAGCAAGGTTCCTTCCAATCATAAGTATGCTGGAAGGCACAAGGCAGCAAGTGATGGTCAGAATCTAGAAAACAGGACAAAGGCTGAAAGGTGGGCAAGCCCAATATGTCTGATGAGGACATCAGCACCACACCAACTCCAGTGCCTATTGCTGGTCCTCTCACTCGTGCTCGTGCTCGTCAACTTAATTATCAAGTGAGTTCTCTCTTAAGTGTATGTCCATCTTGTTTAGATCTTGGAGACGCGTGCACTCTTGTTTTGATCAGGAATCAAGGAGAACAACTAAACGGAGACGGACTCGCGCTGGCTGGATTCGGACTGCAGCACAACTCCAATTTCTGAGAGTCGCCACGGTCACTTACGGAGTCGGATTGGGACAGTTCAGGACTCTTTGGAAAGCTTATCAAGTCTACTTTCATATGGATCCAGCCTCAAGTACATATCTGCTCCGAGCTGGACACAGCCCTCAATTTACTTGAGAGACCTATTTCTGTCCAGGTGCTGCGACACCTTGTTTTAGCCCAATGGGCTATGTATCGTCTTAGAATCCATTAAGGATGCGTCTTAGGGTTAGAGCACGAACCCAGCACCCTTGTGGTCGTCCTCCTCATGTCATATACCCCTTGGCCGCCGCCAAGAACGATGGGGGTTTTTGTTTTTACAAGTTAGCTCTCGCTACTTCCTTGTAAACGCGCGTGCAGTCCAGCCGCCCGTCTACTTGAATTCGGAACCCCACCATAATTGCGATTCATCTTTGATTTCCTCAATTCGCGTACACATTTAGTGCTTGTTTACTTGTTCTTGCTGGTTCTTCGATTGCTTGCAGGACGAGTGCCCTAGTGGCCGGTTGTCGCACCGCAGGATCGCGCCAACCATTGGAGGTGGTGTATCGGTCGCTAAGGCGCAACGTCTTGGACGGTTGTAGTCGGGCCGTGAACGTCGTCTCCTTCCATCAATCGAGTTATCCACGCCCTCTCATCGAAAGATCGGAACCAAACCCCAGCGGGTTTCTATCAGTTGGTAATCAGAGCAAGGTTTATCGGTGAGAGATTTACAGTTCTTCGCTGTTTTAATTTCCTATTGTCCAGAAAAAGCCCCAAAAAAATAGTAGATTAGTCCTGCAATCCTATGAAACCTTTGAGCCTTTGCTAGTATTGCTTAGTTAGGGCTTGTTGAATCGTCGGTTGCAGCGGTTGTGTCGTGTTGCTGGTCTTAGTTGTAGTCGATTAGAGTTTCGAGTTCTTGTCACGTTCCAGTCACAACCGTGCACTACCATATACATACTACTCTCTGCTGGCCAAATCCGAGTACTACACTGGTATTTGTTTCCACCAAGTCTGAGTGGAACTCTGTGATCAAGTCGGAATATCTGATAATATATACCATATCACGGTCGGCCTTACTCTAGAGAGAGAGAGAGAGAGAGAGGAAAGGTTACTGGAATATCTTCTTGTTACTGGAATACCCCTACTCTTTCCAAAAAAAAGTGTTTGTGGTGGGTTGCTCGTTTTCGTTAATTGGTTCATATAATCAGTTTTTGAGGTTCCCCTGAAAAAAATAAAAAAAAAAAAAAAAAAAGAAGAAAGAACAAAAGAAAAGAAGGAAAGGGAAGATATTAGAGAGGGGCTGCTCATTGTGATCTTTGTTTCAGGTGCTGTGTTGTGCTTTCCCTTGTGTCCAGGCTCGTGTCTCTAGCACTGTCTAGGCTAGGACCAGCATAGTACCACCGTTGAACGATTATTCAGCTTGCTTTTATAACTAACGTGGTGCTAGTGTTTTCTTGTCCATAAATTTCAGCCCACCTATAGCTCCACATATCCCACTACAGCTTGACAGGGGTTGCTGCTACGGTAACGATACACCACTCTATAAGGTTGTAGACCTGTTGGTTGCAGAGACCTCCTGTGAGTAAGGGTAAGAATTGGTAAGAGCTTGTGTAACAGGTTTAGAGTGAGTGCCTTGCAGTAGCCACATCCTACTAGCTGTAGGGTTTTTATTACTTCACCTGTTTTCTTGTTCTCTTTTGTTGTTTCACCATGTCGATCAGATGATGATGCGTTGAACAAGATGCCACAAACCCCACGCACCAAGGGCATCATACAACATTTCACCAGGCAGGTGCAGCGCATTCGGAAGGACTGGATAAAGACCTCCGGGTGACCAATGACAAGCTCGGGCAACTGGAGGCGAGCCAACTTGCCACCAACACCAAGCTTACGGGGTTAGAGACATCGGTTGCTCGCGTGGACAAAAGCCTTGCTGCTCTTTTTTGAAGCGTTTTGATGACTTCCACATGAAGGATGACAAGCTGTCCAATGACGACAACAAGAAAGAAGAGCGACACAAGTATAGTGGTGACGATAGCTATACCGCTGATACTGAACTTGATGATAGAGAGACTCGGGACCGGCGTCGCCTACATCGTAATACTAGAGGTATGGGTCGTCATCACCGTCGTGAGGAAAATACCAGGGATGAGGCTTTTAGTAAGATTAAATTTAAGATACCTCCTTTTGATGGTAAATATGATCCTGATGCTTATATTACTTGGGAGATTGCTGTTGATCAAAAATTTGCATGTCATGAAGTCCCTGAAAATGCACGTGTTAGGGCTGCTACTAGTGAGTTCACTGATTTTGCTTCTGTTTGGTGGATAGAATATGGCAAGAAAAATCCTAATAACATGCCACGAAATTGGACTGCTTTGAAACGGGTCATGCGGTCTAGATTTGTTCCCTCTTACTATGCACGTGATTTGTTAAATAAGTTACAACTTTTAAGACAGGGTGCTAAGAGTGTAGAGGAATATTATCAGGAATTGCAAATAGGAATGCTACGTTGTAATCTACAAGAGGATGAGGAACCTGCTATGGCTAGATTTTTGGGTGGTTTAAACCGTGAAATTCAGGACATTCTTGCTTATAAGGAATACAATAACGTAACCCGTTTGTTCCATCTTGCTTGTAAAGCTGAAAGGGAAGTGCAGGGAAGACGGGCTAGCACCAGGACTAATATTTCTGCAGGGAAATCTACATCATGGCAGCAACGTACAACCACGACTCTTACCGGCCGTGTACCTCCTTCCACTTCCTCAGCGAGTCGGTCGGCGCCATCTCCATCAACCGACAACACGCGTGCTGCAGCACCTTCAATTTCAGCAAACAAAGCGGCATCAAATCCAGCCACAAGTGCGTCTTCTTCTGCTTCCACAGGTAGAACAAGAGACGTTCAATGCCACCGTTGCAAGGGCTATGGACACATGCAGCGTAATTGTCCTAGCGCTCGAGTTTTGGTCATAAAAGAAGACGGTGAGTATTCATCTGCTAGTGATTTCGATGAAGATACACTTGCTTTGCTTGCTGCTGATGATGCAGGAGAAGAGGAGCGACCTGAGGTGCATATTAGCGCGGATGATGGACAGCGCTATGAGAGTTTGATTGTGCAGCGTGTACTTAGTGCACAAATGGAGAAAGAGGAGCAAAATCAGCGACATACGCTTTTTCAAACAAAGTGTGTCATTAAGGAGCGCTCCTGCCGCATGATTATTGATGGAGGTAGCTGCAACAATTTGGCTAGCAGCGATATGGTGATGAAGCTTGCACTCATCACCAAACCACATCCGCATCCATATCATATACAATGGTTAAATAGCAGTGGTAAGGTCAAGGTAACTAGACTAGTGCGAATTAATTTTGCGATTGGAACATATCATGATGTTGTTGAATGTGATGTTGTGCCTATGCAAGCTTGTCATATTTTGCTAGGTAGGCCATGGCAATTTGATAGGGATACTGTGCATTATGGTAGATCAAATCAATATTCTTTGCTGCACTATGAAACTAAAATTGTGTTACATCCTATGTCTCCTGAGGCCATTGTGCGTGATGATGTGGCTAAGGCTGCAAAGGCTAAAACTGAGAACAATAAGAATGCTAAAACTGTTGACAATAACAAAAATGAGATAAGATTGAAAGGGCAATGTATGCTTGCTACCAAATCTGATATTAATGAATTGATTGCTTCAACTTCTGTTGCTTATGCTCTGGTATGCAAGGATGCCTTGATCTCAGTACAAGATATGCAGAATTCTTTGCCTCCTAACTGCTTTGCTAACATTTTGCAGGAGTATTCAGATGTGTTTCCAAGCGACATACCACCAGGACTACCACCACTTAGAGGGATCGAGCACCAGATTGACCTTATTCCCGGTGCTTCACTGCCTAACCGTGCGCCATACAGGACTAATCCGGAAGAGACTAAAGAAATACAGCGCCAAGTGCAGGAATTACTCGACAAAGGTTATGTACGTGAGTCTCTAAGCCCTTGTGCTGTTCGGTTATTTTAGTGCCTAAGAAAGATGGGTCATGGCGTATGTGTGTGGATTGTCGAGCTATTAATACTATCACCATTCGATATCGTCATCCTATTCCACGCTTAGATGATATGCTTGATGAGTTGAGTGGTGCTGTTGTGTTTTCTAAGGTTGGTTTGCGTAGTGGGTACCATCAGATTCGTATGAAATTGGGAGATGAATGGAAAACTGCTTTCAAAACTAAATTCGGGTTATATGAGTGGTTAGTAATGCCTTTTGGGTTAACTAATGCACCTAGTACCTTCATGAGATTGATGAATGAGGTTTTGCGTGCTTTCATTGGGAGATTTGTTGTTGTTTATTTTGATGATATATTGATTTACAGCAAGTCTTTACATGAACATCTTGATCAATTACGTGCTGTTTTTGAAGCTTTACGAGATGCACGTTTATTTGGTAACCTTGAGAAGTGCACCTTTTGCACCGATCGAGTGTCTTTTTCTTAGCTATGTTGTGACTCCACGGGGAATTGAGGTTGATCAAGCCAAGGTAGAAGCTATTCGGGGATGGCCTGTACCAAAGACTATCACGCAGTGCGGAGCTTCCTAGGACTTGCTGGGTTCTATCGCCGTTTTTGTGAAGGATTTCAGCACCATTGCTGCACCATTGAACGAGCTCACAAAGAAGGGAGTGCCTTTTGATTGGGGTAAGATACAAGAGAACTCCTTCAACATGTTGAAAGATAAGTTGACACATGCACCTCTCCTCCAACTTCCTGATTTTAACAAGATCTTTGAGCTAGAATATGATGCTAGTGGTATTGGCTTGGGTGCTGTTTTTATTACAAGAAGGTAAACCTGTTGCATATTTTAGTGAGAAATTGAGTGGCCCTGTTTTGAACTATTCCACCTATGACAAAGAATTGTATGCCCTTGTTCGCACCTTAGAGACATGGCAGCATTATTTGTGGCCTAAAGAGTTTGTTATTCATTCTGATCATGAATCTTTGAAACACATTCGTAGTCAAGGAAAACTGAATCGTAGGCATGCTAAGTGGGTTGAATTTATTGAATCTTTTCCTTATGTTATTAAGCACAAGAAAGGGAAAGAAAATATCATTGCTGATGCTTTGTCTAGGAGATATACTTTATTGAATCAACTTGATTACAAGATCTTTGGGTTAGAAACAATTAAAGAACAATATGTAAATGATGCTGATTTTAAAGAGGTGTTGCTGCATTGCAAAGATGGGAAAGGATGGAACAAATTCATTGTTAGTGATGGGTTTGTGTTTAGGGCTAACAAGCTATGCATTCCAGCTAGCTCCGTTAAACTGTTGTTGTTGTTGCAGGAGGCGCATGGAGGTGGTTTGATGGGACATTTTGGTGCCAAGAAGACGTTGGACGTCCTTGCTGGTCATTTCTTTTGGCCAAAGATGAAGGGTGATGTGGAGAGATTCGTTGCTCGTTGCACTACATGTCAAAAGGCTAAATCACGGTTGAATCCACACGGTTTGTACATGCCTTTACCCGTTCCTAGTGTTCCTTGGGAAGATATTTCTATGGATTTTGTGTTGGGTTTGCCACGCACTAGGAAGGGGCATGATAGTGTCTTTGTGGTTGTCGATAGATTCTCTAAGATGGCACATTTTATACCATGTCATAAAACTGATGATGCTTCAAATATTGCTGATTTGTTCTTTTCGTGAAATTGTTCGTTTGCATGGTGTGCCGAATACAATTGTTTCTGATCGTGATGTCAAATTTCTTAGCTATTTTTGGAAGACTTTGTGGGCAAAATTGGGGACAAAACTTTTATTTTCTACTACATGTCATCCCCAAACTGATGGGCAAACTGAGGTTGTGAATAGAACTTTGTCCACTATGTTAAGGGCTGTTTTAAAAAAGAACATTAAGATGTGGGAAGATTGTTTGCCTCATGTTGAATTTGCTTATAATCGCTCGCTGCATTCTACTACAAAGATGTGCCCATTTCAGATTGTCTATGGTTTGTTGCCTCGTGCTCCAATTGATTTAATGCCATTGCCATCATCCGAAAGACTAAATTTTGATGCTACTAAGCGCTGAATTGATGTTGAAACTACATGAAATAACTAAGGCAAACATAGAGTGTATGAATGCTAGATATAAACTTGCTGGTGATAAAGGTAGAAAGCAATTAAACTTTGAACCTGGAGATTTAGTTTGGTTGCATTTGAGAAAGGAAAGGTTCCCAGATCTGCGCAAATCTAAATTGCTGCCTCGGGCGGATGGTCCGTTTAAAGTGTTAGAGAAAATAAATGATAATGCATATAAGCTAGAGTTGCCTGCAGATTTTGGGGTTAGTCCCACATTTAACATTGCAGATTTGAGGCCATATTTGGGAGAGGAAGTTGAGATTGAGTCGAGGACGACTCAAATGCAAGAAGGGGAGAATGATGAGGACATCAGCACCACACCAACTCCAGTGCCTATTGCTGGTCCTCTCACTCGTGCTCGTGCTCGTCAACTTAATTATCAAGTGAGTTCTCTCTTAAGTGTATGTCCATCTTGTTTAGATCTTGGAGACGCGTGCACTCTTGTTTTGATCAGGAATCAAGGAGAACAACTAAACGGAGACGGACTCGCGCTGGCTGGATTCGGACTGCAGCACAACTCCAATTTCTGAGAGTCGCCACGGTCACTTACGGAGTCGGATTGGGACAGTTCAGGACTCTTTGGAAAGGTTATCAAGTCTACTTTCATATGGATCCAGCCTCAAGTACATATCTGCTCCGAGCTGGACACAGCCCTCAATTTACTTGAGAGACCTATTTCTGTCCAGGTGCTGCGACACCTTGTTTTAGCCCAATGGGCTATGTATCGTCTTAGAATCCATTAAGGATGCGTCTTAGGGTTAGAGCACGAACCCAGCACCCTTGTGGTCATCCTCCTCATGTCATATACCCCTTGGCCACCGCCAAGAACGATGGGGGTTTTGTTTTCGCAAGTTAGCTCTCGCTACTTCCTTGTAAACGCGCGTGCAGTCCAGCCGCCCGTCTACTTGAATTCGGAACCCCACCATAATTGCGATTCATCTTTGATTTCCTCAATTCGCGTACACATTTAGTGCTTGTTTACTTGTTCTTGCTGGTTCTTCGATTGCTTGCAGGACGAGTGCCCTAGTGGCCGGTTGTCGCACCGCAGGATCGCGCCAACCATTGGAGGTGGTGTATCGGTCGCTAAGGCGCAACGTCTTGGACGGTTGTAGTCGGGCCGTGAACGTCGTCTCCTTCCATCAATCGAGTTATCCACGCCCTCTCATCGAAAGATCGGAACCAAACCCCAGCGGGTTTCTATCAATGTCCAAACACATATAAGAAGCTCATGACCTACATCACAGCAAGTGGTTTCTGCCATGCCATTAGCAATGGCAACAATTGCTATGAAGTCACATACTGGGACCATAAGTTCACTGTGAATTTGGAGGAGAAAAGTTGTTCATGTAGGTTCTGGCAGTTGTCAGGTCTGCCCTGCCCTCATGCTATTTCCTGCATCTACTATGCTGGAAGGAATGTAGAAGATTTTGTAGCCAGATGTTATTTTGTGGAGGAGTACAACAAGACATATGCTCATTGCCTGCAACCTGTGGAAGGTAGAGCTTTCTGGCCACAATCTGACAGAGTGAAGCCATTGCCACCCAAATATGTTAGGATGCCTGGTAGACCCAAAAAAGAGAGAAAAAGGGAAGCTGGAGAATAGAAGAAGCCAACTCTGGGTAGGATGTCCAAAAAAGGAACAATGATCAGGTGCAAGGTTTGCAAAGGAATTGGGCACAACAGGACTACTTGCAGTAGGAGGACAGGTTCTGCACAACAAAGTGGAGGTGGAGGTGCTTCTCAGGCAGCTGCTGCAAGTAGTTCTACTCCTCATCCAGCCCAAAGTACAGGTACTGCTGGTGCATCACAGGCACCAAGTGGTGCTGCTTCTCATACCCAGAGAGCAAGTGCTGCTGGTAGTCAGACAAAGAGGAAATCATGCCCTTCATCAAGTACTGGAACTACCAAAAGACACTGCTCTCAGTTATCTATTGGTACCAATGTAAGTACTAATACACTTCTCTCAGTGAACTGATAGTTAAGTATGGGATAATACATGCTGATCACCTCTAGTTTGCAGGATGGGAATGCTGGTATGTACTCTACTGCTAGAGTGAAGACAAAACTGCAGGATGGAGCTCAAGCTAAGGTCACACTACAAGCCACTGCACCAGGGATGTCTGGAAACCATTCTAAAGCCATTGTCCATCTGTCTGGACCATCAAGGTCCAAGGTTGTAGTGTCTACGGCAGGAAAACGTTCCAGTCAATCAAAACCAAGAACTGCCAATGCTAAGAGAGCCAGTACTACTGCCTTGCTCCTTCCAGGCCCAAGCAATTAATTGATGAAGAATGGCAATGACCTCCTCTGTGTTTGTGTTGAACTCTACTATTAGAACAATTTCTGTGTATGTGGTACTTAAATTCTAGTATGTGTGCCATGGCAATTCTGTGTGTGTCATGGCAATGAACAATATCTGTGATTGTGTTGAACCAACTATGTGTTTGTGAGCATCATCTTTGTGTGGAACCAGTTTGTGTTCCAACTGTTTCTGTGTTTGTGAGTATGATGTTTGTGTTCATAATGGCCTTGTGTTTATGACCAACAATTGCATTCCAGATTGACAAAGCTTGGCATATACACAAAGGAACCAGTAAACTAAGATATCAACAGTAGGAACAAAAGAATAGTGGATAAGATCCAGAGCATTACGCTCTGCAGCATATACATGCATGGTCCTGAGCATTATGCTCTGCATTCACTACTTCACCAACACATAATCCTTACTACAACCATACATCCTACTGAGTACAGCTAATACAAAAGAAGGATATCAATCCTAAATTACCAAAGCTGACAACTAAAGCACATTGGCTTACACACTCCATGCCATCCAGGAAGCAGCCACTAAGCCACTGCACAAGACCAGAGCAGCACACAAGAACTTCCTGTCCCTCTCCAATGTCCTAATCCTGCCATCTAACTCAACCCTCATGGCGGCTGCAGTCTGCAACTCAGCTTGGTAAGTGGCCGTCAGAGTCCTGGCTTCAATAAACATGGCGTGCCTATGTTCATTGAACTTCTCAGCAACTTCTAGGTCAGCCTGGAGTCTCTGATTGTGCCTTCCTGCATCTTCCAGGCGACGTTCAGTTGCCAGAGCACAGCCCTTCCAGTACCTCACAACATCCCTCAAATCGAGCAGCAGCTGCTTCAGAAACCCAGTGACTGGCGGATCCACAAATCTATAGAAATCGCAACTACCTTCCTACCTTCCTACGAATCAAACCATCCACCATGAAGTCAGAGAGGATTCACAGATAAAGCGAACCATTCATTCATCTACAAGCTGCGAATCAAGAAAAAACCAACTTACACGAGCCCGTGCACACTTCAGATACCGCAAACCTGGGTTCAGGTTGCTCCACGATATGTACTGAGCAGCTTTTGCACCGCAATGGCACATAACCGCCGGGGTGTACTGCAGTGGACCTTCACGATACGGGATCGGTGAGCTACCATCGACAGCACGACGCCAGTACTCATCGCCCGCGGATCCATCGCCCACCTGACTCGGCTCGATGCGCTTGAGCTCGCCATTCCCACGCGATTGTTCCGCCGGGCGGACGGGAGCAAATGCGGATCCGAGGAGGAGGAGAGGGAGAGGATGCTTTGTGGCGGCGGCGGTGGCGGTGGGCGTGGCGGCGCCGGGGGAGCAGTAGAGTGGAGCTAGGGTTCGGGTGGCAGGAGTGCGAGAGAGAGAGAGACGGAGACCGACGGCGCCCTCCCCTTTTCTCCCCTTCCAGGCAGCCAACGTGGCGCTCAGGTGCCAACGTGGCCGGCCCGTCTGATCAAAACCGGCCTCCAAACCCCGCAAACCCAGGCTCGGGGGCTCCTTTTAAACGGATTTGCAAGTTGGAGGGCCGCAGTCAGACGGTTTTGTAGTTGGGGGTGAAAATTAGACGAACCGAAGAGTTGAGGGGCCAAATGTGGACTTAATCTTTATATTTATACCACTGGAAAAGCTTGTTATAAACCCTAATCTATTATATTGATAAGAGACTATATACCATGAATAAGTGATATTACCAATGTCATTTACTCTACTCATAACAGGCAGAGGTCACAAGATAAATATAGATAAATATGGTTGATAGCATAATCAAGTATCATAATTATAGATAATCATCAGAGCATTTCCTAGTCATAATCATAGTTAGCCATTGGATAAACTAAGGAGATAAATGCCTACGGGTATTCTATAACTACGTTAATGAATAACTCTAATTAGTGCAACTATATCTAGTAATCATCGTTAAGTCAACCCTATATCATTATCACAGGTAAGGGGGCATCAACTAGGAAGGATGTGAAACAGAGTCATTATCCAACTTCGCGACCGTGCCCTGCTGTCCTACATACGGAGGGTGGACTACAGAGGAACCAACGTAGCTGTCACCTACGCGGACTACCACACAACCCAGCATGTCAGGGTGCACTCGCAGATAAACGAGATATCTAGACATCACGTCTACACATTGTCTATCATCTACCCATTGTACACTTGGATAAACGCTATACGAGCAATTACATGAATTCAATATGATCAAACCAACTAAACTAGACATATAATCAAAGTAGACAATGACTATTGCAATTAAGAACATAATGAACTATTAAGAGTAATGTCTCCCTAATCTGAATAATGAATACAATAAGAAAGAAAGAACTAGAACTATACCGAACTCCTGCGCTCTAGACAGACGCCGGGGGCTCCAGATCCCGATGAAGAACTAGATCTCCTCTACTTCTAATCTACTAACTAGAACTATGAACTAGAAGGCTCTTGATGAACTAGAAGGCTTCTTGATGCTTGATGGCTTGAGGCCTTGATGAATAATGAATTGGCTCTTTCCTGGAGGGGTCTACCCACGTATTTATAGTCCGGTGGGATGCGCGTGCGCCGCAGGATCAAACCGACTTAACCAAGGGCCGAGATGCATCGGGAGAGGCGGTGGAGGAAGCTTTCGAAGGAGGGGGGCAAACCCTAGCGAGGGGGGCCCGGCCCCAGGGGGGGGGCCGGCCCGGCCCCACCTGGGGCCCTCGCCCTCCCGTTGCTTCGGTGTCTTCTAGATCCTTCCCACGCCCGATGGTTATCTTTCCCGTGGCGGATAATTTTGTGATTTATTTGCACTTGAATCCCTCTTTTCAGCTTTTTCCGAATAATCCCCGGAAAATATAGAATATGCAAAACTCGTGGAAATTGTCGGTTAAAACCCTAGACTAGTGTGTTTTTTTCTTGTATTCTCTTGTGTCTAAAGTTCTAATGAATGTTGACGTTATCTACCGTCAACAACTCCCCCAAGCTTACCTTTTGTCAGTCCCTTGGCAAACAAACTAAGCCTAATTTTTATTGTATTTGGATCAGGAGTTGCTACAATGTTGTTATACTTTCCAAGTACACATGCTTTCGAACAAAAATTTTCCTCTGGATCAAACAGTATATATTCTAACCTTCAAACTTACCCATTTTACCTTTAATTATAGGGCTTCACAGCTTTTGCATAATTCTTGAGCAATCGAGAGATAGAACAATCAAGTAAAGCGCTATGTCTCAAATTCTTCGCAGTGCTAATATTCCAGAATTTTTCATAGGTTTTCAAAATAAAACTCAGAGCTTAATTATATGACATCCTCAAGTCCCTCAATGTATGTGGTATTTATGGTTCTCTCTTAAGGCATTAATGATGTTATGCCTCCTACAGCTAAGGGTATATATGGTAGAGCTCATAGGATTAGCAATAACAAGGGTAGGCATACTTGCAATACATATATTGTAAAGTCAACTAATGGATCCATAGAGAATCGAGGCATACAATCAAACCAAGATGTGCATGTGTATGGAATATGGTGGATAGGTTTATATATGGTATTTGTGGCTAATTCTAATTCTACTTTTGCTCTTTCGAAATAACTCTCTTGAAACTTTTCTCAAAAAAACATGGGCTATCTTTATTATTTTAAATCGAAAAGGCGGACATCTAGTACCCATTGCTTTGATTGCTGGGACATTTGTCCATTTTACCCCCTTCTCTCTCTCTTTCTCTCTCTTCTTTCTTTTTTTATTGCTTTTGCATAGCCACATGCATCCCCTGAATATAATGAACAATTAGAGAGATACAGTAAGGACCTAGAGCATTGAAGACAGGGGTTTTCCTATGGGGTGTATATTTTTGGTGTTTTCTCCCAGTGTAGGAGAGAAACATCTTTATGATGAACATGGATGGAAAATATGTGAATGGTTGTGCTTACTCCCAGGGTAGAAATAATGCATATGTGGACTAGAGTGTGCAAGTGATCTTAGTTTTAAAAGCATGACAGACTCTCAATAGGCATACAACACAAGTTGACTGAACTCAATACAAAGCGGGTAGCTTAAATGTGAACAAGGGTTTCCTATCTTCTAAGGATATTATTTCTGGCTTTGGTAGGAATTTATATTTTGCCATACAAGAGCTCATCATATAGATTTAAATTTTCAAAATAAACCTCCAGAACTTTGTAATGCTAGGAATAAGATAAATAGCAGCTCAACCTTCATGAATCATATCGATCAACTACCTAGACTCAAAGCGCAAGCTTATGCCTCCACAATTTCAGGTTTAGAGTAAATTCTCTAATTAAAACAATAATGTTTAAAATTCAGAAAGATTTAAGTTTGGCAACTAGGTACTTGACAAGCATGACAACAGAGCAACTATTCATCATCTCCAAGACAACTTTTAATGTTCATCAAGTTTTTAATTAGCTCTAGCCTAGAATATCTTAAATATACTCTAAATATTTATAGCTAAATATTTATTTAGTTTTGAATAACTATATATATCTTTTTTATTGTTTTAAATTAATAACCTAACAAAGACTCTATGACTTTGTGAACCTTCATGTGCCACGTATTTTTTTTGTATTTTATGACTATATAAAGTAAACTCAATAATCGCCTAGGTGTAGTCACCTGATAACTAGGGGATGCTCTTCCCCTAAGCTGGATGTTTGTAATACTTGATGTAGATGTCCTTCAAAGCGAGCTAGCCAATAGCAGACCTAGTGGTTGCCACTGATAGACTCTCTCCTTGTCATAATATTTGTTCCCGCATGAATACTCCACACAAAAGGGAAACCAAAACTCGAGGCTCAAATTTAATAATGGGTTAGCGGTCAGCCAAAGAGTAGTTGATCATCTTTATGAGCAGATTTTCATATTGTCAGATTTAAGCGGGATTTCATATTTTCCTTCTTTTTGGATTTTCTGTTTGTGATGCAGAAATTTAAATATGAATGGTATTTTTATTATTTTTATTTTTTTATGCCACCACGGTAAATATTCGCAATGCGGAAGTACCATAAGTTTACTTACATGGGGCTTATGTATTTATGATGCAATAGATAATGCAAGAAATATTTTTATTGTTTTTATATTTTAATATGCAAACATAAATATACTACTAAATATAATAAAGTGAAATTAAGTAGATAACTACCATTCTAACCTTATGGCTAGGGTACGGAATTTAAAGTCTACCGACAAGACTTAGACAAAGGAGAATAATACTTACTTGGTGGGTTCATCGTCTGAGGTCACCTCAGTCAACTCCCCGTCTCGTGGTGGTGCAGCACGTGCTTCTTCTTTCTCCTTCCATCTCATTTCTGTTTCTTCTGCTTCTCTCTTCTCTAGCTCCAGCTCTTCAACTTTGTTTTCCTTCTCCCATGCTTCTAGTCATGCTAGGATTTTTTCTTTTTCTTCCTTGGCGATCTGGTCCATCCTTTCAGCTTTCGCTTCCCACTCACTCCAGCGCGGTGCTTGTGTGTTCTCTTCTTGCTCTTTGTAGCAGTCTTCATACTTTACAATCTTGCCAGGAAATTCTTCCCATCCACAGTGAGGCTGGACAGCCTAACGACGGCCTTGGCGTCTTCTCCTATCGCGTTGCTTCTTGATCTGTTCCTGGTTAACAAGTGTTCTAAATTGACAGCGTACCTTTCTAGTGGGCAAGTTGAAGTGGATTTGTCCGGACCCGATGTAGATGTTCGCGTTGGCGGTGTAGAGAAATGGTCTTCCCAGAAGGATCGGCGATTCATCGTCTCCCTACATATCAAGAACTAGAAAATCTACAGGTATATATTGCCCTTGAATTCTTACCATGACATCCTTAACCACTCCTTCGGGGAACCTTAGTGATTGATCCACCATCTGCAACTGAATAAATGTTGGGTATAAAGGTAAATTATCAAATAGATCATCATATACCTGTTTTGACATTACGTTGCAGCCTGATCCAGTGTCGCAGATGGTGTTGGCGAAGGTGGTGTCTTTGATTGTGCATTCAATGATGGGGATACCTAGATCACCTCTCTTGGTTAGAAATGGCTTGGGTAGCATATGATCATTTTCTGTATTGAGAGCAGTGATTAGTTGAGTAGTCTCCTTAGGTGCATGCTTGATCTCCCTCTATCTTCTATTGCTTCTATTGTTCCTTTTCTTTGGCACTGATTTCTGTTGTTGCTCTTCCTGTTGATAGAATTGCTTCGGGGCGGCAGGAGCTTTCAGGACGCGGTTCTTGAATGTGAATCTTTCTTTCTTATCCTTAATGGATAGGACAATCTTGGCGTGTTCCGCATAGATGATGGCTTTTGTTGTGCACAAGAATGGTCTACCCAAAATTATGGGTGCCTTCTCATCTACTCCTGTCTCCATGACCACAAAGTCAACGGGGACGTTTGATTGTCCCACTTTGATCACAACTTCTTCTAGTACTCCCTCAGGGTAGCAAATGGACTGATCTGTAAGCTGCAAACGCATATTTGTGTACAACAAGGGATGATTTAATATTTTCTCATAGATTACCTTGGGCATGATGTTGACACTAGCGCCGAAATCACAGATAGCCTCTGGAAAGCTGTGACATCCTATAGCAATAGGAATGACAGGTCTTCCAGGGTCTCCCATCTTCTCAGGTAGGGAATGGTCAATCCACTGTACATCTGCAGGCTCAATATGATATTGGGTTGCATTATGAATATCAACAAGGTTAGTGGTTTCTAAATCTTCTGGTTGGCCTGGAATCTTACCTTTCTCTTATGGAGGAACAGCAGCAGCTAACTGAGCTAATTGTGATTCTAACATTTTATTAAAACTGTGCTGATTCTTTATAGCAGAAGCAAAGGTGTCCAATCTAGTATTTATATTTTCTAATGTTTTATCATTTGAAGCTATCTTTCTAGTCATTTGGTCTAACAATTTAGATTGACTAGCAACTAATTCTCTTAAAGGCGGAAGGTTGTAATTATTAAAATTGTTACCTTGGTTGTTACCTTGGTAATTACCTTGTCGAGGTTGCTGATTCCACCCTTGGTTTTGTTGAGGACGATAGTAGGTGTTGTTGTTGATGAAGTTCACATCCTCTTGCAGTGTAGGGCAGCTGATAGCCGAATGCCCATAGTCTCCACATTCTTCACATGTCATATGGGAATCATTGATGTGCATGACTTCCTTCTTCTCTATATCGAGCTTCTTCATGATGAGGTCTAGCTTGGCAGTGACCATGTCGGTTTTCTTGAGATGATGGATTCCTCCTCCTTTCTTGCGGGGCTGAGTACGTTCTTCATTACAGCTTGAATTTCAGGCCATCTTCTCAACAATTGCTTTAGCATCTGAGAGCTTAATTGATAGGAAAGCTCCCCCAGCTGCAGCATCAATAGACTCACGGGTGCTAGAGACAAGCCCGTGATAGAAAGTCTGCATTAACAGCCACTCCTCTATCCCATGATGAGGACAGTCTTCTATGTAGTTCTGGAATCGTTCCCATGCTTCAGTGAATGATTCATCATGTTGTTGTTGGAAACTTGCAATTTTCCCACGCAGAGCGTTCGTCTTGGCTGTAGGAAAGAATTTTGCCAGACAAGCAGTTGAGCACAGGTCCCATGTAGTGTTCTTATCCTTGTTGATGTAGAACCATTGCTTAGCTTTCCCCAATAATGAGAACGGGAAAAGATGGAGTAAAATAGCATCTCTTGGTACTCCTCTCATTGTGAAGGTGCTGCAGATTTCAAGGAAGTGTTGTAAGTGTGCACTTGCATCTTCATGAGCTTTTCCACAGAATTGGCTGGCTTGAACCATGGTGATTAGGGCAGGCTTGAGCTTGAATCCATTCTCCCCAGTGTTGACTGCTGGTCCAGTCCGGATGTTTGCTGTTGTTGGGGCAGAGAACTCACGCAGTGTCTTCTCAGCCATGTCTTCAAACACAGGAGCTAGGTTTTCTCCTAATTGCTCTTCTGTATGTTCTTCTACTTGTTCTTCAAACTCTTCTTCCAGTGTTGGAGCTGGCTCCTCCGAACAGCTAGCTTGAGCAGCAACGGGTGTTCTTAATGGTGACTCAAATTTATCCCTTGCTTCTACAAACTTCTTCTTTCTAAGGAGTTTCTCTGGATCGTCAGTGAAGTTCTTTGGAAGAGAAAAACCATTCATTCATCACCCTGCATAAGATAAGCAAATGATAACAACGAAGGGTGTACCTGTTTGAGTTAGAGATCGATTGGTAATATGACTTTATCCATTTTGTATATATATTTTATCAATATTTCCTAAGTTTATTGTGCCTTCCCCGGCAACGGCGCCAAAAATGCTTATTGGTATTTCTAACGTCATTACTAATTAACGAGATCAGAAACACATGGTATTAAATTAACTTGTCATTAGCAACTAGCCACTTATTTATCACTAGCATTCCTAAGCATGAATTAAGTTGTCATCCCTAATTATACTGCTAAGGAATAAATATAGATTTACATGTATTATTCAATATGACTAGGCAGAAATATGAGATATGAATATAGACTAAATAGGTTCTCGCAAGTTTTACGATAATTATACCATTGTAGCATTTTACCTAGGGAGTTCTACCAGGTTGTCGATTTATATTTATACCACTGGGAAAGCTTGTTATAAACTCTAATCTATTATATTGATAAGAGACTATATACCATGAATAAGTGATATTACCAATGTCATTTACTCTACTCATAACAGGCAGAGGTCACAAGATAAATATAGATAAATATGGGTGATAGCATAATCAAGTATCATAATTATAGATAATCATCAGAGCATTTCCTAGTCATAATCATAGCTAGCCATTGGATAAACTAAGGAGATAAATGCCTACGGGTATTCTATAACTACGTCAATGAATAACTCTAATTAGTGCAACTACATCTAGTAATCATCGTTAAGTCAACCCTATATCATTATCACATGTAAGGGGGCATCAACTAGGAAGGATGTGAAACAGAGTCATTATCCAACTTCGCGACCGTGCCCTGCTGTCCTACATACGCAGGGTGGACTACAGAGGAACCAACGTAGCTGTCACCTACGCGGAATACCACACGACCCGGCCCGTGAGGGTGCACTCGTAGATAAACGAGATATCTAGACACCACGTCTACACATTGTCTATCATCTACCCATTGTACACTTGGATAAACGCTATACGAGCAATTACATGAATTCAATAAGATCAAACCAACTAAACTAAACATATAATCAAAGTAGACAATGACTATTGCAATTAAGAACATAATGAACTATTAAGAGTAATATCTCCCTAATCTGAATAATAAATACAATAAGAAAGAAAGAACTAGAACTATAACGAACTCCTGCGCTCGAGATAGACGCCGGGGGCTCCAGATCCCGATAAAGAACTAGATCACCTCTACTTCTAATCTACTAACTAGAACTATGAACTAGAAGGCTCTTGATGAACTAGAAGGCTTCTTGATGCTTGATGGCTTGAGGCCTTGATGAATAATGAATTGGCTCTTTCCAGGGGGGGTCTACCCACGTATTTATAGTCCGGTGGGATGCACATGCACCGCAGGATCAAACCGACTTAACCAAGGGCCGAGATGCATCAGGAGAGGCGGTGGAGGAAGCTTACAGAAGGAGGGGGCAAACCCTAGCAGGGGGGCGCCGTCCGGCCCCAGGGTGGGGCCGACCGGCCCCACCTGGTGGCCTCTGGCCCCCCTGTTGCTTCGGGTGTCTTCTAGATCCTTCCCACGCCTGATGGTTCTCTTTCCCTTGGCGGATAAGTTTCGTGATTTATTTGCACTTGAATCCCTCTTTTCAGCTTTTCTGGAATAATCTCTGGAAAATATAGAATATGCAAAACTCGTGGAAATTATCAGTTAAAACCCTAGACTAGTGTGTTTTCTTGTATTCTCTTGTGTCTAAAGTTCTAATGAATGTTGACGTTATCCACCGTCAACAAAGACACAGCTCATTCATCATGAATGAAAGAACTAGTAAAAAGAGTCAAAAGATCAAAGAAGCAAAAAATAGCAAAAGAATGAGTGCAATAGAGGGGACAAGATGTTCATGAACAACTTAAGATGCAAAAGAAGAAAAGGACCACCAGTCATCTACCCTTCATCACTTAGTGCCATCACGCTCTAATAATGAAGGTAATATTTTAAAGTAAGTGGTCACTGCTCTTCTCTTGATCTTGGTGTGCACATAAGTGAAAACACAAACATGTTAGAGTTACAATTTTAATTGATTAATCTAATTAACTCAACATGCTTTATTCTTTAAGATTGTTCATGACACCGTTTTCTTAATCCTAGTCTTAACCAAGCGAGTCAAAACATTGTATTCTATCTTTGGAAGGTGATAGTCATACTCATGTGAAAATTTATATAGAGATAGACAATCCTTTCATTGGTTAAGCAATTTTATTCTTTTCTGCTATGTGAACTTAAATGCAACATTAAATACTTAATCTTTTGATCTTACCACTCATGTCATAAAATAAACAAATCATATAACACTAATTTTATGTTGTTCAATGTGCCTAAGGATAGAGAAAAATAAATAAAGGAATAGATTTGGTTCTGTTGATGTTTGTCCACCAGCAGAGCCCATGCACTTGATCTCTACTTTGGTTCTGTAAACAGGACAACATGTCAAGTAAAGTTTATTAATTCTACAGATAAAAGTTCTATGAATATGCACACTGAGCAAGACTCTGCCGGCTACTATTAAAGCTCTACTTCAATTTGCTGGCCAAACCAAAGAACAAAAGTGATATCATCATCACTAGAGGTGTACAACTATCAAGATCTCCATCTCTAAGATGGAGAGATACACAAGAGTGGAAGAAGAAGTCCTATCGGTAAACTTTAAATTTTATACCCTTGTCATAAGGTAATATGGTAGTTATCTAATTAATTAATATTTCTATCTACTTTGACATATTCATCTTCATAAATATTAATAAGAAAATAAAATCTTTATTGCTTCATTTACTGTACTCATAAAATATTAAAAGCCCCACGTGAATAAACTTGTGATAACCCTGGAGGAATATTTACTGTGGTGGCATAAAAAATAATAATAGCTCCTGTATTTATTTTTTTGCATTATGAAAAGCCTAAGTCCCACGAGAATAAATATTCTCTGTGGTGGCATAAAAAAATAAATACAACTATATATCATGCACACATATTTAATTTCTACATAATTAAACTAGAAAATCCTAAAAAAGATAATCCTGCCAGAACTTATTAATTTAAAATCAACTCATAAGAATAATCAATTATTTATTGGTTGATCGCTAACCTCTTATTAAATTCAAACCTCGAGTTTTGGGTTTCTTATTGGAGTATAATTATGCAAGATAACATTATGACTAAGGAGTGAGTCTATCAGTGGGGACCCACTAGGACTGTCGCTGACAAGCTCGTTCTAAAGATCAACACCAAGTATTGCAAACATCTAGCTTAGGGGAGGAGCATCCCCTAGTTATCAGGTAATTATACCTAGGCTATTATCGAGTCTATATTATATAGTCATAAAATACCAAAAATATATGAGCAAATGAAGGTTCACAATAGTATCATAAGAAAATCTAAAAATACCAAAAATATATGGGCACATGAAGATCCATGTCTTTAGAGTCTTGTGAGTCCAATAGAAATAAAAAGATAAATAACAAATTAAAACTAAACAAATATACTTGGCTATTTACTAAGGTGTGATCATAGAGTATGTCTAAAGTCAGTCTAGTTTAGAGTCAACTAAAAAACTGAGAACATTAAAATTTTGTCTTGGGATGATGAATAGTTGCTCGCCATAATTTCTTTCAAGTGCCTAGTTTTCAATCATAAATTCTGCCGAGTTTTGGACATGACTACTTTGATATAAGAATTTACTCTGAACCTAAAATTTGTGGAGGCTTATGCTTGAGCTAAGTCTAGGTAATTCATGATATAATACATGAAGGTCTAAACTGCTATTTATCTTATTCCTAGCAATACTAACACTACTAAATTTTTGCCCTGTTGCATCGGTAAATTTTTGATGTAATAGGCTCAAAATAGAAGCAATAGCTTGTTATCGCATCAATTTCATATTTGATGCGAGCCGATGCAAGAGATCTCGATGCAGTAGCTTTATGGCATCAGTTTTATATGACCGATGCAAGAGGTCGTAATTGCATCGACATTAGGTTCGGTGCAATAGAACATATTGCATCAATATTAGGTTCGGTGCAATAAAACCTATTGCATCAATATCGGGCTCGGTGCAATAAAACATATTGCATTGACATTAGACTCGATGCAATAAAACTTATTCCATCGATATTGGGCTCGGTGCAATAAAACATAATGCATCGACTTTAGGCTCGATGCAATAAAACCAATTGCATCAATATTAGGTTTAGTGCATAAAAACCTATTGTATTGACATTAAGCTTGGTGCAACACAACTTATTGCATCGAAATTAGCCACGATACTATTTTATATTGCATCCGTTTTGCTGAATAATAAAGATATGCCACACATAAATTCCAAAAATACAAATTCCAATTGCACAAAAACCCAATGATATTACCGGTAGAAAAAAAAATTCCGCAGGTCAGCGATAAACGGGTTTATTGGATTTGTCGGAAAATTTATCGGTCAAAAATAAAACAATAAATACTTAAAAATTGCAAAAGTTGTCTCTAGAGCATTTAACATCAAGAACTAGCACATAATAATATTGATATAAGGGAATATCATATTTTTCACGTAAGTGGACTAGTGAAAATTGACATTTCGGTGATAAAAAAATTTAGTCTCATCTAATCTGAGTTTACAATTTTTTCTATATGCAAATAATGACAAAACTATGTATCTGCAAAACAGAAGTGCCCCAGTGCCAAACTAGTGTATACTAGTAGAGCAATGCCAAGAAAAAAAATCATCTGCAATAGTGCCAAACTGACTAACTTTAGCTTAATAATATAATCAACAAATTCCTGAGTATTAGTTTGTACAGAATCATAGCCTGGCAAAATAACTCTAAGCCAAAAAAATCAACTAGTTCTTTAGGATTTTAATCTACTGGTTCTGTAGGATTTGAATCAGTTGTTCAGTTCAACTCACACAAGCAAGAGACTAAAGAAGGCTGGTTCAATTTGCTGTTCTGCGCTAATCTATATCTGAACAAATTTGGTGAAGAACATAGAACTCAATTTCAGTTAAGAACAATTGATCCTCTGCAATCCCTTTCAGCCTTTGTTTTTTAGATCTCACTTTTTAGCGGTAGCATTATTCCTTAGTCTCTGGTGTAATAAATTTCCCTAGCGCATTAGAGCCTTTGTCATTTGACAAAAGAGATTTGTTGGCACTGCTGTGAGTCAAGCAACCAAATTCACAAGGGTTTAGGGTTTAGGGTAGTAACTTGTGGTTTGTGTGCTAAATGCACTTTCTGTTACAGTCTGCAACATCCATGAGATTTGAAGGAACAATCAGCTCTAAGCAACTATACGAATCCATGTAACAGCAGGTCATTTTTTGCAAAAATATTACCTATCGCAGATGTTCTCCTGAATAATCAGCACAGGTCCAGCCTCCAACTGTACTCACTGTTGCCTCTTCTTGCACCGCAACATCTTGGTGGGCTCATATGCAGGTTGCTGAAGAAAAGCACAACCTTTGCACCACTGCATAGAAGCATGAATGAGAACTATTATTGATACAGAAAAATTAAGCTGGAAAAAGATAGAAGTCAACAGATTTAAATAAATAATTTTACCAAGCTAATATTGCATACCAACAATGTTAAATTGTCCAAAAAATGTTTCCTTTATAGGATCAACAAGTTACAACACATCTTGGAATAAGGGGGAAGGATGGAAGGGAGACAGATCAAGGCACACCCATCCGGTGACCTGATGGAAGGGAGGCAGATCAAGGCACACTCATCTGGTGACCTGACCATCACATGGCATAGTTGGTACAGTAGTGTCCTATGCTACCAAAGAGTAAAAAGATTCAGAGCAATATTCAGGTTTTGTTGCAGCTGCATATATAGGTGCCACATTAAGCAATGAGAAACGAGAATCTGTAGAGTTCCACATAATCTGCTGGCAGCCTGTTGATTGCCATGGAAACCCTGTCATCCAACATCTTTCAAAGATGACTTGCTTACATTCAACTCTCACAAATCATAGAACTGGAAATGAAATTTACAAAGTGACAAGTGAACTAAGAAACTGCATACAGGATTGATTAATCAGATCAAGAGGGCAAAAAACCTGAATTAGCAGCCATCCTTCAATAAATCTAGGAAGCACCACCACATCCAAGATGAACGTATCTAAAATTTAATTTCGAGAATAATAAGAACCTACTCCCTCCGTTCCAAATTATAGTTCGTTTGACTTTTTTGACCCAAAGTTTGACCGCTCGTCTTATTCAAAAAATTTATGCAAACATCGTAAAATTTAAGTTATTCTTGAAGACCTTTCATTAGTAAAGCAAGCTATAACAAAATTTTTGATATTTGACACAATTTTTTGAATAAGACGAGTGGTCAAACTTAAGGTCAAAAAAGTCAAACGAACTATAATTTGGAACGGAGTAGTACATAATATAGAACTCTACACTAGTAGGTTATTAATAGATTGTTTCCAGTTTTTATCATTCAGAGAAACTTGAGTCAAGAACACGAATAGCACAAAACTCTGGAGAGATCCTTAACCTGGTGGGGTGCTGACGCAGAGGTTGATGGGGGCGTCTTCGGATGTGGCAACGATGCACAGTGCCAGGGAGACCCGAGGTCAACGTGCTCGTGAAGGACCTCTCCCTGGCCACAACGAACTAGGATTGGAGCCACGCAAGGATGTTGTTTCGTCGGGGTGCGAGCCAGCGTGAAATCGCCGACTTTGATGGCCGCGAGTGGATCTGCGGAAGGGAGGATACCACGCCGCTGCGGATCTTGTGGGGGAGGGTTCATCTCCGATGGATCTCCAAGGGCTGCTCTAGGACCTCGATGTATTCGCTTGGGGGGACGGAGGGTCAGGGTCGTCAGTCGTCACTTGGCATCACATACTGTGGGGAGGGAGATGCGGAGGTTGTAGAAGAGAGGGGGACGAGATTTAGATAAGATGTGTTTCAATCACAAGGCGGGAGTTAGGCCGCCAAAACTTTTAGCTCTGCACTCATAAGTCAAAATTGCCGCATTCGGATTTTCTTGCTGAAATTTTTTTTGAGCAATTCTAGTAAATCAGCAGAAACATATTTGAACTCTCAAAATAACATAATTAAATAATTTGCATAAGAAGAAAATATAAATAAGTATTTTTATTAAAT
Source organism: Chrysopogon serrulatus (assembly GCA_015844335.1). Classification (NCBI taxonomy): domain Eukaryota; kingdom Viridiplantae; phylum Streptophyta; class Magnoliopsida; order Poales; family Poaceae; genus Chrysopogon; species Chrysopogon serrulatus. Next base: position 514,779 of record JADLZL010002315.1, on the reverse strand, counting down.
ATTTATATAGAAAAGGCAATAAGCTAGTCAAAAACCTAAATACTTAGAAGCTATGATTTGAATTGAAGGCCAAACAAAAAAATGATTGCCACATTCCGATCCTTTTTATGATTTTTTAGGAAAAATATTTTGGGCCCCTTTGGTTCACATGTGAACCCAAGGAATTTTATAGGATTGGATTCCCATAGAAAATTTTTTCTTTCCTCCACTTTGGCACATAGGTGAAACAAGGGAAATGTTTCGTAGGATTGAATCTGTCGCCTCCATTCCATAGAAAATGGAATATAAGGTCAGACTTCTTGGAATGTTTCCTGGCGGGGGAAAAACGCATGCCGACGACCAAGCATGTGGCAGGAGAGGCCGCAATGCCAAGCTACGCCTAGGGTCCGCTGCCGCCTACTAGGCCCGCCCTAGCGCTGAGAGAGGGGGTAGAGGTGGGCGCTGCCATCCGTTGGGGGGAGGTGGAGCACCGCCATCTGCCTGGCTAGGCGCCGAGCATGCATGGCCGGTGCACATAGAGAGAGAGGGAGTCGGGCGGATATAGCAAGCCGCGAGGGTTGGTGGGTGTTGTGGGGGCTATGGAGCTTTTTCTTTGACTTACTGGTGTGATGGAGCTCGCCTGGGAACCAAAGGCACTCTTAAATGTTTTCCTATGGGTTCACTTCCTATGGGATCACACTAACGTACCACCTCAAATCCTATACTTTTTCTATTGCTACCATTTCTCTATCCTACCATCCAAAGGGGTCTTTCCTAAAATAGTTATTTAAAACATTTTTTTCAAAAAGTGCAAAAAATGGAGCATAATAGGCGCTGAACTCACAACCTCTTTCATGTAAACTAACACCAATACCACTATGATACATGCGTGTTTTAGGTTAACTAGGAGTAACAACCCACATAAGCAATGAAACTGATGGACTTATTTGCAAATGGGCTAGAGTAGGCGTAGAAACTGACAGCCCAAGTGGAGAATGAAAGGGCGAGGGAGTAGATGGGTTCGGACCCAAGGAAAAGAATGGACCAAATTGACAACAAAAATAGAAAAAAAAACCCGAGTATTTTGGGCTGTATCTTGACATATAGTTTTACTTGCTCATCATGTCAACAAACAACCTATAACTCAGTGGTAGAGCGGGAAACACAGAACCCTGCGGTCTCAAGTTCGAGCTCTCCTTAAGTAGCCATTGTGTTATTTTGTTCTTATACTTTTTTGTTCCTTTTTTAAGCACGTGGGCTGACTATACTTTGTAATATCAGGAAAACAGTCGCCTTTATTTTGATGTTTTATAGCGTCGCAGTGGCAAGCCACCTCTTCCCAGCTCTGCTGATCGTGGGTTTGACTCAGGGGAAGGCCAGTTTTTATTTTGCACAATATTTTCGTATATTGTACATCCAAGTGACTAGAACCCTACAAATATAATACAATCCGACTACCAACGAAAACTAAATCGTAGCCCAATGGTTTGACCATAACATGGTATGGCGACATCGCCCCAATCCCTTTTTCTTTTTCTTATGTTTTAAGTTAAAATATGTATTTATTTTTTTCCTATGTTTTAAGTTAATATTTTCTTATGTTTTAAGTTAATATGTATTTATCTTTCTTTTTTCTTATGTTTTAAGTTAACATGTATTTATCTTTTTTCTATGTTTTAAGTTAATATTTATCTAACGCGTGGGTCATATTAATCGACCTAGAACACATTGTACTGACACTTAGGTCTCATAAGTCTAGCTAGGATGTAATTGTGCCAAGGTGGATCCTTTTTTTTAAAATAAATTGTTTTTAAACTAATGACAACTATATTTGATCACTTTTATCATGAGCTATTGTCACAAAGGATGGAAAGTGCACATGGTGACGGTTATTTATGACAAAAGCACAACATAGTCACAAACGCTTGTCCTCCATTGAACAAGTATCATAAATGCATAGTTTCTATGAATAAAAAGTGCGTTGTCATATGAATATTTTTATAGAAGGCCCAATTTCTTGTAGTGTACAACAGTACTTTCTAATTTCACCCATATCTAAAGCGGTGCAATACCACCTACATATTGCATCAAAAATCAATGCTAACGCAACAAAAGTTTGTCTGATGCAATAATTTGTACCTATTGCATCTTGGATAAAAAACGATGCGATAGGTCATACTTATTGCATCACACGAATTACTATCGCATCAAATTCATAACTGATGCAATAATACCCCACCTATTGCATCAGATTTAAAAATTGATGCAATAGCGAGTTTCTATTGCATCAAATTTATGTTTGATGCAAGAAGAAGCGATGCAATAAGGTCAAAATTTAGTAGTGTAAGTTTTGGAGATTTATTTTGAAAACCTAAAATCTTATATGATGAGCTCTTGTATGACAAAGTTTGAATTCCTACCAAAGCCATATATAATACATTTAGAGTTAGAAAAACCTTTGCGCATTCATGCTTTTTGCTTTGCATTGAGTTTAGTCAACCTTTGTTGTATACCTTATGAGAGCCTTATCATGCTTTTAAAATTAAGATCACTTATGCACTCCACCCATATATGCATTACTCCTACTTTAGGATGTAAGTGCAGTCATTCTCCACTTTCATCTAGAGCCACCTTAAAAATATTTTTCTCCTACACTGGGAGTAAAACACCCAAAAATGTACCCTATAGGATAGCCTCTATTTAATTGCTCTAAGTTCTTATCATCTCTCCAATTATTTATATTCAAAGAATGCATGTGGCTATGCAAAAGTATTAAAAAAGAAAAAAAGAAGAGAAGGGAGTAAAAGATGGACAAGTGTCCCAGCAATTAAAACAATAGGTACATAGATGCCTGCCTCCTAGATTATAAGAAAAAAGAGAAAGAGTAAAGATAGCCCATGTTTTCCCGTGAAAAGTTCTAAGTTTTAAAGGAGGGAGTTATTTCCAAAGAGCAAAAGTAGAATTAGAATTAGCCACCATACATACACCTATCCACCATATTCCATACACATGCACATCTTAATTTGATTGTATGTCTCGATTCTCTGTGGATCTATTGTTTGACTTTATAACATATGAATTGCAAGTACGTTCATCCTTGTTATTGCCACTTCTATAAGCTTCACTATGATCCTTAGTTGTAGGAAAGTATGACATCATTAATGCCTCAGTGAGATCTATAAATACCATATATAATAAGAGACTTGAGGGTGTCATATAATTAAGCTCTAATTTTTATTTCAAAAATTTACTGTGAAGAATTTGAGACATAGTACTGTGAAGAATTTGAGACATGGTGCTTGACTTGATTGTTCTGTCTTTCGATTACTCAAGACTTATGCAAGAGTTGTAAAGCCCTATAGTAAGGGTAAAATGGGTAAGTTTGAAGGTTAGAGCAGTTGTTGTCTAAACCGGAGGAAAATTTCTGTTTGAAAGTAAGTGTACTTAAAAGTAATAAAAGCATTGCAGCAACTCCTGATCCAAATATATTAATAATTAGGCTTAGGTTGTTTGCCAAGGGACTGGCAAAAGGTGAGCTTGGGGGATTGTTGACGGTGGATAACGTCAACTTTTATTAGAACTTTAGACATGAAAAGGCACATGAATATACACTAGTCTAGGGTTTTATCTAACAATTTCCATGAGTTTTGCATATTCTATATTTTCTAGGGAGTGCTCCAGAAAAGCGTTAAAGAGGGATTAGAGTGCATAATTATCATGAAACTTAGCGCCGATGGAAATCCTCGCAATCAACTTTTGGAAGGATCTAGAAGACACCCGAAGCAGCGGCACCCGCAGCGGCCACCAAGTGGGGCTGGCCAGCCCCACTCTGGCGCCGGTCGGCGCCCCCAAGTTAGGGTTTGGCGTCATCTTCTAAAATCTTCCTCCCACGCTTCCTTGGCACCTATGTAAAACATCCATACGTCGATCTAAGGTCGGTTTAATCTGACGGTGCACATAACATGAGACGCGTACCAATGATGTGGTGGTTCCTTGCCTTCTACTCCACCTCAGCCTATATAAAGACGCCCCAAGGCTCCTCCTGGAGGCATTCTACACCCCGGTGCTTCATATTCTCTACATAAATTAGTGTTAGGGTCCCTCTAGTTGATCTAGTTCTAGTTCATCTAGTTCTAGTTGATCTAGATGTAGCAATTAGAAGAGACTAGTTCATCTAGATCTAGTCTTGTTTAAAGATTAGAGAGATAGAGTATAGGAGTAGAGGTTCTGGAGGAGTTCCGGCCTATCGGTGCTTCTTGATGGCTGTTTGCAACTCATATTGAGTACTTTGATCTATAGGACCCTATAGATTGAAGTTGTATTTTGTAGTGTAGGCGCTAGGTTTACTTGTGAATGTCCCCTGATTGGCCGGATAGTGGTAGCTCGCGAAGGTGACTTTATAGCTTCGTTGGATGCTCTGTAGTCCACTTCCCATTGATAGGATCGATAGGCTCAAAGGTTCTTGGCAGGAGAGAACTCTGATTTCTGCTCTTATTCAGGTTACTTGCCTAGTTAGAACGGTATTATTCAAATCTTACCGGTTGTCGGAACTAGAAGTCATTAGCTATTTCCTCTTTCTTGATATTATTTAGCCTAATTGTTGGGTTAAGTCTATAGACTTTGTTATCATCACAACTGTTCTCTGTGGATACGATATTCAAAACCTCCGAGTAAAATGTGACATCGGTATGATATCCGTGGCGCTTTGATAGTCTTTCTTAGATCTTATTTAATGGAGTGCAGTTAATTTATACCAATAACGCCTTCTCTCTCCATTCTTCAAGCTCAGATATTTGCATTTGATGATTCTTGCCAGCTAGATGAAGATCCATGTTCTATTTCTCTATTGCCTAATGAGCTTTGAATTTCAATTCAACAGGCAAGTGGCATGTCTTACCATATACCAGCTGACAAGATGTCATGCCTATAGGTGTCTTGTATGCAGTTCGGTAAGCCCATAGTGTATCAGAAAGTCTGTATTTCCACTTCTTACCCATCTCATCCATGGTCTTTTGTAGAATGTTCTTGATTTGCTTATTTGATGTTTCAGCTTAACCGCTTGTTTGAGGATGGTATAGAGTTGCAATATTGTGTTTGACTCCGTTTTCTACTAAGAACTGTCAGAATCTTTTATCAATGAAATGTGGTCCTCCAGCACTTGTGACCAATCTAGGCATTCTGAAACGTGGCAATATTACTTCATTGAACATCTTCTTAGAGTGCTTGGAGTCAGCGGCTCGATATGGTAATGCTTCTACCCATTTGGACATGTAGTCAACTGCCACCAAGATATATTCTGCATCTCCTAACTTTGAGAGTGGTCCTATGAAATCAATTCCCTAGATATCAAACAATTCTTCTTCGAGGTTTTTTGTGAGTAGCATAGCATCCCCAAAGTATTGATGTTTCCATGTTTTTAGCATCTGACACATCTTCTGACAAACTCCTTTGTATCTTAATACATCATTGGCCAAAAACATTCGCTTTGCTAAATCTTAGCATGTGTTCGAAATGCTTCATAATGTCCTCTATAGGGTGATGTATGACATCTCTCAATGATTTTTATGTTTTCAACTATTGAGACACACCTCCGTAGCAGCCCATCGGTACAAACCCTGTAAAGATATGGATCATCCCACAAGTGGATACGACTTTCATACTTGAGCTTTCTCTTGTCTTCCCCTGGTGGAACATAACCTGCAATCATATAGTTGACAATATTTGCGTACCAAGGATCAGAATCCGTTACTGCGAGGAGCGTGTTATCTCTTAGATAGTCATTAACAGGTAGCTCATATGTGTCTTTATATTGAAGTCTAGACAAGTGATTAGCTACTGAATTTTCTACTCCTTTCTTATCCCCTATTTCTATGTCAAATTCTTGGACCAAAAGAATCCATCGGATTAACCGAGGCTTACATCTTTCTTAGTGAGGAGATATTTAAGTGTAGCATGATCTATGTATATTATTACCTTTGCCCCCACTAAGTAAGATCTAAACTTTTCTATTGCAAAGACCACTGCCAACATCTCTTTTTCAGTGGTGGAATAATTAAGCTGTGGCCCAGACAAGATTTTGCTAGCATAGGATATAGCGTAATGTTTCTTATCTTTGGTTTGTCCTAAAATGGCACTAACTGCAAAGTAGCTAGTATCACATATGATCTGAAATGGTAGACTCCAATCAGGTGGTTGGATTATTGGAGCTGAGATGAGTGCCCTCTTAACAATTTCAAAGGCTCCAAGGCACTCAGTGTTAAAAACGAAAGGTGCATCTTTGGCTAGAAGGCTAGTCTGTCTAGCAATTTGAGAAAAGTTTATGATGAAATGCCTATAGAACCCTGCGTGGCCTAGAAAGCTGCGAATGCCTTTCACATTTGTGGGAGGTGGAAGTTGTTCAATAACTTCAATCTTTGTTCTATCCACTTCAATCCTACGTTCGGACACCTTGTGTCCTAGCACTATTCCTTTCCGAACCATAAAATGGTATTTTTCCTAATTTAGGACTAAGTGCTTTTCTTCACACCGCTGTAAGACCGTGTCTAAATTCTCTAAATATTCATTGAAGGTTTTGCCATAGACGGTAAAGTCATCCATGAACACCTCCATGATTTTCTTGATCATATTAGAGAAAATAGACATCATGCATCATTGAAAGAAGCTGGAGCATTACACAGCCCGAATGACATTCGTCGATATGCATAAGTTCCATATGGGCATATGAAAGTGGTCTTACTTTGGTCATCGGGTGGATTGGGATTTGATGATACCCGGAGTACCCATCAAGGAAACAAAAGAAAGAGTGATTTGCAAGCCGTTCCAACATTTCATCAATGAAGGGTAATGGGAAGTGATCTTTCTTTGTAGCCTTATTAAGTTTCTGGTAGTCAATACACATACGCCACCCAGTGACAGTACGTTGAGGGATGAGCTCATTCTTCTCATTCCTAACAACCGTCATTCCTCCTTTCTTTGGCACAACTTGGACAGGGCTAACCCACTCACTATAGGGTATAGGATAAATAATCCCAGCGTGTAAGAGCTTAAGGACATCTTTCTTAACAACTTCTCATATTGCATTGTTAAGTCTCCTTTGTGGCTCCCTCGATGGTGAAGAATCAGGATCGATGGGAATAGGATGAGTACAGAGAATGGAACTAATTCCCTTAAGGTCTTGGAGTGAATAGCCTATGGCTGGTTTATGTCTTTCTAAGACAGTGACAAGTTGATGTGTTTCTTCTTCAGAAAGTTTATCACTTATGATCATAGGAGTTTCTCGGTTATTATTAAGAAAGACATATCTTAAGCTAGAAGAAAGAGGTTTTAACTCAACAAAGGGTTGTGATGGCACCTCTATTTCATCTATCTTAACAGGCTCTGCCAACTCTTCCTCTTCTTGAATAAAGTGTTCATCATTGAGAGTTGGTTGGGCCATGTCTTCTAAGGATGCCATTAAGGCTTCCTCAACAGGGTCTGGTTCAGGCTTGGGAGAGACCCTGTTTTGGTCTTTCTTGGAAGAGTGTCCTAAAAGGCACACCAATCAAGATGGATGTGTCTGAGATGTCAAAGATATAAAAATCTGGATGATACTCAAAACTTTGTATTCACAAAGGGATAGACCTTATGATCCCATAACTTTCAAGAGTAACTCTAGAAGGAATTCGTAAAAGCTTATGAGATGGGATCACAAACTCGTTGGGGCAGAGCTGTTTGGCCAAAACCTTTGAAATGATATTCATCCCAATGGTTGGACTATAGTAAGCCTCTATGGTGGTTCCCTTAAGGATGCAAGTGATAATATCTGAGGACGCATTGATTCGGGCTACCTCAGTGGATAACTCCGTTTCTGCCAACCACTCATAACTCATGATGGCTGATAGTCCTTTAATATGTTCCATAAGGAAAGAATCATTATTTGGGCCATCATCATCCTCAAAACACACAGAGTGTGTATGAGTTTTCACTTGAACTAGTAAATTCGAGGCATTGCCAAAATCTTCAAAAAGTCCATCCTCGATTTTAAGAGGGAACATGGAAGGATGAGGTTCATCATCTTCTGAGATGTGTTGTGTTTCCTCAATTGGAGGTTCTTTGACAACCAAATCATCTATAGGATTTGAAGGAATTTTGGATTCGGTTATGTCTGATTCCTCTTGTTGGTCGGGGCTTGGCTTAACTTCTTCAAAAAATCTATAACTCCTATAATCCTAACCCCCCACTAACTAATTCTCTGGCTTCTGATTAGTCGAGACTTTAAAAGTGATGTCAGTTGACATCATCAAAGGAGTTACCTCCACTAAGACTCATTTATCTCCCACTAGCGTTTTCTTTTGAAATAGAAAAAAGTCATAGCACCTAAACCAAATATCGTAATTAAAATCCAATTGCGCCATGGTATTCCTCGCAATAAACTCTTCAAAACAAGACCCCACATGGATATATTTTGATAATTTAAACCATTTCTAAGCAAAAACCCTTTTATAAGCAAAAACCTAGCAAAACTACATATCACATAGATTATATGTGGTCCTCTAAAACATGCATAATTTTATGAAGGAAAACTCCTAAATTTTGGGAGGGGGTGACCCTCAGGTATAGTAGGGGTGGGGGTTCGGGTAGATGAGATTTGAGTGGTGGCCTGTTCAAATAATCTAGACCATGTATGTCAATGGATAAAATCTTCATAATTGACCTACTACATCCATATATATGTATCTACTAATTCATAGTTTCAACCATTATAAACTCCTTACATTTCTACTTCATACTCGCAGCAACGCGCGAGGCATCCTACTAGTTTATCAAAGATACCAGTGTAAGGGGTTGTTTCAAGGATTTTCTCTAAAATAGCTTTTCCCTCACTTATGGTGTTATGCGAGAATGAACCTCCAGAAGATAAGTCAAGATGTAGAGCAGCTTCCTTGTTAGGACTGAAACGAAAGTGGTAAAGAAGCACGTGGTCTGGTAAGTGAAGGGTTGGACCAGTATTGATAAGACTTAAAAACCTAGCCCAAGCTGCTCCTAATGTCTTCTTCTCCTTTTGTTTAAAGGTAAGAACTTCTATTCAAAGAGTGGCGATCCAAGAAAGAGGGAAGCAAGACAAAATTTATCTCAAAGTTCATCCCAATTTCCTTTTACTTCTCCTACAGTATGAGCATACCACTGTTTTTGCTCTTCCTAAAAGGGAGAACGGAAACAATTTCCATTTAATGGTCTCTTGCGTCATGCCAGCAATATTCAAGCAAGAACACAATTGCTCAAATTCTCTAAGATGGGTGTAGGGATTTTCGTCTTCTACTCCAGAGAAGGATTGCTCCCGAACCATGGCTATGAAAGCAGGGCGAAGCTCATAGCCACCTGTAGGTATAGGATGTGATGATGGTGGAGGCTTCAACAACTCGCCCTTTGGAGCCGAAAATTGAAAGATAGGTGTGGAATCCATATGGTAGGGGTAAAGGTGGTAAAAACAAAAATAAAAGATACACGGACGAACTTGGCTTGATCCCAGAACAGCTACCGTTCCTCGGCAACGGCGCCAGAAAGCTTGTTGGTATATTTAACGCGCACAGAATAATTAAAGAGATAAATCTACAAGCGCACGGATATCACTGTAGCTTTCACCTAAGGGTATTCCAAGGTATCGAATTTCCACGAGGAATGCAAAGTGATCTAGTAACGAATCAAGAACGTCCAAGAATAGATAAGATAAATGTTTTTGGTGGATAGAGAGGGGCTATCTAAGGTGATCTAGATAACTAAGAATCAGACTTACAATACTTGTCCACTTTGGAGCAACAGTACCTTTCCAACTCTTGAATAAGACTGAGAAGAAGGTAGTTGGGAAAGGCTGCCAAAAGCTCTACGAAACACCAACTCTGACATGATGGAATATGAAGGCCAACAAAGCTGTCACCTCTGAAGGCTACCACAACTAATCGTAAGAGTTGGGTGTAAACTCAGGTAAACCCTAGCCTAGATACCACGTCTACGCTAACGATTACTACTCTAGTCACGTACGCTAACTAGAGCACTCAATACGAGCTAAGATCCCGTAAACAAAGTAAAGTAAGAATAAAACTTAATCAAATAGAAGACTTAGAGTTACCAACTGAAGAACTTGAAGATGAACTGTCTCCGTAGAGGTACAAAGTTGAGGAAGATCCGACAAGCCGGCTCCTCTTCTACTTTCTCCTCTCCTCTCTCTCTATTTTCTAATTACAAGAGCTCTAGATGAGCTCGGGCTTCTAGCTCGCCAAATGAATTGATAGAATGAACTAGGGTTTCCTCAGTAACACCCCTCGGTGTTACGCTAACTAAAAACTTGTCATGTCATCATATGCATTGCAGAGCATTCATGAATAGATAACTATGACATGTGATAATTAAAATTGATTTACAATTCTAGGTTGTTTGAGCCCTAGATATAGGCTTGTTTATGAGTATGTTAACCACTTTTCTTAGAAACCTAGATGTTAAACAGGGTTATAAAATTTCCAATATAAAACCAACCTTGGTGTGATCAAGTGCTTGGCTAACATGCTTCTAAATATTAACCATGTTTTCCAAGTCTTAAATGGGAAAGAAAGAATCAAAGTCTGAATTTCAAATTCATGTCCTTCTCTTAACTCTAGTGGTTAAGTGTGGGATAAGAATTGCCATTTTCAACTTTGAGGAGCTAACCATAATCAATTCTATAAATAAAACTTGACTGACTTTGGTTTAGTCTCAAAGTACAAAGTTTGCAGCTTGAAAGTATGCCACTAGTTGGGTTTAAACTTTACTAAGTAATTACTAAAAAGTTTATTAAAAAGTGCTTAATAATGTTAACCTAGCTTAATGATTTTAAATAGGGTTTAATATGTTACTAGTTATGCTAATGATAAAACAAAGTGTTAATCATGTGGTTTGTTTTTCTCTATGTATAGCATGCCTTGGTAGCTTAAGATAAGTGCTAATCATGCTTTGTCTCATGTGTTAATGATTTTGTTAATCACCTAAGCAACGTAGAAAGTAATTAGGGTTTTCTAAAAGTGGTTAACCCCAAAACCTATCTTGTATATGATTAAGTGCTATGTTGATATAAAAAGCATGCTTTGAGGTGTTAAGTATATGTTAGCCTAAGTATTCCATGACATGCTTAATAATTCTTTCATGATTAAATGCTAGACCTTGATTTGTTAACAGTAGCATGAAATGCTACCATGTAATTTGTTTTACCTTAAGTGCTCTTTGACATGTGTAATTATCATGAGTGTAGCATAATGATCTTTTAATTAAGCTTGATACGCATGTTAATTAATCTAGGTTAAAACCCTAATCTCTGAGCTCAAATTATGCAATTATGGCTTAATCATGAAATGGTGTGAAGAGTTTGCAAAATGGAGTTTGAGGGAGGAGTTTCCAAAAGTCAGATTTCAAATTTGAATTCAAATTCCAAAACCCTAATTTTAAACCCCTTTTCACTCTCTTTTCCATATTTCAAAATCCAGCAAGAATTTGGGGATGGTCCCAAAAGCAAAGTTGTAGATCATGAAATTCTGAGCAACTTCTATTTTGGGAGTTTTTCAAGTTGCTATGAAAATTTGGGAGTAAATTGGAGGGTTCAGGGAAGGGGGTATGCTGCTACAGTACCCAGACCAATCAGAGCAGGGCAGCTCCTGCTTGCCGACGAGCCGCCGCCCTCCAGCCTCGCCTCCGCGTGTGTGGATACGCTGCGCCACTGCGTGGCGAGCTCAAGCTGCTGCTGGCACTCTCCTGCTCGTCCATATCCTATTCCAAGCGACGTGCCGCCATCATCTTCCTCTTTCTCTGCTTTGCACCGCCGCCGAGCAACCTCCACCCGCCGCCCAAATTCGCACAGCACGCTCCACCATCACTCCGGCCACCTTGCCACCAGCTTCGCCAACCCATAGCTCTTCCCTAGAGCCTGCTATTGTGAGCTCTAGCCACTGGAGAAGCCGCTGCACCGTCTTCTTCTTCGCAGCCGGCCGCCGGACGCCGTCGAACCTGCTCACCCATAACAAGCCACTCCAGGACACCTCGCGCCGAGTCAAAGCACGCCCTAGCTCCGCCTTGAGCTGGTGAACCCCGTAGCCTCGCTATCTCCATCTCTGCTACACCAAGCACGCCGGAACGCCATCTCGCCGCCAGTACGCGCTCTGGTGCTCCGCCATCGAGCTCCGCCTCGCTCGCGATCAGCCACCTCAGGCTCGTCTCCGGCCAAACCAACCCTGCCAACAAGCTCGCCTGGTGTCGCTGATGCTTACCGAACCATCCGTTTCATCTCTACCGCAACCGCCTTGCCGGAACGGCGCTACGCCATGGTAGAGCACCATCGAGCTCCACTTTCACCGTGGCCAGCCACCTTTGGAGCTCCTCCATTCCAACAGACACCACCGGTGAGTTCGCCATGCCCTCCTGGTGCTCACCGCCCCACCAACTCCATCCCAACTGCTGTGGTTCTGCCGAAACGTGAGCTCACCGCTGTGGAACGTCACCGCATCCACTTCTGTCGTGACCATCCTCCTCAGCCTCGCCCCCGGCCTAACCAGTACAAGCAAAGCGTTGCAGTGAGCCCCTTGAAGCTGCATCGTCTCGCATCGCGGTCGATTGGAGCCGCAGTAAGCATCTCGCCGCCGTGCCACCTTACCCAGCGCCGCCGCTCCACCATGGCCGCCGTTGTGCCTTCCCCGTGCTCTAATCCGGCCGCCCGGTTCCCTGGTGACATGCGCAAGCCCGTGGGGGTCACGTTGGTGACTTTCCCGGCACCGGTGACCTCATCGCCGGCCAGGGCGCAGTCAAGGCCAGCCAAGCGCAGGTTGACCCCCTAGCCCGCTCTCAGTGAGAGAGAGTAGGGTGGGGGTGAGGGAGAAATGGATTTAATCCATTTTCGATTTTTAGAAAAGGTGAAAAGGCTGAGTTCATGTTTATTTCATAATTAAATAATTAGAACTTAGAAAAATATGAATTAAGTTTCTATATGTTCCTCATGATGTGTAGTTTCATGTAAAAATATGTGTTTGCCATGTTAATTACTTTTGTAATGCTTAATAATTGTCTCTTTTAATTAATAAATGTATGGCCTATGATTTTTATAGGCTGTTTTATGTATCCAAAAATCATGAAAATTTTGGAGTAAGCTTTGCATGTTAAAAGTCACCTCCACTAAAATTTGTGTACTGTTTTGAGCAAGTTTGCTTTTATAATTAATTCCTAACCTTGTTTAATGACTGTAAAAATGGTTAATAAAATAACTAATTAATTAATTAGTTTCCTAGTTAATTGTTGAGTGTTATGTCGCTTTGGTTGAAGACCTTGGATCAGCAAAACCTCCCTGATCCAAGGCATGATCATGTTTAGTCTACATATAATGTTGCTCACATGCTTAATAAATAATCAAATTGCTTAAGAAGGTAGTGACATGCTTCAGTTAGTCTTGGTTCCCTTTTGGCATTATTTGAAGACTATGAATCACTTCACACCTTGCTGATTCATGGCTTGATTGTGTTATGCTAGTAGTGGTCATTATCACATGTGTAATATAATGCTAATCATGGCCACCTAATAAGTAGTTAATAATTAGTTAATTGATTAACCTGGGCAAGTAAACTCACTTAGTGTTGAGTGCTTTTGGAATTGGTTGAAGACCATGCACCATTGTCGCCCTAAATGGTCCATGGCTTGATCATGCTTTGCTAATGATGATCATGATCACATGTACAATTAATAATTAATTAGTTAATTAATCAAGGTTAGTATTTCATTTAAGTGTTAAATGCTCTTGAAAGATTTGTTGAAGTCCATGGGATGCTTCACCCTAGCTTTCCATGGCAATGACAAGTTGTATTCAAGTTAATTATACAAATAGGTTTGTTATCTGTCCTGTGTGTTGCTAATGTAATTTTCTTTCGGCTTGTGACCTCCATGATAAGGTAGTTAAGTATGTTGCTGCTAACATTGGTTCTTGATCTATGTAATTAGTCTTGCTTGTTTAATCTAGTTATAACTCAAGTAGTAACTTTAGTTGCACTTGTGTAGCTTGTAAGTCATACCTTAGTGACTCACTAGGTGATCAATAAAATTGGTTAATAATCTTGATAGTCGACCTTAATCACTCTAGTGTTGTGTGACTTTGGAATTGAGTGATGACCCTAGGTCATTAACCCTAATGACCCTCAGCACTGAGTCGATTGCTTGCGTTAGTGTATCCAACGTCGCTGCAACTTGTCAGAAGAGTCATGGGACTCTCACTGGCAAGACCATCACCCTTGCAGTGGAGGCATGCAGATCTTACAAGAGAACCCAGTCGTCGTTAGTTCAAGGGGTGGTATGCAGATCTTCATCACTCTCCCGATAGCAGTCCATCGGAGTGTCTTGATGCAGATCTTTGTTAAGACCCTGTTACCACCACCTCGTAAGGAGTTGTTTACACCGTTTAACATCAATGCATTTTCGTCGCATGTTCATATTACATTCCATGCATTACATGATCATGTGTTACCCTCATATAGTTGAGGGGTCCGAAGAAGTTGCTGTTGATCTGACCCCTGTCGTTGTTGATGTCGACCCATTTGGAGGAGTGAGCTCCGACCCTGTTGGTTCTTCGCCAGGGCCCGAGTTCTTTGTCAACCAGGCAAGCACCGGATGCATCTAAACGCTTCCTTGCGTTTTACAAAGCTTTAATAACTTTATGTTTATATGATGATGCATTAAATGAATAGGAGTTGAGTGATATCCTATATTGATGCATTTACCTTCCTTGCTATTGTTATATCATCCATGATACCTGTTTTATTTACAAATGCTTAGTGATGCTTAGCCATGCTTATTAAAATAGGCTTTCAAAGTAAATATTTCAAAGATGATAATGATCGATGGCTCTAATGCTATGGGAAAGAGGAATGAAATTGAGACCGACGGGACACGGCTTTGTTTGTGGTGGAAGCCGATTAGGATGCCCAGTCGTGCTTGTCCCGTTGGAGTCGGTTAAGGACCGTCCGATGTTGGCCCTTGGATAAATTTGTTAGTACTAATCACATGCTCTGGAAGCAAGCTCCACTGGGCCGATCTATGTCAAGAACTGACAACCGTGCATTGGGAGTGGAGAGATGGCGGGAGTAGCGTGTACCCACCCTATGGGTAAACCGTCTTGGACAGCGTAGGGCGGTGGTGTACTGTGCTCTCGGGTGGCAAAGGGCCTGGTCTGGGCATAGAGAATCCGAGTGTTGGGTTGACATATGGGGGTTAAGTCCCGCATATGTCGTGTGGTTAGGAATCCCCAGCTGGGTATAAAAGCGGTTCGAATCGTCGTTTCTTCACGGTAAAGGAAGCTTGATCCTTGCACTAGCATTTGTAGTAATAATGGAAGTGGAATGGAATGATGGTTCATAAATGGTTATATGTTTGAGAAGTGTTTGATTTAGACTTGGATCACCTAGAAGATAGGAATGATAAGTAATGGTGATTAAAATTGTCCAACTAAGCTTTTACGCAAAAGAGTCCTTGATCTTGATAAGCTTTACCTTGATACCTATCAGCTAGCATTCCTGAGTCTTCACCCCTTTTTACCGTCGGGTAAGTCTTGCGGAGTACTTTTGTACTCAGAGTTTATTCTACCCCTGTTGCAGGTGAACCGCATGAGCAAGTGTGCTATGGCCCTTGCTGCATGACGGTTGTTGAAGTGTCCGATGAGGAGTAGGTTGTTTGGCCTTTGGGCAGGGCACTTTCGTTGTTTGGCTTGTAATATGTTACTTAATGATACTCCACTAGTTTTGTATTAACTTAAGCACTGGTTTGTATGAGTTTGAGAAACAACTGATGTAAATTATGGTTATGTAAGTCTTCCGCTACTCTGTTGTATTTTGTATAAAACTGTTGTAATACTGTAATGTCTCTGCAAGAATGTGATCTTGGTTGTTCGTGGTTTCATCGGGGATTCACCTGATAGGACGTTTTAAGTTATGTGGTCTGGCCCATATAATTTAAAAGGTTCTGCCACATTCCCTAGGGTGGTCTGGCCCTATATTTATAGTCCGGTGGGATGTATGACAGCCGTTTGATCAAACCGACTAAAGGTACGGTGGATATTAACACCCCCAAAGGCAGTGGAGGAAGCTTCCAGAAAGGCGTAGGAGGATCTTTTGGGGGAGGCCGGCTGGCCCCATCCCTCAGGCCGGCCGGCCCCACCATGTGGGCCCCACGCCTCCACTTCGTTCTGGTGTTTTCTACAATCTTCTGGAGTCCAATGTGCGGGGTTTCGTTGCCGTCAAGTTTCGTCAATCTGTTTGATAATTAGGCCCTTCTCCGTGGTTTTCTGGAACAATCCCTAGAAAATAATAATTCACTAAAACTCGCGGAATTTGTTAGATAAAACCCTAGACTTCTCTATTTGCAAGTGGATTGATTATTTATCATGTTTATTGCACTATTAAATGTTGACGCTATCCACCGTGAACACATATCAAGTACTACAAAATCTACAGGAACGAAAAAGTTATGGATTTTGACCAGAATATTTTCTGCGATTCCTGTAGGATAGCGGACCGACTGGTCAGCTAGTTGCGGACACATCGAAGTTGGCGTGAGCGTAGAATAGTTGAGCTTGTCGAAGATCGTCTTGGGCATAACGCTGACGCTTGTCCCAAGATCACATAAGGCATTCTCGAATATTTGGTTTCCTATTGAACAATCTATAGTGGGGCACCCTGGATCCTTCTTCTTGGCAGAAGAAGAACTCAGAATTGCTTCGCTACACTCCTCTGTTAGCTTGACGACTTCAATAGAAGGTAGTGGTCCCATATTGTTGAGGATGGTTCGAAGATATTTCGCGTATGTAAATACCTGCATGGCATCTAGCAACGGGATGTTGACATATAATTTCTGAATTACCTCTATAAACTTACCGAATTGATCATCTATTTTAACTCTTCTCTTTCTGCATGGAAACGGATTCTTGTTCTTGTGGTTCAACTAGTGGTGAAGGTGGTTCAACTTCTTTTTCTCTGTTGTCCTTCTCGACTTCTTCTTCTACCTGCACTAAATGTGATGGTCTATGTGTCCCTTTTGGGTAAGGTGGATCACGTGTAGACTTACCTCCTCTAGTTGATATTCCTCTTACTTGCTCATGGTTAGTAGCAGATAGAGTAGAAGCTAAATGTGTAACTTGTGATTCTATCTTTTTATTAAATATTATCTGATCTTTAACAGCTAAAGAAAAATTATCTAACTTCAAGTTAATTCCTTCTAACATTTTATCATTAAAAGCAAGTTTCTTATAAATACTTTCATTAATTCTAGCTTGTTCTAATATTAATTCTCTTAAGGATGGTTGTCTTTGATTTGAAAAAATATAATTACCTTGGTACTTACCTTGATTAGTTGTCTGAGGTTGACTCCATCCTTGCTTCTTGATGACTGTACTAATATCTTCTGGGGAATTTGCAAATTCAATTCCTAAATATTCTCCACATTGATTTTGAGAATTGAATGCATCTTGAATAGCTTTACGATCCCTTTTGTAATTATCCCTTTGCTCCAACCAGTTCAACAAGTACATCCATCTTGGTTGATAATATGTATATTTCCTCTGAAACTTCTTTATTCTTATGGCATGTCTGAGTGTTGTATGTCCAATTCTGATTTTCTGCTATCTTTGCCATAATATCTTTAGCTTTTTCAGGGGTGAGTGACATAAATGATCCTTTAGTAGTGGCATCCAGTTGCTCACATGACCTTTGAGTTAGTCCGTGATAAAATGTTTGCATGAGCAACCATTTTTCCATTCTATGATGTGGGCAGTTTGATATGTACTCTTGAAAATGCTCCCAAGCTTCTGGAATAGGTTCACCTTTCTGCTTACAAAATTCTAAAATCTTTCCTCATAAGATATTGGTTCTGCTTATTGGAAAAAACTTCTCTAGGAAAGCTTTTAAACATTCTTCCCATGTCTTGACTTGATTTTTATTCTGATAAAACCACTGCTTTGCCTTTCCCTCCAGTGAGAATGGAAATAAATGAAGTAGCACGACGTCTTGAGGAATGCCCTGAATGTCAATGGTGTTGGCAATCTCCAAAAAATTATGTAGATGGGGCCTTGCATCTTCATCCTTCTTTCAACTAAATGTGATAGCTTGCACTATTTTGATGAGGCTTGGCTTGATCTCATAGTCATGTTCTCTAAAGTTAAAAGTTGGACTAACGTGAATATTCTTAGTGCTTGGTGTAGAGAATTCACGCAGAGTTTTCTCAGCCATGGCTTCTCAAAATAATGTAAGACCCTTCTTCCTATGGTTGTTCCCCGATTGATAAGAATTGAAGTACTACAACCTATCCTACACTTACCCTATAAAATATCTAAACATAAACAAAACATGGGTAAGTCTACTAAAAAGCAAAAGGCTATGGTCTATCTATAGGTATTTATATCTATAGTTATTTTATGCTTTTCTATATAATAATTCCTATGAAAATTTCCCTTATATGAAATTCTAGAAAAAATATCCCAGCGAATAAAATCAACGAATCTCTATAAATTATCCTAATAAATAAAATTGTTATCCCCAAAGAACGGCGTCGAAAATGCTTGTTGGTAATTTTAACATCACTTCACGTTAAGTTGTCATCCCTAACATGATGCCAAAAACCAAGGGTAAAATGATCTACACGCAATGACTCTAAAAATAATACTATAGAATATATCCGCAAGCGTCAGATAATTCTCCTATTGTAGCACTTCACCTAGTAAGTATTTCGAGTATCGTTGATTTGTTTTATGCCAAAAGGATAAATAGACATTCTATTCATTAGGAATAGTAATTATGGGGATTAACAATATAATGAACTCTAATGATAATGGTGTAGACCTATGATAGCCAATTACTCTAATGCTTTAGCAATAATAAGTCAATAATAATATGATAAATGATAATTGAGTAAATGAGATAAATGGTATTCCAGAGATAGAATATAGAGACTCACTAATGTAGTATGACAATCTCGAGATTCGGCTAAAGTAAAGGAAACCTATATAATTACTAAATACAAAGTCTACAGCATACGCCATATTACACATTTTCATCTATAGTAGAACCAACTCAGAAAATATCATAAGGAGCATAATCTAATGAGGATATTAAGACACAAGAGTCACCTCCTTCGCGACCGCGCTCTGCTAGTCCTACGTACGGGGGTAGACTACAGAGGAACCAACACAGCTGTCACCTGCACGGACTACCACACGACCCGGCACGTCATGGTGCCTCCGAAGGTACGCAATATATCGACACTACGTCTACATAATACATACCACCTAACTCATTCGAGTATTGAATTAGGCGCTTTACGATCATATGACAATAATTATCATCAATCACAACTATATCGAATATGCAACTAGAATAAACTAAGAAGTGAATAAGTAGCAATTTATTAAAATAGAGCAAAGTCATAATGAGATACAAGATAAAATTACCGATCTCGGGCGAACAGTCTGGAATCCCGAGCGTAGCGCCCAACTCTACTTGAACCTTGCTAGACGCCTAAACTAAGAACTTGAAGAACTAGAGCTCTACTTCTAATCTCTGGAAACCCTAACTTCTGTCTACTCTTGATAAATGAAGCAGGAGGAATTGGTTCTCTTTAGGAGGGGGTCTGCTACTTTATTTATAGCCCGGTGGGATGAACGTGCGCCGTTGGATCAAACCGACTTAACCATGGGCTGAGATGACTCCTCAGAGGCGGTGGAGGAAGCTTCCAGAAGATGGCGACCAGAAACCCTAATAGGGGCTGGCCGGCCCCACCTAGCGGCATCTGCGGGTCCGGTTGCTTCAGTGTCTTCTAGATCCTTCCCACGTCCTGATAGCGATAGTTGCCTTTGCGATTAATTTTCATGATAATTATGCACTCTAATTCCTCTTTTAAGCTTTTTTGAATAATTCCCTGAAAAATAGACAATTCACCAAGACTCGTGAAATTTGTCAGTAATAACCCCTATGCTTCTATTATTGGTCCTTTCCAAGGAATAGTTGACGGTATAAAATTGGTACCTAATGACCGTCAACATGCTTCCAAGACGACAGGTACTTGAAGAAACATGATTTTTTTAAAAGGCAAGCGGACGGCTGCCCTTGCTTCTTCATCGTCCTTCGAATCATCATCTCGCTTTCTTTTCCTCGTCTTTTTGGTACCATCTTCTACTTTTTTCTTCTTTCCGAACTCGACCGCCATATCCTTGACCATGCCAAACACTTTTCTCCCCAACTCGTCTGTTCTGGCTCATCAAGTTGTGGCTCATCATTATTGTCGAAGTACTTGTTCATCTCGCGTTTTCTGTACCTGTGTCCCTTGGGAAGCCATCGTCTGTGCCTCATGTACACCATCTTGTTGGATCCCTTAAGGTAAGTGTAGCAGGTACCATCAATGCAAACTACACAACCTGACTTACCTTTGATCTGGCCCGACAGTGAAAAAAGCCCAGGGTAATCGGTTACGGTAACAAAGATGATGGCTTTTAGAGTGAACGTCTCCTTTCGGTACGCATCCATCATCTTGAGCCCCACTTCCCAAAGTATCTTCATGTCCTCCATAAACGTCTCCAGAAAGACATCAATATCATCGCCTGGTTGCTTAGGCCCAGAAATGATCATGGTTAGTAAAAGATATCGGCGCTTCTGACATAGATACGGAGGCAGGTTGTAGATGGTGAGGATGATAGGCCATGTGCTGTGGGTGCTGCTCAGGTCGCCGAAATGCTTCCACTGCTTTGCATCGGACGGGTGTCACAACTGGCCATCATTCTTCTTGCGTTCTTCTGATGCATGCCATGTCATGAGCTTCGCATCCTCTAGGTTCCTGAATGGCGCATGTAGCCGATCGATCACGGGTAGGTAAAACACTGATAGTGCAGGACTTTTTCTTTGCATGTAACCCTCTTCTTCCTGATCCTCAGGTGACGGATATGCTTCATGGTCGTCTTCTTCTTCTTCTGCCCTCTCTTGGTGGGTCCCTTGTCGATTGCGTCCACACAACAACCGGCATTCCTCTTGTACCAACTCGCGCCGTAGTGTGGACAGCTCTCCAGTTTCTCATACTTGCCCCGATATAGGATACAGTGGTTTGCGCAAGCATGAAACTTTTTAAGCTTCATCGCCAATGGACGGATCAACTTCTTTGCTCGATATGTATTGGCAGGGACTTTATTACCCTCTGGGAACATATCGGTGAGGATACGTAGCAGGTTGTTGAAGCTAGTGTCGGACCAGCCATGGCGAGCCTTCAACATCAGTAACTGAAGGTTGAAACACAACACCATCCAGTGCTTTGGACACTCCTTGTACAGCGGATCAATTGCCACCTGCTTCATTTCTTTGAAATTCTCTAGCTACTTTGGATCCCCAAACAGAACATTGTCTTCGTCCATACGATTAGCAAGATTCTCAAATACCTCCGCATCTTCGGGCGCCAACGCATTAACATCAACATGCTCACCATCATCCCCACCACCATCATTAATTGCCATGTTGTCAAGAATATCAGCAATGCTTATGAAATCCTAATTTCCACCCTCGCTGCCCGCTGCTGTTGATGACGGAGGCGGTTGTTGTTCGCCATCATTCACCGGTGCAGGCGCCTCTGAGGTCATCGATGAGGTCCCCTCAGATGCACCGGTGGGAGTCGGATCTGCTTCGTCATGATGCTTCCAAACAGTGTAATCCTTGACGAAGCCATGATGGATCAAGTGAGATTGCACCATGTTATCTTCCTGGATAAGGTTGTTCTTGCAGCTATTACACGGACAAATGCTGCGCTCCCGACCTAAGCTCAGACGATGCTTCTTCGCTGCGGCAATAAACTTTTTGACATGGCCAAGGAAAGACAAATCGGCCAGCCATGGTGTCTTGTACATCCATTCTCTATCCGCCATGACGTATGGTGACCTTTTACACGGAACAACAAAGTCAGATAAGCAAAAAAATACAACTAAAATGCAAATGAGTAGCTCTAGATCTAGTTTTCTCTCTCCTCCATGCATTTGGATCTAGATTTAGATTTAGAGAAGAAACCACACCCTAATCAAGCAACAAAAGAGGAGATGCGAGTTGGAAAGCAAGAGTAGCACTTTGAGGACCAAATCCAAGGGCAAACCTCCCTTCCCTCCCTCTAAAATGACAAATCTAAGCTCTAGATCTAGTTTTCTCTCTCCTCCATTTGGATCTAGAGAAGGGCAATCAAAATCAAGCAAAAAGAGAGGAAAATGAAGTTGGAGAGTTTGATTCAACATTTTGCGGTGCCCCTCTTTACCAAATCCAAGGGCAAAACCTCCCTCCTCTAAAATGGCCAAGTTTTGGGTTTTGAGGTCAAAAACCCAAAAAATGGAGAAGGAGCCACGGGGAAGAAGAAGCTGGGCTGCTGGTTATATAGCGGATATTAACCGAGGCGGGCAGCATTAAACAAATGCCTCTATTAATGCTTCATTAATAAAGGCGGCACTGTTAAGTCAACCGCCTTCGTTAATCAATTAAAGGAGGCGGTTGTCTCGGGCCGTCTGCCTTGGTTAATTCACCATTAACAGAGGCGGTTGCCTTACTCTGACCGCCTCCGTTAATCCATTAACCGAGGCGGTTGCTGGCCGGCAGCTTGGCCTCGGGCGAGCTCCATTAACCGAGGCGGGCAGATTGCCCAACCACCTTTGAGCCCTATTTTCAAGTGCTTCCCAAAAGATTTTGTGTAGTAGTGTTTATAGTGGTTGCCAAGGCCCTCTAGTGCCATTATTGCTATGACTCCTTTAAGACGCGTTTGGTGGCGTTTAACGGGTCCATTAAACAGTCATCTTTTGTTGGTTGGATGTTGCTGCATGACTGGCTACACCCGTTGCATGGGAACAATATGCTTATGTAGGTTTTGAAGCTCTTTGGGGATCGGAGGCATTCGGGACTTGCTTCCTGCTAAAACATCTGAATCACCTGATTGTTTCAATCGGGCAGCTTCACAGAAGAAATACCACAGTGTTTGTGGGGACAGTTGACTGTTACCGCTGAATGTAGTGGTAGCCAGTCATGTTAGTCCAGCATTTGCTGATGGTGTGATTAGACATGGATATTGTAACTATCTTGTGTGGTTTTTCTAACTCTTTAGAGCTTGTTTTAATTTTGTTTTTCAGCTAGTCAGAGGATCGGCATGCTTTCTAACGCCTAAGCCTTTATGTCCTTGCTTTCAAAGTATTTTGGCCACTTAGGCTTTTGATATCTTTGTCCCCTCGGTTTGTCGGGAGAACGAAGTATTTCGGCCACTTAGGCTTTTGATATCTTCGTCCCCTCGGTTTGTCGAGGGATCAAAGTGCTTTAGCCACTTAGGCTTTTGATATCATCGTTCCCTTGGTTTCTCAGGGGATCAAAGTGCTTTAGCCACTTAGGCTTTTGATATCTTCATCCCCTCGGTTGGTCAGGGGATCAAAGTGCTTTAGCCACTTAGGCTTTGATATCTTCGTCCCCTCGGTTTGTCGGAGGATCGAATTGCTTTAGCCACTTAGGCTTTTGATGCCTTCATCCCCTCGGTTTGTCCGGGGATCAAAGTGCCTTAGCCTATTAGGCTTTTGATATCTTCGTCCCCTCGATTTGTCAGGGATCGAAGTGCTTTAGCCACTTATGCTTTTGATGCCTTCGTCCCCTCAGTTTGTCGGGGGACCGAAGTGCTTTGGCTTCTTGGCTTTTGAGATCTTCGTCCCCTTAGTTTATCGGGGGATCAAAGTGCTTTAGCCTCTCAGGCTTTTGATATCTTCGTCCCCACGGTTTGTCGGGGGATCGAAGTGCTTTAGCCACTTGAGCTTGTGATGCCTTCGTCCCCTCGGTTTGTTGAGGGATCGAAGTGCTTTAGCCTCTTAGGCTTTTGATATCTTCGTCCCCTCAGTTTGTTGGAGGATCAAAGTGCTTTAGCCACTTAGGCTTTTGATGCCTTGGTCCCCTCGGTTTGTCGGGGGATCGAAGTGCTTTAGCCTCTTAGGCTTTTGATATCTTGGTCCCCTCAGTTTGTCGGGGGTTCGAAGTGCTTTAGCCTCTTAGGCTTTTGATATCTTGGTCCCCTCGGTTTGTCGGGGGATCGAAGTGCTTTAGACACTTAGGCTTTTGATACCTTCATCCCCTCAGTTTGTCAGGGGATCGAAGTGCTTTAGACACTTAGGCTTTTGATGCCTTCGTCCCCTCAGTTTGTCGGGGGATCGGAGTGCTTTAGCCATTTAAGCTTTTGAGAAGATGCAAGGTCCTGGCATTCATGTTGTGCGCGAGGACCTTGTATCCTTACCTGATGTCATAGCAACGCCGATGATTAGGCTAGGGTTTTGCCCTAGGCTGTTTTCGGCATGTTACACTCTTATGCGATCTTGGTGTCGATTATTGGTTCTTTGATTAAATGTTACATTGCGTGGCCTTGTTAAAAAACTTCACTCCCTTCTTGTGAGAAAAAAGAGCGCTCGTAGAGACCGGATACATGAATGCTGAAAGTGAAAAAGAAGAAAAAATTGAGATTACAGACTCGCTAGCTACGGGTAGAAGCGCCGCATGTTGTCGGCATTCCATGTGTGCGTCGTCTCAATCCCTTCATCACTGAGGAGGTGAAAAGTGCATTGACCGACCTGTTTTGCTACGATGAACGGCCCATACCACTGGGACTGAAGCTTTCCCTGTTTGTCTGGGTGACGAATGAGAACGAGATCTCCCGGTGCGATATCCTTTCGAAGCACCTTCTTGTCTCTCCAAGGTCTTGTTTCTTCATGGTACTTGTCGAGGTTGTTTGCTGTGATGAGTTAGGTGTTTTTGATTGCTTCCAATTGCAGCTCTCACTCGTTCTGTGCTTCAGGTGGAAAGTGTACCCAAAACGATTCCAGCTTAAGCTCTTTGAGAGTGATAGCCTCGTCACTGAATAAGAGGTGAAACGGTGTAAACCCTGTCGCTCTTGACTTTGAAATGTTGTGACCCCAAACTGATACTATCATTTCAATTGCCCACTTTCCCTTAGCTGCGTCGAACGGTGACTTGGAGATTGCCGTGAATATCAAGCCATTCGCTCTTTCGACTGCCCCGTTGGATTACGGGTGATTGACTGACACGAATGTGAGCTTGATGCCGAGTTCAGAACAAAAATTTTGATAGTCCGTGGGGTTGAATTGCTTGCCATTGTCGATAGTGATGTAGGCTGGAGTGCCGAACCTACAGATGATTCTTTGCCAGGTGAAATTTATGAGTGATCCAGATGTAATCTTTGCAAGCGGCTTGGCTTCAATCCATTTGAAGACGTATTCAAGTTCTACGGCCGCAAAGTGTAGATTTCTAGGTGTTGTTGGTAAGGGGCCGACGATGTCAATTCCCCACCGCTGCAGTGGCCAACTTGGAAGTATGCCTTTCATTGGTGCTGAGGGTGTTGATTGCTTTTTGGCAAACATTTGACAACCAAGACACGTCTTCACTAGTTGCTTTGCGTCCTCGGCTATGGTTGGCCAATAGAACCCTTGCCGTATTGCTCTGTGTGCTATCTTGTGTGCTCCTCTATGGGCTCTACACCATCCAGAGTGAATATCTTCTAGCAAGTTCTTTCCCTGCTCTCTACTGATGCATTTTAGCAATGGGGCGGTGACTCCACTTCGATATAGTTCACCTAAGACGATTGAATATTGCTTCGTCCTCGCTCTCATTCTCTCGTCCACATGTTTTGTAGGTGGTTCATATGTGCCTGACAGGTATGCGAAGATTTCGGCGCGCTAATCTTCTCCTTGAATGGCATGCACCGTTGCTAGGTTGTCTTCATCGTCGCTAATTGCCTTAGCTGTTAACCTTTGGAAGAAAACATCCGGTGGTAGCTGGTGTCCCTGCGTTGTGGCCTTTGCCAGCTGATCAGCTTTGACGTTGTTTGCTTCTCAGGATGTGTTTTAGGGTGAAGCCTATGAAGTGCTTCTCCATTCACCGCACAGCTGCCAGGTACTTTGATAGAACAGGCTCCTTAGCAGCGTAATCTTTCTCGATGTGTCCTACAATGACCTGTGAGTCCGATAGAATCTTGCATCTTCTAATCCCAAATGCTCTCAGCTTTCGTAACCCGAGAAGAACGGCTTCGTATTCGGCGATGTTGTTGGTTGCCGCAAATTCTAACCTTGCTGCGTATCTTAGCTTTGGACCTATTGGTGGTGTTAAGACTGCTATGATTCTGGTGCTGGAATTGCCCCATGCGCCATCACAGGATATTGTCCATTCTGGTTCATCGAATTGAGTGGTGATGTCGAAAGCCGCCGGTGTCCAATCTGCGATGAAGTCCGCTATCACCTGAGATTTGATCGCCGACCTGTGTTCAAAGTCAATGACGAATTCGTTTAGTTCTACGGCCAACTTCGCTATTCTCCCCACTGCTTCTGGGTTTCGGAATAATGCATCCAATGGTTGGGCCGAGAGCACTCTGATCCTGTGCGCTTGGAAGTAAGGCTTTAGTTTTCGCGAAGCCATTACGATCGTGTATGCGATTTTCTCCAACTCGGAATAATTAATCTTTGCGCCTGCCAAGGCCTCTGAGACGAAGTATATAGGAATCTATCTCATCTTGTTGTCCTCTTCTTTTTCTTCAACCAGTTGATGAGGACATCACTCCTTTGGATACAACCACTGATCCTTCTACTACTATACCGCAAGGGCCAATGACCCGAGCTCGAATGCGACAACTAAAATTACAGGTGAGTTCGTTCTTAAGCGATCTGTTTCATACTTTTGAGAATAGATTGCTACCTAATGATGTTATATTGCTTAGGAACAGTGGAGAGGGTCATGAGGAACTTGAAGGAAGGTGTGGAGGCGAGGAAGACCAGCTAGGACGTGCAACACAAGCCGGAGGTCCTGACCAACACGATTTCGAGTCTACCTCGGCCTCCAGGACCAGTCTGTCTTGAGACCAGCGCCACGGACACATCCGGACTCCGTTTTCGATGGTTCAGCCACGGTTGGAAAGTTAATTTGATAAGGAAGCCAATGCAACTGGTCTCACATCAAAATTCCTTCGAGTCAACGGGGAATTGTCGAAATAAGTCAGCGTCCAGAATCTGTCCAGTCTGCTGCGTCACCTTTATTTGGTCCGTTGGGCGTGTATCGCCTTGAGCCCATTAGGGGGGCGCGTCCAGGGGTAGGCGATGACCCTAAGACCTTTATAATCATTAGTCGCCGCCGTCGTTAGGGTTTGGGTTTTGCTTAAGATTAATCAGTCCACGGCGATCGCCGTTCATCGGTTTGTGGAACCCCAACTTGAGAACTTAATCATTCATCTGCGGTTTGTCCCAACTTTCTCGAGTTGCGTTCTTTCGAGTTCTTGCTTGTGTTCTTCGTTTTAGCGAGCACGGATTAGCCTTCTTGGCGAGGTCAACCGGTTGGTGACACGGTTGATAACCGGAGGATTCGTGGTGCTAAGGTTGCGAGTTCGGGTCTTTTTGATCTGAAGCCGGATCGGTGTGTCGCGTTCCAATCAAAACGAGAGCTATCCAGGACCTAACGGAAGATCGGGAATCACATCCCCATCAAGTGGTATTCAGAGCTTAAGGTATACCATCAGGTTCGAAGTTATCCCTTAGTTCGTCTTTTGTTTCATCCCATAGTCCACGGCCATATTTGTTTCCTGTCCTACAACCTCTCCGCGCCATAGCCTTTGCATATTTCGGTTTCAGAGTTCGTAGTGTTGACTTTGTGTCCAGGTTGAGATCTTGTTGCTGGTTAGGTTGTGTTAGAGTTCATTGTGTGTGTTTATCTCAATCATCGCTATCCCATCCACTGTGCCCAAACAACAAGTCGAAGCCACCACATTACTCGACTTGCCCCCGCTAGCCGCCTTGTGTGATATCTCGCCGCGTGCTACCCCTAGATAGGTTGCAAGCCGCTGCTATTTCGCCTGCATCGCAGCTCTCCTTACATCATCTGGCGAATACCTGTGATCGGTGTTGGAGTTTAAGGACGCTTTGCCCTAACTGCCGCCGCCGTGTTGTGCCTTGCAGCAAACATAACTTGAGGTACCTTCGGTAAAACAGGCATAACTTTTCGCTCGTTTATCAGAAAAATCCGAAAAAAATTCAGCAGCTTCTTGACACCATTCTGAGGGAATGTTTGGTTTCGTTAAAATTGCCAAAAAAAATTCGGGAAAATAAAGAAAAAAATTGTCAAGGTTTCTGCACGCGTGCTGAATTTCTGTAGACCACATTCCACCTCAGTTGGAGGTGCCAATTTTTGTGGTTACATCTTTTGTGATCCTTGTTCAGAGAAAAATATAAAAAAAATAGTGAAAAAATAAAAAAGTTTGATTTCTACTAGTGCCTTTTGCAAAAATAAGAAAAAGGAAAAATCCGTGCTCTCGGCTAAGTGAGCGTGTGCTGTCTGGTGTCTTTAGCTAGTTGTCTCGTGTGCTCTTATCATCCATCATATTTGTTTCTCCACCTTGTTCCTCACACAACTGGGACTTGCAGAGAAAGAGTACTTAGGACTATAATTCAGTATCACTATCTGTTACTGACTTGTGTGCCATATATACATATTATTCTCCTTTTGTGCCTTCCAAGCTCCACATATTCTTCAGATCAGTACAGAAAAAGAACCCTTGCAATCGCGGTGCCGCATCTCCACAGGTATCACAACCGTCCCACCGAGTGTTACCATCCGCTGCTTGCATTTGTAAGAACGTCGGTAAGAACTTGGTAAGACGCCTAGTCGGGGTGTGATTCCACCAAGTAACCCATAAACAGTTGTTAGGGATTTTCTTTGACAACTAACCATGCCAGACGACGTTCCTGTTTTGTCTAGTCGGTTGTAGGAATTTAAGGATATGATGCTTCGGCCAGATGGAACGACTAGTGAAGGAAGTTAAAGAACTCAACTATTACATTGAGGGTGTGGACAAGCGACTGTCCACACTATCAGGGAAGGTTCAAGAGCTCGAGAACAATGCCAACGACAATTTCGATTTCGGCCAAGTTCTTGAAGAAGATAAAGTCTACAACCCTGATGGTAGCCTTGATGAAAGGTCTACAAATGAGAATAAACTGCGTCGACGGCTAGAATATAACCGAACAGGTATGGGAGGAGAAAATCAAGGGCGACGCAATGAAGGTAAAGATGATCCTTTTGCTAAGGTAAAATTTACCATACCTTCTTTTCATGGCAAATATGACGCTGAGGAATATATTGATTGGGAGATGACAGTAGAACAAAAGTTTGAGTCCCATGGAGTGCCTGGTTGCTATAAGGTTAGACATGCCACTAGTGAATTTAAAGATTTTGCTATAATCTGGTGGCAAACTTTAGATCCAAAACCTTTATCATGGGACGGGTTAAAAACAGCAATGCGTGATAGATTTGTACCCCCTTCTTACAAACGTGATTTACGAAAAAAATTGCAACGTTTAGAGCAGGGAGACATGTCTGTTCAAGAATATTTTGCTGAGCTTCAAAAGGGTATGTTGCGTTGTGGTATAGAGGAGGATTCTGAGGACAAAATTTGTCGTTTTTATGGTGGTTTGAGACGTGAAATTCAGGATATCGTTGATTATAAAGATTTTAATACTACCAAACACTTGTTCCAGCTTGCTATGCTTGCAGAGAAGGAATTGCAGGGACGACAACAGCTTCAGAAGGGTAGAAACAACAGCAGCCCCTTCACACCCAAGACGACAACGTTTCAGGCCCCCAAGTCCTCGGGAGCATCTCCATCAACTCCAGCAGCGAGCGTGCGAACAGCTCCATCCGCGTCTACTCCTTCAGCCGCTGGTAAACCTCGTTTGCAGGAACCGCCCAAGAGTGCTTCTTCGATAGCTTTCACCGGACGCTCTTCATCTATTCAGTGCCATCGCTGCCATGGAATTGGTCATGTTGCCAGGGACTGTCCTAGCAAGCGGGCATATATTACTACAGATGATGGAGGTTATGTGAGCACTTTTGATGTGGAGGATGAAATTGAAGAACAGCCCACCTCCGATGCAGAATTGTCTTTGAGCATTGACGATGCTGGTCACCAGCGCACAATCATTGTGCAACGGGTTCTTAGTACACAGTTGGAGAAGGCAGAATAGTTCCAGCGCCACAACTTGTTCTAGATTTTATTCGTAATCAAGGACCGGCGTGCACGGGTCATCATTGATGGAGGGAGCTGCAACAATCTGGTGAGTTCTGATTTAGTTAAGAAGCTTGACTTGCCAACTCGTCCACATCGACATCCGTACCATATTCAGTGGCTAAACGACTCAGGTAAGGCCAAGGTAACAGAAACAGCACGTGTACACTTCTCCCTTGGTACATATTCTAATTTTGTAGATTGTGATGTGGTCCCTATGCAAGCTTGTTCTCTTTTATTGGGTAGGCCTTGGGAATTTGATAATGATGCGATCCACCATGGAAGAAGCAATAAATATACTTTTATGCATAAAGGCAAAAATATTACTTTGGTACCTATGACCCCTGCTCAAATTGTTCAAGCTGATAGAGAGCGAGTCGCTGAGAATAAAAATAAACAAACTTCTACACCTGATACGCAGCAAGTAGCTAAATTGAAACATCCTGTTATGCTTCCAAATAAATCTGATCTTGCTCAAATCGATGATATATGTTATGCTTTGGTATGCAAAGATGCTTTATTTTCAATTGATGATATGCCTAGCGCTTTGCCACCCTCTGTCACTAACCTTTTGCAGGAGTACGAGGACATTTTTCCTGCTGAGGTACCTCCCGGACTTCCACCCATTCGAGGGATCGAGCACCAGATCGACTTAATTCCTGGAGCGAACCTGCCAAACCGAGCTGCCTATCGTGCCAATCCTGAGGAGACTAAGGAGATTCAGCGCCAAGTCCAAGATCTATTGGACCGCGGGTATGTACGTGAGAGCCTTAGTCCTTGTGCTGTTCCAGTCATTTTGGTTCCAAAAAAGATGGGAGTTGGCGCATGTGTGTAGATTGTCGGGCTATTAATAATATAACCATAAGGTACCGTCATCCTATTCCGAGACTTGATGACATGCTAGATGAGTTAAGTGGTTCTATGATTTTTTCTAAGGTAGACTTGAGAAGTGGGTACCACCAGATAAGAATGAAACTAGGTGATGAATGGAAAACTGCTTTTAAAACTAAGTTCGGCTTGTATGAGTGGTTAGTAATGCCTTTTGGGTTAACTAATGCACCTAGCACTTTCATGAGATTAATGAACGAGGTTTTACGTCCTTTCATTGGCAAATTTGTTGTGGTATACTTCGATGATATCTTGATATACAGCAAGTCTTTACATGATCACCTTAATCATCTCCGTGCTGTTTTTAATGTTTTGCGGGCTGCACGCTTATTTGGTAACCTCGAGAAGTGCACTTTTTTGCACCGAACGAGTCTCGTTTCTTGGCTATGTTGTGACTTCGCGGGGGAATTGAGGTAGATGAAGCCAAGGTGCAAGCAATACGGAGCTGGCCTATGCCCACAATTGTGACACAAGTGCAAATTTTCATGGACTTGCTGGATTTTACCGCCGCTTTGTCGAGATTTCAGCACCATTGCAGCCCCACTAAATGAGTTGACGAAGAAGGGTGTTGCTTTCCACCGGGGAGAAGAACAAGAAGCGTCCTTTACTCTTTTCAAGGACAAACTTACGAACGCAGCCCATTTGCTACAACTTCCTGATTTTGGTAAGACTTTTGAGCTTGAATGTGATGCCGCGAGTTGGCATTGGTGCTGTTCGATGCAAGAAGGTAAACCTTTGCTTATTTCAGTGAAAAATTAAACGGGCCTGTACTTAATTATTCCACGTATGATAAAGAATTATATGCTCTTGTTCGATCATTAGGCACGTGGCAACATTATTTATGGCCTAAAGAGTTTGTTATTCACTCTGATCATGAATCACTAAAACATCTTAGAACTCAAAATAAATTGAACCGTCGACATGCTAAGTGGGCTGAATTTATAGAGTCTTTTCCTTATATTATCAAACACAAGAAAGGGAAGGATAATATTATTGCTGATGCTTTGTCTAGAAGATATGCTATGCTGTCCCAACTTGATTGTCGTATCTTTGGGCTTGAAACAATAAAAGAACAATATGCTCATGATGATGAATATAAAGGTGTGATAGACCATTGCAAAGAGGGACATACATGGAACAAATACATTCTGAAAGATGGGTTTTTGTTTAGAGCTAACCGCCTATGCATTCCAGTTGGTTCCGTTCGTCTTTTGTTGTTGCAGGAAGCACATGGAGGCGGATTGATGGGGCATTTTGGAGTTAAGAAAACTGAGGAGGTGCTGTCTACACATTTCTTTTGGCCACACATGAGACGTGACGTAGAGCGGTTCGTGGCTCGGTGCACTACATGTCAAAAAGCTAAGTCGCGGTTGAACCCACATGGTTTGTATATGCCTCTTCCTGTTCCTTCTATTCCTTGGGCTGATATATCTATGGATTTTATTTTGGGATTGCCACGGACTAAGAGGGGAAGAGATAGTGTTTTTGTGGTGGTTGATCGTTTTTCTAAGATGGCACATTTTATTCCTTGTCATAAAAGCGACAATGCTGTGCATATTGCTGATTTATTCTTTCAAGAAATCGTTCGCTTGCATGGTATGCCTTCTACTATTGTTTCAGATCGCGATGCAAAATTTTTGGGTCACTTCTGGCGCACTTTGTGGAACAAATTGGGGACAAAGTTACTATTTTCCACCACTTGTCATCCCCAAACTGATGGTCAAACTAAGGTAGTGAATCGTACATTGTCCACCATGTTGAGAGCAATTTTGAAGCATAATCTAAAGATGTGGGAGGAGTGTTTGCCACATGTGGAGTTTGCATACAATCGAGCTGAACACTCTACCAATAAGGTAAGTCCTTTCCAGGTAGTGTATGGATTTAAGATCTTTTGCCTTTACCTACCACTGAGAGAACACATAAGGATGCTAAAGCACGTGCTGAATTTATTTTTAAGTTGCATGAAACAACTAAGGCCAACATTGAAAAAATGAATGAAAAGTATAAAATTGCGGGTAGTGAAGGTAGAAAAGAAGTTAAACTTGAACCGGGTGATTTAGTTTGGTTGCATTTAAGAAAAGATAGATTTCCAGAGCTGCGTAAGTCTAAATTAATGCCAAGAGCTGCTGGTCCTTACAAGATTATAAAGAAAATAAATGACAATGCATATACGCTTGAGTTGCCACCCGAGTTCGGGGTTAGTCCTACATTTAACATTGCAGATTTGAAGCCATACTTGGGCAAAGAAGATGAGCTTGAGTCGAGGACGACTCCATTTCAAGAGGGGGAGGATGATGAGGACATCACTCCTTTGGATAGTTGACTGATCCTTCTACTACTATACCACAAGGGCCAATGACCCGAGCTCGAATGCGACAACTAAAATTACAGGTGAGTTCGTTCTTAAGCGATCCGTTTCATACTTTTGAGAATAGATTGCTACCTAATGATGTTATATTGCTTAGGAACAGTGGAGAGGGTCATGAGGAACTTGAAGGAAGGTGTGGAGGCGAGGAAGACCAGCTAGGACGTGCAACACAAAGCGGAGGTCCTGACCAACACGATTTCGAGTCTACCTCGGCCTCCAGGACCAGTCTGTCTTGAGACCAGTGCCACGGACACATCCGGACTCCGTTTTCGATGATTCAGCCACGGTTGGAAAGATAATTTGATAAGGAAGCCAATACAACTGGTCTCACGTCAAAATTCCTTCAGAGTCAACAGGAATTATCGAAATAAGTCAGCGTCCAGAATCTGTCCAGGTGCTGCGTCACCTTTATTTGGTCCGTTGGGCCGTGTATCGTCTTGAGCCCATTAGGGGGGGCGCGTCCAGGGTAGGCGACGACCTTAAGACCTTTATAATCATTAGTCGCCGCCGTCGTTAGGGTTTGGGTTTTGCTTAAGATTAATCTGTCCATTGACAGTCGCCATTCATCGGTTTGTGGAACCCCAACTTGAGAACTTAATCATTCATCTGCAGTTTGTCCCAACTTTCTGAGCTGTGTTCTTTCGAGTTCTTGCTTGTGTTCTTCGTTTCGCAGGCACGGATTAGCCTTCTTGGCGAGGTCAACCGGTTGGTGACACGGTTGATAACCAGAGGATTCATGGTGCTAAGGTTGCAGGGTTCGGGTCTTTTGATCTGAAGCCGGATCGGTGTGTCGCGTTCCAATCAAAACGAGAGCTATCCAGGACCTAACGGAAGATCGGGAATCACGTCCCCATCACCAGTACTGCGCTGACTGCTGACGGCGCCGTGGCGATGTATAAGAGCAACACTGCTTTGGGCGACGGTCTTGAGAGCGTTGTGAGCTTAGTGAGGTATGCTTTCAATTCATCGAATGCCTTCTGCTGTTCGGCTCCCCATTCGAATAGATTTGAGTTCTTGAGGGTTTGGAAGAAAGGTAACCCTTTTTTGGCCGATCTGGTGACAAACCTGTTGAGCGCGGCCAGCTTTCTAGCCAACTGCTATGCTTGCCTTCTGGTTCTCGGCGGTTGCATGTTTGTTATTGCATTGATCTTTTTGGGATTCTCTTCTATTCCTCTAGCTGAGACGAGGCATCCAAGCATTTTTCGCTTCGGACTCCGAATATGCACTTGTTTGGGTTCAGTTTGAGGCCACTGCTTTTGATGTTGCTGAAGGTTTCTTTGAGTTCTGCTATGTGATCTTCCTTGCGTTTGCTCGCAATCACAATGTCATCCACGTAGGCGACAAGGTTTCGCCCTTTTTGTTTGCCGAATACGGCATCAGCCATTCTCGATGTTGGCAGTAATTACCGACATACTTTATCCACCAACTATTATCCAAAAAGGAAGAATTATCATGGATATATTCACATATACCTTTACTATTGACCTATTTCTACTTGTATTGGAGAATTACTATTTTACAGGGAACATACAAGAAACAGAGGAAAAGGTCACGAGAATACGTCTTTCGGCAAGGCGTATTTCGATAAAATAAGCAAAGTCCAAAAGCCAAGATGTCAACTGGGCCAACAACCCACAGAAGAGAGACCCAGGAACACCAAAGAGCTAGTAGGCCGAAGATGGGCCCGAGGGGGGCCACCCCTGGTGCGGTCGCACTAGGGTGCCGCCGCACCCCTGGAAGGGCCAGCCCAGCCCAATCTTCATAGGCGGTTTCCTGAGGCGGTTGTGAAGTCGGTTTGGCCGGTCATTACTGCCCCTACCCCCTAAACCGACCTAGGCCCAGTATAAAGCAAGGGGTGGAGCTCCTCATTTCACATACACCACACTACACCTCTCACTTGTACTCTCAAGTGTACCTCTCCACTTTTTCCTTTATCCTTAGTAGTAGTAGAGGAGCAAAGCTCAATTTGTAAGAGGAGGAGACATCTTGGCTACTCTTGGTATGAATATTATTCTTTCTATTATGCTCTTCCTCTCTTTTTATCAATATAGCAATCTTCTAGAATTAGAGTGTAGTTCTAGCACTATGATCTTGTTAGATGAACTAGGTACTAGTTTGTGTAGATGAACTAGGTACTAGTTTGTGTAGCTAGATCATAGATCATAGGACTTCTAGTTCATGTGCCTTGTTCATGATATGTTTGCTGTTCATAGTGTTCATATCATGTTCGTAGCATATAGAGCTCTGCTCTTAGTCGTTCATACATTTAGATGATGAAGAATAGAATTGTGTGCGGGTTGGTGGTTCATCGCACAACATTCAAGTTCTTTACTTGTTCATCCGTAGGGTGAGAGACCCGGGGGGGCTTGGGTAGCTATTTTATATGCGAGCGTGGTGCTCGGGTATGGGGTAGCCGGTGATTGCACTTCATAGTCCACGGATGAGGGGGTAGGTGGCAGGTGGTGACAGCCCTGTCCGTCCCTTAGTAATCCCCCCACGTTCAGCTATGGTGTAGGAGCCTAAATTAACCACCCATCTTGCTGGCAGACCAGCGGCCGTTGGTATTCTGATCCATCGCAAACGCAACTCTATCTCTGATTCATGTATTTGTATGACTATCCACTATCTTGGCATTAGCTGTATTAGGACCATTGCTCCTGTAGGATATTCTTTCATTCTTTATTCTTTTATTCTTTATGCTGCATTCATCTTTCCCCACTTGAGAGGCATTTACCCGTATATGTGTGTCCACTATCATGAAAACCGTATTGTTTACCCCTGTTATGAACATTGGTCTACTTTTCATACAACGTATAGTATTCTTGATTATGGTTTCATACTAAAATCTACACTAGCCTTCCTTTGGGAAAATATAAATACGACACCTAGGAATTCTCCGGGTTGAAATGCTACAACGGTAATTCCGTGCGCTTGCGGAGTAACATCCAAAACTGCAAAGGTTTACCGGATCATCGTTACCTCTTTACTGTAGTTAGGAATATAGTTTTAGCCCTAGTATCAAGGAATGCTGAAGTGCGCCGTATAGCATCTCCGAGGTACTAGCAGCTAACGCTATAGTCCTAACGTTATTAGGGGTGTAACTCTCTTGATAGAGACAAGAATAGTTTGGTATGCCATGGTGCCCATGCCATGCTATTCTAAAACTATCATCCGAGGTATATCACAAGTAGCAGTAAAGGGAATAACTGATGAGGTGTATCTCAGTACCATGGCTGATCTATTGATATGGTAACTGAGGTACACCAACCCAAGCATTTCTTACTTATTACCGGGGATAGATTTACCTCTATTCTCAGTAGTAATGTTAAGGAATGTCAACTGCATTTCTGGCGTTGTCACCAGGGATCCAAACTTGGTGATGCGCTAAGAAATGCCAACACTCGAGAAGGTTGATCCTGAATTCCGTGACCCTTCAGGCATACGGCGAAAACAATACGTTCCTCTCGGAGTGATGAAACTTGTTTTCTCTTTGTCATTGGGGTTTAACCATATTTAGTGATATCCTGAGAAACAGTCAAGCAGGCTCATCATTTGGCACCCTGCCGCTATGTCGACTAGTGTGTCTATTCTCGGCAAAGGGTATGGGTCCTTCGAACAACTCTTGTTAAGGACAGTGAAGTCTACACACATTCTCCATTTTCTGTTGGACTTCTTGACCATGACTATATTTGCCAACCATTCTGGGTATTGGACCAGTCTTATGACTCATGCGTCAAGAAGCCTTTGAACTTCGCCCTTTGCTGCCTCAGCCCTTTCGTCGGACATCTTCCTCAGCCATTGCTTTCACGGCATTGCGTTTTTGTCGACGTTGAGGTTGTGTTGTGCCAAGTCGCGGCTTAATCCTTGGAGGTCCTTGGCTGACTAGGCGAAGACATCTTTATTCTCCTTCAAAAAGCTTAGGAGGGCGCTAGACTCATGTTCGTCGAAGATCGGCTCCTAGCTTTACCTTCTTTTCTGGATTCTCCTGCCGGAGTGGTACCTCGATCGATTTCTCGACGGGTCTTGGCTTTGTGGTGTCTATCTCCTTATTTTCCTCATCATCCTCTGTCTTCTTGGTCACTCATTGATGACACTGTACCCTGGGGTAGGCTTTTCTTCAATGCGCCTTGCAGCTAGCTGGTCGCCATGAACTATGATGATGCCGAACGGTGAGGGCATTTTCATGCAGAGGTAGCTTTATTTGATAATGTCTTCGAATTTGTTGGTTATCCCTCTTTCGAAGATGGCTGTATATGGGTAGTCGATGTTCACAATGTCGAACATGATTGCCTCTGTTCTAACCCTTTCGCCTTCGGTGAAAGACACTGGGATTGTCTTCTTGCCTATCGCATCAACCTTCTTGCCACCGAAGCCAAAAAGTGGGTTTCCTGCCGATTCTGTGAATCTTGGGTCAAGCCCCATGGCTTCGAAAGGCTTGATGAACAAGATGTCGGCCGAGCTTCTGGTGTCGAGAAGTATGTTGTGCAAAGTGAAACCATTCACATTTACGTTTATGACGAAAGCATCGGTGTGCGGATAGTCACGTAGTTGGAAATCTGATTCATCGAAAGTGATGGGCATCTAGGACCATGCTAGCCTATTCAACGGGAGACACGGGGTGACCGTGAGGACCCTTCTCTCATAATCCCACCTTGCTTTTTTGCTTGTGTGCTCCTGGTTGGACCCTCCTGGGATAGGGAAAATGTGGTCTCTTGTCAGTAAAATGTTGTTGACTGCTTGTGCTCTTGGCCTGGCTCTTGCGGAATCTGACTATGGTTCTGCTGGATTGTTGGTTGTTGTTCCTGCTGGTGGTTAGATGAAACCACGGCTAATTGCGATGGGTGTAGGAACGTTGGTTGCTGGGCATAGGGTTGGTGTGGCCATGCGAATGTGGGCTGAAGAAATCCCTGTACTAGTGGGGCTAAAGCCATGGGATAGAAGCTTGCATTGTAGATTTGGTTTTTAGGCTTGGTGTTGTGGAAAATATGTTTTAGTGCTTCGCTTGCTCGAGAAGCATCGTCCTTCTCTTTGATTTCTTTTGCCGTTCTTCTGTACTTGCACTCTCTGGTGACATGTGCTGCGTTTTCGCCACAAATGAAGCAATAGGGTACTCTCTGGGGGCGATCTCCACAACCTCGACCATCTCGACCCCTGTGAGATCCTCTACCGCCTCTTCCTCAGGAGGGATTGTCGCACCTTCTGTACTGCAGTTCGTCATCTTGGCGTCGAGGTTCGGGATCGAAATTGGTGGGTTCCTCCTGCAGATTGTTGATTGTGCGAAATGGTCTGGTGTTTCTCTGATTGTTGGGGAAGTGCTGCGGTTGTTGCGGTGCTTTGCCAGCTTGATTTGCGCTTTTGCGAGATGCCTTTCTTCTTCTGAAATCTACATCTGACTTGGCATACTGGTTCATAATGGTGAAGATTTCAGAGACTGTGTTGGGTGGGGATCGTGCCAGGTATGCCGCACACTGTCCTGTGGCGAGTCCCTCCGTTGCTGCTGCTATTACTGCTGCTTTCGGAACATTGGGTGCTTGCGCTTTCACTTGGATGAAGCGTTTGATATAATCGGCGAGTGGTTCGTCATCTCGCTGGACATAGTTGATGAGATCTCGCGTTGTTTTTGTTTCTGGTTGGTAACCTTGAAAGGTTGCTAAGATCTCTCTCTTCAGTTGGTCCTAAGACCTGATTGATATTGGCTTCAAAGTGATGTACCACTCGTTAAGATTACGCGAAGTTGCTAATATGAAGGATTTCGCGAGGGCTTGAACGTCACCCCCCACCGAGATTACCACAGTTTCATAGCCTGCTAAGAATTTCTTGGGGTTGGATTGGCCGTCGTACGGTGGTAAGTGCGGTTTGTAATTCGGTGGCCAAGGATATTGCTGCAGCTCTTGTGATAGTGGAGATGTTTCGTCGAGAAGAATGAGGCTCGCTCCTATTCTCAGGCGAAAAGGTGATGATCCCCTTCGCGGTATACTGACGTCCTTGTTGTTCCGCAGATCTTCAACTTCCTGGGCCAACGCCCTCCGTGTCTCCTCGGCTTGCTTGAGCATGTCCCATAATCAAACAATGCGCTCTTTTTTTGGCTTGCTGATCAGCGAGTCACTGTCTTTCATCATGCAACCTTTTGATCTCCTGTTTGTACACTTCTAGTTTCTTGAGGCATGCGGCTTGTTCGTTTATCTCAGCGATGTCATCATCATCGGCAATGTCCTCGAGCTGGACGTCGAGCTGCTCTTCGAGAGCACTGGCCGGTAGCGTTGACAGGGCTGGAGAAAGAACACCGGATCCCTGCGGGACTGCTGCCGTTGCGACCTCGGTCATCTCGGCTGTTTTGGATGTTTCGCCGCCATCAATATCTGTTTCGCCGTGGCTGCGGCCTTCCTCGGAGGCATGGAAACTTTGAGCAACAACCACGGTGGGTGCCAATGTTGGTTTAGGCCAACAGGTTTGCACTATGTACAACAGAACACTATGGAACTCACAAAGGAAAGCTGAATTGCATTAACGTGTTCGCTTGATGTCGGCTGACACCAACATATTCGCTTGATACAAAGGTCAGGTGGCGAATGATACAAGTAACTTTGACTTCTGGGAGGCAGGCTGAAGCGCTCTGGACCAACCCAAAAATCCCCGCTGGTCGCTCACCCTTTCGGTTCTATTTATAGGGTAAGCGGCGTACAAGATCTCGGAAATAGCCCTAGGGTTTCTGCCAAGAGTTACTGCTTCGTCCTTGTATTGCCAAGGGTAACTCTATACTTTGCCCCTCCAGCCTTCCTCAGATATCACCTCCCTCGGATGGCGCTGGTCAGGCTCCACCACCGCCTGAGGCCCTGAGAGTGGGCCCGCCTTTCCTGCAGCAAGAGACAACGTTGAGGCGAGAGACGAAAATTCCTGCAGCAAGAGACAACATTGAGGCGAGAGACGAAAATGTCCCGGGGCACTCGTCCGTTCTCGGGTTCATCTGTCCCGAGTTATTCATCCATTGGCCATGGCGAAAATGCCCTCATCGCAAATGCTTCCACCGACCGCTGTTCGGCGAATTCAGTTTCGTAGCGGGATTCGCCCGGACGGACGCTCCGCACTTGCCGATTTTTAGTGCTTTTGCCTTGGTGAAATTGCATCCGCCTGGCTCCTTGACGAGCGCCGAAAGGCGAGAGCCATCGTCCATTGATGCACAACATTCGCTTGCGCCCGACCTATTTCAGTTCTTCGCCTCATCCCTGTGATGGCGCCGTGTGTGGGAGCTGAGAAGGTTGGGCCTCCCCAACAACCAATCTCCGAGCTTGCTACAACAATACCCACAAGCCTCCAAGCCGTCTAGGAGGTGGTAACCTCCAAGAATAATAAGCACCACCAGCTTGCAACTCAATCACCTAGTACGACACCTTGCAACCTCTCAATGCAACACACTAGCGATCACTAACTCACTCTTGGATGTAATCACTACAAGCTCTAGTGAGTTAGAGGGCTCTCAAGCACCACTAAGCAAGGACAAAAAGTCCCCAAGCTGGCCACCACTTCTATTTATAGCCCCAAGGGCTAAAGAGTCGTTGCCAACTTTCCTCAGCCCACACGAGGGCATCAGACGCTCTGATGTAGGGCCATCGGACACACGTCCAGCATCCGACGCATGCCGCGATGCCATGTGTCGCTCTCTCTTCAAACTAACCATTGCGCGCCAATGGTCAGCTCGCTCACACCACTCGTCGGACGCGCAGACTTCAACCAATGGATGCACAGCGCAAGCTTTGGACGCAGTCTAGAGAGCTCCACAAACCTTCATCAACGCATCGGACGCGTCCGGCACATGGGCATCAGACGCTCCTCAGAGTCAGGTCCTCCTACTACAACTCAATGCCACCAGCACTACTGCTCACTGCTTTACGTCGGACGCTCCAACACAGAAGCATCGAACATGCAGATGCACACAAGCCAGCATGAGCATACCGCCAACACTTCATCGGACGCTGCTCAGCATCCGACGCTGCTACCACTAGCGTCTGATGAGTGTTTCTCAACGGGAAACACTCCGACGACTTCGTCTCCATTTTCGGCCTCCGGCACAATGGAAAATGAACACTTCATTTCCACGAAAACGCCGAATCCCGCCTTGCAAGCTTGGTGGGAGGGAGAGAAGATCCTAAACCCCTCTCTACCCAGCAAACTCCATCCCCTTTGCTAATGTTCCAGCACCATCAAGTGTGCATCACCATGTGCATGTGTGTTAGCATTTTCACAAACATTTTTGAAAGTTTTTTCACTCCTCATATCGCCACTCGATCCTAGCAACATGATTCAAAGTTAGATCACTCAAGTGGCGCTAGATGACTGATATGCAAATAAGTTTGCCCCTCTTGTTAGTATGACCATCTATCCTAAACTCAGTCATTATCTTCTCTACACACCTATGACCCGTGAAGTGAAAACACCCTAAGTTATATCTTTGTCTTGCGCTTTCCACTCCATCTCCTCCAATGCCAATGCAACACATGCACCAACATCCATATGAATGATATGATCTACTTCATGTCATCACATGGCCTTTGGTCCATCAATCTTGACCTCACTTGCTCTTCACCATCACTTCGGTCCTTCAGCACCAGGTCTTTGCTCAAGCCTCCTGACACTCAGTACCAATGGCTTCAAAGCCTCCAACTTGCCCTTCACCATCATGATCGGTCCATCAAGCCTTGTCTCGAACTTCACCTCTAGCCACATGACTCCATGTCATGTATCATACATTAAGCTCCTTCATCATCACATGTGTGAGCCTTGCAACAATCATACCACCTCCATGGCAAAGTTGCTCACACACATGTACCTATGGACTAAATCTCTACATATCTCATATAAACACAATAAGTTCACCTAGGTTGTCACTCAATTACCAAAACCAAACAAGGACCTCTTAATCTCCCCTTTTTGGTAATTGATGACAACTCTACAAAGATATGGAAATTAAGCATTTTGGGATTTTATGCTACTTATCCAATATTTAAGCTCTATGTCTATGATTTGGATAAGCAACCATAAAATCAACTTGGTAGTGTTAACTCCCCCTACATGTGTGCTTAAATGGTTGGTTTCAAGCTTGCACACATGCATAAATGTGAAATTTGTGGGAATGTTAGCACTACTAAGTGATGCTAAAGTATACAAGATAGAGAATAAACCTTTGTAGCATGTATACCGCTTTTTCAACATCCTTAGCATCAATCCTTGCTAGAAACAAGTGAAACTAGATACCACGTAAGATCAACA
This sequence comes from Chrysopogon serrulatus, assembly GCA_015844335.1. Taxonomy (NCBI): domain Eukaryota; kingdom Viridiplantae; phylum Streptophyta; class Magnoliopsida; order Poales; family Poaceae; genus Chrysopogon; species Chrysopogon serrulatus. The sequence continues at coordinate 472,169 of JADLZL010002315.1, read as the reverse complement.
TTATAATCAAGGTTCTAGTTATCACTTGCTATACTAAGACTAGGCTCTAGATACCACATGACATAAAATATCATCCAAGTTTTAGTTCTAGCGAGCACTTGCACACAAGCATGTAGGAATGTAAGACAATTACAATGCAAACAAGCAAATGTAGTACATAATCAAATGCATCAAATATGTATTCATGAGCTTGCTCCCCCTACTTGTGTGCTTCTCTTTTCTAAGAATTTTGATCCCCTTGCATTCTTCAATCTTGCTCCCCCTTGGTCATGTCCATGTTGTCTCAGAATTTTGATCCCCTTGCATTCTTCAATCTTGCTCCCCTTTGGTCATGTCCACGTCCAACTTCTTGCATTCTTTAATCTTGCTACTTGTTGGCAGTGCTTAGCTCATATCCTATATTGCCAACATTTATACAAAAGAGAGATGAAACACCACCATAACTAGAATATAAGGCTTGTACACTGACAAATTCCATAGTTTTGGTGAGTACACATGTTTTGCAGGTCAACCCTAAAAGAATATCAAGATGGGCCAAAAGAGTACCAAATATCAAAGGATCCGGCCCAAGAATAAAAACAAAATCCAAGGAAACCCATATCCATCTACACAATTGGGCCGAGCACCACACATAGGAGCAGACCAGGCCCAACCAGCAACCGACCAGAGAAAGGCGGTGGCCAGCAGGGCCGCCCCTAGCGCGGCTGCACCAAGGTGTGCCCGCACCCCTAGCACCGCCTCTCGGGCCTACCTTTCTCTAGCGGTATATTGATGACACCTTGAGGTGGTTTATGATGGTCACCTTGATCAATACCCCTCCAAACCGACCTCCAAGCACTATATGAGAAGACCCTCACGTTCTAAAATTAGAGTATAGTTCTAGTGATATGATCTTGTTAGATGAACTAGGTGCTAGTTTGTGTGATTTAATCATATAACATAGGGCTTCTAGTTCATATGCCTTGTTCATGATATGCTTGCTAGTCCATAGTGTTCATTTCATGTTCTTAGCATAAAGAACTCTGTTCTTAATCTTTCATACATTTAGATGGTTAGGAATAGAGTTGTGTGAGGGATGGTGGTTCATCGCACAATATCCAAGTTCCTTACTCGTTCGTCCATAGGGTGAGAGACCCGGGGGGACTTAGGTAGTTTCTCTATATGTGGGCATGGTGCTCGGGTATAGGGGAACCGGTGAATGCACTTCATTGTCCACGGTTGAGGTGGTAGGCGGCAGGTGGTGACAGCCCTATCTGTCTCTTGTAATCCCCCACGTTTGGCTATGGTGTAGGAGTCTAAATTGCCACCTATGCTTGACTGGCAGACCAATGCCCGGTGGTCTCCTGATCCATCGCAAACACAACTTTATCTCTAACTCATGTATTTGTATTACTAACTATATTCTAGACATTAGCTATATTAGGACCATTGCTCCCGTAGGATATTCTTTCATTCTTTATTCTTTTATTCTTTATGCTGCCATCGTCTTTCCCCTCTTGAGAGTCATTTATTTATGTGCGTCCACTATCATGAAAACCGTTATTGTTTACCCCTGCTTTAAACATTGATCTATCTTTCATATAAAGTATAGTATTCATGATTATGGTTTCATACTAAAATCTACACTAGCCTTTCTTTGGAAAAATATAAATACGACATCTAGGAATACTCCGGGTTGAAATGCTACAACGGTATTTCCGTGCGCTTGCGGATCCATATCCATAACTGCAATGAATTACTGTATCACCACTCTCTCTATTGTAGTCAGGAATATAGTTTTGGCACTAGTGTTGAGGAATGTTGAAAATGCGCCGTATAGCATCTCCAAGGCACTAGTTGCTAAGGCTATAGTCCAAACGTTATTGGAGATATAACTCTCTTGATAGAGTAAGGATAGTCTTGGTATGCCACGGTGCCCATGCCAGGCTATCCTGAAACTATCATTAGAGGTGTATGGCTGGTAGCAATAGAGGGAATAACTGGTGAGGTATAACTTGGTAACATGGCCAGGCCTCAAACCTGGTGGTATGATACTAAGGTATACCAACAAGCATTTTCGGCGCCATTGCCGGGGATAGATTCTATCTCTATTCTCCGTGAGACGTTAAGAAATGCTGACACCCCACCTCAGGACCGTTATGTTTTGGTGCTTGATGCCAAAGGGGGAGAGAGTCGAGTATGTGAGATAGTGGGAGCATGTGAGGGGGAGTCGCTTTTCGATGTGTGATACTCTTGCATACACGTCATGTTTACTTTTGTGCATCGTATGACACTTGCTTTTGCTTGGATATGTGATATATCATGTGTCATGTGGTTTAATTGTGACTTGTGCTCTCGACTCAATATTTCTATATTTCATATGTCATGACACACGTTGATGCTCATTCACTATGCTTTCATATTTTATATTATTTAAATGAGCTTTATGTCTTATACTCGCACTTCATTCATATTCTATTGAGTACTTGTTGGCTTGGGTCATATAAGTTTATCTAATCTTTTTGATCTTATTGTCAAAAGCTTATACGAACCAAGCATGTTGGAAATCTCGATTCACTCTTATACTCGAGGTTGTTGTCATCAATCACCAAAAAGAGGGGAGATTGAAAGCATCTAGGCCCCTTGTGGGTTTCGGTGATTAATGACAATATAAGATTATTGTGACTAATGTGTGTTTTGCAAAAACCATTAGAGTTAGGTAATGATAATAGTGATTGATTGCACGATCAATAGTATTCATGCTCCGATGATCGAAATCGTTTTTGGTTTTCAAATGATGGACGACAAGGTTAAGAATGACTAGTTCTAAGTGTCGAGTAGAGTTGAAGAGACACTAAGAGTAGCTAAGACTTTGTTTTACCTTTGGCCATACTATTAAGGGGGTTACCTAGACGAGTCTAGTGAGCTAGGTGTGATGCACACTTGTTCATTCTAGGCCTAGGCAGCCCTAGAGCTACCCTAAAGATCGGTACAATTGAAGCCACATGAGAAGTTGCGAAAACAGAAGTGAAACGAGCCATTTTAGCTCAACCGGACGCTGGCACATAACTGATCGTGGGTTGCCGGAGTGACCGGACTTTGCCTCTAGCAACTTACCGGACGCTCCGGTGCCACTAGTTCTTGTCAGCATTTGACCGAACGCTGGTCAGCAACTGACCGGACGCTAGGGTCAAGGCGTCCGGTCACTACTCAGAGAGGTCAAAAATGTGCAAAATCTGACCGGACGTGCTCGGTCAATGTGGACAGGACTCTGACACGCGTCTGGTTAGGCTGACGTCCAGCAGGTACGTGTAGCTGTTGCCTATTGACCGAACACGTCTAGTCATCACTTAAATAGCCTGAAATACCTCTTCATGTGGAGGTTTGTGTGGGGGATATAAATACTCCCTTACCTCATTCTATTGAGGTCTCTTGCTCATTGTTACTACTAAAGAACACCTTGTGAGTGCTTTAGAGTGCAAGAGCCCTAGTGAGGTTGAAAAATTTGCTAATCCATTGCTTAGGACGTCATTAGTGGAAAGAGAGTAGCAAGTGTGCATCCACTCATCTCATTGGGCTAGTCTTGGTCAAGTGAGAGTTCTTGCTTATTACTCTTGGTGATCGGCATCACCTAGATAGCTAGGTGGCGATTGGGAGCATGGTAATCATGCGGTGGTGATTGTGGATGGTCCATCACATCTTGTGAGCAGTTTTGGGGGATTCACCGCGTCGGAGTGACGAAGAATTATCTCGTAGATAGCACTTGATCCTTGCGCGGATCAAGAGAGAGCTATACCCTTGCACAGGTGCTCCAACGAGGACTAGTGGAGAGTGCCGACTCTTCGATACCTCGAAAAAATATCGCCGCGTTCCTCTCCCTCTCTTTATTTTGAGCATTTACTTTCAAGCAATTATTTCATATCTTTATATTGATAGAATTGCCATGCTAGAGTAGAGTTAAAACCTAGGGAGCATAACTTTTTGTCTTAGAGTCATAGAACATACACTTAGGCACTACGGGAGAAATAGGCTAGCGATAGGCTTTTACCATTGCGATAAAATTTAGAAAAGCCCAATTCACCCTCCCCTCTTGGGCATTTTGATCCTTTTAGACTTGACATGGGTGTTTATATTTTTCTAGATTTATTCTATGATTTAACGGCATTGTGATTTCAATAGTAGGCGATGTTCCCGTCTATAGCGACGTGTCTATGGTGACTTCGCCGATCTTGAGATCTGTCGGCACAATCTTTCCAAGATGCTTATAGGAGTAGGGTTTATGTGTGTGCGTTCGTAGGAATGAGTGTGCATTGTGAGCGTGTATGTCCGTACTATGTAACTTGTAAAAAAAATATAATATCGGCAGCAGCAGAAGTAGCAGTAGACTCGTTGGGAGCGGATAAGTGAGACGCTCAAATGTCACTCAAAAGAATCTTAGCAAGATCACCAAATAAAAGCAAACTCCGTCGATCGTTGCAATCACAGTTGAGGGCCATTAGCAGCTTTCTATAAAAGCATGTATATAACTGGTGTCTGGTGCCCGTCATGTCATGCATGTGCAAGTAACTGTGCAGAGTCATGTATGGACGTGGGCAGGGAAGGCCGCCAACCATTGTTGGCGCATGTAGCTGAGGTAGATGCAGAGGACGAAGCTAGTATCGTTCTTCGGCTACTCATACTTCGGGTCAAACTATTGATCTGCTGCTGCTGCGGCCGGAGGGTTGCTGTTGGCGGCTGCATCCTTGTCGGGTGGTGGCCATTATGAATGGATTACCCATTGCAAGTTGCAACAAAAGGATGTGATTGATGATGGGATGCTATCTTGCGTCGCAGCCAGAGATGAAAACGGTACGGATATTTTTCGATCGTATTCGAGACCGAATTTGTTTAGAGGGGTTTTTATTCGTCCGTATCCGAGTCCGGACATTTAACATCCGGTACCGTATTCGTATCCGAATACTCAAATCGCATATTTATGATGTCGATATCCAATCGTATCCTATCCGGTATGATTGATACTATCCGTATTCGAATCCGAATCCGGACAAAAATATGAAAACAAATATGATATGAGTGATACCCGTCCGTTCCGATCCGTTTTCATCCATAGTCGCAGCTGATCAATGAAGATCAACGGAGCAACCAATGGAAGGATCGCGGACTACTTAAAATAGCTTAGGTACCAGGCGGGGAGGGCAGATTTACGAAATAAAGATATAAACTAAGCATATGATTACTTAAAGGGAATGTATCTAATGCCTAACTTCCCGTAAAAACCCGTACAAACCACGGCAAAAATATCATCTAAATTCATCAAAAAAATTCACACATATAGATGATATGATGATACACAACCTTGTAAAATATCTTGTCGAAACTCAATTTCGTTTGTGAGATATAAAAATAATAAATTTTAAGCCGAAAAGTCTGTCCAAATGATTTGATAGAAATTTATTATTTTTATATCTCACAAACGAAATAGAGTTTAGACAAGATATTTTGCAAGGTTGTGTATCATCATATCATCTACATGTGTCAATTTTTTGGTGAATTTAGATAACTTTTTAATCGTGGTTTGCATAGATTTTTACGGGAGGTTAGTTTGCACCAGATACATTCCCTACTTAAAATAGCTTAGAGACCCAAATATGTAGTTTAAAAGTTGATGAACCTACACTACTTAAAATAGCTTAGATACCAGACGGTGACGGTAAATTTGCACGAAATACAGATATAAATTAGACTGAGCATTCGGTTTTAACCAAGAAATCGGTGCGGTTTGTTCGGTGGCTGTAAACTTTAGTTTCTAAGAATCAACAACCGATCGGTGTTCTATACAATCCAAAACCGATGAGTTCGTGTCGGTTTCATCGGTTCGGTTTCTCGGTTCTACCAAACTAATCAAAGCTTGCAAAAAGAAAAAAAATCAAGAGAGAGAATCCAAGAATCTCAGAATAAAGAACAAATCGAAAGGGAGAATCCAAGACGCACATTTGACCTACACACAGTTGGATGCGTCGGATGCCGCGCACTGCTGCTCACCGCGCCCGCGCCGCCCGGTTGCCACGCGCGCCTAGACACGCCGCGCCGTCGCTTGCCTGTGCTGCTCTCTCCGCTGGCTTGCGCCGCGGCGGTCCCACTTGGCCGCCCTCGCCACTTGCCTGCACAGCCGCGTGGCCCCTGCTCGCCGCTGGCACCAGCGCCGCCGCGGCCTTGCTCTCACTTGCAAGGATGCTGCTGCCCGCATCCCACGCGGCTTAGGGTCTGGTAGTGGATTAGTCAGTTGTTGGACTTTACGGTTTACTTACTATTGGGCTCTACTTTGTTGGGCCACGTGGGCACTAGGAAGGCCGAAAGGGGCACAGGCGTGGAGGACAGGGCTGCTATCGTTGATGTATCGAACTGAACGAAGGTGCTGCTCGATTTTCGGCTCGATTTGGAGGCACAACTGAGCACCGAGCCGAACTGTACATAGATGCACTAACCGAAGCCGAACCGAAAAACCGAGAAACCGATTTTTCGGTTCTCAATTTTCAAGTCGGTTCTCGATTTTCGAGTAAAATGTGCCCAGTACAAGATATGACTACTTCAAATAGCTGAGACCCAAATATATAGTTTAAAAGTTGATAAACCTACACTACTTAGAATAGATTAGATACCAGATGGTGAGAGCAAACTTGCAAAATACGTTTAATACATATATAAACGAAGGATATAACTACTTAATAAAATAGCTTAAAGACCCAAATATGCACTTCAAAAGTTCATGAACCTACGTGACAAGCAAACTTGCGAAATACATATATAAACGAAGGATATGACTACTTAAAATAGCTTAAAGACCCAAATATGCAGTTTAAAGTCCTACGTGACACCACGAGGGACTTTACTCAATATAGTTCCACAGAACCCTTTCCCACGTATGACCAAACTCGTTACTACTAATGGGATTTCGATACCTGCCTATTACGCAACCACAAGATGCATGTAGCAACCAGGATTTTGAATGCAATGTTAGTTTATGTACGAACTGTAACTTGCTGTACAGTGTAAAATTTGCAATACTGTCACAGGTTCGAGCGACTTCCATGAATACCAACTGTAATGCACCCAGCTCCAAGCAACTTCGTTGCGCCTACATGCTGGATCTCTACCGTCAAGAACGTACAGCTTTTGTCTACGCTATTTTACAGGCGGAAGTTATTACAAGCATTCGTGGCGACCTCAGAAAAATCGCTCGTCCCATGCCTGCTAGACGGTGAAGTTTCCAGGTGTAGGGTAGGGAAGGGGTGGTCCTGCTGCCGGCACAGGAGGGCCGAAGTTGAAGGGGTGGTTGAACATGCAAGCTGGCCCATACTTGCAAAAACCATAGCGGCCATAATATGTGCACACAGGTTGATCCTGTAACAAAATAGCAACTTAGGAAGGCAAAAGTAAAATAAACTTAGCCAGAATCATATTTTTAAAACGGTTTGCTAAACTTGGAAGAAGTTAACAGTAGTAACAAATAAATAATTTTTTGCTACAAGCTTAGACATTTCTTTTGTGGAATGCAACTCTTTTGTCTAATCGTCTACTAAAAGCGAATTGTCCTATGAAGGTGATGAGATGTCCCCAAGGAAAATATGAAGGCCATCTGTACTACAGGATTAGTGAATTCCAGTGCAATCAAAGGAGCAGCCATAACAGGGAATGTAAAACAGTTGGATAGGAACTCACAGGTTTGATAGGCAAGCCGATGGGGCTAAGACCTGTTAGAGGTGCAGACTGGCGGGACCTTGGATGGTGAAATCTGCATTTCATCCTGTATTTACAGAAACCACTCTTAATAAAATGCTGGCATTCAGGTTGGCCAGGTCTCTCAGGATACTCATCAGAAGGTGGTGGTTGATGTCCTGGTATATCTGCAGCCTTGTATATCTGGTGATTCATATGGGCAGCTGGAAAATGCGGAAAAGGGACACCAGGCGGGTAATATGGATTCAAAGGTACCTGAAACCAATATTCAAACATCAAATAGTTATCCAAGAGAAAGCATCAATATCAAGCATAACAGGAGATTACTAATGTGTTGAACAGATTATTTCCACTGGGCATCACTATTCTCTTGGCATAAAACTGAGAAATCACAATGGAAGTCAATACGGATAAACAAAGTGGCTGCACCCTTTTGGGTTCAGATAGTATCACTTGGTAGTCGAGCTGAAAAATCTTACACACAGGAATGAAACAGCATAGAAAACTATGTTTAATAATTTTTCTCAAAACAACTTGTGCTTTTTTCCAAGCCAAGCACCCAACGTATTTGAAAGAATAATCATAAAGACCAAGCATGACATCAACTACGGAGTAACTTACACAGTATTTAACTTTAAAGCAGTTCATAAAAAATAGTAAAACTATGTAAACTGACGCAGTTAAAGAGCAACTCAAAAGAACTACAAACACACGCCAGCAAATAAACTAGCATGTTCAGTTCTTAATTTTACCAAAAAGAAAAGACAACAAATACTAATATTGTCGATTCATGGCAAATGCTAAAGTGAAACACATTATTTTAATGTGTACATTTACCTGATGATACCCACTCCAATCAGGAGATGGATACATTCCTTGAGGTGGAACCATCCCTCCACTGTATGATGGCGCTGGAGCTAGAAAAGGAACATGCTGCTCATTCAATGTTCTCTGGTCAGGCCATATCTGAAGGCTAGGCTGAGAGGATCCTTGGACATTTTGCAGTGGTGTATCCCCATTCTCAGGTTTCAACCCTGGTTCTTTTGAAGATGCGTTAGTAGGATCTGGGTGGTGAAACTTGCAGTTAGTCGCAAATTTGCAGCTCCCAGTGCGCATATAGTATGGGCACTCCTTTTCACCCTGCAACATTAAAATCAGAGCTTATGCCTTGCATAATTCCATTCAAACAATGTTATCAAGTCATCTGGTCAATCCTAGTCACCATAGGACCGACCAAGTGACTAGTCACAATTAGTCGTTGATCAGGGTAACTAGTCATCCCTGGTCGGTCCTGGTCGTCATATGTATATCAGGACTAATATACCAAATATATATATATATATATATATATATATACACTAAGATAATCAAGCATGAAGATCTAGGGCGGTGTCTGCATGTAGGGTTACAAATTGGACTGATTGAGTAGTTTGAGAGGAAAAACAAATTGGGCTGAAAAACAAGAGCCCAAATGCAGCCCATGTCCTAAGCTCCCAGCAATTCCATTCTGTTTCTGGTCATCCACCCCCTAGTCGTCTGACTAATAATGATTAGTCAACTAGTCAGATGACCAGGAAACTAATCGGCCTAATCAAGTTGTAGCCCATAGTCCAGGATACCATCTAGGACAACTAATCACGATTAATGGACGACTTGATAACACTGCATACAAAGGTAAACTGAATTGATAAATGCATCTAAAGTTCAGTTTCATCTTAATTTGTGCCTGAATGAAGTATCATGATTACACCTAGATATAATTTTGCACCTTGCAGTGGTATTCTACTATTGTGAGGACAAAACAAAAATTCAAAGTTTTGTATTTCAGCCAAAATAAGAACAAGATAGCTCAACTAAGTACCCACAATCTCCGCCACAGCTCCAGCACAAAGAATTTTAGGAGCTAAAGGTTTCTTTGAGCCAGAGCTCTGCCAAATAGGCCCTTAATTACACTGAAATGAACAAGTATATAAGCTGCACAAGCAATGGGAGACTTACTGGTCGTAGTGGAAGACCTAGAAAGTTCAGCTCAGCTTTTTCAACCTCTGTTTTCCCTTCTTTGCCCTCACGGTGGAGGTATTTGCAAGCTTTACCGAATTTGCATCCTCCAGGTGTTGAATAATACTGCAAGGAACATGGTGTTATACATCAGACAGGGTGAAGAATAACAAGAACATGAAAGATCTAATCCCTTGCTCATGCCTTACATTTTACATATAATATACATAAGCATGAGTTCATGCTATGCGTTACTATCAGCTAATACAGTGATACTGGGCACCTATGTTACCCAGATACAGCAGCTAATGGTAGCATTCCGCATGGTTATTAAAGGCGTCGCCTTGGTGTCTCAGCGGTTTTTTGAACCTAAGCGCCTGGCTCGCCGTGGCATCCGCCTTCCATCACTAGGTGTTGCCTTGGCGGGACTAGGCATCTTTATGGTGCCGCCGTTCTCCGGGCGGACGCCGCACGAGCAAAATCGAAGAGGCAGAGACCGCGCGACCTGAGAAGCACGCAGGCGCAGGAAATAGAAAGGACTGCGCACATGGGAAAAGTTACGCACATGTACAGCTCGTGCGGGGCCACGACCCATCCATCCAATGTCAATCGAGAGGGGGAAACCAACCACCTGGACTCCTTGCCGGTGGAAGAAGCTTGTGGCCTAATTGCTGAGTTTCTCATTATTCATGTAAAGTAGCTTGTTGCTTGGGAAAAGAGAGATGCCAGATCATCAACAGGGTACTTAACTATTTACACAGCCAATTGATAACAAATTATTTATATACGCATTTACATTTATCTCAAGCAATATTTGGATTATAATTTGTTTCTGTTACATTCATGTTTCATAAGAGGCAACATGTGCAATTGGGAAGAGGAAGATATCTACTACATAGGCTCCAAAATTGGCACCAATAATGTATGTTAATGCTTCTCCACTATAGGTTAGGCTATATGCATGGCTTCACCTCGCCTCACCTCACCTCGCGCCTTAAGCACCTAGGCGTCCAGAAGGTGCTGGGTCGCCTTGCCTCGCCTTACCGCCTGAGAAGATATGGCCCTGTATGCAGGTAGCCAGAGAAGATACTGCTTCATGTCACTGCTTCATGTCACCCGCCGTCGCTAACCAATCTGCTATGGGAGCGAGGACAAAAAGAAGATACTGCTGCTGAGGATTAGTGTGGGTGAGCCATGGGGATGCTCAGCTGCCGCAAAGCGAGAGTCAGCGGCGGCATCGGCGGCTGGTAGTCATGGAGAGCTGGAGAAGACCTGCTAGACTGCTAGCTTATGTTCTCATGGGGGTGATTGACTTGAGGGCTAGGTGCCTAGGTTCAATGGAATGGGTTGGTGGGCCTTTAGTTCATTAATGAGCTGAGAATGCAAGTGTGGCATAGCGAAGTGTATGTACAATGAGGCATTGGCCTGAAGGCATCATTTCGATGATCCTGTCTCCAGCAATTAAACTGATGGTGCTGTCTGTTTGCAGCCTACATGCATACGCAAAATCACAACATAATTTGTTGTTCCTGCTAGTATAAGTAAATTATTGTTTTCTTCTAAAAAAAAAATAAAACATATCCATGTATCGGTTTTTTAAGTGGCATATCTGTGAAGGTATAATAGTCAAGGGTAAGGCATCATTTCGATGATCCTGTCTCCAGCAATTAAACTGATGGTGCTGTTTGTTTGCAATCTAAATGCATACGCAAAATCACAATATAATTTGTTGTTCCTGCTATTATAAGTAAATTATTGTTTTCTTCTTCTAAAAAATAATTAAACATACCCATGTATCTGTTTTTTAAGTGGCATATCTGTGAACGTATAATAGTCAAGGGTAATAGTGTAATCTCCTAGACTAGGGTTTCTTTCTTCTGTCCCTGACGTACTCTATATAGTCCCCATTGGGTCATACTATTATCCAGATGAGTCTCTCTTTATTCATAACATGGTATCAAAGCTCTAGGACCCTGCACCCAAGGATCCATCTTTGTTGCTCCCAAGTTGGCCTCATCGATCTTTGTTCTTTATTTTCTCCAGCTTCCTATCATTCCTTCAATTCACATCTAGATCGGCCATGGCAAGGCCCTCACCTCCGCCACTGAAGCCCATCAATGTGCATCAGCCCAGCTCCAGCTTGCGCATGTCACGTGGTCGTCCGTGCATTCATCAGCCCGCACATCGTGGCCCCAATAATTATAATATTTTTACTACAGTTCAAGCATATCATAATAAGCTCACCATAAAAATTTCACCATAATTCGACCATAGAAATTATGGTTATGAATTATTCCATTTAATTACAAAAAAATATAGGTCTAAAATTACAGCAAAAACTTTGTACTAAAATATACTATATTATATGTCCACTGTGTAGATCTACTAATGTGGAGTCCAACAAAATTAGATTTTCTATTTTATGATTTTTCTGTGATTTACCATGATTTTTCAAAGATTCAGCCGAAATAAATAAAAAAGAAAAAGACAAAACCACGTTACTGTAGCAAAACCACCCTCCAAAACCGCCCCAGAATGTTATTTGCACCGATTTCGAAAGTTCAGGATGTACAATACCCGGTTTTGTAGTTCAGGATATAAAGTGCACGAACGTTAATAGTTGGGGGGGTTTTTAGACTTTTTCCATTATCCACTTGAGTCCCTCTTTATTCGTAACAATTTCCACGTATCCATATCAGTCTGATACTCGTGCTGCAGTGCTGATCACAATAATTTGCAACAAAAAAAAAGTGCATAACAGGGGGAAAATGCTCAATAGAACAAGAATTGCATCAAAGTACACATAACAGAAAAATGAATGTGCAAAACAAGGAAGTTCCTGAAAGCCACTGTAGTTACACCAGTTTGGACTGTGGAGGCTAAGGTAGCCTGAGGTGAGCCATGAAGTTGGTTTTCAGTAGTCTTACCTGGACAACAGTGTACTACATTGTTTTGCCGAGTCAGACACCTACCTCTGTCAGATTCGAACACCCATGTCGAATACCAAGTGTAATTTGGCGTGTCTCCAAAAATATTTACTGAATCAGACACCCGGACCCAAAATGGACACGAACACTCACATGGTGTCCTTGTAACCCTGGTTTTCAGACAGAAATGTGCAAACAGATGGAATGATATCCACCTACTCGATTTGGTTCAAGATGGCCCAATGTTCAAGACAGAAGACACCACTGGCTTAACCTCAGGGAGCTAGTTCTAAGCACCAATAACAATTGAATCTTTTACATATGTTATCATTAAGGCATTAACAGATTTTGTTTAGAGAAAAGAAAATAGAAAACATTCAAAAGCTTTACAATGCAAGATAACCACAGAAAATCAACTATTATCACCATGATGAAAGGTCACAAACCTTGCATTCCTCCTGAGCGTTGACTTCTGCAAAGGTTTCCTTTCGTTTATCTTTAGCACCCTTAAGAATCTCAAAAGTCGATGGGGAGAAATCAGGTGCCAATAGAACAAAGGATTTACATAAAATAAATTAAATAAAAAATTATCAATTTATGAACCTTCCATAGACAGGGTTTTTGGTTAAAAATGAATGTGTATACATATCATCATGCCAGTATAGTATAATAAAAGTTGGTTCAATAGCTGTAAGTTAAAGCAATGGTACTGCCAAGTATGGAGTTGCTATAAGGGCATGTATAATGCAAGATGCTTAGACACAGGTGCTTAGGGAAACAGAATGTTGTCATATGACTAAGCATTGTATAGAAGTCCATTCCTATAATGCTAGCAGGTTCTTAGATAAGCTTAAACAAATATGTTAACATACATTAAGCATTGATGCTAACTTAAGCATCTTATCCACCTTTCAAGAATCAGGTGCTAATGGTTGGCGAAGAAAAAGGTTTTCTTGAGCAACTCCATTGTACATGCTTCAATATATCCTTGCTAAGAGAACAAGATTAATATGTTTTCTGCGAATGCAGGATGTCACAATACACTAGATGGTTGATATAAGGCCCACCATCCTAACAAAAGATGCTTAAGAACTAACTGTATGCACCCTGAGTCACACTGGCATGTGGAAGACTAAGAAATTGCTAAAGGGATGGAATGCATATTCCCTAACCTTTTGGGTTGGGCTATTTGTCTCCTCTAACTTCGTAAAACAAGCTCCCTTTTCAGGTTCTTCACAAACCTGCCAACATAAGATATGAGAATTTAAGTACCAAACATAATTACATCTACTAAGCAATCTCGAGCAGTATTCACATAATATCCATGACATAACCTTTTCCTTTGGCTCTAGTTTCCCCCTTTTCATATCAATAACCTGTAACAGGTAAAATAATATAGGTAAACATAAAAAGTGGAGTTCAACAAATGCGGAAGAAGTGTGGTCTTTTTAAAGTTAGTAGTGAAAGCAAAGCAACAGGCATTTCACTGGTTCATCAGCATGTACAGTGCAATAATTCTGGTAAAGAACACAGCTCACAAAGATCAAAATTAATCATTACGTAACATGCTAAAAGGAAATACTGACTTCATATGACATCTTCCCATGATTTTCTGAGCTAGATAAGCTACCCTTGTCATCAAAGCCCTGCGGAAAAATCTAGCATTTTAAAATTCTACAACACAAACTCAAAAAGGCAAAAGAATAACTATCGATTAGTACATCAACAAGTCCAAGAACTGATGAATCAATAAGTTTGATTCATGATTACACAAAAATGATTGCATCCTATGTTTTCAACAGCAATAGATTGAAACATGCCTATGCAGTTGCTTGAAAGCAAACCAGTACATTATGGTCACAAGGAAAACAAAAACCAAAAGAAAATTGGTGGAAGTTGGCATCATTCGTCATACAATGCTGATAATTTCAAATACCCTGGCAAATTTCATTGGGCAAAGTGGGGATGCCTATTAACATGGAATTCACCCACTGCAATGACTCTTTTTGTTTCTTTATCTTTTCACAATGTTGTGTACAAAGCAAAAGGTTAACTCACCATGGAATCCAAAATGTCTGGAACAAGGCCATCATATTCTTCTCTAGGAGCCTAATTGAAAATTAAATAGATAATAAGAAAGAACAGTCAAAGCTTATTTAAAGGCCAGAAATGTAGAATTATAAATGCAGATATGGACAGATTATTACAAAAACTATGATCATCAATATAAAAGTAGAAACTAAACATGTCACTGATCATCAGTACATTATTTCACAAACATCCATGAAAACTTCAAGATATAAACCTTGAACCTTAGAAAAGTGCACTATAATTTATATCTACAAGTTACAACTGCAATTATGGCCATGCAGCACTGATCATAAAGCGCATAAACTGTTTCACATGCTGAATAAGCATATTATGATTAGAAAGTTAAAACAAAAACATACCAAACAATAACCTATAGGAAACCATGTCCCAAGCATATAAGAAACAGAACAAGAAATAAGAGATAAATGAACAGTGGGAAAGTAGTATGGATGAAAATTGTACGGATATTTATTCGACCGTCCGTTCGACCGAATTCGTTTGGAGGGGTTTAGATCTGTCGATATCCGGTCCGAATATTCAACATCCGGTACCGTATCCGTATCCAAATACTCAAATCGCATATTTATGATGTCAATATCCAATTATATCCTATCCGGCATGGATGACACTATCCGTTTTCGAATCCGAATCCGGACAGAAATATGAAGTGATATCCGTCCGTATCCGATCCGTTTTCATCCATAGAAAGTAGCAATGACCATGAGCCCTGTTCAGCAGGACTTATAAGACGGCTGATTTGGTGTGAGAGAAAAACACTGTTGCGATGGCTGATTTGATGTGAGAGAAAAAACACTATCGCGATATATTTTTGTGAAGTTGGCAATTCTTGAAACAAGTAAAAAAGCCCATAACTTGTTGGTAATTCATAGTTTGGGATTTGGTTGAAGAATTAATATATTACATACTTTAACTCATGGTTCAATTCACTAGCGATTCATGAATCTCAAACAGTACTTAGAATACAACCCAGTAGTCAATGACACATACAAAAAATTGTAAACATTATTAAAAAAAACTCTCATGGCATCAGGCTAGACAAAAAAACATGTTCATCAAGCAAATACCCAATTTGAGTTACAAAATGTTTTCTTATTCCAGTACAGTAAGCAACTTGATTTTATTTTTCTTTTGCGAGGGGTGGGGGGAGGTGTGGCACTGAAGACAATTTAAGTGGATGATACTCACAGTAGTATGGTAGGTAGTTAAGGGAGGCCTGTACATCTTCAAATGAAAGAACATATATGAAAACCCTGTGTTTCTTCAGATCTAATGCAGCAATAGCATGTGGCGTGGAGTTCAATGCCCTAAGATCATCATCCCAAAAACATGGTTCAGGGACGTAAAGACCTTATGTTTCCTCAGAGTGAATACAATAATGGCATGGATTTTCAATCCCTAAGATTGTCATCCCAAAACGTGGATCAGAGATGGAGGTTAATGGCTGGGTTGATGCTTGGGAAGGCAATTGGGATGTTGTCCTGATGACAACAGGGACATTAGTAGCTATAAGGGCAAGTGGGATGGTGAAGTTAACAAGGCTGTCAATGCAGAAGCAAAGACAACCATGGCCATGGCAGCACAACAGCTGTGGCAGCCATTTCAGATCAAGAGCTAGTGCCAAAGGAATGAGGACAAAGGTGACTGATTTTGTCTTTCGCGGGTGCTAGATGATGGCTGGTGGCAAGAGATTTCAGGCGGTGGAGACAGTACACGTCAGGTAAGGAGAGAAAAACGAAGGAAAGAGAGATGGTAACAGCTGGTTGGGTCCACATGAGGAGGAGTTAAGGCTCTGCATTTTGGGGGGCTGAATGGGCCAGGAAATGAAACCACAATAGTAGTGTTGCCATAAACGGCTGTGTAGTTCATTGCCATTTAAACGCTACACGCTGACAGCTGTGTCCATTTAATCGGCCGTTTATCGCATGTAGCCTGTTTAACTGGCCATGTAGCCCAAATAAAAACGATAAACAATAGGCATCCAACTGTTTACCGTTTGTGTTTAGGTGAACATTGTTCAATAGTTTCCCATACTTTTATTTCATTATTTTAAGCTGTAATGCTATAAAGAACTACTTAATTATTGTATGCATGATTTACTGATGAATGAGGATCAGTCAGTGCTACGGTCCCAAAAGTAATTGGTTCAAGTTACCAGCATCCGAAAGAGATACTCCCCCTCGAACCAGGAACTTGGAAGGTCCCAATCCATGTCCCAGTACCCATTCCTCGATCCCCCATCAGACCAGGAAACTCGTGGCACTGGCTGAACTTAGATTTTATGACTAGAAGCCTTTTCATGTCAGTTTGTGTTTGTTTCTTACAGATTCAACTGAATTATCTTCAATTGAAAGGAAAAGAACTATGGTGCACAAGAGAACAAAAAGGCACGTCCAAACATCACATTGGACCAATGCCAAAGAATTTGGTAGTGTCATATTTATCAATGAAATCCACAGACAAAATCTAAGCACAATTATGCCAGTTGGGCAAATTACTAACTTTTCGAGATGAATTGCAAATTAGCTGGACCTGGGGGTAAGAACAAAGGTGGTACAAAAGATTTTGCATCCTATTCCAGGCACTATTTTATAACACTAGGTGATAAGCTTACATCATGTGAGTTCAATACTAGTTACTATACATCAGAATTGAATGAATGCGTGGAAAATCTAGCCTCTAAGTGTAAGGATATAGTACAAGCACATGCATATCACTAAAACACCTTCATATAAGCTGCAAAAATGGAATTAAAGACGCAAGCAACATCCAATATTTTCTCTAAACAACATAAGGAAGTTGAATTAGAAATGCATCCAGATGCCTCGAGCAGGGAGTAACTTTCTTGATTTGAGGCCAACATGGACAATACATTCCCCCTCACCTTTGTAATGTCACAAAGGAGAGGAGGGGGCGACTTCCTGGCTCGACGGGGGGTCGAGAAACAGGGTCGAGGACACTACCTGGTACAGGTTTTTACAAGGCAGGATCGAAAATGACACTGTGTACCTGGGTCTGGGTCAACGTTTCGGGTCAAGTATGCTTGAAAGTTTAAACTATGTAGCCCTTCTCTACTTAGGGCGTATTTTGATTGTCCCCTTAATTTGCCACACCCTAGTTGCAGCACAGCGAAAAATACAGAGAACATTTTCTTCGCCAAAGATTTGGCACGGATTGCTGCTAAAAGCAGAAGGAAAACCTGTAGTGTGCGAGACTTATGGCGAGCTTAAGAAGCCATCCAAAGACAAAGCTAAGCTTTTGTAGCAACCTGTTGCCAGTTGTGCAAGTAATCCATACAGACCCTAAATTCATCGATTTTTTTTTCTGTTAGACCTGTGCCGAATTTACTGGTAAGCTCAGCCACTATTGGAACAACTACATGTGTGCAGCACACTCTAACTGACTCCCTAACCGGCCTGCATTCACCCACACCTGACATAACAACCAGACCACAAAAAATCATGCATTTGCAGCAACCACAAGAAAATAGAAGTCTCCATTCCAGATGACTTCCACAGTATGACGGAGTTGCTAAATTTAGATAAACATGCAAAAAAAAAAAAACAGCAGGGACACATCACACATGCAGCACCAAGAGTAGAAAGGCCAGTCACCTGATCATCATCAGGAGAAGATGCTTACCTGATCATCATCAGGAGAAGATGCTTTATTGCTGCTGCTGTTGCTCCCACTGCCGTTGCTCCCGCTGCCTCTCACCTGAATACAAATACACGAGATCACAACCACACGGACCAAACAAAAACAAACCAAAATTTGCCTACTCTCTAAGTACCCTTGGCCCCTTGCCACAGGCACAAACGACCAAACCCCAACTCGCCATCACGCCATCACAAAACCACATCAAAACCCCCCAGAAAAAAAACCCCAAAAATCCCACCGAAAACAGAAAAGAGAGCTTTATTATACTATTATATTATAACTAGGCTAGCCCAAGGCTAAGCATACCCTACTACTCTTCTTCTTCCTCGCAGGGTGGTTGAACTTGCACTTGATCCCGAAGCGGCAGGTGCCGAACTTGAGGTAGTAGCTGCAGTCCGGCTCTCCAGGCCGGCGCGGGAACCGCGCCTTCACATCCACCGCCCCCCCGTCGGCGCCGGCGCCGGCGCCGGCGCCCGCGGCTTCGCTGGCAACCTCATCACCGCCGACAAGGACGGCGGCCGGGATGGGGATTGGCACCGGGCCATCGTCCCAGCCCGACGGCTCGGGGAACCCGCTGCCGGCGACGGCGATGCCCAGGCCGGCGAGCTGCTTCTCGACGGCGAACGCATCGGCCGCGTCCACGGCGCCTACGGAGGAGGGGGGAGATCGAGGCGACCGGGGACGCCGCTGCGTCAGGGGCGGGGGCTTGGCGTCGGCGTCCGCCATTGGAACCGATGAGTAAGGAGAGAGAGGGGTGATGATGGCGACGGTGATAGGGACGAGTGAGAGATACAGCGTGTGGAAGCAAAGCGAAGTGGGGGAAAAACCCTAGACTAGAGAGGATCAGAGGTGTCTCGGACAGGGACAGGAGCGCGGCGGGGGGGAAGCCATAGAGGTTAAATGGTATACACACTATTATCTCTGCTCTACAGCTAAAAAGAGGTAAATGTTATCGTCTAATGGTTTTACCCCACGTGGTAATCCCTCACCCGCAGTAATCCTTTATATCGCGCTCCAGCCCACGACACTCTAGCCCACGTTTGGTCACCCATCTTCTTGCCCTTCTTCCCACCAACGCAGCAGCTTCGGATCGAGGACTCTGGCGAGGAACGGTCGCGACCCAGCCCCACCCGACACAACCTCGGCGCACCCACTCCCACCCACCCCGCCCGCTCCCCGCCCCAGCCCAGCCTCATCGCCCGCCCCCCCCGCCAACACACGGCGTCGCGGCTCCGGCCATCGCCGCGACGTCGCGGATCCGGAGCTCTGCGCCTCCGCCCGTGCCACACGCCGCCCCTGCGTCGAGGACGAGGCGCCTCCTCCCCGATGAGCGGACTCGCTGCTTGCTCCCCCACCCCCACCCAGCCTTATCGCCGCCCCGTCATCGCCCACCCCCGCCTCTAGCCAATGCGCGGACGTCGCGCCTCCGGCCATCGCACGACATCGCGGATCCTGAGCTCTGCGCCTCCTCAAGTGCCACGATGCCGCCGCCTCGAAGATGCCGGGGCACCTCCTCGACGACGGACTCACTGCTTCGCACCGCCCCGATGTGCGCCCAGAGATTAGCCCGGCAAGGCCAGAGGTACGTCTCCACGCAAGCTGCACGGTGATCATTCTCACAGAGAGTACGTAGTTACACACGTATGGACCAAATATTGTGTACTGTCGTACAGATCTTTGCAAGTTTACATCTCCCTGACTTCCTCTGCTTTTTATGTTTGTTTGTCAGTGTGCACATCTTTCTATGTGAAATTAACAATTTAGCTGATGTAATCCAATAGGAACACCAAGATAGGGCATTGAGTCAATCTAGCAATCCATACCAAGGCTCTATTTGCTTGAGATTTCAGAATTGATGGGCTGGCACTAATGAAAAAGGTAGCATAGAACATTTATGCCATACCCATGGGTCTAGATTCAAGCCGATAGAGATGGAAAACAGAATGATCAACCGTAAATATACAGTGCAGCACCTGAGGCTGAGGTTTCACTTTTGAGTTCTAGAATGTATATGTGATTCAGATTATTCTTCAGTCAAAGATAATTTTACTTTTTTGTGTTGGCCAAAAAACATGAAGTACTTGTCATCCAATTACTTCCACTAAACCAAGGAATTCTTTGATGGAAGTGATTTGCTTGACAAAAATCTAAATTTTCATTAGCCCCTGATCACTGCAACTCGACAAGGCTAATGCACCTGCATCTATGCCATTGTATCAAGCTTCTTCCTTTTTTATGTGTTCCTTGTGCCGCAAGACAAGTAGTTTGAGGTTGAACCAAGAGACAGAAGAGAGAAAAACAATCATTAAATTAGAAATGCTATTTGGTACTAAATATGAGCAGTGTTTAGATTTCTTTTTTTTTGCTACTGTTGCATTTATATAGAATCATTGCTGTTATCTTTGAACCAGACTAGATATCAATGATTCTGTATCCACTAATTCTCCATATACTACATGTCAAGGTTGTTTTCTAAATCATGCGGTTTGATCTGCTATTGGTCTGTTAGTTTTACTCATGCCTCCATCTCTACTACAACTTAAAAAGACTAAAGAGTGGACATCGTTTTGGTGCGACATTCTACCGTGGGCCCATGGTTCTGCCTGCTGCGATCCCACATCCTCTCTCTTTCAATGCCGAAAAAAAGGAAAGACAAGCCGTTATTTGATCCTCCTGCTCCCGTGCGATCGCCGGAATCCTCGCTCTACGCTCCCTCGTGCGCCCTATTCCCTCCCCCGCACGACAATCATGGGCATGATTAATTCCTATGCAAAAGAACTGAAGTTGATTACCTTGCATGCGTGTGAGCCAGTAATTGTGCATGCAAGATCAAGAAGGAAACTACTATTTGATTGATTGATCTGGTCAATCCCGGCATTAGTGCTCTCGGGATCAATCACGCGATCACCTCGCCTTTGCCGGTTATGCACCATCCTCCCTATCACACCCTCACCCTCGTGCGCAGCCCTCGCCAGTTGCCCTTGCGAGCAGCCCTCACCTCCATGCCACCTGTCGTGCACGCGCCGTCGCCATCGCCTTGTCCGCGCCGACCAGCTTCCTCATCATCAACGCCGCCGAGCTTTACTTCCTCATCGCTTCCATAATGGAGAGGTAGCGCATCAATGGATTGTGCACCGCCTATGTATCTAGGTGTTCCCTCCCTCCCTACTGTTCAAGATTCAATGAACCTATGTACCGTTCATCTTCCCAGTATGGTTCAAGACACACGGGTGGTTCAGAAGAGTTATCGCGTGCGAGGGGATCTTGGTCGCCACCGATGCAGAGTGCCGCTGGCGTGCCACGGCTGCTTCAACTGTAGATCGGTGCACAACCGGTAGGAACCCGCTGACGTGTGAATGCGTTATGCGTCAGCTTGCAGGCGGGTTGGTTCGCGAATGTCCGCAATGCGTCCGCATTAAACCGCTAACCGTTTGCGGGCTTTGTGGCACACCCCCATAGAATCGCTACTATTTTGCGGGCTTTGCGGTAACCCGCATGTGGTCACTAGAATTCACACCACCTTACTATTTGCTCGTTCCTACTAACAGTAATGCAGTAGAGTAGAGTGCAAATGACAGTTGCCAGCACGCCCATCATCGCATCTCAAGGTCTGAATCTAATTGACAACTAATCGGTGCTTAATAACTCAAGCATGCAACAAGCATGCAACAAGGCTGATGGTTTCCAGATAGCATCAAGCAGTAGTAGCATTGCAAGAACAAGACCAGAGAGAAGCAACTAAATACAAGAACAAGACCGCGAAGCAAGTAGTCTGAGCCTGTCAGTGGCATGAACTGTACTTCATGTATTTGGAGAACTCAAAACCGAAACAGGGCACGGCGGCACCACCGTCGAGTGAGACATAAGCCTCGACAGACGACAAGGCCTGCCTCGCTTAAGTGACGGCGAAAGTAGGCGTCCAGCGGCGGTGCTATCCGAGGGCATCGTACGCAGGGCAGCGGATTGCGGTCTCTTGCGGACACAAGTGGGCTCTTGTGAACTTAGCAGACTGACCCGCAAACTCGATGGCAGCTGGTCCGCATGAGCCGCAAACATAATTTTGCGGGGCGGGTGTAGCAGTTTGCGGTAATTACCCGCCCCGCTTGCAACCTGAGTTATGCGTCACCGCACCTGCTGCTTCCTGCCACCGGCCGCTGGATCACATCGCCTCTTGTTTGTCACTATGGAGCTTGAGCCGTCCTGTTCATCGGCGTATAGTACAGGAAGTCAGGAACTTGCCTTTCTCAGGCCAAGGTGTCCAGAGGGCTAATATTCCACTATTCAAGCCATCACGATATTAGAAAACCATGGTGCCAGTTATATCCTGACTCCTGAGGTATGTATACATATAAATTATGATGAAAGCCACCGTTAGTCTTGAGCTATTGCTGCCGTGGTGGTATTTGGTTGTTTTTTTAGCATATGCAGAGTAAATGCATGTGCATATAATTAACTGTACACACTTTGTATTGTGCCATTCCGTGCTGCATATTTTCAGTTTGATCAGTGTTCTACTAGAAATTAGTCCTCTTTATGGTTTTAGATGTGTAGCCAGCTCAGATGAGTAAATTTTTCTTGCTGGTTCAATCCATCAATTAAATAGGTTTTGCAAAAAAAAACGAAATAGGCTTTAACGATTGCTTGCACATTGCATGGATTTTATATTTGTTTGGTTCGCAGCAACTGCTTCTGAGATAACGATGTGCACTGTGACATGGCGAAAGAAGACGCTGAGTTGATTGCCACAAAGATCGCGGCGCTGCGACTACAGATGACGCCGCCGATCTAATCTGAGAAGCCCGCAATGACCTCGCCACGACCGCGCCGCTTACCAATGCCAGCCATCCAACATTTGAAAATTTTACCTATCAGATTAATAATGGTCACATCTCTGTCATAGCTATTTAGTCTGCAAACGCTGGCACTACTACTGGTATGTTTTCTATAGCACTAACACATGCACTTGCTGAATAGCAAAACTACTAAAACTATGGAAAATGTATAAAGCTATATATGCTACTTGTTCTCAAGCAAAACTCTGCTATCTCTATTTTTTTTCTATACTACAATTGAAAATAGATGCTATTGCATTTTCTTTGATCCCTGAGCCAGTATATTTCTGAGTTATGTATAGGGTTAGTGGAGTAGGTTACCATGAGCCTTTGTGCTGTTAGAGATAGTTGCTTTGTTTTCTTAATCTGGATCAGTTCTTTGAGTAAACAAAAATAATGCTTAGGAGTATGATATTGGCATGCTAGAACCTTGAGTAGGAATCTGAGATATTGACATGCGAACCCTCATGGTTTTAACAGTAGTAGAGACTTTTAGAATACTCAGTCGCTTTGAGTTTCATACTGCATTGGCCATCAACTCAGTTCATTTCTTTTTTCCTGCATTTCTTGTAGATTACTTATTTTGTGAAGCACCAACCTATGCCTACCTTTTTCTGAAGCTACAATGCAGTAGCAAATAAGTTTGATGAGGTTCAGGTACGGTGCTTAGGAACTGCTTGTGCACTTGAAATTAGATTTTTCAATAGAAAAAATATGAACTGCTACTGTTAAGTAAAATAATTGGAGCTTGTTGCAACATGCAAATAAATAAAACAACACAAAAGAGAATAAACGGCGAGCAATGAACTGAGTTGATCAAAGATACAGGTTTAGTTGCAGGACCCGCAACGATTTCTGCAGGTACTCCTATAATTTAGTCATTGTGCACTATTCAATGACTATCTATCCATACATGTCAGATATGTACTGTTCACCATCGCCAAGTTGTTGATTGGTTAAGTGGTGCGTTCTTTGTTTCAGGTTTTGGATCCATCGAGACAAACAAACAGAGCACGAAGCGCCAAAATAGGTTCACACTACTCTCCAATCTCCATACATTTATAGACGTGAAGCTATAAATGTTTAGTGCTGCGTTGATTGTTTGAGGTTTTAGATTCATAGATTAAAAAAATTACCAAATTGTGGTAGACAGTCAAAGCAAGGTATTGACAAACTTTTGTTGAGCATACACGACTACTCTCCTTTGAATTCACTTCCTCAACTTTTTGGCTCCCATTGTAACTTGAATACACTGAATATGCTTAATCAAGTTTTAATATGTCCTAAGGTACATTCATTTTCATAATGTCTTGCAATACTGATTTTCTTTATGTGGTTTAAGTGCTAATTGCAATTTATATTAACTACTGCAATGTTTCTATTTTGATACAATAGATAATAATTGTCATGCACCATTTGGGGGATAAAACTAAGAAGGTAATATACATTGTGTCCAACATACATAAGAAGTGAGACGCAAAAAAAAAAAAAAAATACATAAGAAGGAAAGAGATAAAGCTCGATGGCATCCACAAAAGATGTAATTAACAAGAGACACCGTGAAGCCTATTATAAAAAAGGATCTGTTTCTATTATACCGCTAATGGTGAATATATTCTTGCCACAGATATATATATATATATATATATATATATATATATATATATATATATATATATATATATATATATATATATATATATATATATATGTGTGTGTGTGTGTGTGGAATAGTCCCTAAAGCCACACATATTTATACAGCGAGTGTAACATACTTCGTTCAAGGTTTTGTGAGAGATTTTTCAAGACACTTAGTATTATCCATGTGTGACATGCACTAATATTTATAGATATACTCGAACCTATGTACATGATGGTATGAAGATGTGGCAAAACTTATTCGTGGATTTATTGGCACATGAAAGGAATGTATATCGGAGATTTCGTCCTGCCCATATAAATATTATGTTAACCGCATCACAGAAAGGTTAGAGTTTGTAAGCCTACGACACCGCTCTATGTGACTGCCTTTTGGATTAAATATATGTCACTTTAACATGGATATTTAATTTTGCAATACTGTTATTTTATCATGCGATCTATGTATTTTTAGTATAAAAGTATATTTGTTCTGTGGCAACGCACAGGCACACTGCCTAGTCATTACAGTAAGTGCAACGCATAATGGCTAGATTTGAGCAGTCTTGATTTTCTCAACCTTTCATGTTGTTTCTAGGCCTAGCATATCACATTTTTTTTATAATGGTCTAATTTTAGAACTGTGTGAAGGTGACCACTGCCAATAGAAATGGTCAATTTTTTTAAATCAATTTGAAATATTTGGATTTACTTTGAATCTGAGTGAAACAAGCAATTTATTATCTACTTACTAACATCCTAAACAATAAAGGAATTTTATAAGGCTTTATCATAGTGGTCTTTATATCACTAACTTACCTATCTAGTTATTGCCTGACAAATTCAGAGTTCTCCAATTCAGGTTGTCAATGAGTTAAGAAAGCCTAGAGACTAAATGATCATGTTTATGCATTGCCTACAGAAACTCGTGATTCTAATATCAAACATACCTAGCACGGCAGGAGCCTCTCCATTTTAGCAAGGTACATGCTTTAAGGAGTTAGACATTAAAATATCCTCCAATCACTTAATATGTAAACAAAGGTGAGTTTTTCCTTTGTGACACTGTAATGTTACATATTCTGCTACTCTTTCATCTCTGTTTTGTCATAGGAGTACAGGAACAAGGACTGCTCCATTCTTTTCTTCTTTCCATCTCTGCATGTCTTTAGGATAGTGGCAGTTAGTGTATGGGCAGAATGGCCCTTAGTTGGTATTGTTGATAGTTTTGGTTGAACTCAATATATATGAAAGGTAGAGGCATAGCTGCAGCCTAAGTTTAGCAGCACCACTCTCATGTGTTCATGTGTGTGCACGCATTCTGGTCTCCTCTTCTTCAACTTCTAGCATGTGTGTGAGTGAGTTAGGGATGTGGTCATACATCATACTCACCTTGAGTGACAAAGCCAGCCAACATGTAACACTGCATTGTTTCTAGCTTCTGTTTCGAGCAGCGAAATATAGTATTATATTTTCTTTTGCTTGTCAAGCATCAGGTTCTTTATTTCCTGGATTCATCACCATCACCCACTAACATGACAATCTAGTAGTAAAATAAAACTAATCACTACCAAAATCTGAAATTAGCCAAAATAGGAGATGAAGTCCAATCGGTACCAATTAGAACTCTACTAGCTTGACTTGCAAGTGATCTGCATAGAAAAGGATACAATCGATAGTTGGATCTTAAGGTCACTACCGATGCTTTACACTCTAGGACTTACAAGAACCATAAATCTAATGCAATTATAAATTGCTCACTGGAGTCTACAACTCACTGAATAAAAAAGTAGCTAACATTAATGAGTGTAGGAACAAGCCAAATACCTTGGTAGCAATGCTTGGCTACTTGCAATTTTTCTTGAACTGAATGGAGAATTGTGTAGTTATGAACTTGGTCACTTGTATTTTTTCTGATCACTGCATTGAGACTTCAGTGAAAATTTGTTCATTGTCCGACAAGTGTAGTTTCTTGGCTACAATATAGTATCCAAAAATTAAGGCTGCTACTTGTTTCAATCATGCTACAAGGACCCATAGGTGGATTCTTGTTTTTGAATGTTAATTACATGGCACTGATAGCTTTAGCTAGCTTAGGTATGAAGGATTGTATTTGAATAGGCTATTTTATTCAGATAACTAAACCTACATCTTATGTGTGTTTCAATTTTGTTGTGTTGCATAGGTGCACGCCAAGAAGCATTCATTGCATTGACAAGACGGTGATTGGTCATTATCCAGAAGGCACGGTTTGCATCACTTGGTTCTTTCCTTGCGATTGCTCTTGTGCAAAGTAGCATATTAGGGTGTGTAGAATAGTTTGATTGCCAAGGACATTACTTTTAGTGTGCCTAGTGTATTAGGATTGCTAGAATTGGATAGGTTGGCTTGCAAACCTCTTTTAGGCTAGTGCAATACTTGCTTCGCCATTTATTTTACTAACCGGTTTTTTTAGTGCTTTATAGAAATTTTATTAGGCTATTCACTTCCCTCTAGCCATTTAGGATCTTTCAAGTGGTATCGGAGCTGAGGTCACTGTTGATTGAGGCTTAGCATCCTATGGTGTCAAAATGACTCAAATCAACCATATCAACCATGTGGGGAAGCCACCGCACTTCGATGGTACTAGTTATGATCATTGGAAGAGGAAGATGTGTGCTCACTTGAAATCGTTGAATCGGAGAGTTTGGGAGGTTGTGGATAAAGATTTTGCCGTGATTGATCCAATCGACCCAACCGCAAGAGAAGAAGAGAAGCTACAACTCAATGATATTGCAATCAACACACTCTATGAAGCTTTGGATTCAAAGGTGTTTGAGCAAATCAAGGATTTAGAGAGAGCTCATAATATGTGGACTAGGTTAGAGGAAACATATGAGGGCACACAAGCCGTGAAGACTGCCAAGTTATATATTCTCAAAGACAAGCTCTCAAGTTTCAATATGCAAGAAAATAACAGTGTGCCGAAGATGTTTCACCATTTACAAGTGATTGTGAATGACTTGAAGAATTTGGATGAGAAGGTGGAAAATACGGATTTCTGTTATAAGTTCTTTAGAAGCTTGCCACTAAGATTTGAGTTCTTGGTAACCATGTTGGTGAGAGAAGGATTGGACAAGCAAACCCCTAACCAAGTATTAGGTGAGGTGGTCACACATGACACCTATCGTGTGGAACAGGAAGGGGGCTCTTAAGAGGAAAAGGAGAAGAAGACTGTGGCATTCAAGGCCACCTCCTCCAAGTGCAAGGGCAAGAGCAAGAAGCAAAACTCAAGTGATAATGAGGCTAGCACAAGTTTAAGTAAGGTAGATGAAGAAGCAATGGCTCTTCTTGTGTGCAAATTTAGCAAATTCATTAAGAAGAAGGGCTATGGTGCTAGAAAGAGAAGAAATACCACCAAGACCAAGAGGTGCTTTAGGTACAAGAGTAAGGATCACTTCATTGCCGATTGTCTATTCAATAGTGACAATGAAAGCGATGAAGATGACAAGAAGAAGAAGAGAGACAAGAAAGATAAGAAGGACAAGAAGAAAAAGGAGGAGAAGCTTGAGTACAAGAAGAAGAAAAAGGAGTAATCTTATTGTGTCACATGGGATAGTGATGCCTCATCAAGTGGTAGTGATGATGAGAGTGAAGATGATAAGAAGTCAAAGAAGAAGGTGCTTGCAAGTCTTGCCATCACCAACAAGCCTTCACTGTTTGATGCTCCATCAACATGCTTAATGGCTAAGTCATCCAAGGTACAATTCGATGATAAGATCGATAGGAGTGATGATAATGATGAGGAGGAGTACTCAAAAGAGGACCTCATTGGTATGCTACAAGATGCTCACTCTTATATTGAGGAGAAGAGGAAGGAGTGCAAAGAGTTGCGCAAGAGCAAGAAAGCTCTAGAGCAATCCTTTGATGAGCTCAATGCTACTCATGAGAGGCTAATGGAAGCCCATGAGAAGCTTGAGAAAGCTCACATCAAGCTTGAAAAGGCTCACTCCTCCCTCCTTGATCAAGCTAAGATTGAGGATGTTGTAGACACATGCAACGTAGGAGTTACTTGTGATATTCTTGATGAGTCATTCTATACTTCTATTGTTGTTAGTTCCGTAACCCTTCTTGTAGCTCAAGCAATGCCACATCTACTATTAGTGATGGTTTTACTTGTGATGCCTCACTCATGGTGGAGAATGAGACCCTCAAGAGAAAGGTAAATGAGCTCACTCATGCCCTAGACAAGGCCTATGGTGGAGATGTCCGCTTGCTAAAGTACTTGGATAGCCAACGGTTCTCTCTCAATAAAGAGGGATTGGGCTATACCTCCAAGAATGGCAAGGCGGCCTTTGTCACTCATAAGACTAGTTTTGTAAAGGACAATGGATATTTTTACTCTATTTGCAAGCAAGTAGGGCATATAGAGCAATATTGCAAGAATAAGATGAATGCTAACATATCCTCTATTAAGTTTGATTCTTATTATTTGCTTACCAAGGGTACTAATGGTGTGAAGGCTAAGTTCATTGGTGCTCCCATTGTTGGCCCAAAGAAGAAGGCAATTTGGGTGCCCAAAAGCTTAGTGACCAACCTTAGAGGACCCAAGCAAGTTTGGGTACCTAAAAAGAATTAATTTGCTTTTATAGGTCAATTACAAAGCCGGAGAAAGGCATTGGGTGCTTGATAGTGGGTGCACTCAACATATGACCGGAGATCCTAAAATGTTCAAATCAATCTCATCAAGTGGCAATGGTGTTGATAGCATTACTTTTGGTGATAATGGCAAAGGCAAGGTTAAAGGCTTGGGAAAGATTGCAATTACAAATGATATGTCCATCTCCAGTGTGTTGCTAGTGAAATCTCTCAACTTCAATCTCTTGTTCGTGGCTCAATTGTGTGATCTTGGATTCAAATGCATATTTAGTGTTGATGATGTTGAGATAGTGAGTGTTGATGGAAGCAACTTGATATTCAAAGGCTTTAGATATGAGAATCTCTATCTTATGGACTTCAATGCTAGTGATACTCAATTGACAATATATTTGTTCTCCAAATCAAACATGAGTTGGCTATGGCATAGAAGACTTAGACATGTAGGCATGAAGCAACTTAACCGGCTAATCAAGCATGATCTAGTTAGAGGGTTGAAGGATGTGGTGTTTAAGAAAGATAAGCTATGTAGTTCATGTCAAATGGGCAAATAAGTTAGCAACACTCATCCCAACAAGAGCATGATGAGCACAAGCAAAGCATTTGAGTTGTTGTACATGGATCTATTTGGCCCAACCAAATATGAGAGCATTGGTGGAAACAAATATGGATTGGTGATAGTGGATGACTACACAAGATATACTTGGGTATTCTTTATTGTTGACAAGAGTGAAATATTTGACTCATTCAAGACATTTATCAAGAGAAGCCAAAATGAGTTTGAAACATCAATCAAGAAAGTGAGAAGTGATAATGGTAGTGAGTTCAAGAATACAAGAATTGAAGAGCTATGTGATGATTTTAGAATCAAGCATCAATTCTCGGCTAAGTACACACCTCAATCCAATAGGCTAGTAGAGAAAAGAATCAGACTTTGATTGATATGGCAAGATCAATGTTGAGTGAATACAATGTGGACCATTTATTTTGGGCCGAGGCAATCAATACCGCCAACTATTGTTTAAATAGGCTCTATTGTCATAGGCTCCTAGAGAAGACACCATATGAGTTATTGAATGGAAAAAAGCCCAACATTGCATATTTTAGAGTGTTTGGATGTAAATGCTACATTCTCAAGAAGGGCACTCAATTGAGCAAATTTAAGAAGAAATATGATGAAGGATTCCTACTCGGTTACTCCACTGCAAGCAAAGCATATAGAGTGTGGAATCTCACTCATGGCATAGTTGAGGTTGTACATGATGTTGAATTTGATGAAACCAAGGTCTCTCATGATGACGAAGAGAATCTTGATGATGTGAGAGGCATTCAATTGATTCAAGCTATAAAGGAAATGGATGTTGGGGACATTAAGACCAACTCAAGCGGTGGATGTTGAGATGACAAAGATCAAGTGATTGGTTCACCTATAGTGCAAGCTAGTAGTTCTCAAGTTCAAACTCAAGATAGTGATTCTCAAGTGCAAGATCAAGTGGCTAGTACATCATCTCTACCAAATGGACAACCAAGCTCAAATGCTCAACCGCAAGTTCTTCAACCAACTCATATAGCAAGAGATCATCCTCTAGATCAAATGGTTGGTGACATTAAAAGTGGTATGCAAACAAGATCAAGATTGACATCCTTTTATGAACACTATTCATTTTTCTCATCCATAGAACCGACAAAGATAGAAGAAGTTTTGATGAATTATGATTGGGTTAATGCTATGCATGAAGAGCTCAACAACTTTGAAAGAAATCAAGTTTAGGAACTTGTTGAGCGTCTAAAGAACTACAATGTCATTGGCACCAAGTGGGTATTCCAGAACAAGCAAGATCAAGATGGCAAAGTTGTGAGAAACAAAGCAAGATTGGTAGCACAAGGATACACTAAAGTTGAAGGTCTTGACTTTAGAGAAACCTATGCACTGGTTGTAAGATTGGAGGCAATTAGAATCTTATTAGACTATGCTTATGCCCACAACATCAAGCTATATCAAATGGATGTGAAGAGTGCGTTCTTGAATGGATTCATCAATGAGCTAGTGTATGTTGAGCAACCCTCGGGTTTTGAGGATATCAAGAAGCCCAACCATATCTACAAGTTGAAGAAGGCTCTCTATGGTTTGAAGCAAGCTCCAAGGGCGTGGTATGAGAGATTGAGAGATTTTTTTAATTTCCAAAGGGTTCAAGATGGAGAAGGTTGACAATACTCTCTTCATCAAGAAGATTGGAAATGACTTATTTATGTTGCAAATCTATATTGATGATATTATCTTTGGATCAACCAACTAAAACTTTTGTGAAGAGTTTAAAGAAATGATGGCAAAAGAATTTGAGATGTCTATGATTGAAGAGCTTAGTTACTTCCTTGAATTCCAAATCAAGCAATTAAAGAAAGACACATTTGTTAGTCGAAGCAAGTACATCAAGGACATGTTGAAGAAGTTTGGAATGGAAGAAACTAAGTCAACTGGGACACCAATGGAAACAAATGATCATCTTGACTTGGATACAAGTGGCAATATAGTAGATCAAAAGTTGTATCGGTCCATGATTGGAAGCTTACTCTATGTGATCGCTTCTAGGCTGGATGTCATGTTTAGTGTGTGCATGTGTGCAAGGTTTCAAGCTTCGCCAAGAGAAAATCATTTGAAAGCAACCAAGAGGATATTGAGATATCTCAAGCACATATCAAATGTTGGATGATGGTATCCTAAGGGGTCAAACTTTGAGTTGATTGGATGTTCAAACTCCGACTATGCAGGATGCAAGGTGGATAGAAAGAGCACTAGTGGAATATGCCAATTGCTAGGAAGGTCACTTGTCTCATGGTCACCCAAGAAGCAAAATAGTGTTGCACTCTCTACCGCTGAAGCCGAATACATTAGTGCCGGGAGTTGTTATGCTCAACTATTATGGATGAATGCCACATTGAAAGACTTTGAAATCAAATTTGGACAAGTGCCATTGCTATGTGATAATAAAAGTGCAGCGAAGATCTCCACCAATCCGGTTCAACATTCAAGGACAAAGCACATTGACATAAGGCATTACTTTATTAGAGATGACCAAGCAAAGGGAGACATTGCTATTGAGAGTGTTGGCCCCGATGATTAACTTGTTGATATCTTTACCAAGCCACTTGATAAGAAGAGATTTTGCACATTGAAAAATAAATTGAACATTCTTGACTTCTCTAACATGAAATGAATGCACCCCCAACCATATGACATGCCCCTCCTTCGACTAAAGCAAAGGTGAAATTGTTTGGCATATTGCATTCATATTTATTAAGGATATGATTAGAGCATATAGACATTCTCTCTAGTGGTATCTAGTTCCTTATTAGACTTTTTCATGAAAATCAAGTGTTTTTGAGTACATATTATGCCACTATTGCTTCTATGACTTATAGATCTAGTGGCTAAATATAACTTGTTCATGAGAATATGAACCTAGTGTTTGATCTAGTTAAATGAGCAAGAAATGATCTAGTTCAACATTGATAAGATAACCATTGAAAGATGTGTGAAGAAGCTTGTTATTGGTTCAAAACAAGCTAGATTACTTATGCAAGTTTACTAGTTTGAACCATAAGAGAAGAAAGTTTATGGAAACAAGTGATCCTCAACTTTAAGTGATCATCTCTCTACTCCAAGCTCCCTCCATGATTTCAAGTCTACACCAAGCATGATCATATACCTTTATGGCCATTGACGACAAAGGGGGGAGAGAATACAAAGATAGCATACACCTAGGGGGAGAGAATGCACCTAGGAGGAGAAATGGGGAGAGAGAAATGGA
Source organism: Chrysopogon serrulatus (assembly GCA_015844335.1). NCBI lineage: Eukaryota > Viridiplantae > Streptophyta > Magnoliopsida > Poales > Poaceae > Chrysopogon > Chrysopogon serrulatus. The sequence goes on along the minus strand of JADLZL010002315.1, from coordinate 438,845 downwards.
GAGAAAAGATCAAGAATAAAGAATGAAAAGGGATCAAAATTTTGAAGCACACAAGTAGGTGGAGAAAGCTCATGAACATGATTGATTGCATTTGTATGTGTATATTCATATGATTGCTTGCATTGTACTTAGAACTAGTTCTTTCATAAGTGGTATCTCTCTAGCTTGTATGGTGCTTGCAAGTTTAGGACTTAATTGATGAAGTGATTACTAGCATACCTAGATTCTAGCTAGAAGTAGCATTGTTCCAAGTGGTATCTAGGAACCGTGTTTTTAATATTGATCTCATGGGGTTTCTAGTTCTTTGATGTTTCTAGCTAGTGTTGGTGCTAAGGATGGTTCATGATGTGCACTCCGATGGTATCACACTTCAAAGGTCCATTCTATATACCTTAGCATCAATTTGGTAGAAATGACTCTCCTAAAACCGATTTATCCATCATGTATGCAAAGCTTCTAAATCTAAACTCTTAGCACACATGTAAGGGGAGCCATAGCTACCAAATGAGTTTTACATGATTTGTCCAATTCTTTTCAAAAGTTCAAATTGTTTGGACAAGTGGTGTAAATCCAAAATTGAATTTAATTCATATCTTTATGGATGTTGTCATCAATTACCAAAAAGGGGGAGATTAAAACCCTAGTTTGGTTTTGGTTAATTGATGAAAACCTAGGACTAATACTATTGCTAAGTGTGTAGAATTAGAGAAGGGGAGGTCCAAGCCAAGTGGTGGAGTGGAGATCAAGTTGATGAAAGCAACCACAAGTGATCAAGTGCCACCCTTGGAGATGAAGAAAAGATGATGAGCGGAATGGAAGCTAGAGGAAAAGGTATATGCTAGGGCATTTCCATTTCGCCGGCCGTAGGTGTATAGAGAAGTTGACGACCGGGTTTAGGATCGATAACCATACTATTAACATGGGCGATGTTGCGCAATATCGGTTATCTAAGTGCCACTAGATGAGCAATGCCTTTGCATATGCATTAGGGACCTAGTGTGCTAATAATTTTTTGTAAAATTCATTTGAAAATACTAACATATGTGCACAAGTGGAGAGACACTTTTGTGTTGGCACATGAGAGCAAGGGCTGATGGGGTTTGGGTATAAACCCCTCCCGCCGAGCTTGCAAGGCGGGACTTGAAAGTTTTCGGAAAGTGAGCAGTCACTAGAAGTGACCGGACGCTGTCTCGATAGGGACCGGACGCGTCCGGTCAAGCTATGGCGTCCGGCAGTTTTTCAGGTGTGACCAGACGCTGGTGACCGGACGTTCCGGTGCCACGTCCGGTCAGGCGAGCTGATTCAGGCGAGCAGAACAGTGCTTGCACCGGATGCCGCGTGAGTCCGGTCAGGGTTCAGCGGATGCGTTCGATCGTGTTTTGACCTCTCTGGAACCTCTCTGGTCGGTGATCGGATGCTACTTTTGGAGAGTCCGGTCATGTGCTGTTGACGGTCGTTATCGTACAAATCTAACCATCAACTAGCCATGGAAAAAGATACAATTGCAATCACCAAAATAGATATAGGAATGCACTGATAGAATTCCATGAGTTTTGGTGTTTCACTGTTTCTGCAGGTGTAAACTGGAAAAGATAAAAACCCAGGAGCTTATCGGAACATAGAGGGGAAATCGGACATCGCGGCAACGCATGAAGGTTCCAAAAGAGGCTAGAAGACACCACGCCGAAGGGGAGGGCGAGAGGCCACGAGGCCAGACCGACTGGTTTGGGCCTGGACCGGCCGGTCTAGCCCGGGGCTTGCTGGTGGCCCACTTTACCCAGTTTGCTCCACCGCCTTTGAGGATCGATCTCAGCCGTCCGCCAATGTCGGTTTCATCCGATGGCTCACGGTCATCGCCTAGGGCTATAAAAAGAGGGCAGGACCCCCCAGGCAGAGGCACATTCATTCATTCCTTATTTGAAGTCCAATCATCAGCCATAAACCCTAATCAGAGCACCTTAGTTAGGACCTAGATAGCTAGTTAGAACTAGAGGGAGGCAAGCGAAGGCTTGGATTCCGGAGCCATCAAGAGCTTGGATTTGGTATAGTTCTTACCTCCTCTCACCTTTGTTCTCTATCATTGTATAGTTATATGATTGCTACAATTGAATTGATGAATAATTACCTACTTATATTCATAGTTATATTGTTCTTTATCTATTGTGGTTATATGCTTAGTATAGCTAGATTGACATTATACTTATTCATAGGTTCGTATAACGCTTATCTAATTGATCATTGGGTGAGTGGTGAACATTGTGTAAGCGTGGTGCTTATGCGTTGTTTATCTGTGAATGCACCCTATAGGCCGGGCTTGGTAGATCGCGGGTGTGACAATCCTGTTGAGTCCTATGTAGTCCAAACCCCATTTATAGGCACAGTAGGGATTTTATACGAAGGAAGGGCATACTATGTTCTCAAACTTCCCTAGTATGTCCACTATGAATAGATATAATGCTAACCTTAGCTATGACTACTAAGTGTAATTGCACTAACCATGATATACATTGACATGTAACTAGAAATAACTCAGGAATATCTCTTGATGTTCTGCTAGAAACTCTAATAATATAGTTAGGAGTCTATCTATTTATGCTGATGATTTATACTTATCTTTATCATTTATCTTGTGATTTACCCCTGCATTGAGTAGTGCGGATATGGTTATGCCTATCCATTACACTCTAGGTTATCACGCTACCCTTACACGTATGCCATCTGGACCTTCCTTTGAAAAAATATAAATGACAACCTTGTAATACTCCGGATAAAATGTTACAATGATATTTGATCCGTAAACTGCCAGGATACTATTTATATATTCTAATGGTGGTATGATTTAATACCACACCCCTTGGTGTTATGGCTGGGGATGACAACTTGGCATTCTAGTAGTGATGCTATACCTATGGGCATTTTTTTAGCGCCGTTTCTAGAGATGACATTAAGAGGTGTCAACAAACATTTTTGGTGCCGTTGCCGGGGAAGCCATTTGGTGAGTATAAAAAGGAATAGCGATAGACCTAACAAACTAGTGAGATAGAGAAAACCATAGACCCCTACTTAATGCAGGCTTACCCTTGTGCTTTCTATCTTTGTGATATCTTATGCAGGGTAATGAATGAGTGGTTTTGATCTGTCAGATAACTGCATTGAAAATCTAGAGAAACTCTTTTGAAAAAGGAAATTGCAGCAAGTGAGGGATATCTTTGAATATCCGTCAAAGACACCCACTGCTGAGGTTCGTTCTTCGGAGGAGCAAACTCCTATAAGTGAAGAAGAGCATCAAGAAGGCAACTTAGCACCAGCTTTTGAGGAAATGGCTGATAAGTCACTACGCGAATTCTCCGCTCCAACAACCAACAACATCCGTACTGGACCTAACGTCGAAATTGGTGAGAATGGATTCGAGCTCAAGCCAGCTCTTATCACCATGGTGCAAGCCAACTTGTTCTATGGAAAGGCACATGAAGATGCAAGTGCTCATCTCCAACACTTCCTGGAGATTTGCAGCACTTTTAAGATAAAGGATGTACCTAGAGACACCATCCTGTTGCGCCTGTTCCCATTCTCACTATTGGGAAAGGCAAAGCAGTGGTTCTACGCCAACAAGGACAATCATACAACTTGGGATAAATGCTCCACAGCTTTTCTATTAAGGTTCTTTCCTATGGGTAAGACAAGTGCCATAAGGGGAAAGATCTCAAGTTTCCAGCAACAACATGATGAGTCAGTCCTAGAGGCATGGAAACGCTTTTAAGACTATATCAGAATATTCTCATCATGGGATGGAGAATTGACTCCTCATACGGACTTTCTATCACGGGCTCACCAATAGCACCCGTAATAATGTTGATGCTGCTGCTGGAGGTGCATTTATATCATTGACCATACCACAAGCTACTGCTCTTATGGAGAAGATGGCATCCAATCAAGATTGGAATGAAGAACGCTAAACAACCCGCAAGAGAAGTAGAGGAATGCATTAGCTTAAGGAGGTAGACATGCTGTCTGCCAAGATAGATCTGCTCATGAAGAAACTGGAAGACAAGGCTAGCCTGAAACAAGACGTCACGCGCATTAATGATTCATGCATGACTTGTGAAGTGTGTGGCAATATGGGACACTCAGGCAACAACTGCCCTGAGACCCGTGAGGATGTGAACTTCATCAACAACAATAACAACAACTATCGTCCTCAAAATCAAGGATGGAATCAGCAAAGGCCCAACTACCAAGGTAATTTTCTAGATAAATTTCAAGGCACTAATTACAATAGCTATGCTCAATTGCCTTTGAGAGAAGTGATCTTCAACCAAAATAAAATTGTGGAGACTTTATCTAGGAAGGTAGCATCCAATGATAAAATGCTAGAAAATATAAACACTAAAATGGATAGCTTTACCTCTTCTGTTAAGAACCAGCTTAGCTTTAATAAAATGATAGAACAACAATTAGCTCAGCTGGCGGCCGCTGTTCCACCAACCAATGAAGGTAAAATTCCAGGGCAACCTCTAGAGCCCAAGACTGTAAATCTTGTTGATGTATATGCAGGTTACTATATTGAAGCATCATCAGGATGGAAGGATGAGTCCATGCTACTCAAGAGAGGAGATCCAGGGAGACCTATGATCCCATCTCTATTGGGCAGCATGACTTCTCTGAAGTTGTCTACGATCTAGGCACCAGTGTCAACATCGTGCCTATGGTAATCTTTGACCAAGTCTTTTCATGGGCATCTTTGTTGTACATGAATATATGTTTGTAGCTTACAGACCAGACGATTAAACACCCTGAAGGAATCTTAGATGACGTGTGCATACGAATCGAGAGATTATATGTCTCTATAGACTTTGTAGTCTTGAATATCGGCAGAAATCCCAAGAGTCCAATCATTCTTGGCCGACCATTTCTGAGTACTGCAAATGATGTCATCTACACGGACAGTGCAAAGATTTGTTTCACCATCAAGGACAATAAAGAGAAGTTCAGTTTCAAGAACAAGACCCTTGAAGCTCTTCTAGATCCAAGAGGAGCTTACTTCCCAGTCAGGCCAACAAACAAAGTAGCTAAGAAGAAGAATTCAAATGGGAAAAGAAAGAACAAGAACAGGAGGCAAGTGAGAAAGCAAGTCCAAGAAGTCAAGGCTGTTGAGTATGAGCATGACCACCTCTTAGCTTCACCATTCCTAATCAAGAGGGAGGATCTATGGCATCGATTGCACTATGGGACCATCGTTCTACAACACTTTCTGTCAACATCATGTCAATATCATGTCCAAAAAGGTATATGATTTATTATTTGATACACCTCTATACACTACCTATATACAAATTTGCAAATGGGCGGACAACACAATGAGATTTTTGGAGGGAATAGCACGAGACATCATGGTCAAAATCCACACTCACTACGTCCCGACTGACTTCATGATATTGGACATGAGAGAAGAAGATGAGATACCCATCATCCTTGGGAGGCCGTTCCTCAGCACCACCAATGCCATCATCTACAATGGACCGGACCAAGTCTACTTCTAATTCCCAGGAGAAAAGGTACGCTGTCAATTTAAAGATTATAACTCTCCTGGATTAGCAGCTTTCACCCTGTCCAAGACGAGACGTCAGCGCTAGAGGACTCGCTCTCAAAAGAGCAATGTTGAGGAGGAGGCAATCAAAAAGAATCTACAATGCCTAAGGAATATCAACAACCTACAAAGGTATGGAAAGAAAAGGTAACCTCCTCAACTGAGTCATTATCACCAGGAGGTCCAACGTCAGGGTTCCCATCCTCGGGATCCGATGAAGCACCCCAGGAGTGACGATGATGAGAAGTCCTATCCGGAGGACTCTAAACTCGGAACCCTTGCCATAAGGTAACAATGGTAGTTATCTATTTACTTTCTTGCACTTTTAAATTTATAGTTAATTATTAGTCTTATAGAAAATCACAAAAACATTTAGAAAACCTAAAGCCCCATGTGACATACCTGCAGTGCAAGCTAAAGGAGGGTGCACCGTGGTGGCCTAAAAATAAAATAAAAATTAGCACACATATTTCCATTCTGTTTGATAAAAAGAAAACCCAAAAATAATCATTGAGCATCTTGCTGCACTATATGCACTGTAGCAACCTTTAAAAACCTCTCACAACAACCAGTCCGTGAAATGGCTAACCACTAACTGTTTATCCCAATCCGTTCCACGAGTTTTTGTATCTTGTGAGATATTTGCTGCAGAATGACTCTAAGAGCTAGCTCACCTAGGAATCATCATCTACATCACTCGAAGCACACCTTCCCTACACACAGCTAATCACTGTGTGAAGGAAGCAACTTCTTGTTGGATAAGATAAAGGTTCCCGGCTACACCAGCTCTTGCAAGCATGAGCTCCATCGAGAGGACTGCTCAGCTTCAATGCTCAACCACGACAATAACCAGCTTGGGGGAAGGCATCCCCTAGGTATCAAGGTAAGTGTACCTACATGATTATCGAGTCAGTCATAAAAATAAAAAATACCAAAAATATGTAAGCACATGAAGATTCACCATAGTATCATAAAAAAACTTAAAAATACCAAAAATATATGGGCACATGAAGGTCCATGCTTTTTAGAGTCCTTAGAGTCTTTAGAGTCTTATATAGCATGAGTCTTGAAAAATGAAAAATAAAATAAAAATGTTTGTCTGTCTAGAGTCAATAAAAAGGAAGCTCTTGAGATGATTTGAAATGATGATAAGTTGCTCTGTTACAACACCTCTGAAGTGCCTAGAGTTTAGACTAAAGTTTCTCTAAGTTTTAGCTCTAACTGTTTGATATGAGAATTTGCTCTGAGCCTAAAACTTATGGGTTGCATATGCTTGAACTAAGTCTTGGTACCTGATTGATAGGATTGAGAAAGTCTGAGCTTCTATCTATCTTGTTCTAAGTGACACTAGAGTTCTGGAGATTTATCTTTTGAAAAAAATACAAAAACATGATGAGTTTCTATATGACAAAGCTTATATTCCCACCAGAGCCAAACATGATGAGATAGGGTAGATAAACTTCCACATACATGCTGATTGTCTTGCATTGAGTTTTGTCAACCTTTGTGACCCTGGTGAGAAATTTGTCATGCTCTTGAATCAAGATCCACCTCCATATGCACTACCTATCTTTGGAGTAGGCGCAACAACATGCTATTTCACCTACATTCATTCCAAAAATGTTTTTCCTCCTACATTGGGAGAGAACACCAAAAATATTCCTATTAGGATAGCTACCTAATAAATGCTCCAAGTTCCTGCTATTATCTCTCCAAATCCATAAATGCCAAAAGGAGTGCTATGAGCTATGCAAAAAGATATTAGAAAAGAAAAGAAAAAAAGAGAGAAAAGGGAGAAGAAAAGAAAAGTGGACAAGTGTCTAAGTGCTGAAAATAATGGGTACTTAGATGCCCGACTCCCTGAGAAAAAGAAAAGAAAAAGATAGCTCATAACCTCTGGCCAGTTTTAAAATCCAAAAGAGAGGTAGGCGTTCAAGGAGCCGAGTAGAATTAGGTTCCACTATATATCCACCATATCCATCCACCTATACATCTTGATTCGACTGTATGACTTATTTCTCCGTGGATCCATCGTTTGACTTTACAATATATGCATTGCAAGTTTGCTCTTTCAGTTTTCTCCTTACCTATGAGCTCCATATAAGCTTTAGTTATAGGATGAAAAGAAAGGCAACCATCATCACTGCCTTGGTAAGAATCCACAAATACCATATATATTGAGAGACTTGAGAGTGTTATACATGAGAAGCTCTGAGTTTTGTTTGAAAACCTCTAAAAACTCTAGAATGATAGTCGATCAAAGAGCTTAAGACATAGTGCTTAGATGGGATCTTCCTGTCTATCAAGTACTTAAGACCCAAGGAAGAGCTAATAAGCCCCATAGTCAAAGGTAATATGGGTAAGTTTGAAAGTCAGCTCAGTTATTGCATAACTTGGAGGAGAATTTCCATATACTTCTAGGGAGTTGCTCCAGATGGCTACAATGCTTAAACATATACATCTTACACTAACATTTTCTGAGTTTTCTTTGCTAAGGGACTAGCAAAGGTTAAGCTTGGGAGAGTTGTTGACGGTCGTTATCGTACAAATCTAACCGTCAACTAGCCAGGAAAAAGGATACAATTGCGATCACCGAAATAGATATAGGGATGCACTGGCAGAATTCTATGAGTTTTGGTGTTTCACTATTTCTGCAGGTGTAAACTGGAAAAGATACAAACCCAGGAGCTTATCGGAATATAGAACGGAAAATCGGACACCGTGGCAACGCAAGGTTCCAGAAGAGGCTAGAAGACACCACGCTGAAGCGGAGGGCGAGAGGCCACCAGGCCAGACCGACTGGTCTGGGCCTAGACTGGCCGGTCTGGCTTGGGGCCCGCTGACGGCCCGCTTCGCCCAGTTTGCTCCACCGCCATTGAGGATCGATTTCAGCCGTCCGCCAATGTCGGTTTTATCCGATGGCTCACGATCATGGCCCAGGGCTATAAAAGAGGGCAGGACCCCCTAGGCAGAGGCACATTCATTCATTTCTCATTCGAAGTCTGATCATTAGCCAGAAACCCTAATTAGAGCTCCTTAGCTAGGGCCTAGATAGCTAGTTAGAACTAGAGGGAGGCAAGCGAAGGCTTGGATTCTAGAGCCATCAAGAGCTTGGATTTGGTATAGTTCTTACCTCCTCTCACATTTGTTCTCCATCATTGTATAGTTATATGATTGCTACAGTTGAATTGATGGATACTTATCTACTTATATTTATAGTTATATTATTCTTTGTCTATTGTGGTTATATGCTTAGTATAGCTAGATTGACATTATACTTATTCATAGCTTCGTATAGCACTCATATAATTGATCGTTGGGTGAGTGGTGAACATTGTGTAAGCGTGGTGCTTATGCGTTGTTTACCTGTGAATGCACCCTATAGGCTGGGCTTGGTAGATCGCGGGTGTGATAATTCTGTTAAGTCCTATATAGTCCAAACCCCGTTTATAGGCACAGTAGGGCTTTTGTACGAAGGAAGGGCGTGCTATATTCTCAAACTTCCCTAATATGTCTAGTATGAATAGATATAATGCTAACCTTAGCTATGACTACTAAGTGTAATGCAGTAAACATGATATACATTGACATGTAGCTAGGAATAACCCAGGAATATCTCTTGATGTTCTGCTAGTAACCCTAATGATATAGCTAGGAGTCTCTATCTATTTATGCTAATGATTTATACTTATCTTTATCATTTATCTTGTGACTTACTCCTGCATTGAGTAGTGTGGATATGGTTATGCCTATCTATTATACTCTATGTTATCACGCTACCCTTACACGTATGCCATATAGACCTTCCTTTGGGAAAATATAAATGACAACCTGGTAATACTCCGGGTAAAATGCTACAATGGTATTTTATCTGTGCGCTTGCGGATACTATTTCTATATTCTAATGGTGGCATGATTTAATACCACACCCCTTGGTGTTATGGCTGGAGATGACAACTTGGCGTTCTAGTAGCGATGCTATGCCTACAGGCATTTTTAGCGTCGTTTCTAGAGATGATATTAAGAGGTGTCAACATGTGTTGTAGGGCGCAAGTGTGTTCGACCGTTGATGTGCAATGGCTACAGTCAAACATCATTGACACATGGCTTGGTGAGAGTGACCGGACGCTGGGATCGGACGCGTCCGATCGTCACTTAATCCGTGTCCAGTCAGTGCGCAGACAGGCTGTTTTGTGTGTAACGGTTGGGTGCTCTTGTGGGCGCCTATATAAGTGAATTGGCTGGCTCTAGGAAGTCTCTCTTGGCACTTTGATATACTTGACATCCTCTAGAGCTAGGCAAACCATCCCCCTCACTTTGCATGCCTCTTGATTGATTTAGAGAGTGACTGGGAGAGCTTCTAGTGCATTTGCCTTGTGATTGAGCATCTAGTGGCACCGGTGGGTGTTCCTGCTGTGATTGAGCTTATTACTCTTGGTGATTGCCGTCACCTAGACGGTTGGAGTAGTGAGCCAGAGTTGAGCAAGGTTGAAGATTGTTCTTGGCCACTCCAGAAGTGATTGTGAGGGGTGTTGATCCCACCCCGTGGGAGTTCGTGAAAAGAATCCTTAGTGGAATCTTATGTCATTAAGTTACCCTCACTTTGTGTGAGTTTTTGTGGCACCCAGTGAGGCTTGGCTTGTGACACCGATTAGCCACTGAACTACCGAGTGTGTGGTCGACACAACGGGAAGTAGCGTGCCGGCAAGCATGTGAACCTTGGGATAAAAATCATGTGTCCCTCGATATTCTTGTGTGGATTGATCCTTCGAGATCAACTTGGATTTCTCAATTGGATCATCAGTTTAGGTTTCATTGCATTGACAAGACGGTGATTGATCATCATCCCGAAGGCACGGTTTGCATCACTCGGTTCTTTCCTTGTGATTACTCTTATGCAAAGTAGCATATTAGGGTGTGTAGAATAGTTTGATTGCTAAGGACATTACTCTTAGTGTGCCTAGTGTATTAGGATTGCTAGAATTGGATAGGTTGGCTTGCAACCCCCTTTTAGGCTAGCGCAACACTTGCTTCGTCATTTGTTTTACTAACTGGTTTGTTTAGTGCTTTGTAGAAATTTTATTAGGCTATTCACCCCGCTCTAGCCATTTAGGACCTTTCACCTTCTTCCCAATCTTATTCGAGAGTTGAAAAGGTATTGCTGTTCCGAAGTGTTATGTGTGATTGCTTTGTCTACCATGAATCAGTTATTATAGAACCTCAGTAATAAAGAGTTATTTAGGAACCTTGACCTCTCCCGTTGTCCTCTCACTTTAGCTATCTACTCTTTTATCATAGTTCTTCTGTGTGTCCGTGTCATTTACGCAAAACTCCTATCATTTATCATTTACCCTCACTCTAGTCTAGTTGGTGTACTGGTTAGTAGATATATGATGGTGAACTATCAATATCTTTAACCATTATTTCCTGGTGGTAAAATATAAATAATGATACCTGGAATACTCTCAGTAAAATGCTACAATGGTGTTCTATACGCTTGCAGAATCTTTTATATTTTAATTGTGCATAAGAAATATCAACAAGCATTTTTGGCGCCGTTGCCAAGGAAACAATTGGCGTAAAGATTTTAATATTGATTTTGATATCTACTAATATAGTTTACCACTAGCTTTAGTAGGATTACCCCTTGTTTTGTTGAGTTGTGGAACAAGTAGGACATCAACAGTTTCAATCTTCTCGGCAAAATTCTATAAGAACAAGACATGGTAGGTATTGAAGAACTCAGGGTGCTTAAACATTCAAGATCCATCAACACTTGGAGCCCCGCCATCTTACAGGTTTGATAAAAATATATATTCTTCTAAACATGTGGCAAACAAAACGCTGCATTACTCACAGATTTCACCGTGGGTCGTGGTAAGTATGATCAAGGAAGGTGAGATAATCTTGCTCATGGACTTAAAACTTGATGAGTAGTTATCATGTTGCATTCTACTGTATGTTTACTTTGAACAATCCATCCATCCACTCCATCTCATATCAAATCCATAGCATGTTTAGATTCTTGCACACATGTGTGGCAGAACCTTCTAAATTATATGGCCCACAAGCACCTGTCATTGTCCCAAAGACCTCCGACGGCTATGCTTGTGTACCACATAACTTAAAACGTCCTGTTGGGTGAAACCCCGATGAAACCATGAAAACCAAGATCGCATTCTTGCAGAGACATTGTAGTATTACAACAGTTTTTATACAAAATACAACAGAGAAGCGGAGACTTATATAACCATAATTTACATCAGTTGTTTATCAAACTTATCCAAACCAATGATTAAGTTATTACAAACCATGGGAGTATCATTAAGTAACTTTAGTACAAGCCAAATAATAAAAGTGCCCTGCCCAAAGGCCAAACAACCTATTCCTCATCGGACACTTCAACAACCGTCATGCAGCAAGGGCCATAGCAAACTTGCGCATGCAGTTCACCTGCAACAGGGGTAGAACAAACCCTGAGTACAAAAGTACTCCGTAAGAGTTACCCGATGATAAAAAGGGGTGAAAACTCAGGAATGCTAGCTGATAGATATCAAGGTAAAGCTTAACAAGATCAAGGACTCTTTTGCATAAAAGCTTAGTTGGAACCTTTTAATCATCATTAATTATCATTCCTACTTTCTAGGTGATCCTAGTCTATAGCAAACACTTCTCAAGTATATAACCATTTATGAGCTATCATTCCATTCGACTTCCATTATTACTACGATGATGGGGCGAGGATCAAGCTTCCTTTACCGCGAAGCAACGACGATTTGAACCGCTTTTATACCTAGCTGGGGATTCCTAACCACACGACATATGTGGGACTCTAACCCCCTTATATCAACCCAACACTCGGATTCTCTATGCCTAGACTAGGTCCTATGCCACCTGAGAGCACAGTACGCCACCGCCCTACGCTGTCCATGACGGTTTACCCGCAGGGTGGGTACACGATACTCCCGCCATCTCTCCACTCCCAGTGCAAGTTGTCTATTCTCGACATAGATTGGCCCAGCGGAGCTTACCACAAGAGCATGTGATTAGTACTAACAAATTAATCCAAGGGCCAACAACGGATGGTCCTTAACCGACTCCAACGGGACAAGCATGGCTGGGAATCCCAATCGGCTTCCACCAACCCCCAAACCGTGTCCTGTCGGTCTCAATTTCATTCCTCTTTCCCATAGCATTAGAGCCATTGATTATTATCATAAATAAAATATTTACTTTGAAAGCCTATCTATAAATAAGCGTGACAAGCACCACTAAGCATTTATAAACAAAACAGGTATCATGGATGTTATATCAATAACAAGGAAGGTGAGTGCAACAATATAGGATATCACTCAACTCCTATTCACCTAATGCATCATTTCATAAGCATAAAAGTTATTAAAGCTTTGTAAAACACAAGGAAGGGTTTAGATGCATCCGGGGCTTCCCTGGGTTAACAAAGAACTCAGGCCTTGGCGAAGAACCAACAGGGTTGGAGCTCACTCCTCCAAACTGCTCAACCTCAACCACGACGGGGACCAGATTAACAGCAACTTCCTCGGATCCCTCAACTGCACGAAAATGACATATGATCATGATATGCATAAAATGTAACATGAGCATGCAACAGAGATGCATCGACGCTAGACGGTAAACAACTGCGCCTTACGAGGTGGTGGTAACAGGGTCTTAACAAAGATCTACATCAAGTCACCCTGATGGACTGCTATTGGGAAAGTGACGAAGATCTGCATGCCACCCCTCAATGATAAGACAACGAAGGCTTACTTGGTAAGATCTGCATGCCTCCACTGTAAGGGTGATGGTCTTGCCAGTGAGAGCCTGCACGACCTCTCTAACGAGACGCAACAACCTCAGACATGCTAACGCAAACAAGAACACAATGCCAAGGGTCATTAGGGTTAATGACCTAGGGTCATCACTCAATTCTAAAGTCAAACAACTCTAAAGTGATCAAACTGCTAATCAAGTTTATTAACCATTTTTACAGTCATTAAACAAGATTAATTAATAAAGACTTAAATTAAAAGGTTAATTAAGCCTTTATGAATTAAGGTAGAAAATAAACTTTAATGAAACTTTATCCAATTGAGCTACAAATTTTAGTGGAGGTAGGTTTTACCTAATTAAGCTTAACCCTAATTTTTCATGATTTTTTGGACACACATAGAAATAGCAAAAATCATGGAAAATTGGGATTAGCATTTAATGGTGTATTTTTAGTTTTTAGAAACTGTACTAAACACATACAACCAATATTTTTATTAAATAGAGCATAATTTGGTGAGCACAGAGCAATTTTTATTTTATTTTTATCATCCCTCAATAATTAATTACAAAATTATGAAACTAGGATTCAGAAAATCAAAAAGGAAAAAGAAAACACTTTTCTTTCTCTGTTGGGCCTCTTCAGGCGGCTCAACCTGGCGAGAGGCCCAAATGGCCCAGTGCAGGCCGAGCGGTGGTGCACGGCCAAGACGACGGCGGTGCTCACCGTCGGCGAGGTCGCCGGCGACGAAAACTACACCAGCGTGATCAGCACACCACGACGGACCTATCGAGCTATTATTCGATCTCTAACTCGCACTGGAGCACCTTATGGCGGCGACCATGGCGGGCGGCAGCGCACAGTGCACGGCGGCAGAGCTCGTCGGAGCTTCTCTGACGGCGTTGAGCATACCAACACGACCAGAGACACAAAGTGGACATGGCAGGACACGAACGCGACTCGCAACGGCGCTAGGTAGACACGGCGGCGTGCGCGACAGTGATGGCGCGGCGGAGCTCGTCGACGAGGCGACGTTCCAACCGAACCAAAGCAACTCAGATGCAACTAACACCGTAGTCAGCCTTAGGAGCTCACCGCAACTTCAAAACAGCGGCGCGACGGGCTTGGAGTCGTCCAGAGCTAGGTTGGCGGCAGTGGCAGTGGCTGCAGCGGCGTGAACCGGTGAGCTTGTCGGCGTTCCGACGTCTCCGGTGGCACGCTGCGCAAAACAAGAGATCGATGATGATCAGTGAGATGAGGCGAAGCTGGTGGCATGGTTGGTTGGGACGGAAACATTCGAAGGAGAGCTGGCCACGGCGGGGAGCTCACGGCAGCTGTGGGTGACCGGTGCAGAAGAAGATGACGGCGGAGGGGACGACTCTGACTAGCTCAGGCCATGGCTGGGGGTTCAATGGATGCGCAAAGGAGCAGTGGAGCTGTGGGTGGGGTATTGGGGATGGCAGTGGAGTGAGCAACGCGAATTCGGTGGCGAGGTGGTGGCAGTCGACGGCGAGCGGAAGAAAAGAAACGCGGCGGCGACGGCGTTCCGAGGCTTTATAGGCAGCGGTGATGCACGACACGGTGATAGCACGACACAGCGAGCTCGACATGCTAGCAGCTGTGTGGCACGGTGAACCGTTGAGACGCGCGGGGGCAGTGGAAGCACGGCGGCGGCGACACCTCCTACTTGCACTGTGCACCCCCTTCTCCTTTTCCAATTTCAAAATAGCATTTTGAAATCTTTAAATTACTTTCAAATTTTGAACTAAACTCAAAAATCTCCAAAAATAAAAGTTGCTCAACTTTTCAAGCTCTACAACTTTCATTTAAGAAGTTTTCTCTGAAATTGAATAGATTTTGAATTGCATTGAAATTTTGAAAAGGGGACAAAAACCCTAGAAACTGGATTTCAAAATTACTCCAAATTTTGAATAGAAACTTAAAAAACTTTGAATACCAAAGTTGTACCTCTCATCAAGATCTGCAACTTTGCTTTTTGGAATAACCCCAAAATCTGAATAATTTTGAAACTACACAAAGGGGTAGAAAAGGACTTTGAAATTAGGATTTGGAATTGAATTGCTGATTCAAACTTCGTGCAACTATTTTGGGGTGAAATTATGAAGTTGGGACCCAACCAATAGTACATTTTGCAAGTATGAAACTCATACTTCCAAATGGTACCAAAGTTTGGCAAAGTTTGTTTAGAAAATGAATTATAGTTAGCTCCTCAAAGTTGAAAGTGATAATCTTCACCCCACACTTAACCACTAGGGTTATGTGAAGGACAAAGACTCCAAATTCAAACTTTGATTCTTGATTCACCTCCAAGGGATTATAAAACATGATTAGCATTTAAGTGTTATGTTAATCAAGCACTTGATCACACCAAGACTAGTTTTACTTGGAAATTTTATAGCCCTATTTTTGGCATCTAAGTTTAAAAGAAAAGGTGATAACACATACTTAGCTATAACTCAAGCAACCTAGAATAGTAAACTTATTAAGTTGTTTCATGTCATGGTTCTCTACTTTATGAATGCATTGCAGTGCATATGATGACATGACAAGTTTTAGTTGTAGTAACACCAGGGGTGTTACATCACATCCCCCTTAAAAGAATCTCGTCCCGAGATTGAAGCAGCGAGTTAAGTAATGGAAAAGGAAACTTGTCACATGAAAACATCTTACATGGTTTCATAAGGAAGGTAGAAGGGTTTATATTACAAGTCTCATTTTGTGTTAAAGTCAAAGCTTTTAGAGGCAAGTTATGACTTAGAAGCAAAGAAGTCTGGAAAGTGTTCTGCCAAGAAATCCTCAGACTCCCAAGTAGCTTCTTCCTCAAAGTGTTGATCCCACTGCACTTTATAGAATCTGACGGTGCGACGGCGAGTCACACGATCTTTCTGGTCAAGAACTCTAACGGGACTCTCTGCATAGGTTAAGTCAGGCTTAATTTCAACTCCCTCAACATCCATGACTTGATCAGGTACTCACAGACATTTCTTCAATTGGGACACATGGAAAACATTGTGTATCATGGACAGTGGTTCAGGTAGGTTGAGACGGTATGCCACCTGCACACATCTTTTAGTGATTTGGAACGGGCCAATGTAACGGGGTGCTAATTTGCCTTTAACCCCAAAGCAAGTGACCCCTTTGGTGGGTGATACCTTCAAATATATAAAGTCTCCCACTTGGAATGTCAACGGTCGATGTCTTTTGTCTGCATAACTCTTTTGCCTAGACTGAGGTATTCTTAGATTAGCTCGAATCTACTTCACCTTATCTTCAGTTTGTTTTACTAGATCAACCCTGAAAAACCATCTTTCTCCTGTTTCAGACCAGTTAAGTGGAACTCGGCATCTTTGGCCATACAGTGCTTTAAATGGTGCCATTTTGATGCTCTCTTGATAACTATTATTGTAAGCAAACTCCACTAAGGGCAAACATCTATCCCAAGCAGTGGAATAGGTTAGCACACATGATCTTAACATGTCTTCTAGGACTTGATTGACTCTCTCTGTTTGACCATTAGTTTGAAGATGATAAGCGGTATTGTATAGCAATTGAGTACCCATAGATTCTTGAGACTTTTCCAGAATTGAGCAATGAATTGAGCACCTCTATCAGTGACTATGCTCTTTGGTACACCATGCAAACTCATGATTCGGTTAATGTAAAGTTTAGCATAATGAGGAGCCCGGTACTTATTCCTTACTGGTATGAAATGAGCGGACTTAGTCAAGCGATCAACAATTACCTAGATGGAATCATAGCCTCAAGCTGTTTTCTAAAGACCTACTACAAAATCCATACTAATATCTTCCCATTTCCAGGCTGGAATCGGTAGAGGTTGCAATTCCCCGGTGGGTTTTAAGTGAACAGCTTTGACTTTCTGACAGACATCACATTGTGCTACATAGTAAGCTATCTCAATCTTCATCTTTGTCCACCAGAACCTCTGCCTGAGATCACGATACATTTTGTTACTACGTGGATGAATCGAAAAGCTAGTCAAATGGGCTTCATCAAGAATCAGCTGGCGGAGTTCAGGAACTTTTGGAACCACTAGTCTGTGCTTGAACCATAGTACTCCATTATTATCAATATGAAAACAAGATGCTTGACCTGCCCGGACTTTATCTTTGATATGAGCTATCCCATTACTTGTTCGTTGAGCTTCTATAATCTGGTCTTGAATAGATGATTTCACTGTGATATTATTCAAATCTCCTTGTGCGATCATTTCAATTCCCAACCTTCCCAATTCTTGATAGAGATTGAGACTTGCTGGTGTGATAGATAAACAGTTACACTAAGGCTTGCGACTGAGTGCATCAGCAACCACATTGGCTTTGCCCGGATGATAGTGTACCTCTAGGTCATAATCTTTTCTCAACTCAAGCCATCTTCACTGCCTCATATTTAACTCTGACTGAGTAAAGATATACTTTCAACTCTTATGGTCAGTGTATATGTGATATAGATTTCCCAGCAAATAATTCTCCAGATCTTAAGAGCATGCACAACAACTGCTAACTCTAAGTCATGAGCACGATAATGTTCCTCATGACGTTTAAGTTGCCTTGAGTCATAAACTATCACTCGACCCTCTTGCATCAGTACACACCCAATACCAACTCCGGAGCATCGCAGTATACATCAAACGGCTTCTCGACATTTGGCTGTGCTAGGATTGGAGCGATGGTCAAAAGGTTTTTCAACATTTGGAATACTTTTTCACACTCGGGTGATCATTGGAACTTGGTTTGGTTTTTTAGAAGCTCGGTGATTGGTTTGGAGACTTTGGAGAAACTTGGAATGAAACGGCGGTAATATCCTGCCATTCCTAGGAAACTTCAAACTTGGTGGACGGTGGTGGGTGGTTTCCAGTTTAAGACATCTTGGACTTTGCTAGGGTCAATGGCTACGCCCTCAGCAGATAGGACATGTCCAAGGAATGAAATTTTATCTAGCCAAAACTCACACTTGCTAAACTTGGCATAGAGTTGGTGTTCTCGAAGATAGGTTAACATAATACGGAGATGTTCTGCATGTTCTTCTTTGGTCTTGGAGTAAATAAGGATGTCATCTATGAAGACAACAACAAACTTGTTAAGCTCAGGCATAAACACAGAATTCATGAGGTACATGAAGTGGGCTGGAACATTGGTGAGACCAAAGGACATGACTAGATACTCATATAGGCCATATCTGGTAACAAAGGCAGTTTTATGTATGTCTTTGGGTCTGATTCTTATTTGGTGATACCCAGATGAGAGATCAATCTTGGAGAACACTTTGGCTCCCACAAGTTGGTCAAACAGAAGATCAATACGGGGAAGAGGGTATTTGTTTTTAATAGTCACCTTATTCAAAGGATGGTAGTCCACACACATCCTTAGGGGACTGATCTTTCTTTTTCACAAATATTGCCAGACATCCCCATGGTGATGAACTAGGTCGAATAAACTTCTTGGTAAGTAATTCTTCCAGCTGAGCCTTCATTTCAGCTAATTCTTTTGGTGGCATTCTATAAGCACGTCTGGATACTGGCACTGCTCCTGGCTTAAGCTCAATTGCAAACTCTACTTCACGCTCAGGCGGCAAACCCAGCAAATCTTTAGGAAACACATCGGGAAACTCATAGACAACAGTATATCTTGAATTTCTTGAACAGAGTTGACACAAACTTTCTCAACAACCCTCCTTGGAGTAGGAAATTGGATAATAAGTTGGGTTGTTTTTATCAAGTGAAGCTAGCTTAATATTTCTATTCAGGTGTCTATTACTGCAGCCCTCTAATAAAGCCAATTCATACTGAGGATCACATCTATCGTCTGATCCTTTAGCACTACCATAGTTGTGGGAAAAGAATGTCCACCCAAACTTATGGGGACTTGGTGCACTATTTCTGTGGTTTGGATTCGCCCTCCAGGCGACTGGATTAGAAAACTTTCTGCTAAATCCCTTATAGGTATATCATGGTTTACCACAAAAGTTCAGTTGATGAATGTATGTGATGCACCAGAATCAAATAACATAAGTGCAGGATGATTGGCAACAGGGAACGTACCCGTCAACACCGGTTCCCTAGCGGGTATCTCATCGCCTCCATGTGATAGACACGTCCGGTCTTCCTTTCAACATTACCCTTCTCAAGGATTTTGATAATTTCCCTTATTCCAGTTCTGGCTGCCTGGCCGGCTTCTTTGGCTGCGTAACCCCTCTGAGAGTTGGAGTTATTATCTTTGGGTAGGGGTATTCTCCAGAGAAGTGCCCAAGCTTGCCACAGTTGTAACAGGGAGCTCTGTTGCTTGGTGGGTTTTGGGGATTTGGTGGAGCTTGGGGAGCTAGGTTTCGAACAACTGGGTTGTTCGGCTGCTGTGGATAGTTGGTGGTTGCAGCAGGGCGAACATAAGTCTGCTGCCTATTTGGGTATTGTTGGTGAGGTGGGCGGAATTGTTGATGATTATGGTGGATGGGATGGAAAATGATTCTCTGGCGCTTTTTAATGCCACCTGAGGGTCCAAGGACACTCTGTCTCTTCTCAGCCTTGTGTTTTGGCTTATAGCTCAATGCAATGTCTACAGTTTCATAAAAGGTTGCATTAGGGCTGGCAGTCAGGTGGGACTCGATCTTCCCATTCAGGCCCCTTATAAAGCAGACCTTCTTGGAATCAGTATCCACATGCTCTGGTGCATACTGGAACAGATGATTGAACTTGTTAATATATTGCAGCACAGGCTGCCCTCCTTGCTTCAAGAAAAGGAACTCCTCTAGCTTAGCTTTCATAACCCCTGCTGGGATGAAGTGTTTGCGGAATGCTTCCATAAAGCCACCCCAGGTAGTCTGCTGGCCTGCTGGCAGTCGGGCTATAAAGTTCGACCACCAGGTTGCTGCAGGACCCCTCAGCTGCTGCACTGCGAACCTCACTTTTAGGCGATCAGGGCAGTCAATCAGATCAAACTTTTGTTCTATGACACAAAGCCATTCATCAGCTTCTAGTGGCTCATTAGCCTTAGAGAAGACTGGCGGACAAGATTCAGAGAAGCCAGCATAGGTTACTTCATGGCCATTATTGCGCCCACGGTTGCCTTCTGGCGCATTCTGGTTATTACGCCCCATTTCCCTCAACAGATGGGTATTCTCAGTGGTAGCATTGACTAGAGCAGCAATTGCTTCGGCCAAGGATGGTGGAGCGGGTGGTGGATTGGGAGCATCACCCCCACTTTGAGTGGAACCAGCCATATCTGAAGCGCGAGTATGGGGCATCTGTTGCAAACAAGTCCAACTTTATTCACAAGCATTTTATTGAACTTAAAGGAGAGTACAAGCACATATTTTTATATAGTTGCTTATTTATCATACACGTCCGCTCTTAGACAAGACCTTCCCCGGTTGAGCTACAAGTCACACTATTTTACATATATTACATCATGACTGTGCTAGGCCTCAAACGTCTCCATTGTCGGCCACGGACTCACGGTCAACCTCCTCGGAGTCCTCCCCATGGTACTCACCACTAGGAGGGTGAGTAGGAGACTCCACGTCAGCCTCTGTCTCCTCAGCCACATAGGGCTGCCCATAGTGCATCCTATGGATGTCCTCATGGAGCTCGTGGTTATCTCGCTCGAGCTCCTCCACGTAGAACTCTAGCTCATGCGTACGTGCCCGAGCAACATCCTCACGACGCCAAGCTTCATCGCGTTGCGCGATGGCTTTCTCCCACTCAGCCTTCCACTTCCCAATCTCTATGACATTCTCCACCCTGTCTCGGGAAGCCACTAAGAGCGCCTCCTCCATCTCCTCAAATGCTATCTGACGCTTTGACTTAGGCTTCGACTTTGGCTCACTAGGACCGGCCTCACTATCATTGTTGCGAGGGGCGAGCTGGTGGCAAGGCACACCCTTCGGACCAATCATCTTGCGAGGTGTGAGCTTGGTACGTGCCATCCTGTAGAAGGGGAAGATAGAATAGTAAGGATAGAGTAGGAAATTCTAAGGTTAGCAAGAAATAGGATTGATTCTACTTAGCCCAAACTACTTTAACAGGGATAGATTAACTTTAATTAACAGGTTAATTAAGCATGATGCATGATCGAACCCACGCAGCAACATAAAACTTTTAAGAAACACATACATTAGTTATAATATAGGGCAAAAAGAAAATCAAGCATGATACTCCACCCTAAACCTTCCAAAAGAAGCTAGAAAGGTTACTAGAAAGAATTAAGGTAGAGTAAAAGCAATTTGGACCAAAACAGCAAGTTAACCTTTTAAATCCAAATTATTCAGAAGTTTTCGCAAAGTAATACTATAAGCATCCATGCAAGAATGGCTCTGATACCACTTGTTGACGGTAGATAACGTATACTTATATCCGTCAATCTTTCTTGTGAATTATCATAATATAATAGAATAGAAGGTTATTACTAATCATTTCCATAAGTTTTGGTGAATTGTCTATTTTTTAGGGAGTTATCCAGAAAGTGCATAATCAAGGATTAAAGTGCATAAAAGCCATGAAACTTAACCGCGATGGAAAATATCGCTAGAGGGATCAGAAAGAATCTAGAAGACATCAGAATGAAGCGGAGCCCGAGCCCTTTTAGGGTGGGGCCGCCCAGCCCCACCAGCCAGGCCGGCCGGCCTAACAAGGTCGCCCCCACCTGTCAGCCTCTGCGTACCTCTTCACTGCCTTTGAGGATGCATCTTGGCCCTACATTAAGTCGGTTTGATCCTACGGTTGATGTTCATCCCACCAGGCTATATAAACAGAGCCAGACCCCCCCTAGAGAGAGCCAGATCAATGAAGAGCTGAAAAGCCAGAAACCCTAATTCCTATCTAGTAGATCTAGGCTAGCAATCAAGAAAGACTAGTTCAATCTAGAACTAGTTCTTGTTTAGAGATTAGAGAGATAGAGTTGGAGAGTAGAGTTCTAGAGCAGTTCCGGCCTGTCGGTGCTTCTTCGTTGCTGTATTCTTCAAGATCAACCTACCTCGTCCAGAGTTTACATCTTGAGATCATTTGGTAGTCAACTTCTGGTTAAAGTAAGTGTTTTGTTCATATTATTCTTCTAGTTTGCAACTCTTATTGAGTACTTTGATCTAGATAGCTTCTTGATTGAAGTAGTATTTGTAGTGTAGACGTGGTGTTTGGGCTATGTTTACTTGTGAATGTCCCCTGATTTTCTAGATAGTGGTAGCTCGCGAAGGTGACTTATAGCTTCATTGAATCCTCTGTAGTCCACTTCCTGTTAATAGGTTTGGCAAGCAAAAGGTGCTTGGTAGGAGAGAACTCTGATTTCTACTTCTATCTTATTAAGTTATCGCTCATGATCATATGATATAAAACAACCACTTTCAAAGACTAGAACTAGATAATCCACATTATTCTCCTTGTTCTCGCTATTTTCTAACTTGATTGTGCATTGGGTTAAGTTTATAGACTTAGTCATCGTCACCTACTGTTCCTTTGGGTTCGATATTTAAAACCGGGTTTATCTTGGTGAAGTGCTACAACGGTATTGTATCTGTGCGCTTGCGGATAATCTTATTTCTTGTGTGCATTTAATTAATACCAACAAGCATTTCTGGCACCATTGCCGGGGAACGGTTTGCTGAGATTGACTTTAAGTTTAGCTTAATTCCTGTATTATACTTTTCCTTTTTATTTTGCTTTTTAGTTTTTTGTTTTTATCTTTTAATATGGAACCCGTATCGCAACTTTTATATCAATACGGAGCACCATCGGGCTCACATTTACTGACGAGAGAATCATCTAAACCCATTACATCATCGGCTATGAGCTACGCCTGGGGTTAATTAATTTAGTTCAGGAAAATATTTTTTTTGGTAGTTCTAGTGAAAACCCCTATTCCCATTTGAATGATTTTGAAGAAACTTGTCGTGTCTACACATTAAAGGCATGGCAGATGAAACACTAAGGTGGAAGCTTTTTCCGTTTTCATTAACGGGGCGAGCTAAATACTGGTATAAGTGCCATGTTGGGAGTAGTCAGGGAGACTAGGAAGTGTTATGTTCTAGCTTTTGTCTTAAGTTCTTCCCTATCGAGAAGGCTGCTAAACTACGTGTGATTTCAACTATTCTGTTGAGGGTGTGGACAAGCGAGTGTCCACACTATCAGGGAAGGTTCAAGAGCTCGAGAACCATGCCAGCGAGGATTTGGATTTCAGCCAAGTGCTTGAAGAAGACAAAGTCTACAACGCTGATGGTAGCCTTGATGAAAGGTCCACAAATGAGAATAAATTGCGTCGACGGTTAGAGTATAACAGAACAGGCATGGGAGGAGGACATCGAGGGCGACGTAATAAAGTTAAAGATGATCCTTTTGCTAAGGTAAAATTTACCATACCTTCTTTTCATGGCAAATATGACGCTGAGGAATATCTTGATTGGGAGATAACAGTAGAACAAAAATTTGAGTCCCATGGAGTGCCTTGTTTCTATAAGGTTAGACATGCCACTAGTGAATTTAAAGATTTTGCTATAATCTGGTGGACAACTTTAGATCCAAAACTTTTATCATGGGACAAAGTTAAAAACAAAGAATGCGTGATAGATTTATACCTCCTTCTTACAAACGTGATTTACAAAAAAAATTGCAACGTTTAGAGCGAGGGGACATGTCTGTTCAAGAATATTTTGCTTGAGCTTCAAAAGGGTATGCTTGCGTTGCGGTATAGAGGAGGATTCCGAGGATAAAATTTATCGTTTTTATGGTGGTTTGAGATGTGAAATTTAGGACATCATTGATTATAAAGATTTTAATACTACCAACCAGTTGTTCCAGCTTGCTATGCTTGCAGAGAAGGAATTGTAGGGACGACAACAGCTTCAAAAGGGTAAAAACTACAGCACGCCCAAGACGACAACGTTTCAGGCCCCCAAGTCTTCGGGAGCATCTCCATCAACTCCAGCAGCGAGCGTGCGAACAACTCTATCCGCGTCTACTCCTTCAGCCGTTGGTAAATCTCATTTGCAGGAACCGCCCAAGAGTGCTTCTTCGATAGCTTTCACCGGACGCTCTTCATCCATTCAGTGCCATCGCTGCCATAGGATTGGTCATGTCGCTAGGGACTGCCCTAGCAAGCGGGCATATATTGCTACAGATGATGGAGGTTACATGAGCACTTCTAATGTGGAGGATGATATTGACGAACAGCCCACCTCCGATGCAGAATTGTCTTTAAGCATTGACGATGCTGGTCACCAGCGCACAATCATTGTGCAACGGGTTCTTAGTGCACAGTTGGAGAAGGCAGAACAGTTGCAGCACCACAACTTGTTTCAGATTTTATTCGTCATCAAGGACCGGCGAGCATGGGTCATCATTGATGGAGGGAGCTACAACAATCTGGTGAGTTCTGATTTAGTTAAGAAGCTTGACTTGTCAACTCGTCCACATCGAGAACCGTACCATATTCAGTGGCTAAATGACTCAGGTAAGGCCAAGGTAACAGAAACAGCACGCGTGCACTTCTCCCTTGGTACATATTCTGATTTTATAGATTGTGATGTGGTCCCTATGTAAGCTTGTTCTCTTTTATTGGGTAGGCCTTGGGAATTTGATAATGATGCGATCCACCATGGAAGAAGTAATAAATATACTTTTATGCACAAGGGCAAAAATATTACTTTGGTACCTATGACCCCCGCTCAAATTGTTCAAGCTGATAGAGAGCGAGTTGCTGAGAATGAAAATAAACAAACTTCTACACCTGATAAGCAGCAAGTAGCTAAATTGAAACATCCTGTTATGCTTGCAAATAAATCTGATCTTGCTCAAATCGATGATATATGTTATGCTTTGGTATGCAAAGATGCTTTATTTTCAATTGATGATATAGCTAGCGCGTTGCCACCCTCTGTCACTAACCTTTTGCAGGAGTACGAGGACATTTTTCCTGCTGAGGTACCTCCCGGACTTCCACCCATTCGAGGGATCGAGCACCAGATCGACTTAATTCCTGGAGAGAACCTGCCAAACCGAGCTGCCTATCGTGCCAATCCTGAGGAGACTAAAGAGATTCAGCGCCAAGTCCAAGATCTATTGGACCGCAGGTATGTACATGAGAGCCTTAGTCCTTGTGCTTTTTCACCATTTTGGTTCTAAAAAAAGATGGGAGTTGGCGCATGTGTGTAGATTGTCGGGCTATTAATAATATCACCACAAGGTACCGTCATCCTATTCCGAGACTCGATAATCGCGTAGGTACACTTACCTGGATACCTAGGGGATGCCTTCCCTCAAGCTAATTGTTGTCATGGTTGAGCATTAAAGCTGAGCAGTCCTCTCGGTGGAGCTCATGCTTGTAAGAGCACATGTAGCTGGGAACCTTAATCTCATCCAACAAGAAGTTGCTTCCTCCACACAGTGATTAGCTGTGTGTTGGGAAGGTGTACTTTGAGTGATATAGATGATGATTCTTGGGTGGACTAGCTCTTGAAGTCATCCTGCATTAAATATCTCACAAAACACCAAGACTTGTGGAACAGATTAAGATAAACAGTTAGTGGTTAGCCGTTTCGTAGATTGGTTATTGTGAGAGGTTTTCAAAGGTTGTTACAAAGTATACAAATGCGATAAGATGATCAATGATTATTTTTGGATTTTCTATTTTATTAATGTAACAACCCGGGTTTTTTGGAAAGCCAAAATTATGAACTTTCAAAATTTTTTTCTGCAAACGTGTGACGCATGTAGTCGCTAGGTCAAACGTTAGGAGACTCACTAGCGAACGTTGCATCATGTAGCGTTGCTTGTAGGAGAATGTCGGTGTTCTTGAATTGTTTTTGGGTTTCATGTTTATCAGAGTTTGGAGTGCACAAATCTGCAGCGAACTCCTTGATATACAAAAAGAAAAAGTCCCCTTTCCTTTTTTCTTATATATATATACTCCCTCAAATTCCATAGCCAAAAATATAAAAATGCTAAAGCCTTTCCCCTGCACTTGGGGCCAACCCAACCGGGCCACACACCTCCCCTCCTTCCCTTTATTTCCACCGAACGGGCCCCTTCTCTCCTCTCCTGGCCGCATGGGCCGAGCCCAGCTAAGCCCACCTGATGAGGACATCACTCCTTTGGATACAACTACTGATCCTTCTACTACTATACCACAAGGGCCAATGACCCGAGCTCGAATGCGACAACTAAAATTACAGGTGAGTTCGTTCTTAAGCGATCCGTTTCATACTTTTAAGAATAGATTGCTACCTAATGATGTTATATTGCTTAGGAACAGTGGAGAGGGTCATGAGGAACTTGAAGGAAGGTGTGGAGGCGAGGAAGACCAGCTAGGACGTGCAACACAAGCCGGAGGTCCTGTCCAACATAATTTCGAGTCTACCTCGGCCTCCAGACCGGGCCTGTCTTGAGACCCGGCGCCACGGGACGCATCCGGACTCCGTTTTCGATGGTTCAGCCACGGTAGGAAAGATAATTTGATAAGGAAGCCAATGCAACTGGTCTCACATCAAAATTCCTTCAGGATCAATAGGAATTGTCGAAATAAGTCAGCATCCAGAATCTGTCCCTTGTCTTTGCGTCACCTTTATTTGGTCCGTTGGGCCGTGTATCGCCTTGAGCCCATTAGGGGCGCGTCCGAGGTAGGCGATGACCCTAAGACCTTTATAATCATTAGTCGCCACCATCGTTAGGGTTTGGGGTTTTGCTTAAGATTATTCTGTCCATTGACAGTCGCCGTTTTGTCAGTTTGTGGAACCCCAACTTGAGAACTTAATCATTCATCTGCAGTTGTCCCAATTTTCTAAGCTGCGTTCTTTCAAGTTTTTGCTTGTGTTCTTCGTTTCGCAGGCACGGATTAGCCTTCTTGGTGAGGTCAACCGGTTGGTGACACGGTTGATAACCCAAGGATTCGTGGTGCTAAGGTTGCGGTGGTTCGGGTCTTTTGATCCGCCGGATCGGTGTATCGCGTTCCACACAAAACGAGAGTTATTCAGACCTAACGGAAGATCGGGAATCACGCCCCCATCAAGTGGTATCGTAGCTTAAGGTATACCGTCGAGTTCGAAGTTATCTCTTAGTTCGTGTTTTGTTTTCATCCCATAGTCCACGGCCATAATTGTTTCCTGTCCTACAACCTCTCCGCGCCATAGCCTTTGCATATTTTGGCTTCAGAGTTCGTCGTGTTGACTTTGTGTCCAGGTCGAGGTCTTGTTGCTGGTTAGGTTGTGTTAGAGTCCGTTGTGTGTATTTTATCTTAATCGTATCTATCCCATCCACCGTCCCCAAACAACAAGTCGAAGCCACCATATTACTCGACTTGCCCCCGCTAGCCGCCTTGTGTGATCTCTCGCCGCTGCGCTAACCCTAGATAGATAGGTTGCCACCGCTTTTTCGCAGAAACGTCTGCATTTCTGTAGCTCACATCCCACCTCGCCTTAGGGTGCCAATTTTTGTAGTTACATCTTTTGTGATCCTTATCCGGAGAAAAATATAAAAAAAAAGTGAAAAAATAAAAAAGTTTGATTTCTACTAGTGCCTTTTGCAAAAATCCGAGGAAAATTCAGGAAAAAGGAAAAATCCGAGCTCTCGGCAAAGTGAGCGTGTGCTGTCTTGTGTCTTTGGCTGGTTGTTTCGTGTGCTCTTGTCATCCATCATATTTGTTTCTCCACCTTGTTCCTCACACAACTGGGACTTGCAGCACTTTAAACCAGCAACGAGAAGGAGTACTTAGGACTATAATTCAGCATTACTATCTGTTACTGACTTGTGTTCCATATATACATATTATTCTTCTTGTGTGCCTTCAAAGCTCCACATAATCTTCAGATCAGTACAGAAAAAGGACCCTTGCAATCGTGGTGCCACATCTCCACAGGTATCACAACCGTCCACCGAGTGTTGCCATCCGCTGCTTGCGTTTGTAAGAACGTCGGTAAGAACTTGGTAAGACGTTAAGTGAGGGTGTGATTCCACCAAGTGACCAATAAATAGTTGTTAGGGATTTTCTTTGACAACTAACCATGCCAGACGACGTTCTTGTTTTATCTAGTTAGTTGCAGGAATTTAAGGATATGATGCTTCAACAAATGGAAAAGCTAGTGAAGGAAGTTAAAGAACTCAACTATTCTGTTGAGGGTGTGGACAAGCGAGTGTCCACACTATCAGGGAAGGCTCAAGAGCTCGAGAACCATGCCAGCGAGGATTTGGATTTCAGCCAAGTGCTTGAAGAAGACAAAGTCTACAACGCTGATGGTAGCCTTGATGAAAGGTCCACAAATGAGAATAAATTGCGTCGACGGTTAGAGTATAACAGAACAGGCATGGGAGGAGGACATCGAGGGCGACGTAATAAAGGTAAAGATGATCCTTTTGCTAAGGTAAAATTTACCATACCTTCTTTTCATGGCAAATATGACGCTGAGGAATATCTTGATTGGGAGATAACAGTAGAACAAAAATTTGAGTCCCATGGAGTGCCTTGTTTCTATAAGGTTAGACATGCCACTAGTGAATTTAAAGATTTTGCTATAATCTGGTGGACAACTTTAGATCCAAAACTTTTATCATGGGACAAAGTTAAAAACAAAGAATGCGTGATAGATTTATACCTCCTTCTTACAAACGTGATTTACAAAAAAAAAAAATTGCAACGTTTAGAGCAGGGGAGACATGTCTGCTCAAGAATATTTTGCTTTGAGCTTCAAAAGGGTATCTTTGCGTTGCGGTATAGAGGAGGATTCCGAGGATAAAATTTATCGTTTTTATGGTGGTTTGAGATGTGAAATTCAGGACATCATTGATTATAAAGATTTTAATACTACCAACCAGTTGTTCCAGCTTGCTATGCTTGCAGAGAAGGAATTGTAGGGACGACAACAGCTTCAAAAGGGTAAAAACTACAGCACGCCCAAGACGACAACGTTTCAGGCCCCCAAGTCTTCGGGAGCATCTCCATCAACTCCAGCAGCGAGCGTGCGAACAACTCTATCCGCGTCTACTCCTTCAAATTGTTGGTAAATCTCATTTGCAGGAACCGCCCAAGAGTGCTTCTTCGATAGCTTTCACCGGACGCTCTTCATCCATTCAATGCCATCGCTGCCATAGGATTGGTCATGTCGCTAGGGACTGCCCTAGCAAGCGGGCATATATTGCTACTTTCTGATGATGGAGGTTACGTGAGCACTTCTAATGTGGAGGATGATATTGACGAACAGCCCCACCTCCGATGCAGAATTGTCTTTAAGCATTGACGATGCTTGGTCACCAACAAGACAATCATTGTGCAACGGGTTCTTAGTGCACGCTTGGAGAAGGCGAACAGATTGCGGCACCACAACTTGTTTCAGATTTTATTCGTCATCAAGGACCGGCGAGCATGGGTCATCATTGATGGAGGGAGCTACAACAATCTAGTGAGTTCTGATTTAGTTAAGAAGCTTGACTTGTCAACTCGTCCCACATCGAGAACCGTACCATATTCAAAGGGCTAAATGACTCGGGTAAGGCCAAGGTAATGTAAAAACAAAGACGCGTGCACTTCTCCCTTGGTACATATTCTGATTTTATAGATTGTGATGTGGTCCCTATGTAAGCTTGTTCTCTTTTTTATTGGGTAGGCCTTGGGAATTTGATAATGATGCGATCCACCATGGAAGAAGTAATAAATATACTTTTTGCACACAAGGGCAAAAATATTACTTTGGTACCTATGACCCCTGCTCAAATTGTTCAAGCCGATAGAGAGCGAAGTTGTTTGAGAATGAAAATAAACAAACTTCTACACCGATAAGCGAAAGAAGTAGCTAAATTGAAACATCCTGTTATGCTTGCAAATAAATCTGATCTTGCTCAAATCGATGATATATGTTATGCTTTGGTATGCAAAGATGCTTTATTTTCAATTGATGATATAGCTAGCGCGTTGCCACCCTCTGTCACTAACCTTTTTGCGAGAGTACGAGGACATTTTTCTCTTTGAGGTACCTCCCTGACTTCCACCCATTCGAGGGATCGAGCACCGGATCGACTTAATTCCCCGGAGAGAACCCGCCAAACCGAGCTGCCTATCGTGCCAATCCCGAGGAGACTAAAGAGATTCAGCGCCAAGTCCAAGATCTATTGGACCGCAGTATGTACATGAGAGCCTTAGTCCTTGTGTTTGTTCCGGTCATTTTGGTTCTAAAAAAAAGATGGGAGTTGGCGCATGTGTGTAGATTGTCGGGCTATTAATAATATCACCACAAGGTACCGTCATCCTATTCCGAGACTTCGATAATCGCGTAGGTACACTTACCGGATACCTAGGGGATGCCTTCCCTCAAGCTAATTGTTGTCATGGTTGAGCATTAAAGCCGAAAGCAGTCCTCTCGGGTGGAGCTCATGCTTGTAAGAGCACATGTAGCTGGGAACCTTAATCTCATCCAACAAGAAGTTGCTTCCTCCACACAGTGATTAGCTGTGTGTTGGGAAGGTGTACTTTGAGTGATATAGATGATGATTCTTGGGTGGACTAGCTCTTGAAGTCATCCTGCATTAAATATCTCACAAAACACCAAGACTTGTGGAACAGATTAAGATAAACAGTTAGTGGTTAGCCGTTTCGTAGATTGGTTATTGTGAGAGGTTTTCAAAGGTTGTTACAGTGTATACAGTGCAGTAAGATGCTCAATGATTATTTTTGGATTTTCTATTTTATTAATGTAACAACCCGGGTTTTTTGGAAAGCCAAAAATTATGAACTTTCAAAATTTTTTTTTGCAAACGTGTGGCGCATGTAGTCGCTAGGTCAAACGTTAGGAGACTCACTAGCGGAACGTTGCATCATGTAGCGTTGCTTGTAGGAGAATGTCGGTGTTCTTTTGTTGTTTTTGGGTTTCATGTTTATCAGAGTTTGGAGTGCACAAATCTGTAGCGAACTCCTTGATATACAAAAAGAAAAAGTCCCCTTTCCTTTTTTCTTATATATATGTACTCCCTCAAATTCCATAGCCAAAAATATAAAAATGCTAAAGCCTTTCCCCTGCACTTGGGGCCAACCCAACCGGGCCACACACCTCCCCTCCTTCCCTTTATTTCCACCGAACGGGCCCCTTCTCTCCTCTCCTGGCCGCATGGGCCGAGCCCAAATTAAGCCCACCTGATGAGGACATCACTCCTTTGGATACAACTACTGATCCTTCTACTACTATACCACAAGGGCCAATGACCCGAGCTCGAATGCGACAACTAAAATTACAGGTGAGTTCGTTCTTAAGCGATCCGTTTCATACTTTTAAGAATAGATTGCTACCTAATGATGTTATATTGCTTAGGAACAGTGGAGAGGGTCATGAGGAACTTGAAGGAAGGTGTGGAGGCGAGGAAGACCAGCTAGGACGTGCAACACAAGCCGGAGGTCCTGTCCAACATAATTTCGAGTCTACCTCGGCCTCCAGGACCAGTCTGTCTTGAGACCAGCGCCACGGACGCATCCGGACTCCGTTTTCGATGGTTCAGCCACGGTTGGAAAGATAATTTGATAAGGAAGCCAATGCAACTGGTCTCACATCAAAATTCCTTCAGGATCAATAGGAATTGTCGAAATAAGTCAGCATCCAGAATCTGTCCCGGTGCTGCGTCACCTTTATTTGGTCCGTTGGGCCGTGTATCGTCTTGAGCCCATTAGGGGGGCGCGTCCAGGGTAGGCGATGACCCTAAGACCTTTATAATCATTAGTCGCCACCATCGTTAGGGTTTGGGGTTTTGCTTAAGATTATTCTGTCCATTGACAGTCGCCGTTTTGTCAGTTTGTGGAACCCCAACTTGAGAACTTAATCATTCATCTGCAGTTGTCCCAATTTTCTAAGCTGCGTTCTTTCAAGTTTTTGCTTGTGTTCTTCGTTTCGCAGGCACGGATTAGCCTTCTTGGTGAGGTCAACCGGTTGGTGACACGGTTGATAACCCAAGGATTCGTGGTGCTAAGGTTGCAGGGTTCGGGTCTTTTGATCTGAAGCCGGATCGGTGTATCGCGTTCCACACAAAACGAGAGTTATTCAGGACCTAACGGAAGATCGGGAATCACGTCCCCATCAAGTGGTATCAGAGCTTAAGGTATACCGTCAGGTTCGAAGTTATCTCTTAGTTCGTGTTTTGTTTTCATCCCATAGTCCACGGCCATAATTGTTTCCTGTCCTACAACCTCTCCGCGCCATAGCCTTTGCATATTTTGGCTTCAGAGTTCGTCGTGTTGACTTTGTGTCCAGGTCGAGGTCTTGTTGCTGGTTAGGTTGTGTTAGAGTCCGTTGTGTGTATTTTATCTTAATCGTATCTGTCCCATCCACCGTCCCCAAACAACAAGTCGAAGCCACCATATTACTCGACTTGCCCCCGCTAGCCGCCTTGTGTGATCTCTCGCCGCTGCGCTAACCCTAGATAGATAGGTTGCCAGCTGCTTTTCAGAGAACGTGCTGCATTTCTGTAGCTCACATCCCACCTCAGTTGTAGGTGCCAATTTTTGTAGTTACATCTTTTGTGATCCTTATCCAGAGAAAAATATAAAAAAAAGTGAAAAAATAAAAAAGTTTGATTTCTACTAGTGCCTTTTGCAAAAATCCGAGGAAAATTCAGGAAAAAGGAAAAATCCGAGCTCTCGGCAAAGTGAGCGTGTCTTTGTCTTGTGTCTTTTGGTCTGGTTGTTTCGTGTGCTCTTGTCATCCATCATATTTGTTTCTCCACCTTGTTCCTCACACAACTGGGACTTGCAGCACTTTAAACCAGCAACGAGAAGGAGTACTTAGGACTATAATTCAGCATTACTATCTGTTACTGACTTGTGTTCCATATATACATATTATTCTTCTTGTGTGCCTTCAAAGCTCCACATAATCTTTAGATCAGTACAGAAAAAAGGACCCTTGCAATCGTGGTGCCACATCTCCACGGGTATCACAACCGTCCACCGAGTGTTGCCATCCGCTGCTTGCATTTGTAAGAACGTCGGTAAGAACTTGGTAAGACGTTAAGTGAGGGTGTGATTCCACCAAGTGACCAATAAATAGTTGTTAGGGATTTTCTTTGACAACTAACCATGCCGACGACGTTCTGTTTTTATCTAGTTAGTTGCGTGGAATTTAAGGATATGATGCTTCAACAAATGGAAAAGCTAGTGAAGGAAGTTAAAGAACTCAACTATTACATTGAGGGGGTGTGGACAAGCGAGTGTCCACACTATCAGGGAAGGCTCAAGAGCTCGAGAACCATGCCAGCGAGGATTTGGATTTCAGCCAAGTGCTTGAAGAAGACAAAGTCTACAACGCTGATGGTAGCCTTGATGAAAGGTCCACAAATGAGAATAAATTGCGTCGACGGTTAGAGTATAACAGAACAGGCATGGGAGGAGGACATCGAGGGCGACGTAATAAAGGTAAAGATGATCCTTTTGCTAAGGTAAAATTTACCATACCTTCTTTTCATGGCAAATATGACGCTGAGGAATATCTTGATTGGGAGATAACAGTAGAACAAAAATTTGAGTCCCATGGAGTGCCTTGTTTCTATAAGGTTAGACATGCCACTAGTGAATTTAAAGATTTTGCTATAATCTGGTGGACAACTTTAGATCCAAAACTTTTATCATGGGACAGGTTAAAAACAGCAATGCGTGATAGATTTATACCTCCTTCTTACAAACGTGATTTACAAAAAAAAATTGCAACGTTTAGAGCAGGGAGACATGTCTGTTCAAGAATATTTTGCTGAGCTTCAAAAGGGTATGCTGCGTTGCGGTATAGAGGAGGATTCCGAGGATAAAATTTATCGTTTTTATGGTGGTTTGAGATGTGAAATTCAGGACATCATTGATTATAAAGATTTTAATACTACCAACCAGTTGTTCCAGCTTGCTATGCTTGCAGAGAAGGAATTGCAGGGACGACAACAGCTTCAAAAGGGTGGAAACTACAGCACGCCCAAGACGACAACGTTTCAGGCCCCCAAGTCTTCGGGAGCATCTCCATCAACTCTAGCAGCGAGCGTGCGAACAACTCTATCCGCGTCTACTCCTTCAGCCGTTGGTAAATCTCATTTGCAGGAACCGCCCAAGAGTGCTTCTTCGATAGCTTTCACCGGACGCTCTTCATCCATTCAGTGCCATCGCTGCCATGGGATTGGTCATGTCGCTAGGGACTGCCCTAGCAAGCGGGCATATATTGCTACAGACGATGGAGGTTACGTGAGCACTTCTAATGTGGAGGATGATATTGACGAACAGCCCACCTCCGATGCAGAATTGTCTTTGAGCATTGACGATGCTGGTCACCAGCGCACAATCATTGTGCAACGGGTTCTTAGTGCACAGCTTGGAGAAGGCGTAACGTTGCAAAGCACCACAACTTGTTTCAGATTTTATTCGTCATCAAGGACCGGCGAGCATGGGTCATCATTGATGGAGGGAGCTACAACAATCTGGTGAGTTCTGATTTAGTTAAGAAGCTTGACTTGCCAACTCGTCCACATCGACAACCGTACCATATTCAGTGGCTAAATGACTCGTAAGGCCAAGGTAATGTAAAACAAAGACGCGTGCACTTCTCCCTTGGTACATATTCTGATTTTGTAGATTGTGATGTGGTCCCTATGTAAGCTTGTTCTCTTTTATTGGGTAGGCCTTGGGAATTTGATAATGATGCAATCCACCATGGAAGAAGTAATAAATATACTTTTATGCACAAGGGCAAAAATTTTACTTTGGTACCTATGACCCCTGCTCAAATTGTTCAAGCTGATAGAGAGCGAAGTTGTTTGAGAATGAAAATAAACAAACTTCTACACCTGATAAGCGACAAGTAGCTAAATTGAAACATCCCGTTATGCTTGCAAATAAATCTGATCTTGCTCAAATCGATGATATATGTTATGCTTTGGTATGCAAAGATGCTTTATTTTCAATTGATGATATAGCTAGCGCTTTGCCACCCTCTCGTCACTAACCTTTTGCAGAGTACGAGGACATTTTTCCCCGCCGAGGTACCTCCCTGGACTTCCACCCATTCGAGGGATCGAGCACCGTGATCGACTTAATTCCTGGAGAGAACCTGCCAAACCGAGCTGCCTATCGTGCCAATCCTGAGGAGACTAAAGAGATTCAGCGCCAAGTCCAAGATCTATTGGACCGCAGGTATGTACATGAGAGCCTTAGTCCTTGTGCTGTTCCAGTCATTTTGGTTCTAAAAAAAGATGGGAGTTGGCGCATGTGTGTAGATTGTCGGGCTATTAATAATATCACCACAAGGTACCGTCATCCTATTCCGAGACTCGATAATCGCGTAGGTACACTTATCTGGATACCTAGGGGATGCCTTCCCTCAAGCTAATTGTTGTCATGGTTGAGCATTAAAGCTGAGCAGTCCTCTCGGTGGAGCTCATGCTTGTAAGAGCACATGTAGCTGGGAACCTTAATCTCATCCAACAAGAAGTTGCTTCCTCCACACAGTGATTAGCTGTGTGTTGGGAAGGTGTACTTTGAGTGATATAGATGATGATTCTTGGGTGGACTAGCTCTTGAAGTCATCCTGCATTAAATATCTCACAAAACACCAAGACTTGTGGAACGTATTAAGATAAACAGTTAGTGGTTAGCCGTTTTCAGATTGGTTATTGTGAGAGGTTTTCAAAGGTTGTTACAAAGTGTATACAGTGCAGTAAGATGCTCAATGATTATTTTTGGATTTTCTATTTTATTAATGTAACAACCCGGGTTTTTTGGAAAGCCAAAAATTATGAACTTTCAAAATTTTTTCTGCAAACGTGTGACGCATGTAGTCGCTAGGTCAAACGTTAGGAGACTCACTAGCGGAACGTTGCATCATGTAGCGTTGCTTGTAGGAGAATGTCGGTGTTCTTGAGTTGTTTTTGGGTTTCATGTTTATCAGAGTTTGGAGTGCACAAATCTGTAGCGAACTCCTTGATATACAAAAAGAAAAAGTCCCCTTTCCTTTTTTCTTATATATATGTACTCCCTCAAATTCCATAGCCCAAAATATAAAAATGCTAAAGCCTTTCCCCTGCACTTGGGGCCAACCCAACCGGGCCACACACCTCCCCTCCTTCCCTTTATTTCCACCGAACGGGCCCCTTCTCTCCTCTCCTGGCCGCATGGGCCGAGCCTAGCTAAGCCCACCTGATGAGGACATCACTCCTTTGGATACAACTACTGATCCTTCTACTACTATACCACAAGGGCCAATGACCCGAGCTCGAATGCGACAACTAAAATTACAGGTGAGTTCGTTCTTAAGCGATCCGTTTCATACTTTTAAGAATAGATTGCTACCTAATGATGTTATATTGCTTAGGAACAGTGGAGAGGGTCATGAGGAACTTGAAGGAAGGTGTGGAGGCGAGGAAGACCAGCTAGGACGTGCAACACAAGCCGGAGGTCCTGTCCAACATAATTTCGAGTCTATCTCGGCCTCCAGGACCGATGCTCGTTTTAAGACCCGGGCGCCACGGACGCATCCGGACTCCGTTTTCGATGGTTCAGCCACGGTTGGAAAGATAATTTGATAAGGAAGCCAATGCAACTGGTCTCACATCAAAATTCCTTCAGGATCAACAGGAATTGTCGAAACAAGTCAGCATCCAGAATCTGTCCCGGTGCTGCGTCACCTTTATTTGGTCCGTTGGGCCGTGTATCGTCTTGAGCCCATTAGGGGGGCGCGTCCAGGGTAGGCGATGACCCTAAGACCTTTATAATCATTAGTCGCCACCATCGTTAGGGTTTGGGGTTTTGCTTAAGATTATTCTGTCCATTGACAGATCGCCGTTTTATCGGTTTGTGGAACCCCAACTTGAGAACTTAATCATTCATCTGCAGCTTGTCCCAATTTTCTAAGCCTGCGTTCTTTCAAGTTTTTGCTTGTGTTCTTCGTTTCGCAGCACGGATTAGCCTTCTTGGTGAGGTCCAACCGATTGGTGACACGGTTGATAACCCAAGGATTCGTGGTGCTAAGGTTGCGGGGTTTCGGGTCTTTTGATCCGAAGCCGGATCGGTGTATCGCGTTCCACTCAAAACGAGTTATTCAGACTTAACGGAAGATCGGGAATCACGTCCCCCATCAAGTGGTATCGAGCTTAAGATATACCGTCGTTCAAAGTTATCTCTTAGTTCGTGTTTTTGTTTTCATCCCATAGTCCACGGCCATAATTGTTTCCTGTCCTACAACCTCTCCGCGCCATAGCCTTTGCATATTTTGGCTTCAGAGTTCGTCGTGTTGACTTTGTGTCCAGGTCGAGGTCTTGTTGCTGGTTAGGTTGTGTTAGAGTCCGTTGTGTGTATTTTATCTTAATCGTATCCGTCCCATCCACCGTCCCCAAACAACAAGTCGAAGCCACCATATTACTCGACTTGCCCCCGCTAGCCGCCTTGTGTGATCTCTCGCCGCTGCGCTAACCCTAGATAGATAGGTTGCCAGCTGCTTTTCAGAGAACGTGCTGAATTTCTGTAGCTCACATCCCACCTCAGTTGTAGGTGCCAATTTTTGTAGTTACATCTTTTGTGATCCTTATCCAGAGAAAAATATAAAAAAAAGTGAAAAAATAAAAAAGTTTGATTTCTACTAGTGCCTTTTGCAAAAATCCGAGGAAAATTCAGGAAAAAGGAAAAATCCGAGCTCTCGGCAAAGTGAGCGTGTGTTGTCTTGTGTCTTTGGCTGGTTATTTCGTGTGCTCTTGTCATCCATCATATTTGTTTCTCCACCTTGTTCCTCACACAACTGGGACTTGCAGCACTTTAAACCAGCAACGAGAAGGAGTACTTAGGACTATAATTCAGCATTACTATCTGTTACTGACTTGTGTTCCATATATACATATTATTCTTCTTTTGTGCCTTCAAAGCTCCACATAATCTTCAGATCAGTACAGAAAAAGGACCCTTGCAATCGTGGTGCCACATCTCCACAGGTATCACAACCGTCCACCGAGTGTTGCCATCCGCTGCTTGCATTTGTAAGAACGTCGGTAAGAACTTGGTAAGACGTTAAGTGAGGGTGTGATTCCACCAAGTGACCAATAAATAGTTGTTAGGGATTTCCTTTGACAACTAACCATGCCAGACGACGTTCCTGTTTTGTCTAGTTAGTTGCAGGAATTTAAGGATATGATGCTTCAACAAATGGAAAAGCTAGTGAAGGAAGTTAAAGAACTCAACTATTCTGTTGAGGGTGTGGACAAGCGAGTGTCCACACTATCAGGGAAGGTTCAAGAGCTCGAGAACCATGCCAGCGAGGATTTGGATTTCAGCCAAGTGCTTGAAGAAGACAAAGTCTACAACGCTGATGGTAGCCTTGATGAAAGGTCCACAAATGAGAATAAATTGCGTCGACGGTTAGAGTATAACAGAACAGGCATGGGAGGAGGACATCGAGGGCGACGTAATAAAGGTAAAGATGATCCTTTTGCTAAGGTAAAATTTACCATACCTTCTTTTCATGGCAAATATGACGCTGAGGAATATCTTGATTGAGAGATAACAGTAGAACAAAAATTTGAGTCCCATGGAGTGCCTTGTTTCTATAAGGTTAGACATGCCACTAGTGAATTTAAAGATTTTGGTATAATCTGGTGGACAACTTTAGATCCAAAACTTTTATCATGGGACAGGTTAAAAACAGCAATGCGTGATAGATTTATACCTCCTTCTTACAAACGTGATTTACAAAAAAAAATTGCAACGTTTAGAGCAGGGGAGAATGTCTGCTCAAGAATATTTTGCCGAAGCTTCAAAAGGGTATGCTTTGCGTTGCGGTATAGAGGAGGATTCCGAGGATAAAATTTATCGTTTTTATGGTGGTTTGAGATGTGAAATTCAGGACATCATTGATTATAAAGATTTTAATACTACCAACCAGTTGTTCCAGCTTGCTATGCTTGCGAGAGAAGGAATTGCGGGGGACGACAATAGCTTCAAAAGGGTAGAAACTACAAAGACGCCCAAGACGACAACGTTTCAGGCCCCAAGTCTTCGGGAGCATCTCCATCAACTCCAACAAATGTCGCGAACAACTCTATCCGCGTCTACTCCTTCAAATTGGTAAATCTCATTTGCGTGAACCGCCCAAGAGTGCTTCTTCGATAGCTTTCACCGGACGCTCTTCATCCATTCAAAGGCCATCGCTGCCATGGGATTGGTCATGTCGCTAGGGACTGCCCTAGCAAGCGGGCATATATTGCTACTGCACGATGGAGGTTACGTGAGCACTTCTAATGTGGAGGATGATATTGACGAACAGCCCACCTCCGATGCAGAATTGTCTTTGAGCATTGACGATGCTTTGGTCACCAAATAAGACAATCATTGTGCAACGGGTTCTTAGTGCACGCTTGGAGAAGGCGTA
Source organism: Chrysopogon serrulatus (assembly GCA_015844335.1). NCBI lineage: Eukaryota > Viridiplantae > Streptophyta > Magnoliopsida > Poales > Poaceae > Chrysopogon > Chrysopogon serrulatus. The sequence goes on along the minus strand of JADLZL010002315.1, from coordinate 399,102 downwards.
ACAGTTTGCAAAGCACCACAACTTGTTTCAGATTTTATTCGTCATCAAGGACCGGCGAGCATGGGTCATCATTGATGGAGGGAGCTACAACAATCTGGGTGAATTCTGATTTAGTTAAGAAGCTTGACTTGCCAACTCGTCCACATCGACAACCGTACCATATTCAAGTGGCTAAATGACTCGTAAGGCCAAGGTAATGGTAAACAAAGACGCGTGCACTTCTCCCTTGGTGCATATTCTGATTTTGTAGATTGTGATGTGGTCCCTATGTAAGCTTGTTCTCTTTTATTGGGTAGGCCTTGGGAATTTGATAATGATGCAATCCACCATGGAAGAAGTAATAAATATACTTTTATGCACAAGGGCAAAAATATTACTTTGGTACCTATGACCCCTGTTCAAATTGTTCAAGCTGATAGAGAGCGAGTTGCTGAGAATGAAAATAAACAAACTTCTACACCTGATAAGCAGCAAGTAGCTAAATTGAAACATCTTGTTATGCTTGCAAATAAATCTGATCTTGCTCAAATCGATGATATATGTTATGCTTTGGTATGCAAAGATGCTTTATTTTCAATTGATGATATAGCTAGCGCTTTGCCACCCTCTGTCACTAACCTTTTGCAGGAGTACGAGGACATTTTTCCTGCTGAGGTACCTCCCGGACTTCCACCCATTCGAGGGATCGAGCACCAGATCGACTTAATTCCTGGAGAGAACCTGCCAAACCGAGCTGCCTATCGTGCCAATCCTGAGGAGACTAAAGAGATTCAGCGCCAAGTCCAAGATCTATTGGACCGCAGGTATGTACATGAGAGCCTTAGTCCTTGTGCTGTTCCAGTTATTTTGGTTCCAAAAAAAGATGGGAGTTGGCGCATGTGTGTAGATTGTCGGGCTATTAATAATATCACCACAAGGTACCGTCATCCTATTCCGAGACTTGATGACATGCGAGATGAGCTAAGTGGTTCTATGATTTTTTCTAAGGTAGGCTTGAGAAGTGGGTACCACCAGATAAGAATGAAACTAGGTGATGAATGGAAAACTGCTTTTAAAACTAAGTTCGGCTTGTATGAGTGTTTAGTAATGCCTTTTGGGTTAACTAATGCACCTAGCACTTTCATGAGATTAATGAACGAGGTTTTACGTCCTTTTATTGGCAAATTTGTTGTGGTATACTTCGATGATATCTTAATATACAGCAAGTCTTTAAATGATCACCTTAATCATCTCCGTGCTGTTTTTGATGTTTTGCGGGCTGCGCGCTTATTTGGTAACCTCGAGAAGTGCACTTTTTGCACCGAACGAGTCTTGTTTCTTGGCTATGTTGTGACTTCGCAGGGAATTGAGGTAGATGAAGCCAAGGTGCAAGCAATACAGAGCTGGCCTACGCCCACAACTGTGACACAAGTGCGAAGTTTTTATGGTCTTGCTGGATTTTACCGCCGCTTTGTCAGAGATTTCAGCACCATTGCAGCCCCACTAAATGAGTTGACGAAGAAGGGTGTTGCTTTCCGCTGGGGAGAAGAACAAGAAGCGTCCTTTGCTCTTTTGAAGGACAAACTTACGAACGCGCCGCTGCTACAACTTCCCCGATTTTGGTAAGACTTTTGAGCTTGAATGTCATGCCGCCGAGTTGGCATTGGTGCTGTTTCCGATGCAAGAAGGTAAACCAGTTGCTTACTTCAGTGAAAAATTGAATGGGCCTGTACTTAATTATTCCACGTATGATAAAGAATTATATACTCTTGTTCGATCATTAGGCACGTGGCAACATTATTTATGGCCTAAAGAGTTTGTTATTCACTCTGATCATGAATCACTAAAACATCTTAGAACTCAAAATAAATTGAACCATCGACATGCTAAGTGGGCTGAATTTATAGAGTCTTTTTCTTATATTATCAAACACAAGAAAGGGAAGGATAATATTATTGCTGATGCTTTGTCTAGAAGATATGCTATGCTGTCCCAACTTGATTGTCGTATCTTTGGGCTTGAAACAATAAAAGAACAATATGCTCATGATGCTGAATATAAAGTTGTGATAGAACATTGTAAAGAGGGACATACATGGAATAAATACGTTCTGAAAAATGGGTTTTTGTTTAGAGCTAACCGCCTATGCATTACAGTTGGTTCCGTTCGTCTTTTGTTGTTGCAGGAAGCACATGGAGGTGAATTGATGGGGCATTTTGGAGCTAAGAAAACTGAGGAGGTGCTGTCTACACATTTCTTTTGGCCACACATGAGACGTGACGTAGAGCGGTTCGTGGCTCGGTGCACTACATGTCAAAAAGCTAAGTCGCGGTTGAACCCACATGGTTTGTATATGCCTCTTCCTGTTCCTTTTATTCCTTGGGCTGATATATCTATGGATTTTATTTTGGGATTGCCACGGACTAAGAGGGGAGAGATAGTTTTTTTGTGGTGGTTGATCGTTTTTCTAAGATGGCATATTTTATTCCTTGTCATAAAAGCGACAATGTTGTGCATATTGCTGATTTATTCTTTCAAGAAATCGTTCGCTTGCATGGTATGCCTTCTACTATTGTTTGAGAAAAGATAGATTTCAGAGTCGTGTAAGTCTAAATTAATGCCAAGAGCTACTGGTCCTTACAAGATTATAAAGAAAATAAATGACAATGCATATACGCTTGAGTTGCCACCCGAGTTCGGGGTTAGTCCTACATTTAACATTGCAGATTTGAAGCCATACTTGGGAGAAGAAGATGAGCTTGAGTCGAGGACGACTCCATTTCAAGAGGGGGAGGATGATGAGGACATCACTCCTTTGGATACAACCACTGATCCTTCTACTACTATACCACAAGGGCCAATGACCCGAGCTCGAATGCGACAACTAAAATTACAGGTGAGTTCGTTCTTAAGCGATCCGTTTCATACTTTTGAGAATAGATTGCTACCTAATGATGTTATATTGCTTAGGAACAGTGGAGAGGGTTATGAGGAACTTGAAGGAAGGTGTGGAGGTGAGGAAGACTAGCTAGGACGTGCAACACAAGCCGGAGGTCCTGTCCAACACGATTTCAAGTCTACCTCGGCCTCCAGGACCAGTCTGTCTTTAGACTAGCGCCACGGACGCATCCGGACTCCGTTTTCGATAGTTCAGCCACGGTTGGAAAGATAATTTGATAAGGAAGCCAATACAACTAGTCTCACGTCAAAATTCCTTCATGATCAACGGGAATTGTCAAAACAAGTCAGCGTCCAGAATCTGTCCAGGTGCTGCATCACCTTTATTTGGTCTGTTGAGCCGTGTATCGTCTTGAGCCTATTAGGGGGGGCGCGTCCAGGGTAGGCGACGACCCTAAGACCTTTATAATCATTAGTCGCCACCGTCGTTAGGGTTTAGGGTTTTGCTTAAGATTATTCTGTCCATTGACAGTCGCCGTTTTGTCGGTTTGTGGAACCTCAACTTGAGAACTTAATCATTCATCTGCAGTTGTCCCAATTTTCTGAGCTGCATTCTTTCGAGTTCTTGCTTGTGTTCTTCGTTTCGCAGGCATGGATTAGCCTTCTTGGCGAGGTCAACCGGTTGGTGACACGGTTGATAACCCAAGGATTCGTGGTGCTAAGGTTGCAGGGTTCGGGTCTTTTGATCTGAAGCCGGATCGGTGTGTCGTGTTCCACTCAAAACGAGAGTTATCCAGGACCTAACAGAAGATCGGGAATCACGTCCCCATCACCACCGGCCACCCTCTTTTTCCCTCAGCGTATCAGGCCTAGCTCGCCCCTTACCCTCGCACTGCGTCCCTTCTGCGCGGCCCACACAAGCCCACGCACGGCCCGCGACGGTGTAGGGTCAAGATGGCGGACTAGAGGGGGTGAATAGTCCTTTCTAAAACTAATCGCAGTGGATGACCGAATTAAATGCAGAATTGAAACTATCAGTCTAACCAAAGACTTCACCCCTCTATCCAAGTTTAAGCACCTTATAAATTAATCCTAAGTTAAGCCACCAAGGTACTAGGCTAGGTAGTGCTTGCCTATCCAATACTAATTTACAAGGTCACACAAATCTAAGCAACTAGTACTCAATCAAACCGAGGAGCACCTACACATACTTGTATTGCGAAGAGCACAAAGCCTAAGCAATCTAGTAGTTCTCACTATTAAGGCTACATAAGCCTAACTAGAGAGCTCAATTTGCTTAGCTACACAAACTAAGCAAAGTGATTAACAAGGCTACACAAGCCAATTAGTCACGCAAGAGATCTACGTCTATGCTACACAAGCAAGAAGGTAACTAGCAAGCTACACAAGCTAACTAATTACAAGAGCAACTACACAAGCACAATATATAAGAAAGTAAATACAAGATTATGTAAGGAGATTGCAAACCAACGGGATGAATAAGGTTGACACAATGATTTTTATCCCGAGGTTCACTTGGTTGCCACCAAGCTAGTCCCCGTTGAGACAAGCTCAAGGTTGCCGCCGGTCCTCTTGCTAGTGGTGACCCGCAAGTCACACTCTCCCACGTGGAGTGCTTACCACAAGCTCTAGCACTTGACATGGTTGAACCACTTGACACTCTTCGTGTCTCTCTCTACTAGAGTTGCTCTTCGTGATTCTCCCGCTGGGTGAGCACAACACCCCTCACAAATCCTTCTCCGGAGCACCACACAATCTTCTTTACGTGCTTCAATGGAGACCACAACCTCCAAGCTGTCTAGGTGTTGGCAAACATCAAAAGTAATAAGAAATCCCTAAATCACAAAGATTTCCTAGTGCCACCAAATGCAATCCTTACATGCACACACACTTGGCTCTCAATCCCTCACTCAAATTAGCACCAAGCATGAGAGGGAGAGGAAGGGGAGGAGGTGGATCTTCAATCTCTCATCCACACCCACCAAGGGCACTCACTCTCTCTTAGAAATTTCAGCACAAATCCATGGGAGAAAGAGAGAAGGAAGAGAAGGGAAGAACCCTAGCTCACTTGCTCTCCAAAGATGAGAATGGGGGAGAGTTGGGGAAGAAGAAGGGGCTGTTGTCCCCCTAAATCCTGTCACCACTCGCACCCAACAGTTGGGGTGTTCAAATCTGAGTTGAACTGGAAATTCCAGGTAGGGTAGAAAAAATTTCCAGGTGAACCCTCCAATGGCTCTTTCATGCCAATGGTCCAGCCACACTAGAAATTCCAAGTAGGGATGGATTAATTTCCAGGCCAACCCTCTCTGTCTTGAACACACATCCTGAAATTCCAGCTAGGGCCAAGAAAAATTCCAGGCTCACCCTCTTTGTCCAAAGCGCGAGAACTTCTCCAAATTCTTCACTTTTAAATTGCTAACTCTTCCCAACATGCTAAAATAAATGTAGCACCTTAGTTAGCTTTTTACAATGTCTTTTCTAGGGTTTTATCATGTATCTCACCACGTCACTAAGCACTTATGTATATGCAAATAAGACTCACACTTAGTGGCACTAGATAACCATTGAAACTAAAAGATTTCCCCTTTTTATAGTACGACTATCTATATTAAACCTGGTCATAAACTTCTCTACACCTATGACTGGTGAAATGAAATATCCTAAAGGTTATACCTTTGCCTTGCGCATTCCATTTCATCTCCTCCATTGCTGATGTAACACATGCACCAACTTGCACCATAATGATATGATCCATTTCATATCATCATGTGATCACATTGGTCCATCGATCTTGACCTCACTTGCCCTTCACCTTTGCATTGGTCCATCGGCACCAAGTCTTTGCTCAAGCCTCCCGACACTTGGTACCAACGGCTTCAAAGCCTCCGACATGCTCTTCACTCTTGCAACCGGTCCATCAAGCCAAGTCTTGTCTTGATCTTCTTCACCTTAGTCACATGACTCCATGTCATGTTCCATATGCAATTAAGTTCTTTTATTACACTTAGGTGAGCATCACAATATGTTTAAGTCATTTCCACCTCCATGGTATAGGTTGCTCACACAAGTGTACCTGTGGACTAATTCTCTGCAAATCTCACATAAGTACAATTAGTCCACCTAGGTTGTCACTCAATTATCAAAACCAAATAAGGACCTTTTAATCTCCCCCTTTTTGGTAATTGATAACAACTCTACAAAGATACGGAATTTAAGCATTTTTGGGATTTTATGCCACTTCCAATATTTGAGCTCTATGTCTATGATTTGGATAAGCATCATAAAATCAACTTGGTAGTGATAACTCCCCCTACATGTGTGCTCAAATGGTTTGGTTTCAAGCTTGCACACATGCATAAATGTGAAATTTGTGGAAGCGTTACCACTACTAAGTGATGCTAAGGTATACAAGATAAAGAATAAACCTTTGTAGCGTGTATACCACTTTTTCAACATCCTTAGCATCAATCCTTGCTAGAAACAAGTGAAACTAGATACCATATGAGATCAACATTGTAATCAAGGTTCTAGTTACTACTTATTATACTAAGACTAGGCTCTAGATACCACATGACATAAAACATCATCCAAGTCTTAGCTCTAGATACCACATGACATAACATTTGGTAAGATGACTTTGCTTCGAGAACTGTTCCTCTTTCTAACCACTAAAGGATATATGTTAGACAATGCCACATAACCCACTTGTATAAGGAATGTTTTGGAATAAGTTTTTGTGTTGGCTATATATCTTAAAATATTATATTCATGTTTACTCTTATCTTAAACCTTTACTCGAGGACAAGCAAAGAATAAGTGTGGGGGAGCTTATTGGCGGTCCTTATTGTCCAATTTTAACCGCCAACCTTTACATATAAATCATAGAAACAAATATCAAAACTTAGAAAATAGGGCTTATACTAATAACTTCCACAAGTTTTGGTGTTTACTTCTTTTGTAGGACATATATAGAGATACAAGGCAAAATACATTTGAAATGCGCAATCCAGAAAGCGTAAACGCAGATCCAAAGCCAAGAAATAAAGAGAAGGCCCATCAGAAGATTGAATCTGGGCAAAACCCCGACATGGGCTTGATCCAGGCCCATCCCAAGACCCACCAGAGAAAGGCGGTGCCAGGCAGGCCCAACTAGGATGCGGCGCACCCTAGTGCGGCCGCACCCCTGACACTGCCAAACAGGCCCACCTTTCACTAGCGGTTCATGGAGGCGATTGTGAGGTCGGTTCACCCAGGCATTTACTCACCTCGGCCCCCAAACCGACCTTAGGAGGAGTATAAAGCAAGGGGGAGACCCCCTCTCATACACACCTCTACACTTGAGCTCCAATTCTCCACATATCTTAGTAGTAGTGTCCCTCTAGGTGGTTCTCACCTAGTTGTAGTATAGAAAAGAGGGAAGAGAGGTGAGGGAAGGGAGTGGAGGAGGAATCCGGAGCTATCGGCTTCCTTTTTGTCTTGTACTCGGTGCCCCAGGTAGGAGTGTAGGAGGGCCGGAGGTGTCGGCCCCTCCTCGACTTTTGTACCTCTACGGAGACGACTCGTCAGAGTAATATCTAGGTTCTTCTTTTGGTAATTCCAAGCTTTCTATTTGATTAAATTTAGTTCTTGCTTTACTTTGCTTACGGGATCTCCGCTCGACCGAGTACTTTAGTCTAATTAAGATATCGGACTAGAGTAGTAGCCGTTAGTGTAGACGTTGTGTCTGGGCTAGCGAGTTAGCTGAGTTTGCGCCCAACCCCATGGATAGTTGTGGTAGCCCTGGAGGTGACAGCTCCGACCAGGCCTTTGTAATCCACCACGTTTGGGTTGGTGTTTCTGCAGAGCTTTTGGCAGCCTTCCCCCGACTACCGCTTCCCAGTCTCTTTGAGAGTCAGAAAGGTACTGCTGCTCCGAAGTAAGTGAAGTCTAGTAATCCCGAACCTTAGTTATCTAGTCAGTCTTGGAAGAACCTTAGGAAACCCCTCTCTACCCACCAAAAATAGTTATTCCTTGGACGACCTTGATCCTTTCTAGTTCACTTCTTGTTCCCCGTGGAAATCGATACCTAGGAATACTCCGGGTGAAAACTACAGCAGTATCCGTGCACTTGCGGATTTATCTGTTTGCGTTAACAAATACCAACATGTACTCAAAATACTTGATTTTCATGAATGAGCCTAATAAGCAAAGATAGATCCCACTAGAGGATGTTTATATGCTCTAAGCATGTCTTTAGTAAGTATGAATGCAATATGCCAAACAATTTCACCTTTACTTTAGTCGAAGGAGAGGCATGTCAGGGTGCATTCATCTCATGTTGGAGGAATCAAGAATATTCAATTCATTTCTCAATGTGCAAAATCTATTCTCATCAAGTGGCTTAGTAAAGATATCAGCAAGTTGTCATCGGTGCCAACACTCCCAATAGAAATGTCCCCTTTAGCTTGGTGATCTCTAATGAAGTGATGCCTTATGTCAATGTGCTTTGTCCTTGAATGTTGAACCGGGTTGGTGGTGATCTTGATGGCACTTTCATTGTCATATAGCAATGGCACTTGTCGAAATTTGATCTCAAAATCCTTCAATGTGGCCTTCATCCATAATAGTTGAGCACAACAACTTTTCGCACTAATGTATTCGGCTTCGGCGGTAGAGAGTGCAACACTATTTTACTTCTTGGATGACCATGAGACAAGTGACCTTCCTAGTAATTGGCATGTACCACTAGTGCTCTTCCTATCCACCTTGTGTAACAACCCAAATTTTTCAAAAAGCCAAAATATGAACTTTCAAAAAAATTTCTTGCAAAAGTGTGGAGCATATATTCGATAGGTCAAACCTAAAACAACCAAGCACAATTTATAAATAAATTGTTGCATGCATATAGCATTACTTGTAGGAATTGCCGGAGTTTTATTAGTCAGTTAGGGTTTCATGTCGGAATGCACAATCCTTAGCAGAATCTCCTGAATTCTTGAATCTCTTAAATTCCATTTACTCCCTCAAATCCATAGCAAAATATTCCTAAAACTACTTTAAACCTAAGTAGGAAATACAAGAGTGGATAATAGAGAAGACCACTACTCTTTCATGGACCCAAAAACCCCAACCAACCCAGCCTCTACACTCCCCTCCCTTCCTTCTCTTGGGCCCAAGCGACGCAGCCAAAGCAGGCCGGCCCGACAACGCCACCACTATACAAGCCCACACCGCCGCCTGCCACCAAAGCCCGCTTGGCCTCCTCCCTTCCCTTCTCATGCCAGTCCGGCAGCACAGCCAGGCAGGCCCGCCTCGCGCACAGTGCGCCCAGACAGACCACAAGATAGCCGTGCAGCCCACAACGGCCCAATAGCCGCTGCGCCCTGCCAAACCCTTACTGCGCCCCTGATGCACCGAACGGGAGCCACCGCCGCCGCCACCCAGTGCGCGAGACGCGCCACTCCTGCCTCAGTTTTCACGCTGGCGTAGCTCCCGATGATCGCCGCGTGTCCCATCTCAGCACGGACGTCCAGGATGGCAACCCGTCTATGAATCCTATCCTAGCCCTAGACGCTCCTATAAAAGCATGCGCCGCCGCCAGCACTTGCTTCCCTCCCTGCTGCTTCTTCACCACGCCGCCACTTTCTTCCTCCTCTTCTCTCGCCGCCTGCAGCCGCGCGCAGCCATGCTGCCACGCCATGCCTCGCCCGGTGCTCGCGCGTCACTCACTCGAGCACGCCGCCGTGCCTCCTGCCCGCCCTGCGCTTGGGCTGCACTGGGCGCATGCCACCGCAGCCAGCGCGCTCGCCGTGTGCACCAAGTCCCGTCCGCAGACCAGCGTCGCGCCGTGGCCGCGTCGAACCTGCACTGAGCTGCCGGCATCACCGTGACGCGCCACCGCGTGCGCGCCGTGGCGTCACACCCGTGGCGTGCAGTGCGCCGACGTTGTCTTCCACGGCGGCGTCCAGCCTTGCTGAGCCGACGAACGCCATCCGTGCCACCACACCGTCGCCCAGCCAGGCGCGCGCGACCGCGGCGACCATGGTGCGCCGCGACGCCGCGATGACCTCCTACAACGCTGACCAGCGCCTCCGCCACCACGACGTCGTCGCCGTCCCCGTCGAGCATAGCCTGGACCACCCCACCGCTCTCCACACCGTACCGCAGCACCGAGGTCGCGCTGCTCACCGCGGATCACGCCACGGACTCGCCGTGCCATAATGAGCCAACTACAACGCGGCCTTAACCATGCCAAGAATGCCTCCCTCGTGCTCTGCCTCTGCAGCACCACTACGCCATGCACCACCACACCGTGTGCAAGGGACCAGTGACTCCATGACGACGCCAACGCCCCTGTTTGCCGCAATCGTGAGCCACCACGTCCAGAGCCCCACCTATTCCTTCCTCCGTTGAAGTTGTCGATGTCCAAACCTGAGACCGGCCTTCGTGCCGTGTTTTACACTTGCAGGAAGTCCGCCGGAGCTCCGCCGCCCTCCGGGCCATTGTTGACGGTCCTTAACGTTCAAATCCAACCATCAACCAATCTTCCAAAGTAATATAAAAGCAATCCATTTACCTAGAAGTAGGGCTTTGACTAACGAATTCCACGAGTTTTGGTGAATCAGTGGTTTTGCAGGTACACACTAGAAATGACATGCTTTTAAGCTATAACGCAACATAGAATGCAAGATTGGACGCCACGGCTATACAGGAGTATTCTAGAAGGGACGAGAAGATTGTGCACCGAAGGGGAGGACCCATGGCCACCAGGCCAGACCGGCCGGTCTAGCCCTGGACTGGCCGATCTGGGCCCTGGCCCGCTCACGACCCGGTTCGCTCGGTTTACTCCACCGCCTTTAAGATTGATCTCCACCGTCTACCAATGTCGGTTTGATCCAAGGGCTCACGTTGATTCGCCATGGCTATAAAAGGAGAGGCAACCCTCCCAGGAGGAGAATCCATTCTAAAGAAGAAGAGCTTTATCGAGAAACCCTAGCTAGGATCCCGGGAGGTGTCCCTTGAATGGATGACCTCTCTAGTTAGCATTCCAAAAGAGAGCTAGTTCTATACCTCTAAAAGCTAGTTCTATATCAGAAATAGAGAGATAGAGTTAAAGAGAGAGTTTTGGATGAGTATCAGCCTATTGGTGCTACCTCTACGGCTTGTATCTGAGATTGCTTCGGAATGGACTTCTGAGTTCAAGTACGTAACATTGTTTACCTTGTTTTATCGGTTTACGACTCTTTTGAGTACTTTAATCCTTGTAGCTCTTGGGTTAGAGTAGTATTCGTAGTGTAAGCATGGTGCTTAGAATCCGTTACTCGTAGATGTACGCTATCATCTGGATTTAGTGGTAGCTCATGGAGGTGACTTTATAGCTCCGTTGAATCTTATATCTTCCACTATCCCATCGGTAGGCCGAGCAGGAGAATAATTGGTAGTCGGGTTACAGTTTTGCCTGTGCTCCTCTATTCAATTCTCCAGTAAAACATCCTAATCATACTAGAGCCTGAATTAGAAGCCCTAGTTGTCTTCTCTATATCCCTATTTTCTACGGCATTGTTTGCTACTCAGGTGGTTAAGTTGTAGTTTAGAAGACCCTCACACATCTTTCTTTGGGTTCGATATTAAAACTAGGTATATTCATCCGGTAAAGTGCTACAACGTATCTGTGCGCTTGCGGAATTTTCAGTAGGCATTAACAGATACCAACAAGCATTTCTGACGTCGTTGCCGGGGAAGATGACGTTGAGATCACTCTAAACTTATCTTAACCTGTATTATATTCTTATCTTTTATTTGTATACTATCACTCTTTACCTTTTCTAATTCTCTTTACCTTTTCTATCCATTAATAGATCAACTTAATTCCACGCCTATCTATAAATACAAGTTCACGAGCCTACGCTTAGAGCCAGAGCCATCCTCAAAGCCTATCTTAACCTCTGACTATGAGCTACGCCCGTGTTTAATAGACGTGGTCAGAAACTAATCTTTCTCAGGAGAAGATAATGCTAGCCCTTATTCTCACCTCAATGAACTCGAGCAGACCTGTGCATGCTCGCGTATTAAGGATATGTCCGATGAGACTATCCGATGGAAGCTTTTTCCTTTCTCTTTGACTAGAGAAGCTAGATATTGGTATGATCTCCATGTTGAGAGTGTTAAAGGTGATTAGAGAGCATTGTGTGCTGAATTCTGCCTTCAATTCTATCCTATCTCTAAGGTAGTAGACCTTCGATTAGAGGCTCTATCCTTTAGACAAGTGAAGAAGGAGACTCTAACTGAAGCCTAGGAACACTTTAACAATCTTACTCATTCTAGACCTAGTCTATCTATACCAGACCCTGTTCTACTTCAACATTTCTATAAGGGTCTGAATAGAAAAACTTCTAAATTCCTCAACCTTGCTTCTGGAGGATCATTCTTGCATATCACTCCTGATGTTGCGAGAGATGTCCTTACAAAGATCCACAAAAATGAAACACCTTTAAAGAAGCCAGTAGAGGAAGAGAATTTGATAGTTGATAAGAAATCCATACCAGCCATATCCCAACCTACAACTATCAACGAGCCTAAACCACAGGAGGGGGAAGAGATTCCACTTCCAGACTTCATGCTTAAGATCTAGGATGATATATTCAGTGATTATGGAAACGCCTTGAATTACTACACCATTAGGAGACCACAGAAGCCTAAGAAATCATCATGTAGTGGAGAAGTCTTAGATCCTTCTGATGAGGCTTTCCTCAAGCGAAATGCTAAAGAGCTTGTGTCGATTATAAGCAACGATTGGTTAGAAGAGTCAGAGCTTTCCTCTGATGTCATCCGAGTTGAGTTCACTTCAACAACCATACCTTACCAAATCCACAAGGGTTCTTTCAAAGCATTATACAATCCTGTTGTGGGAGTTAACATCATGTCTACAACATATGCTCAAGATCTTTTAAAAGACATGCCCTTTACCCCAACAACAAAGTTTTTGAAAAGTCCTTTAGGCCACATTCTCCCAAGTTTGGGAATCCTCTATGTCTTACCTATTCATGTCGAAGGGATAAGAGTTCACTTGAGCTTTTATATCTTTGATGTCATAGAGTTCGACGTATTAGTTGGACAGCCTATAGAGAGACTTTTGCAAGAAGGACAAAAAGGGAATCTAAACATTAGTCTTGGGAAGAATTTTAATCTGCCTATATCTATCTCATACTCTCAATAATGACACCGAGTCACTTTCTGAACCTGATCCTATAGAAGAAGTCTTAGAGACATCCTTTGAATCTCTTCTCGAGCCAGATTTTGAAGATAATTCCAAACCACTAGATGAGGAAGGAGATAGTGCGCTAGAACCTGACCCTCTAGATAAGTTTGAAGAACCACCTAAGCCTCCCATAGAACTCAAACCCTTGCCTTCTGGTCTTAAATATGCTTTTCTAAATAATGATCGAGAATCTTCTATGATTATAAGTGATAAACTCTCTTAGGAAGAAACATTTCGATTGATTACAGTCCGAGAGAAGCATAGATCCGCTTTTGGCTACTCACTCCAACGTCTTAAAGGAATTAGTCCTGTTCTTTGCACCCATCGCATTCCTACAGACCCTGAGATGATACCTTCTAGAGAACCACAACGTAGGTTGAATAATGCAATGACAAAGGTTGTTAAGAAAGAGGTTTTGAAACTATTATAAACCAGGATCATATATCCTGTGCCATACAGTGAGTGGGTAAGCCCTATTGTTGATGGCTGTTATCGTACAAATCTAACCGTCAACTAGCCATGGAAAAGGATGCAATTGCGATCACCAAAGTATATATAGGGTTTGCACTGACAGAATTCCTTGAGTTTTGGTGTTTCACTGTTTCTACAGGTGTAAAGTGGAAAAGACATAAACCCAGGAGCTTATTGGAACATGGAATGGGAAATCGGACATCACGGCAATGCAGGAACATTCTAGAAGAGACTAGAAGACACCACGCCGAAGCGGAGGGCCAGCGGCCACCAGGAGGGACTGGCCGGTCCCACCCCAGACCGGCTGGTCTGGGCCCTGGCCCATTCGGGGCCCGTTTCCCCCAGGTTGCTCCACCGCCTTAGGGTTTCAATCTCAGCCAGCCGCCAATGTTGGTTTCATCCGATGGCTCATGATCATCGTCCAGGGCTATAAAAGGAGGGCAGGACCCCCCAGGGGGAGGCACATTTATTCATTCCTCATTCGAAGTCTGATCATCAGCCAGAAACCCTAATCAGAGCTCCTTAGCTAGGGCCTAGATAGCTAGTTAGAACTAGAGGGAGGCAAGCGAAGGCTTGGATTCCGGATCCATCAAGAGCTTGAATTTGGTATATTTCTTACCTCCTTTCAGCTTTGTTCTCTGTCATTGTATAGTTATATGATTGCTACAGTGGAATTGATGAATACTTATCTACTTATATTCATAGCTATATTGTTCTTTGTCTATTGTGGTTATATGCTTAGTATAGCTAGATTGACATTATACTTATTCATAGCTTCGCATAGCGCTCATCTAATTGATCGTTGGGTGAGTGGTAAACATTGTGTAAGCATGGTGCTTATACGTTGTTTATCTATGAATGCACCTATAGGCTGGGCTTGATAGATCGCGGGTGTGACAATCCCGTTAAGTCCTATGTCGTCCAAACTCCGTTTATAGGCACAGTAGGGCTTTTGTACGAAGGAAGGGCGTGCTATGTTCTCAAACTTCCCTAGTATGTCCACTATGAATAGATATAATCCTAACCTTAGCTATGACTACTAAGTGTACTGCACTAACCATAATATGCATTGACATGTAGCTAGAAATAACACAGGAATATCTCTTGATGTTCTGCTAGTAACCCTAATGATATAGCTAGGAGTATCAATCTGTTTATGCTGATGATTTATACTTATCCTTATCATTTATCTTGTGACTTACCCCTGCATTGAGTAGTGAGGACATGGTTTTGCCTATCCATTACACTCTAGGTTATTACGCTACCTTTACACGAGAGCCATGTAGACCTTTCTTTGGAAAAATATAAATGACAACCTGGTAATACTCCGGGTAAAATGCTACAATGGTATTTGATCTGTGCGCTTGCGGATACTATTTCTATATTCTAAATGGTGGCACGATTTAATACCACATCTCTTGGTGTTATGCTGGGGATGATACTTGGCATTCTAGTAGCGATGCTCTGCTCAAGCATTTTTAGCGCCGTTGCTAGAGATAACATTAAGAGGTGTCAACAAGTATTTTTGGCACCATTGCCGGGGAAGGCAATTGGCGAATAAAGGAATAGTGATAGACCTAACAAACTAATGAGATAGAGGAAACCATAGACCCCTACTCAATGCAGGCTTACCCTGTGCTTTCTATCTTTGTGATATCTTATGCAGGGTAATGAATGAGTGGTTTTGATCTGCCAGATAACTACGTTGAAAATCTAGAGAAACTCTTTCGAAGAAGGAAATTCCAGCAAGTGAGGGACATCTTTGAATCTCCATCAAAGACGCCCACTACTGAGGTTCGTTCTTTGGAGGAGCAAGCTTCTATAAGTGAAGAAGAAGAGCAACAAGAAGGCAACTTAGTACCAGCTTTCGAGGAAATGGCTAATAAGTCACTGCGCGTGTTCTCCGCTTCAACCACCAACAACATCCGTACTGGACCTAACGTCAAAGTTGGGGAGAATGGATTCGAGCTCAAGCCAGCCCTTATCATCATGGTGCAAGCCAACTTGTTCTATGGAAAAGCACATGAAGATACAAGTGCTCATCTCCAACACTTCCTGGAGATTTGTAGCACTTTCAAGATGAAGGATGTACCAAGAGACACCATCCTACTGCATCTGTTTCCATTCTCACTGTTGGAAAAGGCAAAGCAGTGGTTCTATGCCAACAAAGACAATCACACAACTTGGGACAAGTGCTCCACAGCTTTTCTGTTAAGGTTTTTTCCTATGGGTAAGACAAGTGCCCTAAGGGGGAAGATCTTAAGTTTCCAGCAACAACATGACGAGTCAGTCTGTTGACGGTCGTTAAGTATCAAATATAACCATCAACTATTGCATTATTTGATATAAAATAAATCACAAAGCATAGTTGTAGGTTTTGATTCTAACGAATTCCATGAGTTTTGGTGTTTTCACTTGTATTGTAGGAATATGCAATTTTCCATCAAATAAAAGTATCTCATCTGATGATTTGGACTGCACCATTGCGACGGGCTCATTGAGATGATCGAAACGGATATATCATTTGCTATATTCGGAGTCCGGAGTGAAAAGATATTAATTTTACAAATAAAGGAGAATTACCGCTAATGGGCCCCACGTCCAAGCAAGGCCCATGACGTGAGAAGAGGCTCATATGGCATGATAGAGGTCTAAGAGAGGCGTCCCAAGCTGCTCTCTTTAGTGGGCTCACATGAGGGATGATTGGAAGATCCAAATTGAATGTATAATAGCCCAACAGAGCAAACGGTGGAAGAATTAGTCCCACATCGCCTGTCCAGAAGAGGTGAGAGGCTTTTCTAGGCTATAAATAAAGAGGTAGACCCTTATATTTTAGTGCACCATTATTATGAGTTGTAAAGGTGTCTCTCAAATGGATAACCTCTCTTCTCCAAAGCCTAAAAGATAGGTGTAGCAATTAGGAGAGACTAGTAGAGAGATAGAGTAGAGGAGTAGAGTTCTGGAGGAGTTCCGACATGTCGGCGCTTCTTCACTGTATTCTTCGGGGTTCGGCTCCCTCGCCCGGAGCTGCGTTCTGAGGTACTTCTGTATTCAACATTCTGATTCAAGTAAGCAATTATTCTTATTCGTTCTTAAGTTTGCAACTCATATTGAGTACTTTGATCTATAGGGCGCAGATTGAGGTTGTATTTAAATAGTGTAGGCGTGGTGCCTAGGCTAGGTTTACTTGTGGATGTCCCCTGATTAGCCGGATAGTGGTAGTCCGCGTAGGTGACAGCTGCGTTGGTTCCTCTGTAGTCCACTTCCCGTTGATAGGATTGATAGGCTTATAGGTTCTTGGTAGAAGAGAACTCTGATTTCTGCTCTTATTCAGGATACTTGCCCAGTTAGAACGGTTTTATACAAAGCTTACCGGTTGTCGAAACTAGAAGTCATTAGCTATCTCCTCGTTCTCGATATTTATCTTGCCTAATTGTTGGGTTAAGTCTATAGACTTTTATCATCATCACAACTGTTCCCTGTGGATACGATATTTATAACCTCCGGGTAAAATGTGATATTGGTACGATATCTGTGCGCTTACGGATAATCTTACTTAAATCTTATTTAAAGGAGTACAGTTAATCTATACCAACAAGCATTTTTGGTGCCGTTGCCGGAGAACGGTTTGCTGATTTTGACTTAGTCTAGCTTAATGTTGTATTATACTTTTATCTTTCTCTATTTTATCCCATTCTCTTTATTATTTTTTTTGTGTTCATCCTTATGGATGCTTTTCCTATCTGTCTTTATGGCATGCACGAAAGCTTCGGGCCACCAAAATCAAATGAACCTATCACAACACCTGGCTATGAGCTGCGCCCATGTCTAATTAATATGATTCGGGATAAACCCTTCTCGGGAAAAGGTAACGAAAACCCATACTTACATCTACGAGAATTCGAGCAGACCTGTGCATGCTTGCGCATTGTTGGCGTGTCTGATAAGACTATTAGATGGAAGCTTTTTCCGTTTTCCTTGACAGGAAAAGCTAAA
This sequence comes from Chrysopogon serrulatus, assembly GCA_015844335.1. NCBI lineage: Eukaryota > Viridiplantae > Streptophyta > Magnoliopsida > Poales > Poaceae > Chrysopogon > Chrysopogon serrulatus. The sequence continues at coordinate 381,500 of JADLZL010002315.1, read as the reverse complement.
CGTTGGTATAATCGAGCCATAGGGAGTATGCAAGGTGATTAGGAAATATTATGCTCTAAATTTTGTTTATATTTCTTTCCCATTCATAGAGTAGTTAACCTTCGGAAAGTGGTTCTAACTTTTAGGCAACTAGAACAAGAATCTCTTAGTACATCATGGGATCATTTTAATGAACTTGTTACATCTGGCCCTGACCTTGGTTTTTCAGACCCCGTGCTTATTCAACATTTTTATCTAGGTCTTACCAAGAGTTATCGGGAATCCCTTGATTTATCCTCTGGAGGAGCCTTTCCTTATTTGCCCATAAGTAAAGCAAGAGCTATGCTTGTTGACGGTGGATAACGTCAATATTTATTAGAACTTTAGACATTAAAGGATACATGAATACATACTAGTCTAGGGTTTTAACTGATAATTTCCACGAGTTTTGCATATTCAGTATTTTTCAGGGATTATTCCAGAAAAGCATAAAAGAGGGGATTATAGTGCATAATTATCACGAAACTTATCTGCGACGAAAAACATCGTCATCAGGCTCAGGAAGGGTCTAGAAGACACCCGAAGCAGCGGGACCCACAGGGGAGTCCAGGTGGGGCCGGCCGGCCCCACCCTGGCACCGGTCGACGCCCCCTAGGGCATCTGGTCGCCGCCTTCTGGAGTCTTCCTCCCACGCTTCCTTGGAAGCCAAGCAAAGCATCCCTCCATCGATCTAAGGTCCGTTTGATCCGACGGTACACACAAGATGAAGACGCGGATCGATGACGTGGCGGTTCCTTGCCCCCTACTCCACGTCGGCCTATATAATGACACCCCAAGCCCCCTCCTAGAGGCATTCTACACCCCAGTGCTTCATATTCTCTACATAGTTAGGGTTAGGGTCCCTCTAGTTGATCTAGTTCTAGTTCATCTAGTTCTAGTTCATCTAGATGTAGCAATTAGGAGAGACTAGTTCTTCTAGATCTAGTCTTGTTTAGAGATTAGAGATATTGAGTAGAGGAGTAGAGATTCTGGAGGAGTTCCGGCATGTCGGCGCTTCTTCGTGGCTGTATTCTTCTGGATTCAGCTCCCTCGCCCGGAGCTGCGTTCTGAGGTACTTTTGTATTCGCCATTCTGATTCAAGTAAGCAACTTGTTTTTATTTGTTTTTAAGTTCACATCTCATATTAAGTGCTTTGATCTTGGTCATTACTTGGTTGAAGTATTTCGTAGTGTAGGCATGGTACCTAGGCTAGGTTTACTTGTGGATGTCCCCTGATTAGCCGGATAGTGGTAGCTCGCAAAGGTGACTTTATAACTTCGTTGAATCCTCTGTAGTCCACGTCCCGTTGATAGGACAGATAGGCTGATAGGTGCTTGGTAGGAGATTACTCTGTTTCTTCTCCTATTCGAGTGACTTGCCCAGTTAGACGGTATTATACAAAGCTTACCGGTTGTCAGAACTAGAGTGCAATAGCTATTTCCTCTTTCTTGATATTATCTAGCCCAATTGTAGGGTTAAGTCTATAGACGTTATCATCATCACAACTGTTCCCTATGGATACGATATTTAAAACCTCCGGGTAAAATGTGACACTGGTATGATATCTGTGTGCTTGCGGATACTCTTACTTAAATCTTATTTAATGGAGTGCAGTTAATTTATACCAACAATGCTCGAAAAGGTTGCTCTAGCTAATTCTAAGCTCCCCGAGGACGAGAAGGACTCATCACCCAAACTAGACATGGAAGTCTTGGTACTCATTCCATTTCCAAGATTTAGCTATCAATCCTAAACCTTTGAAATTCCACTTCGATGATTTAGACTTCCAATTAGCTAAGATGCCCATAAATTAATGCACATCAGATCTTCTTAAAAGAGCATCTTGGGAAAAGTATTATCAATTTCCTTTCCCTCCTGAAAGATATTGGAAAGAGTGCAAGGACGACATGTCGAGTGATGCCATAGAAGGAGAGCCAAACCACTTAGAAATAAATTCTATCTTCTCCCCTTCTATGCCCACAGTAAATGTCTCTGAACCCATCTCTAAACCCATTCTTAACCCCAATGAACCTTCTTATGTTCTTTCTACTAAACTTCATAATGACCCTAGAAATCCATCAAGACATCCCAAGAATAAGAGTCACAAAGATTATAGGAATAACCAAGAAGAGCAACCACAATGGCAGGAATGCATAGAACATACTAGAAATACATATGCTATTGTAAAAGAATGGATGGAAGAGGACGAAGCTTTAGCACTAGCATCTAAACTTGGTTTAAATTCAGATGGTGAGCTTAAATCAATTTCTTTAATAAACAGAACTCACCCAAGTTTAGAGAAAACTTTAGACAAGACCAATCTTAGAAACATCGATTCATGGGAAATCCTAAAAAATAAAACATCCAATAAATATCATGGGCATAAGATAATAGAGACAAACTTTTTGCCTATAGACATCCATGAAGAAACGCCCGAGGATTTTGACGATGGAGATCATATCGACAAGCATGGCAATTATTTTATTAACACCTTATTAGATCTATGTTTATATGAGAAATCTCCTAGATCAATTGGTCTCTCTAATATTACCACACACGAGATCTTCAACCCTCTCTTTATACCTGTTCATAAAATCTTTGAAAGGGTGGTTGTAGACGCATATGTTTATCATAAATATTGTAGATCCCGTTGTAATCTTGATATAGGTGCACAAAGGCTAATGTTCTAAATAAAACCCCTTCACCAACTCCATAATCATAAGGTTTCCCAAGAACAACTTTGTGTCCCAAAATAACCTCTCTTAAAAAAATGAATTGGGCTTGTACCTTTAGCATAGAATAATTGTCAACATATTCCTTTGGTATTTTTGTCACTAACCATTTTAGGTTTGAACTAAAAGAATGAAGGATAACAACACCAGGTATGTCCCACCAATCATTATGCAATATTATATTCATCCAAACTTACTTTGCTTTGTAAAATTCCAACTTGGGGGAATGGCCTTATTTAGAAAATCCTATGTGGCTAATATTGGTTGTCTCTACCTTTTTAATTTATTGCATAATAATCATGCTCCTTCATCTCTAATTGAATGAATCTCTATAAGTGCTTTCATGTCACCTTTGTCTGCTACAGTAAGTTTTAGTTTGGAAGCACTTCAAGGGTATTTTCATAGGCTTTCATAAATTAAGCATAGTGCTTAGGTTAAATAGTCTACCTTAGTCAAATTAGACACAGAGTTTGGTTTAGCTATTGATCTGAAATTAGCTAGTGTAGACATTGGATATTTTGTTGGACTAACCCCTGTAGGAAACTTTTAAAAATCAATTTGGGTAAGTCATGAGATGAATTCAAATCAGAGATAAGATAGGATGCACGTTGACGGTGGATAGCGTCAACATTTTATATATCGAAAGGCATGAAACACACATCAATATCTAGAAGGCTAGGGGTTTATCTAACAATTTCCACGAGTTTTGGCGATTTATCAATTTTTAGGGACTAAACCAGAAAACACCAAAAAAGGGGCATAACCATAAATCTACACCACGGAATTATCCGAAACTCAGGAATACGCCAAACTACTCTAGAAAGATCTAGAAGACACCAGAGCGAAGAAGAGGCGAAGCCACTCCAGGTGGGGCCGGCCGGCCCCACCTGCCAGGCCGGCCGGCCCCCTGTGAGGGGGAACCCTCTCCCCCCTTCTAGAATGTTCCTCCACCGCCTTTGAGGATCAATCTCAGCCCTACGTGAAGTCGGTTTGATCAAACGGCTGTCGTGCATCCCACCGGGCTATAAGCGGAGCCAGACCTCCCCCTGGAAACCCTAGAATTCATTCCAATTCATTCAATACCTCATTCAAGTCATTAAAGGTAGAGCCAGTTGAAGATCAAGTCATCTAGAGCTTCAAGTTCTAGTTCCTCATAGCCTTCTAGTTCATAGTTTAGCATAGTTAGATCTAGATTAGAGGAAGTCAAGGCGTGTTAATCAGTCTTGGATTCCAGAAGTTGTCAAGAAGAGAAGAGTCCGTACAGTTCTTAAGCTTTTCTTAATTATTGTATTATCTGCGTTCGTATGATATTTGCTAGCAACATTATTCTTCATCTTAGTTTAATTATTATGTTTATTGTCTACTACAATACATCTAGTTTAGTTGGTTTGCTATTATATTCATGCACTTTGGTTCGTATAGCGCTCATCTAGTTGATCATATGGTGAGTGGTAGGCAATATGTAGACATGGTGTCTAGATGCTTTGCTTATCTGTGGATATCCCCAGTTGTACCGGATAGTGAGGTAGATCATGGGTGTGACAGACCCATTGAGTCCTTTGTAGGCCTTTCCCCGTACGGTGGATTGGTAGAGTGGGATTGTCAGGTTTAGAGGAGGTTCCTGTACTCATCTTTTCCTGTACATTGCTCCGATGTATTTGAGAACTATGGTAGTATAACTTGACAATGATTACTAAATGTACTTGCACTAGTTGACGTAGCTTTGACATGTAGTTAAATACAGAGGAGTTATTTCTCTATTACCTGATTAGACAACGCTGACATGATTAGAGTGCTATGATGGATTAGTATCATTAGGAGATGACTGATTAATGGCTCATTTTCGTTATTGTTATCATTATTATCTTTATCATATTACTTATCTTGTGACTTACCCCTGTTATGAGTAGAGTGTATGACATTAGTTACATCGTCTATTCAATGCATATACATATATATGTTATCAATACTATGAGTAGCTTCTTAGCGATGCCTTTCCAGTGGTAGAATATAAATGACAACCTGGTAATACTATAGGTAAAATGCTACAATAGTATAATTATCTGTCTGCTTGTAGAATTGTTCTTAGTTTATATTCATCTTTATTTATTTCTGGCTAGTCACATAAAATGATAAGATTTAGTACCAAAGTTTATTCCTACCTTTACAATTGGGGATGACAACCTAGTTTCACAGTTAAGAGTAAGGGTCAAGAGGCTAGTGGCTAGTTGCTAAAGGCAAGTTAATTAATACCAACATTTCTAGTATCATTGCGTGGGATAAAGATTTGGGTTTTATTGCAGTGACGTTAGAAATGCCAACAAGCATTTTTGGCGCCGTTGCCGGAGAAGGCTAATAACCTTAAGAAAAAATATTGATAACATATATGCATTATGAATAAGACTGATCAGCCAATTGACCTCTAACTCAAACAGGCTTACCCTTGTTCTATTTATTTGTATATCTTATGTAGAGTAATGAATGAATGAACAGATTTGCTCTCCCAGATAATTACGTTGAAGATCCAGAGAGACTCTTACGAAGAAGGAAGTTTGCTGATACGAGGGACATCTTTGAATCACCATCAAGAACACCCTTCACTGAAGCTCAATCTTCGAGGAATCAAGCTCTAACATCTGAAGGAGAAGAATTAAAAGAATCAGGAAGTTTAGCACCAGCTTTTGAAGACATGGCCGAGAAGACGCTACGTGAGTTCTCTGCTCCAACAACCGCCAACATCTGCACTGGACCTAACGTCAATATTGGTGATAATAGATTTGAACTCAAGTCTGCTCTTATCACTATGGTTCAAGCTAGTCAATTTTGTGGAAAGGCTCATGAAGATGCAAGTGCATATTTACAACACTTTCTAGAGATTTGCAGCACCTTCACTATCAGAGGAGTACCAAGAGATGCTATTCTACTCCGCATTTTCCCATTTTCACTTCTAGGAAAAGAAAAACAATGGTTCTACAACAACAAAGAAACCAACACTATATGGGACAAATGCTCTACTACTTTTCTAGCAAAGTTCTTTCCTACAGGCAAGACCAATGCTCTACGTGGGAAAATTTCAAGCTTTCATCAACAACATGATGAATCGTTCGCCGAGGCATAGAAACGTTTTCAAGATTATATTACAGAATGTCCTCATCATGGAATGGAGGATTGGCTACTTATGTAGACCTTCTATCATGGGCTAGTACCCGTGAATCCATAGATGCTGCAGCTGGAGGAGCTTTCTTGTCACTTAAGCTCACCGATGCAACAGCACTTGTGGAGACGATGGCCTCAAATCAGAGCTGGAATGAAGAACATGTGCAACCCCGTAAGAGAGGAGGAGGCATGCATCATATTAAGGAGATTGACATGGTCACTGTAAAGCTAGACCTCATAATGAAGAAGCTTGACAGCAAAAGCAACAAGAATAGAGAAGTCATGCACATTGATGACTCCTGCATGACTTGTGAAGAATGTGGAGATGTAGGACACTCAGGAAGCAACTGCCTTACACTCTAAGAGGATGTGAACTTCATCAACAACAATACCAACTATCATCCTTAGCAAAATCAAGTATGGAATCAATCGAACCAACGGTGGAATCAACCCAATCAAGGATGGAACCAGCAAAGGCCCAACTACCAAGGTAACAATCAAGGTAATAACAATTTCAATAGCAATTTCAATCAACCACCTTTAAGAGAAGTACTTTCCAATCAGAATAAAGCTATAAAAAATTCATCTAAGAGGGTAGCATCCAATGATAAAGTACTAAAAAATATAAATACTAAAATGGATAGCCTGACCTCTGCTATTAAGAACCAGCTTAGCTTTAATAAAATGTTAGAATCACAATTAGCTCAGCTGGCGGCCGCTGTTCCACCGATCCATGAAGGTAAGATTCCTGGGTAACCCCTAGAGCCCGAAACCACAAATCTTGTTGATGTCCGTGCAGGTTATTACATAGAAGGAATGTCAGAAGGATGGAAGGATGAATCCATGCCACTCAAGAGAGGAGATCCAGGAAGACCCGTGATTCCCATCTCTATTGGGCAACATGATTTCTCTGAGGTCATCTGTGACCTTGGCGCTAGTGTCAACATCATGCCAAAGGTAATCCTTGATTGTATTTTTCCATAGGCAACTTTGTTGTACATGGATATGTGCTTGCAGCTTGCAGATCAGACAGTTAAACACCCCGAAGGAATCCTAGATGACGTATGCATACGAGTGGGACAATCATATGTTCCAGTAGATTTTGTGGTTCTAGATACCAGCAAAGATCTGAAGAGTCCTATCATCCTAGGCCGACCATTCTTGAGTACTACAAAAGCAGCCATCTATGTAGACAGTGCAACAATATGTTTCACTATCAAGGGCAATGAAGAGAATTCAGTTTCAAAGACAGGCCCCTTGAAGATCCTATCAACACTTACTATCCGTAGAAGTCGATGTACAAAGAAGAAGAAGAAGTACGTGTCGGGGACCAAAATAACGGCCCCCCTAAAGAAAGCCCAACAAACGCAAAACGTGGCCCAAAGGGCCTCTCGCTGTTCGAATCACAGGCCACGGCAAACGTCCAGCCTCCGTCCCGTCCGAACCCACCCCCAAAGAGGGGCTCGGGCGCAGTGCCGATTCTCCGTCCCGCCCGAGCCCCCCCACAAATGCTGGGGCCTCGGGCGGACTTCCGCTTCTCCGTCCCGCCCGACGCGGGTCTCCACTCTCCGTCCCGCCCGAGCCCCCACCCGGGCCCGGGCGGGTCTCCACTCCGTCCCGCCCGAGCCCCCACCGGGGGCCTCGGACGGAAGTCTGTTCTCCGCCTCACCCGAGCCCCCGGGCGGACAGGCCTCGGACAAATGCGCGCCGCACTTCCTGGTCAAATCAGGCCGACTCGACGCATAACCACCGCCCGCCTTCCCACCGTTGCTTGTCGGATGGCGGAGGATGGGGAGCCGTCCCATCCCGGCTCTTACGCCGGGCTCAGGATTGCGTTATCCTTCGCAGCTGGGAGGCCATGCCAACCACTGTGGGGGCACTGTGTTGCCTAATCTTCCCGACAGGTCAAGTCACCGAGGCTCCAAGGCGGTGGCCGCCCCGTGCCAAGGGACGTCACGGCATCATCCTCCGTAAAAGGGGTCGGAGGCCAAGTGGGGCGCCGGTCAAAGCAATAGTCCCTCCCGGTTTTCGAGCCCGGGGTGGGCGGCGATTGTCATAATGATGGCTCTCCACCGTGCCAACCACATCATGTACGGCAACAGAGGCCGAGGCCCTCCGGCCCTCGGAGTCAAGGCGGGTCGAGCTACAAAGATGCCGCTGGGGACGGATACGTCCCCCCGGCCTCCGTCGATCTCTGAGGGGACGCCCACTTCTTCCGTTGACAGGACAGGGGATGCGACCCCTCACAACCACGCCCATGTCCTGCGGTGCCAACGCCCCTCTGTGCCAAAGCCCACGTCGGGGCCTTGGCACAGGATGGCGGCGGACTCCAAGGCCGTGACCAGGAGGGAAGAGCAGCTTCCCACGCACGCCAACTCTTTGTAAGCCCCGGCCACTCCCTTGCGGCTATAAAAGGGGGAGGCAGGGGCCCGTAGACGGAGACAGGTTGACATAGGCGCACTCCAGCCATTCAACCATCACGAGACTTGGGACCGGCTCCCTCTCTCACTGCTTGTACACCCTACCTACGAGCACTTAGGTGCAAGATAATACAAGTACCTCTCACCCCCACTGGACGTAGGGCCTTCCTTGCCCGAACCAGTATAAATCCTTGTGTCCATCTTGTACACCATCCGGAGGAGGGAACACGCACCACAAATTCACTCGTCGGGGCCAGGGCCACCAGTTCTAGCACCGACAGTTGGCGCGCCAGGTAGGGGCTGTGCGTGTTTCATCTCTTTTCCCGCCAGACTTCCGGATGGCCAGCGGACGCGACGACGCTTCTCAGGGGCGTTTCGACCTCGACTCTTCTCTCCACCAGCCGCTGGAGCCAGGGACCCTGATCCGATTCGGTGAGCTTGAGTTCGTGTCGACTGGGGTCCAGTTTGACATGGAACTCCTCCCGACTGGGGTTCAGGGACCCCCCGACGCGGTCCCGGCGGATCCTTCCCCAGCCCGGCGCAGGAGGCGCCGTGGCGCACGCTCTCGCCGCGCGCGGCGGACTCCTGACAACGCCGACGGACTGGAGGAGGACCTCGCGGGCGCTGCAAATCGGGCGACGCCGCAAGGGCGCCGGCCGGGCGTCGCCACCACGCCAGCCGTTTGGCTTGGTCAATGCTGCTGCCACGAGCGCGGCGTTGGTCTCCACCGTCATGGGAGCCCGGAGGAGGCGTCCACGACGCCAGCGGCGCCCCACGGGGCAGCTCCCTGCGGACATCCCCGACGGATCCGTCCACGCCTTCGAGGAGTACCTGATCAGGCAGGAGGAGCGGCGACGCCACTCCGGCACGCGCTACACCCACCCGATCCGACGCCACCTCGAGAATACGGAGCCCAGGGGGTTCATCCTGGAGCACGCTTTCGCCTTCGGCTACCCCGACTCCGACTCCCCAGACGATATGTACGACCCGACGCGCGAGTGCTTCCACGTGGAGGTTCGTAACCTCGGCGCCGACGGCCGCGACAGCGACAACGAAGAGCAGGATCGCGACCCCAGGCACACCGCCAGGCCCGCTCCGGTGGTTACGACCCCAGTGGATCCAAGCGGCTCCCGTCCACCGGGCCAGGAGCAGCGGACCCCACCGACCGTAGCAACACCAAGAGCGGAGGACCCGGCAGTCACGCCTCAGGAGCCGCGTCGGCACACCGTCGAGCAGATCCGCGACCTCAGGGCCAAGCTCGACCACGACCGTCTTCAGCTACAGCAGAAGATAGGCCGCTCCCGCTAAGGCAACCGCACAACTCAACCCGAGCCCGCGGCACGGCAAAGACGCCCGCGGCGTCCACGAAAGGATCGTCAACGACGTGGGAGGCGAGCAACCTCCATCTTCCAGCGTGCAAGCCAGAACGTCGCCCCGCGGCCATGCTCCTCCGGCGTGCCGAGCCCTCAACTCCTGTAAGGACGCCGCATCCGCGACGAGATGCGGGGCTACATTGAGACCGCCATGGCCCAGCAGGCCGAGAGCTCAGCCTCACGCCAAGGCCGTAAGGACGAGGAACCCGGGGCATCCCCGGGAGGAGCGCGAGGCCTCTGTCCACCAGGATCCTCGCGAAGGCCGGCTCGCGGCGCATCCAGACAACCACGGCGAGCCTCGACGACGGGCGACGCGCGCAACGTCGTCGTGAGGGAAGCGCGAGTGCGGGATGAACGCGATCGCCCGCCGCGCAGGGGTGGCCGACGCGACATCGGCGTGGACCGCGACGACGCGGACCCCTCGGGGCCCCGCGCCTTCAGCCGGGCAATCCGCAGCGCTCGGTTCCCGTTCCGGTTCCGCCAGCCTGCCAACCTCGCCAAATACTCGGGAGAAACGAACCCCGAGGTTTGGCTCAACGACTACCGCTTGGCCTGCCAGCTGGGCGGGGCGGATGACGACAGACTCATCATCCGCAACCTTCCTCTCCATCCGGGCGACGCCGCCCGGGCCTGGCTGGAGCACCTTCCCGCCCGGACGATCTACGACTGGGGCGACCTGGTTAAAGTCTTCGTAGGGAACTTCCAGGGCACATACGTGCGCCTTGGGAACTCCTGGGACCTCCGCAGCTGCCGCCAGAAGCCCGACGAGTCACTCCGTGACTTCATTCGCCGCTTCTCCAAGAAGTGCACCGAGCTGCCCAACGTGGCCGGTGCCGCCCTTATCACGCCCTTCCAGACGGGACGACCTGCAAGGAGTTGGTCCACGAGCTGGGCCGGAGATGCCCTCCACCGCAAATGAGCTGTTCGAGGTGGCTACCAACTTCGCCTCCGGCGAGGAAGCGGTGGGGGCCATCTTCCGCGGTGCCAGCGATAGGGGAAAGCGTAAGGATGAAGGAGCAGAGGGAGCAAAGAACCCGCAACGCCAAGAAGAACAAGAGGGGCAAGCGGAGGGGGAAGCAAGGCAAGAAAGAGGAGGGCTCCGAGGATGAGCTCGTCGCCGCGACCGACCGCAGCACCCCGAGGTCCCCCCCGGGGCCGAGGCGCTCGATGACCCGCTCAAGAAGCCGTGCCCCTTCCACAAGTTCCCCCGTCAAGCACACCATGGGAGAGTGTGACTTGGCCTGCCGGTTCTACCGAAGCTCCCCCCCCCCGAGGACAAGAAGAAGAAGGAGAAAGAGGACGGAGGCGAGGGCGACGGCTTCCCGAAGATTCATGATGTCTTCATTATCATCGGCGGGCGTCGGCGAACTTCTCCCCACGCCCGATCAAGCGAAGCGCCGGGAGGTGTTCTCGGTACGCCCGCCACGCCCAAGCACCTACCGCCGTGGTCGACCGACACCATCACCTATGGCATCGACGACCACCCGCCTTACGTGCCGAACCCCGGAGATACCCGCTCGTGGTGGACCCCGTCGTCGGCAACGTTTGGCTCACCAAGGTACTGATGGATGGCGGCAGCGCCCTCAACATCCTCTACTCCGACACCCTCAGCCTGCTGGGGATGGAGCGTCCGCACCTCCGACCTTCCAACTCCCCCTTCCAGGGCATCGTGCCAGGCAAGCGTGCTTGGCCCCTCGGGCAGATCGATCTCCCCCGTCGTCTTCGAACGCCATCGAACTACCGCAAGGAGGTCATCACCTTCGACGTGGTTGACTTCCGGGGAACCTACCACGGCATCCTCGGACGTCCCGCGTACGCGAAGTTCATGGCGGTCCCCAACTACACGTATCTCCTCCTCAAGATGCCGGGCCCCAACGGCGTCATCACCATTGGCTCCTCCTACGAGCACGCGTTCAACTGCGACGTGGAGGCCATCGAGCACGCCGAGGCCATGGCCGTCTCCGAGGCTCTCGACTCCAAGCGCCACGCCGGCGCCTTCGAGCCGTCCGACGGGGTGAGGGAGGTTCCACTTGACCCCTCCACCTCGTCCGGCAAGACGGTGAAGATCTGTGACTCCCTCGACCCTAAATAGGAGGCCGTGCTCGTCGACTTTCTTCGCGCGAACATCGACATCTTCGCGTGGAGTCCCTCGGATATGCCAGGCATTCCGAGGGATGTCGCCGAGCACTCCCTTGATATCCGGGCCGGGTCCAGACCGGTGAAGCAGCGTCTGCGCCGATTCGACGAGGAGAAGCGCAGAGCCATCGGCGAGGAGGTGAACAAGCTTTTGGCGGCCGGATTCATCAAGGAGGTGTTCCACCCCGAGTGGCTATCTAATCCTGTAATGGTTAGGAAAAAGAGTGGGAAGTGGAGGATGTGTGTAGACTACACTAGTTTAAATAAAGCATGTCCGAAAGTCCCTTTTCCTCTACCACGCATCGATCAGATAGTCGACTCCACCTCGGGGTGTGAGCTCTTATCCTTCCTTGATGCTTACTCCGGCTACCACCAAATAAGGATGAAGGAGTCCGACCGGCTCGCAACGTCCTTCATCACCCCCTTCGGCATGTACTGCTACGTGACGATGCCCTTCGGGCTCAGGAACGCAGGGGCCACGTATCAGCGATGCATGCAGGGCGTCTTCGGCGACCACATCGGCGAGACCGTAGAGGCCTACGTCGACGACATCGTGGTCAAGACAAAAAAGGCTGACGACCTTATTTCTGACCTCAAGATCGCTTTTCAGTGTCTTGCAGCCAAGAGCGTCAAGCTCAATCCCGAGAAGTGCGTCTTCGGGGTCCCCCGAGGCATGCTTCTTGGGTTCATCGTCTCCAAGCGCGGCATCGAGCCCAACCCGGAGAAGGTAACCGCGGTGACGAGCATGGGGCCGATCAAGGACCTGAAGGGCGTGCAGCGAGTCATGGGCTGTCTTGCGGCCCTCAGCCGCTTCATCTCACGGCTCGGCGAAAAGGGTTTGCCCCTGTACCGCCTCCTGAGAAAATCCGAGCGTTTCTCCTGGACTTCCGAGGCCCAGGAGGCCCTCGACAAGCTCAAAGCCGCCCTCACCAGCGCCCCGATCCTCGTCCCGCCTGCCGAAGGAGAACCTCTCCTCTTGTACGTCGCTGCGACCACCCAGGTGGTCAGCGCGGCCATCGTCGTCGAGAGACAGGAGGAGGGCCACGCGCTGCCGGTCCAGAGGCCGGTCTACTTCATCAGCGAGGTGTTGTCCGAGACCAAGATCCGCTACCCGCAGATTCAGAAGCTCCTCTACGCGGTGGTCCTGACGCGGCGCAAGCTCCGGCACTACTTCGACGCCCACCCCGTGACGGTGGTCTCTTCCTTCCCGTTGGGAGAGATCCTCCAGAACCGGGAGGTCTCGGGACGGGTCGCCAAGTGGTCCGTCGAGCTCATGGGAGAGACCCTCTCCTACGCGCCCAGGAAGGCCATCAAGTCCCAAGTCTTGGCCGATTTCCTCGCAGAGTGGACAGACACCCAGCTACCGCCACCGCAGCTCCAGGCAGAATGCTGGACGATGTACTTCGACGGGTCCCTGATGAAGACCGGAGCCGGCGCCGGCCTCCTCTTCGTCTCCCCCCTCGGGGTACACATGCGGTACGTGATCCGCCTCTACTTCCCAGCGTCAAACAATATGGCAGAGTACGAAGGCCTGCTCAACGGGTTGAAGGTCGCCATCGAGCTCGGCGTCAAGCGCCTCGACGTTCGGGCGACTCGCCAGCATCATCGATCAAGTCATGAAGGACTCAAGCTGCCACGACCCCAAGATGGACGCGTACTGCAAAGCTGTGCGCGCCCTGGAGGACAAGTTCGACGGCCTCGAGCTCAACCACGTCGTCCGAAGGTACAACGAGGCCGCCGACGAACTCGCCAAGATCGCCGCCGGAAGAACCCCGGTTCCTCCCGACGTCTTCACCCAAGACCTCTCGACTCCCTCCGTCACATTCGGTGGGCGGAAGAGGCCTTGAGGAACGCTCCGACCCCCGATGGGGGCTGGGGAAGTCATCCGAGGTCCCTTCTACGTCCTGAGGTCCCCTCGGCTTCCAAGGCGCTCTCGGCAGCCTGCCGAGGTCATGGAGATCGACGAGGGAGACCCCGAGGCCAGCCTCGAGCCGGACTGGAGAGAGCCGTACCTCGACTGGATTGTCCGAGGCATCCTCCCCGAGGACTTCAACCGAGCCAGGCGCATCGCGAGAAGAGCGAAATCCTTCGTCGTCGTCGAAGACGAGCTCTACAAGCGAAGCCCCTCGGGAGTCCTGCAGCGATGCATCACGATCAGAGACGGCCTCGCCCTCGTTCGCAAGATCCACGCCGGAGTGTGCGGCCACCACGCCGCCCCCCGCTCCCTCGTCGGCAGCGCCTTCCGGCAGGGTTTCTACTGGCCGACCGCGGTAGCAGACGCCACCAAGGTGGTACGCACCTGCGAGGGGTGTCAAGATTACGCGCCGTCGACGCACCTCTTAGGCTCAGGCCCTCCAGACCATCCCAATCACATGGCCTTTCGCCGTATGGGACTGGACCTTGTAGGACCCCTCAAGAAGGCGCCCGGGGGGCTTCACTCATCTGCTCGTCCGCCATCGACAAGTTCTCCAAGTGGATCGAGGCGCGCCCGTCACCAACATTCGGTCCGAGGCGGTGTGCTCTTCTTCACCGACATCACCCATCGTTTCGAGTCCCAAACTCCATCATCACCGACCATGGCACCCAGTTCACGGGGCGAAGTTTCAAACTTCTGCGGCGAGCACCGGATACGCATCGTCGGTCCTCGCCTTGCGCACCCCCAGACGAACGGGCAAGTGGAGCGGGCCAACGGGATGATACTGCAAGGACTGAAGCCTCGGATCTTCAATAAGGTCAACAAGTTCGGCAAAAGGTGGCTTGAGGGACTCCCTTCGGTCCTCTGGAGCCTCAGGACGACGACAAGCCGAGCCACGGGGTTTACGCCTTTCTTCCTAGTATACGGTGCCGAGGCCATGCTGCCCACCGACTTGGAGTTTGGGTCCCCAAGGCTCAGGGCCTACGACGAGGCACAAAACCAAGTGGCTCGGGAGGACTCGCTGGACACGCTCGAGGAAGCTAGGGACGCCGCCCTTCTACACTCAGCAAGATACCAATAGTCTCTCCCGACGCTACCACGACCGTCGGGTCCGGGTCCGAGATCTCCGGGAAGGCGATCTGTGCTCCGCCTCCGCCAAGACAACAGAGGGCGCCACAAGCTCACGCCGCCTTGGGAAGGGCCCTTCATCATCGCCGAAGTCCTCAAGCCGGGCACGCATAAGCTCGCCAACGGCCGGCGAAGTCCTCAACAACGCTTGGAACATCCAACAGCTACGTCGCTTTTACCCTTAAAATTCCAAGCATTGTACATACGCTTTGTACATTTCGTTAATAAACACCAAGTCCTTGGGCGTTTCCCCAAGACATAGCGTTTTTTCCTCAATAGGACTCAGTGAGACTTGGTTTTGTCTTACCAAAACCAAGCCTCCCTCGGGGGCTAGAAAGGGGGGAACCCCCTCCTGAAAAGCACCCCGCGAAAATCCTTTTTCGTTTTCCTGGCTATTCTTCGTAGACTCTACGTTCCCGAAGGTCTCGTGTATTTAGTTAAGGGCACGACTGGAGTCACCCCGAGGCCAGAGGCGGCCGAGCCGCGAGGCCACCTACGCCCGAGCGCTACGGTACCTCCGCTTGCAGCCCTCAGCCAAAAGGGGACTCCGAGCCTCGCGGGGAAGTCACTCATTGCGAAAAGGCAACGGGACCGTGACAATCAACGCGATCCCTACCTTCGGCTAAAGGGCGACTCACGGCTGCAAAGCTCCCCCCCGCACGACTAAGTAACGAGCACCACGGAAGGGAAACACAGAGATAACGAAAGAGTCAGCATAAGAAACATAAGGCCTCGACGGGCCAAAGTCTTAGACGACACAGAAAAAACAAAATACTAATCAAGTTTTTTACACGGGCACACTCGGCCCGAATTACGGGATTCACTGGGGGGCATCCGACCCCCCTCCGGCCCTGGCGTCGGCACCTGCGGTGTCGGCCCCTTCGGCAGCACCAGGGAGGATAGCCGTCTGGAAGTGCCCGACCAGCGCGGACGTAGCTTCTTCAGCCCGATGGAGCAGCTCGGCAAATACCTCTCCCTCATGACCCTCCTCGTCCTCGGCGACGACGAGCCCCTCGGAAATCTTGGGGAGGTCGAGGTCGTAGTGGGAGAGGGTCATCGCCAGGGTGTGCGACACCCCGGTCCGAAGGCCGGACTGAAGGCGGCGGAGACGCCGCGCCTCCCACTTGTCTGGGCAACGCCTCCAGGCGGCCCAGCGGATCTTTGCCGGCGGGCTCGCCGGGCCTGACTGCCGTGCAAACGGCTCCGACCTTCTTCTTCAGGGCGTCGAGCTCGCCCTGCGCTGAGGAGTAGGCAGCTTGCCGCGACAAGGGTCCGCCGCTGCTCGACGACTTCTTCCTCGGCTCTGCATCCGCCAAGGGTCAATCTACGGCGGCGAAGCAAGGATATGGGCGCCCAAACATAAGACTTACCTTCCGTTTGCACCACCTCCTCCGCCCGGCTGCACCTCGAGCCTGTTGGCCTCGTTCGGCGCTTGACCAAGCTCGGCCCGCATCATGGTAACATCATTGACATAGAGCCGGTGATCGGTTTCCATGTTCACCAGGTTCTCCGTCAACGTCCCAATGGTGTCGGACGACTCGACAAGCGCCGTCCTCATCACCTCCTTTTCAGCCCGGAGCCGGTCGAGCTCCGACGAACGCCTCCGACCCTCGGAGGCCTCGGCCTTCAGTCCGCGACAAGGAGGCGGAGGTCGGCGTTCTCTTCGTTCCGGCAGCTAACTCGGCACGCAGCCGGTTTGCCTCCCCGCCGCTGAAGGTGGAGCGCCTCGTCAAGGCCAGCCCTCGGTCGGAGAAACCGCGACTTCTCCCGAGAACTTTGCCAGTCCTGCGACAATCGAGAACCAAATAGTTAGCCATCTCCGGGCACCCGTGTTAAGGTAAGGGTTTCGAGCATTTGTAATACCTTCAACATTTCGGGAGGTCCCTTGAGAAGATCGGCGAGAGCGCATTTGGCAGTCGTCGGCCCGACCGAACGTATTTGCCAGTCTGCTCCCACCGAGTGCGCTCTCCAGGGCGTCGCCCAAACATAGACCGGCCGGCCCCGGGTCCCGGCAGGTCCGTCCAGATGATCCGTGGCGGCCCTCCTGGAGCTCGCCAAAGCGAACCACCTCCCGGCTCGAGGACCCCGCGGCGGGCGCCGCAGTCGACGGCCCCGCACGATCGCCACCGGAGGAAGCCGTGTCCGCAACGGCCACCTCTTCAACCCGCATGGGGCCAGTCTCCTCTGAGGAGGGGATCTCCACCACCTCCTGCGTCATGGCGTGGCCTAGGGGCAGGACAGGCGCCCGCTCCTCCATGGCCATGTCGGTCGTGGTCACCGGCAGGCGCCGTCCGCGGCTTCCGCGACAGGCGTCGTCGAGGCCTCGGTACAGGGCGCCCGCGCCCTCTCTCCGTCACGGCCGGGGGGTGGCTCCTTGGTCAACGGCGCTTCGACCGCCTCTCCCTCGGTCGTCGGCAACACCGCCACTGCCGGGGCAGCGGTGGCACTCGCCGACCCAGCTCGTCGCCTCAGCTGCTTACGCGGAGCAAGCGGTGCTGGAACCGGGGCCGTCTTGCGCTTTTGGCTACGGTGGCAAGGAGGTCAGGACTTCAGAGGAAGAAACGAAACAAAAACAATGGAAGACTTAAAGAGGGAGAGATGCTCACCCGCTGACAGGCGGCTGGTACAATCGGCTCGCCGGAGCCGCGCTCGTCGGGGCTCCGACTTGAGGTGTCCTCGGCCCGCGCGACTCTGGAGTCGCGGGCATAGGGTGCCGGCCCTCCGGCGTCGCCGCCTCCTCAGGCGAGGCCCGCGCTTCACCCTCGGCGGTCCTCGTCGCCGCCTCAAGCGGCCCCCGGGGCGCGTCCGAGCCGCCCCGACCGGGCTGGTCGGCGCGGGACGACTTCGGGGGGGCCTCATCCCTCCCGACGGGGTCACATCTCCGGCCGCCCCAGCCATGGCCTCGGCGGAGTGAAGGGCAGGGGCGGCGTCCTCCAACGGCCACGGCGACCACCCTCTCTCTTCACGAGAGGACGATGCGGCCCCGGGTTCAACACGCAGCCTCGGCTCTGGAGACGCCGAGGCCGAGGCCTGCGCGCTGACCTCCTCCGCTGCCCGCCTCTGCAGCGCATCACCAGGGACCGGGGGCTGAACCGACGACTCCTTCAGCCTCTCCCCCTCCATGAAGCCGAGGAAGTCGTAATCCTCCCCCTCGTCATCCTCATCATCGTCATCAGCGCCGGTGGTGTCGGAGGGCGTTGGCTCTCGGGGGAGTCCCTCATCCGCCTGCCGGCGCCGCAGCTTGTCCAGCTCACGCCGCTCGTTCTGCTTGCGGACATTCCTGTCCGACTTCTTCTTCTTCTTCTCCCTCTGCTTCTCCGCGAGGGCCTTGTTCTTCTCTTTCTCCGCGGAGATGGGGGGCTTGGACGCTTTCAGCTTCCCGGCCAATCCCTGCGACGAAAAGAGCAAGATGAGGATAAAGGGGAGGAGGCAAACAACAACCAACCGCGCACAGCCGCAGTGACTCACCACGGAGATGGCGTTCTGGTGGGGGCGCATCGCAACCTTGTAAAGGTTGGAGACGTCCGTCACCGTCGCCGCCTTCTTGGTCCGATCGACGATCTCGTCGTGCTCGAGGTCGACGGACGACATCCTCGCTCCGGCCCACGGACTGCCCTCCACCATGTCAAACAGGCAGGGCCGCCTATGCATGAGGGGCAGAACTCGCCGTCTGTGGAAGGCGGCGATGACAACTGACGCGTCCAACCCCTTCTTGGTCAGCGTCTTCAAGGCGCGGAACGCCTTCTCCAGTGGAATGATCTTCCCTGGGACTACCTCCTCCTTCCACCTCGCGGGCTCCGCGTGGAACACCTTCCCGGTGTAAGCGGGCAGGTGGCCGGACTCGTTCCGGAGGTAGAACCACTTCGCGCGCCAACCGCGGTTGGAGGAGGCGAGCTTCGCCGGGATGTACGAATCCCGGTGGCGAGACCGTAGCTGCAGTATGCAGCCGCCGGCGCGGACGGCCGTCCTCTTCCCCCTCTCAACGCCCTTGAAGTAGAGGGCGCCCTCGAAGAAATGGAGCCAGAGGTCCCAATGGGCCTCGACCCCGAGGAAGCCCTCACATAGGGCGACGAACACCGCCAGATGCGTGATGGAGTTGGGATTGAGGTTCTGCAGCTCCAGGCCATAGTACTCAAGGATGGCCCTCAGGAACCGACCCACCGGCATCCCGAACCCGTTCTCATGGAACGCCGTGAAGCTCACGACGTATCCCTGAGGCGGGCGCGGGGACAGGTGGTCGGCCGGCGGGACAATCCACTCCGGCGTGGTCTTGTCGGCGCAGGGGCGGAGAAGCCCCTTCCCCACCAGCGTCACCAGCTCCGGCAGCGTCACGGAGCTCGTCTCCCACTCCTCCACGCCGATGATCTCGGGCCTCGACGCCATGGCAACGACGGGCGGGGCGGGTGCAGGCAAGTTTTCTCTCTCCCCGCTCCCTTTTTCTCCCTCGCGCCTCGAACAGCGGCAATGGCGGAGAGAACAGAGGTGGAAGCAGAGGCGAGGAAGGCGAGAGGAAGGCCGACGCGCCGCCGCACGTACTTATACCCGGCGCGCGTTCCCTTCTTTGCATTAACTGCGTATCAATCATACACCGTAATCGATTACAAGGCGACCCAAGGCGACGGTACACCAACGGCCACGACCACACGGGTCCGCGCACCACACGCGCGCTGCACGACCCGCCCAGCGCAAAAAGATCTGGGGCAAGACCGGGGGCCCTGCCACCGCTGGCCCGCAGTGGAAACCGCAGCGCCCGGCGCATCACATCCACCGTGGGGCCCACGACCACACGCGCGCGGCAACTGCCACAACGGGGGAAGTGGGGCCCGCCACCTCCCGCGCGGCGCTCCACATCCCGCGCCTGCCGCCTGGGAAAGCGCGCCCACGACGAGGCGAAACGGCGGTTTTCCTTCTCCATGAAGGAGCCCGGGCAACGGCCCATTTACGGCCCAGAGGAACGGAGGCTGGCCCATCTCAGGGTTCGACAGCCGCCTCAGGGCAACAGAGTCAGGGGCAGCTCGGACGGCCTCATACACAGCCTAGCCCCGCGCAAGCGGGGGCCGTCCTCGTAGCAGCATCCGAGGCCAGCATGGCAGCCGAGTAGGGGGATCCCGCGTGGGAGTGCATCAAGCCCTCGGGACCCGGCGGACGGGACCCGAGCCCCGCCTCAGGCATACCGTGCGGCTCTTATGAACCGCGCCTCCGGGCCCAGCCAACCCCTAGCGAATGGGGCACAGGCGGTTCACTCGGATCCACCCGTTAATAGCTCACCGGATCCAGTCGTGTTCGACACTCGTCGACGATAGCACGATGAGGTCCACCCTCCTCCCTGCGGAAGGGACGCTGAGGTGCGTAAAAACTAACGACCAAGCACCAACCGGCTCCCCCTCGACGCTGCGAGGGCTAGGGGACTTTCCCCAACGCGCGAGCCGGTTCGGGAAGACGTCCTAACACTCTTCCGAACCCCCGGACAAGCCGACGGGCCCGGGGGCTCGGCGCCACGAATCGTTTCACCACAAAGACACGTACAAGACCTCGGACGAGCACACGCTCCTCCGAGGCCTCGGGGGCTACACCCGGCGGGTGCGCTCGCGCGCCCCCGCTGGAAAGCACGGCTCCCGAGACAACCACAAACCACACCGTACGAACTAACTACAAGCCCTCGGGAGTCCTCCATTCTCCTCCGAGGCCTCGGGGGCTACACCCGCCGGATGCCGCTGCGCGCGCCCCGCAGAGTGAGACATTTGCAACCAAGGCAACCGCGCTCCGGCCTTAGAACGAGTGCACCCACTCCTTCAGAGGCTCGGGGGCTACTGTCGGGGACCAAAATAACGGCCCCCTAAAGAAAGCCCAACAAACGCAAAACGTGGCCCAGCAGGCCTCTCGCTGTTCGAATCTGGGCCACGGCAAACGTCCAGCCTCCGTCCCGTCCGAGCCCACCCCGCAGAGGGCTCGGGCGAGTGCCAGTTCTCCGTCCCGCCCGAGCCCCCACACACTGGGGCCTCGGGGCGGACTTCTCCAGTCCCGCCCGGGCGGGCGGGTCTCCACTCTCCGTCCCACCCGAGCCCCCCACCGGGGGGCCTCAAGGCGGGTCTCCACTCTCCGTCCCGCCCGAGCCCCCCATCGCTGGGGCCTCGGACGGAAGTCTGTTCTCCGCCTCACCCAGCCCCAGCGGGACAGGCCTCGGGCGGGTCGCGCCGCACTTCCCCGGTCAAACCAGGCCTCCGACTCGACATATAACCACCGCCCGCCTTCCCACGTTGCTTTGTCGGATGGCGAGGATGGGGAGCCGTCCCATCCCGGCTCTTACGCCGGGCTCGGGGATTGCGTTATCCTTCCCAGCGGGGAGGCCATGCCAGCCCACTGTGGGGCACCGTGTTGCCTAATCTTCCCCGACAGTCAAGTCACCGAGGCTCCAAGGCGGTGGCCGCCGTGCCAAGGGACGTCACCGGCATCATCCTCCGTAAGGGGGTCGGGCCAAGTGGGGCGCCGGTCAAAGCAATAGTCCCTCCCTGGTTTTCGAGCCCGGGGTGGGCGGCGATTGTCATAATGACGGCTCTCCACCGTGCCAACCACATCATGTACGGCAGCGAGGCCGAGGCCCTCCGGGCCTCGGAGTCAAGGCGGGTCGAGCTACAAAGATGTTCTGGGGGACGGATACGTCCCCCGGCCTCTCCGTCGATCTCTACAGGGGCGTCCACTTCTTCCGTTGACGGGACGGGGGATGCGACCCCTCACAACCACGCCCATGTCCTGCGGTGCAGCGCCCCCAAAGCCAAAGCCCACGTCGGGGCCTTGGCACGAGATGGCGGCGGACTCCAAGGCCGTGACCGGAGGGAAGAGCAGCTTCCCACGCACGCCAACTCTTTGTAAGACCCGGCCACTCCCTTGCGGCTATAAAAGGGGAGGCAGGGGGCCCGTAGACGAGACAAGTTAACATAGGCGCACTCCAGCCCATTCAACCATCACGAGACTTGGGACCGGCTCACTCTCTCACTGCTTGTACACCCTACCTACGAGCACTTAGGTGCAAGATAATACAAGTACCTCTCACCCCCCCTTTGGACGTAGGGCCTTCCTTGCCCGAACCAAGATAAATCCTTGTGTCCATCTTGTACACCATCCCAGGAGGGAACACGCACCACAAATTCACTCGTCGGGGCCAGGGCCACCAGTTCTAGCACCGACAGTACGGAAGACCTGTCCAAAGGGAAAGAAGAAGAACTAGAAGCAAGAAGAAAAGAAGACTCAGATAGTCAAAATAATAGAATACAGACAGGGTCATCACTCAGCTTTGCCAGTCTTAGCTAAAGATCCTGGTTTACCATCGATAGAGTGCACCATTGGACAGAGCTCTTTCTACTCAGCTGTTTGCGACACTGGATCAGCAGTCAACATAATGTCAAAAGAGGTATACAATACACTATTTAATGAACCTATCGACCCAACATATATTTTGCAGCTAGCAGACAACACAACACGAATCCCGGAAGGACTAGCAAGAAACATCACGGTTAAGATCCACACCCACTCTGTCCCTGCCGACTTTATGAACTTAGACATGGGAAAAGAAGATAAGACACCTATCATACTTGAAAGGCCATTCCTCAGCACCACCAAAGCTATCATCTACAATGGAACAGGCCAAGTCCACTTTCACTTCCTAGGAGAAAAGGTACACTGTTATTTTAGAGATTATAACTCTCCTGGATTACCAGCTTTCACCAGGACCAAGAAGAGAAGCCAGCGCCACGCCTTGAGAAGAAAAGTTGAGGAGGAGAAAGCAAAAGAAAAATCAACTACACCTGAAGAACATCCACAACCAACCAAAGTATGGAAGAAAAAGGAGATCCCCTCAACCGAATCATCAACATTAGAAGAGGCAACATCTGGGTCTCCATGAGGATCCACTGAAGAACCCTCAACATGATGACCACAAGAAGTCTTGTTCGGATGACTTTAAACTCCATACCCTCACCATAAGGTAACAATGGTAGTTATCTAATTACTCTAGTATATTTATTCTTTTACATGTTTAGAATAGAAAATAAATAAAAATTCTTTACTGCTTTATTATAAAAACCTTAAAAAGTTCCAAAGGATTAGGCTTATGGTTTATCCCATAAGAATATTCACTATGGTAGCACAAAAATAAATTTTCATTTCCTTGCATTATAAATAGAAAAGCACAAAAATATAAGAATCATGCTACACATTCATATCTACTCATAAAGATAATCAATTACTCATCTGGCTGATCACTAACCCCTTATCATATTCGAGACTCGAGTTTTGGTTTTCTTTTTGGAGTACACTTTTACAGGACTATACTATGAAGAAGTGAGACAGCACAGTGGGTCGCTACTACTAAGCTTACTCTAAAAGATCATTCAAGCGAAATATGGCAAATATCTAGCTTGGGGGAGGAGCATCCCCTAGTTATCAGGTAACTATACCTATACGATTTATCAAGTCTGTCTTATAGTTATAAAATACCAAAAATATGTGGTCACATGAAGGTCCACGTCTGTTTAGTCTTTTAAGAGTCTTTAGCTAAATAAAAACTGAAAAGCAATAAAAAGAAGTTTTAGTCAGTCTAGTTAATTAGAGTGTGTCTAGAGTCAACTATGAACTAGAAGTTTTGTCTTGGAGATGATGAATAGTTGCTCTGCTAGAATTCTTTCAAGTACCTAGTTTTCAACCTTGAGTTCTCCTAAGTTTTGGACATGATTGCTTTAACTTGATAATTTACTCTGAGCCTGAAACTTGTGGAGTAATATGCTTGAGCTAAGTCTAGGTGATTGACGGATATGAGATAAGAGAGTCTGAGTTGCTATTTATCTTATTCTTAACGATGCTGAATTCTGGAGATTTATCTTTTGAAAATTCAAACCTTTATATGATGAGCTCTTGTATAACAAGGTTGAATTCCTACCAAAGCCATATATATATATATTTAGATTAGGAAACCTTTGCTCATTTATGCTACTTGCTTTGCATTGAGTTTAGTCAATCTTTGTTGTATACTTAAGAGAGTCTTGTCATACTTTTAAAATCAAGATCACTCACACACTCTAATCCATATATGCATTACTCTTACCTTGAGAGTAAGCACAATCATTTTCCACTTTTATCTATTTCCACCTCAAAATGTTTCTCTTACACTGGGAGTGAACACCCAAAAATATCCATAAACCCATAGGACAACCTTTGTTTATTTGCTCTAAGTTCTTTATTGTTATCTATTCAATCAATTATTGTATCTAAGGATGCATGTGGCTATGTAAAAATAAGAAGGGAGTAAAAGATGGACAAGTGTCCCAGCATTAAAACAATGGGTACTCAAATGCTCACCTCCCAATGAAAAAAAAAGAAAAGAGAGAAAATAAAGATAGCCCATGTTTTCCTGAGAAGTTCTGAAAGTCTAAGAAAGAAGAGAGATTCATTTTGAAGAGCAAAAGTAGAATTAAAATTAGCCACCACATATACACCTATCCACCATATTCCACACACATGCACATCTTGGTTTGATTGTATGACTCGATTCTCTATAGATCTATTGTTTGACTTTACAATATATGAATTGCAAGTATGCTTATCCTTGTTTAATGCCACTCCTATAAACTCCACTATAATCCTTAGAATTAGAAAGACATGACATCTTGGATGCCTCAGTGAGATCCACAAATACCACATACTCTAAGAGACTGAGGGTGTCATACAATTAAGCTCTGAGTTTTATTGCGAAAACTTGTAAAACTTTGAAATATTAGCCGAGTGAAGAATTTAAGACATAGTGCTTGACTTGATTGTTCTGTCTTTCAATTACTCAAGACCCATGTGAAGGTTAAAAGCTCTACAGTTAAAAGTAATATGGGTGAGTTTGAAAGTTAGAGCAGTTTTGTCTAAATCCAGAGGAAATTTTTGTTTGAGAGCACGTGTACTTATCAGAATGAAAACATTGTAGCAACTCCTGATCCAACTCTAGGTTTTGCTAAGGGACTAGCAAAAGGTAAGCTTGGGGGAGTTGTTGACGGTGGATAGCGTCAACATTTTATATATCGAAAGGCATGAAACACACATCAATATCTAGAAGGCTAGGGGTTTGTCTAACAATTTCCACGAGTTTTGGTGATTTATCAATTTTCAGGGACTGAACCAGAAAACACCAAAAAAGGGGCATAACTACAAATCTATACCATGGAATTATCCGAAACTCAGGAATACGCCAAACCACTCTAGAAAGATCCAGAAGACACCAGAGCGAAGAAGAGGCGAAGCCACCTCCAGGTGGGGCTGGCCGGCCCCCTGTGAGGGGAACCCTCTCCCCCCTTCTGGAATGTTCCTCCACCGCCTTTGAGGATCAATCTCAGCCCTACGTGAAGTCGGTTTGATCAAACGGCTGTCGTGCATCCCACCGGGCTATATAAGCGGAGCCAGACCTCCCCTGGAAACCCTAGAATTCATTCCAATTCATTCAATACCTCATTCAAGTCATTCAAAGTAGAGCCAGTTGAAGATCAAGTCATCTAGAGCTTCAAGTTCTAGTTCCTCATAGCCTTCTAGTTCATAGTTTAGCATAGTTAGATCTAGATTAGAGGAAGTCAAGGCGTGTTAATCAGTCTTAGATTGCAGAAGTTGTCAAGAAGAGAAGAGTCTGGTACAGTTCTTAAGCTTTTCTTTTTTATTGTATTATCTACGTTCGTATGATATTTACTAGCAACATTGTTCTTCATCTTAGTTTAATTATTATATTCATTGTCTACTTCAATACATCTAGTTTAGTTGGTTTACTATTATATTCATGCACTGGTTCGTATAGCGCTCATCTAGTTGATCATATGGTGAGTTGTAGGCAATATGTAGACATGGTGTCTAGATGCTTTGCTTATCTGCGGATATCCCCAGTTGTGCAGGGTAGTGAGGTAGATCGTGGGTGTGACAGACCCATTGAGTCCTTTGTAGGCCTGCCCCCATACGGTGGATTGGTAGAGTGGGATTGTCAGGTTGAGAGGAGGTTTCTGTACTCATCTTTTCCTGTACATTGCTTCGATGTGTTTGGGAACTATGGTAGTATAACTTGACAATGATTACTAGATGTACTTGCACTAGTTGACGTAGCTTTAACATGTAGTTAAATACATAGGAGTTATTTCTCTATTACCTTGATTAGACAACGCCGACATGATTAGAGTGCTATGATGGATTAGTATCATTAGGAGATGACTGATTAATGGCTCATTTTCGTTATTGTTATCATTATTATCTTTATCATATTATTTATCTTGTGACTTACCCCTGTTATGAGTAGAGTGTATGGCATTGGTTACATCGTCTATTCAATGCATATACATATACATGTTATCAATACTATGAGTAGCTTCTTAGCGATGCCTTTCCAGTGGTAGAATATAAATGACAACCTGGTAATACTCTCGGTAAAATGCTACAATAGTATAATTATCTGTCCGCTTGCAGAATTGTTCTTTGTTTATATTCATCTTTATTTATTTCTGGCTAGTCACATAAAATGATAAGATTTAGTACCAAAGTTTATTCCTACCTTTACAATTGGGGATGACAACCTAGTTTCACAGTTAGGAGTAAGGGTCAAGAGGCTAGTGGCTAGTTGCTAAAGGCAAGTTAATTAGTACGAACATTTCTAGTGTCATTGCGTGGGATAAAGATTCGGGTTTTATTGCAGTGACGTTAGAAATGCCAACAATGCATGACGGGCTTCAATAACTTTGTAGAAGAAGATACGGCTCATTCATCATGGATGGAAGAACTGTGAGTATTAATGGTTCATTCACTTTATCTTCTACTGCAAGTTGCTTTGCCTCGAGCTGTGTCTGTATTAAATATGATCTAAGCTAAAACAATATCAATACTATCCTTTCATTAGCATAGACAGAACAAAATAAAATACTGAACAAGCAAACCTATATTCAAAAGTTGTATACTCCTTCGGGTATGTGTTGTCCACTAATTTGTTGCAGGCATCATAATGACTGGAGTGAAAAGAGTCAAAAGATCAAAGAAGCAAAAGATGGTAAAAGAATGAGTGTAACAGAGGAGACAAGATGTCCACGAACAACTCAAGATGCAAGAGAAGGAAAGGACCACCAGTCATCTACCCTTCATCACTTAGTGCCATCACGCACTAATAATGAAGGTAATATCCTAAGGTAAGTGGTCACTGCTCTCCACTCTTGATCCTAGTGTGCACATAAATAAAAATATAAACATGTTAGAGTTACAGTTTTAATTGATTAACCTAATTAAATCAACATGCTTTGCTCTTTAAGATTGTTCATGGCACCGTTCTCTTAATCTCAGTCTTAACCAAACAAGCTAAAACATTTTATTCGATCTTGGGAAGATGATATTCATACTCATGTGAAAACTTATATAGAGATAAACAATCCTTCCATTGGTTAAGCAATTTCATTCTTTTTCGCTATGTGAACTTAAATGTAATATTAAATGCTTAATCCTCTAATCTTACTACTCATGACATAAGTAAACAAATCATGCAACACCAACTTTGTCTTGTTCAATGTGCCTAAGGACAGAGAAAAATAAATAAAGGGATAACTTTGGTTCTGTTAGTGTTTTTCCACCAGCAGAGCCTATGCACTTGATCTCTACCTTGGTTTTGCAAACAGGACAACACTTCGAGCAAATTTTATTAATTCTACAAGTGAAAGTTCTGTAAACATGCACACTGAGCAAGATGCTGCCAGCTACTATTAAAGCTCTACTTCAACCTGTTGACCAAACCAAAAGAATAACAAAGGGCATCACCATCACTAGATGTATGCAACCATTAAGACCTCCATCTCTAAGATGGAGAGATACACAAGAGTGAAAGAAGAAGTCCTATCGGTAAGCTTTAAATTTTGTACCCTTGCCATAAGGTAATATGGTAGTTATCTAATTAATTAGTATTCCTGTCTACATTAATAATTTTACTTTAATATATTCATCTTCATAAATATTAAAAAATAAAAATCTTTATTGCTTTATTTACTGCATCATAAAATATTGAAAGCCCCACGTGAATAAACTTATGGTAACCCTCAGAGAAATATTTACTGTGGTGGCATAAAGAATAATAATAATAATAGCTTATGTATTTACTTTCTTGCATTATGAAAAAGCCTAAGCCCCATAAGAATAAATATTCTCTGTGGAGGCATAAAAATACAACTATATATCATGCACACATATTTAATTTCTGTATAATTAAACTAGAAAATCCTAGAAAGAGAATCCTGCTAGAATCTGTCAATTCAAATCAACTCAAAGAACAATCAATCATTTATTGGCTGACCGCTAACCTATTATTAAATTCAAGCCTCGAGTTTTGGTTTTCTTGTTGGAGTATAACTATGCAGGAACAACATTATGACAAGGAGAGAGTCTATCAGTGGCACCCACTAGAACCGCTGTTAGTTAGCTCACTCTGAAGATCATCGACACCAAAGATGGCAAATATCTAGCTTGAGGGAGGAGCATCCTCTAGTTATCAGGTAACTATACCTAGACGATTATCGAATCTATTTTATATAGTCATAAAATACCGAAAAATATGTGAGCACATGAAGGTTCACAATAGTATCATAGGAAAATTTAAAAATGCCAAAAATATGTGAGCACATGAAGGCTCACCCTTAATTAAGAAAAACACAAAAATATGCATGCACATGAAGGCTCGATGTGATCGAAGGGATTAGCTTGGGGGAGACGCAACCCCGTTATCATCGTGATTAAGGTATGTCTTTACTATTAGTTTTATTTTAGTAAGCAATAGTGTGTGTTAGATTATATAATTAAAGTATATTTGAAGAACTCTCTCTAATTTCTTAAAGTGGAAATGACGAATAGTTGCTCTATCGTAATTTCTTTCCAAGCACCTAGCTTTCAAACATGAGTTCTCCTAATTAATAATTATGCCTTAAAATGAAATTAAATGCATGGGTTGCAAATGCTTGATCTAAAAGTCTAGGTAATTGGTGGATATGATATGTGATGGTCTGAGCTGCTATTATCTTATTCTAAAACAACACTAGAGTTCTGGAGATTTACCAAGATTAATATGACTAATAATTGTATTGAGTTAAATTAAGCTCTGTTGACCCTATGGGAAGTTATCATGCTATTGAATTGAGATCATATATACATTCCATTCATTTTCCGTATAAATGCTCATAATTATCTGTTGCTATCCTCTCAAAAAGTTTATTGGAGGATATATGGCTATGAAAAGTATCCGAGAAAATAAAAAGGGACAAGTGTCCAAAACCTCAAAAAGATAGATCACGAGGAAATAAAAAGGGACAAGTGTCCAGAACCTCGAAATAAATATCAGAAAAAAATGGGCACGTGCCCGATAGTAGAATTAGCCTCATAGTCATATATCTTTAATAAACAAAAGAGAGTGATATATATTATTAAGAAAAACATCCAACTCCATTTTCTGTATACATGCACCTCTCAATTCAATGGTATGGTTGACTTTCTCTTTGGACCCATTGTTTAATTTGACAACATGTTGATGGTGGATAAGGTCAATATTTATTAGAACTTTAGACACAAATGGATATATGAAAACTCACTAGTCTAGAGTTTTAACCGACAATTTCCACAAGTTTTGCATATTCTATATTTTCCAGGGACTTTTCCAAAAAAGCTTAAAAGAGGGATTAGAGTACATATTAATCACGAAACTTATCCACCACGGGAAAGACCAACATCGGGATGTGGGAAGAATCTAGAAGACACCGAAGCAACCGGGGGCCGGGGAGGCCGCCAGTGGGGCCTACCCGGCCCACCACCATGGCGGCGGCGCCCCTTTAGGGTTTGGTGCCCTCCTTCTAGAAGCTTCCTCCACCGCCTCTTCTGATGCATCTCGGCCCTTGGTTAAGTCGGTTTGATCCTGCGGCGCACGTTTATCCCACCGGACTATAAATATATGGGCAAACCCCCCTAGAGAGAGCCAATTCATTATTCATCAAGGCCTCAAGCCATCAAGCATCAAGAAGCCTTCTAGTTCATCAAGAGCCTTCTAGTTCATAGTTCTAGTTAGTTACATTAGAAGTAGAGGAGATCTAGTTTTTCATCGGGATCTGGAGCCCCTGCCCCCTGTCTGGAGCCTTGGGAGTTCGGTATAGTTCTAGTTCTTTCTTTCTTATTGTATTCATTATTCTGATTAGGGAGACATTATTCTTAATAGTTCATATGTTCTTAATTGCAATAGTCATTGTCTACTTTGATTATATGTCTAGTTTAGTTGGTTCGATCTTATTGAATTCATGTAATTGCTCGTATAGTGTTTATCCAAGTGTACAATGGGTAGATGATAGACAATATGTAGACGTGGTGTCTAGATATTTTGTTTGTCTGCGAGTGCACCCTGACGTGCCGGGACGTGTGGTAGTCCGCGTAGGTGACAGCTATGTTGGTTCCTCTGTAGTCCTCCCTTCGTATGTAGAACAGCAGGGCACGGTCGCGAAGTTGGATAATGACTCTGTTTCACATCCTCCCTAGTTGATGCCCCTTTACATGTGATGATGATATAGGGTTAGCTTAACGATGATTACTAGATGTAGTTGCACTAATTAGAGTTATTCATTGATGTAGTTATAGAATTATCTTAGATAGTTATCTCCATAGTTTATCCATTGGCTAACTACGATTATGACTAGGAAGTGCTCTGATGATTATCAATATAATTATGATACTTGATTATGCTATCACCCGAATTTATCTATATTTATCTTGTGACCTCTGCCTATTATGAGTAGAGTAGATGACATTGGTAATATCACTTATTCATTGTATATAATTCCTTATCAATATAATAGATAGAGTTTATAACAAGCTTTCCCAAAGGTATAAATATAAATCGACAACCCCTGGTAGAACTCCCTAGGTAAAATGCTACAATGGTATAATTATCCGTCCGCTTGTAGAATCTATTTTAGTTTATATTCTTATTTCTACCTGGTCATATTGAATAATACGTGTAAAACTATATTTATTTCTTAGCATTATAATTAGGGATGACAACTTAATTCATGCTTAGGAATACTAGTGATAAATAAGTGGCTAGTTGCTAATGACAAGTTAATTTAATACCAAGCATTTTTGGCGCCGTTCATCGAATAGGTCTTATTGCTATTTCTAAGTAGCGACGTTAAAAGTGTCAACAAGCATTTTTGGCGCCGTTGCCGGGGAAGGCACAATAAACTTAGGAAATATTGATAACATATATACAAAATAGATAAAGTCATATTACCAATCGATCTCTAACTCAAACAGGTACAACCTTCTTTTTTATCATTTGCTTATCTTATGTAGGGTGATGAATAAATGGTTTTTCTCTTCCAAAGAACTTCACTGATGATCCAGAGAAACTCCTTAGAAAGAAGAAGTTTGTAGAAGCAAGGGACAAATTCGAGTCACCATCAAGAACAGCCATTGCTGCTCAAGCTACCTCTTCTGAGGAGCCACCCAACACCGAAAAGAAGAATTTGAAGAACAAGTAGAAGAACAAAATGTAAGAGCAATTAGGAGAAAACCTAGCTCCCTGTGTTTGAAGACATGGCTGAGAAGACATCTGCGTGAGTTCTCTGCCCCAACAACAAAGAAACATAAGAACTGGACCAGCAAATAACACCGGGAGAATGGATTCGAGCTCAAGCCTACCCTCATCACCATGGTTCAAGCCAGCCAATTCTGTGGAAAAGGTCATGAAGATGCAAGTGCACACCTACAACACTTTCTAGAAATCTGCAGCACCTTCACGATCAGAGGAGTACCAAGAGATGCTATTTTACTCCGCCTTTTCCCGTTCTCATTATTGGGGAAAGCTAAGAAATGGTTCTACATCAATGTTGATGGTCGTTATTGTACGAAACCAACCGTCAACTAGCCATGAAAAGGATACAATTGTGATCACCAAATTAGATATAGGGTTTACACTGACAGAATTCCACGAGTTTTGGTGTTTCACTGTTTCTGCAGGCGTAAACCGAAAAAGACGCAACCGTGAGAGCTTATCGGAGCGTAGAATGGGAAAACGGACACCACGGCAACATAGGAACATTCTAGAAGAGACGAGAAGGCACCACACCGAGACGCGGGGCCAATGGCCACTAGGTGGGACCGGCCGGTCCCACCCTAGACCGGCCGGTCTGGCACAGGGCCCGGTCGCGGCCCGGTTCGCTCCACCGCTTTTGAGGATCAATCCGAGCCGCCCGTCAATGTCGGTTTCATCCGATGGCTCACGATCATCGCCCAGGGCTATAAAAGGAGGGCAGGACCCCCCAGGAAGGAGGCACATTCATTTATTCCTCATTCGAAGTCCGATCATCAGCCAGAAAACCCTAATCAGAGCTCGTTAGTTAGGGCCCAGATAGCTAGTTAGAACTAGAGGGAGGCAAGCGCAGGCTTGGATTCTGGAGCCATCAAGAGCTTGGATTTGGTATAGTTCTTACCTCCTCTCGCCTTTGTTCTCTTTCATTGTATAGTTATATGATTGCTACAATTGAATTGATGAATACTTATCTACTTATATTCATAGGTATATTGTTCTTTGTCTATTGTGGTTATATACTTAGTATAACTAGATTGACATTATACTTATCCATAGGTTCGTATAGCGCTCATCTAATTGATCGTTGGGTGAGTGGTAAACATTGTGTAAGCATGGTGCTTATACGTTGTTTATCTGCGAATGCACCCTATAGGCCGGGCTTGGTAGATCGCGAGTGTGACAATCCTGTTGAGTCCTATGTAGTCCAAACCCCGTTTATAGGCACAGTAGGGCTTTTGTACGAAGGAAGGGTGTGCTATGTTCTCAAACTTCCCTAGTATGTCCACTATGAATAGATATAATCCTAACCTTAGCTATGACTACTAAGTGTATTGCACTAACCATAATATGCATTGATATGTAGCTAGGAATAACCCAGAAATATCTCTTGATGTTCTACTAGTAACCCTAATGATATAGCTAGGAGTCTCTATCTGTTTATGCTGATGATTATATACTTATCTTATCATTTATCTTGTGACTTACCCCTGCATTAAGTAGTGAGGACATGGTTATGCCTATCCATTAGACTCTAGGTTAACACGCTACCTTTACACGAGAGCCATGTAGACCTTTCTTTGGGAAAATATAAATGACAACCCGTAATACTCCGGGTAAAATGCTACAATGGTATTTGATTTGTGCGCTTGCGGATACTATTTCTATATTCTAAATGGTGGCATGATTTAATACCACACCCCTTGGTGTTATGCTGGGGATGACAACTTGGCATTCTAGTGGCGGTGCTCTGCTCATGTATTTTTAGTGCCGTTGCTAGAGATAACATTAAGGGGTGTTAACAAGCATTTTTGGCGCTGTTGCCGGGGATAACATTAAGAGGTGTCAACAAGCATTTTTGGCGCCGTTGCTGGGGAAGGCAATTAGCGATTAAAGGGGTAGTGATAGACCTAATAAACTAATGAGATAGAGGAAACCATAGACCCCTAGTCAGTGCAGGCTTACCCTTGTGCTTTCTACCTTTGTGATATCTTATGCAAGGTAATGAAAGAGTGGTTTTGATCTGCCAGATAACTACGTTGAAAATCTAGAGAAACTCTTTCGAAGAAGAAAATTCCAGCAAGTGAGGGAAATCTTTGAATCTCCATTAAAGACACCCACTGCTGAGGTTCGTTCTTTGGAGGAGCAAGCTCCTATAAGAGAAGAAGAAGAGCAACAAGAATGCAACTTAGCACCAGTTTTTGAGGAAATGGCTGATAAGTCACTGCGCGAGTTCTCCACTCCAAATACCAACAACATCCGCACTGGACCTAACGCCGAAGTTGGGGAGAATGGATTTGAGCTCAAGCCAGCCCTTATCACCATGGTGCAAGCCAACTTGTTCTATGGAAAAGCACACGAGATGCAAGTGCTCATCTCCAACACTTCCTGGAGATTTGCAGCACTTTCAAGATGAAGGATATACCAAAAGACACCGTCCTGCTACGTCTATTCCCATTCTCACTGTTGGGAAAGGCAAAGCAATGGTTCTACGCCAACAAAGACAATCATACAACTTGGGACAAATGCTCCACAGCTGTTCTGTCAAGGTTCTTTCCTATGGGTAAGACAAGTGCCCTAAGGGGGAAGATCTCAAGTTTCCAGCAACAACATGACGAGTCAGTCCCTGAGGCATGGGAACACTTTCAAGACTACATATAAGAATGCCCTTATCATGGGATGGAGAATTGGCTCCTTATGCAAACTTTCTATCATGGGCTTACCAACAAAGACCAGAAACAACGTCGATGCTTTCTGCCGGAGGTGCATTTATGTCATTGACCATACGACAAGCTATTGCTCTTATGGAGAAGATGGCCTCCAATAAAGATTGGAATGATGAGCGCTAAACAACCCGCAAGAGGAGTGGAGGAATGCTCCAGCTCAAGGAGGTAGACATGCTGTCTGCCAAGATAGACCTGCTCATGAAAAAGCTGGAAGACAAGGCTAGCCAGAGACAAGATGTCATGCGTATCAATGATTCATGCATGACTTATGAAGTGTGTGGCAATATAGGACACTCAGGCAACAGCTGCCCTGAGACCCGTGAGGATGTGAACTTCATCAACAACAACAACAACAACTATCGTCCTCAAAATCAAGGATGGAATCAGCAAAGGCCCAACTACCAAGGTAATTTCCCAGGTAACTTTCAAGGCACTAATTACAATAACTATGCTCAATTGCCTTTGAGACAAGTGATCTCCAACCAAAATAAAATTGTGGAGGCTTTATCTAGGAAGGTAGCATCCAATGATAAAATGCTAGAAAATATAAATACTAAAATGGATAGCTTTACCTCTGCTGTTAAGAACCAGCTTAGCTTTAATAAAATGATAGAACAACAATTAGCTCGGCTGGCGGCCGCTGTTCCACCGACCAACGAAGGTAAGATTCCACGGCAACCTTTAGAGCCCGAGACCGTGAATCTTGTTGATGTATATGCAGGTTACTACATTGAAGCATCATCGGAAGGATGGAAGGATGAGTCCATGCCACCCAAGAGAGAAGATCCAGGGAGGCCTGTGATCCCCATCTCTATTGGGCAGCATGACTTCTCTAAAGTTGTCTACGATCTAGACGCCAGTGTCAACATCATGCCTAAGGTAGTCAAAAACTTCTCTAAAGTTGTCTACGATCTAGACGCCAGTGTCAACATCATGCCTAAGGTAATCTTTGACTAAGTCTTTCCATGGGTATCCTTGTTGTACACGAATATGTGTTTACAGCTTGCAGACCAAACGGTTAAGCACCCTGAAGGAATCTTAGATGACATGTGCATATGAATCGGGAGATCATATGTCCCTGTAGACTTTGTAGCCATAGATACCGGCAAAGATCCCAAGAGTCCAATCATTCTTGGCCGACCATTCCTAAGTACTGCAAAGGCTGTCATCTACACGGACAGTGCTAAGATTTGTTTCACCATCAAGGGCAATAAAGAGAAGTTCAGTTTCAAGAACAAGACCCTTGAAGCTCCTATGGGTCCAAGAGGAGCTTACTTCCTAGTCAAGCCAACGATTGAAGAAACTAAGAAGAAGAATTCAAATGGGAAGAGAAAGAATAAGAATAGGAGGCAAGTGAGAAAGCATGTCCAAGTAGTCAAGGCTGTTGAGTACAAGCATGACCACCTCTTAGCTTCACCATTCCTAGCCACGAGAGAGGATCCAGGCATGCCAGCCATTGATTGCACTATTGGACAATGCTCATTCTACAACACTTTCTGTGACACCGGATTAGCTATCAACATTATATCCAAAAAGGTATATGGCTTATTATTCGATACACCTCTACCCTACCTATATGCAGCTGCAGCTGGCGAACAACACGACGAGATTCTCGGAGGGTGTAGCAAGAGACATCATGGTCAAAATCCACACCCACTACTTCCCGACCGACTTTATGATACTTGACATGGGAGAAGAAGATGAGACACCCATCATCCTTGGGAGGCCGATCCTCAGCACCACCAACGCTATCATCTACAATGGATCAGGACAAGTCCACTTCCAATTCCCAAGAGAGAAGGTACGCTGTTATTTTAATGATTATAACTCTCCTGGATTAGCAGCTTTCACCCTGTCCAAGAGGAGACGTCAGCGCCGGACGAATCGCTCTCAAAAGAGCAACGTTGAGGAGGAGGCAATTAAAGAAGAACCAACAGCACCAAAGCAACAATTTACAAAGGTATGGAAAGAAAAGGTAACCTCCTCAACTGAAACAACCCGCGTTTTCCTTGATGGGAAAACTCACAGATTTCGTACAACAATGTGATAGCCGCGAAGGACTCATCACCATCATCGACAATCAGTGGATAAAAGTGCGCATACAGCGGAAATTAAATTTAGAGAGTACAATAGCAGGGTTTAATTAATTTATTACATCGCCTGAAAGACGGAAATCACACACTCACACATAGTCCGGAACAGCAAAAGAAAGATAGCGGTGGATCGACGCGTCTTCTCCTTGCGCGTAGTATGAGACTCCTACTCCTCCTGATCCTCCTCCTCGGTCTCCCACTCGAGGTTCTCCCCTGAACCACATGGCAGCTCCTGATTGGCCGGCTCTGGTGGGGTCATCGATCGGGGACCCAGTCAACGTTGACCGGTCAACGGTCAATGCCGACCGGGCTCGGACCGGGCCTAGGCGGGCTGGATCGGCCGCCGGTTGGGCCCGCCCGGCCACGCACGTGTCGGCACGTGGACGCATCCACGTGGCACTTCCCCGGGCCGCCACCGGGTCGGGTCTACTCGCCGGCGCATGGTGGACTCGATGCGTGCGCACCGTGGACTCTGGCTCGGTCCACGGTGGTCCACGCCCTCCCTCCTCCTTCTCTCTCTCCGACCCACGGTGCACCGGGCGCACACGGGACTGGCCGCCTCCCCTTCTCCCACCAGCTCTCCTCTCTGTTCTCCATCGGCAAACGCCCGCCCGGCGACTCCCCTGCCCGGCAAGCGTTCCCGGCGGTCCGATGGTCTGGGCCAGGGTCGCTACGGCTTTGGGGGGCACCTCGGCTATAGCTAGGTGCAAAAGGTGGGGCATTTGGCCTCTCGGGCGGCTGCGGCGAGCCGCGGGGTTGCCAGCCGGCGGCGCCACGGCGGTGTGGCCCGCCCCGGCCCGCCAAGCGTTCGCGAGGTGCTCGAAGGCTGCCCTAGGGGTGCGGCAAACTTGTGCAAGCGGGGGGGTAGGTTGTCACGGCCGGCGGCTTCCGCCCGCGGAGCATGACGGCGGCGATGGTGGCGGTCGGCGGTGGGACGGCGGCAAAGCCGCATTAGGTGCAATTGGGGCCAGGCGTCCTCTTTTTCCCTAAATTGGGGTCGGGTGTGACCGACTGGAAACGGCACCGACGACCATAAGGTATGGCGGCATCCATCCCACGCGCGACGCACGCGGGGCGGAACTCCGGCGAGCGGCCGGTGCACGTAGCAGCGGTGAAAGGTGGGGAATTTCCCCTCGACGGGGCGGGCTGGGCTCAGAAATCGCGGCAAAGCCCGACGACCCGCGCTCGCTAGCGAGGCGGCTGAGCTCGGCCGAACGGCTGCGGGCGCTGTGGCGCGCCTAGCCTGTGGTCCGCCGTGCAGGTGGCGCGGCTTCTAGGGCATGGGCAGGGGCTAGGCGTGGCGCGGCTAGGACGGCGGTGGCGGGCGGCTCGCCCACCCATCGGAGGCGCTCTGCGGCTGTTGGAGTGTGGCGGAACGGCCACGCCATGGTCATGCTCGCCTTGGCGCTGCTCGGGTTGCGGCGTCGCGGTGGCGCGGCCGTACCCGCGTTGTCGCGGCTCTAGATGGCCAGCGGCATGCGGCGTGTGGTTGCGTGCGAGCGTGCGTGAGCAAGAACGCCCTAAAGGCGGCAGCTTTGCCCTCCACAGGGAGGAGAGCGCGGTGGCGCCATGGCGGCGTGTTCAACAGTGAACATGACGGCGGGGCTGGTTCAAAGCACGGCTCACCGTCGGGTTCGGGGCAGTAGGATGGTGGTGCGGTGGCGTGGTGAGGCAGTGATGACTCGGGGCCGTGCAGGTAGAGCAGCAGCGTCGATGTAGCCGATCGACGCAGCTCTCCCTTCTCCGGTGAGGTAGAGCAGCTCCAGCGGGTGGCTTCGACGCAGCAGCTTCCCCCCTGGAACCTCCTCCTTCACGGCCCTCCCTCTGTGTGGTGTGCAGCGTGGTTGGTGCCACCAGTGGCGGCGGAATGCGGAAGGGAGGCTAGGGCACTAGGGGTGCCCGATTTATAGGCAACCGGCGGCCAGGGGGGCGACGGACGGCGCACAGCGCTCCCGGGGTACGTGGCGGCGATCCGTGGGCGTTCAACTAGGGTTTGAGGGCGCGGGCAGCTGCTTGGGCGCGGGCGCTCCCAATTCGGAGTGGCAGCCGGCAAAAAAGGGGATGGCGTGTTCGCGGTGGCGCCACCACGGCGGGGCCCGCGAGCTTGGCTTGTCGCGACCCTGCGCGCGTCGGGCGTGGAACGGGCGGACGTGGCAGGCATCCGCCGAGGCGCGCGAGGCGGTTCGGATGGGGACGGCTGCGATGGCCGCTTCCTCTTTGTGCTCCGCGACGGCCTCGGTGTGGAAGAGAAACAGGGAGAAAGAAAGGAAGGGGATGACAGGTGGGGTCCCTTTGGGCCCGCCAAATATCGGCGCTGAAAAAGGGGTGGAGGACGCGGGCGCGCCTGTGCACGGCTCGGCCTTTGCGCCTGAGCGGGCCGCGCCGCTTGCTGGGCTGGGCCGCGTAGTGAGGGTGAAGAGGGAGGCGCGGGGTGAAGTGGGCTGGGCCGCTACTCAGGTTGCCAGGCCTGCTTCTCCTCCCCTTTTCTATTTTCTTTTCTAATTCCTTTTTCCCATTTCTTCCTTTTCTATTAGGTGCAAAAGCATAGCAAGGTTTATACTTGCATAGACTTGCTGGTGGGGTCCACCTAGGGTGATCTCGGTTCTAGTTCCAGGGTGTTGGGTCCAAAGGGGTTATACACATGTCACCTTTGCTATTGACTTTATTAGTTTAAATTGCATCACATGAAAACATATAGAGGCAAATCACATGCATATAAAGGAAAAGACAAAATGCTCATGCCACTAATTGAATATAGGAGCTAATGCAACTTACTAAGGAGGGTTTCCTACATGACACTCACCATGCATAGGTTAGTTTTTGAAAAAGTTTTTGAAAGTTGTGATTTTTGGGTATTGGGTTCTAACAGGGATGTTACAGACTTCCCCCCTCACGAGAATCTCGTCCCCGAGATTCAGAAGAAGGCGTACCTTTCGAAGAGGTAAGGATAGAGCATCCGGAGTTCCATCTCCTTCTCCCACGTGGCTTCTCTTTCAGTGTGGTTGCTCCACTGAACTTTACACATGGGGATAGTGGTGCTTCGAGTTTCCTTGGTTGCTCGATCAAGGATACACGTGGGGTGCTCCTTGTACTCAAGCGTGTCTTGGAGGTCCAGGATGTCTGTGGGCACCTGTTGATCTGGCACCTTCAAACATTTACGGAGTTGGGACACGTGGAGCACGGGGTGCACTCCAGTCAGCTCTTCGGGCAGCTCTAGCTTGTAGGCCAACTTGCCAATTCTTTCCTCGATACGATAGGGCCCGACATATCTAGGGGCTAGCTTCCCCTTCACATGGAACCTACCGATGCCTCGAAGTGGAGACACTTTGAGATAGACATAGTCTCCCTTCTCGAACCTGAGGTCTCTCCTCCGCTTATCCGCATAGCTCTTTTGTCTGCTTTGCGCAATCCGCAAGTTCTCTCGCACTTGGGCAACTCCTTCTTCAGCTTCTTGGATCTTGGCGGGTCCAAAGAACGACCTCTCGCCAACTTCGGACCACATCAACGGGGTCCGACACTTCCTCCCATACAGTGCCTCAAACGGTGACATCTTGATACTGGCTTGGTAGCTATTGTTGTAAGAGAACTCTACGTGAGACAAGCTTTTCTCCCAATCCTTCCCATACTTGAGCACACAGGCCCTCAGCATGTCTTCTAGGATTTGATTCACCCTCTGCCTGCGTCCATCATCGAGGGGGTGGTAAGTGGTGCTGTAGTCGAGTCGGGTCCCGATGGCCTTGTGAAGACTCTTCCAGAACCGGGACACGAACTGACTTCCTCAATCCGACACTATGCTCCTCGGGGCTCCATGGAGTCTCAGAATGTTGTCGATGTAGAGGTCAGCTAGCTTTGCGGCATCGAATCTAGTCTTAACCGGGACGAAGTGGGCAACTTTTGTTAATCTGTCTACTATCACCCAGATCGAGTCGTGTCCCTTAGGGGAACAGGGTAGCCCAACTATGAAGTCCATGGAGATATCATCCCACTTCCATTCGGGCACATCAAGTGGCTTCAGCAGACCGGCTGGCCTCTGATGTTCAGCCTTGACACGGTTGCAAATATCACATCTAGCCACATGTTCGGCAATGTC
This sequence comes from Chrysopogon serrulatus, assembly GCA_015844335.1. Classification (NCBI taxonomy): domain Eukaryota; kingdom Viridiplantae; phylum Streptophyta; class Magnoliopsida; order Poales; family Poaceae; genus Chrysopogon; species Chrysopogon serrulatus. Next base: position 341,116 of record JADLZL010002315.1, on the reverse strand, counting down.
TGCTTTCATGCCTCTCCACCAGAAAGTCTTCTTGAGGTCATTGTACATCTTGGTGCTTCCTGGGTGTATGCAAAACTTGGAATCATGCCCTTCTGATAGAATTTCTCCTCGTAACTTCTCATCTAAGGGCACACAGACACGATCTTTGTACATGATCGTCCCTAGTCCGTCTTCCCTGAATTCAGGACACTTGCCGATTCTCATGAGCTCTCGAAACTCTGTGATCTCAGGGCAGGTTTTCTGGGCTTTGCGGATCCTCGACTCAAGATTGCACTGCACTCTCAGAAGGTTCAACTGACTCCTCGGCACTTCCTCTAGCTGGACCTTCTCCATCTCACGACATAGCTCAGGTGGGGTGGTACTAGTGGTGAGGTAGTGGCAATAACTCTTGCGACTCAGGGCGTCTGCGACTACGTTTGCCTTTCCCAGATGATAGTGAATCTCCAGGTTGTAGTCCTTGATTAATTCTAGCCATCTTCGTTGCCTCATGTTCAGATCCTCCTGGGTGAAGAAGTACTTCAGGCTCTTGTGACTGGTGTAGATGTCACACTTGTTGCCAATCAAGTAGTGTCTCCAGATCTTCAGGGCATGTACAACTGCTGCAAGCTCAAGATCATGTGTCGGATAGCGTTGCTCGTGCTGCTTTAGCTGTCGGGAGGCGTAAGCAATCACCTTCCCATTTTGCATAAGGACACATCCCAAGCCATGTCCAGAAGCATCACAATAGATCATGAAGTCCTGACGGATATCTGGCAAGGCTAGCACGGGGGTAGTGGTAAGCTTCTCCTTCAGAATCTGAAAGCTTCTCTCACAATCCGGAGTCCACTCAAACTCATTGATTTTCTTCAGGAGATTGGTCATGGGTCTTGCAATCTTAGAGAAGTTCTCGATGAAGCGGCGGTAGTAGCCCGCTAAACCGAGAAAACTCCGAATGTCAGTCACATTGCGTGGCTGCTCCCATGCCTTCACGGCTTCAATCTTGGCTGGATCCACTGCTACTCCTTCTGCAATAAGCACATGTCCTAGAAATGCAACTTCTTCAAGCCAGAACTCACATTTGCTGAACTTGGCATAGAGCTGATTCTGCCTTAGCTTCTCGAGCACTGTGCTCAGATGCTGTTCGTGTTCCTCAGCTGACGCTGAGTAGATGAGTATGTCATCAATGAACACGACGATGAACTTGTCTAACTCGTCCATGAACACCTTGTTCATCATGTTCATGAAGTAGGCCGGGGCATTAGTGAGCCCAAACGACACTACCGTGAACTCGTACTGTCCATACCTGGTGACGAAGGCTGTCTTGGGTATATCTTCGGGCCGGATCTTCATCTGGTGGTACCCTGATCAGAGATCAATCTTGGAGAAGAACTTGGCATTTCTCAACTGATCAAGCAAGTCATCGATCCTTGGCAGAGGGTACTTGTTCTTGACAGTCACGGCATTCAGATTCTGGTAGTCAATGCACATCCTCATCGATCCGTCCTTCTTCTTCACGAACAGGACAGGAGATCCCCAGGGAAAGCACTAGGCCTGATGTACCCCTTGTTGGAAAGCTCCTTAAGCTGCTTCTTGAGCTCCTCTAGCTCGTCAACCGACATGCGGTAGGGTCGTTTGACAATTGGACCCGTACCAGGCAGAAGGTCGATCACGAACTCAACATCACGATCCGGGGGCATTCCCGGCAACTCCTCGGGAAACACATCCGGGTACTCACACACTACAGGTACGTTCTCCACGGTTTGGGCCTCAAGGGCACACAACATGGAGACCGTCTTGCCATGGTTGGGCTCACACCTGATTACATGACCCTTGGGATGGGTAAACTCTACATACCTGGGTGAGCATGAGATCACACCCTTGTGCTGGGTTAACCAATCCATACCCAAGATGACATCTAGACCATTAGAAGGAAGGAGGGTGAGGTTGGCTAGAAAGGGGTGACCCTCAATGTTTATTCTTACTCCCTGACACTTATGTGTACACCTCAAGTTTCCCAAGGGAGAACTTGTCACTACAGCTCCCCGTCGTGGAGTGATGGGTACGTGATTCTCTCATGCAAACTTAGATGATATGTATGAGCAGGTAGCACCAGAATCAAAAAGCACCGAAGCCTTAGCTCCGTTAACCATGAACATACCGTACACCACGTCGGGGGAGTCCTGGGCGTCCTCAGCGGTGAGGTGGGTCAAACAACCGCGGGTGGCTCTCGAGGCACTCCTGTGGGGCGTCACCTGAGCGGGCGGCTTCCGTACTGGAGCCGTTGGTGTCGCAGCAGTCTTCCTGTCGGGGCAGTCCAAGATCTTGTGGCCGGGCTTGCCACACCCGAAGCAAGTGTAAGGGATGCCGCCTGTGGGGGTAGACGCGGCAGCCTTCCACGTGCTCGGTGCGGGGGTCTTCCACACGCTCGTACCCTAAGCAGGGCGGGGGTAGTTGGTGGTGTAGGTACCACCACCCTGGCTCACGGTAGGCGCGGCGCGCTGGCCGGTGCGGTGACTAAGTTTCGAGGGCGGTCCTCCACGTGACCTCTGAGGAGCTGAGGTGCGGGACGACCCCTCGAAGCGTCGCTTCTTCTCCTCCTTGGATAGGTCGGCCTCTAGGCGGTCCTTCTCGATCTCCAGGCACTTGTTCATCATCTCACGAAGGGTGTGGCAGGTGTGCCCGGAGAGAGAAAGCTTGATGCGCGTGTTGAGGCCCTTCTTGAAGAAGTACATTTTCTTCTTTTCTGTGTCGGTGTCGCCGGGGGCATACCGCATCATGGAGGTGAAGCGGTTGCCGTACTCCTGTATCTTCTGGGACCCCTGCTGGATGTTGCGGAACTCCTCGATCTTGGCATCCATCACGCCCTCTGGCACGTGGTACTCGGTGAAGGCCTCCTCAAACTCCTCCCAGGTGATGTGCGCGGGGTCAGCGTGCATGTCGCAGTAGCTGTCACACCACGCTCGAGCAGCACCGACGAGCTGGTGTGCGGCGAAGGCTACGCACTCCTCGTCCGTACAGGTGGTGAGGTCGAGGGCGACGATGGGGTCGTCGGAGTTGTCGAAGGTCGGTGGCCTCAGCTTCAGAAAACCCTCAAGCTTGCGCTGGAAGTCGTTGGGGGACAGTCCGTGCTTTGATCCAATCGCTATAAATAAGACGGGATCGAATAGAGCGGGCTATCAGGGTAAGACAAGGCAAGATCAATCAAAAAGCAATGATCTACTTCCAATGCTTACGCCACGACATCGCAGGTGTCATGGCAGCACCCTCTTTTAGAGAATCCTATTAGACATTACATAATATTTAGAACTGCTAGCGCTTTATATTTATTCCTTTGCTAGTATAAGAATGCATGCTATTGCCTGAGCCTTTATTTACTTGATTGCAACTCCACTTCCATGTCACCCAGCTTTGCGCTCACGCTCACTTACTGTTATCTACCTGTCTGCTTGCTTGCATTTATATCACCATACTTACTTTAACTCCACTCGCATTGTATCTGTGATGTGATGCTGGTGGTGAACCCCAGTATGGTTTGGCTTGGGATGCCGGACTTGGAGGATTGGGAGCGTGCTGCGTGTGTCTTGGGTGCGTGGAGGGTGAGGGTTGAGTCGACCAAGCTGGAATATACGACGAGCCAAGGGCGAGTCTTGCCATACGATGCAACCTGGGCATCCGGATATGAGTACCTGTGGTGGGTAAATATGTTGTGATAAGGAGAACCCTGGGTGTGAACCTCGGAGAGGTGGAGCCCAGGGAGGAGGTGCTGTGGTGGCACGTAAAATGGTAAACCTGATGAAGAAATTCTAGCTTGGTCAATCCTAAGGACTTACTAGTACTCGGACCCACCGGGAACTCACATCCCACTCGCTCTATATGGTACGAGACGGCTAGACTACTTGGTAGAGCGGTGCCACTACTATTGGGCGAAAGTGTGTAGGGAGGTACGGGCATGAGGGACTCACACCCTTCTGAGACAACACAGTTGCTGTGACATTCGGGATGTCACACTGTGTCTCACAGTATCAGCCATTCCAGACTATACTTGGGGTGTTCCAGGGCTAAGAGGTAGGGTGGCATCATTCTAGGCTAGCAAGCAGCCGGGATCTGCCAAGACGGGGCACTGTCGATGATGGCTATCTTGTGGGTATGTGAAACCTCTGCAGAGTGTTATGGTTGATCGATCGATACATATGCCGACTCGTCGGCTATGGACCTTTCCTAGTGACCGTGCTGGCTGGAATAGAGAGATGAGTCTTATTTTCTCCCCCGTGGGTATATGGTGTTACCGGTCGTGAGCCTTGGAGGGCTGCGGGCCATTGAGACAGGCCGAGAGGGAGTTGGCCTGTCGACCTGAGTGTGAGATGTGGTGTGGTGGTGGTGAGATGGTGATGGATTGGGATGGATGGATGATGGATGGATGTGTGGATGTGTGGTTGGGAATGTGCTAAAACTTGATGAACTATTATATGATATGATTTATTACTACTTGCTACTACTTTGCATGCGTTAAGGATGCAAACCACAGCCAAATATTAGGATCACCAGATCCCTTGTTTTATCTTTTCCACTAAAGCTCATCGGTGCTGACCATGGCCTGCACACATCTTGCGGTGTGCAGATTTACTGCTTCTCAGAGATGTCGAATAGTGATGGATTAGGAGGTCTCGTGCCTGCGCTCAAGTTTGGTTCGAAAGATGGAATCTACGCCGCTGACACTGTACTCTGATGATGCCCGTGAAGGAGGAGCCTTCACTGATGACTGCTTCTGCCAACTCTGATGACGATTAGATTTACTTCCGCTAGAATTACTCTATATACATGTGTACTCAGTTGATGTATTATCTTGTAAACATGTAATCTCACAATGTATGACTGTGATATCCACTGATATATGATAATGTGGTAGAATCATTCTTTGGTTTTGTCACATTATAGCTCATTCTGTGGATTTTCCCTTCGTGGAAAATCGAGGATGTTTCGCCGGCATCGCTGTGACCCTGGTGGAGGTGGCTACCTGAGAGAGGTGAGCCACGTGTGATTGGTGGAAGGTGCTTGCTCTGGCCAATTAAGGACCATCGTGGGTTGCATGCCTGGGACACAGGACTATGTCAAACGTGCACACCACAGGCCCCGTATGGGGGCCGGGCCCGCTCGTTGGGCTAGTGCGGACTAAGCCGCCTTACTGTTGGAGCAGGGTGGATGGGGGGTTTGCCCCAGGAGCACAGTGAGAAGGATGCCGATGGCCGTTCCGGCTACCCTAATCACGATCCCAAGGGTATGCGTCGTGCCGTATGCTACTCCACCATGGGGGCAGTCTGGTAAGGAATGTGCTAGTTCTTGAGCGGTGTTCGCTTAGACCCCCGCCAAGGTCGATGATGGCGTTCTCCTGGGGTCCAGTGTACACACTCTCTGCAGAGTTAAAACTATACGTATAGCCGCGATCTCGGTCATGATCACCCCTGTGAACTGTTTCATCCCGCTAGTCTTCTCTTGTGCTTTGCTTCTCTCTCCCGAAGCTAGGTCCGGCTTGAGGCCGTTGAGACGAGGGGCGTACGGAGGCTGCCTCGTCGCTTAGACTGAGAGTATGAGGGTGATGTGAGGGATGTTGTGTGATGAGAGGTGAGATGTGATGATGAGTGGATGTGAGAATGAGAGTGGTTTGGGTTTACTAAAGATTTATATACTATACTTTTGACGCTTTTCCGCATCGCTAGGATGCAAACTACAGCCAAACTATTAGGATCACCAGATCTCTTTATTTTCTATTTTTCCACCAAAGCTCATTCGGTGCTGACCATCTGGTGGTGTGCAGTTTTTCTGACTTGCAGTGGTGTTGAGATTAGTAGTTGGTTTGCGATCTACTCTCAAGGATGCCTGTGGATTGGATGATCATCATGCTTCGCTGCTACGAGTAGTTTATCGATGTTTTGTTTTGTTTTGGCCCAGTGGGCTTGTAATTAGATTATTGTATTAGGTTTATTTTTGTACCCTGTTGTTGTATGACTTTGTAATCATCTGAAAAGTGGATGCCCGTGATAGCCGAGATATCCTGGGGCTATCACAGAGGGGCAAGAGAGTCGGAATTTCAAGTTTTGAAATCCCGGTTCGCTTCAGGTGGTATCAGAGTCATACGTGACAGTAGGTCACAAACTTAGAACTGGGCGTTAGTATAGAAGCCAGAAAGTCTGTTTGTTCTAAAAACTATTTTCAAAAACTCTTCTCTTCCCATCTTGACCTTTTTCTTAAAGTTTGACTACCTTGATTAAAGAAGCCAACGTTTAGAAAACCTTCCTACCATGCCTCTCGACTAGTTAGTTCTGAAAATAGGTTTGTAATGATGCTTGAGTGATTGGTTCTTATGTTGTCCTATGCTTTTTATTGCTTGAGTGTAGTTATAGAATAAAACTGGTTTTATAACCTTAAACCTAGCCTTAACCCTGTCCTACCCCCTTATGTGAACCAGATGCCAGTCCTGAGGAGGATATCGAGGTTAGAAAAGAAGACTCGAGAAAAAAGAGGAAGACAATCTGCCAGTAGCCTCAGTTTAGAGAGTCCAATGGACGTCGACCCTAGTGTGATCACTATACACCTAGAGCCTGACCAGAGTCCTAGACCGGAGATTCCAGAAGCACCTAGTGTGACAGCAGCTATAGTAAAGCAGACTCGAATCTTGCAGAAGATTGCCGATGCAGTTGCACCAGACCCCTCTGAGAAGCCCTTTAGCAAGAAGATCAAGGAGTTCTTCCAGCTATAGCCTCCTACCTTTGACCATGCTGACAACCCAATTGAAGCAGATGATTGGTTGCTTGGCACCAAAAGAAGGCTTGAACTAGTGGGATGCACTGACAAGGAAGGTGTGAACATTGCCACCTTTCAGCTTAGAGGCCTTGCCTGCTCGTGGTGGGATTGCTTTTGTGCTATACAACCTGACCCTGCCAACATTGGTTGGACAGAGTTTGCGCAAGCATTCCGCGAGTATCACCTCATAGAGGGAACTATGGAAGCAAAGGTAGAAGAATTTAGAAGTTTGCAAATGGGTACCATGTCTGTTCGAGAGTACACCTCTAAGTTCATTCTGTTGATGAGATATGTGCCTGAATACACAGGATCTGAGAAGCAAAGGAAGTACTACTACATGAAGGGTCTTCCCCAAGCCATGTGAAGCATTCTTGCTGCTCACACTTGTCAGACTCTGAAGGAGCTAATCAACAAGGCTGCTCTCGTAGAGATAGATCTGAAGCAGATTGCACTAGATGGAGAAGCACTTTCCAATGAGAAAAGGAAGATGCCCGAGACAGATCTTGGTTATTCAAGCTCTCAAAGGCTTAGAGTTAGCAATAGGAAGCTACCTGGACCCCTACCACAACAAGCCCAGGGACAGCTATACTATCCACCACAGGGGATCACACCTCCATACCTTGTTGAGCCTGTGCTTAAGCCAAGTATAGAGGAACATGCCAAGCGCACCAAGAGCATAAGAAGCAGGAGAAGCTGATTGTTGTTTGCTCCACATGTCACCGAATTGGTCACAAAGCCCAAGTTTGCCCTCAGCGTGAGTTATCTGCTCTGCCTGGACTACTTGAGAACCGAGCACCACCAACTCGAAGCATGCTAGCCATATCCTCTAGAGATCGTGGAAGACTGAATCATGTCACAACACAAGATGCAATGCAATCCCCTGAAGTCGTGCTGGGAAAGCTAGAAGTAGAAGGAGCCCCTGCAGTAGTCTTGTTTGACTCAGGAGCCACCTTTTCCTATGTCTCCTCAAAGTTTGTACAACGGCAATCCCTCCCTTGTGACCATAGAAGCCGATCCATGATCACCAGCTCTCCCCTCGGAGATGTAAGTTGCACTCGGGAATGCAAATCAGTGAAGCTCTTGATAGCAGGATCTATATTTCTGGCAGATCTGACAATTCTGAAATCTAATGGTGATATTGATGTGATACTTGGGATGGATTGGTTGACGAAGCACAAGGGTTTGATATCTTGCTCCCCTCGATCTGTTAGCTTAGAGCACCCTGGAGGTTTTTGAGTGCAGATTGATGCTACCCATCGTCTTGATGATGCAGAGAAAGCTGAACTTCATGCTTTGAAAGAGTTGAAAGAGAAGATGTTACAAGATGTGCCAGTTGCCTGTGAGTACCCAAATGTCTTTCCGGATGAGTTGCCGAATGCCACCGATCGAGACATTGAGTTCATGATTGACTTAGTGCCCGGTACAAGACCGATAGCTAAGCGTCCCATACGAATGGCAAATGATGAATTGGCAGAGCTCAAGAAGCAGTTGCAAGAACTATCAGATAAGGGTTTCATCAGGCCTAGTGCCTCACCCTAGGGATCTCCCGTGTTGTTTGTGAAGAAAAAGGATGGTTCGATGCGAATGTGTGTTGACTACCGCAACTTGAATGCTGTCACGATCAAGAATAAGTATCCTCTACCTCGCATTGATGATTTGCTTGATCAGTTGCAGAAAGCGAAGTACTTCTCGAAGATTGACTTGAGATCTGGCTACCATCAAATGAAGATCAGGCCTGAAGATATTCCCAAGACAGCTTTTGTCACTAGATATGGACAATATGAGTTCATGGTTGTTTCTTTCGGATTGACAAATGCACCTACCTACTTCATGAATATGATGAACAAGGTCTTCATGGATGAGTTAGATAAGTTTGTTGTGGTTTTCATTGATGACATCTTGATCTACTCAGAAACAGCGGAAGAACATGAGAAGCACCTTAGAATTGTGCTAGAGAAGCTAAGGCAGAATCAGTTGTATGCCAAGTTTGAGAAGTGTGATTTCTGGCTTGAGAGAGTTGCTTTTCTTTGCCATGTTTTGACCGCAGATGGTGTTGCTGTAGATCCCTCCAAGATTGAAGCAATTCAGAATGGAAGCAACCGCAAAATGTCACCGATATCAGGAGTTTTCTTGGATTGACTGGATATTATCGCCGATTCATTGAGAACTTTTCAAAGATTGCAAAGCCAATGACAGAGCTGCTACAGAAGAATACTCCCTTTGTGTGGAATGAGGCACGTGAGAGAAGCTTTCAAGAGCTTAAGAAGCGACTCACCGAAACTCCAGTCCTTGCCTTGCCTGATATTCATCAGAACTTCGTGGTATATTGTGATGCTTCTAAGCAAGGGTTAGGATGTGTGCTTATGCAGAATGACAGAGTCATTGCTTATGCCTCACGACAGTTGAGAGATCATGAGAAGAACTACCCCACACATGACCTTGAGTTAGCTGCAGTTGTTCATGCCCTCAAGATCTGGAGGCACTATTTGATCAGCAACAAGTGCGATATCTACACTGATCACAAGAGTCTCAAGTATTTCTTCACTCAGAGTGAGCTGAATATGAGGCAACGCAGATGGTTAGAATTAATCAAGGACTATGATCTGGAGATTCACTACCATCCAGGAAAAGCCAATGTTGTGGCAGATGCTTTGAGTAGAAAGAGCTATTGTAATAGCTTAGTGTCCAAGGAGAGATTACCTGAGTTGCATGAAGAGTTTGAAAAAATGAGACTTGAAGCTTGTGATAGAAGTCATCTCCATACCCTCCAAGTCACCTACACTCTACAAGACAAGATCAAAGAAGGTCAGAAGTCATGCAAGAAAATTCGAAGGATCAGGAGTTTAATGGCAGAAGGGAAACTCCAAGACTACCGAGTTGACGAACAAGGCACTATGTGGTTAGGGAATCGACTGTGTGTTCGACAAGATGATCATATTCGAGAGACCATCCTGTCAGAAGCACATAACTCCAAGTACTCCATTCACCCTGGTTGCACCAAGATGTATTGTGATCTCCGAGATAGATTCTGGTGGGAAGACATGAAGTCAGATATTGCAACTTATGTGGCTAGATGTGACATCTGCCAAAGAGTGAAAGCAGAGCATCAGAGACCTACAGGATTGCTTAAGCCCCTAGACATTCCCGTGTGGAAATGGGAAGATATCAGCATGGACTTCATAGTCGGCTTACCTCGCTCTCAAAAAGGAAGTGATTCGATATGGGTCATCGTCGATCGCTTGACCAAAGTGGCTCATTTCATCCCAGTGAAGGCATCTTACACCACGGATAAGCTAGCAGATTTGTACATTGACAACATCCTTCGTCTGCGTGGAGCCCCGAAGTCCATTGTGTCAGATAGAGGACCGCAGTTCACATCTAAGTTCTGGAAGAGCTTCCATGAAGCGATGGGCACCACTCTAGATTACAGCACAGCTTTCCACCCTCAGACTGATGGTCAGACTGAAAGAGTGAATCAAATTCTAGAAGACTTGCTTAGAGCTTGTGTCTTGACTTATGGATCAGATTGGGAGAAAAGCCTATCCTTCGCCGAGTTCTCCTACAACAATAGCTACCAAGCTAGCTTGAAGATGTCTCCGTTTGAAGCTCTGTATGGCAGAAAGTGCACCACCCCGCTCATGTGGTCAGAAGTTGGAGAACGACAGTTCTTTAGGCCAGCAAAGATAAAAGATGCTGAAGAACAATGGCTAAGGTCAGGGAGAATCTGAAGATAGCACAGACTCGACAGAAGAGCTATGCTGACAAGAGGAGGAGAGATCTTAGTTTCAGAGTTGGAGACTACGTGTACCTTAAGGTGTCACCCCTCAGAGGCACCGTGAGGTTTCATGTCAAAGGAAAGCTAGCACCTCGCTTCGTAGGCCCCTACAAGATCTTGAAGAGAATTGGGAAGCTTGCTTACAAGTTAGAGCTGCCAACCAACCTAGCTGGTGTACACCCCGTGTTCCATGTCTCACAGTTGAGGAAGTGCCTGAGTTCCAGAAGAAGAAGTCCACATAGAAGCCCTAGATTTGCAAGACACTCTCGAGTACCTTGAGCACCCCGTGAAGATTCTAGATCGAGCTGTCAAGGAGACCAGAAGGACGACCATCCCTTTCTCGCAAGGTTCTATGGAGCAACCACACCGAAAGAGAAGCAACTTGGGAGAAGGAAGAAGAGCTTGAAGCAAAGACCGCACCTCTTCACCGACTGAGCATCACTTTAAATCTCGGGACGAGATTTCTGTAAGGGGGAGGACTGTAACATTCCGTAATTTCCTATGTAATAAAAATCCTGACTTTTTAAAATCTTTGTCTGAATGGGTGTTGCATGTAAATTCTAGGTCAAATTTAAGTCAAATGTTTTCCCTCCCGGCCCCAATTTCAAAAATGAGTTTTAAAACTTTTACAATGAGCCACTTGTCACGGAGACTGACCACCGATGTGACGAGTGATGTTTTAAATAAAATAAATTTTTTAGATAAATTAAAAACTTGGTTGAATTCGAGTCAAGACTTTCGATTCAACGAGCAAGCCTACACTCGATTTATAATTTCCTAAAATAAATCCCTAACCCCTGTCATCCCTTTCAAATCAAGTTTACAAATTAATTTGTGCACCACATGTAGCGTAACTGCATGTGTGAATTGGTTCTTGTTTGTGCACGGAGGTAATTTCCTTGTCTAGTTCCTAGAGTGGGAAAGAGAAAACGTTTCCCGAAACAATCATCTACCTAACCTACTCTTCCTTCTTCCCAAAACCCTTCAGCAAATCATCTTCTTGCTCACGTACATGGCAGCTGCATGCTACTGTACTTTGATTCAGTAATTCATTTTTAATTATGTGAAGCTAGCGCAAGCACACCCAGTAGGCCCATCCTGGACACCGGACCAGGCCCAGCAGCTGGACGCAGCAGCCAAGCAGGCCCGTCTCTCTTCCCCTCCTCCCTCGGCCCATCGGCCAGCAGCAGCCTCACGCCGCGGCACGAACGGATGAGGACGCCACCGCCGCCTGCTCTCTTGGTGGGAAGGAAACACAGCTCCCTTCCGTACGTCTAATGCATGCGAGCATCCATCTCTAGGACCCGCACGACAGCCTGATGTGGAGAAAGGACACTGCTTCTTCCGCCGTCTCCCTCCTTACGTCGCGCAGCCGTTTCCTCCTCCTCCAGACCGCGGAGCTCCTCTGCTTTCCGTCCGTTAAGAACGCTGCTCTGCTGCTTTCCGTCCCCGACGCGCTGCTTCCGTCGGAGGCCGTGAGAGCGTCGCGACATGTCCCGAACAGGAACCGCGCCCCGGCCTCGCCTTCTCGAAGTTTCCCCGGCTCCCTTACCTGCCCGCACCCCGGATGAACGCCACATACCCCGGAGCGCGGAAGCCAATGATCGTCGCCGTCCGTAGCCGCACCTGCTGCTCGCGAGCCCTAGCCGCAGGCTATAAGAGCCCCAGGCAGAGTCCTTGCCCTCCTGTCCGCCGCCAGAAAATCCCCTCCACCTCGCTGCCTCGCCAGTCCTTGCCGCACATCACGCAGCCGTTGCCGCGGCAGCGACGACACGGCGCGCCGGACAGCGGCCGGGTCTTCTTCGCCCAGTACCGCTGCGGCGCCGGTCGCGTCTCCATGGCGAGGCGCCACCGCGGCGCGATCCGCCCAGCCGGCGCATCCCGCTGTCGAGCAGCGTCGCATGGAGCCCTCGCCACGTCCGACGAACCTGACGCGAGGCGGTGTTCGCCCTCGAGGTCCCGCTGCTGGGCGGCGGTGACCCCGCCGCCTACCCAGTCCGGCGCTGCTCTGCTACTCCGCCACCCACACCACACCAGGACCTCGGTGAGCCCTTGTCCATGCCCAAGCTCCCACCTTTCCGTACCTTAGTTGCCCAACAGCCCCTGACCGGCCTCCTATAGCAGCTGGAGCCAACGGCAACCACGACGCCAACCTAGTCCGCGACGCCGGGCCGCCGTTCGCGCACACCAAGTTGCTGCCGCACCACCCCTGCGCCCGTGTACACTGGGCTCGCGACGCCGAGCCCCGGACGGATGATAAGCGAACCCGCACGGGCGCCGACTCCACCACCGTGCCACCATCGTCCTTCGTCCCCGAGCCTGCGGAACGCCTGAATGCGTCCACCTTCGCCCGGCATCGCCCGCGACCCGGCGCGCAACGCCCGTTCCACAGGAACCACCACGCCGACCGCCTCGCCCCCCTCGTTGCAACCTTCCGAGCCGCCCGGTGAGCACACCCATGACCTGCTCCTTTCTTGTTCCGCCCTTGCTTGTTTGCCCGGCCGTCGAGCCGATGCCACCGGTGTGCCATCCCGACACGAGCACGACCGGACCCCAGTGCCTTGCCTTGCCCGGTTGCCATCACGGCAGCCCCTAGTAGGAAAGACCACACACACACATCATGCCACTTTGCTCCTTGCACGCTCAGCCTCACCCGAGCACACACCCACAGCACCTTGGCCTTGCACCGCATGGCCACTTGCGCACCGTCGCCGTGGGCACAGCGATGCCGTCACGGCTTAAGGCCGCGGGGGTGGCAGCGAGTGGGTGCCACGCCGCGCCGAGCCCTTTCGGACCTTTTCCCGAACGCTGGCGGTGGCTCCGGTGCCCTCGCCCGGCGGCGTCCGCAGCGACGCTCAAGTGTGGTAGCGGCGCCACGTAGCTCGCCACTGCCAGCGGCCACCGACGACACCGCGTCACGCATACGCCGCTACGCTCGTCCGTGAATGCGGACACGAGCCGCGCACGCCCACGACACACCTGGGCACGACCACGAACCCACACACGTGCGTAGACACCACACTGGTTCTCACCTGCACGCGCCACCAGCCGTGCAATTTGCGGCCCCGTTCAACCAGTGCCGCCACGACGTTCGCCGCTGCCGTGACTACTCCATCCAGCTGCTTGACACCACGGCCTCTCCATGCTACCACCCGCACGGCACAGCACGCGCCAAGGACCTTTCAGCGAGCACACAGCCTTGTCGGCACCCCGTCGAGCACCTGGCAAGCACTCCGCTTCCTCTCTGCCTTCCTAGCAGATTGGGACAAGAAGCTCACAGCGCCCGGGGGCCCTCCCGAGCCGGGCAAGCGGCCTAGCTCGGCCCCCCCTTTGCTGGTAGGCCTTGGCCCGCACGGGAGCCCTCTCCACCCCCACTTGCTGTTAGGCCAACAGCAGTTAGGCAGCCCAGCCGAGAATCCCTGTCCCTGTCCCTTTTCTTTTTCTTTTATTCGTTTTCAGCAATCCTTGCCAAATTCCAAAATTCACCAAAAATTCATCTCAACTCCAAAAATTATGAAACCAGTTTCATAATTTTTCTAAAATCCTCCTCTACCTCCTAGTGTAATTGGTTTTCTTATTTGAGTAAATTCTTAATGCAGTTTTTTTTATTTTTATTGCTAGTCGTGTCGTCTTTTATTTTTGCGTAGCGACGAGTTGAACTCAGATGTACCCGGCAATGCATCCGGAGGAGATGGACCCTGATGGTGGACAACCTCGACTTCCAGAGACGCGAACCACTACTTCCTCGACATCACAGGTGTCATGGCAGCACCTTTATTTAGAGAATCCTATTAGGCATTGCAATTAGAAATGCTAGTGCTTTACTTTTTCCTTTGCCAGTATATGTGATGCATGCTATTGCCCGAGCCTTGATTGCCTTGTTTGAAACCTCTTCACCCCTCGACTACCCAACTTCACGCCGCCACTTATTTATATGCCCATGCGCTTTGCTTGCATTTACTTCCATCATAATTACATATATACTCCCTCCGTTCGAGAATATCGTAAACCGCTTCGCCTCCCGAGAAGCAAATGCCGGCAATTTTTATAAATATTAAATATCATCGATTAGTATCATAATTAGTATCATCGGAAAGATCTTTGGGTCTAGTTTTTTAAAAAAATTATTTAAAGATATAAATATTACACGTATTTTCTACAAATCAAGTCAAACTTGTGGCACGTATCCCACGGCGACACTTATTTTGAAACGGAGGGAGTACCTTGTTATGTGATGTGTGATGGAATGTCGGTGTTTATGGTTGGTGATTGGGGTTGTCCGTGGGACTTCCTCGTGAGATAGATGGTAGGTGAGCGCGACGGCAGCGTTGAATCCCGCGTGGGTGGTGGTGATATGAGGAGTCCTGGAGATATTTCTTGTCTCGACCCCCTGTTTCTTGGAGATACCGGCCAGAGCGAGAGGTGGTCTTACCCGGAGGGGTGCCCTAGGGGCATGGAGTGCCCCATATCTGGTTTGTGTGATATTGGTTTTATGGATTTGGAACAGGCGTGGTGGAGGTGGCTACCTGAGAGAGGTGAGCCACGTGTGATTGGTGGAAGGTGCTTGCTCTGGCCAATTAAGGACCATCATGGGTTGCATGCCTGGGACACATGACTATGTCAAACGTGCACACCACAGGCCCTGTATGGGCGGGGCCCGTTCTGTTGGGCTAGTGCGGACTAAGCCAGTTCTGTTGGAGCAGAGGTGCACGGGGTTTTGCCCCAGGAGCACAGTGAGAAGGATGCCGATGGCCGTTCCAGCTACCCTAATCACGATCCCAAGGGTATGCGTCGTGCCGTATGCTACTCCCACCATGGGGGCAGTCTGGTAAGGAATGTGCTAGTTCTTGAGCGGTGTTCACTTAGACCTCGGCCAAGGTCGATGATGGCGTTCCTGTCGGGTCCAGGTGTACACACTCTGCAGAGTTAAAACTATATGTATAGCCGCGATCTCGGTCATGATCACCCCTGTGAACTGTTTCATCCTGCTAGTCTTCTCTTGTGCTTTGCTTCTCTCCCCCTAAGCTAGGTCCGGCTTGAGGCCGTTGAGACGAGGGGCGTGCAGAGGCTGCCTCGTCGCTTAGACTGAGAGTATGAGGGTGATGTGAGGGATGTTGTGTGATGAGAGGTGAGATGTGATGATGAGTGGATGTGAGAATGAGAGTGGTTTGGGTTTACTGAAGATTTATATACTATACTTTTGACGATTTTCCGCATGCGCTAGGATGCAAACTACAGCCAAATTATTAGGATCACCAGATCTCTTTATTTTCTATTTTTCCACCAAAGCTCATTCGGTGCTGACCATGGCCTGCACACATCTGGTGGTGTGCAGTTTTTCTGACTTGCAGTGGTGTTAAGATTAGTAGTTGGTTTGCGATCTACTCTCAAGGATGCCTGTGGATTGGACGATCATCATGCTTCGCTGCTACGAGTAGTTTATCGATGTTTTGTTTTGTTTTAGCCCAGTGGGCTTGTAATTAGATTATTGTATTAGGTTTATTTTTGTACCCTGTTGTTGTATGACTTTGTAATCATCTGAAAAGTGGATGCTCGTGATAGCCGAGATATCCTGGGACTATCACAGAGGGGCAAGAGAGTCGGAATTTCAAGTTTTGAAATTCCGGTTCGCTTCAGGTGGTATCAGAGCCATACGTGACAGTAGGTCACAAACTTAGAACTGGACGTTAGTATAGAAGCCAAAAAGTCTGTTTGTTCTGAAAACTATTTTCAAAAACTCTTCTCTTCCCATCTTGACCTTTTCCTAAAAGTTTGACTACCTTGATTAAAGAAGCCAACGTTTAGAAAACCTTCCTACCATGCCTCTCGACTAGTTAATTCTGGAAATAGGTTTGTAATGATGCTTGAGTGATTGGTTCTTATGTTGTCCTGTGCTTAACGTCCCGCTCCTCGAGGCTGAGCCCGCTTACATCTGACAGCTTTAATAGGACCAATATTACCCTCACAGACCAACACCAGTCTTTTCTGCGCACTTTGTCCTCACTCATGCGCACCCGGAAACGAATTCCCGGTCGGTCACCCATCCTGAAATTACTCCAGGCCAAGCACGCTTAACCTTGGAGTTCTTTCGAGATAAGCTTTCGGAAAAGAAGTTACAACTTGTTGGTATGAGTATCATATTAATCCTATTAAGCCCTGGGCCGGTGTGTCACATCCTAACCCCCTTAAGAGATCGATGTCCTCGTCGATCAACCCCAGGCCAGAAACCTCCTCTTTTGGCCACGTCCGTGGGTCCAGTGCCAGCGCATGTGCCATGCTGTGTGACCACTCCGGATTCACACCAGCCATGCGCACCATGCCTGCGCAACTGCGACACACACGCCCGTGAAACCGCGAGAGTCAGCTCTGATACCAACTAAAACGACCGTGATTTCCTCGAAGGAAAATCCACAGATTACATCGAATACAGTTGATACCACAGTTCATACATCATGAAAGGTATAAATTACAGAGTATTACAACACTTGTAACATGTCTAAGTTCATCGTATCCTAGCGATAAACACACACGGGTCAACATCAGAGCGGACGTAGCGCCATTGCGGGTGAAGGCTCCTCCTTCATGGACAACCATCAGAGTTGGGGTAGAGTATCAGCGGGCGTAGACTTGATCTCCTTAACCATACTTGACTGTAGGACGAGACACTAGGACCCAAACACTAGTACAGAAGCCAACAATCCTATCTGTTATAGGAGATAGTAGTGAAAACTGTTGTTTCTCCCTTTGCCTTGAGTTCTGTTGCTTTCTGACTGCCCTGATATGAGAAAATGACCCTTAGAAATCACTCCGTACTTCTGCCCACGCTAGATCGGTAGATGTGTGAGACTTTGAAGGCATAGGAGTCGCCTCAAATCAACATTATACATATAGGAGTTGTAATGCTGCCTGATTGTCTAGATCTTGTGTTGTTATGCTTGTTATGCTTCTTAATTGTCTCTGTGTAGAATCTATAGTTTATTTTATATATGTGTCTCCGGAAGCCTGGGTAACCTAGCCCTCTAAAACCTAAGCCAAACCTATGACTGAATTAGGAAGTCAACAAGATCAAATTTTTGTCAACCTTCCTTCAAAAAGGTTTTCTAGTCTTTCGAACCAATCTTCTCTTCCGAACTTCCCCTTTACCTTCAAAAGCCCTTATTCAAAAAAAAAAGAGTGATTTTATCTCAAAAGCAAAAGGTTTCAAAAAGTTTTAAAAACATTCCTCTTTTGGAAGAAAATGGTTTTAACTTCTATCTCAAAACCCCTTTTGATCTCAAAAGTTGTCTTCAAAAAGTGGGAAAATCGGCCTCTTTTTCAAAAACGTGCCCCTGGATTCACTTTCAAGGGCAAGACCTTGTTTCCAATCAACAAAACGATTTCAAAATCAAGGATCTTTTGACTCGATTTTGTTTTGAAAGGTTTTGATTTCACTTTGTGACCCAAACTTCTCTTTTCGAAAGCAACCATCTCGATTTCAAGCGTGTTCTACTTAATCGACTTTATAAAAACAAAATTTCTATGAAAAGATTTTTGTTGCCAACGTTTCAAAAGTACTCTTGCACATCAAAATGTGCTCTTCGAATCCGATTTCAAAACGGTGTTTTCAAAAAAGGGGGATTTATTTGTGCAAAGTTTTACCATCTAATTTGAAAAAAAAAATGATAATTTCAAACCAATTAAAAAAAACTTATTTTGTTTGATTCGAACCAAAAGAAAGCAAAGATTTGTTTTGAAATTGAGAAGGGCTTTTAAAATCTTTTGGCTTGCACTCCTTTTTGAACTTGTTTTACCGCAAATGAGACTTTCCAAAAGATTTGAGTTTCTAAAATCTTTGATTTCAACCCATTCGGGAAAAAAAATGGAAGGCGCCTTGCTTTTAAAACTGGATTTCAAAGTTTTTGAAACCACTCTATGCTTGTTCAAATGGAGTTTTCAAATGTACTAGCTTTCAAAAGCTTTGAAAAATCCCTTGTTTATAAGGTTTCTTCCATAAAAAAAACTGGTTTGAAACTTAGTGTGTTGGGTGTCCTTCAAAACCTATTTTATTTCTAAAAATCCAAGGTGCAAGTTTTCAAAATGATTGAATCCTACGCCCCTCCTTCAAAAAGTTTGGAAACATCAAAGATTTATCTTAGAAGTCTTTATTTGGTTTACAAATTCAAACTTTTCCAAAGCTTTTCAAAAATCTCTTTAGGGGTTTGCTCTAGCATGGTCAAAATGGTAACTTTTCAAAGTTTTTTTAGCCAATGGGTTACAACCAATTTCAAAATATTTGTGTTAACTTTGAAAACTAGGTGGTTGTGACCTTTTCTAATAAAGGATGCGAAAACAAAAATGATTTAAAAACCCCACTTTAGAAAATGCTTTCAAAAGTGGTTTACAAAGGCTTTTTCTTCCTCTTTAAAACCCCTCATCTCCCTTCAAGTTCGAGATATTGGGGCATTGATTGTAACTTATTTGGGGATGAGCCACGATCTTGAGCTATGGTGCCGCTACGAAACTTGGGGCCCCATGTGTGAAGCCTCCACATGGCTTGCTACCGAGCGTATGCTGGTATCAAGGAAAGTGACCGTGACCGTCCTATCCGGTACTGCATGCCATCCGAATCCCGAACTCCCCCTCCTTTTTCCAAAAATCAATTATGAAAACAAAACCTTTTGAAAAGAGTTTTATTCCCACAAACTTGTTTTATTTTCAAATTATTTTGGGTTTGGCAAGCCCCTTCTTAACGCTCCACCTTGTCTTAAAAAAAAAGAAGAGATTTCAAAAGTCTAAAGATCTTGCTACTAGCAGACCCTATTTTTAGAAAGATCTATCTTTCGCAAAGAAATCAATTTTGAGAAGTGTTTTTCTTCTTGAAAAAAAAACTCCCTAATTTCAAAACCCCTACTTCCAACTCGAAGTTTAACAATTTTAAAACAACTTCAAATGTCTTTTGAAAAGTTCTCTTCTTAAAAGAATGATTTTCCAACTAAAGGACTTCCAAAAACCCATTCCAAAAAGCCCCTCAAAATGTTTACAAAACAAGAAAAAGATTTGATTTCCAAGTTTCAAAATGTTGTTTAAGAAGCAATTTCAAAACCCTTGTGCTTTCCCTGCAAATGGTGTTTTCCAAAAGAAAAGGATATACAAAAACCTAGTTTCAAAAGCTTTTTGAAAGATTTTGCAAAAATGATAAAAGATTTCGAGTTCAATTTTCAAATCCGACTCCAAAATGGTTCGAAAATAATGAGTTTATTTCAAAAGAAGTTTCTTCAAAAGGATTTCGCTTTCAAAATAAAGGCTTTTTGATAGAAAGATGTTACTCTATTTGTGTTGCTTACCTGCTTTGAAGAAGTTTTCAAATGGTTTCAAACTCGTTTGCAAAAATCTTGGGGCACAAAAAAAAAGTTTCCATCTAGTTTTAAAACCTACTCCCGAAAATCTTGGGTTGCGAAAAGCATTGTAAAAAAAGGGTGTTTTGAGCTTGATTTATGAAAGTAAATGGTTCTTGATTTCAAAAAAAGTTTAAAAATTGGCTCTTTAGAAACACCAATCTTATCAAACAAAAGTGCTTTCACGCCTTTTATAAATGCCTCCCTCCATTCAAAAGCTTCCAAAAAATGCTTTTCCAAGAAGCCCTTCTTTCAAATTTCTTTTTGAAAAAGTTTTCCTTTGCAAGGATTTGGTGCACTGATGTAGGAAGAGTATAGGCGAGAGTCATTAACCCTAGACAACACCTGAATCTCGGGGGGACGAGATTCTGTAAGGGGTGGTGGTCTCAGAACATCCTGTGTTTGAGAACACCAAAAATCCGAACTTTTTAAAATTTTTCTTGCAACCGTGTGAAGCATGTAGTCGCTAGGTCAACCTTAGATCAACACGAGAAAATCCCTTAGCAAAACGATGCATGCATATAGGATTGCTTGTAGGGGTGTGCATCGGTTGTTATGCTTAGTTCGGATTCCGTGTTTGTCGGGTTTTGGAGTGCACAATCCATGGTAACATATCCTTCAACCTCCTATAATTTCCCCGACTCCATTTTGAATTCCACTCGAATGCCTTGAGTCACCGGTCTTTTATCTTTTCTCGTCACCTAAACTTCTCCCAAATCCCCATAGTAAAATCACCGTGAAATCCCCCCTAAATCCTGCCCTAGTCCAAATCATCAAAGGACGAAAGCGAACCCTTTATCTTCCTTTAGATTCCTCTCAATATCCTTGAGGTATACCAAAAGGAAACCTTCCTCCTCTTCACCAAATTTCTCCTCAAGTTCTTTATCTAAAATCCTCTTAAATCCCTCCTAAATATCACATAAATCCCTTTAGTTGCATAAAGGAAAAATCCTTTCCTTTTTCTCATCCTAATGAGCCCAGCCGGCCCACCATTCCACTCCTCCTTCTTCTTCCCCCGCCAGCCCGGCTCGGCCTCCCTCCCAATGGCCCACCTCGCGGCTAGAGCCCGGTACCCGACCATCGGCCCAAGCACTCGCGCGGCCTGCCCGCCCAACCCGGTAGGGTGCCCCAACCCTAAGGAAGCGGGAGCTCACGGGAGCCAACCCGCCGCCACCGAGTGGAGAGCCGACCGGCGCTCTGCGCCCAAGGCCCCGCGGGATGCGGCGCCACGTACCCCACGGTGCGGGCGCCGAGGCATCTCGCCGTCCGTGCCAACCGAAAGCCCTAGCCGGAGCCCTATAGAAGCCACGGCGTCGCCGCTCACTATTCTCCCGCCTTTTTCCCGGCCGCTGAACCGTGCCACCCCCTTCCCTCCCTCTCTCCTCACCACGCACAGCAGCGCCAGCTCGACTTCGCTGGCAGCCTTCGCGCGTCTTGTGCCCCGGGAATGCCACGCCTCACCCGGCCAGCGTGCGGTCGCCTGCGCCGCCGTATCTCGCCCCGTCTGGCTGCCGCGACGCACCGGCGTCCGCCGCGTCACGCGTGCGCCCCGCTTACGCGACGCCACATCCCACCCGGCCGTGCGACTTGCCGTTCCTGCGTCTCGCGAACCCGCGCCGTCGTCGCACGCGATGCCGGCGCCCGCCACCTACCCGCCACGCGTCACCGCGTCCGCTAGCACCCGTGAAGCGGCGCGGCGCCACCCCTCCGCGACGCCTCCTCGCCCGCGCCGTGGTCCTGCCGTGCCACGCCGCCGCGCGTCGCATCCGTGCGACATCCCGCGCTTCAGCGCGGCCGATCGAGGCGCACGAACCCGTACGGCTGCTACGGTCGCAGCGGCTGTGTCAACCGGCCACCGCGCCCGGGCCCCCTGCCAGCGCCGCCCGCGCCGAGGACCGGGACCGGCTGGCGGCCGGCCTTGGGTGCTCGCCACCACGGCAGCAGCGGCACCGGCGTCCAGATGCCGCGCCACCACCTCGCATTGCCGGCGTGCCAGCGTTACGGTGCACCCCGACGTCCTACCGTGCCAACCTGCTCCACCCCGGCGCCACCGACGATGACCACTCCTTCCCCAACACTGACCTGTGTCGCTGGTGAGCCAACAATGCCCAAGCTGCCCCTTTTTCTTCTCGCTGTGACCTTGCCGATGTTCCCGTCTGAGAACGGCCTTCGTGCCGAGTTCCATGCCATGCAGGAAGGCCGCCAATAGCAACAGCCATGCCCGGCCACCTCATGGCCACCTCCAGCAAGCTGGCCAACAGCAGCTAGCACTGGCCAGCCTGCAGCCAACTCTGGCCAGCCATAGCCAGCCACGGTCAGCCCTTGCTGGCCAGCAGCAGGCTGCAGCCGGCCAGAAGTGGCCATAAACGGCCAGAGCTGGCCATGAGTGGCTACAACTGGCCACAGCAGGCTACGGCTGGCCAGGGCCAAGCTCAGCTGACTACAGCCCTCCTACCACATCCGGCGTTGCTCCATGAAGCCCTACCGGCCTCGCTCTTCCCCGCCAAAGGTCCAACTTGAAACCCGCCGACGCCAACCTCAACGTCGGCAAAGCTCATGTCTTTTTTTTCGTTCGTACTCTCGATGTGGCACTCCATCAATATACATGCCTGCCTGTGCCGTGCCTTCGCGACGGTCTATTCCCTCTCATGTTATGGATATGTGCTCTCCATGTGGTCGTTGTCTTATGTGGTTCGTGTGTTTGTGTGTCATTGTCTGTGAGCTGTGCCTTCGAGCCGGTTAAGGGATCGTTCCTCTCTCGGACGTTCAGTCGTGGGTTCATCCCACCGTGACCGCAACACCGAGCGTAACTCATTCCCTCTTGCGCTTTAGTTGTCTTCGTTGTACCCTGAATGTTAGTTTCTACCTTCGACCCTAGGACGTGGTCGTGATGTACTCGAACTTGTTACCGATACGGATCTTACCCGTACCGGTGAGACCTTCATGACCTAGTCTGGTGGGGGCCGAATTAGGATATGACCCTCGTGGAACAACGGGTGCCGACTCGCTAGGCTATAGCTTGTGGCCGTGAGACGTCTCACCATGACCATCGAGCTCTACCTCTTTTTGTTTCGTTTATTTTCCTTTCCTTTCTTTTCCTTCTTGCCCCTTTCCTAATCCACCTTGTATGCTTGCACCACCTAGACCATAGCGTTCCCCGGCTCTCATGATGACAACCGCATCACTACGAACTCGAGGAATAGCTTTTGCCGCTTTAGTTGCACGGAGGTCGTGGTGCCCTATGAGGTGGCGTGGATTGCGGAACCGTGCGAGACCTTTGCCTCTTTTCTTCTGACCACCGTCCTTTGCCATGACGGGTAGGTTGGGAAGAGTGCGGAACCATCCTATACATTACTCCTTTGATTCATGCTAATCCAGTAAGGCGAGGATCGAGTCATCTTGTTTCGGCTCCTTTGATCAGTGACCGTTACTATGTCATGTAGATCGAGGCGCCGTGGGACCCAAGCCCCTTCTTTGCGCTTGACGGTGTTCTTTTATTGCTATTGCTATCTTGATTCCATTCCTCTGGTTCCCGTCGATTGCAATGGCGAGTGGATCAAAGGAAGGTGAATCCCGCCTCTCCTCTCTTTTGGATCATCCATGCTTAATCCCTTGTATATTTGTACCTAGCTTAGACCGTAGCATTCCTAAGGATCTCGCGATGACAACCGCAACGCCGACCCGGGGAATGCTTAGTGCATTAGTGCACCTTGGTCAAGGTACCCTACGAGCAGATCAAGCACTTGTGATCTCTCGTGCGTCGCTCCTTTCTGATGCCTCGCCTTTTTCCGTGGCATGTGCATTGGAAGGGGTAGACCATTGCTCCCACTCTTTTCTACCTTCTACCCTCCCCCTCTAGCCCGTTCTATTCGATCCCGTCTTAGCCATGATGATTGGATCAAAGACCGGACTATCTCTTCTAGTTAGCGAAGCTAAGGTCTATGTCTCGTTCTCGGACCATGTGAGTCGACCTGATCGACCGTTGGAAAACCATCCTCGCTGAGGATGTGACCGAGGCCACGGCATAGACATGCCCAGCTAACTCTCCTCTCCTCCCTTGTGCTATTCTCTTCTTGGCTCCCGGCGTTGTTGTGTCGTGCGGATCGAGAGGGCCTGTAGCCGCTCCTCTGTTGTTTGGGTTCCAATCTCTTTTGCTACCGTCGCTACCATGACGGGTAAGCCAAGGAGCCTGGAACCAAGCCACAATTCCTCTATTTCGTGTTAATTGTTCTTACTTGAAATCCTATATAGTAGTTGTGACATGTGGATTAAAGGCCGCAAGGGCCAAACCTTGTTGTTTCTATTTCCCTTTTCTCTCCTACTTATGATCCTCCGGTCCCCGCCAATTTCCATGACGTCCGGATCGGAAGGTCGCTACCGTGGTGTTGTTTAAGTTAAGTTAGGGTCAAGGCCTCTTCCTCTGAAGCCATACAGGTCGACATGATCGACCCAGGAAGTACTGGCTATACCATGGTCGTGATCCGAGCTTACGCTTAACAGACAGCCACTTTTGTTTATTTGGAGCCCGAGAATCGGACACTCTCCGCGAGGGCTAAGTCTTTCGGTGTTTGTTTGGTATCTAGTTCCTCCTGTATCTCGTTGCCTTTTGGGGAGTATTGGATTTTGGTTAGGGATTGATTGCTCTTTTGCCTTGTTTGTCGCTATATCGAGGTAGCTGCATCGCTGTGTTGATGGATAGACCAGAGATCCGCTGGGAGGAGGAGACGCGAAGAGCAACCAGATGTGGATATGGATGACTATGGATTGCTGTAAACAAGTGCCACGTCCTTCCCAACCTCATAGAATCCTATTAGGCATGCAATATGTAGATGCTAGTGCTTTACTTTATACAAATGAACTGTGATAGGATGCATGGTAGATTGCTTGATAAGCCAATACCTTGACGCACCCTTTCTCCTGCACACCCGCTGCTAGGATAGACGCTCGCCTACTTCATGATACCTGCTACACACTTACACTCTACTTATACATGCTTGTGTGTGGCTAAGGCACGTGGTGCCGTAAACTGGATAACTGGGGATAACATGGGAGAGATCTTGACGTGTGTCTTGGGTGTGTGGTGAGGGTTGTGTTGGCCCAGGCGGGGATCTCTGACGAGTCGGGGGGACAAGTCTTCTTGGGGGAGTGTGATCTGGGCACTCCCTATGTGAGAATACTTGTGGCGGGTATATGTGTTGTGAGTAGGTCCCGGGGAGGAGTGTCTTTGTGGGACGAATCTTCGGGACGGAAGGTGCCGTCGAGGCACCGGGCATCAGGCCCCTTGGTGAACATATCCTGTCCGGTTAAACCTAAGGACTGATATGTCAAGCGAATCGGGCCATAGGAACCTTTCGTACACACCACTCGTTCCTGATGGGTGGGAAATGACTTGACGGCTAGCTGGCCCCCTGCCATCACTACTAGGTTGATAGGTGATAGTGTAGGGAGAATGCGGTCTTTGAGACCCACACCCTCCCGAGGCAGCGTGGAACCCTCACGGGATCTGGTACCACGTCTCACAGTCTCAGCGTGCCGGTGGATCTCCGGGGTGCCCTAGAGCTGAGTGGTAGGGCGGCATCGGGCTAGTTAGGCGGCAGCTTGGTATCAACCTAGACGAGGCATCGTCGATGATGGTGATCTTGTGGTTCCAAGTGTACAAGCTCTGCAGAGTTATTAAATCTATACGTATAGCCGTGTCCACGAACAAGGACAGCTCCTATGATCGACGTCTCACTTGATTAGTGAGTGGAGTCCTTTTCTCTTCTTCTCCCCCTGGGTGTTGTTGGATTCCGGCTTAGGCCGTTGAGGCAAGGAGGAGCGGGAGTCTTCCTTGCCGACTAGAGAGCGAGAGAGTGGTGAGATGTGTGGATGTGGATGTGGATTTGTTGGATGGATGTGTGGATGTGATGTGTTAAAACTTGATGAACTATATTATATTTATATTATGAATTGGCATAGGAAAACTACAGCCAAAAATAGGCCTTTTTCTCTACCCCTTGCATTCCACTTACCACATAGCAAAGCAAAGCACAGGGTGGGAGCCAATGGCTAGTACAAATCGTACTGATAGAGTTGAGCAGGTTTGGTACCCGAGGAGGACTATGACGATAATAGAGCTGGAAGGATTAGGTGGTCTCGTTCCTACACTCAAGTTTGGTTAAGGAGATCAAGTCTACGCCCGCTGATACTCTACCCCAACTCTGATGGTTGTCCTTGAAGGAGGAGCCTTCACCCGCAATGGCGCTACGTCTGCTCTGATGTTGACCCGTGTGCGTTTATCGCTAGGATACGATGTACTTAGATGTGTTATAAGTGTTGTAATACTCTGTAATTTGTACCTTTCATGATGTATGAACTGTGGTATCAACTGTATTCGATGTAATCTGTGGATTTCCCTTCGAGGAAATCGCGGGTCGTTTCAGAAAATCCACAGAGTACATCATTTACAGTTGATACCACAGTTCATACATCACGAAAAGGTACAAGTTACAAAGTTGCACAACACTTAGAGACACACCTAAATACAACGTATCCTAGTGATATATGCTTACAAGTCAACATCAGAGTAGGCATAGCGCCATAGCGGGTGAAGGCTCCTCCTTCACGAGCGGTCATCAGAGTTGGGGTAGAGTATCAGCGGGCGTAGACTTGATCTCCTTAACCAAACTTGAGTGTAGAAACGAGACTACCTAATCCTTCTAGCTCCATTATCGTCATAGTCCTCCTCGGGTACCAAACCTGCTCAACTTTATCAGTACGATTTGTACTGGCCACTGGCTCTCACCCTATGCTTTGCTTTGCTATGTGGTAAGTGGAATGCAAGGGGTAAAGAAAAAGGCCTATTTTTGGCTATAGTTTTCCTATGCCAATTCATAATATAAATATAATATAGCTCATCAAGTTTTAACCCATCTCATCCACACGTCCATCCATACCATCCACATCCACATCCACACATTTCACCACACTCTCACTCTCTAGTCGACAAGGAAGACTCCCGCTGCTCCTTGCCTCAACGGCCTAAGCCGGTATCCAACAACACCCAGGGGGAGAGATGAGAAAAGGACTCCACTCACTAATCAAGTGAGACGTCGATCATAGGAGTTGTCCTTGTCCGTGGACACGGCTATATGTATAGATTTAATAACTCTCAGCAGAGCTTGTACACTGAACCACAAGATCACCATCATCGACGATGCCTCGTCTAGGGCCGATACCAAGCCGCCGGCTTAACCGCCCCGATGCCACCCAACCACTCGGCTCCTGGGCACCCTGAGATCCACCGCACACACAGACCGTGAGACATAGTACCGGATCCTAGAGGGTTCCACGCCGCTCAGGAGGGTGTGGGAATCGCACCGCATTCTCCCTACACTATCACCTACCAACCTAGTAGTAATGGCAGGGGGCCAGCTAGTCGTCAACTCGTTTCCCACCCATGAGGAACGAGTGGTGTGTACGAAAGGTTCCTATACTCCGATTCGCTTGACATATCAGTCCTTAGGGTTAACTGGACAGGATATCTTCACTAGGGGGCCCGATGCCCGTGCCTCGACAGCACCTCCCATTCCGAGGATTCGTCCCACAAAGGCACTCCTCCCCGGAATCTTCTCATATCACATGTACCCGCCACAGGTACTCTCTCACATAGGGAGTGCCCAGATCACACTCCCCGGCAAGACTCGTCCCCTGACTCGTCGTAGATCCTGCCCAGCCGACACAACCCTCACCACACACCCAAGACACACGCCAAGATCTCTCCCACGTTATCCCCAATTATCCTGTTTACGCACCACGTGCCTTAGCCACACACAAGCATGTATAATAGAGTGTAAGTGTGTAGCAAGTATCATGAAATAGGCGAGCATCTATCCTAGCAGCGGGTGTGCAGGGGAAAGGTTGTGTCAAGGTATTGGCTTATCAAGCAATCTACCATGCATCCTATCACAGTTTATTTGTATAAAGTAAAGCACTAGCAGCTACACATTACATGCCTAATAGGATTCTACGAGGTTGGGTGGGACGTGGCACCTGTTTATAGCAATCCATAGTCATCTATATCTGGTTGCCCTTCACATCTCCTTCCTCCAGCAGATCTTCGGTCTATCCATCGTCACTGCGATGCAACTACCTCGATAAAGCAACAAACAAGGCAAAAGAGCAATCATTCCCTAACCAAAATCCAGTACTCCCCAAAAGGCAATAAGATACAGAAGGAACCAGATAACTCCGGATAAACACTAAAAAGACTTAGCCCTCGTGGAGAGTGTCCGATCCTCGGGCTCCAAACAAACAGAAGTGGTTATTTGTTAAGCATGAGCTCAGATCAAGGCCTCGAAATAGCCAGTACGTCCCGGGTCAACCATGTCAACCTGTACGGCTCCAAGAGAAGAGGCCTTGATCCTAACTTAAACAAACACCACAGCTTGTGGCCTCATAATCAGAACGTCATGGAAATTGGCGGGGACCAGAGGATCACAAGCAAGAGAAAAAGAGAAATAGGAACAACAGGGTTTGGCCCTTATAGCCTCTAACCCGTAAGCCATAACCACTAGATAAGAATCAAGAAAGAATGAGTAACGCAAATCCAATGGCTTGTGACTTGGTTCCAAGGTACGTCAGCTTACCCGCCATGACAGCCGACGGTAGCAAACGAGATTGGAACACGAACAACAGAGGAGCAGCTACAGGCCCCCTCGACTCACACGACACTACAACGTCGGGAGCCGAGAAGCGAGTAGCACAACAGGGGAGAGAGAAAGAGAGTTAGCTAGGCATGTCCATGTCACGGTCTCGGTCACATCCTCGACGAGGATGGTTTTCGAACGGTCGATCGGGTCGACTCGCACGGGCCCAAGAACAGGACATATACCATAGCTTCGCTAACTAGGAGAGATAGCCCGGTCTTTGACCCAATCGTCATGGTGGGACCGGATTAAACAGAACGGCTAGTGGGGAAGAATATAAGGTAGAAAAGAGGTGGCGGTGGTCTACTCCTTCCAATGCACATGCCATGGCAAAAGGCGAGGCATCGGAGAGGAGTGACGCACGATGGATCACAAATGCCTAAACCACTTGTAGGGTACCTCGACCAAGGTGCACTATATGCCCTAAGGCATTCTTAGAGTTCTCAGTGGTGCGGTTGTCGCCGAGAGAACCCAAGAGATGCTACGGCCTCAACAGGTACAAGCATACAAAGGCTTAAGCATGGAAGAACTAGGAGAGAGAAAATGTGAGGTTCACCTCCCTTTGACCCACTCGCCACTGCGATCAATGGGAATCAAAGGAGTGGGAACAAGAGGGAAATAAAGAAGACTAACAAACACAGATAAGCGAGAAAAGGGGCCCTTGGCCCCGCAGCACTTCGATCCACATGTCATGGGGAAAGACATGAATCAAAGTTTGGAATAAGAGACTCGACCCACGCCTAAATGGATAAGCGAGTATCGAAAGAAGCGAAAATAAGAATGGTCCCGCACTCTTCTCGACCTACCCGTCATGGCAAAGGACGGTGGTCGGAAGAGGAGACGAAGGTCTTGCACGGTTCCACGATCCAAGCCACCTCGCAGGGCACCATGACCTCCATGCGACTAAAGCGGCAAAAGCTATTCCTCGGGTTCGTAGCGATGCGGTTGTCATCACGAGAACCGAGGAATGCTCTTGTCTAGGTGGTGCAAGCATACGAGGTGGTGGGGAAAATAGCACAAGAAAAGAAAGGAAAGAAAGGAGGTGGAGCCCGACGGTCATGGCGAGGCATCTCGCGTCCATGAGCTTCACCTAGCGAGTTGGCTCTCGTCGCCCCCACGATCGTCGTTTCCTAGGTCGTCTCCCACCGGACTAGATCACACGGGGACTCACCGTATACGGGTAATATCCGCATCCGTTTTGAGTCCTTAGCGATCACGTCCTAAGGCCGAATAGGATTTAACGACCATAGTGCGATGGAACTAACTAAAATACAAGAAAGGGAGAGATCTTGTTCGGCGTCACGACCATGGCGGGCGAACCCGCGATCGCACGTCCGAACACGTCGCTCTCAACCGGCTCGAAAGCTCGGTCCACAGGCAATCACCACATAACACAAAAGACGCAATCCTCACTAAATCATCAGGATTGCCACAGGCGGAGTACACATATCCATAGCATGAGACAAACCAGCGCGAAGGCACGGCATAGGCATAGATAAATAGCAAGGGCAGAAAGGAATTTAAAAGCATGGGCTTTGCCGACGTCAAGGTTGACGTCGGCGTAGGTTCTAAAAGCTCGACCTTGTCGATGGAGTGGCGAGACTGGCAGTGGAGCATCGTCGGAGGTGGTAGGAGGCTGGTGGCCAGCAGCGGCTTGCTGTAGCCACGTTTGGCCACCTCTGGCCAGCTGTGGCTTGCTGCTGGCCAAGAGCGGCTGGCCGTGGCTGGCTGCGCCTGGCTGCAGCCTCCCATAGCCAGCTGTGGCCGGCCCGGGCCGGCTCTGGCCTGCACTGGCCAGCTGCGGCTGGCTGTGGCTGGCCAGAAGCGGCAGCGGCTGGCCACTGCGTGCTGGACGCGGCTCTAGGTGGCCAGGAGGCAGGCGGCGCTCCAAATGGGCGTTAGCGAGGGGTTTGGCTTCACCGCAGTAGTGGAAACCGTGGCGCGAAGGCCGGCCTCAGTCGTGCACGCCGGCAAGAAGAAAAGTGGAAGCTTTGGGGCCATGGTGGCTCACCGGCGATGATGGGAAGACTCCAGCGAGGTGTCGGGCGCTGCTGCCGTTCTCAGCAGAGAAGAGGAGGCCGGTGGTGCTAGCGAGGGTGCCGGGCGACGGCCAGCTGCGGGGCAGGGTGGCAGCGCTGCAGGCCCTGCACCCTACGGCGTGGGCGTGGCTCACGGCTGCAATGGAGGCTGGCTACAGCTTCGTGGCGGCGATAGCGGCATGCACCAGCAGGGAGGCGGGTGGTGGAGAGGTCCAGCGGCACGGGCTAGGGCGCCGGGCGTTCGACGGCGTCTGGTGCTCGCCGTGCCGGCCGAGGCGCGCAGAACACTACCGCGGGCGAAACGGGCGGGCGCCGCAGAGCAGGCTTGGGCGCGTCGCGGCCGAAGATGGCACGGCATCGCGCGGCGCTGCCCGCGCCCGGGCTCCCGAAACACGCCACGCCCGCCGCTGCGGGCTGGCCGGGTAGTCGGCAGAGGCCGTGAGGCCCCGTGGGCGCAGCGCTGGCGGCAGCGGCCGGCACGCCTGCTCATGCGTCGGCCGCGCTTTGGCTATGCCGCCATGCACGGCCGGTGGCGGATCACGGCGTCAGAGCGTGGCGGCCGAAGCTTGGGCGCGATGGGGTCGGCCGACGCACGTCAGAAGCGGTGAGGCCCGCATGGGCGCCATGCGCCCGTGGAGCCCGACCGGCGCAAGACGGGGTCCAACCCGGCGTGGCAGCGGCTTGGAAGGAGGAGCGAGCGAGGCGAGCACGGCTTCGGGCCAGACGCATCGGGCGGCGTTCGCGCGAGGCCGCGGTGGCGAGGCTAGCGCGAGGGGAGAGAGGAACACGCCACGCGCGGCCGCCGGTGGAAACTTGATAAGGAGCGGCGGTGCCTCCTTTTATACGCGCCACTGGCTAGGGTTCGAGGGGGAGTCGGTGATCCTCGGCGTCCGTGTGGTGGGGAAGACACGCGGCGCGCATCGGCCGGGCGGCTGGTACGGACGCCGAGGCGAGGATTGGGCAGGCCGATGGCGGTGGGCTCCCCGGCCTCGAACGTGTGGCTCTAAGGGTTCGGGGGGAGCAGCGGTAGCGCCCCAAATGGGCTGCGCTGCGTGCTTGTGGGCCGCGAAGGGGGTGGTGCGGGCCGAGCGGCTGGCAGGCCTGCGTGGGGAGGAGGGAAGAGCCCGGCTTGCTGGCTGGCTTGAGGCCCAAAGGAGAAAAAAAGGAATTCCCTTTTCATTTATAGGACCTGGGATTAAATTAAAGGAGTTCCAGGGAATTTTTGAGAGGGATTCCTCCTATGTGTTTTTAAGATAATTAGAGGGAAAATTAAATAGGATTTGGGGGAAACTCCAAGGGAGGTGCATGAGATTTTGGAAGGGAAGTCTGTGAGCGTGGGGAGAAAATAGAGAAGAGGAAAAGAATTCCTTTCCTATTTATGATTTGAGTTTACGAGGAATTTTGGATGAAGGGAAAAGGATTTAAAGAAATATATGAAGCAAGGAATTTTGCTCGGACTCCGTGTACTCCAAAATTCAAACAACCCGCACCAAGTCAAGACCACGGGCAAACTCCTACAAACAAATCTACATGTAGGCGACGTTTCACTAGCAATTTCTCCCACGTTCCACCTACATTTGCCCTAACGACTACATGATTCACACGTTCCAGGAAAAATTTAAAAAAAGCTTAGATTTTTGGTGTCTGGAGAAACCCGGGATGTTACAGACTACCCCTCTTACCAGAATCTCGTCCCCGAGATTCAAGTGTTGTCTAGGGCTTACGGTTCTTACAGGATGCCCCGCTTGCATCCATGCACCAAGTTTTGCGAAAGAAACTCTTTTTTTTTGAAAGGAGTTTTGAAGGTAGGGCTTTTGGAGAAGCATTTTGCAAGCAGCCTTTGAATGGGGTGAGGGATCTCAAGGCGGGCACGAAAATACTTTTGTTGGTTCATTTTTTTATTTATTTTTTTGGAAAGCAAGTTGAAAACTAGGTGAAAGACACATTTTTTGCACCAAAGGTTTCGTAAAAGAGTTCAAATACCAACTTAGCATTTTTTTTGAAAAGTAAGAAATTTTTTTTGAAAGCCACGGCTTTTGAAATAGCCCTTTATTTGAAAACCAAAAACTTCAAGAAAGTCCGTTTCGAAACGAAATCATTAACTTAAACCTTTTAAAATTGGGTTTTGAAATGGAAATCAAAATCTTTTATCATCCGTAAGACCTTTTGAAAAGCTTTTCTAAATCAGGTTTTTCGTAAATTCTTTTTCAGAAAAAAACGCCATTTGAAGGAAAAGAGAAGGATTTTGAAATCACTTCTCAAACAACGTTTTGAAATTTGGAAATCAAATCATCATTTTTTTTTTGTTTTGTAAACATTTAAAGGACTCTTTGAAAAAGTTTTCTGTTAATCCTTTTGTGGGAAATCATTTGAAAGAAAGAAATTTTTTCAAGAGACATTTTGAAATTGGTTCAAAATTTTGAAACTTTGTGTCGGCGTAGGGTTTTTGATCTCCGGGAGTTTTTCAAGAAGAAAACATTTCTCAAAATTGATTTCTTTGCAAAAGATAGATCTTCCTAAAAACAGGTCAACTCGTGGCAAAATCTTTGGATTTTTTATCTCTTTTGAGAAAAGATGGAGCGTTAAGAAGGAAATTTGTAAGATCCAAAAAATAATTTGAAAACAAAACGAGTTTTGTGGGACAAAATTTCTTTCAAAGGATTTTGATTTTCTAATCGATTTTCAAACATAGAGGGGGGAGCTCGAGAATCGGGTGGTATGTGGTGCCAATTAGGGCGGTCACGATCACTTTCCTTGATTCCCGCATACGCCGGCAGAAGCCATGTGGAGGCCTCACACATGGGGCCCCGAAGTTTAAAAGGCGGCATCATAGATCAAGATCGTGGCTCATCCCCAATTAGGTTACCGACAATGTCCCAAAATCCCGAACAAAAGGGAGGGGAGGGGGTTTTAAAGAGAAAGCCTTTGTAAACTATTCTCGAAAGCATTTTCCAAAACAGAGTTTTTTTAAACCCTTTTATTTTGCAAATTTTTGAGAGGAAGAAGGTTGCAACCCTTGGTTTAAAACTAACACAAATAATTTGAAATTGGTTGCAACCCATTTTGATTAAAAACTTGTGAATCAAGAATTTTTATTTTTAC
Source organism: Chrysopogon serrulatus (assembly GCA_015844335.1). Taxonomy (NCBI): domain Eukaryota; kingdom Viridiplantae; phylum Streptophyta; class Magnoliopsida; order Poales; family Poaceae; genus Chrysopogon; species Chrysopogon serrulatus. The sequence goes on along the minus strand of JADLZL010002315.1, from coordinate 307,362 downwards.
CAAGCTAGAACAAACCTCGTAAAGAGAGATTTGAAAAGTTTTGAAAAAAGACTTTTAATTTTTGGAACACATCAAAACTTTTAGGTTTTTTTTTTCAAACCTTTCTGAAAGGTGGGGGTTTAAGATCCAAATCATTTTGAAAACTTGCGCACCGGCCCCTTTTTTTTTTATTTGAAATACAAGAGGTTTTTTTAAGGTCACCAAGTACGCGGGGTTCCAAACCCTTTTTTAAGAAGGTTTTGCAAATACCATGGGTTTCCCAAAAATTTTAAAAGTGAGCAGTTTTTAAAACTCCATTAAAACAAGGCAGAGAGTTGTTCAAAACACTTTTGAAATCCAGTTTTAAAGGCGAAAATATGCGCTTTAAAAAAAGAAGGGGTCGAAATCGAGATTTTGGAAGCCCAAATCTTTTGGAGTCTCGTTTGTGGTAAAACGAAAAAGGAGTGCAAGCCAAAGGATTTTAAAATCATTTGCCAAATCGGAAAGGTAAAACTTTCGAAAAAAGGAGCTCGGTTTTTGAGAAACACTTTTTGAAATCGGATTTGAAAAGCGCATTTTGATTTGTAAAAGTAACTTTTGAAAAGTTTGCGGACAAAAATCTTTTTTGAAGCTATGCTTGTTTCATAAAATGGGTTGTAAAACACATTTGAAATCGAGAGATGGTTGATTTCGAGAAGGGGAATTTGGCTCACAAGGTGAAATCAAAGCCTTTTTTAAAAACAAAATCGAGCCAAACGGTCTTTGTCTTGAAAACGCTTTGTCAAATACCTTTATCTTGAAAACGCTTTGTCAAATACCTTAGTCTTGAAAACGTTTTTCTAATAGAAGGTAAAGTTTGGGTCTTGAAAGCGAATTTGGTAGACATTTTTCTTGAAAAAAAAAACCCATTTTCAAATCGTCCAAAGAAGACTCTTTGAAACCAAAATAGGTTTTGAAGAGGAAGTTTTAAACCATTTTCATTTGGAAAAAAAGGAGAAACTCTCTAAAGCTTTTTGAAACCTTTACCTTTTGAAGTAAAAATCACTCTTTTTTTTTAATAAGGGCTTTTGAAGGTAAAGGGGCAGCTTGGAAGAGAAGTTTAGTTTGAAAGTCAAGAGAACCATTTTGAAGAAAGGTTGACAAAAATTTGATGCATTGACTTTCTACTTCCAGTCATGGGTTAGGCTTAGCTTTTTAGGGGCTAGGTTACCCAAAGCTTACGAGTCACATATACAAAATAAACTATGGATTCTACACACGGGCAATTAAGAAGAATAACAAGCATAACAACACAAGATCCAGGCAAACAAGCAAAGATTACAACTCCTATATGCATAGTATTGACTTGAGGCGACTCCCATGCCTTCAAAGTCTCACATATCTACCGATCTAGCGTGGGGCGTATGGGGGGAGTGATTTCTAAGGGTCATCTTCTCATATCAAGGTGGTCGCAGCATTAGAACTCAAGGCGAGGGAGGAATAACTGTTTTCATAACTAGCACCTATAACAGATATATTGTTGGCTTCATATACTAGTATTTGGTTCTAAGGTCTCGTCCGACAGTCAAGTATGGCTCTGATACCAACTGAAACGACCCGCGATTTCCTCGAAGGGAAATCCACAGAGTACATCATTTACAGTTGATACCATAGTTCATACATCGCGAAAAGGTACAAGTTACAAGGTTGTACAACACTTAGAGACACACCTAAGTACAACGTATCCTAGTGATATACGCTTACAAGTCAACATCAGAGTAGGCATAGCGCCATAGCGGGTGAAGGCTCCTCCTTCACGAGCGGTCATCAGAGTTGGGGTAGAGTATCAGCGGGCGTAGACTTGATCTCCATAACCAAACTTGAGTGTAGAAACGAGACCACCTAATCCTTCCAGCTCCATTATCGTCATAGTCCTCCTCGGGTACCAAACCTGGTCAACTTTATCAGTATGATTTGTACTGGCCACTGGCTCCCACCCTATGCTTTGCTTTGCTATGTGGTAAGTGGAATGCAAGGGGTAAAGAAAAAGGCCTATTTTTGGCTGTAGTTTTCCTATGCCAATTTATAATATAAATATAATATAGCTCATCAAGTTTTAACCCATCTCGTCCACACGTCCATCCATCCCATCCACATCCACATCCACACATTTCACCACACTCTCACTCTCTAGTCGACAAGGAAGACTCCCGCTCCTCCTTGCCTCAACGGCCTAAGCCGAAATCCAACAACACCCAGGGGGAGAGATGAGAAAAGGACTCCACTCACTAATCAAGTGAGATGTCGATCATAGGAGTTGTCCTTGTCCGTGGACACGGCATCGAGAATGCCTCGTCTAGGCTGATACCAAGCCGCCAGCTAACTGGCCCGATGCCATCCTACCACTCAGCTCTGGGGCACCCCGAAGATCCACCGGCACGCTGAGACTGTGAGACGTGGTACCGGATCCCAGAGGGTTCCACGCTGTCTCAGGAGGGTGTGGGTATCAACACCCGTACCTCCCTAAACTATCACCTACCAACCTAGTAGTAATGGCAGGGGGCCAGCTAGTCGTCAAGTCGTTTCCTGCCCATCAGGAACGAGTGGTGTGTACGAAAGGTTCCTATGGCCCGATTCGCTTGACATATCAGTCCTTAGGGTTAACTGGGCAGGATATCTTCACCAGGGGGCCCAATGCCCGTGCCTCGACAGCACCTCCCATTCCGAGGATTCGTCCCACAAAGACACTCCTCCCCGGAATCTTCTCATATCACATGTACCCGCCACAGGTACTCTCTCACAAAGGGAGTGCCCAGATCACACTCCCCGGCAAGACTCGTCCCATGACTCGTCGTAGATCCTGCCCAGCCGACACAACCCTCACCACACACCCAAGACACATGCCAAGATCTCTCCCATGTTATCCCCAATTATCCAGTTTACGGCACCACGTGCCTTAGCCACACACAAGCATGTATAATAGAGTGTAAGTGTGTAGCAAGTATCATGAAATAGGCAAACGTCTATCCTAGCAGCGGATGTGTAGGGGAAAAGTTGTGTCAAGGTATTGGCTTATCAAGCAATCTATCATGCATCCTATCACAGTTTATTTGTATAAAGTAAAGCACTAGCAGCTACACATTGCATGCCTAATAGGATTCTACGAGGTTCGGTGGGACGTGGCACCTGTTTATAGCAATCCATAGTCATCTACATCTGGTTGCCCTTCACATCTCCTTCCTCCAGCAGATCTTTGGTCTATCCATCGTCACCGCGATGCAACTACCTCGATAAAGCAACAAACAAGGCAAAAGAGCAATCAATCCCTAACCAAAATCCAGTACTCCCCAAAAGGCAACAAGATACAGAAGGAACCAATAACTCCGGATAAACACTGAAAAGACTTAGCCCTCGTGGAGAGTGTCCGATCCTCGGGCTCTAAACAAACAGAAGTGGTTGTTTGTTAAGCATGAGCTCAGATCAAGGCCTCAAAATAGCCAGTACGTCCCGGGTCAACCATGTCAACCTGTACGGCTCCAAGAGGAGAGGCCTTGATCCTAACTTAACTTAAACAAACACCACAGCTTGTGGCCTCACAATCCGAACGTCATGAAAATTGGCGGGGACCAGAGGATCACAAGCAAGAGGAAAAGGGAAATAGGAACAACAGGGTTTGGCCCTTATAGCCTCTAACCTGTAAGCCATAACCACTAGATAAGAATCAAGAAAGAATGAGTAATGCAAATCCAATGGCTTGTGACTTGCTTCCAAGGTACGTCAGCTTACCCGCCATGACAGCCGACGGTAGCAAACGAGATTGGAACACGAACAACAGAGGAGCAGCTACAGGCCCTCTCGACTCACACGACACTACAACGTCGGGAGCCGAGAAGCGAGTAGCACAACAGGGGAGAGAGAAAGAGAGTTAGCTAGGCATGTCCATGTCACGGTCTCGGTCACATCCTCGACGAGGATGGTTTTCGAACGGTCGATCGGGTCGACTCGCACGGGCCCAAGAACAGGACATATACCATAGCTTCGCTAGCTAGGAGAGATAGCCCGGTCTTTGACCCAATCGTCATGGTGGGACCGGATTAAACAGAACGGCTAGTGGGGAAGAATATAAGGTAGAAAAGAGGTGGCGGTGGTCTACTCCTTCCAATGCACATGCCATGGCAAAAGGCGAGGCATCGGAGAGGAGTGACGCACGATGGATCACAAGTGCCTAAACCACTTGTAGGGTACCTCGACCAAGGTGCACTATATGCCCTAAGGCATTCTTAGAGTTCTCAGTGGTGCGGTTGTCGCCGAGAGAACCCAAGAGATGCTACGGCCTCAACAGGTACAAGCATACAAAGGCTTAAGCATGGAAGAACTAGGAGAGAGAAAATGTGAGGTTCACCTCCCTTTGACCCACTCGCCACTGCGATCAACGGGAATCAAAGGAGTGGGAACAAGAGGGAAATAAAGAACACTAACAAACATAGATAAGTGAGAAAAGGGGCCCTTGGCCCCGCAACACTTCGATCCACATGTCATGGGGAAAGACATGAATCGAAGTTTGGAATAAGAGACTCGACCCACGCCTAAATGGATAAGCGAGTATCGAAAGAAGCGAAAGTAAGAATGGTCCAGCACTCTTCTCGACCTACCCGTCATGGCAAAGGACGGTGGTCGGAAGAGGAGACGAAGGTCTTGCACGGTTCCACGATCCAAGCCACCTCGCAGGGCACCATGACCTCCATACGACTAAAGCGGCAAAAGCTATTCCTCGGGTTCGTAGCGATGCGGTTGTCATCACGAGAACCGAGGAATGCTCTGGTCTAGGTGGTGCAAGCATACGAGGTGGTGGGGAAAATAGCACAAGAAAAGAAAGGAAAGAAAGGAGGTGGAGCCCGACGGTCATGGCGAGGCATCTCGCATCCATGAGCTTCATCTAGCGAGTTGGCTCTCGTCGCCCCCACGATCGTCTTCCTAGTTCGTCTCCCACCGGACTAGATCACACGGGGACTCACCGTATACGGGTAATATCCGCATCCGTTTTGAGTCCTTAGCGATCACGTCCTAAGGCCGAATAGGATTTAACGACCATAGTGCGATGGAACTAACTAAAATACAAGAAAGGGAGAGATCGTGTTCGGCATCACGACCATGGCGGGCGAACCCGCGATCACACGTCCGAACACGTCGCTCTCAACCGGCTCGAAGGCTCGGTCCACAGGCAATCACCACATAACACAAAAGACGCAATACTCACTAATTCATCAGGATTGCCACAGGCGCAGTACACATATCCATAGCATGAGACAAACCAGTGCGAAGGCACGGCATAGGCATAGATAAATAGCAAGGGCGGAAAGGAATTTAAAAGCATGGGCTTTGCCGACGTCAAGATTGACGTCGGCGTAGGTTCTAAAAGCTCGACCTTGTCGATGGAGTGGCGAGACTGGCAGTGGAGCATCGCCGGAGGTGGTAGGAGGCTAGTGGCCAGCAGCGGCTTGCTGTAGCCACGTCTGGCCACCTCTGGCCAGCTGTGGCTTGCTGCTGGCCAACAGCGGCTGGCCGTGGCTAGCTGCGCCTGGCTGCAGCCTCCCATAGCCAGCTGTGGCCACCCCTGGCCGGCTCTGGCCTGCACTGGCCAGCTGCGGCTGGCTGTGGCTGGCCAGAAGCGGCAGCGGCTGGCCACCGCTGCGTCTTTGGACGCGGCTCTAGGTGGCCGGGAGCCAGGCGGCTCCAGCGGACGTTAGCGAGAGGGTTTGGCTTCCCCGCAGCAGTGGAAACCGCGGCGCGAAGGCCGGCCTCAGCCGCGCTTCGCCGCCACGGCCGTAGCCAGCCGCCTCCATTGCAGCCGTGAGCCACGCCCATGCCGTTGGGTGCAGGGCTGCAGCACGCCACCCTGCCCCCGTAGCTGCCATCGCCAATCGAAACAACCGGTGTTTTCCTTGATGGGAAAACTCACAGATTTCGTACAACAATGTGATAGCCGCGAAGGACTCCCTCGGCCGGGGTCTCCAACAGGTTCCAGGCGCCGCATGACCTCGACCAAGAGCGGGGCGGCGGAGGAGGGGAGGCGGAGGTGGCGGTGGAGCAGCACCTCCAAATTCTAAGGTGGGTCGAAACGGCACCTCCAAATGGTGGTGGGTTAGGAGCGGCACCCCCCACCGGTGCGGGCTGTGGCACCTCGTTCCCCTCGAGAACGCCCTCCACGAGGACCTCGTCCTCCTCGAAGTTGATCGGAACGTGTCCGACGCGGCCGGCGCCACGGCGGCCACGCCCGCGACCACATCCACGACCACGAACTGCCGGCATCGGCGTCTGTGGGCGGTTCAGCAAGCGGCTAGAGCAGCGGAGGGACATCTGTTAGAAGGGTTGATTAAAATATAAGAAGCTTGCATTAAATTCAAGTGGTTAGGTTGTTAGTCAAATTTAATTTGAAAATCACTAGCCGTACACTCAATCAAAGAAGCATGAAGATCCATGAAACTGCATAAAATCCAAGCATCCATTACATTTATTTTATTACATGGCGATGTCTCTAGCAGCTACACTTAGAAGACTCGCGAGAACGCTCTACTCGCAGGTAGGCTCCAAAAGGGTGACAATTACTCTATCCTGGGGTAGGTGAGACATGTTTCCGATGCCACGCAGGGCGAACATGCAAGGATGCTAGTCTACACTACTAGAAGCATAGGTGGAATGCCTAGGTGTCGTAGGGTGGAGTAGCTGGAGAGAGTGGGGTAGAAGGCTCAGGTCCAAGGTGGTGCTGCTCAACTGGCGGAGGTGGTGGTGGTGCAGGGGTGGAAGGCGCAACAGGCCAGTACACCTTGTTGGTGATGGTGACCACGGACTCCATCTGTGGAGTCCCGGCAGGAGCAGGCAGGTGGCTGGTGTCGGCGGCCCCCCTGTGTTGAGCCGGGTCCCACGTGGGTGGAAGTCCTCGACGAAGGGCGGGCGGCGGTACGCTGGCGGGTACAGCTGGGCTGGAGCTGGTGGTACTCCGACGCCGCCGCTTGTCCGACCTCCTCCGTGCCTTCTCAACGCGACGGAGCCGGGCCAGGGGCAATGCGCCGCTCTTCATGAGCTACACCCGTGGAGAACATTGTTCCAAGCGTAGTCTGCCTCCTGGGTCATCACCTTCTTCCCCCAATTGATGTCGTTCAGAAGCCCCAGGTAGCGGAGGTTGAAGTTCCTGGTGGCGTCCTCGCGCTCCTGTTGGGCCTCCGTGGTACGGGCCAGGGTACTCTCGAGCTCAAGGACGCGCCCGTCCCAAGTAGTGGTTGCGGAGCCCGAAGTCCCCCCGACCTTGTCTCGGAGGTTGGCGATCTCCACTGAGTCGCTCGTTCTCCCTCTCGAGCATGGCCTCCTTGGAGCGGCGGTTCTCTCTCCCCAAATAGCTGAGCTCATCTCGCAGCGAAAGCTTCGTCCCGCTCCATCCCAAATGACAATGTCGTCGGTCTTGAGCAGGAAACTCCCAGTATCGGCGGTTCTCGGCCTCAAGGTCGTTATGTAACGATCCCGGGCGAGCGTTGCTTTGGAAGTCACGTCCAAAGATGCGGAGCGTCGGGGCCCGACAGGCTTGTCGCCGGAGAGCCTCGGCAGGGCCGGAGTGCCGGAGTCGACATTGAAGTCCCCGGGTAGCATGCGTAGAAGGGTCCGTCCGCAAGGAGCCGGCGGGGAGTTGCGCACACGGTACGGAGGGCCGTGCGCGCAACGGACTGGACGCACATGTCCACGGTGGTGTCGACCTCCAACTCGGTGAAGCCGCGGATGTACGGTAGGTACTCGCTCATCGGCACCTTGATGGAGATCGCGACGATGCCTCTCTCGCCGACACTCTGACATATTGACCTTCTCGGGGTCAACCCCGAGGTCCAAGAGTAACACCTCGCGCAGCCAGCTTGGCGAACTCACCGCATCGCATCCCGTTGGTCCTCAACTCGTCCGGTGTCTCCATAGCTGCATTGGTAAAAGGTAACTTTTAGGCTTCGTAATATAAGATAAGCCATGCATAAAAAGATGCAAGGTCGGTAAATATTACCGAAGACAAAGAATTCACCCTAATCTATCAGCCATTATAGGGGTCTCGTCCTACGAGCAAGTATGGCTCTTGATACCAACTGAAACAACCCGCGTTTTCCTCGATGGGAAAACTCACAGATTTCGTACAACAATGTGATAGCCGTGAAGTACTCATCACCATCATCGACAATCAGTGGATCAAAGTGCGCATACAGCGGAAATTAAATTTAGAGAGTACAATAGCAGGGTTTAATTAATTTATTACATCGCCTGAAAGGCGGAAATCACACACTCACACATAGTCCGGAACAGCAAAAGAAAGGTAGCGGCGGATCGACGCGTCTTCTCCTTGCGCGTAGTATGAGACTCCTACTCCTCCTGATCCTCCTCCTCGGTCTCCCACTCGAGTTCTCCCGTGAACCACAATGTATCAGTACGGTTTGTACTGGCCACTATTCCCACCCGTTATATGAAGCATTGCTATGTGGAAAGTGGATGCAAGGCTCAGCAAAAGACCTACTTGAGGCTCTGGTTTTCCTAGGCATTTAACATAATTAAAGTAGTCTATGTCAAGTTTTAACCCGTTTATTACTGCACACTTCCCCGTCCATCCATCCATATCCATCCATCACCACACAACTCACCACACTCTCTCTCTAGTCGGCGAGGAAGACTCCCGCTCCTCCTCGCCTCAACGGCCTAAGCCGGAATCCAACACACCCAGGGGGAGAGAAGAGAAATGGACTCCACTCACTAATCAAGCGAGACGTCGATCATAGGAGTTGTCCATGACCGTGGACACGGCTATACGTATAGATCGATCAACTCTGCAGAGCGTGTACACCTGGAACCACAAGATCACCATCATCGGCGATGCGCCTCGCCTAGGCTGATACCGAGCCACCGCCTAATGGGCCCAATGCCACTCTACCACTCGGCTCTGGGGCACCCCGGAGTCCACCGGCACGCTGAGACTGTGAGACCTGGTGCCAGATCCCAGGGGGCTCCACGCTATCTCAGGAGGGTGTGGGTCTCGACACCCGTACCTCCCTACACTATCACCTACCAACCTAGTAGTAATGGCAAGGGGCCAGCTAGCCGTCAAGTCGTTTCCCGCCCATCAGGAACGTGTGGTGTGTACGAGAAGGTCCTATGGCCCGATTCCCTTGACATATCAGTCCTTAGGGATGACCGGGCCAGAATATCTTCACCTGGGCCCAATGCCCCGTGCGTCGGCCGACAAAGACTTCCCGTCCCGACGATTCGTACCACAAAGGCACTCCTCCCTGGAACCTCCTCCCAAGACCTATACCCGCCACAGGTATTCTCACATGGGGAGTGCCCAGATCACACTCCCTCGGCAAGGCTCGTCCTCACGACTTGCCATAAACCCTGCCCAGTCGACGCAACCCTCACCACACACCCAAGACACACGCCAAGATCACTCCCAAAATCCTGGTTCTCCACATCAACGGCACCACGTGCCTTAGCCACTCACATGCATGAATCATCACAGTAGTAATAGAAGTGAGTAGCAACAATGTAATCATGATAAGCGCGAGTCTAATCTTAGCAGCGGGTGTGCAGGGGATTGGTTACGACAAGGCAGAGGTTTAATCAGTCAATCTACCATGCACCCTATCAATAGCAGCAAGCAATAAGTAGTAAAGCACTAGCATTCTAATAATTGCATGCCTAATAGGTGCTAAGAGGTTGGGTGGGACGTGGCACCTACGGTCGGGTCGTCTCCCAGGTCCTCGGTGTACTCGTAGTTGTCTCCCTCCTCAGTCGGCGGCTCCTCTGTCTCTGAAAAGCGTGACATAATACCGCGTTTAGCGGCTCCTATAGAGGCACACAAAGAAGCAACTGAAATCCGGAAGAAGCAAATGCACTCAAGGATAAGCCTATGACCTAGAGCTCATTTTTAGAAAACTTTGGACATTGGTTTCACATTTTTCGGAGTTAAAATGGATTTTCTATGAATTTCCGAAGATTAACTCGGTTTCTGAAAAAGAAAAAGGTAAATTCATTTTATTTATTAAAAACAGGTGACACGTGGCGGCTCCTGATTGGCCGGCTCTAGTGGGGTCACTGACTGGTGGGACCCAGGTCAACGGTCAATGTTGACCGGTCAACGGTCAATGCCGACCGGGCTCGGACTGGGCCTGGGTGGGCTGGATCAGGGCCGGTTGGGCCGGCCCGGCCCGGACACGTGTCGGCACGTGGACGCATCCACGTGGTACTTCCTGGGCCGCTACTGGGCTGGGTCTACTCTGGCCGGCGCATGGTGGACTCGGTCAGCTTGGCGCCGCAGGCGTGGACTCTGGCTCGGTCCGCACGGTGGACCACGCCCTCCCCCCCTCCTTCTCTCTCAGGGCCCACGGTGCACCGGGCGCCGCAGGGACCTGGCCGCTCCCCTTCTCCCACCCGCTCTCCTCTTCTCCATCGGCAAACGCCCGCCGGCGACTCCCCTGCCGGCAAGCGTTCCCGGTCCGATGGTTCGGGCCGAGGTCGCTTCCTACGGCTTTGGGGGGGCGCCTCGGCTATAGCTAGGTGCAAAAAAGTGGGGCATTTGGCCTCTCCGGGCGACTGCGGGTGGCGAGCCGCGGGTCGCCGGGCGGCGCCATCCCGGTGTGGCCCGCCCCGGCCTGCCAAGCATTCGCGAGGTGCTCGAAGGCTGCCTAGGGGTGCGGTGAACTTGTGCAAGCGGCAAGGGTAGGTTGTCACGGCTTCTAGCCGCGAAAGCACGACGGCGGCGGTGGTGGCGGTCGGCGGTGGGGCGGCGGCGAAGCCGCATTAGGTGCAATTGGGGCCAGCGGCGTCCTCTTTTCCCTAAATTGGGGTCGGGTGTGACCGACGGAAAGCGGCACCGACGACCATAAGGTACGGGCGGCATCCATCCCACGCGCGCGACGCACGCGTGGAACTCCCGGCGGCCGGCCGGTGCACGAAAGCGTGAAAGGTGGGGAATTTCCCCCGACGACTGGGCGAAGCCGGGCTCGAGGGGACGCGTAAAGCCCGACGACCCATGCTCGCTAGCGGCCCGGCCGAGCTCGGCCGAACGGCCGCGGCGCGGTGGCGCGCGCCCGGTTGTCTGCCGTCGGTGGCGTGGGGTTCTAGGGCATGGGCGGGGGCTAGGCGTGGCGCGGCTAGGCGTGCGGTGGCGAGGCGAAGCTCGCCCACCCATCGGAGGCGTCTGCGGCTGTTGGAGTGTGGCGGAACGGCCGGCGCCATGGTATTGCTCTAGCCTTGGCGTAGCGGCGTTCGGTGCGTCTTGATGGCACGGCCGTGCCAGCGTTGTCGCGTGGTATGGATGGCCAGCGGCGTGCGGCATGTGGTTGCGTGTGTGAGCGTGCGCGAGCAAGAACGCCCTAAAGGCGGCAGCTCTTGCCCTCCACGGGGAGGAGAGCGCGGCGGCGCCATGGCGGCGCGTTCAACAGTGAACACTAGTAAAGTGCATGTACTAACGCTACAGCATCGTTTTAGGGATGTTTAGGAAAACAACAAAACAACAATACTTACGAAACGACAAACATTGGTAATGCAAAACAACAAATATTGATTTGCCTGCATGATATTTAGTTTTAAAAAATCTAGATCCAATATTACTACGTAAACATCCCTCTTTGCCAAAGAGTTTTTTATCATGGACCCAACAAATATCATTACTTAAACAAGACTCTTGACACAAAACTTTTAAAAGGAAACAATACTCAATCTTTGACATGACATATTTGCAAAACATGCACTTTCATGCACAACTTTTGTTTCAATCCACTCCAAATTCTCAATTCCTGAGCTTTACGGCTATCGGCCTTCCTACTGCGTGCGTTCATCATCGATTGATGCCACCAATTCAAGGAGCAGGTTGTACTTGCACATGTCAAAAAAAAGAAAAAAAAGACGAGTTGTTAGACTTGAGAATGTTGCAGCTTCTATTTTTGCTTCTACCAAATCCCCTCCCAAGTATGCTTCAACTTCTACTTCCTCAACATCCCTATATTGTTACACAGATCACGCCACCCAGTTAATTTTGGTTGCCCATCTATTATCTTTAGACTATAGGACACTATTGCACTCAATACCAGGTAGATAAGCATAAAGATATTAGAGACTACTTCACACAGTTCTTTTTTTTGAAGGGGTTACTTCATGCAGTTTAGGAAGACACTTCACCACAAGCATTAGCAAATTAGCAACCAATATGGTCCAGAATGCTAGAGATCATTTTGTGAAGGTAGAATCTACCACTTTCTCATAGCCTAATCCTCTAGAAACATGACAACAGTCTATCTATAATCTTTCATATGCCAATCCAATAGTATAGCGCCCATACTAACGCTATGGACAAATCAAATTTCTACTCGGTAAGAAAATATTTACTGAAGTTCAGTTCTGCACTACAGCATGTGAATCACACACCTACCTGATTATGAAAAAAAACACAGCAAGCTAACCAAAGGCTTGTAGCTAATTTTTTGGAACCATGCACCCAACTTGAAGAGTTGTTGATGGTGCCAAGAGTTTTGTCTTAAAATTTAAAATTGATTTATAGCTGAGTAATTGCAGCCACACTCAAAGATAGTTGAAAAATACTTAATAACAAGTTAATTCTTACCGAAAAAAATTTGATTGAATTTTTTAACCACTATCAGACAAGACAAATGACTACAGTAAGTCTATTAAGAGAAAAATGACTACAGTAACTCACCAGGTTATGGTATAGCTGAGACACATATTTGATATTACAGGAATAATTGAGACATTTGATGGCACAATAAACAGAACTTTAGATTTACAAAATAATATGAAAACAGTTGTTCAGGTTATGATGCAATTAAAAAATATAATTACTAAATCCCAGAGGAAACCAAAACAGTCGTAGATCTTAGAAGAAAAATCTTGGTAAAGTTGTTATTCTAGTTTTCTGTGAGATTGAAATTTCAAAGCACATGATACAATAAAACAAGCAAGTATCCATAGATACGAAAACAACCCTAAAAAGGATCAAGTCATATTTATGAGATCAGTTTTGTTTTCACTACAACCTATAGGCATTTCAAATGTAGGTTCATCTAGATCATATCACAGAATGCAATATATGATGATTGGCTGCAAGTTGTAACTAATGGTCGCAAGACATCATATCCTCAGCTCTAGCTCTGCTTCCATTTGCAGTATGACAGAAAAATGATGCTAAGAAGACATGCAAGCAATAATTGTTTGAACGAAGTGGTACTATAACGTGGACTGAATCTATCAATATCCAGATTGTAGCACAGATTAACGAGTTGTTGATTTGTATTTTGTAAAGCACAAAGAGAATAGAAAAAAATATGTTAGCATTCAGGATGTACATACCTCACGGGAATTACGTTGAATAGGTTGTGTGCAACCTCCATAGCTCGAGGATGCCGGCACAGCTGTCCCCTTGGCTTCAGCACTGCATATGGCTTTGGGCTCGCTGGTTGCCCATTCCCCACCATCACAGCACGCGGTCTAGCGGCATGGCCAGGCCGTCGTCCAAGGCCAGCTCGCCTTCACCTTGGTAGTACAGATGCGGCTACAACCAGTGGAAACGCCAGGGCTGCCTACGCAGGCCTAGACGGGGATGGATGAGATGCAAGTAGGAAATACATGAGGGGATTGATTGGCTCACCATTGGAGACTGCCTTCGCTATCTAGATGGGGATGGCCGAGTCGCCGCTTCACTGCATAGAAAATTGGGGACCATCATTATCCGGCTGCAGGTCACTCGATTGGGTCAAGCGAGGTATTTGGGGATTTTGTTTTGGTGCTTTCTAGATTGGGAAGGATTCAGAGACGTCGCGATGTAGTGTGGGGGTGGCCAACAGAACAAGCCGCCTACTCGCCAAGCGCCGCTTGGTCGCCCAACTCCACCCCTCCACCTTCCAGTCACCGGAGCCCCATGCCGCCACCTCCACCCGCCTCACCTCTGCCCGAGGACCCCATGGCCTCGAAGAGGCCTCCACGGGAAGCAAATCCGTGCGCTCGAGCAGCCCTGCGGGGCGGCAGGGACGGCCACCGCCGGGCTCGGGCGTGAGGGCAGGCGCAGGGCGTGGCATTGCAACACTCGCGGAAAATCTACGGGCGCCGGGCGGGCGGCCTCCGCGCCGTGTGCGGAGCGGCAGCATGGGTTGCCAGACCGCGTGGTTAGAGGCGGCAGTGGCAGCGGACAGGATTGAACAACAAAATGCATGCCAAAAGCATGTTTTCGGGGCTGGGTATGCCACCGTCCCGCGCGGTGGCCACGGAGCGAGTGGTAGGGAGGCGGCGGCGAAGGAGCAGCGGCACGGCCGGGGACACGGCGAGGGCCAGCGGCTAGGGTAGATTGGGTTTGGTTCATTTTAAAAAAAATAAATAAAAACCACAACGCAAGCGCTGGGTGCACGTGGGATTCGATCCCTGGCAGTGGAGGTGTGCTTGTGCAGGGGGATGTTCGTCGTGTGGGCACCGGTGAGGGGAAAGCGCCCCGTGAGGCTTCAGCCAGGCCGTAGGATCTGGCTATAGTAAGTGAGGGTTGATTAAGGGCCTTAGATTTCGATGATGTTGGATTCCTGTGTACATTTTTTGGGGTGCGCAATGGTTGGAGGCCCTCAGTGGAGGACGTATTCTTGGGTGGATGGAGTATAATTTAAGAATTCCATTATAGTAGAGATGACGGCGGGGCTGGTTCCAAGCACGGCTCACCGTCGGGTTCGGGGCAGTAGGATGATGGTGCGGTGGCGTGGTGAGGCAGTGACGACTCGGGGCCGTCCAGGTAGAGCAGCAGCGTCGATGTAGCCGATCGACGCAGCTCTCCCTTCTCCGGCGAGGTAGAGCAGCTCCGGCGGGTGGCTCCGGCGCAGCAGCTTCCCCCCCGGAACCTCCTTCTCCTTCACGGCCCTCCCCTCTGTGTGGTGTGTAGCGTGGTTGGTGCCACCAGTGGCGGCAGAATGCGGAAGGGAGGCTAGGGCACCAGGGTGCCCGATTTATAGGCAACCGGCGGCCATGGGGGGCGACGGACGGCGCACAGCGCTCCCAGGGTACGTGGCGGCTATCCAGGGGCGTTCAGCTAGGGTTTGAGGGCGCGGGGCAGCTGCTTGGGCACGGGCGCTCCCAATTCAGAGCGACGGCCGGCGAAAAAGGGGATGGCGCCTACGGTGGCGTCACCACAGCGGGCCCGCGAGCTCGGCTTGTCGCGACCCCGCGCTTGGCCGGGCGTGGAACGGGTGGACGTGGCGTGCATCCGCCGAGGCGCCGCGAGGCGGTTCGGACGGGACGGCTGCGATGGCCGCTTCCTCTTTAGTGCTCCGCAACGGCCTCGGTATGGAAGAGAAACAGGGAGAAGAAAAGGAAGGGGATGACAGGGGGGGTCTTTGGGCCCGCCGGTCATCGGCGCCGAGAGAGGGCGGGAGGCGGCGGGCGCGCGCGCGTGCACGGCTTGACCTTTGCGCCCCCAGCGGGCCGCGCCGCTTGCTGGGCCAATGCCGCGAAAGGAGGGTGAAGAGGGAGGCGCGGGGTGAAATGGGCTGGGCCGCTACTCAGGTTGCGAGGCCTGCTTCTCCTCCCCTTTTCTATTTCCTTTTCTAATTCCTTTTTCCCATTTCTTCCTTTTCTATTAGGTGCAAACGCATAGCAAGGTTTATACTTGCATAGACTTGCTGGTGGGGTCCACCTAGGGTGATCTAGGTTCTAGGTCAAGGGTGTTGGGTCCAAAGGGGTTATACACATGTCACCTTTGCTATTGACTTTATTAGTTTAAATTGCATCACATGAAAACATATAGAGGCAAATCACATGCATATAAAGGAAAAGACAAAATGCTCATGCCACTAATTGAATATAGGAGCTAATGCAACTTACTAAGGAGGGTTTCCCTACATGACACTCACCATGCATAGGTTAGTTTTTGAAAAAGTTTTTCAAAGTTGTGATTTTTGGGTATTGGGTTCTAACAGGGATGTTACAGACTTCCCCCCTCACGAGAATCTCATCCTCGAGATTCAGAAGAAGGCGTACCTTTCGAAGAGGTAAGGATAGAGCATCCGGAGTTCCGTCTCCTTCTCCCACGTGGCTTCTCTTTCAGTGTGGTTGCTCCACTGAACTTTACACATGGGGATAGTGGTGCTTCAAGTTTCCTTGGTTGCTCGATCAAGGATACACGTGGGGTGCTCCTTGTACTCAAGCGTGTCTTGGAGGTCCAGGATGTCTGTGGGCACCTGTTGATCTAGCACCTTCAAACATTTGCGGAGTTGGGACACGTGGAACACGGGGTGCACTCCAGTCAGCTCTTCGGGCAGCTCTAGCTTGTAGGCCAACTTGCCAATTCTTTCCTCGATACGATAGGGCCCGACATATCTAGGGGCTAGCTTCCCCTTCACATGGAACCTACCGGTGCCTCGAAGTGGAGACACTTTGAGATAGACATAGTCCCCTTCTCGAACCTGAGGTCTCTCCTCCGCTTATCCGCATAGCTCTTTTGTCTACTTTGCGCAATCCGCAAGTTCTCTCGCACTTGGGCAACTCCTTCTTCAGCTTCTTGGATCTTGGCGGGTCCAAAGAACGACCTCTCGCCAACTTCGGACCACATCAACGGGGTCCGACACTTCCTCCCATACAGTGCCTCAAACGGTGACATCTTGATACTGGCTTGGTAGCTGTTGTTGTAAGAGAACCCTGCGTGAGACAAGCTTTTCTCCCAATCCTTCCCATACTTGAGCACACGGGCCCTCAGCATGTCTTCTAGGATTTGATTCACCCTCTCTGTCTGTCCATCTATCTGAGGGTGGTAAGCGGTGCTGTAGTCGAGTCGGGTCCCGATGGCCTTGTGAAGACTCTTCCAAAACCAGGACATGAACTGACTTCCTCGATCCGACACTATGCTCCTCGGGGCTCCATGGAGTCTCAGAATGTTGTCGATGTAGAGGTCAGCTAGCTTTGCGGCATCAAATCTAGTCTTAACTGGGACGAAGTGGGCAACTTTTGTTAATCTGTCTACTATCACCCAGATCGAGTCGTGTCCCTTAGGGGAACAGGGTAGCCCAACTATGAAGTCCATGGAGATATTATCCCACTTCTGATGCATCCGGCCCAGGTGGGGTTGGATGAAAAACCCGACACACCGATCCGGATTCCCCCGAATCCTGCAATCTTAGCACCGACAAATTAAATTACGACGCACCGATCCGGCTACAACGCCACTAGGGCCTCTTGTTGCGCCTCGGCAATCTTAGCACCGCACTTCGGCGCACCCCTTCCAGAAAAGGCCCAATCACCCCAAAAGACTAGTCTGATGGGGGAAGGGTGGCTCTCCCTTTTAAGGTGGCTTCCTCCTCCCAAGCTAAGCAAGGTGGGATTATTTAGAGGCTCACACGGTCGCCGCCCGACTACAACTGGGTCACTTGGCCCATTGTTGCGTCTTTGCCAGCGGGTAATAGTGGAGGATGTCCTCATCATTCCCACCCTCTTAAACAAGGGCTCAGCTCTGATACCACTTGATAGAGGGGGAGTGCCCGATCTTTCGGTGAGTGGAGATAATTTCGATTTGGTGGAAGTAGACCCTCACGATCCGACTACGATGAGCGAACCCGAAGCGCCAATGCAATCGCTGAACCAACTCCCAATGGTTACTAACCTCGCCGGTGCGAGATCAGCCGATCACGAAGATCAATTCCTCGCACGCAATCGAAAAACGAACAAGAAAAAGACGCGAGCAATCTTAATATCACTCGAAGGTGGAGTTCTGAATTACACGAGACAAATAAGCAGTTGGCGCGTGTTCGAGAGTAGCTAAAGCTAGATGTAAAACAAAACTCAAGTTGTAAACAAAAGGGACTCCGACTAAATAAAGGGGCGGCGGCAGGAGGGTGGCGCGCGCCCAAAGAAAGGGGCTGCGGCTCCAACCCTAGGCGCCCCACCTTGGGCTGCCCCCGTTAGCCCATCTTCTTATTCTCGCTGGGCCTTCGCTTCCTTAACAAAGATGATGAAGTTTAATTCTCTTGCACGGGCCCGAGTGATTGGCCCAACTGGATGATCAACCGTAGGCGCCTGTGGTGGAGGAGCAACCGGAGGCGCCTGTGGTGCCGCTGGTGTAGATGTACTCGTGATGTCCTCATCATCCTCCCCTTCTTGAACTGAAGTCGCCCTCAACGGCAACTCCTCATCTTCGCCCGCATACGGTTTCAAATCTGCAACATTAAAACTCGTGGAAACACCAAACTCCGCAGTGTGTCAAGGATATAAGCATTATCATTAATCTTGGTTAGCACTTTAAAAGGACCAGCAAACGTGGCATCAATTTAGAACGACGTAAAGCAGAAAAAACGATCCTTTCTCAAATGCAACCAAACCAGATCACCCGGTTCAAAAGTAACTTGTTTTCTCCCTTTACTACCCGCAACCTGATATTTAGCATTAGCAAAGAAGCAATGTTTTGTTGAGTCTGCTCATGCAAGCTAATCATTTGATCAACATGTGCAGCGGCATCTATGTGTGGGGCGCCCTCGGCATCAAGCGCAAACAAATCAATAGGCGCCCGAGGAATATAACCATAAACAACCCGAAAGGGACACATCTTTGTAGAAGAATGCGTTGCATGATTATAAGCAAACTCAACATGAGGCAAGCAATCTTCCCAACGTTTCAAGTGTTTATCTAAAACAGCCCTAAGCATGGTTGACAAAGTTCGATTCACCACCTCAGTTTGTCCATCAGTTTGAGGGTGACAAGTTGTGCTAAACAGCAATTTAGTTCCCATTTTATTCCACAATGATCTCCAAAAATGGCTGAGAAACTTAGAATCATGATCGAGACTATAGTATTTGGAATACCATGCAAACGAATAATCTCGCGAAAGAACAATTCAGCAATATTGCTAGCATCATCGGCCTTATGACAAGGTATGAAATGAGCCATTTTGGAGAAACGATCAACAACCACAAAAATACTGTCCCTCCCCTTCTTAGTTCGAGGTAATCCCAAAACAAAGTCCATAGAAATATCAAGCCAAGGGGAAGTAGGAACAGTGCAAAGGCATGTACGTACCATGGTTGTTCAATCGTGACTTAGCTTTCTCGGCAAGTAACGCAAGCGTGCAACAAGGCGCCAACATCAGCGCCACAAGCATCCGGGGCCAAAAGAAGTGGGCAGCCAGCACCTCATGTGTCTTGTAGACGCCAAAAGTGCCCCATGAGACCGCCTCCATGCGCTTCCTCAGAACAACAAACGACGAAACCGAGCTAGCCGGAACACACGCCTTTTGTTAGCGCGAAACAGAACCCATCCTCGTATGTGAAATTTGCCCCATGGTTTGCCATGAATACAATGGGCGAAAAGCATCTTTAAAATCAGCATCGTCAACATATTGATCCTTCACAGTTTGCAAGCCAAAGATTTTAAAATCTAACTCGTGACAAAGATGGTATAGCGACGAGACAAAAGCATCAGCAATAACATTTTCTTTCCCGCTCTTGTGTTTAATAATGTGTAAGGGAAAGACTCAATGAATTCTACCCATTTAGCATGACGACGATTCAGGTTTGTTTGGGTACGAATATGTTTTAAAGCCTCATGATCAGAATGAATTATAAACTCGCGATGCCAAAGGTAGTGCTGCCAAGTATGCAAAGTGCACACTAAAGCATAAAGCTCCTTATCATAAGTAGAATAATTCAAGCTAGCACCACTTAATTTCTTGCTAAAATAAGCAACCGGCTTTCCTTCTTGTAACAAAACAGCACCTAGCCCAATACCGCTAGCATCGCATTCAAGTTCAAACACTTTAGTAAAATCAGGGCAACCGCATGAGAGGAGCATTGGTTAACTTATCTTTCAAGGTGCTGAACGCAACCTCTTGCGAATCACTCCAAGCAAAGGGAACATCCTTCTTTGTAAGCTCATGTAGAGGCGCTGCAATGGAGCTAAAATCACGAACAAATCTACGGTAGAAACCTGCAAGGCCAAGAAAGCCGCGAATTTGTGTAACCGTCGCCGGTGTAGGCCACGCCCGAATGGCATCGATCTTGCTGCTATCCACCTCAATGCCCCGTGTGGAGTAACAACATAGCCAAGAAATGAAACACGTTGTGTGCAAAACATGCATTTTTCAATGTTAGCAAATAAGTGGGCGACACGCAACGCATCAAAAACAGCACGCAAATGTTGTACATGCTCTTCCATAGACTTGTCAGAAATGAGGATATCATCAAAATAGACAACTACAAACAATCCTATGAAGGGCCTCGTAACTTCATTCATCAAACGCATAAATGTGCTGGGAGCATTTGTCAAACCAAACGGCATAACCAACCATTCATATAACCCAAATTTCGCTTTTAAAAAGCCGTTTTCCATTCATCACCTAATTTCATGCGAATCGATGGTAGCCACTACGCAAATCTATCTTAGTGAAAAGAATGGCACCACTCAGCTCATCTAGCATATCATCAAGGCGTGGTATAGGATATCGGTAGCGAATGGTAATGTTATTAATAGCACGACAGCCTACACACATACGCCATGAGCCATCTTTCTTTGGAACAAGTAACACGGAACGGAGCAAGGGCTAAGAGACTCACGAATATAGCCCTTGTCAAGCAACGCCTGTACTGGGCGCTGTATTTCCTTCGTCTCATCCGGATTTGTACGGTGCGGTGCGCGGTTCGAAGTCGTGCGCCGGGGATGAGGTCGATCTGGTGCTCAATGCCACGAAGTGGTGGGAGTCCCGTGGCAAATCTTTTGGAAAGACATCAGCGTACTCCTGCAAAAATATATTAGCAACTGCAGGGGAAATATCCAAAGATGGTGCAGCATCAAGTGAAACGAGCACACTACATTACAGCCAGATAAGGGCATAGCATGGCAAAGGAGCATCGCGAAACTCATCGAAATCAGCACGTGTAGCAAGCAAAAACAGAGCATTCAACTTGATTTCAGAATTAACAGAGGTCGATGGTTCAAGTTGTTTAGCAATTTTAGCAGCTCTAGCAAGATCATCTTTAAGAATTTGTTCAGGTGTCATTGGATGTATAATTATTTTCTGACCCTTAAACATGAAAGAATATTGATTTGAACGACCATGATGCAAACTATCAAGATCATATTGCCAAGGTCGCCCAAGTAATGAGAGAGCATGCGTCCATGGGAATAACATCACAATCGACAAAATCAGAATAAGCACCCATGGAGAAAGGAACACGGACCGAAGCGAGTAATTCTAATTTTCCCACCATCATTAAGCCATTGAATGTGATATGGATGTGGATGCTTACGAGTGGGTAAAGACAACTGCTCAACCATCACAAGACTCGCCAAATTGTTACAAATACCAAGCCGCCGATGATGATGCGAATGGACCGCCTCCCCGCACAACGCCCTTGGTATGGAAAAAGAGTGTGTCGCTGATTCTTCTCGGGCGGAGCGGCCTGGTACTAAGAACACGCCGCACAACAAGACTTTCATACCTATCGGCGCCGCCCGGTTGACATGTACGTCCGCCTTTGCTGCATGGTCGTGGCAAGCATAGCGTGTTGAATATCTTCAGAATCACTAGCGGAAGAATGCTCACCATCGCCACGAATGAGCAAGACACGCTTGTTCGACAGTCCCGGAGACACGTGGCCAAATCCTTTGCAACGAAAAGCACTGAATATCCCGTGTGCGGCCTGTGGAAGGTGCAAATCTATGGTGCATAGCAGCTTTCAATTGATCCCATGTGGTTGGAGCTGTAGTGGGATGTTTTTGTTTATATTCACGCCACCAAATTAAAGCAAAATCAGTAAATTCACTAATAGCGGCTTTAACTTGAGAAGTAGTAGGAATATCATGGCATGCAAATTTCTGTTCGACTTCTAATTCCCAATCAAGATATGCAGCAGGATCATATTTGCCATTAAAAGATGGAATTTTAAATTTTATCTTAGCAAAAGAATCATTACCTTGGTGGCGTAGCACACGGCGAAGCACGGCCGTGACGGTGTCCACCGCCCCGCCCGTGTGACCACCGTAATCCTTCTCGAGATCTGCGACCATCGTGCTCAAAGCATCGAGGCGTGACATGATGGTGTCGAGCGTGGTCTTAGTGGTCGCTCCGCGCGAGGTCAAGCTGATCAAACCGCTCGTTCGCCGTAGTGACCGTGGAATCCATCCGCTCATGCATCGCCTTGATATCTCCGACAAGTCCATCAATCTGTGTCCGCATGTCCTGCAAATGCTCATCCTTTTTATCGTTGCCGCCGCCATGGTTAGCGCAAACACAAAACCAATGCCAAAATAGGGGTGTAACGGCTCACAATGCGCCACACTAGTGCTGTTGTCAAAGTCTTATCCGTTCTTACCAAGCACACAGGGGCGACCTACAACCGACCGGAGGAACTCTCGAAAGATTGGGGCAGCGATTGCCTGGGGAAACAAAGTCAGCCCGTCGTAGAACTATGTGGAGTCTGGGTAGGCTGCACTCAAGTCAAGGATTAGCACAATCAAACAATAATGCAAAGTTGAATTATAGTGCTAAACACGAAACAACAACTGCTGGAAACAAGTGGGAAACAAAGGAGGTGGCAAAGAGGGAGAGGGTGCGGCTAAAAATGCAAATTCTTGATTTTTTTGGATCTGTTTTTTTTCAAGAGTCCTCAAAAACTGATAATATGAACACAGAGGATCTCAAATAGCAAAAGACGGCACACACTTTCTCTCTCTCTCTCTCTCTCTAGAGTAAGGCGAGATAGGGAGTAGGGCAATGTATGCGTGGGGGGTGCAGAGTGGGCCAGGAGGATCGTGACCGAGGGGGTCACACGGCGCGCAAGGAAACTTTCCACCGAACCAAACCGGAGCACCTTCCTTCTTCCTGTTCCTTTTTTTTTCCTTTTTTTTTTTGTTTCCCTTTTTTTTGTACTTTTTTTTGATTTCTTTCTATCTTTGTTTTGGACAGGGAGGGGCGCTCGGAGGGGTGGTATGCGGCGGCGCAGTGATCTGGTCACGACCAAGGCGGGTATGCGCACGAGGGGGTCGGTGTGCGAACAGCAGAACGGCGGCGGCGAAACTAGGGTTAGGAGAACAAAGAGAAAAACAAGGGATTAAACACAAGTGACCAGCAACAATTGAACGAGTAAGCACACAAATTCAACACAGATTATTGAAAGAATGTGCGAGGCTAAACGGTTGCTGGGACAAGGAACTTAACGTGAAAAAATTTTGTTTTGGTTTTCGTGGACTGTGGGAAGGGAAAAACACTCGATAAAACTCACCGATCAACCTGGAAACCTGATACCACTTGATAGAGGGGGAGTGCCCGATCTTTCGGTGAGTGGAGATAATTTCGATTTGGTGGAAGTAGACCCTCACGATCCGACTACGACGAGCGAACCCGAAGCGCCAATGCAATCGCTGAACCAACTCCCAATGGTTACTAACCTCGCCGGTGCGAGATCAGCCTGATCACGAAGATCAATTCCTGCACGCAATCGAAAAACGAACAAGAAAAAGATGCGAGCAATCTTAATATCACTCGAAGGTGGAGTTCTGAATTACACGAGACAGCATAGCAGGTTGGCGCGTGTTCGAGAGTAGCTAAAACAACGCCACTAGGGCCTCTTGTTGCACCTCGGCAATCTTAGCACCGCACTTCGGCGCACCCCTTCGGAAAAGGCCCAATCGCCCCAAAAGACTAGTCTGATGGGGGAAAGGTGGCTCTCCCTTTTAAGGTGGCTTCCTCCTCCCAAGCTAAGCAAGGTGGGATTATTTAGAGGCTCACACGGTCGCCGCCCGACTACAACTGGGTCACTTGGCCCATTGTTGCGTCTTTGCCAGCGGGTAATAGTGGAGGATGTCCTCATCAACTTCCATTCGGGCACATCAAGTGGCTTCAGCAGACCGGCTAGCCTCTGATGTTCAGCCTTGACACGGTTGCAAATATCACATCTAGCCACGTGTCCGGCAATGTCTGCTTTCATGCCTCTCCACCAGAAAGTCTTCTTGAGGTCGTTGTACATCTTGGTGCTTCCTGGGTGTATGCAGAACATGGAATCATGCCCTTCTGACAGAATTTCTCCTCGTAACTTCTCATCTAAGGGCACACAGACACGATCTTTGTACATGATCGTCCCTAGTCCGTCTTCCCTGAATTCAGGACACTTGCCGATTCTCATGAGCTCTCGAAACTATGTGATCTCAGGGCAGGTTTTCTGGGCTTTGCGGATCCTCGACTCAAGATTGCACTGCACTCTCAGAAGGTTCAACTGACTCCTCGGCACTTCCTCTAGCTGGAGCTTCTCCATCTCACGACATAGCTCAGGTGGGGTGGTACTAGTGCTGAGGTAGTGGCAATAACTCTTGCGACTCAGAGCGTCTACGACTACGTTCGCCTTTCCTGGATGATAGTGAATCTCCAGGTTGTAGTCCTTGATTAATTCTAGCCATCTTCGTTGCCTCATGTTCAGATCCTCCTGGGTGAAGAAGTACTTCAGGCTCTTGTGATCGGTGTAGATGTCACACTTGTTGCCAATCAAGTAGTGTCTCCAGATCTTCAGGGCATGTACAACTGCTACAAGCTCAAGATCATGTGTCGGATAGCGTTGCTCGTGCTGCTTTAGCTATCGGGAGGCGTAAGCAATCACCTTCCCATTTTGCATAAGGACACATCCCAAGCCATGTCCAGAAGCATCACAATAGATCATGAAGTCCTGACGGATATCTGGCAAGGCTAGCACGGGGCTAGTGGTAAGCTTCTCCTTCAGAATCTGAAAGCTTCTCTCACAATCTGGAGTCCACTCAAACTCATTGATTTTCTTCAGGAGATTGGTCACGGGTCTTGCAATCTTAGAGAAGTTCTCGATGAAGCGGCGGTAGTAGCCCGCTAAACCGAGAAAACTCCGAATGTCAGTCACGTTGCGTGGCTGCTCCCATGACTTCACGGCTTCAATCTTGGCTGGATCCACTGCTACTCCTTCTGCAGTAAGCACATGTCCCAGAAATGCAACTTCTTCAAGCTAGAACTCACATTTGCTGAACTTGGCATAGAGCTGATTCTGCCTTAGCTTCTCGAGCACTGTCCTCAGATGCTTTTCGTGTTCCTCAGCTGACGCCGAGTAGACGAGTATGTCATCAATGAACACAACGATGAACTTGTCTAACTCGTCCATGAACACCTTGTTCATCATGTTCATGAAGTAGGCTGGGGCATTAGTGAGCCCAAACGACACTACCATGAATTCGTACTGTCCATACCTGGTGACAAAGGCTGTCTTGGGTATATCTTCGGGCCGGATCTTCATCTGGTGGTACCCTGATCGGAGATCAATCTTGGAGAAGAACTTGGCATTTCTCAACTGATCAAGCAAGTCATCGATCCTTGGCAGAGGGTACTTGTTCTTGACAGTCACGGCATTCAGATTCCGGTAGTCAATGCACATCCTCATCGATCCGTCCTTCTTCTTCACGAACAGGACAGGAGATCCCCAGGGGGAAGCACTAGGCCTGATGTACCCCTTGTCGGAAAGCTCCTTAAGCTGCTTCTTGAGCTCCTCTAGCTCGTCAACCGACATGCGGTAGGGTTGTTTGACAATTGGACCCGTACCAGGCAGAAGGTCAATCACGAACTCAACATCATGATCCGGGGGCATTCCCGGTAACTCCTCGGGAAACACATCCGGGTACTCACACACTACAGGTACGTTCTCCACGGTTTGGGCCTCAAGGGCACACAACATGGAGACCGTCTTGCCATGGTTGGGCTCACACCTGATTACATGACCCTTGGGATGGGTAAACTCTACATACCTGGGTGAGCATGAGATCACACCCTTGTGCTGGGTTAACCAATCCATACCCAAGATGACATCTAGACCATTAGAAGGAAGGAGGGTGAGGTTGGCTAGAAAGGGGTGACCCTCAATGTTTATTCTTACTCCCTGACACTTATGTGTACACCTCAAGTTTCCCAAGGGAGAACTTGTCACTACAGCTCCCCGTCGTGGAGTGACGGGTACGTGATTCTCTCGTGCAAACTTAGATGATATGTATGAGCAGGTAGCACCAGAATCAAAAAGCACCGAAGCCCTAGCTCCGTTAACCATGAACATACCGTACACCACGTCGGGGGAGTCCTGGGCGTCCTCAGCGGTGAGGTGGGTCAGGCGGCCGCGGGTGGCTCCCGAGGCACTCCTGTGGGGCGTCGCCTGAGCGGGCGGCTTCCGTACTAGAGCCGTCAGTGTCGCAGCAGTCTTCCTGTCGGGGCAGTCCAGGATCTTATGCCCGGGCTTGCCACACCCGAAGCAAGTGTAAGGGATGCCGCCTGTGGGGGTAGACGCGGCAGCCTTCCACGTGCTCGGTGCAGGGGTCTTCCACGCGCTCGTACCCTGAGCAGGGCGGGGGTAGTTGGTGGTGTAGGTACCACCACCCTGGCTCACGGTAGGCGCGGCACGCTGGCCAGTGCGGTGACGAAGTTTCGAGGGCGGTCCTCCACGCGACCTCTGAGGCGCTGAGGTGCGGGACGACCCCTCGAAGCGTCGCTTCTTCTTCTCCTTAGATAGGTCGGCCTCCAGGCGGTCCTTCTCGATCTCCAGGCACTTGT
Organism: Chrysopogon serrulatus; assembly: GCA_015844335.1. Lineage (NCBI taxonomy): Eukaryota > Viridiplantae > Streptophyta > Magnoliopsida > Poales > Poaceae > Chrysopogon > Chrysopogon serrulatus. The sequence continues at coordinate 280,817 of JADLZL010002315.1, read as the reverse complement.
TCATCATCTCACGAAGGGTGTGGCAGGTGTGCCCGGAGAGAGAAAGCTTGATGCACGTGTTGAGGCCCTTCTTGAAGAAGTACATTTTCTTCTTTTTCTGTGTGTCAAGAAATCGCCGGGGCATACCGCATCATGGGGGTGAAGCGGTTGCCGCACTCCCCGTATCTTCGGGACCCCTGCTGGATGTTGCGGAACTCCTCGATCTTGGCATCCATCACGCCCTCTGGCACGTGGTACTCGGTGAAGGCCTCCTCAAACTCCTCCTAGGTGATGTGCGCGGGGTCAGCGTGCATGTCGCAGTAGCTGTCCCACCACGCTCGAGCAGCACCGACGAGCTGGTGTGCGGCGATGGCCACGCACTCCTCGTCCGTACAGGTGGTGAGGTCGAGGTTCTTCACGATCTCGCGGAGCCAGTCGAGGGCGATGATGGGGTCGTCGGAGTTGTCGAAGGTCGGTGGCCTCAGCTTCAGAAACCCTCAAGCTTGCGCTGGAAGTCATTGGGGGACAGTCCGTGCTTTGATCCAATCGCTATGAATAAGACGGGATCGAATAGAGCGGGCTATCAGGGTAAGACAAGGCAAGATCAATCAGAAAGCAATGATCTACTTCCAATGCTTACGCCACGACATCGCAGGTGTCATGGCAGCACCCTCTTTTAGAGAATCCTATTAGACATTGCATAATATTTAGAACTGCTAGCGCTTTATATTTATTCCTTTGCTAGTATAAGAATGCATGCTATTGCCTGAGCCTTTATTTACTTGATTGCAACTCCACTTCCATGTCACCCAGCTTTGCGCTCACGCTCACTTACTCTTATCTACCTGTCTGCTTGCTTGCATTTATATCACCATACTTACTTTAACTCCACTCGCGTTGTATCTGTGATGTGATGCTGGTGGTGAACCCCGGGTATGGTTTGGCTTGGGATGCCGGACTTGGTGGATTGGGAGCGTGCTGCGTGTGTCTTGGGTGCATGGAGGGTGAGGGTTGAGTCGACCAAGCCGAGTATACAACGAGCCGAGGGTGAGTCTTGCCATACGATGCAACCTGGAAGTGCTCGATGATTATGACTAGGAAGTGCTCGATGATTATCAATATAATTATGATACTTGATTATGCTATCACCCGAATTTATCTATATTTATCTTGTGACCTCTCGCCTGTTATGAGTAGAGTAGATGATATTGGTAATATCACTTATTCATTGTATATAATTCCTTATCAATATAATAGATAGAGTTTATAACAAGCTTTCCCAAAGGGTATAAATATAAATCGACAACCTGGTAGAACTCCCTAGGTAAAATGCTACAATGGTATAATTATCTATCAGCTTGCGTAATCTATTTTAGTTTATATTCTTATTTCTGCCTGATCATATTGAATAATATATGTAAAACTATATTTATTCCTTAGCATTATAATTAGGGATGACAACTTAATTCATGCTTAGGAATATTAGTGATAAATAAGTGGCTAGTTGCTAATGACAAGTTAAGTTAATACCGAGCATTTTTGGTGCCGTTATTGGGGATAGGTCTTATTGCTATTTCTATGTAGCGACATTAAAAGTGTCAACACAACATATGTTTCTGAGCATTTGAAAATTAAAAAAACACTCCGGAATAAAAGGTGAAGTGAAAGAACTAGAGACATAGTACTTGATTTGATCGTTCTATCTTGCAATTACTCAAGATCCAAGGTAAGAGCAATAAGCCCTATAATAAATAATATGATATATTTGTTCTAAACTCAAAGGAGAATTTTTGTTTGAAGGTATGTGTACCTGATTGGAAGTGAAAATATTGCAGCAACTCCTGATCCACTACTAAGTTTGGCTTTGCTAAGGGACTAGCAAAGGGTAAGCTTAGGGGTATTGTTGACAGTCGTTAAGTACCAAATATAACCGTCAACTATTGTATAATTTGATATAAAATAAATCACAAAACATAGTTGTAGGTTTTGATTCTAACGAGTTCCACGAGTTTTTGTGTTTTCACTTATATTGTAGGAATATGCAATTTTCTATCAAATAAAAGTATCTCAAATGATGATTTGGACTACACCATTATGACTGGCTCGTCGAGACGATCAAAATGGACATATCATTTGCTATATTTGGAGTCCGGAGTAAAAAAGATATTAATTTTACAAATAAAGGAGAATTACCGCTAATGGGCCCCACGTCCAAGCAGGGCCCATGACGTGAGAAGAGGCTCATATGGTATGATAGAGGCCCAAGAGACGCGCCCCAATCTGCTCCCTTGAGTGGGCTCACATGAGGGATGATTGGAAGGCCCAAGTTGAATGTATAATAAGAATTAGTCCCACATCGCCTGTCCAGAAGAGGTGAGAGGCTTTTCTAGGATATAAATAAAGAGGTAGACCCTCATATTTTAGTGCACCATTATTATGAGTTGTCGAGGTGTCCCTCGAATGGATAACTTCTCTTCTCCAGAGCCTAAAATATAGGTGTAGCAATTAGGAGAGACTAGTAGAGAGATAGAGTAGAGGAGTAGAGTTCTGGAGGAGTTCCGGCATATCGGCGCTTCTTCACTGTATTCTACGGGGTTCGGCTCCCTCGCCCGGAGCTACGTTCTGAGGCACTTTTGTATTCAATATTCTGATTCAAGTAAGCAATTGTTCTTATTCATTCTTAAGTTTGCAACTCATATTGAGTACTTTGATCTATAGGACGCTGTAGATTGAGGTTGTATTTCGTAGTGTAGGCGTGGTGGCTAGGCTAGGTTTACTTGTGGATGTCCCCTGATTAGCCGGATAGTGGTAGTCCGCGTAGGTGACAGCTGCGTTGGTTCCTCTGTAGTCCACTTCCTGTTGATAAGTTTGACAGGCTTATATGTTCTTGGTAGGAGAGAACTCGATTTCTGCTCTTATTCAGGATACTTGCCCAGTTAGAACGGTTTTATACAAAGCTTACCGGTTGTCGGAACTAGAAGTCATTAGCTATCTCCTCGTTCTTGATATTTATCTTGCCTAATTGTTGGGTTAAATCTATAGACTTTTGTCATCATCACAACTGTTCCCTGTGGATAGATATTTAAAACCTCCAGGTAAAATGTGACATTGGTACACTATCTGTGCGCTTGTGGATAATCTTACTTAAATCTTATTTAAAGGAGTACAGTTAATTTATACCAACACAGTCCCAGAGGCATGGGAACGCTTTCAAGACTATATATCAGAATGTCCTCATCATGGGATGGAGAATTGGCTCCTCATACAGACTTTCTATCATGGGCTCACCAACAGCACCCATAACAATATGGATGCTGCTGCTGGAGGTGCATTTATGTCATTGACAATACCACAAGCTACTACTCTTATGGAGAAGATAGTCTCCAATCAAGATTAGAGTGAAGAGCACCAAACGACCCGCAAGAGGAGTGGAGAAATGCACCAGCTCAAGGAGGTAGACATACTGTCTGCCAAGATAGATCTGCTCATGAAGAAACTGGAAGATAAGGCTAGCCTGAAACAAGACGTCATGCACATTAATGATTCATGCATGACCTGTGAAGTGTGTGGCAATATGGGACACTCAGGCAACAGCTGCCCTGAGACCCGTGAGGATGTGAACTTCATCAACAACAACAACAACAATTATCGTCCTCAAAATCAAGGATGGAATCAGCAAAGGCCCAACTACCAAGATAATTTCTAAGGTAACTTTCAAGGCACTAATTAAAATAGCTATGCTCAATTGCCTTAGAGAGAAGTGATCTCCAACCAAAATAAAATTGTGGAGACTTTATCTAGGAAGGTAGCATCCAATGATAAAATGCTAGAAAACATAAACACTAAAATGGATAGCTTTACTTCTGCTGTTAAGAACCAGCTTAGCTTTAATAAAATGATAGAACAACAACTAGCTCAGCTGGCGGCCGCTGTTCCACCGACCAATAAAGGTAAGATTCTAGGGCAACCTCTAGAGCTCGAGACCACGAACCTTGTTGATGTATATACAGGTTACTATGTTGAAACATCATCAGGATGGCAGGATGAGTCCATGCCACCCAAGAGAGGAGATCTAGGGAGACCTGTGATCCCCATCTCTATTGGGCAGCATGACTTTCCTGAACTTGTCTACGATCTAGGCGCCAGTGTCAACATCATGCCTAAGGTAATTCTCGACCAAGTCTTTCTATGGACATCTTTGTTGTACACGAATATGTGTTTGCAGCTCGCAGACCAGACGGTTAAGCACCCTGAAGGAATCTTAGATGACGTGTGCATATGAATCGGGAGATCATATGTCCCTGTAGACTTTGCAGTCCTGGATACCGGCAGAGATCCTAAGAGCCTAATCATTCTTGGCCAACCATTCCTGAGTACTGCAAAGGCTGTCATCTATATGGACAGTGCAAAGATCTGTTTCACCATCAAGGACAATAAAGAGAAGTTTAGTTTCAAGAACAAGACCCTTGAAGCTCCTGTAGATCCAAGAGGAGCTTACTTCTCAGTCAAGCCAACAAACGAAGAAGCCAAGAAGAAGAATTCAAATGGGAAGAGAAAGAAAAAGAGTAGGAGGCAAGTGAGAAAGCAAGTCCAAGTAGTCAAGGCTGTTGAGTATGAGCGTGGCCACCTCTTAGCCTCACCATTCCTAACCAAGAGAGGATCCAGGCATGCTAGCTATTGATTGCACTATTGGACAGTGCTCCTTCTACAACGCTTTCTACGACACCGGATCAGCTGTCAACATCATGTCTAAAAAGGTTTATAATTTATTATTCGATACACCTCTATACCCTACCTACATGCACCTGCAAAATGGGCGGACAACACGACGAGATTTCTGGAGGGAGTAGCGACGCACATCATGGTCAAAATCCACACCCACTATGTCCTGATCGACTTCATGATACTGGACATAGGAGAAGAATATGAGACACCCATCATTCTTGGGAGGCCGTTCCTCAGCACCACCAACACCATCATTTACAATGGATCAGGCCAAGTCCACTTCCAATTCCCAAGAGAAAAGGTACGCTGTCAGTTTAAATATTATAACTCTCCTGGATTAGCAACTTTCACCCTGTCCAAGAGGAGACGTCAGCGCTGGAGGAATCGCTCTCAAAAAAGCAATGTTGAGGAGGAGGCAATCAAAAAATAATCTACAGCACCTAAGGAACATCCACAACCTACAAAGGTATGGAAAGAAAAGGTAACCTCCTCAACCGAGTCATTATCACCGGGGAGGTCCAAATGTCGGGGTCCCCATCCTCGGGATCCGATGAAGCACCCCAGAGTGACGACGATGATGAAAAAGTCTTGTCCGGAGGACTCTAAACTCGAACCCTTGCCATAAGGTAACAATGGTAGTTATCTATTTACTTTCTCGCACTTTTAATTCATAGTTAGTTTTCATCGTCCATATAGAAAATCACAAAAACTTTTGGAAAACCTCAATGCCCCATGTGACATCCCTGCAGTGCAAGCTAACGGAGTGATCACTGTGGTGGCCTAAAAATAAAATAAAAAAATTAGTATGCATATTTCCTTTCTGTTCAATAAAAAGAAAATTAAAAAATAATCATTGAGCATCTTGCTGCACTGATTGCACTGTAACAACCTTTGAAAACCTCTCACAACAACCAGTTCACGAACGGCTAAGCACTAACTGTTTATCCTAATCCGTTACACGAGTTTTGGTGTTTTGTGAGATGTTTGCTGCAGGATGACTCTAAGAGCTAGTCCACCCAAGAATCATCATCTTCATCACTCGAAGTACACCTTTCCCACACATAGCTAACCACTGTGTGAAGGAAGCAACTTTTTGTTGGATGAGATGAAGGTTTCCGGCTATACCAGCTTTTGCAAGCATGAGTTCCATCGAGAGGATTACTCAGCTTCAATGCTCAACCACGACAACAACTAGCTTAGGGGAAGGCATCCCCTAGGTACCCAGGTAAGTGTACCTATGTGATTATCGAGTCAGTCATAAAAATGAAAAATACCAAAAATATGTGAGCACATGAAGGTTCACCATAGTATCATAAGAAAACCTAAAAATACCAAAAATATATGGGCACATGAAGGTCCATGCTTTTTAGAGTCTTTAGAGTCTTATATAGTATGAGTCTTAAAAAATAAAAAACCAAATAAAAATGTTTGTCTGTCTAGAGTCAATAAAAAGGAAGCTCTTGAGATGATTTGAAATGATGATAATCTGCTCTGTTACAACACCTCTAAAATGCCTAGAGTTGAGACAAAAGTTTTCCCAAGTTTTAGCCTCAACTGTTTTGACATGAGAATTTGCTCTGAGCCTGAAACTCGTGGGTTGCATATGCTTGAACTAAGTCTAGGTACCTGATTGATAAGATTGAGAAAGTCTGAGCTGCTATCTATCTTGTTCTAAGTGACACTAGAGTTCTGGAGATTTATCTTTTAAAAAATGCAAAAACATGATGAGTTCCTATATGACAAAGCTTACATTCCCACTAGAGCCAAACATGATGAGGTAGGCTAGTTAAACTTCCACATATATGCTATTTGTCTTGCATTGAGTTTTGTCCACCTTTGTGACCCTGGTGAGAAATTTGTCATGCTCTCAAGATCCATCTTCATATGCACTACTCTACACTAGAGTAGACGCAACAACATGCCATTTCACCTACATCCATTCCAAAAATATTTTTCTCCTACACTGGGAGAGAACACCAAAAACATTTCCATTAGGATAGCCACCAAATAAATGCTCCAGTTCCTGTTGCTATCTCTACAAAATTCATCAATGCCAAAAGGAGTGCTATGAGCTATGCAAAAAGATATTTAAAAAAAAGAGAAAAAAAGAAGGGAGAAGAAAAGAAAAATGGACAAGTGTCCCAAAGCTAAAAACAATGGGTACTTAGATGCCCGACTCCCTGAGAAAAGAAAAAGATAGCTCATAACCTCTGACCAGTTTCCAAAGTTTGAATGAGAGATATGCATTCAAGGAGCTAAGTAGAATTAGATTCCACCATATATCCACCATATCCATCCACCTATACATCTTGATTCGACTGCATGACTTGTTTATATTTGACTTTACAACATATGCATTGCAAGTTTGCTCTTTCAGTTTCTCCTTACCTATGAGATCCATATAAGCTTTAGTTATAGGATAAAAAGAAAGGCAACCCTCATCACTGCCTTGGTGAGAATCCACAAATACCACATATATTAAGAGACTTGAGGGTGTCATACATGGGAAGCTCTGAGTTTTATTTGAAAACCTCTAAAAACTCCAGAATAATAGTTGATCAAAGAGCCTAAGACATAGTGCTTAGATGGGATCTTTCTGTCTATCAAGTACTCAAGGCCCAAGGAAGAGCTAACAAGCCCCACAGTCAAAGGTAATACGGGTAAGTTTGAAAGTCAGCTCAGTTATTGCATAACTTGGAGGAGAATTCTTGTCTAACTGCAGGTATACTTCTAGGGAGTTACTCCGAGATGGCTACAATGCTTAAACATATATATCTTACAATAACTTTTTCTGAGTTTTCTTTGCTAAGGGACTAGCAAAGGTTAAGCTTGGGGGAGTTGTTGATGGCCGTTATCGTACAAATCTAACCGTCAACTAGCCATGGAAAAGGATGCAATTGCGATCACCAAAGTAGATATAGGGTTTGCATTGACAGAATTCCATGAGTTTTGGTGTTTCACCGTTTCTGCAGCTGTAAAGTGGAAAAGACGCAAACCCAGGAGCTTATTGGAACATAGAACGGGAAATTGGACACCGCGGCAACACAGGAACATTCTAGAAGAGACCAGAAGACACCACGCCGAAGCGAAGGGCCAGCGGCCACCATGGGGGACCGACCAGTCCCACCCCAGACCGGCCGGTCTGGTCCCTGGCCCATTCGGGGCCCACTTCACCCAGATTGCTCCACCGCCATAGGGTTTCAATCTTAGCCGTCCGCCAATGTCAGTTTCATCCGATGGCTCACGATCATCGCCCAGGGCTATAAAAGGAGGGCAGGACCCCCCAGGAGGAGGCACATTCATTCATTCCTCATTCAAAGTCTGATCATCAGCCAGAAACTCTAATCAGAGCTCCTTAGCTAGGGCCTAGATAGCTAGTTAGAACTAGAGGGAGGCAAGTGAAGGCTTGGATTTCGGAGCCATCAAGAGCTTGGATTTGGTATAGTTCTTACCTCCTCTCACCTTTGTTCTCTATCATTGTATAGTTATATGATTGCTACAAATGAACTGATGAATACTTATCTACTTATATTCATAGTTATATTGTTCTTTATCTATTGTGGTAATATGCTTAGTATAGCTAGATTGACATTATACTTATTCATAGGTTCGTATAGCGCTCATCTAATTGATCGTTGGGTGAGTAGTAAACATTGTGTAAGCATAGTGCTTATACGTTATTTATCTGTGAATGCACCCTATAGGCCAGGCTTGGTAGATCGCGGGTGTGACAATCCTGTTGAGTCCTATGTAGTCCAAACCCCATTTATAGGCACAGTAGGGCTTTTGTATGAAGGAAGGGCGTGCTATGTTCCCAAACTTCCCTAGTATGTCCACTATAAATAGATGTAATGCTAACCTTAGCTATGACTACTAAGTGTACTGCACTAACCATAATATGCATTGACATGTAGCTAGGAATAACACAGAAATATCTCTTGATGTTCTGCTAGTAACCCTAATGATATAGCTAGGAGTCTCTATCTGTTTATGCTGATGATTTATACTTATCCTTATCATTTATCTTGTGACTTACCCCTGCATTGAGTAGTGAGGATATGGTTATACCTATCCATTACACTCTAGTTATCACGCTACCTTTACACGAGAGCCATGTAGACCTTTCTTTGGGAAAATATAAATGATAACCTGGTAATACTCTGGGTAAAATGCTACAATGGTATTTGATCTGTGTGCTTGCGGATACTATTTCTATATTCTAAATGGTGGCATGATTTAATACCACATCTCTTGGTGTTATGCTGAGGATGACAACTTGGCATTCTAGTAGCGATGCTCTGCTCATGCATTTTTAGCGCCGTTGCTAGAGATAACATTAAGAGGTGTCAACACCTGTGCAAGTTGTGCCTAAGAAGGGAGGCATGACAGTTGTTAAGAATGAGAAGAACAAATTAATCCCACAAAGAACCGTCACCGGATGGCGGATGTGTATTGATTACCGAAAGCTTAACAAGGCAACAAAGAAAGATAATTTTCCACTCCCCTTCATTGATGAGATGTTAGAGAGGCTGGTAAATCGCTCTTTCTTCTGTTTTTCTTGATGGGTATTCAGGATATCATCAAATACCGATCCATCCGGATGACCAGAACAAAACCAATTTTACATATCCATACAGAAATTATGCTTACCGTAGGATGTCTTTTAGACTATGTAATGCTCCAGTTTCATTTCAAAGATGCATGATGTCTGTATTTTCTGATATGATTGAAGTGATAATGAAAGTTTTCATGGATGACTTTTCTATATATGGAAAAACCTTTGATAAATGCCTTAAAAACTTAGATAAGGTTTTGCAAAGATGTGAGGAAAAGCACTTTGTCCTTAATTGGGAAAATGTCATTTCATGGTTAGAGAAGGAATAGTGCTTGGACATCTAGTGTCTGAAAGAGTGATAGAGGTAGACAAAGCTAAAATTGAAGTGATTGAGCAACTACCTCCACCCATTAATGTTAAGGGAATTCGAACCTTCATAGGTTCTGCAGGTTTTTATCAACGGTTCATACATAACTTTTTATACCACTAGACCTCTAACAAACCTGCTAGCTAAGGATGTTCCCTTTGAATTTGATGACGCATATCTAGAAGCTTTTGAAACTCTTAAGAAAGCGCTCATCTCTGCATCAATCATTCAACCCCCTGATTGGTCGCTGCCTTTTAAATTGATGTGTGATGCAAGTGATTATACTGTGGGGCATTTTTGGGACAAACTAAACACAAGAGGCATCACGCAATGGCATACGCTAGCAAAACTTTGACAGGACCTTAATTTAATCGTGCAACTACTGAAAAAGAGCTTCTGGCTGTTGTTTTTGCTATAGACAAGTTTAGATTTACTTAGTAGGAGCAAAGGTAATTGTTTATACTGATCACGCTGCTCTTAAATACCTGCTCACTAAGAAAGATGCTAAACCATGACTCATAAGATGGATTTTGCTACTCCAGGAATTTGACTTCGAAATAAAAGATAAAAGGAGAGTAGAAGATCCTGTTGCCGATCACTTGTCTAGAATGCAGTTTAAGAATATGCAGGAACTACCAATCAATGACTCCCTTCGAGACGACACGCTCTACACTGTCTCTAGATCGAATCCCTGGTACGCAAATATTGTCAATTTTATGGTTGTAGGATATGTACCACCAGGGGCAAACAGGAGAAAGCTCATCTATGAAAGCCATCTACACATATGAGATGATCCTTACCTCTTCCGAGTGTGCTCTAATGGATTACTCCAAAGATGTGTAACCACTGAGGAAGGACTACAGATTATTGAAAAATGTCACTCATCACCATATGGAGGTCATTATGGGGCGTTCCACACCCATGCAAAGATTTGGTAAAGTGGATTCTTTTGGCCAATCATGTACGAAGACACTAGGAACTTTATCTGAAGATGTGGAGCATGTCAGAGGCATGGCAATATCAATTCTAGAGACGCCATGCCACTCACCAACAATCTTCAGATAGAGCTCTTTGATGTCTGGAGAATTGACTACATAGGACCATTTCCAAAATCAAGCAATTATGAGTACACTCTAGTGGCAGTTGATTATGTTTCAAAATGGGTAGAAGCCATGCCATGCAAAGCTACAAATTCCAAGAACTCCAAGAAGATGTTTTATGAGACAATATTTCCAAGATTCGGTGTTCTAAGGATGGTGATCAGTGATGGAGAAACTCACTTCATTGACCAGGACTTTTAAAAGTACTTGATGAAGCAAGGAATCCAACATTACATAGCCACTCCTTACTATCCTCAAATGAGTGGCCAAGCAGAGACTTCCAATAAGCAAATCAAGAACATTCTACAAAAGACAGTCAACAAGATGGGAACTGTTTGGAAGAAAAGGCTATCTGACGCATTATAGGCATACCGAATAGCATACAAGACACCTCTTGGCATGTCACCTTATCAACTTATCTATGGGAAGACCTGTCACTTGCTAGTAGAGCTTGAGTTCAAGGCTCACTAGGCAATCAAGAGATGAAAAATGGATTTAGAAGCCACCGGGACAAGACAAAAGATGCAACTCTCGGAACTAGATGAATGGCAAGAAAAGGCATATCATAACGCCAAGATCTATAAAGAGAGGACCAAAAGATGGCATGATAAGCGAATCAAGAAGAGCTTTAGCCCCGGAGATAAAGTGCTATTATTCAATTCCAGGGTGACGTTATTCGGGCATGGTAAACTACGAAGCAAGTGGGAAGGACCATTCACGGTGGTAAATGCATCATCACATGGAGCGGTGACACTTCAAAACAACGAAGGTACGTTATTCAAGGTAAACGGCCAACGTCTTAAGATTTTTCTAGAACCTTCTAGACCACCTGAGGAATTAGATGAAATTTATTTTCTGGCTTTCTCCTAATTTATCAAAACTGCCACCTCTGTCACGAATTGGGCTGCGGTAGGAGAGAATTTGGAGAGATAACGGGCCAAGAATGCAACCTGCGCAAGGGCACTGGAAACCGAGCCAGGGTGGGACCGGCTGGCCCCACCCCAGACCGGTCGGTCTGGCCCTACACCGCCTCGTGGCCCGCCGCCTCCCAGTGCGTAGCTTGTTCGTTAGGGTTTCGGATATTCTGCCGCGATGTGCATCCGCCGCCGCCTGTTCGCGATAGATCCCCGGGATGGATTAGGATGGAATGCCCCCTATCTCAAGTTACCAGGACTATATAAACACCCCCAGGGATCATTCTTCTCTCATCCCAAGAGCTTTCCTCTCTCAACTCATAGCAAGGAAACTCTCTACCTCTCCACCTTTCACCAAATGGCAAGCCCAAACCACCCATACACAGTCGAAGAGCTGGAGGACGTCCTCCCACTGGCGATCATCCCGCCGAAGCAGCTACCAGTGGTGCCCCCGAAGAAGATCGTCCCAGTGCCATCGAAGGAGGTCGTCCGAGCTCGACCTCGAGGAGCTCCAATGGAGGAGGCCTTCTACGCCCAGGCTATCAAGAGGTCTGCTATTGCTCCCCCAGCTCATCGACCGCTCCTGGGTGACAAGCCACGACAGCCAGGTCAACCTAGCATCGCTCTCCCCCAAGGCACTAAGTTACTACCTCCTAGAGAAGGGGAGAGGCTGCTGGGAGTCACCACCAAGTTTGGGATGGTGACTGGCGTGAAGTACACCACTGAAAAGCCCCGAGTGGCTTTGGATGGTGTACGGGTAGACCCCAGCAATGTAAAGTTCACTTCACCACCAAGGACCAATCCGGAGCCTCCAAGGAACAAGGCAAGGACTGCACCTGCCCTAAGACAGCCTCGCCTGTCCTTGGCCACATTAGAAACTAGGATAGATCTCCAGGCCCAAGCCCTCTCTGATGCACTAAAAGTCCTAGGGACCACTGTGCAATGTGTAGGAAACCTAGAAACCAAGCATGAGCAGCTACGTGTCAAGCACAAAGCGCTCAAGGCTAGGGTCAAGGAGCTAGAGAAAAAGAACTAGAGACTGAGATGGGTAGGCACACAAGCAATAAATATTAGTTAGTTTGCTTGATTAGTTAATTTAGATTAGTTTGCTTAAGTTAGGATTCGATTCATTCATTGTGTAATAAATGTGCCTTATGATAATAAAAAAGTTGAGTCTTTAGAGTTCTCATCTCTCTCTGCATATATGTTTGCTTTTGTCTCCACCTTGTTGTGCATAAAAGAAAATAGGAAACAAGTGTGGGGGAGACAACTCACAGGAACTCTGAAGGAAAACCAAGCATACAGAACAACAGGAATCAGGTACGCACTCCAAAACACTCTCGTATATTACCACTGAGCTTAATTGAATATCTTTTAATGAAACATGATTGCACCTCAAGGATGAGTAGCTTAGTCATGACTTAAGGCAAGAATCACATAATTCATTTTCTGTACACTTGCTACTGTTGGGAACTCTTTATAGGGACCCCATGTCTCTTAGTTGTTGACAAGTACGAGATAGTAGAACATGAGAACCTGAATTTCTATGCCTAAATTATTGTAGCATTTATTTCAAAACATAAAAACAATAGCTATGCTACTCCTCTGTGGTCTTTAAATGCCTATAAATCCATACATGATCATACACCTTCTACATAAGTTACTTGTCTTGCACTGAGCTCTGTCAGTTTTTGAGACCCATGTTGTAGAGATTTATCTTGCTTCTAAGATCAAGATCCACTTACACTCCATATATGCACTATCCTTACACTAGGGGTAGGTACAACCTTTTCCATCCACATAGAAAATGTGATGCTCTTACACTGAGAGTACGCACCCAAAAAGACTTTTGGTAGGATCTCATTCACTTATGCTCTAACATTATCAGAAATCTATATCTTTTTTCATGTAGAAAGACATAGGCTATGCAAAAAGAAAATAAAAAGAGAGTTTAAAAAGAAAAATGGACAAGGGTCTAATTGTTAAAAAGAACAATAAGCACTCAGATGCCTAGCTCTCTGAAAAAAGAAAGAAAAGAAAAATCTCTGATAGCCCATTGTCTCCAAGCACTCCAATTCAAGCAAGAGAGATATATCCTTCAAAGTATGAGCATAGTAGAATCAGGATAGCCACCATATATTCCACACGCATGCACATCTTGATCTAGGAGTATGACACCTCTCTCCTCAAGACTCTTACGCTGACTCAGTGATGTGTAAGGTAAGTATACTACTCCTTGCCAGACCCTTGAACTCCATATAAGCCTATTGGAGGTAGGTTGCAAGGAAAGGCATTCACTCATTCATGCCTAAGTGAGAATTCACAAATACTACATATAATGAGTGACTTGAGAGTACCACATTGAGGAGCAGGTAAGCTATGTTTTATTTTAAAAATCTTGCAAAAACCTCCAATGAACTTGGTAGTTGTTGGCGGCTCTTATTGTCTAATTTTAACCGCCAACCTTCACATGAAAACCATACAAACAAACATCAAAACATAGAAAATAGGGATTATACTAATCATTTCCACAAGTTTTGGTGTTTTACTATTTACAGGAGGACATGTCAGAGTAACACAAGAAATGTGCACCAAAAGTATATGCAACACGCAGCAAAACATCACCCGACATGAGCCCGGGGGGGATAGCCCACATTCCCGACAAATCAGGGCCCAAACCGGGGGTTAAACAGGCCGAAAAACAAATCAAATGGCCTCCAAATGATCTTTACCTTATGGGCATGGATCCTAGGCACCCGTAGAAGCCCACAGAACAAGGAACAGGCCGAACAAAGCCCGCCAAGGTGCGGCCGCACCAGGGGTGCGGCCGCACCCTTTCTGAGGCGGTTCGGGCCCAATTTTTGCGTGGACAAAGATACCGACATACCTAAGGTGGTTCTGGTGGTTATTGCCTCAATCAATGCACCTATAGGTCAGTTTTGAGGTCAGTTTGGGCTATTCAAGAGGGGGAAATCTTTCATTCAACCCCCTCCTCTCCACCTATAAAAGGAGGCCTCCACCCTCCTCATTTCACACACCACTAAGGAGCTCTTCCATTTCAATTACCAAGATGTAGTTGTAGTACTAGCTAGTTGAGAGTTAGGGAGAGGTGCTCAAGTTCCGGAGGAGTCCTCGGAGCTTCGGTACAATATTGTACCGTTCCATCCTCGGAGGTCGGGTATGATCTTATATCGTTCTCTGAAAAACTCAAGTATTTCATATATTCATCTTCTCATATTACCGCATTATCTTTCATGGTTATCTAGTTCTTTCTTTAGTAGCTAGCTAAGCATGGTTAGTATGGTGGTTTACACCTTGGCATGGGATCTCCGCTCGACCGAGTACTTTAGTCTAATTAAGATATCGGACTAGAGTAGTAGCCGTTAGTGTAGACGTGGTGTCTGGGCTAGCGAGTTACCTGAGTTTGCGCCCAACCCCACGGATAGTTGTGGTAGCCCTAGAGGTGACAGCTCCGACCAGGCCTTTGTATTCCACCATGTTCGGGTTGGTGTTTTCGTAGAGCTTTTGGCAGCCTTCCCCCGACTACCGCTTCCCAGTCTTCTCGAGAGTCGGAAAGGTGCTGCTGCTCTGAAGTGTCATGGTGTGATCGCTATGTTTAACCTGTGCTTAGTTATCTTCTATAGTATAAGCTAGAATAGAACCACGGTAATAGAGAAGTCACTAGGAACCTTGAACTCTTTCGTTGTCCTCCCAGCTTAGTCGGTCTACTCTGCTATCTTATCATGGAGTTCTCCTGTGTGTCACTTATCCAAAACTTATATCTTTGTTACTTACCCCCACACAAGACTAGTCGGTACACTAGTTAGCAGATACATGATAGTTAAGTATCAGTTTCTTTTACAATTGTTTCCCTAAGGATAAATACGATACCCTAGAATACTCCAGGGTGAAAGCTACAACGGTATCTGTGCGCTTGCGGATTTCTCTGTTTGCGTAACTTGTACCAATTGGCTTTCTGGCGCCATTGCCGGGGATGCAAACCTAGTGATGACGCTAAGAAATGCCAACAAGCTTTTCTCCGGCGCCGTTCGGGGAAGCAATTGGCGTAAAGATTTTGATATTTATCTTGATATCTGCTAACCTTTTTTGCCAGTAGCTTTTGTGGGTGAAAACATAAAAAAATCATCATGAGCCCAGGGTGCCCTATCGTTCATGAACAATCAACTCCACCGTCCATCCTGCCATATCGTAAATATGTATATGTGTATATACTAATCATTTGCAGATGAAAAGAAGGTCACCGTCAAGAGTAAACAAAACCATCATATGACACGGTACGACTATAATGCATCACTCTCACAATTCAAATCACAATTTGTGAGTGATGAATGAATCAAGGTATGAGAGAACCAACCAAAAATATTTGATTTTCCCTAATGTTATTTTCACCACTGCATGTTGCTTAGTTCATCATATATCTAGTGCTTTCTTTGGGTGGCTCCTAGTCTTTGAGCTGTATTCGAGCGCCATGCCTAGTCTAGATAGACAACATTTTTTGTTATCTATCTATTCGATGCTCTTAGTCTAGCTACGTAGTAGACGGATGTTAAACGGGACCATCTCGGCTTCATATGTTGGCTTTGCCAATAGGTGTGATGATATAGTTAGATGGTCCGCACTACAGGCAAAAGCTAAAGCCTAGATTTTCATGCATGTCACTTAGTTAATTTTTTTCAAAACCATAGCATGTTTGCTTAATCATTTTCATCCACCCCATTTTTGCATCACCTCGTATATAAAAAAGGAAATGGTTCTTTGCTTCATCATTCAATGTTCAAACACCCGTTTGAGTGAATCTCATGTACATCATTCCCATGCTACCTTTCTCTATGCTCGTATGCTTTGGTTTGGATGTTGGTCGTACATCTTTTAAATTAAGCATGGTGCTTAGTTTTAGATGCGACGATCATATTTTTTATAGGTTAATTAAATTAAGCATGGTGCTTAGGTTGATTAGCCTACCTGAATTAAATTAAACATGGAGTCTAGTTTGATTTTTGAACCAAAACTACTAGTGTAGACTTTGGTTGTATGCATAGACTAACCCCTACAGAAATTCTTGAATCTATAAAGGGTAAGTCTTTGAGATGAATTCATAACAGAGGTACATCAAAGTTTTCTTTTGTGAACTTCGAACAAAACCTTGATAAAAAAGAAAGATGAATCATGCCCGCCAAGCCAAACCACATGAAGATCCCGATGGCATGGTGGAAATAAGAAGTGCAATCATCCTTATCCATCTCCAGGATGAGATGATGCAAATTCAAGCTAAAAGCAATGGAGAAGTCATGCTCAATGGACTTAAAACGGTGAGCCCTTGCCGAAGGTAAATCGGTAGTTATCACATATTTAAATTAAATGTTTTTTAAAAAAAGTTTCAAATCTCATGTTTAAATTTTGCACGTGCATTAACATTTCAAAAAAAAAAAACTATCATTTTGTTTAAGTCAGAAAAATATTTTTCTATAAACAAAAAATGTTTTTAAAAAAATAAAAAAAATTTAAATAATGATAATAGTAATAATAATAATATGAATATCACTTTTAGTTACCATAATTTTTCAATAATAAAAACACAATACATAATAACAATTTTTATTTTTCTTAATAAAACTCTTTGACTTAGATTTTTTTTAGAATAAAGATGCAACCTCCCTTTCTCCCACAAATAAAAAAACAAAACTTGGTGCTAGACATATTCCCTTCGGGTATTCGTTGTCACTAACATTTACAGGAACGAAGGAAAATATGGGTGCTGTAATACAAGCTAAGAAGATGCTCCAACATTCACACTTGGTTTTTAGTGTCAATTGACATAAAAATCCAAGTGTGGGGGACCCGACCCTTCCATGCCATCACTGGGCATGCCGGTTTGCACTCTATCTCCCCACCCATGCTTTGCTCCTATAAGTTTGATTATGTTTAAAAATACCAAACATGCTAATCCGACTTCAAAAATAAAAAAAAATAAAATCTTGCCAAACTATGAACTTGACTTTAAAAAGGTTGGCTGGCATAAACTTTATTCCTAGTTCATACACTTGTTACTTGTGGACACATCATTATTAGGAAAACATGTCAACTAAGTTGTTGTGAAGTGAGATATGGCTAAGACTAAAGAAATACTATCTTTTCTATGTAAGCTCTTGGAGAATTTATACTTTGCTAAAAACTTCAAAATTTATAGTAATACTTCTCCTCAATGGTGATATTTTCTACCAAAGCCATATGATGATTTAAACCTTGCAAAACTATATTCATATGCTGCTTGTTATCATATTGAGCTTTGTCAAATTGTTGTGACCCGTGTGAGATCCTTGCCATGCACCTATGATCAAGATTCACTTGCACGCCACAAATAAATGCTGACTCTTACACTGAGAGTTACGCACAACATGCCATTCATCCACCAAATAAATAAAACTCCAATTCTCTGACATGTCTCTCTCAATAATGTTTTTGAAAAAAAGGGGGTATGAGCTATGCAAAAAAAAAAGTACAGAAAAAAATTCCATACCTAAAATGGTATGAGAGAAAAAAAGAGAAAAAAGGAGAAAAAAATATATCCATGCAAAAGCATGAGAGAAAAAAAGAGAGAAAACAATAAGTATCTTGATGCCCGCTAGAGAAAATAAAAAGATAGCACATACTCTCCCAAAAATTCAAATGAGAGAGTCATGCACGAGGAGTACAAAAATACTACAAATTCCATACACTTGCACTTCTTGATCAAAGTGTATGGCTTGCATCTCCTTGGATCCGGTTTTTGACTTAGCAATACTATGTGATGCAAGTACGCCTCTTTTTCATCCCTACCCAAAGCTCCACATAAGCCATTTAGAAATAGGGTGAAAAAGAAGGCAAATTCAAAAGCCTTTGGTAAGGATATAGACACCATTGAGCGATTTGAGAGAACCATTTGAGGGGAAGTATAAGCTATGTTTTCATTTCAAAAATACAAAAACTCCAAGGATGCTTCATAGATAGAAAGTGATGACTTGGTGTCACTATCGTTCTACCTTTCAACCGCTCAAGGCGACATGATAGATACTGCAAAATCCACAAGTACAAGGAATGACATGGAGTATCTTTTATGCTGATATCATATATTTTAAATGTCATGATTCATAGTTATATATACCTTTGCTCGAGGACGACCAAAGAAACAAGTGTGGGGGAGCTTGTTGGCGGCTCTTATTGTCTAATTTTAACCGCCAACCTTCACATGAAAACCATACAAACAAACATCAAAACATAGAAAATAGGGATTATACTAATCATTTCCACAAGTTTTGGTGTTTTACTATTTACAGGAGGACATGTCACAGTAACACAAGAAATGTGCACCAAAAGTATATGCAACATGCAGCAAAACATCACCCGACATGAGCCCGAGGGGGACAGCCCACATTCCCAACAAATCAGGGCCCAAACCGGGGGTTAAACAGGACAAAACACAAATCAAATGGACTCCAAATGATCTTTACCTTATGGGCATGGATCCTAGGCACCCCTAGAAGCCCACAGAACAAGGAACAGGCCGAACGAAGCCCGCCAAGGTGCGGCCGCACCAGGGGTGCGGCCGCCCCTTTCTGAGGCGGTTCGGGCCCAATTTTTGCGTGGAGAAAGATACCGACATACCTAAGGCTGTTCTGGTGGTTATTGCCTCAATCAATGCACCTACAGGTCGGTTTTGAGGTCGGTTTGGGCTATTCAAGAGGGGGAAATCTTCCATTCAACCTCTCCTCTCCACCTATAAAAGGAGGCCTCCACCCTCCTCATTTCACGCACCACTAAGGAGCTCTTCTATTTCAATTACCAAGATGTAGTAGTAGTACTAGCTAGTTGAGAGTTAGGGAGAGGTGCTCAAGTTCTGGAGGAGTCCTTAGAGCTTCGGTACAATATTGTACCGTTCCGTCCTCGGAGGTCTGGTATGATCTTGTATCGTTCTCTGTAAAACTCAAGTATTTCATATATTCATCTTCTCATATTACCGCATTATCTTTCATGGTTATCTAGTTCTTTCTTTAGTGGCTAGCTAAGCATGGTTAGTATGGTGGTTTACACCTTGGCATGGGATCTCCGCTCGACCGAGTACTTTAGTCTAATTAAGATATCGGACTAGAGTAGTAGCCGTTAGTGTAGACGTGGTGTCTGAGCTAGCGAGTTACCTGAGTTTGCGCCCAACCCCACGGATAGTTGTGGAAGCCCCGGAGGTGACAGCTCCGACCAGGCCTTTGTATTCCACCACGTCCAGGTTGGTGTTTTCGTAGAGCTTTTGGCAGCCTTCCCCCGACTACCACTTCCCAGTCTTCTCGAGAGTCGAAAAGGTACTACTGCTCTGAAGTGTCATGGTGTGATCGCTATGTTTAACCTGTGCTTAGTTATCTTCTATAGTATGAGCTAGAATAGAACCACGGTAATAGAGAAGTCACTAGGAACCTTGAACTCTTTCGTTGTCCTCCCAGCTTAGTCGGTCTACTCTGCTATCTTATCATAGAGTTCTCCTATGTGTCACTTATCCAAAACTTATATCTTTGTTACTTACCCCCACACAAGACTAGTTGGTACACTAGTTAGCAGATACATGATAGTTAAGTATCAGTTTCTTTAACCATTGTTTCCCTGAGGATAAATACGATACCCTGGAATACTCCTGGGTGAAAGCTACTATTGACGGTCACTAATATCAATTATAACCCATCAATTATCATCAAACTTGACATGAAATGAACCACAGAGCATAGATATAGGGTTTTGATCTAACGAGCTCCACGAGTTTTGGTGAATCTATATGTCTACAGGTACATACTGGAAAAGCTATCAAAGTTGATCAATATGACAGTATAAAAGTATCTCAAATGATGGATTAGAATACACCATTGCGACGGGCTCGTCGAGACGATCGAAACGGACATATCATTTGCCATATTTGAAGTCCCTGGATGAAAAGATATCGCACTGAAGCAAAGACTCAAGCAGAAGGATCTAGAAGAGACCGAAAACCACCCCGCGGGAAGGTGGGACCCACCTGTCATAGGGGGAGACCGGCCGGTCCCACCCTCAGACCGGCCGGTTTGGCATTTTGGCCATTTTGGCCCAGCTTCGGCCCATGGGATCCACCGCCTTTGAGGAAGAATCTCAGCCGCCCGCCGATGTCGGTTTGATCCAAGGGCTCACGTTAATCGCTCGGGTCTATAAAAGGAGCCCCAGACCCCAGGGGGAGGCATCCCCTGGAAACCCTAATTCATTATTCGTTGGGATCCATTTGATAGACGTCCCTTGAAAGGATCATACTCTCATGGAGATCAACACACCAGGGAGATTAGGGCTACACTCTTCAATGTAATAGTTGAGTAACTTGAGAGCTAGGGTTGGGAGGCTTCGTTCCGGATCTCGCCGTGGAGCCTTGGAGGTCTGGTATATCTTTGTATCTTATCTTTGCAACACTTATGCTTTAGTATATTTATATTCTCTATTTACTTCTATGCCTTATTTGTTTGGTTAGTGTAGTTATTGCATCTCAGCATAGGATCTCCGCCTGTATTAGGTGCTCTAGTTATTACGTGTAGCTAGAGTAGTAATCGATAGTGTAGACATAGTGTCTAGGCTATAGGTTACCTGAGGTTGCGCCCAATTCTTACGGTTAGTTGTGGTAGCCCATAGGGGTGACAGCTCTATGTGGCCTTCGTATTCCACCACGTCGGGATTGGTGTTTCGTAGGGCTTTTGGCAGCCTTCCCCAACTACCTTCTTCCCAGTCTTATTCGAGAGTTGGAAAGGTACTGCTGCCCCGGAAGTGCTATTGTGTGTGCTATACTTACCCATGCATTCGTTACATTCTAGTGTCAACTAGAATAGAACCCGAGTAATAGAGAAGTACATAGGAACCTTGATCTCTCCCTTAGTCCTCTCAAGTTAGTTGACTATATATTATAGGATTCTCCTCTGTGTGTGACATTGTGCATAACTCTTATCATTTACCACTTACCCCTGCTTAGGTCTAGTTGGTATACTAGTTAGTAGATACATGATGGTGAATTATCAATGTCTTTAGCCATTGTTTCCTAGTGGTAAAATATAAATGACAACCTGGTAATACTCTGGGTAAAATGCTACAATGGTATTTGATCTGTGCGCTTACAGATACTATTTCTATATTCTAAATGGTGGCATGATTTAATACCACACCTCTTGGTGTTATTGCTGGGGATGACAACTTGGCATTCTAGTAGCGATGCTATGCCCACAAGCATTTTTAGCGCCATTACTAGAGATAACATTAAGAGGTGTCAACAAGCATTTTTTTATGCCGTTGTCGGGAAACAATTGGCATAAAGATTTTGATATTGATCTTGATATCTGCTAACCTAGTCTACCACTAGCTTTAGTAGGATTACCCTTGTGTTTGTTGAGTTGTGGAATAAGCGTAAAATCAATGGTTCAACCTTTTTGGCGAATTTCCACAATAACAAGACAAGGGAGGTATTAAAGAATCCAGGGTGCCTGAACATTCATGATTCATCAACATTGGAACCCCTGCCATCTCACGGTATGTATAGACTTGTATATACTATTCTAACCCTGTGTAGATTGGAGAAAAAGATCTTCGTCACAAGAATTCAAATGATATCACGTGTGACGAACAAGGACGCTGCACAACTCACGAATTCTATTGTGAGTCATGGTAAGTATGATCAAGAAAGGTGAGACAGTCTTGCTCATGGACTCTAAACTTAATGAGTAGTTATCATGTTGCATGTGACTGCATGTTTGCTTTGAACAATCCATGCATCCACTCTATCTCATATCAAATTCATAGCATGTTTAGTTCCTTGCACACATGCATAGCACTTGCATCTCTACTTAAAAAATAATAAAAAAAACTATTCTCACCATACATGATCATGCTTTCATCTCTGTTTGAGTAAATCACTATGTGCTCGCATGCTACCTTTGTTTGATATAGTATGCTTTAGTTTGGAAGTACTTGACATACTTCTATAGGCTTTTTAAATTAAGCGTGGTGCTTAGGTTAAAATGCCTTCTTTAGTCAAATTAGACATGGAGTCTAGTTTGATTATTGAACTAAGGAGTGCTTGTTAGACATAGGTTATATTTGTTGGACTAACCCCTACAGAAAGCTCACAAATACAATCTGGATAAGTCCTGAGATGAACTCACATCAGAGATGAATCAAGGATTATGATGAAGTCCAATAGCTTTGCGCAAAAGAAGAACAACTCATCATTCATAGAAGAACTGTAAGTATCAAAGTTTATCTTTTGCTACAAAGTTACCTTTGCCTTGAACCATGTAAGAATGCAAAGAAACAAATACAAACATGATAAATAAAATCTATGCTAAAAGTGATCCCGAAACCATCTTTTCATTAGCATAGATAAAAATGGACAACAACCCATGTTTTAAATTTATTGCAATCCTTCGGGTATGTGTCCATTAACATCCTTGCAGGAAAGAAAGAATAAATGTCTGTTCATGGTTTAAAACAAAAAGGAAGGATAACAAGTGTATAGAAAGAACCAAGATAGAAAGAAATCAATGTGAGAACACTTCAACACTTTCTACACTTCACCATGATAGTGGACCAATCACCCTGCAAGACAAAAGGGACCTCCAGGCCAGTAAGAGTAGATTGACACTCATTCCATTGGCCACCAACCAACCCTTTGGGCTCTACCGCAGTTCACCATCCCAAGCATGTTTGCATACAAGTCAAAGGAACAGAAGGCAAGTTTGTGGTTGGCTAAGGAACATGACATGGATCATTGAGATAGAACTGGAGTGACCCTGACTCTATGTCTTCAAGTGAGGAAAGTGATGACAAGCAGGATGCAACTTTCTCTATATGGGCCAAACTGATGCCTGCTCTCATCATCATCTTCGAAGACACTCAAATGCCGACAGCAAAGACCAGGATGACAAGATCCCACTACGTCACAAGTGTGCATCCCTGTATCAATAAACATTAGTCATCAATGGTGGTATGTCGATGGTGTCTCCAAAGACTGTAAGCAATCATGGACATAGGATGACACAAATAAGTCATTGGAGATGAAGCTCCCATGCAGAGTACCAATAGAGTTCTTTCCGTGACCATCAAGATAGCTGGTGTATCATCAAAGAAGAATAAACTTTTCACCCGCTGTTAGAAGACAAAGAAAAGGAGGAACTCAAGTTTGCAGCTCCAATAGACATCAACTCATCAACCCAAAATCAGTGAAGATCAAAAAAGATTGATAGAAGAAAATGCAATCGTCTGCGTTCTCATCTCCTGGATCAGATGGTGCAAAATAGGTCAAGATGAATATTGTCAACGAGGAGCCTCGATCAATGAAACACTAAAGGAATCAACCTCAAAAGAACAAGATGGATGAACAAGGAGGATGAACCTGTCCAACCAATATCAAGTCCAAGATCCTAATAAGTTTGGCACGAGAAGGTATGATCATCTAGTCCTTCATCTCCATCATCAAACGAGGTATTCATCCCAGAAACCTACAAAGGAGAAGTCTGGATCGGCAGACTTAAAAACCACCGAACCTCCACCGAAAGTTAAGTCGGTAGTTATCTATATTTACTTCCTTGCATTGCATTAATTATTGTTTTAGCGTGTTTACTTTTCTGCACTAGCATTGCATCAACAAAAGAAAAAAAAGGGAAAAAATATAATACATCCATTTTGCATCTAAAAACTCAAAGCCCCATGTGACATCCCTATAGTGCAAACTAAAGGAGTGTTCATTGTGGTGGCCTAAAAATAAAATAAAAAGTAGCATGCATATTTCCTTTCTATTCGATAAAAAGAAAATCCAAAAATAATTATTGAGCATCTTGCGGCACTCAGATGAACTCGTAATAACCTTTGAAAACCTCTCACAACAACCAGTCCATGAAACGGCTAACCACTAACTGTTTATCCTAATCCGTTCCACGAGTTTTGGTGTTTTATGAGATGTTTGCTGCAGGATGACTCTAAGAGCTAGTCCACCTAGGAACCATCATCTACATCACTCGAAGTACACCTTCCCTACACACGCCTAATCACCGTGTGGGAGGAAGCAACTTCTTGTTGGATGAGATTGAGGTTCCCTGGCTACACCAGCTCTTACAAGCATGAGCTCCATCGAGAGGATTGCTCGGTTTCAATGCTCAACCACGACAACAACCAGCTTGGGGGGAAGGCATCCCCTAGGTACCCGGTAAGTGTACCTACGTGATTATTGAGTCAGTCATAAAAATGAAAAAATACCAAAAATATGTGGGCACATGAAAGTCCATGCTTTTTAGAGTCCTTAGAGTCTTTTGAGTTTTAGTATGAGTCTTGAAAAAAATAAAAAAAAACCAAATAAAAAATGTTTGTCTAGATAGAGTCAATAAAATGAAGCTCTCGAGATGTTCTGAAATGATGATAAGCTGCTCTGTTACAACACCTCTGAAATGCCTAGAGTTTAGACAAAAGCTTTCCCAAGTTTTAGCTCCAACTGTTTTGACATGAAGATTTGCTCTGAGTCTGAAACTTGTGGGTTGCATATGCTTGAACTAAGTCTAGGTACCTGATTGATAAGATTGAGAAAGTCTGAGTTGCTATCTATCTTGTTCTAAGTGACACTAGAGTTCTAGAGATTTATCTTTTGAAAAATATGAAAACATGATGAGTTTCTATATGACAAAGCTTACATTCCCACCAGAGCCAAACATGATGAGATAGGCTAGTTAAACTTTCACATATATGCTGCTTGTCACGCATTGAGTTTTGTCAACCTTTGTGACCCTGGTGAGAAAATTGTCATGCTCTTGAATCAAGATACACCTCCATATGCACTACTCTACACTAGAGTAGGCGCAACAACATGCCATTCCACCTATATCCATTCCAAAAATGTTTTTCTCCTACCCTAGGAGAGGACACCAAAAATATTCTATTAGGATAGCCACCCCATAAATGCTCCAGTTCCTATTGCTATCTCTCCAAATCCCTAAGTGCCAAAAGGAGTGTTATGAGCTATGCAAAAATATAATTGAAAAAAAGAGAGAGAGAGAGAGAAGGGAGAAGAAAAGAAAAACAACGGACAAGTGTCCAAATGCTGAAAACAGTGGGTGCATAGATACCCAACTCCCTGAGAAAAAAAAGAGAGAAAAAGATAGCTTATAACCTCTGGCTAGTGTTTAAGTCCAAAAGAGAGATAGGCATTTAAGGAGCTGAGTAGAATTAGGTTCCACCATATATCCACCATATCCATCCACTTATACATCTTGATTCGACTGCATGACTCGTTTCTCCATGGATCCATTGTTTGACTCTACAACATATGCATTGCAAATTTGCTCTTTCAGTTTTCTCCTTACCTATGAGCTCCACATAAGCCTTAGCTATAGGATGAAAAGAAAGGCAACTATCATCACTGCCTTGGTGAGAATCCACAAATACCACATATACTGAGAGATTTGAGAGTGTCATACATGGGAAGCTCTGAGTTTTATTTGAAATCCTCTAAAACCTCTAGAATGATAGTAGAGCGAAGAGCTTGAGACATAGTGCTTGGGTGAGATCTTTCTGTCTGTCAAGTACTCGAGGCCCAAGGAAGAGCTGATAAGCCCCATAGTTAAAGGTAACATGAGTAAGTTTAAAAGTCAGCTCGGTTATTGCTTAAGCTTGGAGGAGAATTTTTGTCTGAATGCAGGTATACTTTTGAGTAGTTATGTCGAGGTTGTGACAATGCCCTAAGAATTATAAACATCTATATCTATTTCTAAGTTTAGCTTTGCTAAGGGACTAGCAAAGGTTAAGCTTGGGGGAACTTGTTGACGGTCACTAATATCAATTATAACCCATCAATTATCATCAAACTTGACATGAAATGAACCACAGAGCATAGATATAGGGTTTTGATCTAACGAGTTCCACGAGTTTTGGTGAATCTATGTGTCTACAGGTACATACTGGAAAAGCTATCAAAGTTGATCAATATGACAGTATAAAAGTATCTCAAATGATGGATTAGAATACACCATTGCGATGGGCTCGTCGAGACAATTGAAACGGACATATCATTTGCCATATTTGAAGTCCGGATGGAAAGATATCGCACCTGGAAGCGGCACTTGCGCAGGAAGGATCTAGAAGAGACCAGAAACCACCCCGCGGAAGGTGGGACCCACCTGTCATAGGGGGAGACCGGCCGGTCCCACCCTCAGACCGGCTGGTCTGGCATTTTGGCCATTTTGGCCCAGCTTCAGCCCATGGGATCAACCGCCTTTGAGGAAGAATCTCAGCCGCCCGCCGATGTCGGTTTGATCCAAGGGCTCACGTTAATCGCTCGGGTCTATAAAGGAGCCCCAGACCCCAGGGGGAGGCATCCCCTAGAAACCCTAATTCATTATTCGTTGGGATCCATTTAAGAGGTGTCCCTTAAAAGGATCGTACTCTCATGGAGATCAACACACTAGGGAGATTAGGGCTACACTCTTCAATGTAATAGTTGAGTAACTTGAGAGCTAGGGTTGAGAGGCTTCGTTCCGGATCTCGCCGCGGAGCCTTGGAGGTCTGGTATATCTTTGTATCTTATCTTTGCAACACTTATGCTTTAGTATATTTATCTTCTCTATTTACTTCTATGTCTTTTTTGTATGGTTAGTGTAGTTATTGCATCTCAGCATAGGATCTCCGCCTGTATTAGGTGCTCTAGTTATTACGTGTAGCTAGAGTAGTAATCGATAGTGTAGACATGGTGTCTAGGCTATAGGTTACCTGAGGTTGCGCCCAATTCTTACGGTTAGTTGTGGTAGCCCATAGGGGTGACAGCTCTATGTGGCCTTCGTATTCCACCACGTCGGGATTGGTGTTTCGTAGGGCTTTTGGCAGCCTTCCCTAACTACCTTCTTCCCAGTCTTATTCGAGAGTTGGGAAGGTACTGCTGCCCCGAAGTGCTATTGTGTGTGCTATACTTACCCATGCATTCGTTACATTCTAGTGTCAACTAGAATAGAACCCGAGTAATAAAGAAGTACATAGGAACCTTGATCTCTCCCTTAGTCCTCTCAAGTTAGTTGACTATATATTATAGGATTCTCCTCTGTGTGTGACATTGTGCATAACTCTTATCATTTACCACTTACCCCTGCTTAGGTCTAGTTGGTATACTAGTTAGTAGATACATGATGGTGAATTATCAATGTCTTTAGCCATTGTTTCCCAGTGGTAAAATATAAATGACAACCTGGTAATACTCTGGGTAAAATGCTACAATGGTATTTGATCTGTGCGCTTGCGGATACTATTTCTAGATTCTAAATGGTGGCATGATTTAATACCACACCTCTTGGTGTTATTGCCGGGGATGACAACTTGGCATTCTAGTAGCGATGCTATGCCCACAAGCATTTTTAGCGCCGTTACTAGAGATAACATTAAGAGGTGTCAACAGCTACAACGGTATCCGTGCGCTTACGGATTTCTCTGTTTGCGTAACTTATACCAATTGGCTTTCTGGTGCCATTGCCGGGGATGCAACCTGGTGATGACACTAAGAAATGCCAACAGTAGTGAGATAAAGGTAATCTGTTCAGCTGTTCTATTCTTTAACTCCCCAAAGTTGCATGGTAGACACTTTGAATCTCACAGTGTAGGTTTGACCAAGAATGGACCTATGTTGATATCTTTGTCTGGAGTTGTGTCTAAAGTTATCCAACCTTTTCTCGAGGACGAGTAAAAGTCTAAGTGTGAGGGTGTTGTTGACGGTCCTAAACATTCAAATCCAACCATCAACCAACCTTCCAAAGTAATATAAAAGCAATCCATTTACCTAGAAGTAGGGCTTTGACTAACGAATTCCATGAGTTTTGGTGAATTAGTAGTTTTGCAGGCACACACTGGAAATGACAAGCTTTTGAGCTCTAACGCAACATAGAATGCAAGATTGGACGCCACGGCTATACAGGAACATTCTAGAAGGGACGAGAAAATTGTGCACCGAAGGGGAGGACCCGCGGCCACCAGGCCAGACCGGCCGGTCTGGCCCTGGACCAGCCTGTCTGCCTCCCCGCCCGCCCTGCCCCCCACCTCGCTCGGACTCCACTGCCTTTGAGGATTGATCTCCACCGTCTGCCAATGTCAGTTTGATCCAGGGGCTCACGTTGATTCGCCAAGGCTATAAAAGGAGAGGCAACCCCCTGAAAGGAGGATCGATTCTAAAGAAGAAGAGCTTTATCGAGAAACCCTAGTTAGGATTCCGGGAGGTGTCCCTTGAATGGATGACCTCTCGAGTTAGCATTCTAAGAAAGAGCTGGTTCTACACTTCTAGAAGCTAGTTCTATATCAGAAATAGAGAGATAGAGTTAAAGAGAGAGTTTTAGAGGAGTATCACTACGGCTTGTATCTGAGATTGCTTTGGAATCGACTTCTGAGTTCAAGTAAGTAATATTGTTTACCTTGTTTTACCGGTTTGTGACTCTTTTGAGTACTTTAATCCTTGTAGCTCTTGGGTTAGAGTAGTATTCGTAGTATAAGTGTGGTGCTTAGACTCCGTTACTCGTAGATGTACCCGATGGTCCAGATTTGGTGGTAGCTCGTGGAGATGAATTTATAGCTCCGTTAAATCTTATATATTCCACTATCCCGTCAGTAGGCCGAGTAGGAGAATAATTGGTAGTTGGGTTACGGTTTTGCCTGTGCTCCTCTATCCAATTCCCTAGTAAAACATCCTAATCATACTAGAGCCTAAATTAGAAGCTCTAGTTGTCTTCTCTATATCCCTATCTTCTATAGCCTTGTTTGCTACTCAGGTGGTTAAGTTGTAGTTTAGAAGACCCTCACACATCTTCCTTTGGGTTCGATATTAAAACTAGATATATTCATCCGGTGAAGTGCTACAACGTATTCGCGTGCTTGTGAAATTTTTAGTAGGCATTAACAGATACCAACAGCCACTTGCTACTATGACCCGGCCCACAACAGCATGCTCTGGCTAGACATAGCCGCTGCTGGCCACCCGCAGCCAGCCATGGCCAGCCGCAGCCAGCCACAGCTAGCCACAGCCAGCCAGGGGTGGCTGCAGCCGGCCAGAGTTGGCCAGGGGAGGCTACAGCAAGCCACGATTGGCCAGGACCAAGCCCAGTTGGCCACGACCCTCCTACTACCTCCGGCGATGCACCATTGAAGCCTTGCCAACCTCGCCTTCCTCGCCTCCGCCTCGTCAAGCACCGAACGACTCCACCGTTGGTGAGCTTCCGAAACACCGTGACCGGCCTTCGTGCCATAGCCAAACGGACACACTAGCGCACAAACGCACATGACCGACCATAGCCAAATGGATCCACGGTGTCTGAGACACCAGGAAGGACATGCTACCCGTGACCCTGACGCGAGCCCTGGAACTCTGGACGCCATGTTGTAGATTGACTCATCTTGGACTGTAGAATGGCCCTTCGGTTGCTTTAGCGGATCGATGGAAACCCTAACTTGTCGCCATCGCTCCGGCCGCCTCGAGACACGAGGATGGGCCGTCGAGAGTCCCTGTGACCCCTGACCATCACAAGTTGTGACCCTCTGGACTCCTCTGACTCCTTACTATTCCGTATACATGTCCATACTGTTGTACCCACTCCTGATGACACCTCTATATATGTATCTTTGTAATACAGGACCCATCCTTTATCAATGCTATGGAATTGTGCTACTCCAGTTTTATCGAGTTGAATTGTCTTTTGTGTCATTGGTTCTTATCGTTGGACGTATGTGTGTTTACTTGTGGACCGTGCCTTCGAGCCGGTAGAGGAATCTGTTGGTATTTTTAACTGCACTCCATTAAATAAGTTTTAAGTAGGATTATCCGCAAGCGCACAGATATCATACCAGTGTCACATTTTACCCGGAGGTTTTAAATATCGTATCCACAGGGAACAGTTGTGATGATGACAACGTCTATAGACTTAACCCTACAATTAGGCTAGATCATATCAAGAAAAAGGAAATAGCTAATGTACTCTAGTTCGACTGCGGTAAACTTTGTATAATATCGTCTTATCGGACAAGTGACTGAATAGGAGAAGAAACAGAGTAATCTTCCTACCGCACACCTATAAGCCTATCAGTCCTATCAACGGAAGTGGACTACGGAGGATTCAACGTAGCTATAAAGTCACCTACGCGAGCTACCACTATCCGATCGATCGGGGGACATTCACAAGTAAATCTAGCCTAGGCACCACGCCTACACTACGAAATACTACTTCAACCAAGTAATGACCAAGATCAAAGCCCTCAATATGAGATGTGAACCAAAGAACGAATAAGAACAAGTTGCTTACTTAAATCGGAATGGTAAATACAAAAGTACCTCGAACGCAGACTCCCATGCGAGGGAGCTGAATCCGTAAGAATACAGCCACGAAAGAAGCGCCGACATGCCTAACTCCTCCGGAATCTCTACTCCTCTACTCAATCTCTCTAATCTCTAAACAAGACTAGATCTAGAAGAACTAGTCTCTCCTAATTGCTACATCTAGATGAACTAGAACTAGATCAACTAGAGGGACCCTAACCCTAATTATGTAGAGAATATGAAGCACCGGCGTGTAGAATGCCTCTAGGAGGGGCCTTGGGGCGTCATTATATAGGCCGAGGTGGAGTAGGGGGCAAGGAACCGCCACGTCAGCGATCCACGTCTCCATCTTGTGTTCACCGTCGGATCAAACCGACCTAAAATCGACGTAGGGATGCTTTAATTGGCTTCCAAGGAACCGTGGGAGGAAGACTCCGGAGGCGGCGTCCATCGGTGGAATTAGGGCACCGACCGGCCCGAGGGGTGGGGCCGGCCGGCCCCACTGGCTCCGCGCAGCCCCGCCGCTTCGGTGTCTTCTCGAACCTTCTTGATCCCGTTGGCGGTGTAGTTGCGTCGCGGTTAAGTTTCGTGGTAAATTTGCACTTAAATCCCTCTTTTTGTCTTTTTTGGAAAATTCCCTGGAAATTTCACAAATCACCAAAACTCGTGGAAATTGTCAGTTAAAACCCTAGACTAGTGTGTTTTCATGTTCTCCTTCGGGTTTAAAGTGCTAGTAAAAGTTGACGTTAACGACCGTCAACAATAACCCCCAAGCTTACCTTTTGCCAGTCCCTTGGCAAACAACCTAGATCTAATTAATAATAATCTTGGATCAGGAGTTGCTGCAATACTTTTATTTCTTTTAAGCACACTTGCTTTTAAACACATAAATTTTCCTCCTGGTTTAGACAAAACTGCTCTAACTTTCAAACTTACCCACTTTACCTTTAACTATGGAGCTTTTTACAGCTTTTTGCATAAATCTTGAGCAATCGAAAGATAGAACAATCAAGTCAAGCACTATGTCTCAAATTCTTTACAGTACCAATATTCCTGAAGTTTTGTAAATTTTCGCAATAAAACTCAGAGCTTAATTGTATGACACCCTCAAGTCTCTTATTATTTGTGGTATTTATGGATCTTACTGAGACATTAATAATATCATGCATTTCTACAACTAAGGATCATAGTGGAGCTTATAGGAGTGGCAATAACAAGGATGAGCATACTTGCAATTCATATATTGTAAAATCAAACAATGGATCCACAGAGAATCGAGGCATTCAATCAAATCAAGATGTGCATGTGTATGGAATATGGTGTATAGGTGTATATATGGTATTTAGTGGCTAATCCTAATTCTACTTTTTGCTCTTTGAAAATAACTCCCTCCTTAGAACTTTTTCGCGGGGAAAACATGGGCTATCTTTATTCTTTCTTTCTTTCTCTCTCTTCTCTCTTTTTTTTTTTTAATGAGGCGGGCATCTATGTACCCATTGTTTTAATTGCTTTGGGACACTTGTCCATCTTTTACTCCCCTTTTTTTTCAATACTTTTGCATAGCCACATGCATCCTTTGAATATAAACAATTAGAGAAGTAATGATAAGAATTTAGAGCAATTAAATGTGGGTTGTCCTATAGGGTATATTTTTAGGTGTTTACTCCCCGATGTAGGAGAAAAACATTTTTAAGGTGGATCTAGATGAAAGTGGAAATGATCAAGCGCTTACATCCTAGAGTAGGAGTAATGCATATATGGGTGGAGTGCGTGAGTGATCTTGATTTTAAAAGCATGACAAGACTCTCATAAGGTATACAACAAAGGTTGAGTAAACTCAATGTAAAGCAAGCAAAGATGAATGTGCAAAGGGTTTTCTAACTCTAAATGTATTATATATGGCTTTAGTAGGAATTTAAACTTTGTTATACAAGAGCTCATCATGTGAGATTTTTAGGTTTTCAAAATAAATCTCCAGAACTTAGTAATGCTAGGAATAAGATAAATAGCAGCTTAGACCTTCATATATCCTATCGATCAATTACCTAGACTTTAGCTCAAGCATATGCCTCCACCAATTTCAGGTTCAGAGTAAATTCTTATATCAAAGTAGTCATGTCCAAAACTTCGAGAAGAATTCATGGTTGAAAACTAGGCACTTGAAAAGGAATTACTTGTAGAGCAACTATTCATCATCTCCAAGACAAAATTTTAGTATTCTCTAGTTTTTATTTGACTCTAAACTAGACTTCAGACACATTCTATGATCACACCTTAATATATAGATAAGTATTTATTCATGTTTTTATTTGTATTGGACTCACAAGACTCTAAAGACATGGACCTTCATGTGCCCATATATTTTTAGTATTTTTTTATATTTTCTTATGATACTATTGTGAACCTTCATGTGCTCACATATTTTTTTGGTATTTTATGACTATATAAAATAGACTTCGATAATCGCCTAGGTATAGTTACCTGATAACTAGGGGATGCTCCTCCCCAAGCTAGATGTTTGCAATACTTGGTGTTGATGATCTTTAGAGTGAGCTAACCAAAGAAATGATTCTGGTAGGTGCCACTGATAGACTCTCTTCTTGTCATAATATTATTCCCGCATAAGTATACTCCAACAAAAAAACCAAAACTCGAGGCTCGAATTTAATAATAGGTTAGCGGTCAACCAATAAGTAATTGATTATTCCTTGAATTAATTTGAATTGACAGATTCTAGCATGATTCTTTTTTTAGGATTTTCTAGTTTTATTATGCAGAAATTAAATATGAGTGCATGATATATAGTTATATTATTTTTTTTATGCCTCTACAAAGAATATTTATTCTTATGGGGCTTAGGTTTTTTCATAATGCAAGAAAGTAAATACAGGAGCTATTATTATTATTTTTATTATTTATGCCACCACAAGTAAATATTCCTATAGGGTTACCATAAGTTTATTCACGTGGAGCTTTTAATATTTTATGATGCAATAAATAAAGCAATAAAGATTTTTATTTCCTTTTTAATATTTATGAAGATGAATATATTAAAAGCGAAGTTATTGAAGTAGATAGGAATACTTAATTAATTAGATAGCTACCATATTACCTTATGGCCGGGGTATGGAATTTTAAGTTTACCGAATGAACTTCTTCTTCCACTCTTGTGTATCTCTCCATCTTGAGGGATAGAGCTCTTATTAGTTGCATACCTCTAGTGATGATGATGTCATCTTTGTTCTTTGATTTGACCAACAGGTTGAAGTAGAGCTTTAATTATAACTGGCAGCATCTTGCTCAATGTGCATGTTCACAGAAGTCTCACTTGTAGAATTAATAAATTTTGCTCGATGTGTTGTTCTGTTTTGCAAAACCAAGGTAGAGATCAAGTGCATGGGCTTTGCTGGTGGAAAAACACCAACAGAACCAAATCTATTTTTTATTCATTTTTCTCCATCCTTAGGCACATTGAACAAGATAAAGTTGATGTTACATGAGTTGTTTATTTATGCCATGAGTGATAAGATCAAAAGATTAAGCATTTAATGTTGCATTTAAGTTCACATGGCGTAAAAAGAATGAATTGCTTAACCAATAGAAGGATTGTCTATCTCTATATAAATTTTCACATGAGTATGACTGTCGTCTTCCCAAGATTGAATATAATGTTTTAACTTGTTTGGTTAAGACTGAGATTAAGAGAATAGTGCCATGAACAATCTTAAAAGACAAACCATGTTGAGTTAATCAGGTTAATCAATTTAAATTGTAACTCAACATGTTTGTGTTTTAATTTATGTGTACGTCAAGATCAAGAGAAGAGCAGTGACCACTTACCGTAGAATATTACCTTTATTATTAGAGCGTGATAGCACTAAGTGATGAAAGGTAAATGACCGGTGGTCCTTTCTCTTGAATCTTGAGTTGCTCATGGACATCTTGTCTCCTCTCATTTGCATCTATTCTTTTTACCATCTTTTGCTTCTTTGATCTTTTGACTCTTTTCACTTCATTATTATTATGCCCGCAATAGATTAGTGGACAACACATACCCGAAGGAGTATATAGATTTTGAACACAGGTTGCTTGTCCAAATTTTTATTTTATTTTGTCTATGCTAATGAAAAGATAATATTAATATTGTTTAGCATAAATCATATTTTATACTGAGACATGGCTTGAGGCGCAGTAACTTGTAGCGAGAAAGATTAATGCTCACAGTTATTGAAGTTCAAAGATGTGCACAGCCTCATCTCTAATTCAAATTTATCTCATGACTTACCCAAATTAATTTTAAGAATTTTCTGCAGGGGTTAGTCCATAAAATATCCAATATCTACTACAGTATATTATCAGTTCAAAAATCACCCTAGACACCACGTCTAATTTGACTTAGAAAGGCATTCTAACCTAAGCACCACGTTTAATTCAAAAAGCCTTTAAAAGTAAAATCAACACAATTTAAACTAAGCACCATGCCTAATTCAAAAGATGTATGAAATTTCTCCAAACCTTAAGCATACTATAGCAAACAAAGGTAACATGAAAGTTTATAGAGTGTTATTCAAAAAGAGATAAGAGAGCATGATTAACAAATTGAATAAAGGTAGAGAGAACCAATATTAGCAACTTGATTTAAGATTTTTCAAATAAGCCCATTCCCCCAAGCTTGAATTTTACAAAGTAAATGTAAGCTTGAGTGGATGTAATTCAAATTGCATAATGGTTGTTTTGACATACCTGGTGCTGCCATTAGTTATTTTCTTACTTCAAACCTGAAATAGTTAGTGACAAAAATACCCAAGGAAATATTTTGAGAATTATAACTTTATGCTCAATTCACAAAGGTATTACAGCCTAAGGTGCAAGCTCTAATTCATTTTTTTTAAGAGTGGTTATTTTTGGGACACAAGGTTGTTCTTAGAAAACCTTCTAATTATTGTATTTCGAGTTGGTGAAGTGGTTTCCTCTAGAACATTAGCCTTTGTGCACCTATATCAAGATTACAATGAGATCTTTAATATTTATGATAAACATATACATATACAACCACCCTCTTAATGATTTTATGAACAGATAAAAATAAGGGGGTTGAAGATCTCATGTGTGGTAATATTAGAGAGACCAAGAGATTCAGGAGGTTTCTCATATGAGCATGGATTTGATAAAGTGTTAATGAGATAATTCCCATGCTCATCGATGTAATCTCCCTTTTTGAATTCCAAGGGTGTCTCTTCATGGTTGTCTATAGGCAACAAGTTTGTCTCTATTATTTCATGCGTATGATATTTATTGGATGTTTTATTTTCTAGGATTTCCCATGAATTGATACCTCCAAGGTTGGTCTCGTCTAAAGCCTCCTCTAAACTTGGATGAGTTATGTTCATTAAAGAAATAGATCTAAGCTCACCATTTGAATTTAAACCAAGTTTAGATGCTAAAGCTTCATCTTCTTCTATCCATTTTTTTCACAATGGCATATATATTTCTAGTATGTTCTACGCATTCCTGCCATTGTCGTTGCTCTTCTTAGGGATTCCTATAATCGTCATGACTCCTATTCTTGAGATGTCTTGATAGATTTTTAGGATTATTATGAAGTTTAGTAGAAAGAGCATAAAAGATTCATTGGGGTCAAGGATGAGTTTAGAGATGGGTTCAAAGACATTTATTGTGGGCATAGAAGGGAGAAGATAGAATTTATTTCTAAGTGGCTTAGCTCTCCTTCTATGGCATCACTTGGCATGCCATCCTTGAATTCTTCCCAATGTCTTTTAGAAGGGAAAGAAAGTAGATGATGCTTTTCCTAAGATACTCTTCTGAAAAGATTGATGTGTATTAATTTATGAGCATCTTAGCCAACTGGAAGTCTAAATCATCAAAGTGGAATTTCAAAGGTTTAGGATCGATAGCTAAATCTTGGGAATGAAATGATCGTGTTTTAGCTACCAAGACTTCCGTGTCTAGTTCAGGTGATAAGTTCTTCTCTTCATCCGAGAAGGGTTTATCCCGAATGATATTAATTAAACATGGGCGCAGCTCCTAGCCAGGTGTTATGATAGGTTCTATAGGTTTTGGTGGCCCAAAGCTTTCACGCATGCCATAAAGACAGATAAAAAAATATAATTAAAAGCATCCATAAGGATGAACACAAAAATAATGAAGAGAATGGGATAAAAACAGATTGAAGGCATCCATAAGGATGAACACAAAAACAATGAAGAGACGGGATAAAATAAGAAAAGATAAAAGTATAATACAAGATTAAGCTAGACTAAGTCAAAATCAACAAACCGTTCCCCGAGAATCGGCGCCAAAAAATGCTTGTTGGTATTTTTAAGCGCACTCCATTAAATAAGTTTTAAGTAGGATTATCTACAAGCGCACGGATATCATACCGGTGTCACATTTTACTCGGAGGTTTTAAATATCATATCAACAAGAAATAGTTGTGATGATGACAACGTCTATAGACTTAACCCTACAATTAGGCTAGATCATATCAAGAAAAAAAGGAAATAGCTAATGTACTCTAGTTCGACTCACGGTAAACTTTGTATAATATCGTCTTATCGGACAAGTGACCTGAATAGGAGAAGAAACAGAGTAATCTTCCTACCGCACACCTATAAGCCTATCAGGTCCTATCAATATGAAGTGGACTACGGAGGATTCAACGTAGCTATAAAGTCACCTACGCGAGCTACCACTATCCTACCGATCGGGGGACATTCACAAGTAAATCTAGCCTAGACACCACGCCTACACTACGAAAATACTACTTCAACCAAGTAATGACCAAGATCAAAGCCCTCAATATGAGATGTGAACCAAAGAACGAATAAGAACAAGTTGCTTACTTAAATCAGAATGGTAAAAACAAAAGTACCTCGGAATCGCAGCTCCTCGCGAGGAGTCAATCCGAAAGAATACAGACCACAAAGAAGCGCCGACATGCCGGAACTCCTCCGGAATCTCTACTCCTCTACTCAATCTCTCTAATCTCTAAACAAGACTAGATCTAGAAGAACTAGTCTCTCCTAATTGCTACATCTAGATGAACAAGATCTAGATGAACTAGAACTAGATCAACTAGAGGGACCCTAACCCTAATAATGTAGAGAATATGAAGCACCGGGGTGTAGAATGCCTCTAGGAGGGGCCTTGGGGCGTCATTATATAGGCCGAGGTAGAGTAGGGGGCAAGGAACCGCCACATCAGCGATCCGCGTCTCCATCTTGTGTGCACCGTCGGATCAAACCGACCTAAAATCGATGTAGGGATGCTTTGATTGGCTTCCAAGGAACCGTGGGAGGAAGACTCCAGAAGGCGGCGGCCATCGGTGGAATTAGGGCCGGCCGGCCCCACTGGCTCATTGCGGGCCCCGCCGCTTGGTGTCTTCTCGAACCTTCTTGATCCTGTTGGCGGTGTAGTTGCGTCGCGGTTAAGTTTAAATGGTAAATTTACACTTAAATCCCTCTTTTTGTCTTTTACGGAAAATTCCCCTCAGAAATTTCACAAATCACCAAAACTCGTGGAAATTGTCGGTTAAAACCCTAGACTAGTGTGTTTTCATGTTCTCCTTCGGGTTTAAAGTGCTAGTAAAAGTTGACGTTAACAACCGTCAACAGAATCGTAATTCGTTCGGACGTTGCGCTCGCAGGATTCATCTCACCATGGCCGTAATGCCGAGTGTAACTCGAGCCCTCGCTAGTATAGCTTGTGGTCGCGAGCTCGCCTCGCCATGACTATGGAGCTATACTTCTTTGTTTGCCTTTTATTCGCTCTTCGTGCGCAAACCCTTGTATGCTTGTACCCTATATGACCTTTGTGTTTCTTTGATTCTCACGGTGACAACCACACCGCTACGAATCCGAGAGATGCCTTAGTGCCAGTGTACCTAGGTCGGGTACCCTATGGGTGGTTTGCGCACTTGTGATCTTTATTAGTTGCTCCCTTCCGATGCCTCGTCTGATACCGTGGCGTAAGTATTGGAAGTAGATCATCGCTTTCTAATTAATCTTGCCTTGTCTCTCCCTAATAGTCCGCTTTATTCGATCCCATCTTGTTCATGGCGATTGGATCAAAGCACGGACTGTCCCTTTTTAGTTAGCTAAGCTATAGTCGATGTCATGCTTTGGACCGTGAGAGTCGACTCGATCGACCGAGTGAAACCTTCTTCACTGGAGATGTGACCGGTAGCATGACATAGATGTACCTAGCTAACTTTTCACTTCTCGTCTCCCGATGTGACTATGTCGTGTGGATCGAGAAGGCCGTAGCTGTTGCTCTGTTTTGCATCGACCACTTCTACTACCACTGGATACGATGGCAGGACAGTTGAAGAACAATGGCACCAAATCACAATAGTATTGTCAGATTCTATTTACTTCTTATATTCAATTGTGACTTGTCAGGAAAAGACTACAAGAGCCAAGCTCCGTTGTTCTTCAGTTCTCTTTTGCTGGGGCCCATCTTCGATTCCCGTCAACTACGTGATGCCTGGATCGAGAGAACATGAGCCATGGTGTTTGCTATAGATAAGCTCTGGCTTAAACCATTTATCTTAAAGCCATACTGGCTTGGCCATCTAGCTTATGCATAGCAAACCACCACTCTTGTCTTTTGGCCTGAGGATTCGGACATCCGCCGAGAGGGCTAAATCGTGTACCTTTTAATGACCTCTGGGTTAATGGATTTTCCTGCGTCTTGAGTCCTTCCGAGTATCGTATGTTTCCTTGCCTTGTTTATCGCTTCGCGGAGTAGCTACTTCGAGTACAATGACGCTCGGACCGAGACTCGTGGGAGGAAGAGAACGTGGACGAAAGGACCCACAGGATGGAGCCAATCTAAGAACTACTCCTATGGAAGAAGAATCACACCACTACTTCCACGACATCACAGGTGTCATGGCAGCACCCTCTTTTAGAGAATCCTATTAGACATTGCATAATATTTAGAACTGCTAGCGCTTTATATTTATTCCTTTGCTAGTATCTGAATGCATGCTATTGCCTAAGCCTTTATTACTTGATTGCAACCCCTCTATCATGTCACCCAGCTTTGCACTCATGCTCACTTACTTATATCTACCTGTCTACTGGCTTGCATTTATATCACCATACTTATTTTAACTCCACTCGCATTGTATCTGTGATGTGATGCTGGTGGTGAACCCATGGGTATGGTTTGGCTTAGGATGCCAGACTTGGTGGATTGGGCGCATGCTGCGTGTGTCTTGGGTGCGTGGAGAGTGAGGGTTGTGTCGACCGAGCTGGGATATATGATGAGCTTGAGGTGAGTCTTGCCGTGTGACGTGACCTGGGCATCCTATGAGATGAATACCTATGGCAGGTATATGTGATGTGATGTGTGAAGTGGGATCTTAGATATGAGCCTTCGAGAGGTGGAGCCTAGGACAGGAGTGTTGTGGTGGCACGTTAAATGGTAAACCTGATGAAGATGTCTAACTTGGTCAGCCCTAAGGACTTACTAGTATTCAGACTCACCGGGAATCCTTGCATACCACTCGCTCTCTTGTAATGGGAGTGATGGTTGGACTACTTGGTATGAGTGATGCCATTACTACTAGGTTGTGAGGTGATAGGGTGGGCGGTATAGATGTCAGAAGTTCCTATGCCATTCTAGTCGGCAGTACCACTGGATGGGCTCGGTACTACCTCTCCCAGTCTTAGCGTGCCGGTTTGCCGGGGTGACCCAGGGCTACGTGGTAGGATGGCATCAGTCTATCAAGCAAGCAGCTGGAATTTGCCTAGACATGGCCAGGTCGAGGATGGCTATCTTGTGGGTATGTGAAACCTCTACAGAGTGTTGTGGTTGATCAATCGCTACATATGCCGACTTGACGGTTATGGACCTTTCCTGGGACCTGCTTCTTTAGATAGGAGATGTATCCTTCTTTTCTCCCCCATGTTGTGAGATAGAGCCGGTTATAGACCGTTGAGGCAGGCCGAGTGGGAGTTGGCCTGTCGACACGAGTGAGATGAGATGTGGTGGAAGAGGTGGATGGGTTAGGATGGATGGATGAGGTGATAGATGGATGTGTGGATGTGTGTGGTTGGAAATGCATTAAAACTTGACAAACTATTATATTATTTACTACTTGATGTTACTTTGCATTGCGCTAAGAATGCAAACCACAGCCAAATATTAGGATCGCCAGATCCCTTGTTTTATGTTTCCACTAAAGCTCATCGGTGCTGATCATGGCCTGCACACATCCGCGGTGTGCTGATTTTTGCTTCTCAGAGATGTCAAATAGTGAAGGATTAGGAGGTCTCGTGCCTGCGCTCAAGTTTGGTTCAGAAGATAGAAAATGCGCCGCTGACACTCTACTCTGATAATGCCCGTGAAGGAGGAGCCTTCACTCGATGACTTATTTCCGCTAACTCTGATGATGATTAGATATACTTCCGCTAAAATTACTCTAATAAGTGTGTTCTCAGTTAATGTTGTATCATGTAAAACTTGTAATCTAACACTGTATGACTTTGATATCTACTGATATATGATAATGTGATGGAATCATTCATGGTTTTATCACATTATATCTCATCATCTCGTGGATTTTCTTTTAAATGGAAAATTGAGGATGTTTCAGTTGGTATCAGAGCCACACTTGACCCTAGAACGAGACCTTTAGTACCCAATACTAGTATAGAAGACAAACAGAGTATCTGTAGAAGAGTCGTAACTACTGACACTTGATTCCCTCTCTCTGCCTTGAATTCTACTACTAACCGATTAATTTCGCCCTGAAAAGTTGACCTCTAGGAAATGATTCCCTCTTTGATTCTCACGATAGATTGATAGATATGTGAGACTCGAAGTCTTAGGAGTCACATTTAGTCAATACTATGTATATAGGAGTTGTAATGCTGCTTGAGTGCTTGGATCTTATTGCTTCTTATGCTTCTTGTGTTTATATTGTCTGAGTTTAGACTATAAA
This sequence comes from Chrysopogon serrulatus, assembly GCA_015844335.1. Taxonomy (NCBI): domain Eukaryota; kingdom Viridiplantae; phylum Streptophyta; class Magnoliopsida; order Poales; family Poaceae; genus Chrysopogon; species Chrysopogon serrulatus. Next base: position 238,842 of record JADLZL010002315.1, on the reverse strand, counting down.
AATATTTTATCTACGTATGATTTGTAGGCTAAAACCATGGCCATGTTATAATCGGACGGTGACCTTGACCACCATTTGGAAATACCGGACCAAAACATCATGTTTTTACTTGTCCATTTTAAAACTAATTTTGATTTTCAACCATGCATGTTCAAAATGCTCTCTTTCTTTGATTGAAAACCTCTCGATTTCAAATCTTCAAAGACTCACTTTGAAAACCTCCGATTTGTGAAATGCATCTTCAAAAGATATTTGAAACATGAATGGCAAAAACCTAAAAAGTTTCTTTTACATCAAAAATAAATTCTATAAATAAACAAAACATATTTATAACGGCTCTACTTTTTAAAATAAGAAAAACAATTTTAAAAATTATTTCCAAACAAAATAGGGTACAACCTATTTTAAAAGCACTTTTATAATAATTTCAAAATCACAAGGTTGTACCCTTCTTGCTTGTAAAATTTGCAAACCTTTTAAAACTATATTCCAAAAGTCCCCGCTACTATTCTCAAAAGAGCTTTTCTCGGATTTTTCATAAGGGATTCTTTTCTAAATTAAGATTTCAATAAACACCGATTTGATCCTTTAAAAGATATCTCCCTCTTTTATAAAGTAAATTGTCTCCATTTTAAAAAGGTTTTATGCAAACAACCTTTCCGAAAGCACCTCTTTCAAAATTCTTTTGCGAACCAAATGCATTGATGCATATGACTTGGCACCATGGACCAACCTTTTTAGCGACTAACTCCTAAATCTCGAGGATGAGATCCTTGTAAGGAGGGTGGACTGTAACAACCTGGATTTTTCAAAAAGCCAAAATACGAACTTTCAAAAAAATTTTTGCAAAAGTGTGGAGCATATATTTGATAGGTCAAACCTAAAACAACCAAGCAAAATTTATAAATAAATTGTTGCATGCATATAGCATTGCTTGTAGGAATCACCGGAGTTTCATTAGTCGGTTAGGGTTTCGTGTCGGAATGCACAATCCTTAGAAGAATCTCCTGAATTCTTGAATCTCTTAAATTCCATTTACTCCCTCAAATCCATAGCAAAATATTCCTAAAACCACTTTAAACCTAAGTAGGAAATACAGGAGTGGAAAATAGAGAAGACCACTACTCTATCATGGACCCAAAAACACCAACCAACCCAGCCTTGTCGCTGTTTAGCCACCGATAGCCTGCCACGGGGTTCCCGTAGCAGTTGATTCGGACCTCGGCGAATAACTGGAACTCGGTGGTTTCACGCAAGAGACACACGGTTTATCCTGGTTCGAGCCCTCGTCGTCGAGTAAAAGCTCTACTCCGGTCGGCCTTGGCCTTTTGCGTTGGATTGATGTGTGATTGTGTGTTGTTAAATGCATTACAAAAAGGGTGCTCGCTCCTTTTTATGAGAGGAAAGGAGCCGAGCTGCGGTTTCTAATCCTAGTCGGACTTGTAGGAAGAGTTCCGCTCTTATTACAGAAGTTACTTTCTATTTATCTAATTAGGATGATCCGCCATCTACTCGGATCCGGCCTTCTTGCTTTTGTCCTGACGGGAGCCGTGCTGGTGAATAGCCGTCTACGTCCCGTATCGACAAGCCCCCGAGCATTTCGAAGTAGAACTTGGGGAACGTCTTGTTTCTTGAGTGATGCTTTGAAATGATCTAGCTGAAGACTTCTTTTCCTTATGTTGTGCGCCATAGGTGCACTCATTGAGTGTAGCCCCCGAGCCTCTTGCTACTTATTTATAGGTAGCCAGAGGGTCTTGAAAGGAAAAAAAAGTTGAGGGTGTATGCCCTGTAGCCCCCGAGCCTTCGTCTGAGTTGTTTTTGGTCAAAAAAGAAGTCGGGCGATGGCTTTTAGTCTGTTTGGTATTGTAAGTTCGTTTCCTTAAGCGTAGCCCCCGAGCTCTTCCGAGTTCTTTGTAAGAACTGGGCGAAGGCTTGTGACTTGCTTTAGCCGTAGCCCCTGAGCTTTTCTAAGCTCTTACGTGCGAGGAACTTGACAAATGCTCGTGTCTTTTTTTTTTAGTTGTAGCCCCCGAGCTTTTCCCCGAGTTCTTACATTTGTAGGAATTGGACAACGGCTCGTGACTTGCTTTTACTTGCTCTTTATGTCTGCTTTTATGGTTGGACGTTGGCAGCTAGTGGTGTAAAGGCTTTTACTGTTCTGGAATATGCCTGGAATATGCTCCTTTACTGCTTTCTTTACTGCCCTCTTTTATTGTCCTTGTCAGTGCTTCTTTGTCTTGGTGAACTTGGTCTATGTACGCCGATCCGATCCTATAAATTGGACCTCCCTCTCGGTTGCTTTCGGTGCCTTGTAGTGTGCTTCTTTTACGTTTTACGTAAAGGTGATAGTTTGTGAGGTGGAGCAGCCCCCCGGCTTCTTTCTTGTTCTTCCAAAGATGGTCCACTTAGTGGGTAGAAGAATTCTTGAGATAGGGATTAGAGGCGGACTAATCCCGGAGTAGCATTGTGATTGGAGGCTCGTTTTTGGTAGGTAGAAGAAGTCTTGAGATGTGCCTTATCTTTGAGTCATTTTGCACTCTTAGTTCTTCTTTTCCACTCGCCGGACATATGCTCTGCGTGGGAAGGTTGCCGATCCGCATACTGTCCTCTAGGCAATGCGGTGCAAAGCGACGCCAACGCAGCGCCGAGCCCTCTTGTTCTCATGGGGTCCAATTCAACTTGTGGCTGGAGAGGCCTGATGTGATGCTTGAGAAGTCAGTGCTACTTTTGGCGATCTTGGATGCACTGTGTTGGTGTATCTAGGTTGCTTTGGATCTGCTCGGCCCGGACTGTCTCAGAGGTAGTGCAGGTCGGCAACGGCTATCACCTTGGTTGTCTGGGGGTTCTGCGTAGTTGTTTTCTATGGCAGAATTCCACTAGGTTCCTTGTAGCTGTTGCTTTAGTTTTCTTCTGAATTCGATGGATCTTGTAAGACTTGTATCCTGAAAGACTTGGATCCTTATAGCATGTAAGACTTGTATCCTTGTATCCTGCAAGTTGTGTTGAAGAAAATATATGTTCCTGAAATGATCCGAGTTGTTTTATCTTGAGTTGCTGGTTGTCTGCCTTCGTGCCGACTTGTTTTGATTGATAAGAAGACTGTCTGTCTTTAAGTGGACTTGTTTTGGCTGAGATGCTAACTGTCTTCCTTCGTGTGGACTTGTTCTTGGACGTCTTACTTCGTGCTGACTTGTTATGGAAATTTCGGCGGAGTTACCTTTTCTTGTAACGATATTATATTTTACCGTTGGTGGGTAAACGAGATTAGGACTGTTATCCCGAGATTTGGGGGTTTACTGGGCCTTTCCTGTTATTGCGCTTTGTATCTGTTGGCCTTTTTACCGTTGCTCCTTAAGTGGGCTTTAAGACCGGGCTATAAATCTACCCGTGTCTGTTCTTCTTCTTCACCTTGCCTTTGCTTCCTGAAACCCTAGCGCCGGAGAAAAAATCCCCAAACCCTGCTCTTGCTTTGCTGCGCATCTTTCCCTTAGCTTTGGCTGCTTGATTCGTTGCATGGGTAGGAAGAAGGTTGCGTCCCAGAAGCCAGTAGTCGAGAGGCCTATTCTTGAGGAGGAGGTCGACGAACAGCTGAACCCAGAATTTGCTGCAATGAAGGCCACCGCGAAGAACTTCCCCCCTCCGACTACTCAAGAGAAGCATCTAGTCGAGCTGCAGGAGTGCGGGATGATCCAACCTAAGGAGTTCTCTGTTTGGGTTGCTCCTGGTGAGCATCGCGTTCCTGTTCCTCGCCCGGGGAAATTGTTCTTTTTTTTCTTTTGTCCGCGCCGGTCTTTGTCTTCCAAATAAGTGTTCCTTCCTTCATCGTTTTTCTTCGCTATTTTTGCATCTCTCTCCATGATCTTACACTGAATGGAGTTCTTCATCTGTCTGTTTTTGTTCACTTTTATGAAACTTTCCTTGGCATTCCTCCTTCTCTAAATCTGTTTCGCTTTCTTTTCCGCCTCAAGCCGCAGCCCCGCAATGATTCCCTCCACACCCTTGGTGGATGTGGGATTCAATTTCGGCAGGGGCGGAAGTCGAGTCACTTCTTTGAGTACGACCTTGTTGAATCCGTGAAGGATTGGCGGTCCGAGTGGTTTTATGCTGGAAATCTTGATGGGGGTGCCGATGCTCCGGCACTCCAAACCTACTCGGGGGTTCCGCCTGTTCCTAATGATCGGTGGGAGAAGGAGCAGCTTACTGCTGCGGAGTTGATTCTTCTCCAACCTCTTTTCAATAGGATAAGTTTTTTGAAGCAAAACGGCTTGTCTGGTTTTGCCATAGTGGCAAGTTATCTTCGTCGCCGAGTACAGCCTTTAAAAGCGCATGAGTATTTTGGCTTTGAGTACTCGGGCGCCGAGGATCCTTCTCGTATGGTGGCCACGACCGAGTTGTCAGATGATGAGGTGCTTGCGCGCCTCCAGAAGATCTTGAAAGGAGCGTCAGTGGTCCCCATGATTGGTTTTGAGTACTCGACCAGCAAACCTCCTCTTGCTGTAAGTTGTGTTTTCCTGCTTGTTTTTTGTGTTTCCGAGTACTTTTTAATTGAAGCTGACTTGTTTCTTTTGTTGTTTTTTGAAGCCTTTTGGCAGGGATTTTGATGCTGATGCCTCTCTCTATGTTGATGGAGAGATTGCTTCTCTTCCGGTTCCCTTGGCTGTTCCTGGTCATAAGGTAATTGAAGGTCGAGTTGTTTTGCCCGGTGTTTCTGAAATGGAGCCTGTTCTTCAGTATGTTCCTTATCAGCCGGTGGCCCTTGCTCGAGTTACTCGCGCTGGTGGAAAGAGGCCTGCTGCGGGTAATTCTTCTTCTACTGCGCCTCAGAAGCGGGCGCGCTCTTCTTCTTCTCCCCAGCCTTCAGGTAACCTTCTGTTAGGTGAGAGGTTGTTTGGTCTTGTCTTGCTTGTATTTTTTGGAAAACAGTCTTGATTCTTTTTCCTTGGTAGGTGGTGGATCTGTTCTTCTTTTTGAAGACGAGGTTGAAGATGTTGATGACTCCCCTCTTCTTCGTCGGTGAGTGTTGTCTTCTTGGTTTTGGTGTATATACTTTTTGCTGTTTAATTTTGATTTTGGTTTTCTGTAGCCCCCGGGTGACTTCTTGTCATTCTCCGGACTTGGGATCCCTGTCGGGTCCTGTCCTTTCTTCTGCCGAGTTGTTGGTGGATCTGAATCAGGTTATGCCGCCTCCACCAACTTGGCCTCGTATTGCTCTCCGTCGTGCCCCTAAGTAAGTTTTTCTTCTTACTGACTTCTTTTTCTATATCTTGTATCATTTATCTTTAGCTTTTTGGTTCTTGTAGGTTATCTGCCACTATTTTTTTCTCTCCGGCCGATTCTCGAGAAGACCGTGAGTGTTGGTGTAGTGGGTCAGGTATCTTTGCCTGATCCGCATCCGGCTGTGGAGTCTGCCCTAATGGTGGCTTCCTCTTCCGCTGCTGGAACTTCTTTGCTGCCAGTTGCGCAAGGGGTTGCGGCGACCTCTTTAGGGGCAGAAAAGTTGCCTCTTGCCCAACCCCTGACTGCTTCTCGTTCTAGGGTTGGGAGTTCTCCTTCTTTATCGCCTTCTTACGCTCCTTGGGATTCTGTTCGTGATTTGAGGTCGATGCAGGAGCTGGAAGAAGAGTTTAATCTGAGTTCTCGCCTCAAGAAGCTTGAAGCTGGATTTAAGTCCTTTGCTGAGCAGTTCCAGGTAATATGACTTATTTATTTTATTTTCTGGCTTGTCCTTTTTTCTTAGTTTTCTTTCATCTAAATGCAGGAATACGTCGGTGATTCTGACATCTTCTTTGGCTCGTCTGAATCTCAAAAGAAGTTGTTGGATGAGCTGGCTTTTTTTTTGGGGCGCTTGATGAGGAGCGTCAAGGACGCCAATCCTCGGAGACTGCTTTAAGAGCTCAGGTTGTTGTAGCTGAACAGCAGAAGTCGGCTGCAATTGAATCTGAAAAGAAGGTTTCTCGAGATCTTCAAGGTACTTGTGTATGCTCTTTTCTGTGTATAACTTTGTTGCTGCTTTTTCTCTGACTTCCTTCTGTTTTCTTTTTGCAGCTTTGAAGAAAAAGTACTCGGAAGAGACTGAAGCTTTGAAGCTTGAAGTGAAAACCTTTCGCAATGACTCGGAGAAGGTAAAGGAGGATGCTGAAGAGATTCTAGCCAGGGCTCGGCTGATTAGGCGTGGTGCTGATCGAGATCTTTTGCAGGCTAAGGCATCAGTAGAGGACTTGACGGTTCGTCTGAAGGCCTCGGAGGATAGATTTTCAGCCTTGCTGAGTTCTGTTCAAGGACTTGCCACCATGCTGAGGAGGCCTGAAGATGCTGGCTTGACCTGGGACCAATTTATCCCCTGGCTGACCGAGCGGACCATCAACTTTGCGAAGGATGCTGTTTTGCTCGGTGTTCAGGGTGTATTGGCTCGTGTCCGGTTGCTTGATGGCAACTTGCCTTTTGAGAAAGTGCTTTGGGCGGGGCTCATACTCCCGAGGGGAGCAGCACTCTCGAGTCCTGAAGTCGCTGCTTTTTTGTGCGTGGCTCAAGAGTTTACTTGAGCTTGTAGAGATTGCGGCCGTGTGCGTGCCGATGGTAGTGATGATTAGGCATAGATGGTTGTAATGATGCTTGATGCTTTCCTGAGGCTTTTGTGTATAAAAAACTTCCTTTCTTTTATTTGTTCCTTGGTGCTGAATGCCTTGTTTTTGTCTTGACAATATGCTTGATTGATCGTGGATTGTCATCTGAGTTCTTTTAGAAGTCGGGATAGGTTGAGCTGTTGCTTGGATAGAGCGAGTGTTGGCTTCATAGCTGTACTCTCATCGATGTTGTGAAAACAACCCGGAATGGTTGGGCTCAGGCTTTCTTGTAGCCATTTTGTACTTCAACAATTAGTTCGGACCGTAGGCCCTCATCCGAGTTCTATACTCTAGAAGTCGGGATAGGTCGAGCTCTTTGTTGGCTCTCATCTAGTTCTGAAAAGAAGCTAGGATAGGGCGAGTGTTGACTATTTTAGCCGTACTCTCATCGGTGTTGTGAAAACAACCCGGAATGGTTGGGCTCAGGCTAGGTTGTAGCCATTTTGCACTTCAACAATTAGTTCGGACCGTAAGCCCTCATCCGAGTTCTATACTCTAGAAGTCGGGATAGGTCGAGCTCTTTGTTGGCTCTCATCTAGTTCTAAAAAGAAGCTAGGATAGGGCGAGTGTTGACTATTTTAGCCGTACTCTCATCGGTGTTGTGAAAACAACCCAGAATGGTTGGGCTTAGGTTAGGTTGTAGCCATTTTGCACTTCAACAATTAGTTCGGACCGTAGGCCCTCATCCGAGTTCTGTACTCTAGAAGTTGGGATAGGTCGAGCTCTTTGTTGGCTCTCATCTAGTTCTGAAAAGAAGCTAGGATAGGGCGAGTGTTGACTATTTTAGCCGTACTCTCATCGGTGTTGTGAAAACAACCCGGAATGGTTGTGCTCAGGCTAGGTTGTAGCCATTTTGCACTTCAACAATTAGTTCGGACCGTAGGCCCTCATCCGAGTTCTGTACTCTAGAAGTCGGGATAGGTCGAGCTCTTTGTTGGCTCTCATCTAGTTCTGAAAAGAAGATAGGATACTGTAATCTTTATTGATCAATAAGCCTTTATTGGAGGAATGATATATGTATTTTGATTTCTAGGCAAAAAATCGTCGCAACTGAGAGATGTGCCATGAATTTTTTATTGGTGCTCCATCTTCTGTCATTAGTTCGTAGGATCCAGGTCCTGTTACTTTTGCTACTATGAAGGGGCCTTCCCATGGGCTGAGTAGTTTGTGCCTCCCGTCTGGTTTTTAAATTTTTCGGAGGACTAGATCGCCGGCTTGTAAGGTTCTTGGTTGAACACTTTTGTCATAATATTTTCTCAATCCTTGCATATATCTTGCTGATTGTAGTGTTGCATTGACCCTTACTTTTTCTAAGCTATCGATTTCTAGTCTCCTAGCCTCTGCTGCTTCCCCTTCGTTATATTGCTCAATTTTGGGAGATGTCCAGATCAAGTCTCCTGGTAGTACGGCTTCTGATCCGTATACCAAGAAAAAAGGTGAATAGCCAGTTGCTCTGCTTATTTGAGTTCTTAGCCCCCAGACTACTTTTGGTATCTCATCTATCTATTTTGCTCCGTAATCTTTGAGGTCTTCATATAGTCTTGGTTTTAAGCCTGCCAAGATGAGACCGTTAGCTCTTTCTACTTGCCCGTTTGCTTGAAGATGAGCTACTGATGCATAATCAATGCTGGATCCACAGTCTTGAGCCCAGCTTTTGAATTCATTAGCTGTGAATGGTGATCCCAGGTCTGTGATTATTCTGTTTGCCATCCCGAATCTGTGCATGATTTCTTGGATGAACTCTTGTGCTTTGGCCAAGCTGTATTTTACCAATGGCTTGTATTCTATCCATTTGGTGAACTTGTCGATGGCCACAAAAATGTATTCGAACCCTCCTTTGGATTTCTTGAGTGGTCCGACTTGGTCGAGTCCCCAGCATGAGAACGGCCATGCGGGTGGAATGCATATTAGATTGTGAGCTGGAACATGTGCTTGTCTTGCAAACATTTGACAATTTTTACAGTGTTTGACTAGTTCTTCGGCATCTTTCAGTGCTGTTGGCCAATAGAATCCTGATCTGAATGTTTTTTCGACTAGTGTCCTTGAAGATGCATGATTCCCGCAGCATCCAGAGTGCATTTCTAATAGTATTTCTTTCTCTTCTGTTGTTGAGACATATTTTAGTAGTACGCCTGATGATGCTGCTCTTTTGTAAAGATTGTCTCCTACTAAGACGTAGTTTTTGCTTCTTCTGATGACCTGAGTTGCTTCTGTTTTGTTACCGGGTAACTTCTTTTCTTTGATGTAATCTATGAATACTTGCATCCATGTTGAGTTGTCTGTACTGATCATCAGAATTTGTTCTTGTTCTGTCTTCTTCTCGTCTTCTTTTTCGTCTGATTTGATAGATGGTTTGTTTAGTTCTTTTACAAAAACTCCTGCGGGTACTTTTGCCCTGTCTGAGCCTAGTTTGGCTAATACATCAGCTGCAACATTTGAATCCCGTAATATATGATGGATCTCTAGTCCTTGAAAATTCTTCTTGAGTTTTCTGATTTCTGCACAATAAGCATCCATGTTCTCCTTGGTGCAATCCCATTCTTTATTGACTTGGTTGACTACTACTGCTGAATCTCCGTAGACTAGTAGTCTTTTGATTTCAAGTGAAATTACGACTTGTAGGCCGTGGATGAGTGCTTCGTACTCTGCTTCGTTGTTGGTAGCTTGCCATAAGATTTGCAGAACATATCTGAGTTGTTTTCCATCAGGTGCGATAAGTAGTACTCCTGCTCCTGCCCCTCCTAGTTTTAAGGATCCATCGAAGTACATTTTCCAATGGTCTAGGATGACTTCCAGAGTTGGTTGTTGTATTTCGGTCCATTCTGCGATGAAGTCGGATAATGCTTGGGATTTGATTGCTTTTCTTGGGGTAAATTCTATTTTGAGTGCCCCGAGTTCTACTGCCAGTTTTGAAATTCGTCCTGTTGAGTCTCGTTACTTAGGATATCTCTAAGTGGAAAATCTGTTACGACGACTACTTTGTGATCTTCAAAATAATGTCTGAGCTTCCTTGATGTTATTAGTATTGCGTAGAGTAGTTTCTGCACGTGTGGATATCTCACTTTTGATATTGTGAGTACTTCACTTATGTAGTAGACTGGCCTTTGTACTTTGTAGATGTGCCCTTGTTCTTCTCTTTTAACCACGATGGCTGTGCTTACTGCTGAAGTTGTTGCAGTAATGTAGAGCATGAGGTCTTTGTCTTTCTTTGGTGGTACTAATACTGGAGATGTACTGATATATGCCTTTAACTTGTCGAAGGCTTCTTGTGCTTCTTCGTTCCAAGTGAATTTGTCTATCTTCTTTAGTAATTTGAAGAAGGGTAGGCCCTTTTCCCCAAGTCTAGAGATGAATCTGTTGAGTGCTGCCATGCAACCTGTTAGCTTTTGTAGATCTTTGATATCTGCAGGTGGGCCCATATCGGTTATTGCCTTGATTTGTTTTGTGCTTGCTTCGATTCCTCTTTGGCTGACTAGAAATCCGAGTAGTTGTCCTGATGATACGCCAAATACACACTTGTTGGGATTGAGTTTCCACTTCCATTTTTTGAGATTGTTGAAGGTTTGTTGTAGGTCTTCAATCAGAGAATCTGGGTTCTTTGTTTTGACTACTACGTCATCCACATATGCTTCTGCGTTCTTTTCAATTTGATCGCCTAAACAAGCCTGAATTGCTCTTTGGTATGTTGCCCCTGCATTTTTGAGCCCAAAAGACATTGTTTTGTAACAATAGGCGCCGAAAGGTGTGATGAAAGAAGTCTTGCTTTGGTCTTCTTCTTTTAGTGCGATCTGATGATATCCCGAGTAGCAGTCTAGAAAGGATAACAAAGCTGATCCTGCTGTTGAGTCCACTATTTGATCAATTCTGAGTAAACCGAAAGGATCTTTAGGACAATGTTTGTTGAGGTCTGTGTAGTCGACACACATACGCCATTCATCCGTGTTCTTTTTGTGTATCAGAATGGGGTTTGCCAACCAATCTGGATGTAAGATTTCTTTTATGAATCCTGCCGCTAGTAGTCGGGCTATTTCTTTCTTTATTGCTTCTTTCTTGTCTGGTGAAAAATGTCGTAGCCTTTGCTTGATCGGTTTTGCTCCTTTGTTGACTTCAATTTTGTGCTCAGCCAACTCCCTTGGGACTCCAGGCATATCAGCCGGTTTCCAGGCAAATATATCTTTGTTGTCCCGTAAGAAGTTGGTGAGCGCGAGTTCCTATTTGATAGGTAGATGTGCACTGATCGTGGCAGTCTTGGATGGATCGCCTATCCCTAGATCAATCTTTTTTGTGCCTTCACCTTCAGCTGTTGTGAGGGTGCTTTGTTTTTTGGCTGGGATCTCTAGTTCTTCTGTTCTTATTTCTGCAACTGCCGAGTTGATTTCGCCTTATACTTTTGAGGATATCTGTATAGCTTGCACATCGCATTCGTAGGCTCGTTTTAGGTCTCCTCTGAGAGAAAGTACTCCGTGTGGTCCTGGCATTTTGAGTAGTAGATATGGATAGTGTGGTATAGCCAAGAATTTTGCTAGTGCTGGTCTTCCCAATATTGCATGATATGATGATTCAAAATCTGCAACTTCGAATTTGATGAGTTCTGTGCGATAGTTTGTAGGATTTCCAAATGTTACTGGTAGTGTAATTTATCCGAGAGGCATAGCTGGTTTCCCTGGTACTATTCCGTAGAATGGTATACTTGTAGGCATGGTCATTTTTGAAAATTCTGGTCCCATCTTCTTCAAGGTGTCTAAAAATATGATGTTAAGTCCTGCTCCTCCATCAATGAGTACTTTGGTTACTGTTATGGCGGCAATTGTTGGTCCGAGTACTAATGGATATAGTCCTGCGTTCCCAACACTTGTCCATTGATCTTCACGTGAAAACTGAATTGGATATTGAGACCAGTTTAAATATCTAGGTGTTGCCGGTTCTGCTGCCATGATTGTTCGCCAAGCAAGTTTGTCTTCTTGTTTACTTCTGGAACCAGGGACTCCTGAGAATATTACTGATACTGTTGCTCTTGGATTTTGAAATCCGTTGTCGGTTAGGTTGTCTTCTTCTTTCTTCTCCCTGTTTTCTTCTTTGTCTTGTTTGTCCTTCTTCATATATCTTTCTTGGAAGATGCGACACTCTCCCATAGGGTGAATTCCTGTTGGGTGATAGATGCATTTCATATTCTCCAGATCTTCAAACTTTTTTGCCGGGTAGTATTTCTTTCTTTCTGTGGAGGCCACCATATTGTCTGAATATCTCTTTTTGTTGTGGTACTCCTGTCTATTGTCTTGGTTGTTCCATCTTCTTGAGTTGTCTTGGTATCTCGAGTTGTCTTGGTTGTTCCATCTTGGATTGTTTTGATCGTTCGAGTTGTTTTTTCTATCTGTGTTGTTTCTTTTTTTCTGAGTTGTTCCTGTTATCTGGAAATCTTTCTCGCGTCTTCTCTTCTGCCGTAATCATCTTTTCAACTGTTCTTTTGAACTCGTCATTTGTTCGTGGATTTTCTTTGCAGAAGTCGTGAAACATCCATCTTACTTTCAAACCATACGAAAATGCTTCTATTACTTCTCTCTCGGTGATGTCGTGCACTTGCGCTCTGAGCTCCCCAAATCTTCTATAGAAGTCTCTGAGGCTTTCTCCTGGATTTTGTTTCAATCCCTTTAATTCGGCTTGTGTTATTGGGTGGATGAGTATTCCTGTGAAATTTTTACAGAAAGCTTTCTGAAGATCGCCCCATGTTTTGATGGATCTGGGACGTAACTTGTCGAACCATTGAAGTGGTAATGTTTCCAGTGCCATTGGAAAAAATAGTGCTTTAATGTCATCATCTCCTCCGGCTAGTTCTATTGATTGAGAGTAAATTCTAAGCCATTGCATTGGTTCTGTCTTGCCATCATATTTTGAGTGATTGGATGGTTTGAATTTTTGAGGTAACTTAACTGTAAGTAGTCTTCCTGCGAAGCAAGGAAATCTGTCGGGTACTTTTTCTGGCTTGTAGTCGGAGTCTGCCTGACTGTCGTATCTTGAAATAACCCTGGGAGGGCTTCGAGTGGTGTTGGTAATCTCCCTCTATTTTCTCCTGTTCTCTCGATCCAATCATGATGTGGTTGAGTTCTTCTGCTATGGTTTAGAGTTGATAATCTTTCGAACGCGGAAACTCTTCGAGTTCTTTGACTTGTCTGTTCAGATGGTATATGACGGGGAGGTACTCGGTCATCTTGTATTTTTTGCGCGGTATCTCTGAGTAGATTTCTAAGCCTGGCTTGTTCTTCACTTGGTCGTTGTATGGTGTCGATTTCATTGATTAATTCTTGTATCTTGTCAACTAGATCAAGTCTGGTTCTTACTGTAGCCCGTCTTTCCTCGGCTTCTTTCTCGGCTCTCTTTCGGTTGTACTCGGCTAAGTCCTCTTCGTATTTGCGCCACGCTTCTCTGCGTTCCTGAACTAGGTTTCTTCTCCCCCTTTTTCTTGTTTCTTCTTTCTCTTGCTGCCCTCTGGCTGTCAGTTTCCCCTTCTTTTGTGGTAGAGTTTTGTGGGATATCCGCTTCTGATTCTTCTGAAGATCCGTAGTTGGGTTGAATTGGCGGTACCAAGGGTTGCCTCATCATGAACACCTCTTTGTGTTTACTGAGTGGATAGCCAGATTCTTCCTCTTCTAAGGGTTTACCATATTGAAAAGGAAGGTAGGTTTAGTACTTATCTTGTTTGAGGACGTTCCACTGGGCGAGATCGTAAGATTCCATTGCCTTCTGAGTGAGATTTTGATATATCCGTGCCGAGTTGTTGAAACCGTGGTAAAAAGAACTCGGCTTGTCTTGTAGATTAGTGTTTCCAGTTTCCTCTGTCAGCTTGAGTTTTGAAAAAATCTCTTGTATCTTTGGTTCAAGCTCTTGAAGTAGTCGACTATGGAGAATTCCTTGATCGTCTGCTTCGCAGACCTAGCTTCCGAAGACGAAAGTTGATCCTGGCGGAAAAATCATCGTGTGTAGGTCCGTCGAGCCTTTGACGTTGATTTCGCCGGAGACCCCTACCTGGCGCGCCAGCTGTCGGTGTTTAGCCACCGATAGCCTGCCACGGGGTTCCCGTAGCAGTTGATTCGGACCTCGGCGAATAACTGGAACTCGGCGGTTTCACGCAAGAGACACACGGTTTATCTTGGTTCGAGCCCTCGTCGTCGAGTAAAAGCTCTACTCCAGTCGGCCTTGGCCTTTTGCGTTGGATTGATGTGTGATTGTGTGTTGTTAAATGCATTATAAAGAGGGTGCTCTGGCTCCTTTTTATGAGAGGAAAGGAGCCAAAGCTGCGGTTTCTAATCCTAGTTGGACTTGTAGGAAGAGTTCCGCTCTTATTGCAGAAGTTACTTTCTATTTATCTAATTAGGATGATCCGCCATCTACTCGGATCCGGCCTTCTTGCTTTTGTCCTGACGGGAGCCGTGCTGGTGAATAGCCGTCTACGTCCCGTATCGACAAGCCTCTACACTCCCCTCCCTTCCTTCTCTTGGGCCCACGCGACGCAGCCAAAGCAGGCCGACCCGACAACGCCACCACTATACAAGCCCACACCGCCACCTGCCGCCAAAGCCTGCTTGGCCTCCTCCCTTCCCTTCTCATGCCAGTCCGGCAGCACAGCCAGGCAGGCCCGCCTCGCGCACACGCACCCAGATGGACCACAGACAGCCGTGCGGCCCAGGATGGCCCAATAGCCACTGCGCCCTGCCAAATCCTAGATGCGCCCCTAATGCACTGGACGGGAGCCGCCGCCGCCACCTAGCGCGCGAGACACGCCGCGCCTACCTCGGTTTCCACGCTGGCGTAGCTCCCGATGATCATCGCGTGTCCCATCTCGGCACGGATGTCCAGGATGGCAACCCGTCTATGAACCCTAGCCCTGGACGCTCTGATAAAAGCAAGCACCGTCGCCAGCACTTATTTCCCTTCCTGCTGCTTCTTCACCGCGCCGCCACTTTCTTCCTCCTCTTCTCTCGCTGCCAGCAGCAGCGCGCAGCCATGCCGCCACGCCATGCCTCGCCGGTGCTCGCGCGGCGTCACTCGCGTGCACGCCGCCGCACCTCCTGCCCGCCCTGCGCTCAGGCGCACTGCGTGCATGCCACTTTGCAGCGCGCTCGCTTCGCACCGAGTCACGTCCACGGACCCGCGTCGCGCCGTGATGCATCGACCATGCACCGAGCTGCCGGAATCACAGTGACGCGCCACCGCCACGCCGTGGCGTCGCACCCCACGACGCGCAGCGCCCGACGTCGTCTTCCACGGCAATGTCCAGCCTTGCCGAGCCAACGAATGCCATCCGCGTCACCACACCGTCGCCCAGCTAGGCGCGCGACCGCGACGACCATGGCGCGCGACGACGCCGCGACGACCCCCTACGACGCCGACCAGCGCCTCTGCCACCACGACGTCGTCGCCGTCCCCGTCGAGCACAGCCTGCACCACCCCACCGCTCTCCACGCCGTACCGCTGCACCCATGTCACGCTGCTCACCGCAGACCACGCCACGGCCTCGCCGCGCCACGACGAGCCAGCTACAATGCGGCCTCAACCGTGCTGGGAACGCCTCCCTCGCGCTCTGCCTCTGCAGCACCACTACGCCAAGCACCACCACGCCGTCTGCAAGGGACCAGCGACTCCATGATGACGCCAACGCCCACTGTTTGCCGCAGCCATGAGCCACCACGTCCAGAGCCCCACCTATTCCTTCCTCCGTTGAACTTGTCGATGTCCAAACCTAAGACCGGCCTTCGTGCCGTGTTCTACACTTGCAGGAAGTCCGCCGGAGCTCTGCCACCCTCCGGGCCACTTGCTGCTGTGACCCGGCCCACAACAGCATGCTCTGGCCAGACATAGCCGCTGCTGGCCACCCACAGCCAGCCATGGCCAGCCGCAGCCAGCCACAGCCATCCAGGGGTGGCTGCAGCAGGCCAGAGTTGGCCAGGGGAGGCTACAGCAAGCCACATTTGGTCAGGACCAAGCCCGGTTGGCCACGACCCTCCTACTACCTTTGGCGACGCACCGTTGAAGCCTTGCCAACCTCGCCTTCCTCGCCTCCGCCTAGTCAAGCACCTAACGACTCCACCGTTGGTGAGCTTCCAAAACACCGTGACCAGTCTTCGTGCCATTGCCAAACGGAAACACTAGCACACACACGCATGTGACCGACCATAGCGAAATGGATCCACGGCGTCTGAGACGCCGGGGAGGACATGCCGCCCGTGACCCCGACGCGAGCCCTGGAACTTTGGACACCATGTTGTAGATTGACTCATCTTGGACTGTAGAATGGCCCTTCAGTTGCTTTAGCGGATCGGAGGAAACCCTAGCTTGTCACCATCGCTCCGGCCACCTCGAGACACGAGGATGGGCCGTTGAGAGTCCCTATGACCCCTAACCATCGCAAGTTGTGACCCTTTGGACCCCTCTGACACCTTACTATTCCGTATACATGTCCATACTGTTGTACCCACTCCTGATGACACCTCTATATATGTATCTTTGTAATACAAGACCCATCCTTTATCAATGCTATGGAATTGTGCTACTCCAGTTTTATCGAATTGAATTGTCTTTTGTGTCATTGGTTCTTATCGTTGGACGTCTGTGTGTTTACTTGTGGACCGTGCCTTCGAGCCGGCTAAGGAATCGTAATTTGTTCGAACGTTGCGATCGCGGGATTCATCTCGCCATGGCCATAATGCCGAGTGTAACTCGAGCCCTTGCTAGCATAGCTTGTGGTCGCGAGCTCGCCTCGCCATGACTATGGAGCTATACTTCTTTGTTTGCCTTTTATTCGCTCTTCGTGCACAAACCCTTGTATGCTTGTACCCTATATGACCGTTGTGTTTCTTTGATTCTCGCGGTGACAACCGCACCGCTATGAATCTGAGAGATGCCTTAGTGCCAGTGCACCTAGGTCGGGTACCCTATGGGTGGTTTGCGCACTTGTGATCTTTATTACGTTGCTCCCTTCCGATGCCCCGTCTAATACCGTGGCGTAAGTATTGGAAGTAGATCATCGCTTTCTAATTAATCTTGCCTTGTCTCTCCCTGATAGTCTGCTCTTTTCGATCCCATCTTGTTCATGGTGATTGGATCAAAGCACGGACTATCCCTTTTAGTTAGCTAAGCTATAGTCGATGTCATGCTCCGGACCGTGAGAGTCAACTCGATCGACCGAGTGAAACCATCTTCACTGGAGATGTGACTGGTAGCATGACATAGATGTACCTAGCTAACTTTTTACTGCTCGGCTCCCGATGTGACTATGTCGTGTGGATCGAGAAGGCCATAGCTGTTATTCAGTTTTTGCATCGACCACTTCTACTACCGCTGGATACGATGGCAAGAATCACATAATTCATTTCCTATACACTTGCTGCTATTGGGAACTCTTTATAGGGACCCATGCCTCTTAAGTTGTTGACAAGTACGAGATAGTAGAACATGAGAACCTAGATTTCTATGCCTAAGTCATTGGAGCATTTATTTCAAAACATAAAAACAATAGCTATGCTACTCCTCTGTGGTCTTTAAATGCCTATAAAGCCATACATGATCATACCCTTCTACATAAGTTACTTGTCTTGCATTGAGCTCTGTCAGTTTTTGAGACCTGTGTTGTAGAGATTTATCATGCTCCCAAGATCAAGATCTACTTACACTCCATATATGCACTATCCCTACACTTGGGGTAGACACAACCTTTTCCATCCACCTAGAAAATGTGATGCTCTTACACTGAGAATATGCACCCAAAAAGACTTTTGGTAGGATCTCATTCACTTATGCTCTAACATTATCAGAAATCTCTATCTTGCAAAAAGTTTTCATGTAGGAAGACATAGGCTATGCAAAAAGAAAATAAAAAGAGAGTTTAAAAAGAAAAATGGACAAGGGTCCAATTGTTAAAAAGAATAATAAGCACTCAGATGCCTAGCTCTCTGAAAAAAGAAAGAAAAGAAAAATCTCTGATAGCCCATTGTCTCCAAGCACTCCAATTCAAGCAAAAGAGATATATCCTTTAAAGTATGAGCATAGTAGAATCAGGATAGCCACCATATATTCCACACACATGCACATCCGGATCTAGGAGTATGACACCTCTCTCCTTGGGACTCTTACGCTGGCTCAGTGATGTGTAAGGTAAGTATACTACTCCTTGCCAAACCCTTGAACTCCATATAAGCCTATTAGAGGTAGGTTGCAAGAAAAGGCATTCACTCATTCATGCCTAAGTGAGAATTCACAAATACTACATATAATGAGTGACTTGAGAGTACCACATTGAGGAGCAGGTAAGCTATGTTTTATTTCAAAAATCTTGCAAAAACCTCCAATGAACTTGCAGTGAGAATAGGTAATCTGTTTGGCTATTCTATTCTTCAACTCCCTAAAGTTGCATGGTAGACACTTTAAATCTCACAGTGCAGGTCTGACCAAGAATGGACCTATGTTGATATCTTTGTCTGGAGTTATGTTTGAAGTTATCCAACCTTTTCTCGAGGACGAGTAAAAGCCTAAGTGTGGGGTGTTGTTGACGGTCCTTAATGTTCAAATCCAACCATCAACCAGCCTTCCAAAGTAATATAAAAGCAATCCATTTACCTAGAAGTAGGGCTTTGACTAACGAATTCTATGAGTTTTGGTGAATCAGTGGTTTTGCAAGCACACACTAGAAATGACACGCTTTTGAGCTATAACACAACATAGAATGCAAGATTAGACGTCACGGCTATGCAGGAACATTCCAGAAGGGATGAGAAGATTGTGCACCGAAGGGAAGGACCCACGGCCACTAGGCCAGACCGGCCGGTGTGGCCCTGGACCGGCCGGCCTAGGCCCTGGCCCGCTCACGGCCCGGTTCGCTCGATTTACTCCACCGCCTTTGAGGATTGATCTCCACCGTCTGCCAATGTCGGTTTGATCCAAGGTCTCACGCTGATTCGCCAAGGCTATAAAAGGAGAGGCAACCCCCCAAAAGGAGGATTCATTCTAAAGAAGAAGAGCTTTATTGAGAAACCCTAGTTAGGATCCCAGGAGGTGTCCCTTGAATGGATGACCTCTTGAGTTAGCATTCCAAGAGAGAGCTAGTTCTATACCTGTAGAAGCTAGTTCTATATCAGAAATAGAGAGATAGAGTTAAAGAGAGAGTTTTGGAGGAGTATCGGCCTGTTGGTGCTACCTCTATGGCTTGTATCTGAGATTGCTCGGAATCGACTTCTAAGTTCAAGTAAGTAACATTGTTTACCTTGTTTTACCGGTTTGTGACTCTTTTAAGTACTTTAATCCTTGTAGCTCTTGGGTTAGAGTAGTATTCATAGTGTAAGCGTGGTGCTTAGACACCGTTACTTGTAGATGTACCCTATCGTCTGGAATTGGTGGTAGCTCGTGGAGGTGACTTTATAGCTCCGTTGAATCTTATATATTCCACTATCCCGTCGGTAGGCCGAGCAGAAGAATAATTGGTAGTCAGGTTACAGTTTAGTCTGTGCTCCTCTATCCAATTCCTAGTAAAACATCCTAATCATACTAGAGCCTGAATTAGAAGCCCTAGTTGTCTTCTCTATATCCCTATCTTCTACAGCCTTGTTTGCTACTCAGTGGTTAAATTGTAGTTTAGAAGACCCTCACACATCTTCCTTTGGGTTTGATATTAAAATTAGGTATAATCATCCGGTGAAGTGCTACAACATATCCGTGCGCTTGTGAAATTTTCAATAGGCATTAACAGATACCAACAGCCACTTGCTGCTGTGACCTGGCCCGCAACAGCATGCTCTGGCCAGACATAGCCGCTGCTGGCCACCCGCAGCCAGCCATGGCCAGCCGCAGCCAGCCACAGCCAGCCACAGCCAGCTAGGGGTGGCTGCAGCCGGCCAGAGTTGGCCAGGGGAGGCTACAGCAAGCCACGATTGGCCAGGACCAAGCCCGATTGGCCATGACCCTCCTACTACCTCCGGCGACGCACCGTTGAAGCCTTGCCAACCTCGCCTTCCACACCTCCGCCTCGTCAAGCACCGAACGACTCCACCGTTGGTGAGCTTCCAAAACACGGTGACCGGCCTTCGTGACATTGCCAAATGGACACACTAGCACACACACGCACGTGACCGACCATAGCCAAATGGATCCACGGCGTCTGAGACGCCGGGAAGGACATGCCACCCATGACCCCGACGCGAGCCCTGGAACTCTGGACACCATGTTGTAGATTGACTCATCTTGGACTGTAGAATGGCCCTTCAGTTGCTTTAGCGGATCGATGGAAACCCTAGCTTGTCGCCATCGCTCCGGCCACCTCGAGACACGAGGATGGGCCGTCGAGAGTCCCTGTGACCCCTGACCATCGCAAGTTGTGACCCTCTGGACCCCTCTGACTCCTTACTATTCCGTATACATGTCCATACTGTTGTACCCACTCCTGATGACACCTCTATATATGTATCTTTGTAATACAGGACCCATCCTTTATCAATGCTATGGAATTGTGCTACTCCAGTTTTATCGAGTTGAATTGTCTTTTGTGTCATTGGTTCTTATCGTTGGACGTATGTGTGTTTACTTGTGGACCGTGCCTTCGAGGCGGTTGAGGAATCATAATTCGTTCGGACATTGCGATCGCAGGATTCGTCTCACCATGGCCGTAATGCCGAGTATAACTCGAGCCCTCGCTACTATAGCTTGTGGTTGTGAGCTCGCCTCGCCATGACTATGGAGCTATACTTCTTTGTTTGCCTTTTATTCGCTCTTCGTGCACAAACCCTTGTATGCTTGTACCCTATATGACCGTTGTGTTTCTTTGATTCTCACGGTGACAACCGCACCGCTCCGAATCCGAGAGATGCCTTAGTGCCGCGCACCTAGGTCGGGTACCCTATGGGTGGTTTGCGCACTTGTGATCTTTATTATGTTGCTCCCTTCCGATGCCCCATCTGATACCGTGGCGTAAGTATTGGAAGTAGATCATCACTTTCTAATTAATCTTGCCTTGTCTCTCCCTAATGGTCCACTCTATTCGATCCTATCTTGTTTATGGCGATTGGATCAAAGCACGGACTGTCCCTTTTTACTTAGCTAAGCTATAGTCGATGCCATGCTTTGGACCGTGAGAGTCGACTCGATCGACCGAGTGAAACCATCTTCACTAGAGATGTGATCGGTAGCATGACATAGATGTACCTAGCTAATTTTTCACTTCTCGGCTCTCGATGTGACTACGTCGTGTGGATCGAGAAGGCCGTAGCTGTTGCTCTGTTTTGCATCGACCACTTCTACTACCACTGGATACGATGGTGGGACAGTTGAAGAACAATGGCGCCAAGTCACAATAGTATTGATAGATTCTATTTACTTCTTACATTCAATTGTGACTTGTCGGGGAAAGGCTACAAGAGGCGAGCTCCATTGTTCTTCCGTTCTCTTTTGTTGGGGCCCGTCTTCGATTCCCGTGGTGTTAAGCTCTGGCTTAAACCATTTATCTTAAAGCCATACTGGCTTGGCCATCCAGCTTATGCGTAGCAAACCACCACTCTTGTCTTTTGGCCTAAGGATTCGGACGTCCACCAAGAGGGCTAAATCGTGTACCTTTTAATGACCTCTGGGTTAATGGATTTTCCTGTGTCTTGAGTCCTTTCAAGTATCGTATGTTTCCTTGCCTTGTTTGTCGCTTCGTGGAGTAGCTACTTGAGTACAACGACGCCGGACCGAGACTCGCGGGAGGAAGAGAACGTGGACGAAATGACCTGCAGGTTGGAGCCGATCTAAGGACTACCCCTATGGAAGAAGAATCGCACCACTACTTCCACGACATCGTAGGTGTCATGGCAGCACCCTCTTTTAGAGAATCCTAGTAGACATTGCATGATATTTAGAATTGCTAGCGCTTTATATTTATTCCTTTGCTAGTATTTGAATGCATGCTATTCCCTGAGCCTTTATTACTTGATTGCAACCCCTCTACTATGTCACCTAGCTTTGCGCTCATCTCACTTACTTATATCTACCTGTCTGCTTGCTTGCATTTATATCACCATACTTATTTTAACTCCACTCGCATTGTATCTGTGATGTGATACTGGTGGTGAACCCATGGGTATGGTTTGGCTTGGGATGCCACACTTGGTGGATTGGGAGCATGCTGCGTGTGTCTTGGGTGCGTGGAGAGTGAGGGTTATGTCAATCGAGCTGGGATATATGACGAGCCTGAGGCGATTCTTTCCGTGTGATGTGATCTGGGCATCCTATGAGATGAATACCTGTGGCAGGTATATGTGATGTGATGTGTGAGCTGGGATCTTAGGTGTGAGCCTTCGAGAGATGGAGCCCAGGACAGGGGTGCTGTGGTGGCACGTTAAATGGTAAACCTGATAAATATGTCCAGCTTGTTCAGCCCTAAGGACTTACTAGTATTTAGACTCACCGGGAATCCTTGCATACCACTCGCTCTCTTGTAATGGGAGAGACGGTTGGACTACTTGGTATGAGTGATGCCATTACTGCTAGGTTGCGAGGTGATAGGGTGGGCGGCATAGATGTCGGAAGTTCCGATGCCGTTCTAGTCAGCAGTACCACTGGATGGGCCCGGTACTACCTCCCCCAGTCTTAGCGTGCTGGTTCGATGGGGTGACCCAGGGCTAAGTGGTAGGATGGCATCAGTCTATCAAGCAAGCAGCCAGAATTTGCCTAGACATGGCCAGGTCGAGGATGGCTATCTTGTGGGTATGTGAAACCTCTGTAGAGTGTTATGGTTGATCGATCGATACATATGCCGACTTGTCGGTTAAGGACCTTTCCTAGGACCTGCTTCACTAGATAGGAGATGTGTCCTTCTTTTCTTCCCCAAGTTGTGAGATAGAGCCGGTCATGAACTGTTGAGGCAGGCCGAGTTGGAGTTGGCCTGTCGACACGAGTGAGATGAGATGTGGTGGAAGAGGTGGATGGGTTGGGATGGATGGATGAGGCGATGGATGGATGTGTGGATGTGTGTGGTTGGAAATGCGTTAAAACTTGACAAACTATTATATTATTTACTACTTGATGTTACTTTGCATTACGCTAAGGATGCAAACCACAACCAAATATTAGGATCGCCAGATCCCTTGTTTTATCTTTCCACTAAAGCTCATCGGTGCTGACCATGGCCCGCACACATCTGGCGGTGTGCAAATTTACTGCTTCTCAGAGATATCGAATAGTGAAGGATTAGGAGGTCTCGTGCCCGCGCTCAAGTTTGGTTCGGAAGATGGAAACTACACCGCTGACACTCTACTCTGATGATGCCCGTGAAGGAGGAGCCTTCACTCGATGACTTATTTCCGCCAACTCTGATGACGATTGATATACTTCCACTAGAATTACTCTGTAATAGGTGTGTTCTTAGTTAATGTTGTATCATGTAAAAATTGTAATCTAACGTTGTATGACTTTGATATCTACTGATATATAACAATGTGATGGAATCATTCGTGGTTTTGTCACATTATATCTTATTCTGTGGATTTTCCTTTCATGGAAAATCGAGGATGTTTCACCTTGCATCCCGTATAGTCAGAGTCTGAATATCCAATCAACTCAAAGTTTGACCCCTTGGGATACCACAATCTAACATTTGATGTGTGCTTAAGATATCTCAATATCCTCTTGGTTGCCTTCAAATGACTTTCTCTTGGTGAAGCTTAAAACCTTGCACGCATGTACACACTAAACATGACATCCAGCCTAGAAGTGATCACATAGAGTAAGCTTCCAATCATGGACCGATACAACTTTTAATCTACCATATTGCCACTTGTATCCAAGTCAAGATGACCATTTGTTCCCATTGGAGTTCCAATTGACTTGACTTTTTCTATTCCAAAGTTCTTCAACATATCCTTGATGTACTTGCTTTGACTAACAAATGTGCCTTTCTTCAATTGCTTGATTTGTAGACCAAGAAAGTAACTAAGCTCTCCAATCATAGACATCTCAAATTCTTTTGCCATCATTTCTCCAAACTCTTCACAAAAGTCTTGGTTGGTTGATCCAAAGATAATATCATCGACATAGATTTGCAACATAATCAAGTCCTTACCAATCTTCTTGGTGAAGAGAGTGTTATCAACCTTCCCCATCTTGAACCCTTTAGAGATCAAGAAATCTCTTAATCTCTTATACCATGCCCTTAGAGCTTGCTTCAAGCCATAAAGAGCCTTCTTCAACTTATAGACATAGTTGGGCTTCTTGATATCTTCAAATCCCAAGGGTTGTTCAACATACACTAGCTCATTGATGAATCCATTTAAAAAAGTACTCTTCACATCTATTTGATATAGCTTGATGTTGTGGGTACAAGCATAGGCTAATAAGATTCTAATTGCCTCCAATCTTGCAACCGGTGCATAGGTTTCTCTAAAGTCAAGACCTTCAACTTGAGTGTATCCTTGTGCTACCAATCTTGCTTTATTTCTCACAACTATGCCATCTTGATCTTGCTTGTTCCAGAATACCCACTTGGTGCCAATGATATTGTAATTCTTTAGACGCTCAACTAGTTTCTAAACTTGATTTCTTTCAAAGTTGTTGAGCTCTTCATGCATGGCATTGACCCAATCATAATCCATTAAAGCTTCTTCTATCTTCTTTGGTTCTATGGATGAAATAAATAAATAGTGCTCACAAAAGGATGCCAATCTTGATCTAGTTTGCACACCACTTCTAATGTCACCAACCACTTGATCTAAAGATGATCTCTTGCAATATGAGTTTGTTGGAGAACTTGCGGTTGAGTACTTAAGCTTAGTTGACCATTTGGTTAAGAAGATATACTAGCTACTTGATCTTGCACTTGAGAGTCACTAGCTTGAGTTTGAACTTGAGAACCACTAGCTTGCACATTTTGAGAACCACTAACTTGAGAACCACTAGTTTGAACTTGAGAGCCACTTCATCTTCAATATCCACCACTTGAGTTGGCCTTATGTCCCCAACATCCATTTCCTTCATGGCTTGAATCAATTGAGTTCCTCTCACTTCATCAAGATTCTCCTCCTTATCTTGAGAGCCTTTAGTTTCATCAAATTCAATATCATGCACCTCTTCATCTATTCCATGAGTGAGATTCCAAACTCTATATGCTTTGCTTGTAGTTGAGTAACTGAGTAGAAATCCTTCATCACATTTTTTCTCAAACTTGCTCAATCGAGTGCCTTTCTTGAGAATATAGCATTTGCATCCAAACACTCTAAAGTATGCAATGTTAGACTTTCTTCCATTCAACAACTCATATGGCGTCTTCTCTAGTAGCCTATGATAATAGAGCCTATTTGAGCAATATTTGACGGTATTGATTGCTTCGGCCTAAAATGAATGATCCACATTATATTCGCTCAACATTGATCTTGTCATGTCAATCAAAGTCCGGTTCTTCCTTTCAACTAGCCCATTGGATTGAGGTGTATACTTAGCCAAGAATTGATGCTTGATTCTAAAATCATCACATAGCTCGTCAATTCTTGTGTTCTTGAACTCTCTACCATTATCACTTCTCACTTTCTTGATTGATGTCTTAAATTTATTTTGGCTTCTCTTGACACTCTTATCAACAAGAAAGAACACCCAAGTATATCTTGTGTAGTCATCCACTATTACAAATCCATATTTGTTTCCACCGATACTCTCATATTTGGTTGAGCCAAATAGATCCATGTGACAACTCAAATGCCTTGCTTGTGCTCATCATACTCTTGTTAGGATGAGTGTTGCCAACTTGTTTGCCCATTTGACATGAATTACATAGCTTGTCTTTCTCAAACACAATATCTTTCAACCCTCTAACTAGATCATGCTTGATTAGCCGGTTGAGTTGCTTCATGCCAACATGTCCAAGTCTTCTATACCATAGCCAACCCATGCTAGATTTAGAGAACAAACAAGTTGTCAATTGGGCATTACTAGCATTGAAGTCCACAAGATAGAGATTCTCATATCTAAAGCCTTTGAATATAAAGTTGCTTCCATCAACTCTCACCATCTCAACATCATCAACACCAAATATGTATTTGAATCTAAGATCATATAGTTGAGCCATGAACAAGAGATTGAAGTTGAGAGATTCCAATAGCAACACATTGGAGATAGACATATTATTTATAATTGTAATCTTTCTCGAGCCTTTCACCTTGCCTTTGCCATTGTTACCAAAAGTGATATTATCAACATCATTGCCACTTGATGAGATTGATTTGAACATTCTCGTATCCCCGGTTATATGTTGATTGCACCCACTATCAAGCACTCAATGCCTTCCTCCGGCTTTGTAATTGACTTACAAAAGCAAATCAATTCTTCTTGGGTATCCAAACTTCCTTGGGTCCTCCAAGGTTAGTCATTAAGCCTTTGGGCACCTAAATTGCCTTTTTGTTTAGGACAACAATGAGAGCACCAATGAACTTAGCCTTCACACTATTAGCACCCTTGGTAAGCAAATAACAAGAATCAAATCAAATAGATATATGTTAGTATTCTTCTTGTTCTTACAATATTGCTCTATAACTTGCTTGCAACTAGAGCAAAACTGTCCATTGCCCCTCATAAAACTAGTTTTATGAGTAACAAAGGCCGCCTTGCCATTCTTAGGGGTATAGCCTAATCCTTCTTTGTTAAGAGAGAATCGTTGGCTATCTGATAAAGACACGCCTACGCTGCCCAAATATTTGCCCAATCTTTCACGGTGCTAAACAATAAGAGTATCCTTTTTTTTTTCTGAATTTTTATGACTAGATAACTGCGCCTCTTAATTCAACCGTCGGTGCGATATAGTACTCCCTGGTTGCTACGTAAATATTCTATTTTCAATTTTCAAAACAATAATACTGATAGCTAGCTTGTAATCCCACGAACATGAACAACGTAAGTATTACTCGGCCAGGTATCAAACTGCACGCAACAGGATCTCTTGCCAATAAAGAGCACAACTGATATCCACTCACAGCAGGCCAAAAGTCCAGATTAATTTAATTAGAAATCTAACGGCGGGCACCAGCAAGTACGTAATAATTTCAGATCACAGCAAAATAGCCGAACCAATTCCGTTGATAAATATGACACAAGTAGTAGCACTAGAGATGATAAAGGGATCAGCTTACAAAGGATGCAATCCAA
The DNA here is from genome assembly GCA_015844335.1 of Chrysopogon serrulatus. Lineage (NCBI taxonomy): Eukaryota > Viridiplantae > Streptophyta > Magnoliopsida > Poales > Poaceae > Chrysopogon > Chrysopogon serrulatus. The sequence goes on along the minus strand of JADLZL010002315.1, from coordinate 212,077 downwards.
TCCAAGATAACTTCTTCCACCCGCGACCACAACGAACCACGATCAGAAGAGAGGGAACTCCAGGAATTCCAAGCGACGCACCCGAACCGCAGCAGCTCGATCACGCACTCCTCACAAATCCACGAAGGATCTGGATCAATCACCCCAACCAACTAGGGTTCTCGGGCGGCGGCTCGACGAGAGATAAACTCCACAGAATAAAATCCAATCTAATCTATTACAAGGACAACGTCCAGATTATATGGCTCGCAGGCCAACCACCGACTTCAACCAGGACCCAGGCAGGACTACGAGTCCGACCCAGGCAGCACTACGAGTCCGACGCGCACACACATAACGTGACCAGACCAGAACGAAACTAAACTTGACATGCTAGCTAGCTACTACTACTTCAGCCAATAGGAAATATATATTAAAGTAATGCGGCAAATTGCTAATCACCTTGCTCGTAATCAGTTGCCAAATAATGTGGACGTATTCTGATTGGCTGCCTTTTATCTCCACGTGCATGGTCTCTAAATAGACATATTTCCTTGCCTTCTCCTTTCTTCTCTTTTCCAAATAGTAATGCACCTCTAAAAAATATATTTGATGATAGTCCGGCAGTAGTAAATTTATCCATCATATTCTCACTATATTGCTTATCAAAAATAATAGCTCCAAATTTAATATCAGATGGCTTCAAAGAATTATCGGCTGCAATATTTGCAATAATACTAGACTTGCTTTTATGATCATCTTGATGAGTCATGGGCTCATCATCCTCCCTTCCTTGAAACAAAGTCGTCCTCGGCTTTGACATATAATTGGAAGCTCCTTTGTCAGACTGATCAGTACTAGTTACAAGCAAACATGGTACAGGGTCAGCTAAACTATTCTCATTCTCTGTTGTGCCAACTGCATAGGTAAAGGAACCAGATTCCTTGTAATTATTTTCAAAATCAAAATCCATGACCGGAGAACTGATTATCATATTCTTCTCTGATGCATTACTAGGAATATTTGAATTATCTGCAGTATATGATGGAGCTAAAATAGCTGTACCATTCTGATAGAGGCGGAGTGCCCGATCTTTCGGTGAGTGGAGATAATTTCGATTTGGTGGAAGTAGACCCTCACGATCCGACTACGACGAGCGAACCCGAAGCGCCAATGCAATCGCTGAACCAACTCCCTGTGGTTACCGACCTTGTTGAAGCAAGATCAGCCTGATCACGAAGATCAATTCCTCAGACGCAACCGAAAGAACGAACAAGAATTCGAGGCGAGCAATCTATGTATTACTCGAAGGTGGAGTTCTGAATCACAGAGGACAGCACGTATTTGTGCGTGGTCTGGTGTAGCTAAAGCTAGATGTAAAACAAAACTCAAGTTCTAAATGAAACAGGACTCTGACTAATAAAGGGAAAAAAAGGTGCGCCCTAGGGAAGGTGCGGCCAGCAAGGGGGCGCCGCCCCTGATGTCCAGGGTGTGGGGGCGCAGCCCTAGGCGCCCTTTGTTGGGCCAGCCCTAGGCGCCCACACACAAGGCCTCCCGTTGGGCGAGCCTTCAGTCTTCTGGGCCTTCATTCTTCAGCATCATGACGAAGTTCAACTCTCTTGCACGGGCCCGAGTAATTGGCCCAGAAGGTGGCGCCTGAGGAGATGATGGCGCCTGCCTGAGAAAATGTCGCTGGTGTAGATGTACTTGGTGTCGCTGGTGTAGATGTACTTTCTTTGTAGGTGGTGTCCTCATCACATTCTTGGTTTAATTGGCTCTGTGCAGTTAACTGCGGACTCACTAACATCAATATTTAAAACAGGAATATTCACCCCATTCTCTCCCTCTTGAAGCAAAGCCGACCTCGGCTTTGGTTTAATTTCAATAGCCTTTTTCTTTACTTTCACAGAAGCAAACAGCTCAGCCTTGATAGCACTCTCAAGCATTGGTTTGAGCACATGATGGACTCCCTTGTGCACAAACGAATAATTATTGGAACGACCACTATGAGTAGCATCAAGATCAAACTGCCATGGTCGACCCAACAATAAATGGCAAGCACTCATCGGTACAATATCACAGTCCACTGTATCAACATAATTTCCAATAGAAAATTTAACTCGTGCCTTATGAGTAATTTTCAGTGTGCCACTTTGATTCATCCATTGCATATAACGTGGCATTGGAAGCCTCCATGTAGACAAAGATAATGCATTCACCAAATCTGAACTAATAGCATTAGTGAAACTACCACCATCAATAATCAATTTGCATACCTTATCTTGAATTTTACACTCAGTCTGAAATATATTGGACCGCTGCCCTTTGACAGTAACAACAGTACCATCACTTTGTACTTCTCGAGCCATCATAGATAAACCATTTGGTGCATCATCAATTTCAACAGTTTTAAGCGTACCACAAGAAGAAGAATCACTGGCATGCAGCCCAGAAACTAAAGATAGAGCAGCACTGTTGAACATGTCATCACACAGCTGAATATCTGTCCCTTGGACAATTAACTCCTCTTTAGGTTCTGTTGTATTTTCTTTGTTGTTTTCCGGAATATGAGTAACAATGTCAGTAGCACGAGCACAGCGCTTCTTTGGCTGCTTGGCAAAAGAAACAGCCGACGAAATATTAGCATCCAACTTTTGAAAAGGCACCATGCACTTCTGATTGCCTACAGCCGGAACTTCTTTTGGTGCCATGCACTGTTTCATCCCATAATTATTCTGACTAGTAGCTTTCTTGGATGGAGAAGAACTAATTCCAGCATGCATAGACCTGCTATATGAAACTCCAGAACCAAACTTCTTGTAAGAATTATCAAGAACTTGCTGGTTAGAAGGAGGAACATACTCATCTGCAGTAATAGAATCCGCCCAGGAGGAGCGAACAACTGGCTTGGTGTTTAGAGATTTTTTGGCACCAACATCATCTATCTTCTGCTTCGGCTTAGGAGGAGGATCAAATCGGTGCTGCAACATAGCTTTCATATGAGTCCATGTCCTACAAGGCTCTTCACCTCTCATGATGTGTCCTTTATTTAAGTCCCGCCACCATATCAAAAGATTATTAGAAAATGTCTTCTTTGCAAAGAACAATTGCATGTGTGACGCAAGTCCACGACCCATAAGAACTTCTCCATGGCATCTTCCCAAGTATAGTAAAGATAACCAAAGGATACTGTATAAAGTGTTGGCACACACTTGATGTCCTTGTTAGCAAGAGTATAATTAGCCATTCAATAAAATCAGATGTACCGTGAGCAACCCAGAAGCTGATACCACCTGATAAAGACACGCCTACGCTGCCCAAATATTTGCCCAATCTTTCACGGTGCTAAACAATAAGAGTATCCTTTTTTTTCTGAATTTTTATGACTAGATAACTGCGCCTCTTAATTCAACCGTCAGTGCGATATAGTACTCCCTGGTTGCTACGTAAATATTCTATTTTCAATTTTCAAAACAATAATACTGATAGCTAGCTTGTAATCCCACAGAACATGAACAGCAGAAGTATTACTCGGCCAGGTATCAAACTGCACGCAACAGGATCTCTTGCCAATAAAGAGCACAACTGATATCCACTCACAGCAGGCCAAAAGTCCAGATTAATTTAATTAGAAATCTAACGGCGGGCACCAGCAAGTACGTAATAATTTCAGATCACAGCAAAATAGCCGAACCAATTCCGTTGATAAATATGACACAAGTAGTAGCACTAGAGATGATAAAGGGATCAGCTTACAAAGGATGCAATCCAATCCAAGATAACTTCTTCCACCCGCGACCACAACGAACCACGATCAGAAGAGAGGGAACTCCAGGAATTCCAAGCGGCGCACCGAACAAATCAGCAGCAGCTCGATCACGCACTCCTCACAAATCCACGAAGGATCTGGATCAATCACCCCAACCAACTAGGGTTCTCGGGCGGCGGCTCGACGGGAGATAAACTCCACAGAATAAAATCCAATCTAATCTATTACAAGGACAACGTCCAGATTATATGGCTCGCAGGCCAACCACCGACTTCAACCAGACCCCGTGCAGGACTACGAGTCCGACCCAGGCAGCACTACGAGTCCGACGCGCACACACATAACGTGACCAGACCAGAACGAAACTAAACTTGACATGCTAGCTAGCTACTACTACTTCAGCCAATAGGAAATATATATTAAAGTAATGCGGCAAATTGCTAATCACCTTGCTCGTAATCAGTTGCCAAATAATGTGGACGTATTCTGATTGGCTGCCTTTTATCTCCACGTGCATGGTCTCTAAATAGACATATTTCCTTGCCTTCTCCTTTCTTCTCTTTTCCAAATAGTAATGCACCTCTAAAAAATATATTTGATGATAGTCCGGCAGTAGTAAATTTATCCATCATATTCTCACTATATTGCTTATCAAAAATAATAGCTCCAAATTTAATATCAGATGGCTTCAAAGAATTATCGGCTGCAATATTTGCAATAATACTAGACTTGCTTTTATGATCATCTTGATGAGTCATGGGCTCATCACTATCCAAGCACTTTAGCAAGCGAGCATCTCCATCATAGGCCTTGCCTAAGGCGTGAGTGAGTGAGCTCATTCATCTCTCTCTTGAGGGTCTCATTCTCCACCATAAGTGAGGCATCACAAGTGAAACCATCACTAATAGTAGATGTGGCATTGCTTGAGCTACAAGAGGGGTTAGTAGGACCAATAATAATAGGAGTATAGAATGACTCATCAAGAATATCACAAGTAACCCCTATGTTGCATGTGTTTACAACATCCTCAGTCTTAGCTTGATCAAGGAGGGAGGAGTGAGCGTTTTCAAGCTTGGTGTGAGCTTTCTCAAGCTTCTTATGGGCTTTTATTAGCCTTTTATGAGTAGTATTGAGCTCATTAAAGGATTGCTCAAGAGCTTGCTTTCTCTTGCGCAACTCTTTGCACTCCTTCCTCTTCTTCTTAATATAAGAGTAAGCATCTTGTAGCATGCCAATGAGGTCCTCCTTTGAGTACTCCTCATCATCATCATTTTCACTATCGCTCTCATCATCAGATAATACCTTGGATGGCTTAGCCAATAAGCATATCGATAGAGCATCAAAGAGTGAAGGATTGTTGGAGATGGTAAGACTAGCAAGCAACTTCTTCTTGGATTTCTTGTAATCTTCACTCTCATCATCACTATCACTTAATGAGGTATCACTATCCCATGTGACACAATATGATTGCCCCTTCTTCTTCTTCTTCTTGTACTCAAGCTTCTTCTCCTTCTTTTTATTCTTGTTTTTCTTTTTCTTCTTATCCTTCTTCTTTTTCTTGTTATCTTCATCACTATCATCATCACTATTGAGAGGACAATTGGTAATAAAATGATCCTTGCTCTTGCACCTAAAGCACACCTCTTGGCCTTTGTTGCATCTCTTCTTTTTTTAGCACCATAACCTTTCTTCTTTATGAATTTGCCAAACTTGCGCACAAAGAGAGCCATTGTTTCTTCATCTACCTCACTTGAACTTGTGCTAGCCTCATCATCACTTGAGCTTTGCTTCTTTGCTTTGCCCTTGCCTTTGGATGAGGTGGCCTTGAATGCCATGATCTTCTTCTTCTTCTCTTCCTCTTGAGAGCCCCCTTCCCGTTCCACACGGTAGGTGTCATGTGTGACCACCTCACCTAGTACTTGGTTAGGGATTTGCATGTCCAATCCTTCTCTCACCAACATGGTTACCAAGAACTCAAATCTTGGTGGCAAGCTTCTAAGGAACTTATGAGAGAAATCCACATTTTCCACCTTCTCATCCAAATTCTTCAAGTCATTCATAATCACTTGCAAGTGGTGGAACATCTCCGGCACACTCTCATCTTCTTGCATCTTGAAACTTGAGAGCTTGTCTTTGAGAATGTATAGCTTGGCACTCTTCACAGCTTGTGTGCCCTCATATATCTCCTTCAATCTTGTCCACACATCATGACCTCTCTCCAAATCCTTGATTTGCTCAAACACCTTTGCTTTCAATGCTTCATAGAGTGTGTTGATAGCAATGTCATTGAATTGAAGCTTCTCTTCTTCTCTTGCGGTTGGGTGCACACCTTCTCTTGCGGTTGGGTGCACATCTTTCCTTGTCTACAACATCTTAAACCCTCTGATTCAATGATTTCAAGTGTGTGCACATCTTTCTCTTTCAATGATCATAACCGGTACCACCAAAGTGTGGTGGCTTCCTCACATGATTGATATGGTTGATTTGAGCTATTTTGACATAGTAGGATGTTAAGCCTCAATCAACGATGACCTCCGCTCTGATATCACTTGAAAGATCCTAAATGGCTAGAGGGGTTGAATAGCCTAATGAAATTTCTACAGAGCACTAAACAAACCAGTTAGTAACTATAGCGAAGAAAGTGTTGTGCTAGCCTAAGGAGGGTTAAAAGCCAACCTAACTAATTCTAGCAAACTTAATACACTAGGCACACTAAGAATAATGTCCTTAGCAATCAAACTAATCTACACACCCTAATATGCTACTTTGCATAAGAGTAATCACCAGATAAGAACCGAGGGATGCAAACCAAGCCTTCGAGATCGCACCAATCATCTTCCTGATCAATCAATGAATATCCAAGGTGATGATCCAAACAATCAATGAGAAATCCAAATATGATCTCGATGGATCAATCCCAAATAAACATCAAAGTTTTTATCGAGGTTCACATGTTTGCCAACACGCTAGTTCTTGTTGTGACGGCACACTCACTTGGGATTCAGTGGTTAGTTGGTTGTTGACACTTTTAACGTCATTACTAAAAAATAGAGATAAACCCTACCTCTAGCAACAGCGCCAAAAATGCTCGGTATTAAATTAACTTGTCATTAGCAACTAGCCACTCATTTATTACTAACATTCCTAAGCATGAATTAAGTTGTCATCCTCAATTATAGTACTAAGGAATAACTATAGATTTACATGTATTCAATATGACTAGGCAGAGATAAAAAAGATATGAATATAAACTAAATAGGTTCTCGCAAGTTTTACGATAATTATACCGTTGTAGCATTTTACCTAGGGAGTTCTACCAGGTTGTCGATTTATATTTATACCACTTTGGAAGGTCTATATGTAGGACTTATAACTATAACTTATACTATTGATGTGAACGGTAAACCATAACTAGAATCCTACCCATAACAGGGATAAGTCACGTGATAAAAAATATAAGATAAATAATGATCAGTCATCATAAATAGATAAATATCGAGCTCTTCTAGTCATAGTAATAGCTAGCCAATGGATAAACTCAGAAATAAATACTAAGGTAATTCAATAACTACATCAATGAATAACTCTAATTAGTGTAACTACATCTAGCAATCATTGTTAAGTTAATCCTACATCATGATCACATGTAAAGAGGCAACAACTATTGAGGGTATTAAGACACAAGGGTCACCTCCTTCGCGACCGTGCCCATGCTAGTCCTACGCACGGAGGGTGGACTACGAGAGGAACCAATGCAGGCATTTGCCACCGTGCGGACTACCACACGTCCCAAGACGTCGGGGTGCACTCGCAGATAAACAAGATATCTAGACACCACGTCTACATATTGTCTACCATCTACCCAACGATCAATTAGGTAAACGCTATACGAGCAATTAAATGAATTCAATAAGATCAAACCAACTATCCCAGACATATAATCAAAGTAGACAATGACTATTGCAATTAAGAATATATAAGAGATTAAGAACAATTTTGCCTGAATCATAATATTGAATACAATAAGAGCAAAGTACAAGAACAATACCGAACTCCGCGCCCCAGTGCACGCCGAGGGCTCCGGATCCCAAAGAACTAGAACTCTTCTACTTCTAATCTAACTAGGCTAAAGCTATGAACTAGAGAGGCTCATGAACTAGAGAAGGCTCTTGATGGATTGATCTCCAAATGACTTGATGCCCCAAGGGAGGGGGTTCCCCTTTATTTATAGCCCTATGGGATCGACGTGCACCGCAGATCAAACCGACCTAACCAATGGCCGAGATGCATCGGAGAGGCGGTGGAAGAAGCTTCCGGAAGGGGGAGGCAAACCCTAGCAAAGGGGGCCGGCCGGGCAGGCCGGCCCCACCTGGCAGGTCTTGGCCCCCGGTTGCTTCCTGTGTCTTCGGATCCTTCCCACGCCCCGCTTTGTGATATTTTCGTGGCGGATAAGTTTCGTGGTAAATATGCACTTGAATCCCTCTTTTAAGCTTTTCTGAAATAATCCCTAGAAAATATAGAATATGCAAAACTCGTGGAAATTGTTAGTTAAAACCCTGGACTAGTGTGTATTCATGTATCCTTTTGTGTCTAAAGTTCTAATAAAAGTTGACGTTAACCACCGTCAACAACTCCCCCAAGCTTACCTTTTGCCAGTCCCTTGGCAAACAAACTAAGCCTAATTACTAATATATTTGGATCAAAAGTTGCTACAATGCTTTCATTCCTCAAAGGTACACATGTTTTTAAACGGAGATTCTCCTCTGGATTTAGACATTAACTGCTCTAACCTTCAAACTTACCCATTTTACCCTTAACTATGGGGCTTTACAGCTCTTGCATAAGTCTTGAGTAATTGAAAGACAGAACAATCAAGTCAAACACTATGTCTTAAATTCTTCACAGTACCAATATTCTAGAGTTTTTATAAGTTTTCACAATAAAACTTAGAACTTAATTGTATGACACCCTCAAGTCTCTTTAATATGTGGTATTTATGGATCTCACTGAGGTGTGTTGTCATGCCCTCCTATAACTAATGATTGTAGTGGAGCTTATAGGAGTGGTAATAACAAGGATGAGCATACTTGCAATTCATCTATTGTAAAGCCAAACAATGGATCCACAGAGAGTCAAGGCATACAATCAAATCAAGATGTGCGTGTGTATGAAATATGGTGGATAGGTGTATATAAGGTATTTAGTGGCTAATTCTAATTCTACTTTTGCTCCTTGAGGATAAATCTCTCTTTTGATCTTGGAACTTTTCGCGGGAAAATATGGGCTATGTTTATTCGTTTTCTTTTCTCTCTTCTCTTTCTTTTTTCTCTTTTTTTTCTTTTACTTTCAGGAAGGCGGGCATCTAAGTACCCATTGTTTTAATTGCTAGGACACTTGTCCTTCTTTTACTCCCTCTTCTTTTTTTTCAATAACTTTCCTTTTGCATAGCCACATGCATCCTTTGAATATAATATGATAATTGGAGGGATAGCAATAAGTACTTAGAGCAATTAAACAAAGGCTGTCCTATGGGTTTATATATATTTTTGGGTGTTTGACTCCCAGTGTAGGAGAAAAACAATTTTAAGGTGGATCTGGATGAAAGTGGAAAATGGTTGCGCTTACTCCCAGAGTAGGACTAATGCATATGTAGATGGAGTGTGCGTGTGATCTTGATTTTAAAAGCATGACAAGACTCTCACAAGGTATACGACAAAGGTTGACTGAACTCAATGCAAAGCAAGCAGCATAAATGTGCAAAAGTTTTCCTAACTCTAAATGTATATTATATATGGCTTTGGTAGGAATTCATACTTTGTCATACAAGAGCTCATCATATAGGATTTTGGGTTTTCAAAATAAATCTCTAGAACTTAATAATGTTAGGAATGAGACAAATAGCAACTCAACCTTCATGAATCATATCAATCAATCACCTAGACTTAGCTTAAGCATATGCCTCCACAAGTTTTAGGCTCAGAGTAAATTCTTATATCAAAGCAGTCATGTCCAAAACTTGGCAGAACTTAAGATTGAAAACTAGGCACTTAAAAGAAATTACAGCAAAGCAACTATTCATCACCTCCAAGACAAAATTTTAATGTTCATCAGTATTTTTATTAACTCTAGCCTAGACACACTCTAATATAGTTAATACTAACTAAGACTTCTTTTTATTGGTTTTTAGATTTTATTTAACCACAGACTCATAAAAGACTCAACAGGCGTGGACCTTCATGTGCCCACATATTTTTGGTATTTTATGAATATATATAACAAGTAAATTTAATAATCACCTAGGTGTAGTCACCTGATAACTAGGGGATGCTCCTCCCCCAAGCTGGATGGTTGCAATACTTGGTGTAGATGTCCTTTAGAGTGAGCCAACCAAAGAGCGGACCTGGTGGGTGCCACCGATAGACTCTCTCTCCTTGCTATGATGTTATTCCTGCATAAATACTCTCCACAAAGAGAAACCAAAACTCGAGGCTCGAATTTGTTAATGGGTTAGCGATCAGCCAAAGAGTAATTGATCACCTTTATGAGCTAGCTTTAATGTTGTCTAATTTAAACAAGATTTCAATTTTCTCTTATTTTTGAATTTTCTATTTATGATGCAGGAATTTAAATATGAATGCTATATTTTTGTCATTTTTATTTTATGCCACCACAAATGATGTTCCTTCGAAAAAATACCATAGGGTATCCATATGGGGCTTTGTGATGCCATGAGTAATGCAAAGAAATATTTTTGTTGTTTTTATATCTTTTAGTGTGTAAACAAAATTATGCTACTAAATAAATTGCAAATGCATTTAATGAGATAACTACCATTCTAACCTTATGGCTAGGGTACGGAATTTAAAGTCTACCGACAGGACTTAGATAGAGGAGAACACTTACTCAGTGGGTTCATCGTCTGAGGTAAGCTCAGTCAACTCCCCATTTCGTGGTGATGCCGCACGTGCCTCCTTTCATCTCGTTTCTGTCTCTTTTGCTTCTCTCTTTTCTGGCTCCAGCTCTTCAGCTTTATTCTCTTTCTCCCATGCTTCTAACGTGCTGATAACTAGGGGATGCTCTCCCCCAAGCTAGATGTTTGCTTATGGTTGATCGTTGAAGCTGAGTGGTCCTCATGGAGGAGTTCATGCTTATAAGAGCAAGTGTTGCCTGGAATACTTCAATCTTATCACCCAAGAAGTTACTTCATTCATTCAGCTATATGTCAGAAAGGTGTACTTCAAGTGATGAAGATGAAGATTCCTAGGTAAGCTGGCTCTTGGAGTCATCCTACAGAAAGCTCTCACAAAACACCAAAACTCGTGGAACGGTATTAGGATAAAACGTTAATGATTACCGTTTTTAGAGGATTGGGTGTTGTGGTGGTTTCAAAGTATTTTTAAGACAGCAGTATTGCAGCAGGATGCTCAGTTAATATTTTTGGATTTTATGGGTTTATATGCATAAAATGCAAATGCATGATATATATTTTTTATTCTATAGGCCTCCACAAAGTGAGAACTCCTAGAGTTTTTACACTACAAGGGTTTCACATGGGGCTTAATATTTTTTTAAGATGCATGAATGTAGCCTAATGCAAGACTATTTATTTTTGTTATTTCTATGCATTGCCAATATAGAAAAGTAAACATACTAAAGAGAAATTAACTCATGCAATGTAAGGAAGTAGATATAGATAACTACCGATGTTACCTTACAGAGAGGGTTCGATGTTTTTAGTCCTTCGAACTGGACTTCTTGCAGTGGTTCATTGAGTACTTTGAGTTGCTCTTGACGGTAAGGATTGAGGTGGTGCCTCTACTAGTGGCTCCCAATGGCGGTGCCACCTTCTTTCTTTCTATTGTAGGCGTCTCAAAGCCAATCTTATGTGCATCATTATTACTAGTTGAGAACTTTCACTTGTAGCATTTAGGGGATTATCTCCCCACACTTTAATTAAAGTGTGTTCTGCCCATAAAGACAAGGTAGAGATCAAGTGCTTCGCTCTGTTGGTGGGAAAACACCAACAGAACTAGAAATTTATTTATCCTCTAACCTTGGGCACAATAAGATTGATATTATTCATATTGTTCATTCCTATCATGGGTGAGAGGACCAGAAGTATAAATATGATATTTAAACTTGTGAGATAAAGAGTAAAGTTACTTAACCATTAGAAAGGATATTCATCTTTATAATGTATCAATAATAATAGACGAGATATTTCTAGCTTACTCGGTTAAGACCGAGATTACAAGAATAGCGCTATGAACAAACTTAGAGAATAAATCATGTTGAGTTTAATCGGGTTGATCAATTTAAGTTGTAATTCTAACATCATTGTATTTTCATTTATTGCACACCAAGATCAAGAGGAAATTAATGACCACTTACCTTAAGATGTTACCTCCATTATTAGAGCATGATGAAGGGTAAATGAATTTTAATGGTCTCTTTTTTTTTCTCCTTTCTTGTATCATGGGTTATTCATTAGCATCTTGTCTCGTATGTTGTACTCCTTTCTCACTCTTCGGACCTTTCCCCGCTTCTCTCATATGTCTTTTTCGCAAGGGGTTAGTAGAGAACACATACCTGAAGGAATATACTATTTATCAAAGTATGGATAATGTTTGCCTAAGAGTTAAAGATTGATTTGTAGCTTATGTTTTCAATGATTCAATACTATTTCAATTTTTTTTATCAAGGTTAAAGCAAGGATATTATTTTGAAGCATACCCTTAACCTTGAATTGATTCTATGAATAGTCTCCTAATATGATTTAAACATTTTTTTTGTGTAGGAGGGGTTAGTCTATATGTACAACTAAATTCTTATATAAGTATGCTTGATTTTCATAATGTTTAAGTTATATTCTAAAGCATACTTATAATAGAATAAGGAAGTTTGCAAGACTAAAGGTATTTATTCACATAGAACTAAGAATATGTATGGTGAACCACAGGAGCATTTTATTATATATATATATATATGTTAGCAAGTTATTTTGAGCATAGCATAGGGTAGAAATGACCAAGACAAATTAGCAACATGGTATGAGATGTTAATTGTAGTTACATGTTGCAGAGGCTTGGACAAACGTACCTCATATCTTCATCTTTCTAAGTAAGTGATGACGAACTTACTTGGAAGAGGAGGGTTCGGGTTCATCTGTTGGTGAGAGCTTATGGTCTTGCTGAGCAAGACCTTCCTTTTATCTTTTTTTGTCTTTTTACCATTCAATGAAACTATGGAAGATTACATGCTCTTCACTCATCAACTTTTTCTGATTTCTTTGATTAATTTGTGGTTGATGAGCTGGGGTCTATTGGAGATGCAATAATGCTCATTTGAAAACTTCTTCTCCAATAGATTAAGGTTGTTCTTTCCTGCAAAACGTTAATGGACACATACCCGAGGGAATAGCAAGACTGAAATACGAGTTTTGTTGTCCATACCTTTTTTCTGATTTTCTTCTATGCTAATCAAGATGATATATGGTTTAAGATTATTTAGCATAAATTGTGTCTATTGTGTTTTATATTGTTGTTGCAATCTAGCTTGGTTCAAGGCAAAGATAACTTATAACAAAAAATAAAATGAATAAATATTACTACTCGCAAGTTGGACTTTTTGTGCAAAGTTATCATCTGCCTTGTTTTATCCCCATGAACTTATCTCTCGACTTTTCCAGATTTAATTCAAAATTTTCTTGCAGGGGTTAGTCCGACAAAATATCCAAAATCCACTACAACATACTATCGGCTCAAAAATCAACCTAGACACCATGTCTAATTTGACTTAGGAAGGCATTTTAATCTGAGCTCAGTTTAAAAGCCTTTTAAAAGTAAAACCACCACTCCGAAACTAAGCACCATGCTTCCTTTAAGAGATTTATGAAAGTACTTCAAAGCCTAAACATATATCATAGCAAATAAAGATAACATGAAAATATAGTAGAGATTTATTCAGATAGAGATAAAAGAGCATGATCATGGTGAGTTTTTTTTTATAATGCATGTGAGACGAATATATGAAATGGAACAAGTTATGGCTGAGGAAATTTAAACTAAATAGTGTGAATATATGGATTAATGTAAACATGCAGTGGAATATAAAAAGATAACTACTCATAATTGTTGAAGTCCATGAGCAAGACTTTCTCACCTTTATTTGATCATACTTACCATGACTCACATTCTGGAATTTGTGAGTGATGCAACATCTTTGTTCCCGTCACTTGAGATATGAATTAAAGTCCTGTGACGTCGACCCCTTTCTCCAACATTGGATTTGTTATGTTTCTTCTTATTTTGTGGGGGCATGCCGGAAGGTCGTAAACCGGTTGTTTATTACCCTGCATAAGATATAAAAGTAGACAAACAAGGGTAATCCTGCTTGAGCAGGGGTTAATGGTTATCTCGATCACATAATTGAGTATAAGTCTATCAATGTTCCTTAATTGCCTAGCTACCTTCCCGAATACGGCGCCAAAAATGTTTGTTGACACTTCTAACGTCATTACTAAAAAATAGAGATAAACCCTACCTCTAGCAACAACGCGCCAAAAATGCTCGGTATTAAATTAACTTGTCATTAGCAACTAGCCACTCATTTATTACTAACATTCCTAAGCATGAATTAAGTTGTCATCCTCAATTATAGTACTAAGGAATAACTATAGATTTACATGTATTCAATATGACTAGGCTGAGATAAAAAAGATATGAATATAAACTAAATAGGTTCTGCAAGCAGACAGATAATTATGCCGTTGTAGCATTTTACCTAGGTAGTTCTACCAAAGTTGTCGATTTATATTTATACCACTTGGGAAGGTCTATATGAAAGACTTATAACTATAACTTATACAATTGATGTGAACGGTAAACTATAACTAGAATCCTACTCATAACAGGGATAAGTCACGTGATAAAAGATATAAGATAAATAATGATCAGTCATCATAAATAGATAAATATCGAGCTCTTCTAGTCATAGTAATAGCTAGCCAATGGATAAACTTCGGGAATAAATACTAAGGTAATTCAATAACTACATCAATGAATAACTCTAATTAGTGCAACTACATCTAGCAATCATTGTTAAGTTAATCCTACATCATGATCACATGTAAAGAGGCATCAACTAATGAGGGTATTAAGACACAAGGGTCACCTCCTTCACGACCGTGCCCATGCTAGCCCTACGCACGGAGGGTGGACTACGAAGGAAACCAACGCAGCTGTCACTGCGCGCGGACTACCACATGTCCCGCACGTCGGGGGGTGCACTCGCAGATAAACAAGATATCTAGACACCACGTCTACATATTGTCTACCATCTACCCAACGATCAATTAGGTAAACGCTATACGAGCAATTACATGAATTCAATAAGATCAAACCAACTATCCTAGACATATAATCAAAGTAGACAATGACTATTGCAATTAAGAATATATAAGAGATTAAGACAATGTTGCCTGAATCATAACATTGAATACAATAAGAGCAAAGTACAAGAACAATACCGAACTCCGCGCTCCAGGCAGACGCCAGGGGCTCCGGATCCCGCTGAAGAACTAGAACTCTTCTACTTCTAATCTAACTAGGCTAAAGCTATGAACTAGAGAGGCTCTGATGAACTAGAGAAGGCTCTTGATGGATTGATCTCCAAATGACTTGATGCCCCAAGGGAGGGGGTCTGCCCCTTTATTTATAGCCCGGTGGGATCGACGTGCACCGAGGATCAAACCAACCTAACCAATGGCCGAGATGCATCAGGAGAGGCGGTGGAGGAAGCTTCCAAAAGGGGGAGACAAACCCTAGCAGCAGGGGGGCCCGGCCGGGGGGGGCCGGCCCCCCCACGGCCGGGTCTCTTGGCCCCGGTTGCTACCGGTGTCTTCTGGATCCTTCCCACGTCCCGTTTGTGATATTTCCGTGGCGGATAAGTTTCGTGGTAAATATGCACTTGAATCCCTCTTTTAAGCTTTTCTAGAATAATCCCTGAAAAATATAGAATATGCAAAACTTGTGAAAATTGTTAGTTAAAACCCTAGACTAGTGTGTATTCATGTATCCTTTTGTGTCTAAAGTTCTAATAAAAGTTGATGTTAACCACCGTCAACATTGGTACCACACCAAGCCTCCAACAGGCACCGCAAGAATCACCACAAGATGAGGGAACACAAGTCATGAGCATTCCACTAGAGTACCTTTTGCGATCTCCCGTGGGGCTAAGGTCAAGAACCCTGTTGGCGTTTCTTAGCGCATCACCAAGTTTGGATCCCTGGTGACAATGCCAGAAACGCAGTTGACATTCCTTAACATTACTACTGAGAATAGAGGTAAGTCTATCCCCGGTAGTAAGTAAGAAATGATTGGGGTGGTGTACCTCAGTTACCATATTACTAGATCAGCCATGGTACTGTGGCACACCTCACCAGTTATTCTCTTTACCGCTACTAGTGATATACCTCGGATGATAGTTTTAGAATAGCCTGGCACGTGCACCGTGGCATACCAAGACTATCCTTACCTCTATCAAGAGAGTTATATCTCTAATAATGCTAGGACTATAGCCTTAGCTGCTAGTGCCTCAGAGATGCTATACGGTGCACTTTCAGCATTCCTTGACACTAGGGCTAAAACTATATTCCTAACTACGGTAAGAGATAACGGTGATCCGGTAAACCTTTGCAGTTTTGGATGTTACTCCGCAAGCGCACGGAATTACCGTTGTAGCATTTCAACCCGGAGAATTTCTAGGTGTCGTATTTATATTTTCCCAAAGAAAGGCTAATGTAGATTTTAGTATGAAACCATAATCAAGAATACTATACGTTGTATGAAAGGTAGACCAATGTTCATAACAGGGGTAAACAATATGGTTTTTATGATAGTGGACACACACGTACTGATAGTTGCCTCTCAAGTGGGGAAAGATGAATGAAGCATAAAGAATAAAAGAATAAAGAATGAAAGAATATCCTACAGGAGCAATGGTCCTAATATAGCTAATGTCTAGATAGTGGATAGTCATACAAATACATGAATCAGAGCTAGAGCTGTGTTTGCGATGGATCGGAAGACCACCGGCCGCTAGTCTGCCAGCAAGATGGGTGGTAATTTGGACTCCTACACCATAGCCGAACATGGGGGGATTACGAAGGGATGGACAGGGCTGTCACCACCTGTCCCCTACCCCCTCATCCGTGGACTATGAAGTGCAATCACCGGCTACCTTATACCCGAGCACCACGCTCGCATATAAAATAGCTACCCAAGCCTCCCCGGGTCTCTCACCCTACGGATGAACAAGAAAAGAACTTGGATGTTGTGCGATGAACCACCAACCCGCACATAACTCTATTCGTAATCATCTAAGTGTATGAACAGTCAAGAACAGGACTCTATATGCTAAGAACATGATATGAACACTGTAAACTAGCAAAAATATCATGAACAAGGCATATGAACTAGAGGTCCTATGATCTATGATCTAATCACACAAACTAGTACCTAGTTCATCTACACAAACCAGTACCTAGTTCATCTAACAAGATCATAGCACTAGAACCATACTCTAATTCTAGAACATAGCTATATTGATAAAAAGAGAAGAAGAGCATAATAGAAAGAATAGTATTCATACCAAAAGTAGTCAAGATGTCTCCTCCTCTTACAAGTTGAGCTTTGCTCCTCTACTACTACTAAGGATAAAGAGAAAAGTGGAGAAGTACACTTGAGAGTACAATTGAGAGGTGTAGTGGTGTGTGTGAAATGAGGAGCTCCACCCCTACTTTTATACTAGCTTGAGGTCGGTTCCAGGGCTGAGGTGAGTAAATGCCTGGCCAAACCGCCTCTACAACCGACCAAGAGAACCGCCAGAAGAAGATGGGCTAGGCCGGCCTCCCTGGGGGTGCGCTCGTACCCTGGTGCGGCCGTACCAGGGGTAGGCCCCCTCGGCCCCAGCTTCGGCCCATGGCCCTCTTGCAGCTCCTGGATCTCTCTCCCATGGGTTGTTGGCCCAGTTGACATCTTGTACTTTGGGCTTTGCTTATTTTATTGAAATACGCCTTGCCGGAAGGCGCATTCTTGTGACCTTTTCCTCTATTTCTTGTATGTTTCCTGTAAATCAATAATTCTCCAATACAAGTGGAAATAGGTCAATTGTATAGGTGTATGTGAATATATCTATGATAATTCTCCCTTTTTGGATAATAGTTGGTGGTTAAAGTATGTTGGTAATCACCGCCAACAAACCTCTCACAATCACCTCTGAAGTGGCCAAGAACAATCTTCAAGCTTGCTCAACTCCGGCTCACTGCTCCAACCGTCTAGGTGGTGGCAACCACCAAGAGCAATAAGCTCAATCGTAGTAAGAACGCTCACTAGTGCCACCAGATGCTCAATCACAAGGCAAATGCACTAGAAGCTCTCTCAGTCACTCTCTAAATCAAGAGGCATGCAAAGTGAGAGAGAAGGTTTGCTTAGCTCTAAGAGATGTCAAGCATGCCAAAGTACCAAGAGGAACTCCCCCAAGCTGGCCAAACCACTTTTATAGGCGCCCACAAGAACACATAGTCGTTGCCCCCAAAATACACTGTCTGCGCACTAACCGGACGCACAGAACAGGATGACTGGACGTGTCCGATCGCGGCATCCGGTCCAACATAACTAGCCACGCGTACTAGCCATTTGAAATCCACCTTTCGCGCCCGACAACTAGGCATGCTCGCTCGCTGACTGACAACCGACTGGACATGTCCGCCAAACGACCAGATGCTCGCGCAGTGCGAGTCCGGTGGAAGTACAGAGATGTCCAGAAAGCAATTTTCTTGACCGGACGCGTCCGCTGCCCACTGACCGGATGTACCCGAGTCCGGTCACTCCTCTGCTACACTCGCTGCGTCAGCTCGATTGACTGGACGCGGCACCGAGCGGGCGTCGGTCGGCGGCCCAGTCACACCCAAGAAAAAACCGCTGGACGCCACCATTGACCGGACGCGTTTGGTCCATACCGAGATAGCGTCCGGTCACAACCCAATGCCTCATTTCTTCCGAAAACCTCTAAGTCCCGCCTCGCAAGCTCGATGGGATGCCAACTGTTGATGCAAAAAAGTGCTGAGAGAGTCTTTCTTGCGTCAAAGGGTGCACACGAGCAGGCTCTCAGAGAGCGTACGGGAGCCGGAGTTCTTGATCCCCTAAGCCTAGACAAGGCAAGCCGAGCTTGGTGACTTCGATCTAGGGCGTGCCAGTCAATTTGACCTGCAATTGACAAGGGATAGCAAACGTTAAAATCTGGAACCTACCGATTTTGTTGCCAGACAGTTTCAAAATGTATGGTCCTCAATGACCGATGAATTAAAGGAGATTAACTAGAAAGTCAACTCCTATCAATGCAGAATATATAACAATGGTAATGCGATTCGATTAGCTAATCATCATATATGGTGAATAAAACAACCTAGTTAGCCGATCTCATCAATTGATGAAAGATACAAATTATGCAATACATGTTAGCCTAAAAACTATCAGTTTAACAAACATGCCAGATAAGATTAACCATTAACAATGGGGTGTTTCCATACAGCTGATAAATAATGATTAACCCGATAAAATAACCTGTGTACTAACGTGCGTGTTTCCATGCAGCCTACAGTAGCAAACAGACTAGATTACGCCAGCATACTTATTAAGCCTAATTGTATTTAAGACAACACGTATACATGCATCATCGTTGAAAGCATAACTGGATCGGCTATTTAGCCGATACAGGGTCCAAGTAATGGGGCAGCTCATGCGCATAGATCTAGCTCGATCACCAAATAAATAATAATTTACCAAGACTGGTCTACCGGCCAGTGGTCCTGTTAAACTACTTTCATGAAGCTTGCTAGGCCTACATCCACCTGGTCTATCGGCCAGCGGGCTTCAATAGATCCAACAAATGACACTAGTCTATTTGACTCTCAAACAGATCTACACGTAAGCGCTACTCGTAAAAGCATGACTGGATCGGCTATTTAGCCGATACAGGGTCCATAAAGCAGGAACGGACTACTTGTCTTAACCGCAGCTATCCTTCAAGTTAAAAATTTGGTCTCTCGGTTCGCAGCTCGAGTTAACTTCAAACTTAACTACAAGCATACCTAAATTACAACGAAGCTGATCTAACGGCTGGCAGCTCTGAGATAACCTAAATCTACTCTTGTTAAGTAAGCATCTCTAAAACACGAACAAACTCTCAAGTCAATTTAGAGCTGGTCTACCGACCGGCGGCTCTAAATTGACCCTCGAATCTATTTGTGCCTAGATTAAGCCTTGAACCCACAACACGTGACAGCCAAGATTGACAAATTAGCCGATACAAGCCTGATCGTCTGTTTCGGTAAGAATAAGCGTGAGCATGGATTAACACCAAAACAATAGATCTTTGATAGATTTTAATCTATCAATCTTGATTGGGCAATGATATTGTTGCAAAAGATAAATTAAATTTAAACAAACAATATCGGTAACTTAATGAATCTACTAGATCGCCAATCTAATAGAGCCGATAACTAGTTTATACCTAATTCACAGTGGGGTCGTTAGATGCAGCCATACAAACGAGATATAAACCGATAACTAGCCCAAATCAAGTCTATACGAGGTCAAATGATGCAGCCATATAAACGAGACATGAACCATGGCAATACTTACAAGCAAACCGAAGGTTGGACTCAACCAATGCAGCTCGATTCGTCAAAGGTCTCACCGAGATCTATTCTACTCCTACTCCTAAGTGGTGGCTGGAGGCTGAAGTTGTTATTGTATTGATTGATTGGATGTCTCTACAATGGCTGGGTCTTTGATATATATAGCCTGGAGTCCTAACATGAGTTCTACATGAATACAAATACAAAAATAAAGCTAATTTGGACTCCAATCCTTCCCTTTCTTGATAGAGTCCGACATGTCTTTCCTTCTTCCTTTGATCGGCCTTGGACACGCCTCATGCTTTGCTGATGTCATCTTTTCATTAGCCGATCCGTCTGGTTTGCTTCGTTGCACTCCCACATTGTGGTCCACAGTTCACCAAAATATGGTGTCAACACATGCCCCTAATTTTGGGATAAAATTGATTTTATTCCAAAATTTCCAAGGGAATCTTTCTGGACGTGTCGTCTCTGGCTTGATGAATCACTCTCATACCCGTCAGTCGAAAACTGTTTCCCGCTTTCTTCGGCACGTCTTCTCCTCCTGCATGCGGAGCTGCATCGCCTTAGTCGCTGGAACTCACGAGTCTTCTGGATTTTATTGGTATTGATACCCTCCATCATGTTTTGCACAGTGTAAATGAGTCATCGTTCTTATCTCCAGGGATCACGGGCGGTTCAGGATCCTCTTATCTTTTGTGCCTATAAATACAGGGGTTTCCTCCAGCGATGATTCAATCATCGATGCTCAGCCATTCTCCTCTTGGTGTTTCTTCTTTATTTTTGTTTCCTTTCCGAGGGGTTTCTGAACAATGCTTGATCCTCCATGGCTGAGTGTCTTTACTTTTATTTCATCATGCAGTTAGAAGAAATCTTGTGATAGGGGTGATGTTGCTCACAATCTTGGAATCCCTGAGGAGTCCTGATCCAACAGGGTCAGGTAGAAGAAATCTTGTGAGACGATTCTACGCTACTCTTGGTTGTGGATGTTGCTTCTCTGGGGCTTCTCCAGGTGGTGCTTGCCTTCACTCTCTTGCCGCATCGTCCTAGAGATTGCCCTGCGACCACTGGCTGTGAGGCAATTCCCACCAGACTCGACTTCTGATTCTGGTTCTAAAGTCAAGTTCTTGGAGTAGGGCGACGGCAAACTCTCCCCCGGTCTCTCCGTTCTGGCTGCACGGTGCTCAACGACTCCGCCACTTCTACTCGCTGTGGTGATCACGGCTACGGAACTTCACCTTGTCCTCCCTCGCAGTTTTGCTTTAGAAAGATTGTACCTCTTTTTATGTTACCGGCAGATCTCCCTTCATTCCAAAAATGTAACTCCTCTGTATCAAGTTTGAATAGATATATATGAATTGCCGATACTCTTCCTTTGTTTCCTTCTTTGGGATTTTATCACGTCCTTCGCAGAATCGATCCCGTGTATATTCTAGAATCTGCTTTTTATCGTTTTTTAGAGTAGATCAACCCACACACTAGGATAATATTTCTTGAAATACTTTCCATTAAGTGCCCTAGAATATTCTTCCCCTTCCATGTTTCATAGAAATACGCGTTTCTAGGAGCACTCCTCGTAATTCGATATGGTCCTTCCCAGTTTGGAGACCACTTGCCAAATCTATTATCTTTAGGTCCAATCGGCAAAATTACGTTCCAAACCAATTCCCCTTCAATGAATTTCTTCTCTCGTACCTTCTGATTATAGTATTTGGCAATTCTAATTTTGTGGGCCTTGATATTTTCCAAAGCTTTTAGCTGATGAAAATTTAGATCATCAAGATTATCCATCATAAGATTTTTGTAATCATCAGCTTTTAACTCATCCTGCTGTAGTACTCTTCTGGATCCGATGTTGATCTCCCAAGGTAGCACAGCTTCATGACCATAAACCAACTCATAGGGTGAACATTTAGTTGATCCATGACAGGCCATCCTATAAGACCAGAGTGTCTTGTTCAATATCAGTGCCACTTTCTAGGATGTTCCCTGATCTTCTTCTTGATTATCTTGATCAGGATCTGATTAGACGCTTCCACTTGACCGTTGGCTTGAGCATAATAGGGGGAAGAATTGACCAATTTAAAACCTGTAGTGGTAGCGAAGTCCTTGAATTCTTCAAATGTAAATATCTTCCCTTGGTCAGTCATAATGGATTGAGGAATCCCAAATCTATAGATTATGTGTTCCTTAACAAACTCAATCACATTAGCTGACGATGCTTCCTTTAGTGGGATGGCATCGACCCACTTGGTGAAATAATCTGTTGCTACCAATACAAATTTATGTCCATTACTTGATGATGGGAAAATTTGGCCAATTAGGTCTATTCCCCATCTTCTAAATGGCCATGGCTTCATGATCGGGTTCATAGCCGATGCTAGAGATTTCTGAATATTACCAAACCTTTGGCACTCCTGACACCCTTTGTAATGTTCAAAACAATCTTCCAACATGGTCAGCCAAAAGTAGCCTATCCTTCTAATCATCCATTTCATCTTATGGGCAGATTGATGCGCACCAGAAATGCCTTTATGAGTTTTGCCCATTAAAACTTTAGCCTCTTCTTGGTTTAGATATTTGAGAAGTACCCCATCGACTGTCTTGTAATATAGCTGATCATTAAGGAGAACAAACTTTATAGCTTTATACCTTAACTTTCTGGATACTCGTTTTGATGGCTCCTTTAAATATTCGATGATCTCAGTTCTCCAATCACTATCATTGGTAAGTTCGTAGCTAATATCTCAAAAATCTGCCAATACCCAGAAGCACTCTGAGCTAGTCGATTAGCTTCTTGATTTTGACTCCTGGGATATGCTTAATGATAACAGAAGAGAAGGAATTAAGCAGCTCTTGGTAGTCTTCATAGTATCTTCTCAATACATCATCTTTGATTCATATAGGCCAAGCAATTGATTGATTATTAATTGAGAATCACCAAAAATTTCAACAGTCTCGGCCTTTATCTCATGAAGAAGCTGAAGTCCCTTAAGAACAACTTCATATTCCGCCTGATTGTTGGTGGATGTTGGCTTTATAGGAAAAGCATACTCGAAACTTGCCCCCCTTGGCGAAATCAAAACAATGCCAATACCTCCTCCTTGTTTACAAGTGGAACCATCAAAGAATAATGCCCAAGGGGTCAAGTCTAACAACTTAATCTCTTTTCCTTGATGATAGGTAATGAAATCAGCTATTGCTTGACCTTTAATTGCTTTAGCCAATTCATATCTTAAATCAAATTCTGATAATACAAGAATCCATTTACCAATCCTCCCATTCAAAATAGGCATGGATAACATGTACTTGATCACATCAAACTTAGACACCACCATACATTCAGAGGACAATAGATAATGTCGAAGCTTAGTACAGGAGAAATATAAGCACAAACATAACTTCTCAATGGATGAATATCTTGTTTCAGGATCTGTTGACATTTCTTAACATTATCATAGAGAATAGAGGTAGAGTCTATCCCTAGTAATGAAGTAAGAAATGCTTGGGGTGGCGTACCTCAGTACCATATCAACAGAGTAAGTCCAGCCATGGCACTGAGGCACACCTCACCAGTCATTCCCTCTACTGCTACCAGCGATACACCTCCAATGATAGTTTTAGGATAGCCTGGCATGGGCACCGTGGCATACCAAGACTATTCTTACCTCTATCAAAAGAGATATCCCTAATAATGCTAGGACTATAGCCTTAGCGGCTAGTGCCTTGGAGATGCTATATGGCGCACTTTCAGCATTCCTTAACACTAGTGCTAAAACTATATTCCTAACTATAGTGGAGAGAGTGGTGATCCGGTAATCCTTTGCAGTTATGGATATGAATCCACAAGCGCACGGAAATACCATTGTAGCATTTCAACTCAGAATATTCCTAGGTGTCGTATTTATATTTTCCCAAAGGAAAGCCTAGCAAAAGAGTTTAACTTAGATATAGATTAGGATGACATGTGTGAATAAGTCAAGGTTCATAGCAAAGGTGAACGGTTTATGATTTGGATAGTGATCATACATACATAACCACGAGCTCTAGAAGCGAGAGAGGAAAAGAGAAGAAAGAATTAAAGAATAAAGAATAAAAGAATAACGAATAAAAGAATATCCTACAGGAGCAATTGTTGGTGGCTCTTATTGCCTAATTTTAACCGCCAACCTTCACATGAAAACCATACAATCAAACATCAAAACATAGAAAATAGGGATTATACTAATTATTTCTATAAGTTTTGGTGTTTTACTATTTACAGGAGGATATGTCAGAGTAACACAAGAAATGTGCACCAAAAGTATATGCAACACACAAGAAAACATCACCCGACATGAGCCCGAGGGGGACAGCCCACATTCCCAACAAATCAGGGCCCAAACCGGGGGTTAAACAGGCCGAAACACAAATCAAATGGACTCCAAATGATCTTTACCTTATGGGCATGGATCCTAGGCACCCCTAGAAGCCCACAGAATAAGGAACAGGCCGAACGAAGCCCGCCAAGGTGCGGCCGCACCAGGGGGTGCGGCCGCACCCTTTCTGAGGCGGTTCGGGCCCAATTTTTGTGTGGAGAAAGATACCGACATACCTAAGGCGGTTTTGGTGGTTATTGCCTCAATCAATGCACCTACAGGTCGGTTTTGAGGTCGGTTTGGGCTATTCAAGAGGGGGAAATCTTCCATTCAACCCCCTCCTCCCACCTATAAAAGGAGGCCTCCACCCTCCTCATTTCACACACCACCAAGGAGTAACACTCCACTATATTCCAAGATGTAGAAGTAGTACTAGCCTAGTTGAGAGTTAGGGAGAGGTGCTCAAGTTCTAGAGGAGTCCTAAGAGGTCTGGTATGATCTTGTACCGTTCCATCCTCGGAGGTCTGGTATGATCTTGTATCGCTTCTCTGTAAGACTCAATTCTTTCATATATTCATCTTCTCTAGTTACTGAATTATCTTTCATGGTTATCTTGTTCATAAATTAGTAGTTAGCTAAGTATGGCTAGTATAGCTTAACACCTTGGCATAGGATCTCCGCTCGACCGAGTGCTTTAGTCTAATTAAGATATCAGACTAGAGTAGTAGCCATTAGTGTAGACGTGGTGTCTGGGCTAGCGAGTTACCTGAGTTTGCACCCAACCCCATGGATAGTTGTGGTAGCCCCGGGGGTGACAGCTCCGACCAGGCCTTTGTATTCCACCACGTTCGGGTTGGTGATTTTGTAGAGCTTTTGGCAGCCTGACCCCGGTTACTCCTTCCCAGTCTTTTCGAGAACCAGAAAGGAACTGCTGCTCCGAAGTGTCATGGTGTGATCACTATATTTAACGTTTGCTTAGTTATCTTCTATAGTATGAGCTAGAATAGAACCACGGTGATAGCGACGTCACTAGGAACCTTGAACTCTCCTGTTGTCCTCGCAGCTTAGCCGGTCTACTCTACTATCTTATCATGGAGTTCTCCTGTGTGTCACTTATCCAAAACTCATATCTTCGTTGCTTACCCCCACACAAGGCTCGTCGGTACACTAGTTAGTAGATAAATGATGGTTAATTATCAGTTTCTTTAACCATTGCTTCCCTGAGGATAAATATGATACCCTGGAATACTCCTAGGTGAAAGCTACAACGGTATCCGTGCGCTTGCGGATTTCTCTGTTTGCGTAACTTATACCAATTGGCTTTCTGGCGCCATTGCCGGGAATGCAAACCTGGTGATGACGCTAAGAAATGCCAACAAGCTTTCTGGCGCCTATGCCGGGGAAGCAATTGGTGTAAAGATTTTGATATTTATCTTGATATCTGCTAACCTAGTTTGCCACTAGCATTTGTCGATAAAAACATAAAAAATATATTACGAGCCCAGGGTGCCTTATCATTCATGATCAATCAACTCCATGCACCCTTCCATCTCATAGATAGGTATATATATGTGCACACTAATTCTATGCAGATGGAAAGAAGGTCATCGTCCAGAGCAAACAAAACCATCAGATGTGACGGGACAACTACAATGCATCACTCTCACAATTCAAATCACAATTTGTGAGTGATGAATGAATCAAGGTATGAGAGAACCAACCAAAAATATTTGATTTTCTCTAATGTTATTTTCACCACTGCATGTTGCTTAGTTCATCATATATCTAGTGCTTTTATTGGGTGGCTCCTAGTCTTTGAGCTGTATTCGGGCGCCATGCCTAGTCTAGATAGACAACAATTTTTGTTATCTATCTATTCGATGCTCTTAGTCTAGCTACGTAGTAGACGGATGTTAAATGGGACCATCTCAGCTTCATATGTTGGCTTTGCCAATAGGTATGTTGATATCGTTAGATGGTCCGCGCTATGGGCAAAAGCTAAAGCCTAGATTTTCATGCATGTCACTTAGTTAATTTTTTTCAAAACCATAGCATGTTTGCTTAATCATATTCATCCACCCCATTTTTGCATCACCTCGCATATAAAAAGAAAATGGTTCTTTGCTTCATCATTCAATGTTCAAACACCCGTTTGAGTGAATCTCATGTACATCATTCCCATGCTACCTTTCTCTATGCTCGTATGCTTTGGTTTGGATGTTGGTCGTACATCTTTTAAATTAACATGGTGCTTAGTTTTAGATGCGACGATCATATTTTCATAGGTTAATTAAATTAAGCATGGTGCTTAGGTTGATTAGCCTACCTGAATTAAATTAGACATGGAGTCTAGTTTGATTTTTGAACCAAAACTACTAGTGTAGACTTTGGTTGTATGCATAGACTAACCCCTGCAGGAAATTCTCGAATCCATAAAGGGTAAGTCTTTGAGATGAATTCATAACAGGGTACATCAAAGTTTTCTTTTGAGAACTTCAAACGAAACCTTGATAAAAAAGAAAGATGAATCATGCCCGCCAAGCCAAACCACATGAAGATCCCGATGGCATGGTGGAAATAAGAAGTGCAATCATCCTTATCCATCTCCGGGATGAGATGATGCAAATTCAAGCTAAAAGCAATAGAGAAGTCCTGCTCAATAGACTTAAAACGGTGAGCCCTTGCCGAAGGTAAATCGGTAGTTATCACATATTTAAATTAAATGTTTTTAAAAAAAAAGTTTCAAATCTCATGTTTAAATTTTGCACGTGCATTAACATTTCAAAAAAATAAAAGACTATCATTTTGTTTAAGTCATAAAAAATATTTTTCTATAAACAAAAAATGTTTTTAGAAAAATAAAAAATTTAAATAATGATAATAGTAATAATAATAATATGAATATCACTTTTAGTTACCATAATTTTTCAATAATAAAAACACAATACATAATAACAGTTTTTATTTTGCTTAATAAAACTCTTTGACTTAGATTTTTTTAGAATAAAGATGCAACCTCCCTTTCTCCCACAAATAAAAAACAAAACTTGGTGCTAGACATGTTCCCTCGGGTATTCTTTGTTACTAACTATTGCAGGAACGAAGGATGAATGATGTCTAGAAAACATGGGTGTTGCAATACAAGAAAGAAGATGCTCCAACATTCACACTTGGTTTTTAGTGTCAATTGACATAAAAATCCAAGTGTGGGGGACCCGACCCTTCCATGCCATCACTCAGGCACGCCGGTTTGCACTCTATCTCCTCACCCATGCTTTGCTCCTATAAGTTTGATTATGTTTAAAAATACCAAACATGCTAATCAGACTTCAAAAATGAAAAAAAAATAAAATCTTGCCAAACTGTGAACTTGACTTTAAAAAGGTTGGCTGGCATAAACTTTATTCCTAGTTCATACACTTGTTACTTGTGGACACATCTTTATTAGGAAAACATGTCAACTAAGTTGTTGTGAAGTGAGATATGGCTAAGACTAAAGAAATCCTATCTTTTCTATGTAAGCTCTTGGAGAATTTATACTTTGCTAAAAACTTCAAAATTTATAGTAATACTTCTCCTCAATGGTGATATTTCCTACCAAAGCCATATGATGATTTAAACCTTGCAAAACTATACTCATATGCTGCTTGTTATCATATTGAGCTTTGTCAAATTGTTATGACCCGTGTGAGATACTTGCCATGCACCTACGATCAAGATTCACTTGCACGCCACAAATA
The DNA here is from genome assembly GCA_015844335.1 of Chrysopogon serrulatus. Taxonomy (NCBI): domain Eukaryota; kingdom Viridiplantae; phylum Streptophyta; class Magnoliopsida; order Poales; family Poaceae; genus Chrysopogon; species Chrysopogon serrulatus. The sequence continues at coordinate 183,532 of JADLZL010002315.1, read as the reverse complement.
AATGCTGACTCTTACACTGAGAGTTACGCACAACATGCCATTCATCCACCAAATAAATAAAACTCCAATTCTCTGACATGTCTCTCTCAATAATGTTTTTGAAAAAAGGGGGTATGAGCTATGCAAAAAAAAGTACAAAAAAATTCCATACCTAAAATGGTATGAGAGAAAAAAAGAGAAAAAAAGGAGAAAAAATATATCCATGCAAAAGCATGAGAGAAAAAAGAGAGAAAACAATGAGTATCTTGATGCCCGCTAGAGAAAATAAAAAGATAGCTCATACTCTCCCAAAAATTCAAATGAGAGAGTCATGCACGAGGAGTACAAAAATACTACAAATTCCACACAGTTGCACTTCTTGATCAAAGTGTATGGCTTGCATCTCCTTGGATCCAGTTTTTGACTTAGCAATATTATGTGATGCAAGTACGCCTCTCTTTTCATCCCTACCCAAAGCTCCACATAAGCCATTTAGAAATAGGGTGAAAAAGAAGGCAAATTCAAAAGCCTTTGGTAAGGTATAGACACCATTGAGCAATTTGAGAGAACCATTTGAGGGGAAGTATAAGCTATGTTTTCAATCTCAAAAGTACAAAAACTCCAAGGATGCTTCATAGATGGAAAGTGATGACTTGGTGTCACTGTCGTTCCACTTTTAACCGCTCAAGACGACATGATAGACACTTCAAAATCCACAAGTATAAGGAATGACATGGAGTATCTTTTATGCTAGTATCATATCTTTTAAAAGTCATGATTCATAGTTATATATACCTTTGCTCGAGGACGACCAAAGAAACAAGTGTGGGGGAGCTTGTTGGCGGCTCTTATTGTCTAATTTTAACCGCCAACCTTCACATGAAAACCATACAAACAAACATCAAAATATAGAAAATAGGGATTATACTAATCATTTCCACAAGTTTTGGTGTTTTACTATTTACAGGAGGACATGTTAGAGTAACACAAGAAATGTGCACCAAAAGTATATGGAACACGCAGCAAAACATCACCCGACATGAGCCCGAGGGGGACAGCCCACATTCCCGACAAATCAGGGCCCAAACCGGGGGTTAAACAGGCCGAAACACAAATCAATGGACTCCAAATGATCTTTACCTTATGGGCATGGATCCTAGGCACCCCTAGAAGCCCACAGAACAAGGAACAGGCCGAACGAAGCCCGTCAAGGTGCGGCCGCACTAGGGGTGCGGCCGCACCCTTTCTGGGGCGGTTCGGGCCCAATTTTTGCATGGAGAAAGATACCGACATACCTAAGGCGGTTCTGGTGGTTATTGCCTCAATCAATGCATCTACAGGTCGGGTTTGAGGTCGGTTTGGGCTATTCAAGAGGGAGAAATCTTCCATTCAACCCCCTCCTCTCCACCTATAAAAGGAGGCCTCCACCCTCCTCATTTCACACACCACCAAGGAGTAACACTCCACTATATTCCAAGATATAGAAGTAGTACTAGCTTAGTTGGGAGTTAGGGAGAGGTGCTCAAGTTCTAGAGGAGTCCTCAAAGGTCTGGTATGATCTTGTACCGTTCCATCCTCGGAGGTCTGGTATGATCTTGTATCGCTTCTCTGTAAGACTCAATTCTTTCATATATTCACCTTCTCTAGTTACTGAATTATCTTTCATGGTTATCTTGTTCATGACTTAGTAGTTAGCTAAGTATGGCTAGTATAGCTTAACATCTTGGCATGGGATCTCCGCTCGACCGAGTGCTTTAGTCTAATTAAGATATCGGACTAGAGTAGTAGCCGTTAGTGTAGACGTGGTGTCTGGGCTAGTGAGTTACCTGAGTTTGCACCCAACCCCATAGATAGTTGTGGTAGCCCCGGGGGTGATAGCTCCGACCAGGCCTTTGTATTCCACCACGTTTGGGTTGGTGATTTTGTAGAGCTTTTGGCAGCCTGACCCCGGTTACCCCTTCCCAGTCTTTTCGAGAACCAGAAAGGAACTGCTGCTCCGAAGTGTCATGGTGTGATCACTGTGTTAAACCTTTGCTTAGTTATCTTCTATTGTATGAGCTAGAATAGAACCACGGTGATAGCGAAGTCACTAGGAACCTTGAACTCTCCTGTTGTTCTCCCAGCTTAGCCGGTCTACTCTACTATCTTATCATGGAGTTCTCCTGTGTGTCACTTATCCAAATCTCATATCTTCATTACTTACCCCCACACAAGGCTCGTCGGTACACTAGTTAGTAGATAAATGATGGTTAATTATCAGTTTCTTTAACCATTGCTTCCCTGAGGATAAATACGATACCCTGGAGTACTCCTGGGTGAATGCTACAACGGTATCCGTGCGCTTGCGGATTTCTCTGTTTGCGTAACTTATACTAATTGGCTTTCTGGCGCCATTGCCGGGAATGCAAACCTGGTGGTGACGCTAAGAAATGCCAACAGCAATGATCCTAATATAGCTAATGTCTAGAATATAGTTAATCATACAAATACATGAGTCAGAGATAGAGTTGTGTTTGTGATGGATCAGAAGGCCACCGGCCACTGGTTTGCCAGTAAGATATGTGGCATTTTAGACTCCTACACCATAGCCGAATGTGGGGGATTACAAGGGACGGACAGGGCTGTCACCACCTGCCGCCTACCACCTCAACCGTGGACTATGAAGTGCAATCACCGGCTCCCCTCTATCCGAGCACCACGCCCACATATAGAACAGCTACCCAAGCCCCTTAGGTCTCTCACCCTATGGATGAACGAGTAAAGAGCTTGGATGTTGTGCGATGAACCACCATCCCGCACACAACTCTATTCCTAATCATCTAAATGTATGAACGATTAAGAATAGAGTTCTATGTGCTAAGAATATGATATGAACACTATAAACTAGCAAGCATATCATGAATGAAGCATATGAACTAGAAGCCCTATGTTCTATGATCATATCACACAAACTAGTACCTAGTTTATCTAACAAGATCATAGCACTAGAACTATACTCTAATTCTAGAACATAGCTATATTGATAAAAAGAAAGGAAGAACATAATGGAAAGAATAGTATTCATACCAAGAAGCCAAGATGTCCTCCTCTTACAAGATGAGTTTTGCTCTACTACTACTTGATAAAGAATAAAAGAAAAAGAAAGAAAGAAAAGAGAAAGAAGAAGAAAGAAGAAAGAAAGGAGAAAGAAGAAGCTCTAGTAGCTCTATGGTGTTTGTATGAGTGTATGATGATCCTTGGAGAGAGGCTTGCCCCTCATTTTATAGGAGAAAGGGGGAGTAGAGAACCTCTAGCTAGCCAATATGGTACAAAACAAAAAGAAGAAACGTGCTACACTGCTTCAGGCGCCTTGGACCTCCTCTTGTGCGAATGGGCCAGCCATCGTCTGCTGGCCTCCCTCCCCCACGAGCTGGGCCCCCCGCTGGCCTCTTTGGGCTTCAGCTGCGCCAAGGTCTGGGCAGGCCCTGCCCCTGCGCGCATCGTGGGCTGGCTGGCAGCTGCTTGGGCCTGCCAGCCAGGTGGCCTAGCGGCCCGGCTAGGCTGGGCTTGGCCCGTCGGCGACCTGGTGGCCTGGTGGCTGGCGGGGGGGCAGGCCATGGCCCCTCCCGAGCCACGCCATGGGCCGGCATGGTGGCCTGCTCGGCCTGGTTCAGGTAAATTCCTCTTCTCTTTTTTTATTTCTTTCTTTTATATTTTGAAAAATTAATATTTCTTGAATCTGGATTCCAAAAGTAGCAAATGATATACCATTTTGATCAGCACGACGAGCTCTACGTGATGGTGAACTCTATTTCTTCATTTGAGATAATATTTTATGATAAAAAATTGGATAATCCTGCAAAACAAGGAGAACACCAAAACTTGTGGAATTCGATAGAATAAGCCCTATGTCTACATGTTATAATATTTTTCATGGCTTTTCATATACTAGTTGATGGTATAAATTATGAGTTAATGACCATCAATAGGATCCAGTAACCTTCTACTCAAATAGAAAATTACTCGTTCTTTTCCTTCAAATTCTTGCATCAAAGCCGACCCAATCATATGGTCGCCGGCTGCTATGTACAACTTAAAGGGTTTACCTTGTTGAGGAGGGATTAATACTGGTGGAGATTTCATGCATTCTTTAATTTCCCCAAAAGCCTTTTGTTGCTCGTTACCCCATCTGAATTCTTGATCATCCTTCAATTTTAGCAGTCCTAAAAACGGCAAGATTCTAGCTGACAGGTTGGATATGAATCTTCTAACAAAATTAAACTTGCCGATCAAGGATTGTAGCTCAGTCTTTGTGGTTGGCGGTACTGTCTTACTAATTGCATCGAAACTTTTCTGACCGACTTTAATCCCTTTCTCATGTACCATAAAGCCCAAGAATTGTCCTGCTGACACTCCAAATGCGCATTTATGAGGGTTCATTCTTAATCCATGCTTTCTCACACATTCAAGAGTAGCTTTGAGATCTTTTAAATGCTCTTGATATCCTTTGGACTTCACGACTATATCATCGATATAAATCTCCACAACTTTGCCAATTAACTCATGGAAGATATAGTTCATAACCCTTTGATAAGTTGCACAGGTATTCTTGAGTCCAAAAGTCATGAGTACCCACTTATATAATCCCAAAGCACTAGGGCATCTAAAGGCAGTCTTGTGGATGTCTTCTTCTGCCATGAATATTTGATTATACCCGGCATTACCATCCAAAAAACTAATCACTTTATGGCTTGCTGCTGTGTCGACTAGTAGATCAGCAACTGGCATCGGATAGCCATCCATTGGTGTGGCTTTGTTCAAATCCCTAAAGTCAATGCAGACCCTTACTTTTCCATTTTTCTTGTACACAGAAACTACATTGGATATTGTTGATGGTTCTTAACTCACATCATATACTGCCAACATGCACACAAAAAAGAGAAGAAACACCACCATAACTAGAATATAGGGTCTACACACTAACAAATTCCATAGTTTTGGTGAGTGCACTTGTTTTGTAGGGCAACCATGAAAAGAGATCAAGATGGGCCAAAAGCATATCAAAAACCTAGAAACCGGCCCAAGGACAAAGGCAAATACAAGAGAACCTACCCCATCTGCAGAATTGGGCCAAACACCACACGTGGCAGGCATCTAGGCCCAACCAGCAACCGACTAGAGAAAGGCGGTGGCCAGCTGTGCCTCCCCTGGTGCGCCCGCACCAGGGTGCGGCCACACCCCCCTAACCGCCTCTCTAGCCGACCTTTCTCTGGCGTTACATTGATGGCACCCAAAGGCGGTTCATGATGGTTATTGTGATCAATACCCCTCCAAACCGACCTCCAAAGTGCTATATAAGAAGGCCCCTACTCCCTCTCAACACACAAAATTCAAGTGGAGAAGAAGAAGAGAGCCAAGCTCAAATTCCATCCTAGCCTAGCTAGTTTAGTGTAGGGAGTGAGAGAGGGAAAGAAGAGAAGGTTCGGGCGTGTCCGACATCTCTTGTCTCGGATCCGGCTTCTCCGGGTTGAGGAGGCGGAGTGCCGGACGTGTCGGCTCCCCCTCGATGTGTACCTCTACGGCCATATACTACATGGAGTTTAAGGTCCGTGTTCTTCTACGGTGGTGAGTCTCTATTTCATATTTTCTTACGTATTACATTCTTGCGGGTTCATTGTCTGTTACTTGCCTTAGTAGCGAATGTTCTAGTAGAGGACTCCTGATAAAGACGGATGTTTCTGGCCGACGCTAGAATAGTAATCGATAACGTAGACGTGGTGTCTAAGCTATAGGTTACCCTCGTTTGCCTCACACTCCATGGGTGAGGGGTAGGTGTTAGGTGGTGACAGCCCTAACATCCTTTGTATTCCCCCACGTTCGGGTGTGGCGTAGAGCTGTTAAGCCGTCATCACTTAGCAGACTTGGTGCGATCCGGTGCCCCAAGCAAGAGTGTAGTAGGTAAGATTATCTTCGAGTAGAGGATCAAAACCATAGAAAAACCTCACTACCCAGCATTTCTTTTCTTTAACCCACCAGGGCGGACTAAGCTAGTTGACTAGACACAACCGTTCTTCATGAAATTACGATACCCTGTCTATCACCGAGTGAAGTGCTACGACGGTAATTCCGTGCGCTTGCGGATTTGGCTGCTTTCGCTAAGAAATACCAATAAGCATTTCTGGCGCCGTTACTGGGGAACGGTTGTCATTTTAGCCTTCAAACCTAGTCCACCCGTGTATCTTTTATTTTATCTTTTCTAAAAAAAATGGAGAACATTTCAATTCAAAACTTTTCTGCTCCTAAGGGCGAGTTCGTAGAGCCACCACAATCATCAAAGCCAATCACAGCCACAAACTACGAGCTTTGTCCTGGCTTCATAGCTATGGTTCTAGAACAAACCTTCTCAGGGTTAGATTATGAAAACTCTTACCACCATTTGCGGGAGTTTGAGCAACTCTGTGCATGCCTAACCATAGCAGGCATGTCACAAGAAACCTTGCGGTGGAAATTGTTTCCCTTTTCTCTAAATGAGAGAGCAAAACAATGGTACACCCAAAACATAGAAAAAGTATCAGGGGATTGGGAGGAATTAAGGAACAAATTTTGTCTTATGTTCTTTCCGATATCCCGGATAGCTGCCCTGCGACAAGAAATACTCAACTTCCAACAAAATGAGAAGGAAACCTTAGGTGCAGCCTAGGATAGATTCCTAATCCTATCACGATCAGGTCCAGACCTATCTATACGTAACCATGTGCTATTACAGCATTTTTGGTTAGGGCTTAGAAGGGAAGCTGCCCTACACCTGGATATAGCTGCCGGAGGTTCGTTCACACACCTAACAACAATGGAGGGGGAAACACTCCTAACCCGAATAGCCGAAAATACCCCTCCACCAGAACCCCTCCTAGTGCAGGCCGAACCATGCCAAGAGGAAGTCTCTTCGGCTAAAGCCGAAGCCCTACCACTCACTGGGAGACCCTCAGCCGAACATAAGAATCCGAAGGAAGGTTTTCAACCTTTGGATCTTCCATTTTTCGAGGATGCCCTCTTTGAAAATTTGGGCAATACCTCGAAATACTTGTGCCATCGGAAACCCTTAGCACCCAAGAAACCGATTAGCACCCTTGACCATGAAACCCTCAAAACTTCCATCAAGGATCTGTGCGTTGCAATGAATAGGGAATGGACTAAGGAAGTGGAGTTAGCTTCCGAAGACATTCAGATATGCTATCCCTCCTCGGTAATCCGAACCAAGGTCGGTAGAACATGGGTAAACACCTTGTATAATCCCACTGTTGGAGCAAACCTGATGTCTGCATCATTCATTCAGCTCTTTCTAAGCGAGAAAACGCTTGCTCCAACAAGCATTTACTTCTGAAGTGAGCCAAACACGAGACTGAAAGGACTAGGGGTATTATCTAACATTCTGTTGCATCACAACAATGTCAAAATACCCTTAGACTTTCATGTCTTCGATCTGCAGGATTTCGATATCCTGATAGGGCATCCCTTAGAGAGATTCTTTCTAGAGTCATCAACCTCTGGGGGGATTAATGTAAAGCTAGGAAGGGATAAGTTTGCCATATCATTTGCACATATCAACCCTTTGGTGGCAAACAACCCTCCTGATCCTAATGTGCCCATGGAGGTTAAATCAGTAATACCCTTTGACTCACCAGAATCAGCCTTAGAAAGAGAATCCGAATTCTTTACTGAAGAAAAGGATGGTCTGGATGAAACCATAGATCTTTCTCAAGAGGAAGCCCCGATAAAACCCCCAGTCGAGCTAAAACCCCTGCCCACCGGCTTGCGCTATGCTTTCCTAAACGGCAACAAAGAAACTCCTGTTATCATTAGTGATAAGCTTAGTGAGGAGGAGACAGTCAAACTCATAGCCATCTTAGAAAAGCATAGATCTGTCTTTGGGTATTTCTTGCAAGACTTGAAGGGGATTAGCCCGACCCTCTATACTCATCGCATCCTGATAAACCCCTCTAGCACACCTACTCGGGAACCCCAGCGAAGATTAAACAATGCGATGAGGGAAGTCGTGAAGAAGGAGGTTCTAAAACTTCTTCACGCTGGGATCATTTATCCTGTACCACATAGCGAGTGGATCAGTCCAGTCTAAGTGGTTCCAAAGAAAGGCGGTATGATGGTAGTAGAAAATAGTAAAAACGAGTTGATACCGCAACGCACCGTCATAGGGTGGAGGATGTGCATAGATTACCAAAAACTCAACACGGCCACAAAGAAAGACCACTTTCCACTGCCCTTCATTGATGAAATGTTGGAACGGTTGGCAAAACACTCTTTCTTTTGTTTCCTAGATGGGTATTTGTGCTATCATCAGATTCCCATCCACCCTGACGATCAAAGCAAGACAACTTTTACTTGCCCGCATGGAACTTATGCGTATCGACGGATGTCATTTGGGTTGTGTAATGCACCCGCACCTTTCCAACGGTGCATGATGTCAATTTTCTCTGACATGATCGAAGAAATCATGGAGGTTTTCATGGATGACTTTTCAGTCTATGAAAAAACTTTTGATCATTGTCTAGAAAATTTAGACAAAGTCTTGCAACGATGTCAAGAAAAGGACCTTGTTTTAAACTGGGAAAATGCCATTTTATGGTCCGTGAGGGCATCATCTTAGGACACCTAGTGTTGGAATGGGGGATTGAGGTAGATAAAGCAAAGATCGAGGTGATCGAGCAATTGCCTCCCCCAGTGAACATAAAAGGGATCCATAGCTTCTTAGGGCATGCAGGTTTTTATAAGAGGTTTATTAAGGATTTCTCACAAATCTCTAGACCCCTGACCAACCTGTTAGCCAAAAATGCTCCCTTTGAGTTCATAGATGAGTGCTTAGCTGCTTTCCACACCCTTAAGAAAGCCCTCATCTCAGCTCCAATCATCCAACCCCCTGATTGGACGCTGCCGTTTGAAATCATGTGTGATGCTAGCGACTACGCGGTTGGCGCAGTCCTAGGACAAACCAAAGATAGAAAGCATCACGCCATCGCCTATGCTAGCAAGACTTTAACAGGAGCACAGCTCAATTACGCCACAACAGAGAAAGAGCTCCTCGCCATAGTCTTTGCTATCGAAAAGTTTCGCTCTTACTTAGTTGGGTCTAAAATAATTGCTCATACCGATCATGCTGCTTTTAATACTTGTTAACTAAGAAAGAAGCGAAACCTAGGCTAATCAGATGGATTCTCCTACTCCAAGAATTTGACATAGAAATAAAAGATAAAAAGGGAGTAGAAAATACTGTTGCCGACCATTTGTCGCCTATGCAAATCACTAACATGCAGGATCCACCGATCAGTGACTTCCTACACGATGACATGCTGCTCAAAGTAGACGACGTGAACCCGTGGTACGCAAACATTATCAATTACATGGTCACTGGCTACGTACCACCGGGGGAGAACAAAAGAAAGTTACAAGTTGAGAGCAGAAGGCACCTCTGGGATGAACCCTACTTGTACCGGGTCTATGCGGATGGATTGTTAAGAAGATGTGTGCCAACTGCTGAAGGGATGCAAATCATCAAAAAATGCCACGTAGCACCATACGGAGGGCATTACGGAGTTTTCCGCACACAGGCCAAAATCTGACAGTGCGGGTTCTTTTGGCCATCAATGTATGAGGACACTAAAGAGTTCGTTAGAAGATGCCGGAAATGTCAGTTCCAAGGCAGCATCACCTCTCGCAATGCGATGCCCCTACACTATAACCTTCAACTAGAAATATTTGATGTATGGGTATCGACTTCATGGGGCCATTCCAAAAGTCCTATAAGTGCGAGTACATCCTTGTGGCAGTTGATTACGTCTCCAAGTGGGTAGAAGCAATGGCATGCAGATCAGCAGACGCCAAGCATGCAAGGAAAATGTTCCATGAAGTGATCTTTCCTCGATTTGGAACACCTAAGATGGTAATAAGTGACGGAGGATCACATTTCATAGATCGAAGCTTCAGAAACTTCCTCAAGGAGCTTGGTGCACAGCACAACATTGCAACACCCTACCATCCACAGACCAGCGGACAGGCAGAAACATCCAACAAACAAATCAAGAACATCCTGTAGAAGACTGTCAATGAAATGGGGAGGGGATGGAAAAACAAACTACCAGATGCACTCTGGGCGTACCGAACAGCCTATAAGACCCCCATTGGCATGTCACCATTCCAACTCGTGTACAGAAAAACTTGCCATTTGCCAGTAGAGCTAGAACATAGAGCCTACTGAGCAATCAAGAGTTGGAATATGGATGTCAAGTTAGCTGGCAGAAATAGGCAAAAGCAAATAGCCGAGTTTGAAGAATGGCGGGAGAAGGCATACCACGGTGCCAGAATATACAAGGAAAGAACCAAGAGATGGCATGACCACCGAATCAAGCCTAAAGTCTTCAAACAAGGAGACAAGGTGCTTCTGTTTAACTCAAAGGTAAAACTCTTCGGTGCAGGGAAATTACGCAGTAAATGGAAGGGACCATATACCGTCATCAACACCTCGCTACATGGAGCAATCACTATCCAAGATGACGAAGGTAACATTTTTAAAGTCAATGGTCAATGCTTAAAAATTTTCCTAGAACCTTCTCCCAGTGATAATCAAGAAATAGATAGGATAGATTTAATTTCTTCATTATAATATCCTATAATAATAATAATAAAAGTGAGTGTACAAAGTCTAAATTAATAATTTACCAAAATACCCTCACTAATTTAAACATGATTTTTCCCACTGATTTTCCATACTCATAATTGATTGTCATGTTTAAAATTCAATTTTACACAAAAATCAAAATCCAAAATAATTTCAAAATACATAAAGAAGGGAATATTTTATCTGTCCCGGCCATCAAACAGCGTAATAATGAAAAATCCCCAATATATTTGAATTTCAAACCCAGCACTCTGCACCTGGCCGAAAGGGCATCGAGGGGGGCATGCCAGGGGTGCGGGCGCACCGCCCGTGGCCCCTCTCGTCCTCAATCTTCGCCCAATCGGCCTTGATGAGCTGAGTGATGGCACCCATGGCGGTGCTCGGCCATTGCACGGCCAGAGCAGTATATAAGGACCCCCTAGGCCTCTCCATCTCTCCACACAAGCTCAAGCATCTCTCTCTCACACATACACTTGAGCTTGCATTCTCTCCTCCCCAACAATGGCATATGAACATGCTCTTGTCCTCTTCCGTGACACCTACACTGATCTTAGCCTAGAGAGTGTGCAAGGGCTAGCCTATGTGCCCCGGAGAGTTCATTCGTGAGAGAGGAGGCAAAAGCCATAGTGGCGGCACCGCTAGCCCTCATGCCCCCAGCTAGCGATGCTAGTAGCATGGCTAGCACTGGGAGCAAGGTGGCCAAAGGAGGTTCGGGCACCACCCGAACACGGATCACCAAGAAGCTCGGCGTACGAGTGGACAAGACGGCGAAGCGAACGACTGCCGGCATCCTAGGACCAAGGCCAACGACATCAACACGGGCCAAGCCTAGTCGTCCTAGGGAGACTAGGAACGTTTCTGTTGTACCGTCTTTGGGCATCTCTAGTGGTCCAAGTAGTCCGGCTATCAGCCGTAGTTACACGGTAGTGGGCGTTCCCAAGGCTGGGGGCGGTTTGGCTAAGGGGCTCATGCGCAAGGACAAGGGTCCTATGCCAGCCCCCAACGGCCAGGCCTCAGGCTCCAAAGGAAAGGAGCCGTCCGAGGATCCTTCCCTCCCTCTCAGGTTCAAGAGAGCGAGGAATCCCCGGATCCACAGGCAGGCCGTTCTTAGTGATCTCGAGTCAGAAACTTCGACTCGGGCCTCTGCTGCCGTCCCGCTCAGCACCTCGGTCCTCTCACTAAGGTATCTTGTGAGGAAGTTGCACGGGGACCTTGCACTAGCACAGCTCAAGATCACCGAGCTGCAGGACGAACTAGACACTACTAGGTTCGCCCTGAGCCAGAGGATCGAAAAAGTTGCTAGGGCAGCGGGAGTGCTTTTAGCACTACAAAGATCATCGATCCTCCCCGCACCAATAAGTTAGGCACAAATTTACTTTTCTAGTATTTACTTTCTAATATTTAATTTTCATCAATTGTAATATGTGCTTAATTTCTCTTGATAATCCCAAAATATATTGTCTACACTTGTTTTTGTCTTCTACTCTTGTGTACAAAATAAAAATTAAAAGCTAGGCACAAAAACAAGTGTGGGGGGGAGGAGCGTTCATCTCTCAAAGGTATGAAATTAACAATTCTCACCTTGTACATGATATGCTTACATTTTATTTACAAGAGAAACCTGATCTATGAACTTCACTTAAGTACATCTTTTTCCTGTTAGTAACTTGAATTAGTACAAATGACAAATGATAATATGACTTTTGCTCTACTCTATGCAAAAGACTTGGAATTTATAAATAAAAATAACCATGATAAACTAGCATTTTCCTCTTGATAGACCTTGGTCACATAGGAACTTTACCAATTATGAATTTCTCGCTAATTTTCTATGACTTAATGAGACAAAAAGTATAATGCCTACTGATCGGGATTCACATAAAAAATAAAAATGTACACTCCTGTTACATGACTCGTAAAACTCAGATGCCAAAAGAGAATGTGGGCTATAACAAAGAAAAAAATGCCATGCCAAAGAAGCATGAGCCAGAAAAGATGCCATACCAAAAAGGTATGTGCTAAAAAAAAAAAAGAGTAAAACAAGGGGTGCAAAGACACCCGACCGAGCGAAAAAAATGGAAGCAAAAGCATCTGCTAGAGAGATAGCCCACATTTCTCAAAGAAGCGAGAAGAAAGAAAAAGAGCATGTACAGGAGGTACATAAATAAAAGCTTCATAAAATACCTCCCGATCTAAAGGTATGGTACTTTCCCTCATGAAGTCTAGAAGATTAGCAGAATAACATAAGAGGGAAAAGTCTCCCATAAAACCAAGGATATCATAGGAAAAAAAGCTAAGTTTTATCAGCTTTTCAAAAACTTACAAAAACCCAAGTCCTTAAGCAGAAGTAAAGTAAGGGAAGTAAAATCAAAGTCATTGTTACTATTCAAGTTGTCTAGGAGAAATTGTGATGGACTTTGAAATTCATGGACTCAGATGGAATTTTAAAATAAAATTGTATAGCTATCAACTACAAGGAGAACCTATCTACCTTAGTCACAAGCTTCACTCGAGGACGAGTTAAAGGACTAAGTGTGGGGGAGTTTGTTGACGGTTCTTAACTCACATCATATACTGCCAACATGCACACAAAAGAGAGAAGAAACACCACCATAACTAGAATATAGGGTCTATACACTAACAAATTCCATAGTTTTGGTGAGTGCACTTGTTTTGTAGGGCAACCATGAAAAGAGATCAAGATGGGCAAAAAGCATATCAAAAACCCAGAAACCGGCCCAAGGACAAAGGCAAATACAAGAGAACCTCCCCCATCTGCAGAATTGGGCCAAACACCACACGTGGCAGGCATCCGGGCCCAACCAAAGAACCGACCCGGAGAAAGGCGGTGGCCAGCTGCGCCTCCCCTGGTGCGCCCGCACCAGGGTGCGGCCGCACCCCCCTAACCGCCTCTCTGGCCGACCTTTCTCTGGCGGTACATTGATGGCACCCAGAGGCGGTTCATGATGGTTATTATGATCAATACCCCTCCAAACCAACCTCCAAAGTGCTATATAAGAAGGCCCCTACTCCCTCTCAACACACACAATTCAAGTGGAGAAGAAGAAGAGAGCCAAGCTCAAATTCCGTCCAAGCCTAGCTAGTTTAGTGTAGGGAGTGAGAGAGGGAAAGAAGAGAAGGTTCGGGCGTGTCCAACATCCCTTGTCTCGGATCCGGCTTCTCCGGGTTGAGGAGGCGGAGTGCCGGACGTGTCGGCTCCCCTTCGACGTGTACCTCTACGGCCATATACTGCTTGGAGTATAAGGTCCGTGTTCTTCTACGGTGGTGAGTCTCTATTTCGTATTCTCTTACGTATTACATTCTTGCAGGTTTGTTGTCTGTTCTTGCCTTAGTAGCGGATGTTCTAGTAGAGGATTCCTGATAAAGATAGATGTTCCTGGCCGACGCTAAAATAGTAATCGATAACGTAGACGTGGTGTCTAAGTTATAGGTTACCCTCGTTTGCCTCACACTCCACGGGTGAGGGGTAGGTGTTAGGTGGTGACAACCCTAACATCCTTTGTATTCCCCCACGTTTGGGTGTGGCGTAGAGCTGTTAAGCCGTCATCACTTAGCAGACTAGGTGCGATCCGGTGCCCGAAGCAAGAGTGTAGTAGGTAAGATTATCTTCGAGTAGAGGATCTAAACCATAGAAAAACCTCACTACCCAGGATCTCTTTTCTTCAACCCACCAGGGCGGACTGAGCTAGTTAACTAGACACAACCGTTCTTTGTAAAATTACGATACCCTGTCTATCACCGGGTGAAGTGCTACGATGGTAATTCCGTGCACTTGCGGATTTGGCTGCTTTCGCTAAGAAATACCAATAGATATCCATTCTGTATGCCAGCACTGTCGGATGAATTTTGTTTCATACAATCGGGTGATCTCTGTTTTTACATCCGCCATAATGTCTTCCCTAATCCTCCTTGGGGCTTGCTTAAACGGCCGATATCCAGGCTTGATCGGTTGTCGATGTTTAACTAACTTTCGATCAAGACCAGGCATTTCATAATATTCCCAAGCAAAATAGTCTTTATATTCCTTTAATAAGGTTATTAACTCTCGTTTATACTTAGGATCTAGTTTAGCACTAATATATGTCGGCCTTGTGGAGTTATGAGGATGCTACGCTAGCCAAAAAACAAAAAATTTTGACCTCATAAACCAGGATCTACTGCTAGTTACAGGTTACGGGATTACCACCAGACGTGCAGGTGCAGCGGAAGACGACTTGATGTAGTCGTGCGCATCATAGCAGGCTGTGAAGTTGCGTGGTCGTCCGTCACGTCGATCCCCTCATGCTGTTCGTCCTTATGCTCCAGATGCAGCACCTCCGAGGAAACCCACACGTGCAGGGAAGAAGCGATGCGCCTCTGGACTGTTAGGTCCGCGAGGAGCAGAAGGTGTGAGCGTGGAGGGCGACGGCTGCTACCAAAAGGCATGGATTAGGTCTAGCCCCTCCCCTCCCCTCTGCTTATATAGGCGTCCCTAATGTGCTCCCGAGTTGGAGGCCCATTAGTAACCCTAAGCCTTGTCTAATTCAGGTCCAACCCGAATTAGGCTTCCAGCCCCTTAAGCGTGCGATCCTGTGGGTTCACGTGCACACAGACATGGCCCGAGTACACCTACTCACCCAATAGTTGACAACAGCCTCTAGCAAGGCGTGACAACTCCTATGTGCACGCAAAGATCATATCAAACGAACCTCCACAACCACATACATGTTATTCCCTTGCCTCATGATATTTGGTTCAACTCATGGGTTAACATTTAACGCAAGTACGGCCATGCATTTGTTGATCCAATCACTTGAGTGATCCAGTGATATCTCTCTCAACTAGAGAGGGGCAAGTTCCTTCTTGATTGTCTATGTCTCATAGCATGTTTCCCGACAAACCTGAAGACCACCTTTATAACTACCCAGTTACGGAGTAGCGTTTGATAGTCCTTAAGCAGGTCGTTTCACATCTTGAGTACATACGACAATCTCAGGTCTAAGGACATAACATACATGATGTGTAAAGAGATAATAAGAACATATCACGTTGGGTCAGTCCAGCCCCATGTCATATATGTGCCTACATTATTAGTTTGACATCTCTATGTTTATGGCTTGTGAAATATAGCCATCAACTAATACATGTGCTAATCTAATATTCATGTGTGTCCTCACACGAACTCCGATCAGGGATAACATTCAAATAACCATACAAGTAAAAGAGTTTCATAAATAATTCACATAATTGCCAATCGATACAAGTTGTCTTTAATGGAAATTCATGAACACATAATATATCATGGACACAATCGAAATATCATCATCTCTATGATTACCTCTAGGGCATACTCCTAACAATCTCCCACTTGCACTAGAGTAAATCTTGTAGATATCTAATACCCATAGACCTCACGTGCACCTCATGCTTAGGCTGTGGAAGAGCCTTTGTCAAAGGATCTGCTACATTCAAATCCGTGTGTATCTTGCACATCTTAATCTCATTTCGTCCAATGAACTCTCGAATGAGATGAAATTTCTGCAGTATATGTTTGTTCTTCTGGTGATCCCTTGGCTGCTTAGCCTGTGCAATCACCCCATTGTTATCACAATGCAAATTCAATGGGCCCAACGCATTCAGAAACACACCAAGCTCAATGAGGAACCTCCTCATCCAAACACCCTCCTTTGCAGCTCCAAAGGTTGCAATGTACTCAGCCTCTATTATAGAATCAGTCACTGTCTCCTGCTTAGGACTTTTCCAGCTAACTGCACCACCATTTATTGTGAACACATAACCTGATTGAGATTGTGAATTATCTGTGTCAGTTTGGAAGCTAGCATCAGTGTAACCATTTACAACGTGCTCCTCCTCACCTCCATAGATTAGGAACGCATCCTTAGTTCTTCTCAAGTATTTAAGGATGTTCTTAACAAGCGTCCAGTAAGGTTCACCCAGATTAGCTTGGTACCTGCTCACAACACTTAGAGCATATGAGACATCTGGGCGAGTGCATATCATGGTATACATGATGAAACTAACAGCCGAAGCGTATGAAACCTTACTCATGCACTTGCGCTCTTCATTTGATGAAGGACACTGCTTGTCACTAAAGCGCATACCATGTGACATAGGCAAGAACCCTTTCTTGGACTATTCCATGTTGAATCGTTTTAACACCTTGTCAATGTATAGCTTAATCCTATTAGCCTCCTCGACCTATCTCTATAGATCTTAATGCCCAAGATGTATGATGCTTCTCCTAAATCCTTCATAGAAAAACTATTATTCAGTGAAGTCTTTATGGATTGCAACATTGGAATATCATTCCTAATCAACAGTATGTCACCCACATACAAGATCAGAAATACAACCGCGCTCCCACTTTCCATCTTGTAAACACAAGGTTCTTGTCGGGGGCCAAACAACTGGCCTGTTAGGCCCCCGGCTAAACAGAATTAAGCAAGCAGCTATTAGCGGCCCACGTATGGTCCAACGAAGGCCGGACCAGGTGGGCTGACACTCTGACGGCCCGCTAAAAGGCTGCAGCAGAAGCCCACGGGTGAACTACACCGTGCGCGGGGGCACGACCCCCAGGGCGCGCGGCTCACACGACCTCTATGAGGCTAAAGGACTCCCGAGGTCGTGACCCGGGAGACCGCGGCTCGCACGACCCCTCGTGGGCATCTTCGCGAAGAAGTAACTAAGGTTTGCGCTCCACGCGTGAGCCACGACCTCGCTGCCAGCATGACCGGTCAAACCATACCCTCTCCATCTGTGCCCTGTGCAGGACATGGGAGAGGAGCATCTTGACCGCGCTGTAAGTCAGTACAGGGCATGGAAGCGAATGCCATCGGCACTGTTAGCCAGAGCAAGGCGTGGCACGGCTCTTGACCACACTGTTAACTAGAGGAAGGGCGTGGCTCGATGTCTAATCGCCCTCCTCATTGACAGTCCGGACAACCCATCCGTCACGACCCACTCCCGCGCCGTACCACGCCATTAACTCCGGGACAATACTGTAAGTGCTCTAATCAACTGTTCAACCTCTCCGCCCACTGTGTAGGCATGGGCAAACACTTCGGTGACGCGACCACACCGGCGACCGATCCTGATCAACGCGTGCGACGCAAGGAAGAAGGACGCCCCGACCCTAGAAAGGCAGACGAGCCACTCCACCATTGTTCTTTTTTCTTTTTCTACACGGCACGCCCATACATTCTTCATGAGATGTGTAAGGCCATTCCCTCCCTTCATCTACAAAAGGGAGGGCGAGCCATTTCACAAAGCAGAGGCTCTAAGAGATTATAAACCACTGAAAACCCATCACACACACGCCACGATATTGGCACCACGCTCAATCAGAGACTTGGGAGCCCCTCCCTCTCTCGAACCGGTTGTAACCCCTACTACGAACCACCGCTAAGTAACACGATCCTTCGAACTGGATGTAGGGCCTCACGCCCGAACCAGTGTACTCCCTGTATCCTCTTAGCGAACCATCCGGGCATAAATGCGTATCTATAAATTTACTAGTTGGTGCTTTCACGAAACACCGACAGTTGGCGCGCCAGGTAGGGGCCTTGCGCGTTTCATCTCCAAAACCAAGGCTCTGGATGGGAAGCCACACTGTTCCTTAGGCCCCCAGAGCGCTTGTGCGCTTCGGGAGCCTAGATTTTGTCGTCACCGAGGAGGGGACGCTACGGAGGGTCTCGACCCCTCCACCCCTTCCTAACGTCCGTACTACCACCGAGGCCCTCGAAGGCCTCCGTCTGACTCCGTCCGGGGGACAAAGTCCGGGCAATGGTCCTGCCGTTCCAGCAAGGGACAGGTAGGCCCTCTTCCACCGCATCACGGAGATGACAGCACGGCGCCGTGAACAAGCGCCGCTCCACGGCCCACCGGCGTCAGCAGGATTCCCTTTCGGCCTTCACAACGCCGCCATAACCTTTGGTAGCCTGACTCCGGGGACACTCGAAGCGGTGCGCGATGGGGTCGAGTTCGTCGGGATGGCCGACTTCGGTCGGGACTCGGTCCTGGATATCCTGTCGTCCGAGGAATCCAGTGAGGTCTCGGACTCAGACTCCGCCGAAGGAAGTGCCCATCCTTTTCGTGAGTGCTACATGGCCGACATCGAGGAAGAACCTGAGGAGCACGACCCCGTGATCCAGGAGGTTACCCCTCAGGCGACCCCCCCACATGATCACCAAGGCCAAGGGGCGGCAGAGCAGCCGCAGGATCAGGATCACGTCTACGCCGGCAAGTACAACCCTGCCGAGCCGGCTCTAGCCCCGGGGCGCAACCCGTCGTATGCCGGGCACAAGCCTAGCGAAAGGCACGAAAGCGAGTACTACCGCTCCGCAAACCCATGCTGCGAAGGCGTGTGCCGAGTGGGACTAGCGGGAAATACACGGGCTCACACCTGCGACATTCATCGCCGCATCCAAGAAGACACAGGCCATACGCCGTTCTTCCCCCAGGCTAGCCAGAACATCGCGGCGGCCATCGCGCTTCTGCAACAGCTCCCCGAGCCGGCCACCCCAGAGGAGCGAAAGGCCCAGCGGGACATCCAAGAGCTGCTCAACCTCGCGGCGCAACAGCAGGTGGAAAGCTCGATTTCACGATGGCATGAGCCGACCCTGAGTTGTCAGGCGTCGTCTCATCCCCGGGCGGGAGCATCGTCAACCCGCGTTTCGATCCAAAGCTCTGACGTCCCTCCCACGCGCGAACGGCTGGGGCCGATCCGCGACAGCTCGGGCTGTCCTCGGTGCACGCGGTGGAGCGAGAGGGATCGCTTCGGTCGCCGCGGGACTACAACCCGCGTCGTGGTGGTCGTTACGAGCCCGGCATGACCGGGCGTGACCCGAGCGAGCAGCGGCGCCGGACCACGACCTCGGAGACGTCCTGCCTCCCACCGGGCCCCGGGCCTTCGGCCGAAACATCCTCAACGCGCTGGTTCCCCAGCGTTACCGTGCGCCCTCGAACATCGCCAAGTATTTTGGGAGACGAACCCTGGGATCTGGCTAGAGGACTACCGCCTGGCCTGTCTGGCTAGAGGAGCGGATAACGAGGCCTTTATCATCTGGAACCTCCTGTTGTACCTCGCCAACACGACTAGGGCTTGGCTCAAACACCTCCCTCCCGCCTCGATCAACTCATGGGGGGACCTCAAGGAGATCTTCGTCGGGCACTTCTAAGGGACCTATACCTGATCGGGAAACCCCTGGGATCTGCTGAGAGACAGTGGCGGAGCCAGGATCACAAGATAAGATGGGCAGCTTCAATTGAGGGGGGCCAAACCTTCATAAATATACTAATAAACACCGAAATTGAGGAGCTAATAAAGGATTAGTAGTGGAGATCCCAGATTGTTGGGGGGTGCCCGGCCCCCTCCAGCCCCCCTCCCTCTGCCCCTGCTGAGAGACTACATCAAGCGATTCTCTCAGCAGTGCACCGAGCTCTCCCATGAGGCGGACGTGGACGTCATCAGTGCCTTCCTCTCGGGAACCACCAACAAGAACTTGGTGCATGAGCTGGGGAGAAACCAGCCATGCTCCACGAAGAAGCTGCTCGACATCGCCACCAGTTTTGCTTCTAGAGAGGACGCGATCGGGGCTATCTTCGATCGCCCAAAGGGCAAGGGCAAGCGGGAGGAAGGAGCCAGTCAAGGCCCCTCCAACCGCATCTCGAAAAAGAAAAGAAGGGGAAGCAGCAGCGAGAGGTGAAATTCGTCGCCGCCGCCGAGCCAAAGGGCAAGAAAGCCACCACCAAGGAGGTGCCAAATTTCTTTGAGAAAAAGCTCAACGAGCCCTGCACCAACCACGCTTACAAGGTCGACCACCTCCTCAAGGACTGCAGAACCATGAAAAAGTTTCTGCTCGAGGAAGCCAAGAGGGCGGAGAAGAAGAAGAAGCAGCGCGAACCCCCGGCGGACAACACCGGGGGAGAGGAGCAAGGCAGCGACGAAGTCTTCCCGGCCAACTATGGCTGCCTCATGATCTTCGGTGGGCCAGAGAGTTACACGTCGAAGAGGGCCCAGAAGCTCGAACGGCGCAAGGTCTACCACGCCGAGCTGGTAACTCCCACCTTTCGCCGGTGGGCCAACACCACCATCACCTTCGACCGCTCCGACCACCCGGACTTCATGCCATGGCCCGGGCGCTACCCCCTTGTCGTCAGCCCCATCGTCGCCAACAAGCGCCTTCCGAAGGTCCTCATGGACGGCGGCAGCGACCTCAACATCCTCTACGCCGAGACCCTAGACGCGATGGGGATCAGTCGCTCCCGGATACGTCCTGACGGGGCCCCATTCCACGGCGTTGTGCCTGGGAAGCAGGCGCAACCGTTGGGGCAAATCGACCTCCCGGTCACTTTCGGGACACCGCTCAAATTCCGGAAGGAGACCATCACCTTCGAGGTGGTCGGGTTTCCCGGAACCTACCACGCCGTGCTGGGCCAGCCATGCTACGCGAAGTTCATGGCCATCCCAAACTACACCTACCTCAAGCTGAAGATGCCGGGCCCAAAGGGGGTGATCACGGTTAGCTCATCGGTGCAATAATCCTACGAGTGCGAGATGCAGAGCTGCGACCTGGCCGACACCATCATCAACTCAGAGGAGCTTCACC
Organism: Chrysopogon serrulatus; assembly: GCA_015844335.1. Lineage (NCBI taxonomy): Eukaryota > Viridiplantae > Streptophyta > Magnoliopsida > Poales > Poaceae > Chrysopogon > Chrysopogon serrulatus. The sequence goes on along the minus strand of JADLZL010002315.1, from coordinate 162,259 downwards.
TCCTCCACAGCCTGGCAGAGGAGGAGGACCTCCTCGACACCAAGAGGCCCACCGGGGCAAATTTCAAGCCGAACAAGGACACCAAGCAGGTGCCTCTCGACCCAGCAGCTCCGACGAGAGGACGGTGTGCGTCAGCGCGTCCCTCTCCCCCAAATAGGAAAGCGCGCTCGTCGAATTCCTCTGTGCGAATCAGCTAATATTCGCATGGAAACCCTTGGATATGCCAGGAATTTCAAGGGATGTCGCAGAGCACGCCTTATGGATCAAGGCCGGCTCCAAGCCGGTGAGGCAGCGACTGTTGACGGTGGATAACGTCAACTTTTATTAGAACTTTAGACATGAAAGGATATATATACACACTAGTCTAGGGTTTTAACTGACAATTTCCACGAGTTTTATATATTAAGTATTTTTCAGGGATTATTCCAGAAAAGCATAAAAGAGGGATTAGAGTGCATAATTATCACGAAATGTAACCGCAGAGGCAAAACACCGTCGTTGGGCTCAGGAAGCATCTAAAAGACACTCGAAGCAATGGGACCCACAAAGGCCACAAAGTTGGGCCGGCCAGCCCCACCCTGGCGCCGACCGGTGCCCCCCTGCTAGGGTTTTGCCCTGCCTTACGAGTCTTCTTCCACCGCCTATGAGGAGTCATCTTGGCCCTTGGTTAAGTCGGTTTGATCCTGCGGCGCACGTTTATCCCACCAGGCTATAAATAAAGAGGCAGACCCCCCTCCCTGGAGGCATCAAGTCATTTGGAGATCAAGCCATCAAGAGCCTTCTCTAGTTCATCAGAGCCTCTCTAGTTCATAGCTTTAGCCTAGTTAGATTAGAAGTAGAAGAGTTCTAATTCTTCAGCGGGATCCGAAGCCCCTGGCGTCTGTCTGGAGCATGGAGTTTGGTATAGTTCTAGTACTTTGCTCTTATTGTATTCAATATTATGATTCAGGCAACATTGTTCTTAATCTCTTATATATTCTTAATTGCAATAGTCATTGTCTACTTTGATTATATGTCTAGGATAGTTGGTTTGATCTTATTGAATTCATGTAATTGCTCATATAGCGTTTACCCAAGCGATCGATGGGTAGATGGTAGACAATATGTAGACGCAGTGTCCAGATATCTTGTTTATCTGCGAGTGCACCCTGATGTGCCGGGTCGTGTGGTAGTCCGCGCAGGTGATAGCTGTGTTGGCTCCTCTCGTAGTCCATCTCCCGTACATAGGACTAGCAGGGCACGGTCGCGAAGTTGGATAATGACTCTGTTCCACATTCTCCCTAGTTGATGCCCCTTTATATGTGATCATGATGTAGGATTAACTTAACAATGATTGCTAGATGTAATTGTACTAATTAGAGTTATTCATTAATATAGTTATTGAATTACTTTAGAATTTATTCCTAAGTTTATCCATTGGCTAGCTATTACTATGACAAGAAGAGCTCGATGTTTATCTATTTATGATGACTGATCATTATTTATCATATATCTTTTATCACGTGACTTATCCCTGTTATGAGTAGGATTCTATTATGGTTTACCTTTCACATCAATAGTGTAAGTTGTAGTTATAAGTCCTACATAGACCTTCCCAAAGGGTATAAATATAAATTGACAACCCGGTAGAACTCCCTAGGTAAAATGCTACAATGGTATAATTATCTATCCGCTTGCAGAACTGTTCTTAGTTTATATTGATATTTCTGCCTAGTCATATTGATTGGTACATATATAAACCTATATTTATCCTTAGCATATACAATTAGGGATGACAACCTAGTTCATGCTTAGGGATGTGGGTGAGAGATAAGTGGCTAGTTGTTAATGACAAGTTAATTTTATACCACGTGTTTCTAATCTCGTTAATTAGTAATGACGTTAGAAATACCAACAAGCATTTTTGGTGCCGTTGCCGGGGAAGGTAGCTAGGCAATTAAGGAATAGTGATAGACTTATACTCAATTATGTGATCGAGATAACCATTAACCTCTGCTCAAGCAGGATTACCCTTGTTTGTCTACTTTTATATCTTATGCAGGGTAATGAACGACCGGTTTACGACCTTCCGGCATGCCCCCACAAAATAAGAAAAAACATAATAAATCCAATGTTGGAGAAAGGGGTCGACGTCACAGGACTTTAATTCATACCTCAAGTGACAGGAACAAAGATGTTGCATCACTCACAAATTCCAGCATGTGAGTCATGGTAATTATGATCAAATAAAGGTGAGAAAATTTTGCTCATGGACTTCAAAATTTATGAGTAGTTATCTTTTGCATTCCACTGCATGTTTACTTTAATCCACATATTCACACTATTTAGTTTAAATTTTTCAGCCATAACTTGTTCCATTTTATAAATTCCTCTCACGTGCATTATAAAAAAAACTCGCCATGATCATGCTCTTTTATCTCTATCTGAATAAATCTCTACTATATTTTCATGTTACCTTTATTTGCTATGATATATGTTTAGGCTTTGAAGTACTTTCATAAATCTCTTAAATGAGGCATGGTGCTTAGTTTAGAAGTGGAGGATTTACTTTAAAAGGCTTTTAAACCGAGCTCGAGATTAAAATGCCTTTCTAAATTAAATTAGACGTGGTGTCTAGATTAATTTTTGAGCCGATAGTATGTTGTAGTGGATACTAGATATTTGGTCGGACTAACCCCTGCAAGAAAATTTTGAATTAAATCTGGGAAGTCAAGAGATAAGTTCATACCGGGGATGAATCAAGGCAGATGATAACTTTGCACAAGAAGTCTAGCTTGAAAGAACAACCTTAATCTATTGGAGAAGAAGTTTTCAAGTGAACATTATTGCATCTCCAACAGACCCCAGCTCATCAACCGTGAATTAATCAAAGAAATCAAGAAAAGGTTAATGAGTGAAGAGCATGTAATCTTCCATAGTTTCATTAAATGGTGAAAAGGCGAAGAAGATAAAAGGGAAGGCCTTGCTCAGCAAGACCATAAGCTCTCACCAACAAATGAACCCGAACCCTCCTCGACCAAGTAAGTTTGTCATCACTCACTTAGAAAGATGAAGACATGAGGTACGTTTGTCCAAGCCTCATACAACATGTAACTACAATTAACATCTCATACCATATTGCTAATTTGTCTTGGCCATTTCTACCCTATGCCATGCTCAAACATAACTTGCTAAAAAATAATATATATGTATATATATAAAATAAAATGCTCCTGTGGTTCACCATACATATTCTTGGTTCTATGTGAATAAATACCTTTAGTCTTGCAAGCTTTCTTATTCTATTATAAGTATGCTTTAGAATATTACTTAAACATTATGAAAATCAAGCATACTTATATAAGAATTTAGTTGTACATATAGACTAACCCCTCCTACATCAAAAATATTTAAATCATATTAGAGAGACTATTTATAGAATCAATTCAAGGTTAAGGGTATGCTTCAAAATAATATTCTCGCTTTAACCTTGATGGAATAAATTTGAATCACTGAAAACATGAGCTATAGATTAATCTTTAACTGTTAGGCAAACACTATCCGTACTTTGATAAATAGTATATTCCTTCGGGCATGTGTTGTCCACTAACCCTTGCAAAGAAGACATAATGAGAGAAGCAGGAGGTCTGAAGAGTGAGAAAGGAGTACAACATACGAGACAAGAATAACCCAAGATGCAAGAAAAAAAAGAAGACCATTCATTTACCCTTCATCATGCTCTAATAATGGAGGTAACATCTTAAGGTAAGTGGTCATTAATTTCCTCTTGATCTTGATATGCAATAAATAAAAATACAACCATGTTAGAGTTATAACTTAAATTGATCAACCTGATTAAACTCAACATGATTTGTTCTCTAAGTTTGTTCATAGCGCTATTCTTGTAATCTCGGTCTTAACCGAATAAGCTAGAAATACCTCGTCTATTATTCTTGATACATTATAAAGATGAACAGTCTTTCTAATGGTTAAGTAGCTTTACTCTTTATCTCACAAGTTTAAATGCCATATTTATACTTCTAGTCCTCTCACCCGTGATAGGAATGAACAATATGAATAATATCAATCTTATTGTGCCCAAGGTTAGAGGATGAATAAATTTCTGGTTATGTTGGTGTTTTTCCACCAGCAGAGCCCATGCACTTGATCTCTACCTTGTCTTTATGGGCAGAACATACTTCAATTAAAGTATGGGGAGACAATCCCTAAAATCTACAAGTGAAAGTTCTCAACTAGTAATAATGATGCACATAAGATTGGCTTTGAGACGCCTACAACAGAAAGAAAGAAGGTGGCACCGCCATTGGGAACCACTAGTGGAGGCACCACCTCAATCCTTACCCTCAAGAGCAAACTGAAGTACTTGATCAATGAACCACTGCAAGAAGTCTAGTTCGAAGGACTAAAAACATCGAACCCTCACCATGAGGTAACATCGGTAGTTATCTATATCTACTTTCTTACATTGCATGAGTTAATTTCTCTTTAGTATGTTTACTTTTCTATATTAGCAATGCATCAGAAATAACAAAAATAAATAGTCTTGCATTAAGTTGCATTCATGCATCTTAAAAACTTGAAGCCCCATGTGAAACCCTTATGGTATAAAACCTATAGGAGTACTCACTATGGTGGCCTAAAAAAAAGAAGAAGTTGTATATAAATATAGCATATATATCCTTCTGCATATTAAAAATAAAATAAAAATCTTTACCGCTTTATATTAGAGCATTGAAAAGTAAAAAAAATATTTATAACTGTTATTTTATCATAAATATTAAAGCCCCTATATAAGTAGACTTATGGTAACCCTGTAAGAATATCTAGTGTGGTGACACAAAAATAAAAATAAATAGCATCTATATTTACTTTACGGCATTACAAAATAAGAAGCAGAATCCTGCTAGAATCTGCCAATTAATATTAGCCCATTAAGAATAATCAATTACTCATAGGCTGACCGCTAACCCTTTAAATTTGAGCCTCGAGTTTTGGTTTTCTTTTTTGGTGTATAATTATGCAGGAACAACATTATGACTAAGGAGTGAGTCCATCAGTAGAGCCCACTAGGACTACTGCTAGCAAGCTCGCCCTGTAGATCATCAACATCAAGTATTGCAAGCATCTAGCTTGGGGGAGGAGCATCCCCTAGTTATCAGGTAACTATACCTATGTGATTATCGAGTCTATTTTATAAAGTCATAAAATACTAAAAACATGTGGACACATGAAGGTCTACAAGTCATAGAGTCTTTTGTGAGCCCGATAGTTTAAAATGAATAAAAAGATGAATAACAATTAAAACCAAATAAATATTTAGCAATATATTAAAGAGTATGTTTAGAGTCAGCCTAGGCTAGAGTCAATTAAAACTGATAAACATTAAAATTTTATCTTGGAGATGATGAATAGTTGCTCTGTTGTCATTCCTTTCAAGTGCCTAGTTTTCAACATTAAATTCTCTCGAGTTTTAGATATTACTGTTTTGACTTAAGAATCTACTCTGAGCCTGAAACTTATGGAGGCATAAGCTTGAGCTAAGTCTAGGTGATTAATTGATATGATTCATGAAGGTTGAGCTGCTATTTATCTTATTCCTAGCATTACTAAGTTCTGGAGATTTATCTTTTAAAAATTTAAAATCTTACATGATGAGCTCTTGTATGACAAGTTGTGAATTCCTACCAAAGCCAGAGATGATATATTTAGGGATAGAAAACCTTTGCGCATTTATGCTGCCTGCTTTGCATTGAGTTTAGTCAACCTTTGTTGTATACCTTATGAGAGTCTTGTCATGCTTTTAAAACCAAGATCACTTACACACTCCAGCCACATATGCATTATTCCTACTCTAGGAGTAATCGCAACCATTTTTACTTTCACCCATATTCACCATAAAAAATTAAAAAAAATGTGTCTCTCTCTCCTGCTTGGAGTAGACACCAAGAATATATCCTATAGGACAGCCCTGTTATAAATGCTCTAAGTTATTGTTGTTATCTCTCTAATCATTTATTGTATTCAAAGGATGTATGTGGCTATGCAAAAGTGTTGAAAAGGAAAAAAAGGGGAGTAAAAAAATAGACAAGTGTCCCAGCAATTAAAATAATAGGTACTTAGATGTTCACCTCCCTAAGTTCTTAGAAAAAGAGAAAAAGAGGAAAAATGGAAATAAAGATAGCTCATGTTTTCCCGCAAAAAGTTCTAAGTACAAAAGAGAGATTTATCCTCAAGAAGCAGAAGTAGAATTAGGATTAGCCATGAAATACCATGTATATACCTATCCACCATATTCCATACATATGCACATCTTGGTTTGATTGTATGCCTCGATTCTCTGTGGATCCATTGTTTGACTTTATAACATATGTATTGCAAGTATGCCTATCTTTGTTATTGCCACTCCTATGAGCTCTACTATATATATCCTTAGCTATAGGGAGGCATAACATCATTAATGCCTTAAGCAAGATTCATAAATACCACATATACAGAGAGACTTGAGGGTGTCATACAATTAAACTCTGAGTTTTATTGTGAAAACTTATAAAAACTCCGAAATATTGGTACTGTGAAGAATTTGAGACATAGTGTTTGATTTGATTGTTCTGTCTTTCGGTTGCTCAAGACTTATGCAAAAGCTGTAAAGCCCCATAGTTAAGGGTAAAATAGGTAAGTTGGAAGGTTAGAGCAGTTACTGTCTAATCCAGAGGAGAATCTCTGTTTGAAAGCTCGTGTACCTTTGAGGAATGAAAGCATTGTAGCAACTCATGATCCAAATATGATAGAAATTAGGCCTAGTTTGTTTGCCAAGGGACTGGCAAAAGGTAAGCTTGGGGGAGTTGTTGACGGTGGATAACGTTAACTTTTATTAGAACTTTAGACATGAAAGGATATATATATATACACACTAGTCTAGGGTTTTAACTAACAATTTCCACAAGTTTTGTATATTCCAGTATTTTCCAGGGATTATTCTAGAAAAGCATAAAAGAGGGATTAGAGTGCATAATTATCACAAAACATAATCGCGAAGGGAAAACACCGTCGTTGGGCTCGGGAAGCATCTAGAAGACACTCGAAGCAACGGGACCCGCAAAGGCCACAAAGTGGGGCCGGCCGGCCCCACCCTGGCGCCGACCGGCGCCCCCCTGCTAGGGTTTTGCCCTGCCTTCTGGAATCCTCTTCCACCGCCTATGAGGAGTCATCTTGGCCCTTGGTTAAGTCGGTTTGATCCTGCGGCGCACGCTCATCCCACCGGGCTATAAATAAAGGGGCAGACCCCCTCTTTGGAGGCATCAAGTCATTTGGAGATCAAGCCATCAAGAGCCTTCTCTAGTTCATCAGAGCCTCTCTAGTTCATAGCTTTAGCCTAGTTAAATTAGAAGTAGAAGAGTTCTAATTCTTCAGCGGGATCCAGAGCCCCTGGCGTCTGTCTGGAGCACGGAGTTCGGTATAGTTCTAGTACTTTGCTCTTATTGTATTCAATATTATGATTCAAGCAACATTGTTCTTAATCTCTTATATATTCTTAATTGCAATAGTCATTGTCTACTGTGATTATATGTCTACGATAGTTGGTTTGATCTTATTGAATTCATGTAATTGCTCGTATAGCATTTACCCAAGCGATCGATGGGTAGATGGTAGACAATATGTAGACGCGGTGTCTAGATATCTTGTTTATCTACGAGTGCACTCGATATGCCGGTCGTGTGGTAGTGGTGCGCGGTGGCAGCTGCGTTGGTTCCTTTGTAGTCCATCCCCGTGCGTAGGACTAGCAGGGCATGGTCGCGAAGTTGGATAATGACTCTGTTTCACATCCTCCCTAGTTGATGCCCCTTTACATGTGATCATGATGTAGGATTAACTTAACAATGATTGCTAGATGTAATTGCAGTAATTAGAGTTATTCATTGATGTAGTTATTGAATTACCTTAGTATTTATTCCTGAGTTTATCTATTGGCTAGCTATTACTATGACTAGAAGAGCTCGATGTTTATCTATTTATGATGACTGATCATTATTTATCATATATCTTTTATCACATGACTTATCCCTGTTATGAGTAGGATTCTAGTTATGGTTTACCTTTCACATCAATAGTGTAAGTTGTAGTTATAAGTCCTATATAGACCTTCCCAGTGGTATAAATAAAAATCGACAACCTGGTAGAACTCCCTAGGTAAACTGCTATAATGGTATAATTATCTGTCCGCTTGTAGAACTATTCTTAGTTTATATCGATATTTCTGCCTAGTCATATTGATTGATACATATATGTAAACCTATATTTATCCTTAGCATATACAATTAGGGATGATAACCTAGTTCATGCTTAGGGATGTGGGTGAGAGATAAGTGGCTAGTTGTTAATGACAAGTTAATTTCATACCATGTGTTTCTAATCTCGTTAATTAGTAATAACGTTAGAAATACCAACAGCGATTGCGGCACTTCGACGACGTGAGGCACAAAGTCATCGGTGAGGAGCTCAAGAGGCTTTTGGCGGCCGGATTCATCAGGGAGGTGCACCATCCCGAGTGGCTAGCAAACCCCGTTCTTGTAAAAAAGAAAAATGATAAATGGAGAATGTGTGTCGATTATACTGGTCTTAATAGAGCGTGTCTGAAGGATCCATACCCTTTGCCGCGTACAGATCAAATAGTCGACTCGACCTCAGGGTGCGAAACCCTCTTCTTTCTCGACGCCTACTCGGGCTACCACCAGATCCCGATGAAAGAATCCGGCCAGGAGGCAACCTCATTCATCACCCCGTTCGGGTCGTACTGCTATACGACTATGCCGTTCGGGCTTAAGAACGCGGGTGCCACCTTCCAGCGATGCATGGTCAGCTGTTTCGGTAAGTCTATCGGCGAGATCATCGAAGTCTACGTCGACGACATCGTCGTAAAGTCTAGACAAACCGATCAGCACATCACCGACCTTGAGAGAGCTTTCCGAAAAATGATCAAGAAGAGCATCAAGTTGAACCCCGAGAAATGCGTCTTCGGGGTCCCACGAGGGATGCTCCTGGGATTCATCGTCTCCCAGCGTGGCATCGAGGCTAACCCCAACAAGATCAAGGCCATCACCAAGTTAGGGCCAATACATAACATAAAAGGGGTACAGCGCGTCATGGGGTTTCTAGCGGCCCTCAACCGTTTCATCTCACGCCTCGGCGAACGAGGCCTACCCCTCTATAAGCACCTAAAGAAGTCTGACGGCTTTGAGTGGATGCCCGAGGCTCCGGAGGCCCTCAACGGGGTGAAGCGTCTCCTTTCCAGTCCACCCATCCTGACTCCTCCAAGCACTGTACCTGGCGGCTACGACCCAAGTAGTCAGCGCCGCCGTTGTGGTAGAAAGGGAAGAGCAAGGTCATGCCCTCAAGGTACAGAGGCCGGTGTACTTCACCAGCGAAGTACTCTCCCCGACCAAGGCCCGTTACCCTCAAATCTAAAAGCTTCTCTACGCGGTACTCATCGCTCGGTGAAAACTCAGGCACTACTTCGACTCCCATAAAATCACCGTCATCTCCTCATTCCCGCTGGGGGAAGTCATCCAGAGCCCTGAGGCAACAGCGCGTATCATGAAGTGGGCCCTAGAGCTAATGGGGCATGAAATCACCTATCTGTCGTGGACCGCTATCAAATCCTAGGTCCTGGCAGATTTTGTCGTGGAGTGGATGGAGGTCCAGCTTCCCCTGGCCCCGGTGGCGCAAGAGCACTGGACGATGTACTTCGACGGTTCGCTGATGAGGAAAGGCGCAGTGCCTGGACTCGTCTTCGTCTCACCGCTCGGAGTACGACTGAGGTATGCCATTCAATTACATTTTCTGGGTTCTAATAATGTGGCAGAATACGAGGCCCTAGTGAATGGTCTACGAATCACCACGGAGATGGGGATCCACCGCCTGGAGATCAAGGGTGACTCACAACTCGTCGTCGGGCAGGTCATGAAAGAGTCAAGTTGCCATGACCCCAAAATGTCCACGTACTGCCGGTAAGTCCGGCGGCTCGAGGATAAGTTCGACGGCCTCGAGCTCGTCCACATCCCTCAACGGGATAATGAGGCCACTGACGCGCTCGCCAAGATGGCACCCGGAAGGGAGCCGGTCCCGACGGGCGTCTTCGCCAGCGATCAACTCAAGCCTACAGTCTGCCCCGTCGACCCAGCTCCTCGCGAAGAAACGCGACCCTCGGGGGCTGACCTCCGACCCTCAGGGGCCGGCTCCCAATCCTCAGGGGGGCACCCAACCCTCAGTAGCGAGCATCCGATCCTCGGAGGACGACCCGCGGGGATTCCTCGCCCATCCGGAAACACCTCCGGAGGTCTTCGTCACAAGGACCACCGATGAGGCACCCGAGGTGGGCATGGAACCTACTGACTGGAGGGAATTGTACCTCAATTGCCTCATCCGGGGAGCCCTGCCCGCGGACAAGACCGAGGATCGAAGGCTCGCACGACGCGCTAAGTCATTCGTCATCATAAACGGCGACCTGTATCGCAAGGGACACTCGAACATCCTGATGAGATGCATCCCGATCTCCCAAGGGAAGGAGCTCCCCAAAGAGATCCACGCAGAAATCTGCGGCCACCACGTCGTACCTAGGATGCTAGTAGGGAACACCTACCGACAGGGCTTCTACTGGCCCACAGCGGTGACGGACCTTGAAGACACGGTGTTGGTATTTCTAACGTCATTACTAATTAATGAGATTAGAAACACATGGTATTGAATTAACTTGTCATTAGCAACTAGCCATTTATTTACAACCACAAGTCCTAAGCATGAATTTAGTTGTCATCCTAAATTATATATGCTAGGGATAGATATAGGTTTATATATATATATGTATCATTCAATATGACTAGGCAAAAATATAAATATAAACTAGAATCAGTTCTGCAAGCAGATAGATAATTATACCATTGTAGCATTTTACCTAGGGAGTTCTACCAGGTTGTCAATTTATATTTATACCACTGGAAAAGCTTGTAATAAACTCTAATCTATTATATTGATAATGAATTATATACAACGAATAAGTGATATTATCAATGTCATCTACTCTACTCATAACAGGCAGAGGTCACAAGATAAATATAGATAAATAAGGGTGATAAGCATAATCAAGCATCACAAATATATAGATAAACATCAGAGCACTTTCTAGTCATAATCATAGTTAGCCATTGGATGAACTAAGGAATAACTGTTAAGGTAATTCTATAACTACATCAAAGCATACTCTAATTAGTGCAATTATATCTAATAATCATTGTTAGATTAGTCCTATATCATGATCACATGTAAAGGGCATCAACTAGGAAGGATGTGAAACAGAGTCATTACCCAACTTCGCGACCGCACCGCTTGCCTACATATGGGGGATGGACTACAGAGGAACCAACGCAGCTGTCACCTGCGCGGACTACTACACGACCCGGCACATCAGGATGCACTCACAGATAAACAGGATATCTAGACACTACGTCTACATATTGTCTACCATCTACCCAACGATCGTTTAGATAAACGCTATACGAGCAATTACATGAATTCAATAAGATCAAACCAACTATACTAGACATATAATCAAAGTAGACAATGACTATTGCAATTAAGAATATATGAACTATTAAGAATAATGTCTCCCTAATCATAATGAAGAATACAATAAGAAAGAAATAATTAGAACTATACCGAACTCCTGCGCTCAAGAAAGACGCTGGGGGCTCCAGATCCGATGAAGAACTAGATCTCCTCTACTTCTAACCTAACTAAACTAGAACTATGAACTAGAAGGCTCTTGATGAACTAGAGGGCTTCTTGATTCTTGAAGGCTTGAGGCCTTGATGAATAATGATTGTCTTCTTCCGGGGGGGTCTGCTTCTTTATTTATAGCCCAGTGGGATGAACGTGCACCGCAAGATCAAACCGACTTAACCAAGGGCCAAGATGACTCCTCATAGGCGGTGGAAGAAGACTTCAGAAGACGGCGGCAAACCCTAACCCTAGGGCGCCGCCCGGCGTGGCGATGGGCGGCCGGCCCCACATGTGGGCCTCTTGGGGTCCCGTTACTTGGTGTCTTATAGATGCTTCCTGAGCCCAATGACGGTGTTTTGCCTTTGCGGTTACGCTTCGTGATAATTATGCACTCTAATCCCTCTTTTAGTGCTTTTCTAGAATAATCCCTGAAAAATACTGAATATACAAAACTCATGGAAATTGTCAGTTAAAACCCTAGACTAGTGTGTATTCATATATCCTTTCATGTCTAAAGTTCTAATAAAAGTTGACATTATCCACCGTCAACAACTCCCCCAAGCTTACCTTTTGCCAGTCCCTTGGCAAACAAACTAAGCCTAATTTCTATTATATTTGGATCAGAAGTTGCTACAGTGTTGTTAAATTTCTCAAATACACATGCTTCCAAACAAAATTCTCCTCCGGTTTAGACATTGTCTGTTCTATCTTTCAAACTTACCCATTTTACCTTTAACAGTAGGACTTTACAGCTCTTGCATATGTCTTGAGCAATCAAAAGACAGAACAATCAGGTTAAGCACTATGTCTCAAATTCTTTATAGTACCAATATTCCGGAGTTTTCATAGGTTTTCACAATAAAACTCAGAGCTTAGTTGTATGACACCCTCAAGTCCTTCAGTGTATGTGGTATTTATTGTTCTCTCTTAAGGCATTAGTGATGTTATGCCTCCTACAGCTAAGAGTATATATAGTAGAGCTCATAGGAGTGGTAATAACAAGGATAGGCATACTTGTAATGTATATATTGTAAAGTCAACTAATGGATCCACAGAGGATCGAGGCATACAATCAAACCAAGATGTGTATGTGCATGAAATATGGTGGATAGGTGTATGTATGGTATTTGTGGCTAATTCTAATTCTACTTTTGCTCTTGAAAATAACTTTCTTGAAACTTTTCTCAGGAAAAACATGGGCTATCTTTATTATTTTTATTCAGGGAGGCGGGCATCTAGTACCCGCTGTTTTAATTGCTGGGACATTTATCCATCTTTTACTCCCTTTTTTTTTATTGCCACATGCATTCTTTGAATATAATGATCAGAGAGATGACAGTGAGGACTTAGAGCATTTATAACAGGGGTTATCCTATAGGGTATATGTTGGCATTTCTTATCGCATCACCAAGTTTGGATCCCTGGTGACAAAGCCAGAAATGCAGTTGATATTCCTTAGCATTACTACTGAGAATAGAGGTAAATCTATCACCGGTAATAAGTAAGAAATGCTTAGGTTTGTGTACCTCGTTACCATATCACTAGATCAGCCATGGTATTGAGATACACCTCATCGATTATTCCCTTTATTGCTACTAGTGATATACCTCGGATGATAGTTTCAGAATAGCATGGCACGGGCACCGTGGCATACCAAACTATTCTTACCTCTATCAAGAGAGTTACATCCCTAATAACGTTAGGACTATAGCGTTAGCTGCTAGTACCTTGGAGATGCTATACGGCGCACTTCAGCATTCCTTGATACTAGGGCTAAAACTATATTCCTAACTACAGCAAAGAGGTAACGATGATCCGGCAAACCTTTGCAGTTTTGGATGTTACTCCGCAAGCGCACGGAATTACCATTGTAGCATTTCAACCCGGAGCATTCTAGGTGTCGTATTTATATTTTCCCAAAGGAAGGCTAGTGTAGATTTTAGTATGAAACCATAATCAAGAATACTATACATTGTATGAAAAGTAGACCAATGTTCATAACAGGGGTAAACAATACGGTTTTCATGATAGTGGACACACATATACGGGTAAATGCCTCTCAAGTGGGGAAAGATGAATGCAGCATAAAGAATAAAAGAATAAAGAATGAAAGAATATCCTACAGGAGCAATGGTCCTAATACGACTAATGCCTAGATAGTGGATAGTCATACAAATACATGAATAAGAGATAGAGTTGCGTTTGTGATGGATCGAGGAGACCACCGGCCGGTGGTGCACTTGGCCGAGATGGGTGGTTAAATTTAGACTCCTACACCATAGCCGAACGTGGGGGATTACTAAGGGACGGGACAGGGGCTGTCACCACCGCCGCCTACCCCCATCCGTGGACTATGAAGTGCAATCACCGGCTACCCCATACCCGAGCACCACGCTCGCATATAAAATAGCTACCCAAGCCCCCCGGGTCTCTCACCCTACGGATGAACAAGTAAAGAACTTGGATGTTGTGCGATGAACCACCAACCCGCACACAATTCTATTCTTCATCATCTAAATGTATGAACGACTAAGAACAGAACTCTATATGCTACGAACATGATATGAACACTATAAACTAGCAAACATATCATGAACAAGGCACATGAACTAGAAGTCCTATGATCTATGATCTAGCTACACAAACTAGTACCTAGGTCATCTACACAAACTAGTACCTAGTTCATCTAACAAGATCATAGTGGTAGAACTACACTCTAATTCTAGAACATTGCTATATTGATAAAAAGAGAGTAAGAGCATAATGGAAAGAATAGTATTCATACCAAGAGTAGCCAAGATGTCTCCTCCTCTTACAAATTGAGCTTTGCTCCTCTACTACTACTAAGGATAAAGGAAAAAGTGGAGAGGTACACTTGAGAGTACAAGTGAGAGGTGTAGTGTGGTGTGTGTGAAATGAGGAGCTCCACCCCTTGCTTTATACTAGGCCTAGGTCGGTTTAGGGGGGTAGGGGCAGTAATGACTGGCCAAACCGACTTCACAACCGCCTTAGGAAACCGCCTATGAAGATTGGGCTGGGCTGGCCCTTCCAGGGGTGCGGCCGCACCCTGGTGCGCCCGCACCAGGGGTGGGCCCCCTCGGGCCCATCTTCGGCCTACTAGCTCTTTGGTGTTCCTGGGTCCCTCTCCCGTGGGTTGTTGGCCCAGTTGACATCTTGGCTTTTGGACTTTGCTTATTTTATCAAAATACGCCTTGCCGGAAGACGTATTCTCGTGACCTTTTACTCTGTTTCTTGTATGTTCCCCTCAGAAAATAGTAATTCTCCAATACAAGTGGAAATAGGTCAATAGTAAAGGTATATGTGAATATATCCATGATAATTCTTCCTTTTTGGATAATAGTTGGCGGATAAAGTATGTCGGTAATTACCGCCAACAGTATATATGTATATTTTTAGTGTTTACTCCCAGTGTAGGAGAAAAACATTTTTATGATGAACATGGATGGAAAATATGTGAATGATCGCGATTACTCTCTGGGTAGGAATAATGCATATGGAGACTGGAGTGTGCAAGTGCTCTTGGTTTTAAAAGCATGACAAGACTCTCATAAGACATACAACACAAAAGTTGACTGAACTCATACAAGGCAAGCAGCTTCAATGTGAAAAAAGTTTTCTATTCCTAAAGATATCATTTCTGGCTTTGGTAGGAATTCACATTTGTCATACAAGAGCTCATCATATAAATTTTAAATTTTCAAAATAAACCTCCAGAACTTAGTAATACTAGGAATAAGATAAATAGCAGCGCAGCCTTCATGAATCCTATCAATCAATTATCTAGACTTAGCGCAAGCTTATGCCTCTACAAATTTCAGGTTCGAGTAAATTCTCGATTAGAATAGCAATGTTTAAAATTCAGGAGAATCTAAGTTTGGTGACTAGGTACTTGACAAGAATGACAACAGAGCAACTATCCATCATCTCCAGAGTAAAATTTTAATGTTCATTAAGTTTTTAATTAGCTCTAGCCTGGACTGTCTTAAGTATACTCTAATATATAACTGAATATTTATTTGGTTTAAATAATTATACATCTTTTTATCATTTTGATTTAATGGACTAACAAAAGACTATGACTTGTGGACCTTCATGTGCCCACATAATTTTTGGTATCTTTATGACTATATAAAGTAGACTCAATAATCGCTTAGGTATAGTTACCTGATAACTAGGGGATGCTCCTCCCCCAAGCCAGATGTTTGTAATACTTGGTGCAGATATCCTTCAGGGCGAGCTAGCCAGCAGCGGGCTCGGTGGTTGCCACTGATAGACTCTCTCCTTGTCATAATATTGTTCTTGCATAATTACACTCCAACAAGAAAACCAAAACTTGAGGCTCAAATTTAATAATGAGTTAGCGATCAGCCAATGAGTAATTGATTATCTTTATGAGCAAATTTTTATGTTGACAGATTTCAGTAGGATTTCATGTCTCTTTTTGAAGTTTTGATTTTTATAATGCAGGAAATAAATATGAATGCTTATTTTTTTTATTTTTATGCTACCACAGCAAATATTCCTATGGAAGTTACCTTCATATGGGACTTTTGTATTTTATGATGCAATAATTACAGCAATAAATATTTTTATTGTTTTTGTATTTAATGTGCAAACATAAATGTGCTGCTAAATATATTAAAGTAAAATTACTAAAGAATATTAACTTAATTAGATAATTACCATTCTAACCTTATGGCTAGAGTACGGAATTTAAAGTCTACCGACAGGACTTAGATAAAAGAGAATACTTACTTAGTAGGTTCATCGTCTGAGGTTACCTCAGTCAATTCTCAAGATGGCAACGGGTACAAACCCGCTGGGTTTCGCTATCCCAAACCCGTACCCACGAATAAAAAAATCTGCCCGTTAAAAAACCCATGACCCGTCACGGGTACAATTTTGAACTTCGAACCCATGCCCACTTTCGGATCTCGGGTACCCGATGGGCCGCCCATGCCTGCAACAAGTACACCAACTTTGGTTGCTTATTTTATTAGTTGTTGCTACTTCTTAGCGAAAGCAGCCAAATCCACAAGCACACGGAATTACCGTCGTAGCACTTCACCTGGAAGTATTCAGGGTATCGTATTTCCACGAGGAACGGAGGTATTTCTTCTAACTAGCTCGTCCAAGAACCACACAAGGGTAGAGTTGGAAAGGGGTAGTGAGGTTCTTCTACGATTTAGGATCTCTATTCGGAGGTAACCTTGCATACTACACTCTTGGTCGGGCACCGGATAGCACCTAGTCTGCTAAGTGAAGACGGCATTTAGCTCTACGCCACACCCAAACGTGGGGGAATACAAAGGATGTTAGGGCTGTCACCACCTAACACCTATCCCTCACCCGTGGAGTGTGAGGCAAATGAGGGTAACCTATAACTTAGACACCACGTCTACGTTATCGATTACTATTCTAGCGTCGGCCAGGAACATCCGTCTTTATCAGGAGTCCTCTACTAGAATATCTGTTACTAAGGCAAGTAACAGACAACGAACCCGCAAGAATGTAATACACAAGATAACATGAATAGAGATTCACCACCGTAGTCGAACACGGACCTTATACTCCAAGTAGTACATGGCCGTAGAGGTACACGTGGAGAGGGAGCCGACACGTCCGGCACTCTGCCTCCTCAACCCGAAAGCACCGGATCCGAGACAAGAGATGGCAGACACGCCTAAACCTCCTCTACTTTCCCTCTTTCACTCCCTACACTACAACTAGCTAGGCTAGCTAGGGCCTAGGCCTAGGGCCTAGGCCCCTATGAAGTGGAGCTCTTGAGCACTCTTGCCCTCTTGGTGGTTGTTTGATTGGATTATGATATGAGGAGAGGGGGAGGCCTCCTTTTATATGTGAGGTGGAGGGGGCTCTTTGCAAGATTCCACCAAACCAATCTCTCTGGACACATTGAACCTGGATGCCCCTGCAAACCGACATTGGGAAGGCAGTGGGAAACAACCGACCAAAGCTCGGGCCGAGCTGGGCTGCTGGGGGTGCGCCCGCACCAGGGTGCGCCCGCACCCTGGTGGGTTCCAATCAGGCCCACCTTTTGTGAGCACATCGGCCTCGTCGTTAGCTTTCCGAAAAGTCCTGGATCACTGAAAATAGAGTTTGTATGCATCCTAGGCGTCCAATTTACCGAGGAGTGCTCCTGCAGCCCGGACTGGATTCGAGACTTGTTCGGGCTTTCACTTCTTGGGCTCGTGTTTGGTATTTGTATCTATGTTTGGGACCCAAGTACTCTGGTGACTGGGCCACTCACTCTTTGAGCCTCTTTATGTATATTTTGTAGCCCTTTATGTGTATATTTCTATGGATTTCGGGCATGTCCTCCTGCAAGTGGTAGATCACCAAAACTTGTGGAACTAGTTAGTTATAAGCCCTATATCTATATATTATAATGCTTTTCATGGCTTTTTATATAATAGTTGATGGTATAAATTATGAGTTAATGACCATCAAAAAACTCCCCCACACTTGCCTCTTGCTCGTCCTCGAGCAAGGCTTTAAAGGTAGAAGTAATCATGAGCATAAAATCCTAAAATTACTCCATCACATTTCTTACACAGGTGGGATATGTGGCACTGGCTAACATGTTTTTTTTGAGCTGTTGAAAAGTAGAATGGTTCTCGAAACAAAGTCATCTTTCCAATTTCACATCTTAGTGACTTGGAGTTTTAAAAATTTTAACAATAAAGCATAGATCACTTTATACTCCTCAAAAGGCACTCTCAAATCACTCAAATGTGTATGATTCCTCACCAAGGCATAGCAAAGTCTTTGCCTTCTTTTTGTTCCTCCTACCTCTAAAAGGGTTATGTGGAGCTTTGGGTAGGGATAATCAAGATGGCATACTTGCATTGCATATATTGTAAAGTCAAAACAAGGATCCATGGAGAGAAGTGCCATACTCTTAGATCAAGATGTGCATGTGTGTGGAAAATGATATGCTAAACACTATACTCCTTTTGTAGATATGATCTCTCTCTACTATTTATTATTTTTGAGACATGGCTATCTTCTCTTCTTTTTTTTAATACATGAGCCTTCATGTGATCATCATTTTTTCCATACTTTGGACCTTCATGTGTCCATATTTTTTTTTTTTTTAGGACCTTTATGTGTCCCTATTTTTTTTTACACTTTTGCATAGCCCATGTATCATCTTATAAACTATATATGTAGAGAGATCATAATCTTTTAAAACATGGAATATTTATCTACTAAATGTATATTTTTTTTGTGTCTACTCTAAGTGTAAGAGTAGGACATTTTTGGTGGGACTAGATGGAAGGCATGTTTTTGCGTACTCCCAATGTAGGAGCAGCACATATATGTGGTGTGTGTGTGATCTTGATCTTGGGAGCATGATAGATCTCTCAACATGGGTCACAAGGCTTGACCAAACTCAATGCAATAACAAGCAGCATATGTAGCAGGCTAAAAACTTTAGAGGATGCATGTCATGTTTGGTCTTGGTAGGAATTTCTTTACCAAATGAGGAGTATGTGAAACTATTGTTTTGTAATATATTTTTTTAAACAAATTCTCCAAGTACCTTGAGTAGAATTGGTAGGATTTCTAAGTCAGAACTATATCACACCCCTCAACAACTTAGTTAACATGATTGTCCTCTCAAAATATTTTCCCACAAGCATAATAACATGTAAATGGAACAAACTTCATGCAAGCTTCTATCTCAGAAATATTATGATCATGTCACTTTTTGAGAATATAAAAAAGAGGTGTGGTTGGTTTTTTTATGCTGCATGGAGGCATTTGGTTCATTGAGTTTAAGTTTTATGATTAGGATTTAAATTTATTTAAACTCAAGATTGTAGGGAGATAAGGGAGGTGTTGCACAAACCATCGTTTATAGAGGAGAACTAAAGTAGAGATGGCTTGACATAAACCAGAAGTTTAACTAGCCTTCTCTTGAGCTATCTGTCTTGTTCTCCTCGCATGAAGGATCATACGATTTTGTGCGACATGTTAAGGGGGAGGATCTCGAATGTGTGTGTTAAGCTCGAGAGATCTCCCCCACACTTATTCTTGTACCTATTTTTTTATCAAAGAAACAAAAACAAAAACAAGAAATGGCTCTACCAGCTTTAACACTAAGAGCCTGAGCTTTTATTATCATAATAAATTTTTATTTTATTATTATTATCATATTTATTTTATTTTATATTATTGTTATAATTATATATTATTTTTCATGGCAAAATAAAGTTTGATCACATCCATGCTTATAAGACAGATTTAGAAAAAAAACTCAAGTAGCATGGATCAAAAAGATGTTGCCATGATATTTTTTAGAAACTCTCTTTTTCATTTTTAAAACTTTATTGTTCACCAACATATCAAAATTATTCCAAGCAAGACAAGATCATGGATGGTGAACTAGGAGAAGCAAAACCTTATACTTTTATTTTGTATACCCATCTTTTTACTCAAACAAGGCTTAAAGTGAAAGTTTGCAGCTAAATAAATAGCCTTGGTTTATCTCCATAAAAATTACTTTCATTGTATATGAAAACAACTCAAAGTTCATTAACCAAGATTCAACACCATGTCAAATTTTGATTAAAGAAGACTATTTTAACCTAAGCACCATGCTTAATTTAAAAAGCCTATGGATGTATCATGCATGATAGATCCAAACAAGAGCTTTCATCATAAACAAAGCAAGCATGAATTTATATTTTTTTTTGAAGATAAATATGGGTAAAAAGAGTGGGTGATTTACCCGAGCATACTTACCGGCAAAGATGTATGGATGAAGCTTTGATCTCACTGCACGGTGGCTTGATTGCATATGATCCTACTCAGGTGAGCAGCAAGGCTTAGGCCACACACACAAATCGTCTGTATGGGCCTTGGTGACAAGCAGCAAAGGGGAGTATCTTTTTTTTTTTTTTTTTGGATACTCCCTTTTTTATTTCTCTTTTTTTTCAATTTTCAACTTTCTCCTTTTTTTCTCTTTTAATTTTCTCTCATATTTTTTTCTTCTACATCTTTTTTCTCTCTCTTTTTTTTAGCAAGAGTGAGCTAGCACTTCTTAATTGAGGCGGTCTTTGGGGTGTATGGAGCTTATAGTGAGAATCTCACTATCCTCCCCCACACTTGGGCTTTTGTAAAAAAGTCAAGTGTACCATGTGTTTCTCCACCCAAGGCCGTCAAAATATGCACTCGGTGTAGCTCAATGTTCTCTAGCATCTCATGTACCCTTGTGCTTCTCAGTCTTAACCTGAAATGGTTAGCAACCAAGAATACCCGAAGGTGCATGCTATCTTGAGAACATGTTCTTGCTCTTATTAAAAGTGTTTTTATGGTAATAATAAATTATTTTATTATTATTGAGAAGAAAAGTTGTATTATAATAAATTCTTTTTAATAGTAATATAATAATTATTTTTTTAATTTTTTTTGATAATCCGGGGTAACTCCCTGTAGTGCTTTGTTTACATCATAAGCTTGACCGTGGGAACTTCATCTTGCAGCTCTCAATGGTGGTATAGTTCTCAGCTTCACCACCAAGTATTTAGCATCATTGTTCCAGCTGCAAGGTTAGTGCCACAGTGCATATACAACATTTGCAGTGCATATGATAAATGGAGGCATCCATGACCACTCTCTTAAAAAGTTTGAAAATAAGGATCAAGAGGTGGTTTGGATCCTTGTAGACGCACGTGGTACTAAGTGAGATGTTCATGGCACAAGCGTTTTCTTCCTCAAGCGAGAAGTCATGACTATCGAGAACAACGCTTGGATGGCCAGACGACATAGCTTAGGTTCGAGTGAGGGTATTGATGGATGTTCAGTTTCACAAGGATGAAAGAAAAGCTCAGGTGAAATGAACAGGGATATGAATTTCACCTCCTCGAACAAGTCACGGTTAGAATCATGCTCCGCCATCAAGATTTCTAGGCAAGGTTTAGGAGTGGCGGAAGCAATATGTCCTAACTTCTCACTAAGGCTCCTATGGGATGGTTTTTCTTGAAAAAGCGTTTCCAAAGGGCAGCCTATGAGAAGTTCAAATTCGAGGATGGCATAGATGTCGGAATCTAAGCGAACCTCGGTTTCATCTATATGATTGGCACGACTTTTTTCGTGCCCAAAAGCATCGAGGTATTGCCATAACCCTCGAATTGGATGGGGAACTCCGAAGGATGAATCACTCCTTCCTTCGGTGCTCCCGGTTTGGGTGAGGGCCCCAAGGATTTGGCTTTAGCTAAAGAGGGCTCCTCAAAGCAAGACATGCCCTTATCATGGAGGGATCTAGTTTCTCTGATGGAAGAAGCATGTGTGTCTAGGAGTTTTCAAAGAACTTCACATGTTCCATCAAAGGTCTATGTGTAAAACAACCTCCAGTGGGCACATCTGGGCATAGATCAGCATCCATGTCAAGACCCAAATCAAAGGAGACTCAATAAAATGCCATCGGGTAAAGACAAGTCTGTGCTAGAGTGTATTAACACTAAAAATCTGGCCCAAGTCGCACCTATGGATTCCTTCTCGGCTTGCTCAAAATTGAGGATCGCCCTTGGTAGAGAGACAAAATGAGACATAGGGAAGAATGCAAGACCAAAATTATCTTTTAAGTCCTTCCTATTCCCCATTCGTACATCCTATGGCAAGAGTGTACCATTGCTCCACCTCCCCCATGAGAGAGAATGAAAACAATTTTCACTTTAAAATTTTCCTCAAAATCTCGCAAGTAATTGTTCGGGTTTTCATTTTCATGTCTCGAAGAAGGGTTTTGCCCGAACCATAGCTATCAAGTGAGGGTGGAGTTCATAGCCGATGAGTGGTTCATTTTTGGAAAATGTGGTGGCCTATATAACTCCCCCCTTTGAAACAGAAACTTTTCTTTTTTGAATAGGAGTGGAATTCATGGTAAATGGGATGTGGGTGGAAATTTTTTTATTTTCAGAAATGCTTGTTGGTATTTCTTAGCGAAAGCAGCCAAATCCCCAAGCGCACGGAATTACCGTCGTAGCACTTCACCCGGAAGTATTCAGGGTATCGTATTTCCACGAGGAACGGAGGTATTTCTTCTAACTAGCTCGTCCAAGAACCACACAAGGGTAGAGTTGGAAAGGGGTAGTGAGGTTCTTCTACGATTTAGGATCTTTATTCGGAGGTAACCTTGCAACTACACTCTTGCTTCGGGCACCAGATAGCACCTAGTCTGCTAAGTGATGACGGCATTTAGCTCTACGCCACACCCGAACGTTGGGGAATACAAAGGATGTTAGGGCTATCACCACCTAACACCTATCCCTCACCCGTGGAGTGTGAGGCAAACGAGGGTAACCTATAACTTAGACACCACGTCTACGTTATCGATTACTATTCTAGCGTCGGCCAGGAACATCCGTCTTTATCAGGAGTCCTCTACTAGAACATCCGTTACTAAGGCAAGTAACAGACAACGAACCCGCAAGAATGTAATACACAAGATAACACGAATAGAGACTCACCACCGTAGTCGAACATAGACATTATACTCCAAGTAGTACATGGCCGTAGAGGTACACGTGGAGAGGGAGCCGACACGTCCGGCACTCCGCCTCCTCAACCCGAAAGCACCGGATCCAAGGCAAGAGATGGCAGACACGCCTAAACCTCCTCTACTTTCCCTTTCACTCCCTACACTACAACTAGCTAGGCTAGCTAGGGCCTAGGCCTAGGGCCTAGGCCCCTATGAAGTGGAGCTCTTGAGCACTCTTGCCCTCTTGGTGGTTGCTTGATTGGATTATGACATGAGGAGAGGGGGAGGCCTCCTTTTATATGCGAGGTGGAGGGGGCTCTTTGCAAGATTCCACCAAACCGAACTCTCTGGATACATTGAACCTGGATGCCCCTGCAAACCGACATTGGGAAGGTGGTGGAAAACAACCGACCAAAGCTCGGGCCGAGCTGGGCTGCTGGGGGTGCGCCCGCACCAGGGTGCGGCCACACCCTGATGGGCTCCAATCAGGCCCATCTTTTGTGAGCACGTCAGCCTCGTCGTTAGCTTTCCGAAAAGTCCTGGATCACTGAAAACGGAGTTCCTATGCATCTTGGGCGTCCAATTTACTGAGGAGTGCTCCTACAGCCCGGACTGGATTCGAGACTTGTTCGGGCTTTCACTTCATGGGCTCGTGTTTGGTATTTGTATCTACGTTTGGGACCCAAGTACTCTGGTGACTGGGCCACTCATTCTTTGAGCCTCTTTATGTATATTTTGTAGCCCTTTATGTGTATATTTCTATGGATTTCGGGCATGTCCTCCTGCAAGTGGTAGATCACCAAAACTTGTGGAACTGGTTAGTTATAAGCCCTATATCTATATATTATAATGTTTTTCATGGCTTTTATATAATAGTTGATGGTATAAATTATGAGTTAATGACCGTCAACATTAGCAACAGGCAAAACTAGGTATAAAACATTTTTTATATTTTTACCACAATAATGTATATACAGTAGAAGTGGAAAAAATACTAATACAAAGACTATTACAGTGTAGGTTTCATGTCAACTTACACAACAAGCACCATACAAATAGAAATCACCATGCGACTAAGCATTTAATTACCAATCTAAGATATGATGGACCGGATTTAAAAAACCCATGGGTTTACGGGTTTGGGGACTATATCCCCAAACCGATGCCCATAAACCCATTGGGTCTAGCTTTTTACCCATTGACAAACCTGCGCGGGTACCAAAAGAAGGGGCGCCAAACTAGTCATGAAAATGAGCCCAACAAACGCAAAACCCGGCCACACGACAACGGGCACGGCCCATCCCGCCCAAAGACGCTGCTCACCATCCCGTCCGAGCCCCCCGGCGAGGCCTCCGGACGGCGCTAACTTTCCGCCACGTCCGAGCCCCAGCGAGGCCTCGGACGGGCGCTAACTTTCCCGCCTCGTCCCGAGCCCCCCGGCCGAGGCCTCGGACGGGCGCTAACTTTCCGTCCCAGCCCGAGACCACATCTGGCCTACGCCTCGGGCAGGCGCGCCGCACTTCTGGTCAAACCGGTCCTCGACTTGACGTATATCCGCCCTTCTACGCTTCTTATCGAGCGACGCTATCCTCCGGTAGGATAAGGGGGATGTCCCATCACTGACCACGCCCGCGCTCAGGATCTCGTCACCCTTCACGATGGTGGCCATGCCCGCCACTGTGGAGCACTGTTCGGTCTATTTTCTATGACTGGTCAAATCGCCGAAGCTCCGAGGCGCTGGCCGCCACGCCAAGAGCCGTCTCCCAGCGTCATCCTCCGTACGGGAGTCAGGTTGGCCGGGACGCCGATCAAACAACAGTCCCTCCCGGGTTTTCTGAGCCCGGGATGGGCGGCGACTGCCCCGATGACGGCCCTCTCACGCTAACCGCCCAGCAGATTGGCAGCGGGCACCGAGGCTCTCCGAGCCTCGGAACCGAGGCGGGTCAAAGCTACAGCACGCTACAGGATGCGGATACGTCCCCCCTGGCCTCTTCATCAACATCTACAGGGACAGCCGTCCTCTCCGTCGTCAGGATTGGGAGATAGGACTCCTCACGGCTGCGCCCATGCTCTACAGTACCGGCACCCACTCCGGGACCTCGGCACAAGGAGGGCGGCGGGCTCCGAGGCCTCAGATCAGGGAAGGGAGGCGCTCACGGCCTCTCCACGTGCACCCTCTGTAAACCCTATCCCCCCTTGTAGCTATAAAAGGGGAGGACCGAGGCCCCTCAAGGACAAGCAACCTTGAGCACTTCCACACACACACGATATTAGCACTTGCCTCAATCTCTCACGAGACTTGGGACCAGTTCCCTCTCTCCATCAGCTTTGTACACCCTACCTGCAAGCACTTAGGTGCAAGATAATACAAGTCATCCTCCCTCCACTGGACGTAGGGCCTTCTCTTGCCCGAACCAGTGTAAACCCTTGTGTCCATCTTGCACACCTTCCGGAGTAGGGAGCACGCACCATAAATTTACTCGTTGGTGCTAGGACCGCTATTTCTAGCACCGACAGTTGGCGCGCCAGGTAGGGGCTTGTGCGTGTTTTCGCCTCTCTTCCCGCCAAAACTCCGAAATGGCCGACAACCGCGACGAGGCGTCCCAGGACGCTTCCGGCCCCATCTTTCTTCCATCGCAGCCGCTGGAGCTAGGCACCGTGATCCGGTTCGGGGATCTCAAGTTCGTGTCGCTGGGCACCCAGTACGACATGGAACTCCTTCCACCCAGGGCCTTGGAGTCACCCGATGAGGCTCCCATGACCCCGTCACGGGCCCTGGGCGCAGAGGCGCCACCGTCCGTGCCCGCCATGCTCGGCGGTAGCGTCACGCCACCGGGGACTGGAGGGATCCGCCACGCTGCATTTGAGCGGCGGAGGTCGCCCGAACGCCTCGCGACCAGTTTCGCCACCTTCATTGTTCGGCCTCATCAACCCCGCCGCCACATACGTGTCGCTGGTCTCCACCAACTTGGGGGCTTATAACGAGCTCCTTGGCCACCAGCTGCACTTCGTCCAGGATCTGGACACGTCTTCTCTAGCCACGTCCTCCCCCGACTTTGAGGAGCACCGGACCAGGTGGGCGGGAGTGGACTATTCCGGGTCCCGCTACGTCAACACGATACAGCTCTACCTGGAGGCCACGGAGCCCCGGGGGCTAATGCCGGCGCATGCATATGCCTTCGAATACCCCGACTCGGACTCGCCGGATGACATGTACGACCCAACCCGCGAGTGCTTTCACGTGGAGATCGGCGACCTCGGCGACGGCGGTGACGGCAGCGGCGGCCCGGCGGGACCCGGACCCTGGCATACCGCCGGGCGGCCCGGCGGGCGCAATGCCTCGAACCGCGCACCTCGGCCCGAGGGCCGGGGGGGCAGCAGACTCCGCCCGCGTATGGATCCCCCAGGGTGGTGACACGGCGGCCACTCCCCGAGAGGGAACCGCGCCGCCCCACGATCGAGCAAATCCGAGGAGCTTGGGGACAAGCTCGAGCACGGCGACCGTCTTTTTGCTACAGCAAAAGATAAACGCGGTTCGCCTTGGCGCCGCAGCGCGCGCAACCCGAGCCCCGCTGCACGACAACGTGCCCGCGACGTCAACCGGAGGATCATCAACGAGGAGGGTGGGGAGCATCCCCATCTTCCAGCCCCAGCATGCGAACACGCGCAGGCTGCGGCGGCCTCCTGCAAGGGCGATGCCGAAGCCATCCACCCCGGAGGGGCGATGGATTCTAGATGAGATGCGAGGCTACATCGAGAACGCTGTTGTCCAAATAGGCCGAGAGCTCAGCCTCTCGGCTTCGGGCGCAGAGGGACGAGGAGGACGACGTCCTTCCTCGGAACGAGCGAGAAGCCTCGGTCCATCAGGACCCGTCACGGAGGCCGGTCCGCGAAGGCGTGTCCAGATAACCGCGGCAGCGACTCCGACGACGGCGACGCGCGCAACATCATCAATAACGCCGCGAGGGAAGCCGGAGTACGGGCCGGACGCTCATCGCCACCACGCAGGGGTGGCAGGCACAACAGCGACGAGGACCGTGACGACGCCGATCCCCCGGGGCTTCGTGCCTTCAGTCGGGAGATCCGCAACGCCCGGTTCCCTTTCCGGTTCCGCCAGCCGACCAACCTCACCAAGTACTCGGGAGAAACAAACCCCGAGGTATGGCTCAACGACTACCGCCTAGCATGCCAGCTGGGCGGTGCGGACGACGACAGGCTCATCATCCGCAACCTTCCGCTTCACCTTCTCGACTCGGCGCGAGCCTGGCTGGAGCATCTCCCGGCCCGCACAATCCGATCTAGTCAAGGTTTTCATGGGAAACTTCCAGGGCACATACGTTCACCCTGGGAGCTCGTGGGACCTCCACAGCTGCCGCCAGAAGTCCGACGAGTCACTGCAGGACTTCATCCGACGCTTCTCGAAGAAGTGCACCGAGCTGCCCAATGTAGCCGGCACCGCCATCACCAGTGCGTTCCTTGACTGCACAACCTGCAAGGAGCTCGTCCACGAGCTGGGCCGAAAGATGCCAACCACCGCCAATGAGCTGTTTGAGGTGGTGACTAACTTCGCCTCCGGCGAGGAGGCGGTGGGAGCGATCTTTTGCAACGGCAGTGACAAAGGAAAGCGGAAGGAGGGTGACACCGAGGGGGGCGCATCCTGCAACCCCAAGAAAAACAAGAGTAACAAGCGGAAGGGGAGGAAGGGCAAGAAAGTGGTGGACTCCAAGGATGACCTTGTCGCTGCGGCCGACACCAAGGCCCCCCGAGGTCCCCCGGGGCCCGGGGCCTTCGATGAGATGCTCAAGAAGCCCTGCCCTTTCCACAAGTTCCCCGTCAAGCACACCATGGGGGAGTGTGACTTGGCCTGCCGTTTCTACCAGAAGCTCCCCCCGCCCGAGGACAAGAAGAAGAAGAAGAAGGAAGCGGACAAAGGTGAGGGGTTCCCCGAGATCCACGATGTCTTCATGGTCATCGGGGGCTGCCGGCGAACCTCACTCCGCGCCAGATCAAGCGCGAGCGTCGTGGGGTCTTCTCGGTACGCCCCGCCACCCCACAGTTCCTACCGTGGTCCGCCGACGCCATCGCCTTCAACATCGACGACCATCCGCTCTACGTGCCAAACCCGGGGCGGTACCCGCTCGTCGTCGACCCCATCATCGGTAACGTCCGGCTCACCAAGGTGTTGATGGACGGCGGCAGCGCCCTCAACATCCTCTACTCTGAGACCCTCAGCCTGTTGGGGATTGAGCGCCCGCAGCTCCGACCCAGCACCTCTCCCTTCCAGGGCATAGTGCCGGGCAAGCGTGCCTGGCCCCTTGGGCAGATTGACCTTCCGGTCTTCTTTGGGATGCCATCAAACTTTCACAAGGAGGTCATCACCTTCGACGTGGTCGACTTCCGAGGGACCTATCACGGTATCCTCGGACGTCCCGCGTCACGCAAAGTTCGGGCCGTCCCCAACTACACCTACCTCCTCCTCAAGATGCCGGGTCCAAACGGTGTTGTCGGGTACCAAAAGAAGGGCCCCCAAGTTAGTCATGAAAATAAGCCCAACAAACGCAAAACCTGGCCGCACGACAAACAAGGCGCGGCCCACCATAGCCCAGCACACGGCTCACCATTCCGTCCGAGCCCTCCCTGCTGAGGCCTCGGACGGCCGCTAACTTTCCGCCTCGCCCGAGCCCTCCCTGCTGATGCCTCGGATGGGCGCTAACTGTCCGCCTCGCCCGAGCCCTCTACACGGGGGCCTCGGACGAGCTTCCGCCCGCCCGACCGAGGCCTCGGGCGGGGCCGCGCCACTTTTGGTCAAACCAGGCCATTGACTTGACGTATATCGGCCGCCCGCCTTCCTACAGTTCCTGTCGGAATGGCGCTATCCCGTGACAGGGGATGGGGAGCCATCCTGTCACTACTCCCGCCCGCTTCAGATTACGTTATCCTCCACGGTGGAGGCCACGCCACACCAGCGTGGGGGCACCGTGTTGCCCGACCCTCCCGCCCAGACAAGTCGTCGAAGCCTGAGACGCCGGCCGCCACGCCAAGAACCGTCATTCGGCGTCGTCCTCCGTACGGAGTCGGTCGGCCAGGGCGCCGGTCAAACAACAGTCCCTCCCGGGTTTTTCGAGCCGGGATGGGCGGCCGAGCGCCTGATAATGGGCCAACCAGCTAACCGCCCAGCGGCAGCAGCGTCGAGGCCCTCCGAGCCTCGGAACCGAGGCGGGTCAAAGCTACAGCGCGCTACGGGGTGCGGATACATCCCCTGGCCTCTCCATCAGCATCTACAGGGACAGCCGTCCTCTCCGACGTCGAGGACTAGAGAACATGACTCCTCACAGCTGCGCCAATGTTCTCTGATGCCGGCGCCTACTCCGGGCCTCGGCACAAGGCGGCGGGCGGGCTCGAGGCTTTAGATCAGGGAAAGGAAGTGTACACAGCCTCTTCACGAACACAGGCGACCTTTGTAAGCCCTGTCCTCCCCTTGTGGCTATAAAAGGGGAGGACCGGGGTCCATCAAGGACAAGCAACCTTGAGCACTTCCATCCACACACACACTGCATTGGCATTCTGCCTCAATCTCTCACGAGACTTGGGATCAGTTCCCTCTCTCAACCAGCTTGTACACCCTACCTGCAAGCACCCAGGTGCAAGATAATACAAGCCATCTTCCCCTCACTGGACGTAGGGCCACCTCTGGCCCGAACCAGTCTAAACCCTTGTGTCCATCTTGCACACCTTCCAAAGTAGGGAGCACGCACCATAAATTTACTCGTTGGTGCTAGGACCGCCATTTCTAGCACCGACAGTTGGCGCGCCAGGTAGGGGCGTGTGCGTGTTTTCGCCTCTCTTCCTGCCAAAACTCCGGAATGACCGACAACCGCGACGAGGCGTCCCAGGACGCCTCCAGCCCCATCTTTCCTCCGCCGCAGCTGCTGGAGCTAGGCACCGTGATCCGGTTCGGGGGTCTCGAGTTCATGTCGCTGGGCACCCAGTACGACATGGAACTCCTTCCACCTAGGGCCTTGGAGTCACCCGACGAGGCTCCCGCTGCCCCAGTAACGGGCCCGGCGCAGAGGGCGCCACCGCCCACGTGCCCGCCATGCTCGGCCAGCGCCACGCCGCCGGAACTTGGAGGGGGATCTAGCCGCGCTGCATTTGGGCGACGGAAGTCGCCCCAACGCCTCGCGACCGGTTCCACCAGCTTCCCCGTTCGGCCTCACCAATGCCGCCGCCACGTACGCGTCGTTGGTCTCCACCAACTTGGGGACTCGTAACGACCTCCCTGGCCGCCAGCTGCACTTCGTCCAGGATCTGGACACGCCTGCCCTAGCCACGCCCTACCCCGACTTCGAGGAGCACGGGACCAGGTGGGCGGGAGTGGACTACACCAGGTCCCGCTACGTCAACGCAATACAGCGTTACCTGGAGGCCACGGAGCCCCGAGGGCTAATGCCGGCGCATGCATACGCCTTCGGGTACCCCGACTCGGATTCGCCGGACGACATGTACGACTCAACCCGCGAGTGCTTTTACGTGGAGATCGGTGACCTCGGCGACAGCGGTGGCTGTAACGGCGATGGTGATGGAGGCCGCCACCCCAGGCACACCGTTAGGTCATCCCCGGCAGACGCAACGCCTCAGGACCCCAGCGGGTCCCGACCCGTGGACCAGGGGGGAGCTCCGCCGCGCACGGGACCCCCGAGGACGGCCGACCTGGCGGCCACCCCTCAGGGGCCGCGGCACCCCACGATCGAGCAGATCCGGGAGCTTGGGGAGAAGCTCGAGCACGACCGTCTTTTGTTACGACAAAAGATAGACGCGTACGAGCGCGAGCACCGCGCGGCGCGAAACCCGAGCCCCGCTGCACGACAGCGTGCCCACGACGTCAACCGAAGGATCGTCAACGACGAGGGAGGAGAACATCCCCCCGTCTTCCAAATACAAGAAGCCAGAATGTCGCCGCTGCGGCTCTCCTCCTGCGAGCGATGCCGGAGCCATCCACCCCGGAAGGGCGACGGATCTGAGATGAGATGCGGGGCTACATCAAGACCGCTGCTGTCCAGCAAGCTGAGAGCTCAGCCTCTCGGCTTCGGGCGCAGAGGGACGAGGAGGCCGAGGTCCTTCCTCGGAACGAGCGAGAAGCCTCGGTCCATCAGGACCCGTCGTGGAGGCCGATCCACGAGCGCATCCAGGATAACCGCGGTAGCCCCGACGACGGCGACGCGCGTAACGTCATCAACGACGTCGCAAGGGAAGCCGGAGCACGGCCTGGACGCGACCGCCAGCCATGAAGGGGTGGCAGGCACGACAGCGACGAGGACCACGACGACGTCGACCCCCTGGGGCCTCGTGCCTTTAGTTGGGAGATCCGCAACGCCCGGTTCCCCTTCCGGTTCCGCCAGCCGGCCAACCTCGCCAAGTACTCGGAAGAAACAAACCCCGAGGTGTGGCTCAATGACTACCGCCTGGCTTGCCAGCTGGGAGTTGCAGACGATGATCGGCTCATCATTCGCAACCTTCCGCTTCACCTGGGCGACTCGGCGCGAGCTTGGCTGGAACACCTCCCCGCCCGCACGATCCGTGACTGATAGACCTGGTCAAGGTTTTCGTGGGGAACTTCTCGGGCACATACGTGCGCCTTGGGAACTCGTGGGATCTCCGTAGCTGCCGCCAGAAGTCTGACGAGTCGCTGCGGGAATTTATCCGGCGCTTCTCAAAGAAGTGCACCGAGCTACCCAACGTAACCGGCACCTCCATCATCAGCGCGTTCCTTGATGGCACGACCTGCAAGGTGCTCGTCCACGAGCTGGGCCGGAAGATGCCGACCACCGCCAACGAGCTGTTCGAGGTGGTGACAAACTTCGCCTCCGGCAAGGAGGCGGTGGGGGCAATCTTTCGCAGCAGCAACGACAAAGGGAAGCGGAAGGAGGGCGACGCCGAGGGGGAAGCATCCCGTAACCCCAAGAAGAGGAGCAAGCGGAAGGGGAAGAAGGGCAAGAAGGAGGCGGACTCCGAGGACGACCTTGTCGCTGCGGCCGACCGCAAGGCCTCCCGAGGCCCCCCAGGGCTCGGGGCCTTCGACGACATGCTCAAGAAGCCCTACCCTTTCCACAAGTTCCTCGTCAAGCACACCATGGGGGAGTGTGACTTGGCTAGCCGCTTCTACCAGAAGCTGCCCCTGCCCGAGGACAAGAAGAAGAGGGAGGAGAAGGACAAAGGCGACGAGTTCCCCGAGATCCACGACGTCTTCATGGTCATCGGGGGACTACCGGCGAACCTCACCCCGTGCCAGATCAAGCGCGAGCGCCATGAGGTCTTTTCGGTGCGCCCCGCCACCCCACAGTACCTGCCGTGGTCCGCCGATGCCATCACCTTCAACATCGACGACCATCCGCTCTACGTGCCAAACCCGGGGCGGTACCCGCTCGTCGTCGACCCCATCATCGGCAACGTGCGGCTCACCAAGGTGTTGATGGACGGTGGCAGCGCCCTCAACATCCTCTACTCCGAGACCCTCAGCCTGCTAGATATCGAGCGGCCACAACTTCGACCCAGCAGCTCCCCCTTCTAAGGCATAGTGCCTGGCACGCGTGCCTGGCCCCTCGGGCAGATCGACTTTCCGGTCTTCTTCGGGACGCCATCGAACTTCCGCAAGGAGGTCATCACCTTCGACGTGGTCAACTTTCGAGGGGCCTATCATGGTATCCTCGGGCGTCCCGCGTACGCAAATTTCATGGCCGTCCCCAACACACCTACCTCCTGCTCAAGATGCCGGGCCCAAACGGTGTCATCACCGTCGGCTCCTCCTACGAGCACGCGTTCAACTGCGACGTCGAGGCGATCGAACACGCCGAGGCCATGCGGTGTCCGAGGCGCTCGACGCCAAGCACCACGCTGGCACCTTTGAGCCGTCCGACGGGGTGAAGGAGGTCCCGCTGGATCCCGCCTCTCCATCCGGCAAGGCAGTGAAGATCTGCGCCTCCCTCGACCCCAAATAGGTGTGCTCGTCGACTTTCTCCGCGCGAACATCAACATCTTCACATGGAGTCCCTCGGACATGCCAGGCATTCCGAGGGATGTCGCCGAGCACTCCCTTGATATCAGAGCCGGATCCAAGCCGGTGAAACAGCGTCTGCGCCGATTCGATGAGGAGAAGCGCAGAGCCATCGGCGAGGAGGTGAACAAGCTTTTGGCGGCCGGATTCATCAAGGAAGTGTTCCATCCCGAGTGGTTATCTAATCCTGTATTGGTTAGGAAGGAAAGTGGGAAGTGGAGGATGTGTGTAGACTACACAAGTTTAAATAAAGCATGTCCAAAAGTTCCCTTTCCTCTACCACGTATCGATCAGATAGTCGACTCCACCTCAGGGTGTGAACTCTTATCCTTCCTTGATGCCTACTCCGGCTATCACCAAATCAAGATGAAGGAGTCCGACCAGCTCGCGACTTCCTTCATCACCCCTTTTGGCATGTACTGCTACGTGACGATGCCCTTCGGACTCAGAAACGCCGGAGCTACGTACCAACGGTGCATGCTCGGCGTCTTTGGGGATCACATTGGAGAGACCGTGGAGGCCTATGTAGACGACATAGTGGTCAAGACCAAGAAGGCTGATGACCTCATCACCGACCTTGAGATTACCTTTCGGTGTCTCAAGGCGAAGAGTGTCAAGCTCAATCCTGAGAAGTGCGTCTTCGGGATCCCCCGAGGCATGCTCTTAGGATTCATCGTCTCCAAGCGCGGCATTGAGCCCAACCCGGAGAAAGTGACTGCGGTGACCAGTATGGGGCTAATCAAGGATCTGAAGGGGGTACAACAGGTCATGGGCTGCCTTGCGGCTCTCAGCCGCTTCATCTCGCGCCTCAATGAGAAGGGTCTGCCCCTATACCGCCTCCTGAGGAAGACGGAGCACTTTTCCTAGACCGCGGAAGCCCAGGAGGCTCTTGATAAGCTCAAAGCTGCCCTTACCAGTGCCCCGATATTGGTCCCTCCAACCGAAGGTGAGCCCCTCCTCTTGTACGTAGCTGCGACAACCCAAGTGGTTAGCGCGGCCGTTGTTGTTGAAAGACAGGAAGAAGGCCACGCCTTGCCGATCCAGAGGCCGGTTTACTTCATCAGCGAGGTGTTGTCCGAGACCAAGATCCGCTACCCACAGATCCAAAAGCTGCTCTACGCCGTGGTCCTGACTCGACGCAAGCTCCGGCACTACTTTGACGCCCACCTAGTGACGGTGGTCTCCTCCTTCCCGTTGGGGGAGATCCTCCAGAACTAGAAAGTCTCAGGACGGGTCTCCAAGTGGTCCGTCGAGCTCATGATAGAGGCTCTCTCCTACGTGCTAAGGAAGGCCATCAAGTCTCAAGTCTTGGTCTACTTCCTCGCGGAGTGGACCGACACCCAGCTACCGCCGCCTCGGATCTAGGCGGAGTGCTGGACCATGTACTTCGATGGGTCCCTGATGAAGACCAGCGCCGGCGCCGGCCTCCTCTTCGTCTCGCCCCTCGGGGTACACGTGCGGTACGTGGTCCGGCTTCATTTCCCCGCTTCAAACAACATGGCAGAATACGAGGGCCTCCTCAACGGCTTGAAGATCACCATCGAGCTCGGCGTCAAACACCTCGACGTCCGAGGGGACTCGCAGCTTGTCATCAACCAAGTCATGAAGGACTCAAGCTGCCACGACCCCAAGATGGACGCATACTGCAAGGCTGTGTGCAGCCTGGAGGACAAGTTCAGCGGACTCGAGCTCAATCACATCGCTCGAAGGTACAACAAGGCCGCCGACGAGCTCGCCAAGATAGCGGCCGGGAGGGCTCCCGTCCCCTCGGACGTTTTCACCAAGGATCTCGCGGCCCCCTCTGTCAGCTTTGAAGACCGAGACGCAGCCGCGGACAGCAAGTCCAACCCCCCTCGGGGGCTGGGCAGCGTCTGAGGCGGAGGCCCCCTCGGCACCTGATGCCGAGGTCATGGAGCTTGACGAGGAGGGTCCCGAAGCCGGCCCCGAGCAAGATTGGAGGAAGCCATACCTCGATTGGATCGTCCGAGGGGTCCTCCCCGAAGACTTCAACCGAGGCCGACGCATCGCGAGGAGAGCCAAGTCCTTCGTCGTGGTAGAGGACGAGCTGTACAAGCGAAGCCCCTCGGGAGTACTGCAACGGTGCATCTCCACCGAGGAAGGGCTGAAGCTAGTCCGCAAGATCCACGCTGGCGTCTGCGGCCATCACGCTGCGCCACGTTCCCTCGTTGGCAGCGCGTTCCGACAGGGCTTCTACTGGCCAACTGCAGTCGCTGACGCCACCCACTTGGTGCGCACCTGCGAGGGCTACCA
This sequence comes from Chrysopogon serrulatus, assembly GCA_015844335.1. Lineage (NCBI taxonomy): Eukaryota > Viridiplantae > Streptophyta > Magnoliopsida > Poales > Poaceae > Chrysopogon > Chrysopogon serrulatus. The sequence continues at coordinate 126,641 of JADLZL010002315.1, read as the reverse complement.
GTACTACGCTCGCCAGACACACCTGCCGGCCCAGGCGCTCCAGACTATCCCCATCACTTGGCCGTTCGCCGTGTGGGGACTCGACCTCATCGGACCTCTCAAGAAGGCGCCCGGGGGCTTCACCCACTTGCTGGTCGCCATCGATAAATTCTCCAGGTGGATTTAGGCACGCCCTATCACCAACATTCGATCCGAGCAGGCGGTGCTATTCTTCGCCGACATCATCCATCGCTTCGGGGTCCCAAACTCCATCATCACCGAGCACGGCACCCAGTTCACGGGGAAGAAGTTCCGGGACTTTTGCGACAGAAACCAGATAGCGTTGTCTGGTCCCCTATCGCCCATCCCCAGACGAACGGATAGGTAGAACGCGCCAATGGTATGATTTTGCAGGGACTCAAGCCTCGGATCTTCAACAAGCTTGACAAGTTCGGCAAAAGGTGGCTCGAAGAGCTCCCCTCGGTCCTCTAGAGTCTCAGGACGACGACCAGCCAGGCCATAGGGTTCACGCCCTTTTTCCTGGTGTACGGCGCCGAGGCGGTCCTCCCTACCGACTTGGAGTTTGGTTCTCCAAGGCTCAAGGCCTACGATGAGCGGCGCAACCAGACGGCTCGGGAGGATTCATTGGATGTGCTCGAGGAAGCAAGGGACACTGCCCTTCTACACTCGGCCAGATACCAGCAATCCCTCCGGCACTACCACGACAGATGGGTCCGAACCCGAGACCTCAAGGAGGGCGACTTGGTGTTACGTCTCCGTCAGGATAACCGAGGCCGCCACAAGCTCACGCCGCCATGGGAAGGCCCCTACATCATCGCCGAAGTCCTCAAGCCGGGCACCTATAAGCTCGCTGACGAGGACGGCCAAGTCCTCAGCAACGCTTGGAACATCCAACAGCTACGTCGCTTCTACCCTTGAAAATTTCCAAGCTTTGTACATACTTTTGTACTTTACGATTTCCCAGAGAAAATGAAAACAGCAAGCACCGGTTTATTTTTCCACAAACGTAACACATATCCGAGGCCCTCGGAGGCTAAGGATTTCAGTCCCAATAACACCCCTCAAAGGAAGCTGAGGGAGGCTCAGTTTTGGCTCACCAAAACCGAGCCTCCCCTCGGGGCTAGAAAGGGGGGAACTCCCCCTGAAAAAGCACCCCCCAGACACTTCTCGTTTTCATCGATCGTTTTTCGCAAAATTTCATATCCGAGGTCACGAGCACTTAGGAAAGAGCAAAGAAAAGTCATTCTGAGGCTAAGGCTGGCTGAGCCGTAAGGTCTCCTACGCCCATGCGCTACGGAACCTCTACTCGCCACCCTCGGCCGATGGAGGACTTCAGGTATTACGAGAGGGTTGTTCTAAATGTCAGGGTTGGCAGGGCTGTGAGGTTGCCTATGCCCGAGCGCTACGGTACCTCCACCCGTTACCCTCGGCTAAGGAATGGCCTCTAAATTCAAAATAGTCTCACAAAACTCTGGCCTAAGTATGGATCGAGATCAAAATGGGCATGAAAGACAAGCGATCACAAAACACAAAGGCCACGATGGGCCATAAGCATAAATGCTTCCAAAAACTAACATAGTTTTTTACACGGGCACTCTGGCCCAAGCTGCAGAACCTACTACGGGGCGTCTGGCCCCCCGCTGTCTTGAGCATCGGCATCCGTGGCCTCGGCGGCATTCGCCCCAGCTGCAAGAGCGGGGACGATAGCCGGTGTGAACATCTGGACCCCGGCCACGAGGGGGCCCCGGTTTCCTCAACCTTCTGAATCAGCTCCGCGAACACTTCGCTTTCACGGCCCTCCTCTTCCTCCGAGACAACGACCCCCTCGGAGATCCGAGGAAGGTCGAGCTCATAGTGGGACGTGGCCAGCGTGAGCGTGTGCGACACACCGTCCGGGGCGTCCAGGGCGCGCGCCTCCATCCGCCGGGGCAGCACGGCAAGCCGTCCCAGTGGGCCCTGCTTCCTCGGCCTCACTAGGCCTCTACCTCGGCAGGGCCGCCTCCACCTTACGTGTCAAGGCGTCGAGCTCGCCTTGCTTGCCGAGTTGTAGGCCGCCTGCGGCCTTGACGAGGTTCGCCTCCAGGCTGCGTCACCCTCTCCCTCAAGCTGCGATAATCCAAGAATCAAACTCAGGGACGAGGCGTGGAGGCCGCGACGGGCAGTACAACGCTTACCCTCCCGGCCGGATTCTGAAGGGTCTCGGCCTCAGCCACCTCTTGCAAGAGCTCGACCAGCATCATGGCGTTGTCATCGTCGAGGAGCTGGAGATCAGTCTCCGCGTCTCCGACAAGGCCTGGACGGAGTCAGCCGAGCGGTTGACTTCGGCCCTTATCACCTCCCTCTCGGCCCGGCATCGATTGAGGTCCGACACGTGCTTTGCCACAATCTCTTTCAAAAGAGTGGCTTCCTAGCGCGCCATCAAAACCTCGGCCCTCAAGTCCAAGACAAGGAGACGGAGCTTCTCAATCTCCCCGGGTCCTTGGCCGACGGGGGAGGTCTTCAGCTGAACCACAAGGTCCTTCCTGGTGGTTGAGCTCGTTAGTAAGGCCTGGCCGATGCCCGGATGAACTCTAATTTTGTCTGGGACACTTGCGCCAGCTCCTGCAGTAACCAGACCCAATTACTCAACCATCAAGAGAAAGCTCTCACAACGAGAGAACCACGGGGGTCGGTTACCTTCAACAAGCATCGGGGGGGCTCCTTGGTCGGGACCGACAAGAGAGTCCGAAGTGACCTCTTGGACAGCTCCCCGGCACATCAAGCTCCTTCCACAGCTCCCCTTCCATGGCGTCGTCCAAAGACGAAGATCGGCCACTTTTGGGGGGTTCTGGCGCGCCTCTAGATCAGCCGCGGCGGGGCCCCTCGCAGGCTACGCCGGAACGAGCGGCCTCCTGTCCAAGCGGGCCCTCACTCACGGCAGGCACCTCGGCCGGCCGCTCCCGGCCCACGGCCAGGCGCCTCGACCGGCGACCCTCCCGGCTCGGCTGCCGGGAGGAGTCGCGTCCTCGGCCAAGCGCCTCCTTCCCCGCGCCTCGGCCTCCTCAGAGGAGGCAATCTCCACCACCTCATTTACCATGACTTGGGGTGGGGGTGGGGGCGGCGCTGTTCCGACATGGCCCACGTCCGCCCGGCCGCGTCATGGCGACCTCGCGGCCGGGCGTCTTCGCCGCGTCCTCGTCCACGACTTGAGGCGGGGGTGGGGGCGGCGCCTGTTCCGTGGCTTGGCGCGTCGCGGCGGCAGCGTCACGGCGACCTCCGTAGCGGGCGTCTTCATCAGCGTCCTCATCACCGGCCAAGGCGTCTCCCGGCGGCGGCGGCACCTCGGTCGCGCCTCTGTCCTCTGCGGGCTGTGCCACCGCCTGCAGGGCAGCCACGAGACTCGCGCTCGGCGACCTCCGTGGCGGGCGTCTTCGTCCGCGTCCTCGCTCAAAGGCCAAGGGGCGTCTCCCGCCGGGGCGGCACCTCGGTCCGCGCCTCTGTCCTCTGCAAGGCTGTGCCACCGCCTGCAGGGCAGCCCCGAGACTCGCTCCTCGCCCCGACTTCAGCCGCTTTGTCGCGGTAAGCGGGGGCTCGCCGGGCCGGCCTTACGCTTCAAAGCTGCAAGGACAAGGCGGGGGCATCGAGGAAAAAGAAGAAAGAAAAACAACTACTAAAGACGGAGCTCATGGCCAAACAACACGTGCCCGGCACCTTAATCCTAATGCCCGACCGGGGCAGGCCGCACAGAGGAAGGGGCCTCGGGCGCTCCGGCCGCCCTCACCCCTCCCTCCACCGGCATCCGACCCTCGCCCTCGGGCCTCCTCTCCCGCCGCCTCGGGTTGCTCCAGGGCGGTTGGTCCGCTACCGCTCGGAGTCACCGGCGCTGGTTGGCCTCGGGAGGGCGCGCCTCCTCCGGGCGGAGCCGCACCCTCGGTCGTCCCCGTCCCTCCGCTCGGGCGGGGGTAGCCTCGGCAGCACTCTTTCCCCCACGGCGTTCCGCCTCCCCCCTCGGGGGGCGTCGTGGCCTCGGCCTCACCATGCAGCCTCGGCTCCGAGGAGGCCGAGGTCCGAGCCCTTCGCCCACGGGCTCCTCCGCCATGTGCATGCATCTTTAACGCGCCACGAGAAAGATGGGGGCGCGGCGCCTCCAAACCCAAGCAGCTGCCACCCCCGTCCTCGTCGCACCACCCTTCCTCATCATTAAATCGTCATCGTCGCCGTCCGCCGCCCATCGGCGGTGTCCGGCGGCGTCTTCCCCGCGATGTCCCTCCCGCTCAATGTCCCTCGCCGGCGCCCGCCCGGCTCTTCCCTCTCCCGTTGCTTGCGGAAGTTCCGCTCCGCCCGGGCCTCCTTCTTCTTCTTCGCGCATCATCCGCGGCCACTGTGCGCCTTCAGCTTCCCGCAAGCCCCTACGGAGACGAAGGCAGGGATAAGATTGGAGAGAGGGCACGGAAGGCACACGTCGGGCGCAGGCGGGAGCCTTACCACAGAAATATAGTTCCTGTCCGGCCGCATCGACACCTTGTACATCACGGCGGGGTCGGCCGCCGCCGTCTTCTTCGTCCCATCGAGGATCTCTTGATGGTCAAGATCCTCGGGCGCCATTCGGGTGCCCCTCCAGTCAGTGCCCGCCCTAATGTCGTACAGGCTGTACCGCCTATCCATGAGGGGCAGCACCCGCCGTTGGTGGAAACCGGCGATCACCCCCGACGTGTCCAACCCCGCCTGGGTTAGACGCGCCAAGGCGGCCAGCACCTTCCTCGACGGAGTCACTTTCTTCGAGATCAACTCCTTCCTCCACGACGGCGGCTCCTCGCTGAACGACTTCCCGGTGTAAGCCGGGAGGCGGTTATAGTCGCTATGAGGTAGAACCATTTGTCGTGCCGGCCCGCGGTTGGAGGACGCGAAGCCACTGGGATGTAGGATCTGCCGGGTGCGGGACCGCAGCTGCAGCGTGCAGCTCCTGGCCCGGACGACCAGTCTCCTCCCCTTCTCCTTCTCCGCCCCCTTAGGAGCCTTCAAGAAGAGGACGGCCTCGAAGAAGTAGAGCCAGAGGTCCCAATGGGCCTCGACTCTAAGGTACCCCTCACACAGGGCAACGAACACCGCCGCCTGCGTGACCGAGTTGGGGTTGAGGCTGTGCAGCTCCAGGCCATAGTACTCCAAGAGCGCTCGGAGGAACCGCCCATCGCAAGCCGCCGAGCCAGCTGCCGTGGAACGCCGTGAAACTCACGACATACCCCGGGCTGGCGGCTCGGGAGCTGGTGCTCGGGCGGCGGCACGATCCACTCCCGACGGGGAAAGATCGAGCAGGGGCCGAGGGAGACCTTTCTCCACTGCGTCGTCGGCCGGCCTCCGTGACCGAGCATGTCTCCCAATCCTCCACGCCGATGATCTCAACCCTCGGCCATCGAGCGACGAGACAAGGTTCGCCTCTCTCTCTCTCCTTTCTCCCCTCTCCCCGGTGATTACCCAGCGACAAAATTTTCCCATGGCGAGGCAAAAAGCGAGGCAATGGCGGGGCGAGAGGAAGCGCCACGGCGGCCGCCACGCCAGTATTTATACCGGGCTAACCTAGCCCGTTCGCCTTCACGCATTTAATGCGTATCTTTTCCTACTCGATTGCGTTCACCACGGAGTCCCAGCGCCCGCGCTTGCGCCCCGCGGCCACGCGGGCTGGAAAAGCACATGCACTGCGGGGTTCATCCTCCCGCGAAGATCCCGGCTCCGCGGAGCCCGGGGGCTCTGGCGCCTAGCGTGCCCGCAGCCCGGCGGCCATGCGGCACAAGCTACCGTCAAGTCCCCACAGGGACCCAGCCCCGCCAGCGGTCATAACGATCTGGGCGTGGGGGCCCACCAATTCTCCGCAGCCGGATGGCGCCGTTCGGCCGGGCCGCTCGAAGAGCACACCTCAAAAGGCGCACTTTACGTCCCCCGCGGGGTAAGCAATAAACTTCCCTTCCCCGCGAAGGCCGGCGGCAACCCATTTACTGATCCCGGGGTTTTGGAGGCTAGCCCACCCGATTAGGAATTCGGCAGCCTTAGGCCAACAGAGGATGGCTCGGGACGGTCTCGCTGCAGCCTAGCCCCCTCAAGGCGGTGTGGGCCGTCCCCGGCCATGTTCGAGGCCAGCAAAGGCAAATTGAGTTAGGGGGATCTGGCATGGGAGTGCACCGAGCCCCTCGGGACTGGGCGGCGGGACCCGGCCCCCACCCTCGAGACATACCTTGCGGGCTCCCCAATGGAATGCGCCTCGGGCCCGCCAACCCCTAACGAGCGGGACCACAGACATTCCACTTGGACTTTAGCCCCAACGGCTCACAAGCCCGACCATGTTCGGCGGCTTCGTCGGCGATAGCATGGCCAAGTCCACCCCCTCCTCCTGCCCGGAAGGGACGGCGAGGCAAACAAAACTAATGACCAAGTACCGACCGACCGCCCCACGCCAGAAAGGGCTCGAGGCTCTCCCGGCGAGGCCGAGGACGGAAACGTCATCTAACTCGCCAGACTCCTGGACGAGCCGATGGGCCCGGGAGCTCGGCAAACGGTAGGAGCACTTCCGCCAAAACACGCGGAAGCCCTCGGAGGAGTGCCCACACTCCTCCGAGGCCTCAGGGGCTACACCCGGCGGGTGCACTCGCGCGCCCCGCCGGAGAACTTGGTCTACGAGATAAACAACACCCTGACAAACGAGCTCACACTCTCACCAAACACGTGTAAGCCCTTGGAGGAGCGCTCACACTCCTCCGAGGCCTCGGGGGCTACACCCGCCGGAGATGTTGCGCCGCACCGAGCAGAGAGGCCCCCGACACATAGCGACGCATCCGGCAAAAGCCTGATTCAAAGCCTCAACCTCCGAACGAGTGCGCCCACTCCTTCGGTTGTTCGGGGGCTACTCTGTCGGATTACCAAAAAAGAAGGGCCCCCTAAGTTAGTCATGAAAATAAGCCCAACAAAGCGCAAAACACGGCGCCGCGACAATCAGCGTGGCCCACCATAGCCCCGCACACGGCTCACCATTCCGTCCGAGCCCTCCCTGCTGAGGCCTCGGATGGGCGCTAACTGTCCGCCTCGCCCGAGCCCTCTACACAGGGGCCTCGGACGAGCTTCCGCCTTCCGCCCCGACCGAGCCCCCGTGCCTAGGCCTCGGACGAGGCGCGCCCGCACTTCTTGGTCAAACCGGGCCATTGACTTGGCGTATATCGGCGCCCGCCTTCCCTCAGTTCTGTCCGAATGACGCTATCCGTGATTGTGGGATGGGAGTCGTCCCCGTCACTACTCCCCCCCGCGTGTAGCGTCCCCGCCTCCTCGGGCCGGGCCCGCTTTCATCGGCGGCTTTAATAGGACCAATCTTGCCCTCACGGACCAACGGTAGTCTTTTTCTGCGCACTTTGTCCTCACTCATGCGCACCGGGAATGAATTCTCGGACGGTCACTCATCTCGAATTGCTCCGAGGCCAAGCACGCTTAACCTTGGAGTTCTTTCGAGATGAGCTTCCGGAAAAAGTTGCAACTTATTGGTATGAGTATCATATTAATCCTATTAAGCCCCTGGGGCGGGTATTACATCCTCACCCCTTAAGAGATCGACGTCCCTCGTCGATCAACCCCTGAGCCAGAACCTCCTCTCTTGGCCACGTCCGTATGTCCAGTGCCGGCGCATATGCCATCTTTGTGTGACCACTCTGGATCCACACCCAGCCCATGCGCACCATGCTGCGCAATTCACGACACACGTGCCCGTGAAACCGCGAGAGTCGGCTCTGATACCATTTGAAACGCCTCGCCTCCTCGAGGTCGGGCCCATGCTTACATCGACGGCTTTAATAGGACCAATACGCCTCACAGACTAACACTAGTCTTTTTCTAGCACTTTGTCCTCACTCATGCGCACCGGGAACGAATTCGGTCGGTCACCCATCCTGAAATTGCTCCGTGCCAAGCACGCTTAACCTTGGAATTCTTTCGAGATGAGCTTAGGAAAAGAAGTTGCAACTTATTGGTATGAGTATCATATTAATCCTATTAAGCCTGGACTGGGTATAATTACACCGCCGGGATTACGTTATCCTCCACGATGGAGGCCACGCCGCCACCGTAGGGCACTGTTGCCTCGCCCTCCCGCCAGGACAAGTCGCCGAAGCTTCGAGACGCCGGCCGCCACGCCAAGAACCGTCACTCGGCGTCGTCCTCCGTACGGGAGTCAGGTCGGCCGGGACGCCGGTCAAACAACAGTCCCTCCCGGGTTTTCTGAGCCCGGGATGGGCGGCGAGCGCCCCGATAACGGCCCTCTCCTATGCCAACCGCCCCGCATATGGCAGCGGGCGTCGAGGCCCTCCGAGCCTCGGAACAAGGCGGGTCAAAGCTTCACAGCCATAAGGCACGGGGGTGCGGATACGTCCCCCCATAGCCTCTCCATCGGCATCTGCACGGGGGCAGCCGTCCTCCCGGCGTCGTGGGAGGAGAACATGACTCCTCACATTGCGCCAATGTTCTCCAAAGTGCCGGGCGCCCACTCCGGGGCCTCGGCACAAGGCAGATGGCGGGCTCCGAGGCTTTAGATCAGGGAAAGGAAGTGTACACAGCCTCTCCACGCACACAGGCGACCTTTGTAAGCCCTTCACCTCCGAGGCGGACAACCCCACCGCACCCGACACACCTGCCGAGACCGCCCCCTTGGCTGGCGGCACCTCGGCAACGTCCTCCTCCTCCGTGGGCTTCGCCGTCGCTGGGGACTCACCCCGAGGCTCACGCTGCCCGCCCCCAGCCTCGGTGCTTTCCGAGGGGCGGCGGGGCCACGGTTGGGCCCGTCTTACGCTTCAGGCTACGGGCAGAAGGGAGAAAGCGTCAGAGAATGAAAGGCGAAGCAACTAACAGCGGCAGGGCCAAGCAGCACTCACCCAGCGACCGGCACCTTGATCTTGATGCCGGGCAGCCGCGCTAGAGGAGCCAGGGGTACCGGGCGTCTGTCGCTCGCCCCGCTGCGAGCGTCGACTCCCGCCCCAGATCTCCTCTCCCACCGCCTCGGGAGCCGCCTCGGGGCGGAGTTGGTCCCCAGCCCCACGCCGCTCGGGGAGCCACCGCTGAGTTGAAATTGGGCCCCATGCCTCCTGCGCGGCTGCGCCCTCGGCGTCCCGTCGCCCGGCTCGGCGGGGGAGCGCCTCGGCAACTCTCTTCCCCATGGCGTTAAGCTTCCCCTTAGGGGGCGTCGCGGCCTGTTACGTATGTGCCTCGCGATGAAGCCGAGGAACCGAGCCCGTCACGGCCGGACTGCGCCGCCACTGCGGCGCACGGGCGCACCACCACCAGAGATTGGGGGCGCGACGCCTCCTCCCCGGCCTGCCTAAAATTTCAAGATGCTTGCATGTGTTGTCGCCATACAACCCCTCGTCGCCGCTGTCGCTGCCATCATCGCCACCGCCTGGTGGTGTTCGACGGCCTCTCCTCCCACGAGCCCCTCCCGCCCCGGTATCGCCGGGCGCTTTGCCAGCTCTTCCCTCTCCCACTCGCTTGCAGATGTTCCGCTCCGTTTGGCTCTCTTTCTTCTTCTTCGCCGCCTCCGTGGCAGCTCTGTTAGCATCCTTCTCCGCGGAGATGGGGGGCTTGGACGCCTTCAGCCTCCCGGCGAGCCCCTACGGAGATGAAAGCGAGGTCAAAATCAGAGAAGGAGCACGGGGGACACACACATTGAGCAAAGGTGGGGGCCTTACCACATGGATGTACCCCTTCTCAGGCCGCATCATGACCTTGTACATCAGAACAGGGTCCGCCGCCACCTTGTTCGTCCGCTCGAGGATCTCTTTGTGGTCGAGGTCCTCGGGAGCCATCCTGGTGCCCTCCCAGGCGTTGCCGACCCTCATGTCATACAGGCTGTACCGCCTGTCCATGAGGGGCAGCGCTCGCCGCTTGTGGAAACCAGCGATGACCACCGACGCGTCCAACCCCGCCCGGGTCAGAACCTTCAAGGCGGCCAGCACCTTCCTCAATGGGGTCACTTTCTCCGGGATCAACTCCTTCCTCCACGACGGCGGCTCCTCGTCGAACGACTTCCCGGTGTAAGCCGGGAGGTGGTTGTAGTCGTTGCGGAGGTACAACCACTTGCTGTGCCAGCCGCGGTTGGAGGACGCGAGCTTCACCAGAATGTAGGCTGCTCGGGTACGGGCCCACAACTGCAGCGTACAGCTCCTAGCCCGCACGGCCAGCCTCCTCCCCTTCTCCTTCTCCTTCTCCTTCCCCTTCTCCGTTCCCTTGGGGGCCTTCAAGAAGAGGACGGCCTCGAAGAAATAGAGCCAGAGGTCCCAATGGGCCTCGATTCCGAGGTACCCCTCACACAGGGCGACGAACACCGCCGCCTGCGTGATCGAGTTGGGGGCAAGGTTGTGCAGCTCCAGGCCGTAATACTCGGGGCGCCCCGCAGAATCGGCCCGCCGGCATGCCGAGCCAAGGCCATGGAACGCCGTGAAGCTCACGACGTACCCCTCCGGCGGCATCGGGAACCGGTGCTCAGGCAGCGGCACGATCCACTCCGGCGTCGGCACGACGGAGCGGGGGCGAAGAAGGCCCTTCTCCACCAACGTCGTCAGCTCCGCCTCCGTGACCGAGCACGACTCCCAGTCCTCCACGCCGATGATGTCGACCTTCGGTGCCATCGAAACGACGAGATGGTTTGGACGACGGCGAGACAAGGTTTGCTTCTTCCTCTCCCTTTCCTCCGCTCTCAGCGGTGCACGCGTTGCTTTCGGCTACGGCGGGAGGCAGGAGCAGGCAGGAGCAGAGGCAATGGCAGAAAAGCAAGAGGGGGAGCAGCGGCCGCCACCGCCTAGGTATTTATACCCGGTTGAACCCTAGCTCGTTCGCCTTCCTGCATTTAACGCGTATCGATTCTCGATTTTTCTACTCGATTGCGTTTCACACGGAGCCCCAGGCGCCCGCACACGAGCGGCCACAGCCACACGGGGTTAAGAAAACACACATGCGTTGCAGGGTTCATCCACCACAGAAGATCCCGGCTCACGGAGCCCGGGGCTCTGCCACCACGCGTGCCCACAGTGGCAGCCACAGCGGCACACGCCACCGTCACGTCCCCTGGGGGACCCACGCGCACGCGCACGGTGCGCCAACTACCTTGGACATGGAGGGCCCACCACTTCTCCCGCAGCAGGCGGGCGCCACGGCGCCGGATGCTCGAGAAGGGCGCCTCGAAAGGTGCACCCACGTCCCATTGCGGGGGCAAAATATAGGCTTCCTTCCACGAGAAGGAGCCCGGGCGACGGCCCATTTACGGTCCATCGGAGGCTGGCCCACCAGTGGGTTTGACGGCCGCCTTAGGCCAACAGAGTCAGGGATGGCTCGGACGGTCTCATACACAGCCTAGCCCCTGCACAAGGGGGACCGTCCCTAGTGCACGAGGCCGGGAGGCCTCCCGAGTTAGGGGGGATCCCGCGTGGGGCCTGACCGAGCCCTTGGGACTGGCGGGACGGGACCCGGCCCCGCCTCGGATTAACACCAAGCAGGGGGCTCAAATGGAATGCGCCTCGGGCCCAAATTACCCCTAACGAACAGGGCACAGGCATTCCACTTGGACTTACCCGTTAACAGCTCACCGGTTCTAGCCATGACTCGACGCTCGTCGATGACAGCTTGGCGAAATCCATCCTCCTCCCTATGGAAAGGATGCCGAGGTGCGAACGAAACTAACAACCAAGTACCGCTCGGCCGCCCCATGCCAGAACGGGGCTCGGGGGCTCCCCCGGCGCAGAGGCTGAGGTTGGGAAACGTCATCTAACTCGCTGAACTCCTGGACGAGCCGATGGGCCTGGGGGCTCGGCAAACGATAGGAACACGTGCCAAAACACGCGCAAAGCCCTTGGAAGAGTGTCTGCACTCCTCCAAGGCCTCGGGGGCTACACCCGGCGGGTGCGCTCGCGTGCCCCCACCGGAGAACGTGGTCTCCGAGACGAACAATACCCTGACAAACGAACTCACACTCTCACCAAATGCATATAAGGCCTCAGAGGAGTGCTCACACTCCTCCAAGGCCTCGGGGGCTACCCCGGGTGCTTTGCGCCGCACGCAGCAGAGAAGCACCTGAAACAAGTTAACAACACGCCCGGAGGCTTGGTTCAAAGCCTCAACCTCCGAACGAGTGCACCCACTCCTTCGAAGGTTCGGGGGCTACTGTCGGGTACCAAAAGAAGGGCCCCCAAACTAGTCATGAAAATGAGCCCAACAAACGCAAAACCTGGCCACACGACAACAGGGCACGGCCCACTGAGCCCAGCACGCTCCTCACCGTCCCGTCCGAGCCCCCTGCTGAGGCCTCGGATGGGCGCTAACTTTCCGCCTCGTCCGAGCCCCCCCGCTGAGGCCTCGGACGGGCGCTAACTTTCTGCCTCGTCCGAGCCCCTCGCTGAGGCCTCGGACAGGCGCTAACTTTCCGTCCTGCCCGATCCCCTGTACATACGCCTCGGACGGGGCGCGCCGCACTTCCTGGTCAAGCCGGTCCTCCAACTTGACGTATATCTGCCCTTCTACAGTTCTTGCCAGAGCGACGCTATCCTCTGGCAGGATAAGGGGGATGTCCCATCACTGACCACGCCCGCGCTTAGGTTCTCGTCACCCTTCACGGTGGTGGCCATGCCCGCCACTGTGGAGCACTGTTCGGTCTACTTTCTATGACAGGTCAAATCGCCGAAGCTCCGAGGCACCGGCCGCCACGCCAAAAGCCGTCACCCAGCGTCATCCTCCGTACGGGAGTCAGGTCAGCCGGGACGCCGGTCAAACAACAATCCCTCCCAGGTTTTCTGAGCCCGGGATGCGCGGCAACTGCCCCGATGACGGCCCTCTCCTGTGCCAACCGCCCCGAGTACGACAGCGGGCACCGAGGCCCTCCGAGCCTCGGAACCGAGGCGGGTCAAAGCTACAACACGCTACAGGATACGGATACGTCCCCCCTGGCCTCTTCATCAAAATCTACAAGGACAGCCATCCTCTCCGTCATCAGGATTGGACCCCTCACGGCTGCGCCCATGCTCTACAGTACCGGCACCCACTCCGGGGCCTCGGCAGAAGGAGGGCGGCGGGCTCCAAGGCCTCAGATCAGGGAAGGGAGGCGCTCACGGCCTCTCCACATGCACCCTCTGTAAACTCTATCCCCCTTGTGGCTATAAAAGGGGAGGACCGGGGCCCCTCAAGGATAAGCAACCTTGAGCACTTCCACATACACACGATATTAGCACTTGCCTCAATCTCTCACGAGACTTGGGACCAGTTCCCTTTCTCCACCAGCTTATACACCCTACCTGCAAGCACTTAGGTGCAAGATAATACAAGTCATCCTCCCCCACTGGACATAGGGCCTTCTCTTGCCCGAACCAGTCTAAACCCTTGTGTCCATCTTGCACGCCTTCTGGAGTAGGGAGCACGCACCATAAATTTACTCGTTGGTGCTAGGACCGTCATTTCTAGCACCGACAAAACCCATGGGTACAAAAGTTAACCCATATTCTTACCCTAATAGAGTAAAAACCCATCGGGTTTTGGGTTGCGGGTAACCATTGCCATATTGAGTCAATTTCCCATCTCGTGGTGGTGCAACAAGTGCTTCTTATTTCTCCTCTGATCTCATTTCTATCTCTTCTGCTTCTCTCTTTTCTTGCTCCAGCTCTTCAGCTTTGTTTTCCTTCTCCCACTTTTTTAGTTGTGCTAGGATCTCTTCTTTTTCTGTCTTGACGATCTGGTCCATTCTTTCAGCTTCCGCTTCCCACTCACTCCAGCGTGGTTCTTGTATGTTCTCTTCTTGCTCCTTGTAGCAGTCTTTATACTTCATCATCTTGCCAGAAAATTCTTCCCATCGACAGTGAGGCTGGACAGCCTGACAGCGGCCTTGGCGTCTTCTCCTGTCGCGTTGCTTCCTGATCTGCTCATGGTTAACAAGTGTTCTAAATTGACAGCGTACCTTTCCAGTAGGTAAGTTGAAGTGGATCTGGCTGTGTAAAGAAATGGTCTTCCCAGAAGGATCAGGGATTCATCGTCTCCCTGCATATCAAGAACTAGAAAACCTGCGGGTATATATTTATCTTGAATTCTTACCATGACATCTTTGACCATACCTTCAGGGAATCTTAGTGGTTGATCCGTCATCTGCAACTGAATATATGTTGGGTATAAAGGTAAATTATTAAATAGATCATCATATATCTGTTTTGACATTACGTTGCAACCTGATCCGGTGTCACAGATAGTGTTGGCAAAAGTGGTGTCTTTAATTTTGTATTCAATGATCGGTATACCTAGATCACCTCTCTTTGTTGGAAATGGTTTGGGTAGCATATGATCATTTTCTGTATTGAGAGCAGTAATTAGTTCAGCGGTTTCTTCAGGTGCATGCTTGATCTTCCTCCATCTTCTATTATTTCTATTATTTCTCTTCTTCGGTACTGATTGCTGTAGTTGCTCTTCTTGTTGATGAAATTGCTTCGAGGCTGCAGGAGCTTTTAGGATGCGGTTCTTGAATGCAAGTCTTTCTTTCTTGTCTTTGATGGATAGGACAATCTTGGCATGTTCCGCATAGATGATAGCTTTCATTGTGCATAAGAATGGTCTGCCCAAAATTATGGGTGCCTTCTCATCTACTCCTATCTCCATGACCACGAAATCAACTGGGACATATGATTGTCCCACTCTGATGAGACTTCTTCTAGTACTCCCTCAGAGTAGCAAATAGACTGATCTGCAAGCTGCAAACGCATATTTGTGTACAACAAGGGATCGCTTAATATTTTCTCATAGATTACCTTGGGCATAATGTTGACACTAGCGTCGAAATCACAGATAGCCTCTGGAAAGTTGTGACATCCTATAGAGATAGGAATGACAGGCCTTCCGGGGTCTCCCATCCTCTCAGGTAGAGAGTGGTCAATCCACTGTACATCTGCAGGCTCAATATGATATTGGGTTGCATTATGAATATCAACAAGATTAGCAGTTTCTAAGTCTTCCGGCTGGCCTGAAATCTTACCTTTCTCAAATGGAGGAACAGCAGCAGCTAACTAAGCTAATTACGATTCTAACATTTAATTAAAGTCGTGGTCTTGATTCTTTATAGCGTAAAGCAAAGGTATCCATTCTAGTATTAATATTTTCTAATGCTTTATCATTAGAGGCTATTGTTGGTATTTCTTATGCACAATTAAAATATGAAGGATTCCGCAAGCGCACAGAAAACCATTGTAGCATTTTACCGGGAGTATTCTAGGTATCGTTATTTATATTTTACCACTGGAAAACATTGGTTAAAGACATTGATAGTTCACCATCATGTATCTACTAACTTAATACACCAACTAGACTAAAGTAGAGGGGGTAAATGATAGATGATAGGAATTATGCATATATGACACGCACAGAGAATTCTATGATAAAAGAGTAGATAGTTAAAATGAGAGGACAACGGAAGAGCTCAAGGTTCCTAAATACTTCTCTATTACTTTGGTTCTATATAACTAATTCATGGTAGATAAAGCAATCACACAATAACACTTTGGAGTAGTACCTTTCCAACTCTCGAATAAGACTGGGAAGAAGGTAGTCGGGGAAGGCTGCCAAAAGCTCTACGAAACACCAACTCCGACGTGGTGGAATATGAAGGCCTAACAGAGCTGTCACCTCTGGGGCTACCACAACTAACTGTAAGAAGTGGGTGCAACCTCAAGTAACCTATAGCCTAGACTCCATGTCTACACTACCGATTACTACTCTAGTCACGATCTATAACTAGAGCACCCGATACAGGCGGAGATCCCATGCCAAAGTATAACAACTATACTAACCAATTAAATGCTAGGCATAAAAGTAAATAAAGAAGATAAAATATATTAAAGCATAAGTCTTACAAGATTAGATACAAAGATATACCAGAACTCTGACGACTCCTCCGGAACTCGGGTGTAGCTCCGTTCTCCCTAACTCTCAACTAGAACTAATCTACTACATTGGAAAGTCTAGCCCTAATTCTCTAGAGGTGAGAGATCATCCTTTTGAGGGACGCCTCTACATCTCCATAATAATGTGGTGCCCTCAGGGAGAGGGGTCTGTCTCTTTATTTATAGCCCGGTGGGATGAACATGCGCCGTAGGATCAAACCGACTTAACCAAAGGCTAAGATGACTCCTCACAGGCGCTGGAGGAAGACTCCAGAAGATGGCGGTGGAAACCCTAGGGGTGGGGCCGTCCGGCCTCATGGGTGCGCCGGCCGGCGCCCAATTGTGGCGATTCGGGCCCATCTTCGTCGTGGTGTCTTCTTGGGCCTTCTGTAGTCCAATGGTATTTGTGTTGCCACAGATTTTGATTCCGAACTCCAAATATAGCAAATCATAGGTCCGTTTCAATCATCTCGATGAGCCCGTTGTAATAGAGCAGTCTAATTCCTTATTTGAGATACTTTTATTTGATGAAAAATTGGATATACCTGCAAAACGATCAAGAACAACACAACTCGTGGAACTCGTTAGAATCAAACCCTACAACTATGCTTTATGATTCATTTCATATTAATTCATGCAATAATTGATGGTATAAAATAGGCATTAAGGACCGTCAACAAGTTCCCCCAAGCTTACCCTTTGCCAGTCCCTGAGCAAAGCCTAATTACTAATAAACTTGGATCAGGAGTTGCTATAATGCTTTCACTCCTCAAAAGTACACATGCCTTCAAACAGAAATTCTCCTTCGGATTAGACAAAACTACTCTAACTTTTAAACTTACTCATTTTACCTGTAGCTATGGAGCTTTTCAACTTTCACATGGGTCTTGAGCAATTGAAAGATAGAACAATCAAGTTAAGCACTATGTCTCAAATTCTTTACTCAACCAATATTCTGGAGCTTTTGCAAGTTTTTAAAATAAAACTCAGAGCTTAATTATATGACACCCTCAAGTCTCTTAATATGTGGTATTTATAGATCTCACTTGAGGCATTCATGTTGTTATGCTCTCCTACAACTAATAATTATAGTGGAGCTCATAGGAGTGGCACTAAACAAGGATGAGCATACTTGCAATTCATATATTGTAAAGTCAAACAATGAATCCAAAGAGAGTCAAATCATACAATCAAACAAAGATGTGCATGTGTATGGAGTATGGTGGACAGGTGTATATATGGTATTTAGTGGCTAATCCTAATTCTACTTTTGCTCCTTGAAATAAATCTCTCTCTTGAACTTAGAACTTTTGTGGGAAAACATGGCTATCTTTATTCTTTCACTTTTTTCTCTTTTCTCTATTTTTTAGGGAGGCGGGCATCTACGTACCCATTGTTTTAATTGCTTGGACACTTGTCTATTTTTTAACTCCCTCTTCTTTTTCAATAACTTTCTTTTGCATAGCCACATGCATCATTTGAATACAATATGATAATTGGAGAGATAGCAATAAGAACTTAGAGCAATTAACAGGGGTTGTCCTATAGGATATATATATATTTTTTGGTGTTTTACTCCTAGTGTAGAAGAAAAATAATTTTAAGGTGGATCTAGATAAAAGTGGAAAACAACTGTGTTTACTCCTAGAGTAGGAAAAATGCATATGTGGGTGGAGTGTGTAAGTGATCTTGATTTTAAAAGCATGACAAGGCTCTCATAAGGTATACAACAAAGTTTGACTGAACTCAATGCAAAGCAGGTAGAATGAATGAGCAAAGGTTTTCCTAATCTAAATGTATATCATATATGGCTTTGGTAGGAATTCAAACTTTGTCATACAAGAGCTCATTATGTAAGATTTTGAATTTTAAAAAATAAATCTCTAGAACTTTAGTATCGCTAGAAATAAGATAAATAGTAGCTCAGACTCTCTTATATCATATCCATCAATCATCTAGACTTAGCTCAAGCATATGCCTCCACAAGTTTCAAGTCCAGAGTAAATTCTTATATCAAAGCAGTCATGTCCAAAACTCGGGAGAACTTAAGGTTGAAAACTAGAAACTTGAAAGGAATTACGGCAGAGCAACTATTCATCATCTTCAATACAAAATTTTATTGTTCCTCAGTTTTTATTTGACTCTTAACAACTAGATAGAACTGTATACACACTCTATGATCACACCTTAATAAATAGCTAGAGTACTTTTATTTGGTTTTAATTGTTATTTATCTTTTTATTTCTTTTAACTAATGGACTCACAAAAGACTCTACAGGCGTGGACCTTCATGTGCCCACATATTTTTGGTATTTTATAAGTATAAGATAGACTCGATAATCGTATAGGTATACTTACCTGATAACTAGGGGATGCTCTCCCCCAAGCTGGATGTTGTCGTAGTTGAGCATTAAAGCTAAGTGGTTCTCATAGAGGAGCTCATACTTATAAGAGCAAGTGTTACTAGGAATACTTCAATCTCATCACCCAAGATGTTACTTCCTTCACACACAGAGTCACTGTGTCGGAGAGATGTGCTTCGAGTGATGAAGATGAAGATTCCTAGGTGAGCTAGCTCTTGGAGTCATCCTACAGAAAGCTCTCACAAAACACCAAAACTCATGGAATGGTATTAGGATAAAAAGTTAATGATCAGCCATTTTAGAGGATTGGGTGTTGTGGAGGTTTCAAAGTATGTTTATGATAACAGTATTGCAGCAGGATGCGTATTAATATTTTTAGATTTTATAGGTTTATATGCAGAAAGTACAAATGCATGATATGTATTTTTATTTTGTAGGCCACCACAGTGAGAACTCCTACAAGTTTTACACTACAAGGGTTTCACATGGGGCTTAAAGTTTTTTAAAAGATGCATGAATGCAACCTAATGCATACCTATTTATTTTTGTTATTTCCTATGCAATAATAATGTAGAAAAGTAAATATGGTTAAGGGAAAATAAATAATGCAATGTAAGAAAGTAAATATGAATAACTATCGATATTACCTCACGGTGAGGGTTCGATGTTTTGAGTCCTTCAAACTGGACTCTTCCTTGCAGTGGTTTGTTGATCGAGTACTTCGGTTTGCTCCTAAGGATGAGGATTGGGGTGGTGGTTCCACTAGTGGCGCTTCCAATAGTGGTGCCACCTTCTTCTTTTCTTTTTGTTAGCATCTCGACTCCAATCTTATGTATATCCTTGTTACTAGTTTAGAACTCCCACTTATAGAATTTGAGGAATCTCCCCACACTTTGCTTGAAGTGTGTTCTGCTCATAAAGACAAGGTAGAGATCAAGTGCATGGGTTCCATTGGTAGGAAAACACCAACAGAACCAGAAATTTATTCATTCTCTAACCTTAGGCACAATAAGATTAATGTCTTTTCACATTATTCATTTACATCTTGGGTAAGAATATCAAAAGTATAAATATAGCATTTAAGCTTATGAGATAAAGGAGTAGAGTTACTTAACCTATAGAAGGATTGTTCATCTTTATAAGTTATCAAGATTAACATGATGACTATCATCTTCCAAAAATAAGATATATCATATTTGAGCTCATTTGGTTAAGATTGAGATCAAGAGAATGGTGCTATGGTGTGTACTCCAAGATCAAGAGGAAATAATGACCACTTACCTTTAAGATATTACCTTTATTACTGGAGCGTGATGGCACCATGTGGTAAAGGTAGTTGAACTTCAATAGTCTTTTCCTTCCTTGCATCTTGAGTTGTTCCTTAGCATCTTGTCTCATATGTTGTACTCCTTTCTCACTCTTCCAGACTTCTGCTTCTCT
The DNA here is from genome assembly GCA_015844335.1 of Chrysopogon serrulatus. NCBI lineage: Eukaryota > Viridiplantae > Streptophyta > Magnoliopsida > Poales > Poaceae > Chrysopogon > Chrysopogon serrulatus. The sequence continues at coordinate 106,936 of JADLZL010002315.1, read as the reverse complement.
CATTATTTCTTCTCTGAAAGGGATTAGTAGACAACACATACCCAAAGGAATATACTATTTATTTAAAGTATGGATAGTGTTTTCTAAGGAGTTAATGATTAAATCGTAGCCCGTGTTTTAAATGATTCACCATTATTTCAAATTTTTCAAACAAGGTTCAGGCAAAGATATAAATTTAAAGAATAACTCCAACCTTGATTTGATTCTATGAAGTCTCCTAATATGATTTAAATATTTTTATACAGGAGAGGATCGATAGTCTATATATACAACCAAATTCTTATACAAATATGCTTTGATGTTATAATGTTTAAGTAATATTCTGAAGCATACTTATAATAGATTAAGGAAGTTCAAAAGACTAAAGATATTTATTTAAATAGAACCAAGAATATGTAGATGAACCAAATTGTTTTAAGTTTTAGCAAATTAAGCATGACATAAGGTATGGATTAACAACGTTGTATAAGATATTAGATATAGTTTAAAGTTGCATGAGGCTTGGGTAAACATACCTTATGTCTTGCAAGGTGATTGGTCCACTATCATGGTAAAGTGTAGAAGGCGTTGAAGTGTTTTTTCATCCATTTCTTTCCATCTTAGTCCTTGCTATACACTTGTTCTCCTTCCTTTTTGTTTTGAACCATGATCGGACATTTATTCTTTTTTTTCCCCCGCATAAATGTTAGTGGACACATACCCGAAGGATTGCAACAAGTTTGGAATGTGGGTTATGGTCCATATAATTTATGCAAATTTTATCTATGCTAATGAAAGGATGGACTTTTAGGATTACTTTAGCATAGATTTCTTCTAACAAATGTTGTTGGTAGCTGCACTTTGCTATATGGTTCAAGGCAAAGGTAACTTGCGATAAAAGATTAAGTGAATAAACTTTGATACTTACAGCTCTTCTATGGAGAATGAGCTGTGTCTTCCTTTTGTGCAAAGTTATTGGACTTCATCACATGCCTTGATTCATCTCTTAATGTGAGTTCATCTCTGACTTACCCAAATTGAATTTAAGAGTTTCCTGCAGGGGTTAGTCCAACAAAATATCTAATGTCTACTACAACAATTTCTAGTTCAATAACCAAACTAAACTCCATGTCTAATTTGATTAAGGTAGGCTATTTAACCTAAGCACCATGCTTAATTTAAAAGCCTATGAAAGTATGTGCAGTACTTTCAAACCAAAACATACTATAGCAAACAAAGGTAGCATGAAAGCACATAGAGATCTACTGAAATAGAGATAAAAGCATGGTCATGCATGGTGAGAATATTTTTTTCAGTTTTAAGTGGAGATGCAAGTGGCCTGTATGTATGTAAAGAACTAAACATATTGTGGATTTGATATGAGATGGAGTAGATGCCTGGATTATTTAAAGTAAACATGCAGTGAAATGCAATAGGATAACTACTCATCAAATTTAAAGTCCATGAGCAAGACTTTCTCACCTTTCTTGATCATACTTACCATGACTCATAATGGTATTTGTGAGTAGCGCAACATCTTTATTCATCATATGTGATGAACTTTGACTTCTTGTGATGACGATTTTTTTCTCCAATCTACACATGGTTAGAATAATATATATGTTTATACATACCTGTGAGATAGCAGGGCTTCATTGTTGATGGATCATGAATGTTCAGGCACCCTGAGTTCTTTAATATCTCCCATGCCCTGTTCTTGTGGAATTTCGCCAGAAGATTAAAACGATTGGTATTCTGCTTATTCCACAACTCAACAAAACAAGGGGTCATCCTACTAAAGCTAGTGGCAAACTAGATTAGTAGACATCAAGATCAATATCAAAATCTTTACGCCAATTGTTTCCCCGGCAACGGCGCCAAAAATGCTTGTTTGGTATTTCTTATGTACAATTAAAATATAAAGGATTCCGCAAGCGCACAGAAAACCATTGTAGCATTTTACCGGGAGTATTCCAGATATCATTATTTATATTTTACCACTGGAAAACATTGGTTAAAGACATTGATAGTTCACCATCATGTATCTACTAACTTAATACACCAACTAGACTAAAGTAGAGGGGTAAATGAGAGATGATAGGAATTATGCATATATGACACACACAGGAGAATTCTATGATAAAAGAGTAGATAGCTAAAGTGAGAGGATAACGGGAGAGCTCAAGGTTCCTAAATACTTCTCTATTACTTTGGTTCTATATAACTAATTCATGGTAGATAAAGCAATCACACAATAACACTTTGCAGCAGCTGTACCTTTCCAACTCTCGAATAAGACTGGGAAGAAGGTAGTCGGGGAAGGCCGCTAAAAGCTCTACGAAACACCAACTCCGACGTGGTGGAATATGAAGGCCTAACAGAGCTGTCACCTCTAGGGCTACCACAACTAACCGTAAGAATTAGGCGCAACCTCAGGTAACCTATAGCCTAGACTCCATGTCTACACTACCGATTACTACTCTAGTCACGATCTATAACTAGAGCACCCGATACAGGCGGAGATCCCATGCCAAAGTATAACAACTATACTAACCAATTAAATGCTAGGCATAAAAGTAAATAAAGAAGATAAAATATATTTTTTTTGAACGCAAAGACCGTGGGGGAGTTCCCCACGGTACAAAAGAGCTTTTTATAGATTTAAAGGACAAAAGTACAGGAGAGGACATACTTACAAAGCAGAGAAAAAGAAAAAGAGAAAGGGGGGAGAGATTGGTGGTAGGAACACAGGGGTGAGGGATGGTACAACACTATTGTTACAAACTGTCAAGCCACATACTGACTAATAGCTTGTCAGAGTCATTCAGTCGATGGGCTTGGAGAGCAGCTTCATGCTTGAAATTTTGGATCCATCTTCCGAAGGTAGGCTAGACTTGATCAAATACCATTCTGTTTCTTATCTTCCAAAGCTCCCAGTAGGCAATGAGCACAATTTCCATGAAGAAAGGAGAACCTAATGCCCTCCTTGTGTTTAAGATCCTGGTGTGAATGTCAGCATCTTATGTCCAGGTGATGTTCAGCTTAGACCAACATCTCTTAGCAAAATCACAGTCAAAAAAGAGATGTTCAATAGTTTCCACAATACCTCTGTTGCACAAGACACAAAGGGCATTAGGTTGGACATTGAAATGGCGCCGAGTCAGCATAGCTCTAGTATTGAGTCTGTCCAGGAGAATAAGCCAGGCAAAAAATTTAACCCAAGGGGTTACTTTAGACTTCCAAACCAGTGTAAACACTGTTGAGGCATGGATCGAGAGAAATGCCAGTTTGTGTAGCTTATTAGCTGCATATTTGCCATGACCCCAGCAAAAGATCCTTTGATCAGGTTCAGCCGACAAGTTGTAATCCTAAAGAAGTTCCCTGAGAGCATCAAGTTCATTGGCAGCAGCCTGGTTGATGGGAAGTATGAAAAGCTCATCCAGGCTGGCTACTTCATGAACCTCCTTAACAGATATATCTGGAAGCTTAGCATATCTGATTATGTTGGGAAGGGTATCCATCAGACAATCTCCAGTCCAGTTATCTTTCCAAAACAGAACTGAACTTCCATCCCCCAGAACACATGATGTAACAGATTGGTAGAGATGGATTAATCTGAAAATATCCTTCCACCAGAAAGAGCCAACTTCTCTTTGAGCATGAGGAACTTTACCATCATAATATTTGAACCATAGTTGTTGTACCCAAGGGATGTCATCTCTCTTGTAGAACTTGTAACTGTTTCAGGAGAAGGGCATCATTCTGAATCAAAAGATTTTTTATGCCGAGACCACCTTTGACTTTAGGCCTCTGAGCCATGGACCAGGCCACCAGGTTTCCCCCTCTCTTTCTTTCAGAGTTCCCTCTCTAGAGGCATTGCTTCCTTATTCTGTCAATATCATTGATCACTCCCTTATGCAGTTTAAAAGTGCACATGGCATAGACAGTTGGGGTGATGACAGTGTTGATGTATTCTACCCTCCCAAAGTAAGACAGGAAGGTAGAGCATGCAGTGAGCTTTCTTTCAACTTTTGTTAGGAGAGGTGCAAAATCCTCAATCCTTGGTTTTGTGGTGCCCAAAGGCAGACCAAGGTAAGTAAATGGTAGTGAGCCAATTTGGCATCCAAGGGTACCAGCAAGGATCTTCATTTTCTCATCAGGGACATTGATTGGCACTATACTTGACTTGCTAAAATTAACTCTTAATCCAGTAGAATCTGCAAAGGTACTGAGAATTGCCTTGAGACAGAAAAGCTGTCTAGCATCAGCTTGCATTATGAGCAAAGTGTCGTCGGCATACTGGACTATTGGGAAATCTGCAATGGGCTGAGGGATAGGGAGCTTGAGAATATGTTTTTTCCATGATCCCATTGATGATGTACTGTAGAATCTCAGCTGCCATGACAAAGAGCAAGGGGGAAAGGGGGTCCCCCTGCCTTACTCCTCTCTTGCAGTTGAATTTCTTGCCAGGGAGTCCATTAAGCAGCACAGAGGCAGAGCCTGAGGACAGGATTACAGAGATCCATCTTATCCATTTTGGGGGAAGCCCAGATTTTGCAGCATAGCTATGATGGCAGAATGCTCTACAGTATCAAAAGCCTTAGCAAAGTCTAACTTTACAATGACAATTTCCCTTCTAGACTGATGACATTGGTGAAGATATTCAAAACTCCATCCCAGACAATCCTGGATAGTCCTGGTCCTAATGAAACCATATTGGTTTTTGTGAATGAAATCCAAGACCAGTGCTTGTAGTCTTTCAGCTAGAAGTTTGGTTAGCATCTTGACACAGCAGTTGAGTAGAGATATTGGCCTAAAGTCATTTGCAGTGATTGGGGCACCAGATTTGGGAACCAAAACAATGTATGAACTGTTGATAGGAGACAGATCAACCTTCTCCTCATAGAAATCCTCAAAGAGTCTATATATGTCATACTTAATCAGGTTCCAACACTTCTTTATGAAAACTCCATTAAACCCATCAGGCCCCGGGGCTTTATCAGTCAGCATGTGCTTGATAATGTTGTCAATCTCAGTTCTCAGAAAAGGAGCAGTCAGGGCAGTCAACTTGGAGTCATCAATAGTCTGCACCATACTGCTGAGGTCAAATTCCATCCTAGTATCTCCTGAGACACCCATTCTGTTCTTGAAAATGCACCAAAGATGATTTGCCTTATCTTCATGTGTATCAGGGAGATACCATAATCATCTTGAACCTGAGCTATTAGATTTCTTCTGTAGGTGATAGTGGCCATTGAATGGAAATATTTGGTGCACTCATCTCCATATTTAATTCGGTTAACCGTGTTCCTTTGTTTCCAGTACTGGGTTTGCTGTGTGAGGAGGGAGCTTAGCTGGCGCTTGATTATTATCCTCAGATTCCATTCTGGGTTGCAAAGTGATCTAAATTGCTCTACTGTATCCAGGTATAAGATGACTTTATTACAATTGTCAATGAGCAGCTTGAGGCTAGAGAGACCCTTACACCAATGCTTGAGGTCATATCTAGGCCATTTAAATTTTTCAGAAAGAATAGCAACACTGTTTTGTCCTCTAGAAGTTGGCTTTCCCCAAGACTCTTGGACAGTTGCATAGAATGAGCTATGAAAGGTCCAAAAGTTTTCAAACCTAAAGACATCAGACCTTGGAATTCTGGAGCCTACTAAAACTTTGCAAGGTACATGATCTGAGGTTGGCCTTGCAAGCAGAGTAACCAGAGTGTCAGGATAGTCAGCCGTCCAGTTCACAGAGGTGAAGAACCAGTCGAGCTGTTCCAGGAGAGGCTCAAGCTGCATATTACTCCATGTATATCCTTTGCCTTTAATTGGAAGCTCCACCAATCCCAGGTAGTCGATTATGTCATTAAAAATTTGGGTGTCCTGAAAGTTTCCTCCCTCCTTGTTTCTGTTTTCCAGTGATCTGTAGAAGTTGAAATCACCAACAATCAACCAGTTTTCCTCCTCTTCCGTATATCTAAGCTTTTCAGCCAGGAGATGAATTGAGATCTAGCTGGCTCAATGCAGGGACCATAGACATTAACTAAAGTCCAGACACAATTATCCATCTTGGAAGAGAAATTTATTGCAATGGCAAAGGGTTGTGATTCAATCAAGGATCCATCAAACAGGTTACCATTCCAAGCGACCAAAATACCACCAAAGGCACCAGCTGAGGGGACATATAAGAACTTGTCAAATTTTCTGGGGGCAAAGTTTTTGATAAAGGCTGGATCAAACACTTCTCTCTTGGTTTCCTGAAAGCAGATGATCTCACAATTGCTCTCCTCAATCTTGTTTCTGATTGTTGGCCATTTTGAAGCAGTGTTAATGCCCCTCACATTCCAGCAGAGAATATTCCATGGTCTACTCATTTTTACTATATTGGAAATTTAAACCCTCCCTATGACTGTCCCAAACAATCATACTATAATCAGGGTTGAGAGAGCGAAGAATGCACAGCATACACGAGATCATCAACAGATTCAAAAGGGCCACTGGGCTGATGGGGAGGTAATAGAGATCATGAAAGAATGGCAGGTGTCCCCACAGATTCCAATACATTAGCATTTTGCAAATTGAGACCCATTCCAAGAGACCAACAGAAAGTTCAGAGATAATTCCCCCTAAAGATATCATGCAGCAAAACATGTAACAGCAGATAGTACTAGTATATAACAGTAGCATCACAACCATAACAAGAGTCTTAATACAGCACCACGGGGCATACCCCTGCTTATAAATAGAAGGTAGCACAAGGAGGAGCAAGTTCATAGTTCTAATAAGCAAAATATAGACCACCCATAGAGCACGCAAGTGGCAAGGCAGACATTGTAGAAAGGAGTGCATCTTCATTATTCCTGATCTTCATTGTGGCCCTGCATCAGGGCCTCAACAGAGAGCTCCTCAGGAGCAACTCCACATGCTGCAGCCCACTCCTTGATGGTGCTCATGGAAGTGGGGTTGAGAACTTCAAAAATGTTGGTGGAAGCTTCTTGTCTAGATCAAGCTGAGAGTTCACTTTCTTCCTGCATTTGGGGGCAGGTTCTTTGAGCTTCACAGGAACCATCTGGAAACCTTCTATTGCAGCAGGGTTAATTCTGGGACTCCTTTTGACAAGAGTGTCAACCAGAGGGGTTTTGGCTCCTTGTTTCTTAGTGACAGTGGATGGAATGGAAAGAGGTTCTGCATGGATTTTACTGGCAGAGGGACTGACAGGATCAGATTGCATTCCGGCATTGGCCTCGGCTAGAACTACCTGCACTTCCTGCATTATGGCCTAGATTTTGAGCAGGATACAGTCAACTATAGGTGTAACAAGCACAATTGCCCTACTGATATCTTCTTTCCATGCCTGCACAGTGTCATCCCTCAGAATCATCAGGGGCAGGTCATTGTTCCTTGGAAGCTTCTGACAAGCATTAGCGATGAAGTCTGGGACGGTTATGATAGGAACTCTGGCAGAGGTGACAACCCCCGAGTCATCAGATGAGGGAGAGCCATTGTTGTTTTTCCTTCCCTGGATGATGGCCAGCACTTCTTCCACAGAAAGGTGAACATCAGGTCCGGTGGCCCTTAAGTAACCAGCAGTGCTGCCTGACTGATCAAACATGACTGTGTCTTATAGCTGAACTGGGTGCTGTGGAACCCAGTCTTCCACCATAGCTTGCTCCTGTTCGGCCTCAGCTTCAGCCCCTTCATTCTAAACGTTGATCTACACATTGTTCTGGTTCATCTCTTAGGCCATGACATTGATCTCTTCATTGACTTCCTGCATAAGCTAAATGTTGATTCTAGCGTTCGCAAGTCCCTGGGCTCCCCCTCCAGCATGGTCATGTAACCAGTTCTGATAGATGTTAGGATTCCCTGCTATCGGGGCACCTTGACCCGGATGAGGATTGCCATCAGCCGGGATGGGATCTTCATCACCAAGCTCTTCTCCAAGATTTCCACCAAGGATGTAAGTAGGGATGGACCAAGAATGGTTGTTGATCCCCACGGCGGTTCCCTGAGACAGCACCACACTGCGAGGCACACGCGATGGATCCAGGATCAAACAATGGACCAGGGACACGCTTTTGTTTTTGCTCGGCCTCTAGAAAAGCTTTCTGCCAAAAGGTGCAACTGCAGCCTCCATGAATCCTTCAAGCTGATAATCCAGGGGAAATGCCAGGAACATGATCCAGCATTCCCTAGAATAGTGACAAGCACGCAGATTGATTGCTTCATCATGCTTCACGATTCTAAGCACCGAGTTCTCATTGACATCTATTGGACTGATATCAAGCATGTTCTGACACTGAATAGCAGACCCAAACTCAACCAGACCCAGACCCAAAGGAGAAAGGTAGTAAGATTGCACTCTGACCGGGAATTGATCCTGCAGCATGTGGACGACGTTGGCGAGCGCCACCCTAGCATGATGTGGCGGTGGCGGCGGGTCCAGGGTGACAATGGTGAACTCCTCGTGTCGCCGCGGTGGCTCGCCTCCAATGGCCACCCGGGTGCGCGCCAGCCGGTGCCAGCCATCCTCGATGTGCACGTTGAAGGGGACGAAGGGATGCGGATCGCAGGCGAAGTTCACCATGGGGTTGTGGTGGGGATAGTGGGGAGCTTGATCGCCGTCGTCGAGAGTCGGGGTTTCAAGCTCAGCTTATGTAGCATTTATACTGGGCAGAAGGGAAGGCGACTGAGAATTTGAGAGGTGCGGCGTTTGCGTTTCCTGAGAAGAAGGAGCCATCAGGGTGGACTCACTTGTGGGCTGATTTGGGAGAAGAATTTTGGGCCGCCACTGAAGCCTAGGTTGCAGGTTAGGAGTGGTAGGCTGTTTGGGCCTCCAGTTGATCTTGAGCTCAGAGGCAGTGAGCCGTAGCCCTTTTGGTTTCCACTTCAGCCTAACCCCAGATTGTGAAAGGCAATTACGTGCCCAGTGGCCGTAATTAAAACAAAGCAGGCATCTAACCGAGAAATTGCATCCTCTTTTCTTATGACCCCACCGAAGACACTTGGAGCAGCGCGCCGTGTGAATAGGAACAGGATTTTCCACCCCTCGTTTCTCGGACCCCAAGTCATTGTGATCCAGAAAACTTGTGCCAATATTAAAGCAATTAAAAGGAGCTGTCATTTTCAAGGCCGATTTAATTACCTTATTAGCCGTTGGCTTGCCGATCTTGCTAGCAAAGTTACCCTAAAATTTTGAAAGGCCTGAATAACCAGCATCTCCTAACAACTCTGAACTTTCTGAATGACCCGTTTGTGAGTGGTGATGAACAGACTGATAGAAACTAGCTGCTGAACTTTCAGAATGCCTCTCTGAATGGTTTATACCAAAACCCCCGTCAGCCAAAGGATCAGATGAATGAGCAGTCGGATCTTGATCAATGAGAGGAATTTTGTCAACTAGTTTCCCTGTTGAGATAGCTATTCTCTGATCAATAAGCTGCTCTAGTAGCTGAATGTCACGATCCTCATTCTGTACTTCAGAAACCTGATGGGGAGGACTGTAATGTAGCAAAGAAGATCTGCAACTAGCTTGAACATTAACGTCAAGAGATCCAAATTTGATAGCCGGTGCAGCTTCAGTAGAGGCAAATTTCTTAGCTGGAGGACTGCAAACAATTTTTCTAGCAAAACTGACTCTCTTAACTAAATTTGCTTTGACAGCTCTCTTTTGAGCTTTTGTGAGCACCTTGGACCATTTTTTCTCTTCTTCCTCCTCCCATAACCTTTTCTCTCTTTCCCAATTCGGAGCACCATTACTCCAGAGATGAAAATAAACATCAAATACATGCCCGATGACTCTTCTGAGATTATAAACAAAGAAACCCACCGCTTTGCAGGATATAGAAAAGCAAAAGTGATTCTTGCTAACTTCCAGCACATGAAAAAACGGGGCATGTCCTCCCAAGCAGGACTCAAGAATGAGGGCAACACTTTCTTCTGTCATCCGAACCAAGGAACGACGAAACATAGCTAACAGGAAGAAAGAACCACGAGAGCTGGGGGATTCATGATGCACCTTTGTCTTGAAGCGATGGCGTACTTCCTATTCGAAATCCTCCCCTATTGTGAAGTCCAGTTTGTCTGCCAGGTTCATCACCACCGATCTTGACGTAGTGGTTGTAGGAGCTGCCCCTCCTGAACTCCTCGGGGTGCCATGATCATCAAGCCTAGAGCCCGAGCCACCCTCGCCCAAGGTCGCAAGACCTGGGAGGGAAAGTGAGGAAGTAGCCGGAGCAGCCGCCGCGGAGGCCTTGACTGTAGTAGGCCCCCCGGCCGCCATGGAAGGCCCTGCCTCCGAAGACAACTTCCCCGTCACCGCATACCTCTGTTTCTAGAGGTTTGCATGAAAGTGCAAACAGTCCCGACGATCCTCTTCTCCAGCCGCCGACGAGGAGAAGATCCCGTCGGAAGCATGGACTTTCACCGTAAACGCCCCGCCGCCTGTCGAGTCACCCTCGGAGTCGCCCTTGGGGTCGCTCATCCTCTCAAGTTACTTCATTGAAGATAAAATATATTAAAGCATAAATCTTACAAGAATAGATATAAAGATATACCAGAACTCTAACGACTCCTCTGAAGACCCCTCCAGAACCCGGACGTAGCTTCGTTCTCCCTAACTCTCAACTAGAACTAATCTACTACATTGGAAAATCTAGCCCAAATTCTCTAGAGGTGAGAGGTCATCCTTTTGAGGGACGCCTCTGCATCTCCATAATAATGTGGTGGCCTCAGGGAGAGGGGTCTGCCTCTTTATTTATAGCCCGATGGGATGAACGTGCGCCGTAGGATCAAACCGACTTAACCAAAGGCTAAGATGACTCCTCATAGGCGGTGGAGGAAGACTCCAGAAAATGGCGGTGGAAACCCTAGGGGTGGGGCCGTCCGGCCCCATGGTTGCGCCGGCCGGTGCCCAATTGTGGCGATTCGGGCCTATCTTCGTCGTGGTGTCTTCTCGGGCCTTCTATAGTCCAATGGTGCTTATGTTGCCGCAGATTTTGATTCCGAACTCCAAATATAGCAAATGATAGGTCCGTTTCGATCATCTCGACGAGTCCGTTGCAATAGTGCAGTCTAATTCCTTATTTGAGATACTTTTATTTGATGAAAAATTGGATATATCTGCAAAATGATCGAGAACAACACAACTCGTGGAACTCGTTAGAATCAAACCCTACAACTATGCTTTATGATTCATTTCATATTAATTCATGCAATAATTGATAGTATAAAATAGGCATTAAGGACCATCAACAGCTATCTTTCTAGATATTTGATCTAACAATTTAGATTGACCAGCAACTAAATCTCTTAAAGGTAGAAGATTGTAATTATTAAAATTATTATTACCTTGGTTGTTTCCTTGGTAATTACCATGTCAAGGTTGCTGATTTCATCCTTGGTTTTGCTGAGGACGATAGTAGGTGTTGTTGTTGATACAGTTCACATCCTCTTGTAGTGTAGGGCAGTTGGCAGCTAAATGCTCATAGTCTCCACATTCTTCACATGTCATATGGGAATCATCAATGTGTATGACTTCCTTCTTCTCTATGTCGAGCTTCTTCATAATGAGGTCTAGTTTAGCAGTGACCATATCAATTTCCTTGAGATGATGGATTCCTCCTCCTTTCTTACGAGGTTGAGCACGTTCTTCATTACAGCTTGAATTTGAGGCCATCTTCTCAACAAGTGCTTTAGCATCTGAGAGCTTAAGTGACAGGAAAGCTCCTCCAGCTGTGCATCAATAGACTCACGGGTGCTCGAGATAAGCCCGTGGTAGAAGGTTTGCATTAATAGCCACTCCTCTATTCCATGATGAGGATAGTCTTCTATGTAGTTTTGGAATCTTTCCCATGCTTCAGTGAATGATTCGTCATGTTGCAGTTCAAAACTTACAATTTTCCCACGCAGAGCGTTCGCCTTGCTTATAGGAAAGAATTTTGCCAGGAAAGCAATTGAGCACAGGTCCCATGTAGTGTTCTTGTCTTTATTAATGTAGAACCACTGCTTAGCTTTCCCTAATAGTGAGAACAGGAAAAGACGGAGTAAAATAGCATCTCTTGGTACTCCTCTAATCGTGAAGGTGCTGCAGATTTTTAGAAAGTGTTGTAAGTGTGCACTTACATCTTCATGAGCTTTTCCATAAAATTGACTAGATTGAACCATGGTGATAAGAGCAGGCTTGAGCTCGAATCCATTCTCCCCAGTGTTGACTGCTGGTCTAGTCTGGATGTTGCTGTTGTTGGGGCAGAGAACTCACGCAGTGTCTTCGTAGCCATGTCTTCAAACACAGGAGCTAGGTTTTCTCCTAATTGCTCTTCTATTTGTTCTTCTACTTGTTCTTCTAATTCTTCTTCCAGTGTTGGAGCTGGCTCCTCTGAAGAGCTAGCTTGAGCAGCAATAGGTGTTCTTGATGGCGACTCGAATCTGTCCCTTGCTTCTATAAACTTCTTCTTTCTAAGGAGTTTCTCTGGATCGTCAGTGAAGTTCTTTGGAAGAGAAAAACCATTCATTCATCACCCTGCATAAGATAAGCAAATGATAAAAAAAACAAGGGTGTACCTATTTGAGTTAGAGATCAATTGGTAATATAACCTTATCCATTATGTATATATGTTATCAATATTTCTAGAGTTTATTGTGCCCTCCCCGACAACGGCGCCAAAAATGCTTGTTGGTATTTCTAATGTTATTACTAATTAATGAGATTAGAAACACATGGTATTGAATTAACTTGGCATTAGCAACTAGCCACTTATTTACAACCACAAGTCCTAAGCATGAATTCAGTTATCATCCTAAATTATATATGCTAAGGATAGATATAGGTTTATATATATGTATCATTCAATATGACTAGGCAGAAATATAAATATAAACTAGAATCAGTTCTACAAGCGGACAGATAATTATACCATTGTAGCATTTTACCTAGGGAGTTCTACCAGGTTATCGATTTATATTTATACCACTGGGAAAGCTTGTAATAAACTCTAATCTATTATATTGATAATGAATTATATACAATGAATAAGTGATATTACCAATGTCATCTACTCTACTCATAACAGACAGAGGTCACAAGATAAATATAGATAAATAAGGGTGATAAGCATAATCAAGCATCATAAATATATAGATAAACATCATATCACTTTCTAGTCATAATCATAGTTAGCCATTGGATGAACTAAGGAATAACTGTTAAGGTAATTCTAGAACTACATCAAAGCATACTCTAATTAGTGCAATTACATCTAATAATCATCGTTAGATTAGTCCTATATCATGATCACATGTAAAGGGTATCAACTAGAAAGGATGTGAAACAGAGTCATCACCCAACTTTGCGACCGCGCCTGCTTGCCTACATATGGGGGATGGACTACAGAGGAACCAACGCAGCTGTCACCTGCGTGGACTACCACACGACCCGGTACATCAGGGTGCACTCGCAGATAAACAGGATATCTAGACACCACGTCTACATATTGTCTACCATCTACCCAACGATCGCTTGGATAAACGCTATACGAGCAATTACATGAATTCAATAAGATCAAACCAAATATACTAGACATATAATCAAAGTAGACAATGACTACTGCAATTAAGAACATATGAACTATTAAGAATAATGTCTCCCTAATCATAATGAAGAATACATTAAGAAAGAAAGAACTAGAACTATACCGAACTTCAAGGCTCTAGACAGGGCACGCCGGGGCTCCGATCCGATAAAGAACTAGATCTCTTCTACTTCTAATCTAACTAAATTAGAACTATAAACTAGAAGGCTCTTGATGAACTAGAGGGCTTCTTGATGCTTGAAGGCTTGAGGCCTTGATAAATAATGATTGTCTTCTTCCGGGGGTTCTCGCCTCTTTATTTATAGCCCAGTGGGATGAACGTGCACCGCAGGATCAAACCGACTTAACCAAGGGCCAAGATGACTCCTCATAGGCGGTGGAAGATGACTCCAGAAGGCGGCGGCAAACCCTAACCCTAGGGTGCCGCCCGGCGTGGCAGTGGGGCCGGCCGGCCCCACATGTGGGCCTCTCGGGGTCCCGTTGCTTCGGTGTCTTCTAGATGCTTCCTGAGCCCAATGACGGTGTTTTGCCTTCACGGTTACGCTTCATGATAATTATGCACTCTAATCCCTCTTTTAATGCTTTTCTGGAATAATCCCTATAAAATACTGAATATACAAAACTCGTGGAAATTGTCAGTTAAAACCCTAGACCAGTGTGTATTCATATATCCTTTCATGTCTCAAGTTCTAATAAAAGTTGACGTTATCCACCGTCAACACCTGGTGCGCTCGTGCAAAGGATGTCAGTTCTATGCACAGCAGACACACCTCCCTGCCCAAGCACTCCAAACCATCCCCATCACCTGGCCCTTCACGGTCTGGGAACTTGACTTGGTCGGACCGCTGAAAATGGCGCCTGGGGGACACACGCACGCGCTCGTCGCGATCGACAAATTCTCGAAATGGATTGAGGCATGGCCTATAACAAGAGTACGCTCCGAGGAGGCCGTACACTTCTTCACTAACATCGTCTACTGGTTCGGGGTTCCCAACTCGATCATCACTGACAACGAGACTCAGTTTACCGGGAAGACGTCCCTCAACTTCTGCGACGAGTTTAACATCCGAGTCGACTGGGAAGCAGTAGCGCACCCCCGGACGAACGGAGAAGTCGAGCGCGCGAATGGAATGATCCTACAAGGGCTTAAGCCCTGAATCTTCAACCATCTCAATAAGTTCAGGAGAAGATGGGTCGAAGAACTCCCCTCGGTGCCCTGGAGTCTGCGAACGACCCCCAGCCGAGCCACGGGATACACCCCATTCTTCATGGTCTACAGTGTGGAGACCGTCCTCCCGACCGACCTCGAGTATGGAGCCCCGAGGGTACAGGCTTACATCGAGCAAGGTCCACCTTGAAGACATGTTGGACCAAGTGGACGAGGCCCGCGACATTGCTCTGCTACATTCTGCTAAGTACCAGCAAGCCCTCCGATGCTACCACAGCCAGTGTGTTCGAGGACGCACCTTCAGTGTCGGAGACCTCGTGTTACGCCTGCGCCAGGACAACAAGGACCGCCACAAGTTATCGCCGCCAAGGGAAGGACCCTTCATCATACACCAGGTGCTTTGGCCGGGGATGTACAGGCTCAAGAACCACAAGGGGGAGGTCCTCACCAACGCATGGAACATAAAACAGCTACGTCGCTTTTACCCCTAAGTTCCTTTGAAGCTTGTACATAGTCGAAGCACGTAAAAAAGTTTCCGATTATCGAATAAAGAGTTGTTTGCCGTTTCACTATGTCTTTTTTCTCAAAGTAACACCTGACCCCACCCTTGGGGATAGCCATCACTCGGGGGTTGGCAGAGATAAAGATAGACATCACACGACAATCTGTTGGTATAAATTAACTGCACCCTATATTATAATTATTATCAGATTATCCGCAAGCGCACAGATATATACTAATCAGCACTTCACCAAGATCAACCCGGTTTTAATATCGAACCCAAAGGAACAGTAGGTTATTTATGACTAAGTCTATAACTCTTAATCTAAGGGGGTATAAACAATCTAGAAAACTATCAAGAACGAGGAAATAGCTATTGCACTCTAGTTCCGACAACCGGTGAGCTTTGTATAATATCGTCTAATCGGGCAAGTCACTCGAATAGGAGAAGAAACAGAGTAATCTCCTACCAAGCACCTATCAGCCTATCTGTCCTGTCAATGGGACGTGGACTACAGAGGATTCAATGAAGCTATAAAGTCACCTTCGCGAGCTACCACTATCCGGCTAATCAGGGGACATCTACAAGCAACCATAGCCCAGACACCACGTCTATGCTACGAATCACTACTTTGACCTAGGAGCTACCCAAATCAAAGTACTCAATATAATATGAGTTGCAAACTTAAGAACGAATAAAAATAAGTTGCTTACTTGAATCAGAATGGCGAATACAAAAGTACCTCAGAACGCAGCTCCGGGCGAGGGAGCTGAATCCAGACGAGTACAGCTGCGAAGAAGCTCCGACAGGCCAGGACTCCTCCGAATCTCTACTCCTCTACTCTATCTCTCTAATCTCTATCCTGATTGCTAGCCTAGATCTAGTGGATCTCTATCTAATGCTTTGGCTCTTCAGCTCTTGATCTGGCCTCCTCTCAGGGGGGTCTGGCCCTTTATTTATAGCCTGGTGGGATGAATGCGCGCCGTTGGATCAAACCGACTTAACAAGGGGCTGAGATGACTCCTCGGAGGCGGTGGAGGAAGCTTCCAGAAGGGGGAGGCAAACCCTAGCCACAGGGGGCCGGCTGGCGCAATGGTGGGGCCGGCCGGCCCCATCTGGGCTCGTCTGCCGGTCCCGCTGCTTTCGGTGTCTTCTAGATCATTCCCACATCTGTTGGCGATATTTTCCGTCGCGGATAAGTTTCGTGGTCAATATGCACTTTAATCCCTCTTTTAAACTTTTCTGGATAATTCCCTGAAAAATATATAATTCACCAAAACTCATGGAAATTATTAGTAATAACCCTATTCTACTAGATATTTATATATGACATAGGGATATTTACTAATAAAAATTATACATTAATAAGTGTCAACAATTACCCCCACACTTAGGCTTTTACTCGTCCCGAGAAAAAGGTTGGTTTTAGCATAGAAAGAGTAAGTCTTTAATGTGTAACTTGAGAATCGAGTTATATAAGACTAGTCCAGTTATCATGCAATTGTAGAATTCCAAGTGTCTATCATGAACCCTTGAGTGATTGAGGAGCGAGTAAAAGCTTTGAAATAGATCACTCTTTTTCCTTTAATTATGTCTGTTGAAGAGTAAGTAAATTTTGCAAAATAAAACTTAGTTCATCCTTCTCCTGTTTGTAGTGGCATTAATACTTGTGATATTAATTCAAGAATCAGGGAGAGAAATATCATATTCCTAGATCAAGAAAATTACCCACCCTTGGTATATTATGTTGGAGGGACCATGAGCTATTTAGGCTAATTCTACCGTTGAGCACATTCTCAAGTTTTTTTTTATATATCAAGGTTCCGGACACTTGTCTCTTTTTATTTCCTCGTGATCTATCTTTTTGAGGTTTCGGACACTTGTCCCTTTTTATTTCCTCGGATTTTCTTGAATAGCTCATGCCTCCTTCACAATATTACTCAAGAGAGTTTATTTTATTTTGTAATTCTTTTTAGAATGATACAGGGAATATGATAAATCTCTCAACCAAAGTAGCAATAATTATAATAGAGTAATATGATTATTATTTGTTTCCACCACAAGGAGAAGTGAAGCTAATTGTTTTTAAATTTTTGAAATAAAATCTCTAAAGACAAATTATCAAGAATTAAGTTCTCATTATTCTACTATCTCATGTTACACAATAACTTAAGCATTTATGATGTACCAATAATTTCCAACAAAGATCGTGACTTCTAGAAAAATGTTATATAATTTATTTTCAAGTCATAGATTAAAGGGTTTTTATCATCCTTTAAAAGCGTTTAATACGAAGATTTATAATTCGGATAATAAATCAAAGTAGAATATATGCAATTATCTTGTATCGGATTCAAACCTGACCGTGACCGAGACGAGGAGGCAGGAGGGGGTAGTAGGGCACCGGGCCTCGGCGTGGAGCCGGGCCGGGCGGCCACCGTGGGTTCCCACGGGGCCCGCTTCACTGCATGGTCCTGGTTTGATTGTGTTCGAATTACATCATTTTTTCGATCGATTTCAATTCCGTGATTGTAATGTACCTCCCCCACACTTGTTTCCCTGTATACTTTTCTGCGCAATATGTGGAGACAAACACATACCAAAAATAGAGAGTAGGGTAGAAAATAAAACATAATATAAAAGATAAGGTACTTTATTTATTATGGTGGTGATAAAATATAATTTGACAGACGCTTTAACGACTGAGCTAACGACTGCCCTAGCTCATTAGGCTTTGTCCTAAGAAAAGTTTATGACCCGACTGACTCAATTAACTAACCGAACCTAGCGGGATTGTGCCTTATTAATAGATAACTAGGCAACTAAGGCTGCCCTTCATTGTTGAGGCCCTGAATTTCTTCCTTGAGGTTTTCAACCTCGGCTTCGAGCTTGTCTTTGTCGCGCTTGAGACTGCGGATTAACTTAAGATTGATATCTATCTGTTTAGCCATATCGTCCATAATCTTATCCCTTAGTTTGTTAGTCTTCTCT
This sequence comes from Chrysopogon serrulatus, assembly GCA_015844335.1. Lineage (NCBI taxonomy): Eukaryota > Viridiplantae > Streptophyta > Magnoliopsida > Poales > Poaceae > Chrysopogon > Chrysopogon serrulatus. Next base: position 88,711 of record JADLZL010002315.1, on the reverse strand, counting down.
AAGACTTTAACAGTGTTAGAGAGGCCTTCAATCCTCTCACTGAGAATGCGTAGAGAAAGTTGAGGCTGCTTAGGAACCTTTTCTAGTGCTACTGCTAGTACAGCTCTCTTCTTTCTCTTGGGCGGAGGTGGAGGTGGTATGAACTCAGTGTAGCAGACCTCGCTTGGGTTGGCACGAACTCCTCTAACGGCGGGACGAGCATTGGTGTACTTAGCACACACCAGCGTCCCGTTCTTGTCGGTCTCGACAGACAAGAGTCGTTCGTTGGCCCTAGGTGGAAGGAGTGGAGTACCCTTGGGAATAGCAATCTGCTTCCCCTTGGCACCTCCTTCTAGCAGCAGTCTTGCAGGTGGTGGTGGAAGAGCAGATGGTTCTTGTATGTAGTAGGCTTGCTCTTGGCGCTGGGGGATCGTAGCAACTTGCTTCGGTGGCATGGCGACGAGAGGCTTCGGCTGCGCGAGGACGAGGGCCTTCGAATCATCGCTGGGGATGTTGTTGAAGTCCGCGCCGTAGGAGATGATCACCTTGTCCGCCATGGTTGCTAGATCTAGATGGAAGAGTTTCTCTAAAGGAGAGAGTTGGCTGTTTATGGGATACAATTGAGGGGGGTCTAGGTACGTATTTATATGGGTTTTCAGGAGAAGGATGAGGACAAACCTAGGTTCTACGGGGTTCGTACGAAAGAATATCCGGACGCGATTGGATAATACACGAATATACGTAGGAAGGGTGTAGAAGGACAGAGGAACGAGAGTCGGGACGAGAGGGAGCAGGAGGGCGCCGCCCGGCCCCACTAGGGTGCCGGTCGGCCCCACCAGGGGTCCCCTCGGGGTGCCCTTCCTAGTGGTGCCTTCGGACTCTAACTACTTCCTATTAGTTACGTTGCAAGATAATTTTTCGTACCGGAAAAGAATAAAGCTTAATAAATTAGTAATTGGATAAAATCCAATTCATCAACTACTCCTGTATCAAATGGTTCTAGAAAAAGTTTAAGTCGATGTCCATTTACCTTGAATAACGTACCTTCGTTTGATTGTAAAGTTACCGCTCCATGTGGTGATGAATTCACAACAGTAAATGGTCCTTCCCATTTGCTTCACAATTTTCCAAGCCCAAACAATTTAAACCTGGAATTAAAAAGTAATACCTTATCTCCTGGTGCAAACTCCTTCTTCTTGGTCCTCTTATCATGCCATCTCTTTGTTCGTTCTTTATAGATCTTCGAATTGTGATAGGCTTTCTCTCTCCATTCTTCCAGTTCTGATAGTTGCATCTTCCTCTTCTCTTCAGCGGCTTCTAGATTCATGTTCCATCTCTTGATAGCCCAATGAGCTTTATGCTCTAGTTCTACGGGTAAATGGCAAGTCTTGCCATATACCAACTGATACGGTGGCATACCTAAAGGTGTCTTGTAAGCTGTCCGATATGCCCATAGTGCATCGGGTAACCGATCCTTCCATAAAGTTCCCATCTCATTTACCGTTTTCTGAAGAATGTTTTTGATTTGTTTATTTGATGTTTCTGCTTGGCCACTTGTCTGAGGATGATATGGAGTAGCGACATTATGTCGTATTCCATGAGCTTGTAAGTATAAGTGAAACTTCTTGTCGGTGAAATGTGTTCCTCCGTCACTTATAACCATTCTTGGTGTCCCAAATCTTAGAAATATAACCTCTTCAAACATCCTTTTTGAGTGTTTTGAATCAGTATTCTTGCATGGCATAGCTTCTACCCACTTGGATACATAATCAACTGCCACCAAGATATACTCATAATTCTTTGATTTCACAAATGGTCCCATGTAATCAATTCCCCAGACATCAAAGAGCTCTATCTGAAGATTGTTGGTGAGTGGTATAGCATCTCTAGCATTGATATTCCCGTGCCTCTGACACGACCCACATCTTCGGATGAAACCTTTGGTGTCTTCATACATGGTTGGCCAAAAGAAACCACTCTGCCAGATTTTTGCATGAGTGCGGAATGCCCCATAATGACCTCCATATGGTGATGAATGACATTTCTAAATGATCTGCATGCCCTCCTCCACTGGTACACATCTTCTGAGCAGCCCATCAGAGCAAACCCTAAAGAGGTATGGTGGATCCCATATGTGGAGACGACTTTCATAAATAAGCTTCTTTTTATTTTCTCCCCGGTGGTACGTAACCTGCAACCATAAAGTTGACAATATTCGCGTACCAAGGGTCTGACTTGGTCACTTTAAACAACATGTCATCTCTTAATGAGTCATTAATAGGTAGTTCCAGAGGTTCTTTAAAATGCATCCTAGACAAATGATCGACAAATGTGGGTTTCTATTCCTTTTCTATCTTTTATTTCCAAATCAAATTCTTGAAGCAATAAGATCCATCTTATCAAGCGCGGTTTAGCATCTTTCTTAGTGAGCAAATATTTAAGAGCAAAGATGATCAGTATAAACAATTATTTTAGCTCCAACTAAGTAAGACCTAAATTTATCAATAGCAAAAATGACAGCTAAGAGTTCTTTTTCAGTTGTTGCATAATTTAATTGTGCTTCTGTCATTGTTTTGCTAGCATAAGCAATTGCATGATGCGTTTTATCTTTTGTTTGTCCTAAAACTGCTCCCACAGCTTAATCACTAGCATCACACATAATTTTAAAAGGTAAAGACCAATCAGGAGGTTGAATGATTGGTACTGATGTAAGTGTTTTCTTAAGAATATTGAAGGATTCTAAGCATTCATCATCAAATTCAAAAGGTACATCCTTAGCTAATAATCTAGTCATCGGCCTAGCAATTTACGAAAAGTTCCTTATAAATCTACGATAAAAACCACAATGACCAAGAAAGCTTCGGATTCTTTTTATATTAACAGGTGGAGGTACCTGTTCAATTACTTCAACTTTAGCTTTATCTATCTCTATACCTCTTTCTGACACTAGGTGTCCTAACACTATTCCTTCTCTAACCATGAAATGACATTTTTCCCAACTGAGGACTAAGTGTTTTTCTTCACATCTTTGCAAAACCCTATCTAGATTTTCTAGACAATCATCAAAAAGTTTTTCCATAAACCGAAAAAGTCATCCATAAAAACTTCCATGATTTCTTCTATCATATCAAAAATATAGACATCATACATCTTTGAAAAGAAGCGGGTGCATTACATAATCCAAACGACATTCTACGATAAGCATAAGTTCCATAAGGACATGTAAATGTGGTTTTGCTTTGATCATCAGGGTGGATAGGAATTTGGTGATATCCCGAATAACCATCAAGGAAATAAAAGAAAGAATGATTGGCTAAGCGTTTTAACATCTCATCAATGAAAGGTAGAGGAAAATGGTCTTTCTTTGTTGTCTTGTTGAGTTTTCTATAATCTATGCACATTCGCCATCCAGTGACAGATCTTTGAGGTATTAATTCATTTTTATTATTTTAGACAACTGTCATTCCTCCCTTTTTAGGTACAACTTGCACAGGGTTTATCCACTCACTATACGGTACAGGATATATGATTCCTACATGTAAAAGTTTTAAGACCTCTTTCTTCACAACTTCTCTCATCGTATTCTGAAGTCTACGTTGAGGCTCTCTTGAAGGTGTAATTTCGGGGTTGGTTGGTATGCGATGAGTACACGTAATGGGCTGATCTCTTTAAGGTCTTGGAGTGAATAACCAAAAGCAGCACGATGTTTTCTAAAACAGTTATTAATTTATAAGACTCTTCATCAGAAAGTTTATCACTTATAATCTCACAGGATAAGTTTGATTATTATTTAGAAAAACATACTTAAGACCAGAAGGTAGTGGTTTAAGCTCAATAGGAGGGTTAGGTGGTTCTAGTAATTCATCAAGAGGTTCAGGATCAATAGGGTCCTCCTTCTCTTCATTAATGAAGTACTGAGTGTCATCCTCTAAATCAGGTTCAATAAAATTATCGAATTCAATAGCCTTAACCTCTTCTATTGGATCTAATTCAGGAAGGGATTCTGCTTTAACTTTTACTGTATGAGTTATAGGTATTGAAAAACTAAATCCTTTCCCAAACTTAATGTTTAATTTACCATCGCGACCTTCTTGAAGAAGTTTTATTATAGGTACTCCAATCATTACATCGAAATCCCAAACATCAAAAATATAGAAATTTAGCAAAATGCGGAAATCATTAATAACAATAGGAAGTGCACTTAAAACTTCTAAGCTAGGAATAATATGTCCTGAATAGTTCTTTAATAATTTATTTGTAGGAATTAATGGCATGTCTTTTAAGAATTCCTTAGCAAATGTATAAGACATAATATTGACTCCTACAACTGGGTTATATAAAGCCTCAAAAGGACATGAATCTACTTGCAACTTTATAGCGACCGTGGGAGAATTAAGACGAATTATTTCAGAAGATTGTTCAGATTCTATTAACCAATCATCTCCCAAAATAAAAATTAATTTTCTTATCATTTCTCTAAGAAATTTTAAATCATCGAGGATGTGAAAGATTTGGATCAAAATTTCTAGATTACTGAGGTCGAATAATCTTACTATAAAATGTAGTATTTCCATAATCATCAAAAAACTCATCCTCAATTTCAAGCATCCATTCAGAAGTTGGAGTTGTCTCCTTTTTCATTAGCTAGTTCAGGTGCTAATTCAACTATAGGTAGAGATGAATCGGGTAAAAGTTCATTTTCAGCTAACAGGGTTCTTCTTCTAACAACTCTTCTTTTTCTTCGGGAAGGTCATTTAAGATATTAGTAAGAATAGTTTTAGCATGCTCAGCAGTAATATGCATAAATGCTCCACCTGCGGCCAAATTAAGATATTCTTTATTTTTATCATCAAGGCCTAAAAAGAAATGTTGTAAAAGCATGGGTTCTGGTAAAGCAAGATTAGGTCCAGAATTTATAAACCATCAAAGCGATCCCAAGCCTTGCCTAGCGATTCATTATCTAATTGTTTAAATCCTATAATTTCAAAACGAAGTTTAGCGACTTTTTCTATAGGGAAAAATTTAAGACAGTTTTTTTCGCAATATTTCCCAATCTCCTTGACTACTCCCAACATGGCGATTATACCATTTCTTAGCTCGTCCTGTTAATGAAAACGGAAAGAGTTTCCATCTTAAAGTTTCATCAGCCATGCCCTTAATACTTAGACATGAACATGCTTGCTCAAAATCTGTTAAATGGAAATAGAGGTTTTCGCTAGAATTACCGAGAAAAAGTATGTTCCCCGAACTAATTTAATTAATCCCGGGTGTAGCTCATAGCCGATGATGTGATAGGTTTAGATGATTCTTTTGGTCGGAGGTACGATCCCGATGGTGCTCCGTATTCATATAAAAAAGTTGAGATTCGTGTTCCATATTAATATTTGTAATATTTTTATATATATTTTTATTTTATTTATTTTCAAGATAGAAGAGTAATAATAGATTAAGATAAACTAAAGTCAAGATCAGCAAAACCGCTCGATAAGGGTAACGGTGTCCCGATCTTTCGGTGGAGATTGATAACTTCGATTTTGACTGGAGAGACGTTCACGACCCGACTGCAACCATCCAAGGATGCTTTAGCCTTAGCGACCGATACATCGACTCCAAAGTGGTTGTTCGCAATCTTGTGGAGCACGATCAACCAAACCACTAGGATTATTCCTACAAGCAATCGAAGAACCAGCAAGAACAAGATGAACAAGCACTGAATTACCAAATAAATATGAAGGTTTAAATCTGAAGTAATAAGATGGTGGGGTTCGAATACAATCGATCGAATCGGTTGATCCAACACGTCTTGCGCCGAAAGGCGGCAAAGAATCGCTAACTCAACAAAAGAAAACCCCATCTGTTTGTGGCGGCTACGGAGGTACATGAGAGGGTAGGGGATGACCTTAGACCTGGTATGGGTCGTCCCACAACCCTAGGACGCGCCCCTATTGGGCCCCACTTGATACACGGCCCATCGGGCAACAATCAGGTGACATAGCACCATGGACAGGAAAGGTCTCTATATTAAATCGCTGATTCTGGCCGCCTCGGAGCAGATATGGATATGAGTCTAGATCCATATGAAAGTAGACTTTATAAGCTTTCCAACAAGTCCTAGAACATCCCAATCGGAGTCCATATGAAATCGTGGTGGCCCGTGCAAGTTGGAGTTGTTCTGCAGTCCGAATCCAATTCCAAAACGTGTTGGATTTGGACTCTTTCTTTCCTTGTGCCAAAAGTGACGTGGTGGCCTGGTTGAGGACGTTAGGAATACATGGATTTGGTCCCCAATCAACTTCATGAACCATCCATGCTTCCCGGATGCGATCCACACTTCTCTTGATCCATGTAAGTACTTCTAAAAATAAAAACAGACATTTTCTGGTGCAAAGAACAATTCATCAAATATATAGAATGTAAACCTAACATGGATTAACTTCACCTTTGGTTTAGAAGTGGTTAACTTGATCATATCTGAGCCAGTCATGTCCTCATCATTCTCCCCTTCTTGACAAAGAAACCGTCCTTGGTTTGACCTTAGGTGGTTGACATATTGTAGATTGCAAAGAAACAAAGGCTCCCCTTCTTAGGATTTATCCTGTTTCCTTACAACAAAACTAGAGAAACTGGATATGATATGATTACAGCAATTGTAACCTTGTAGTTGATCATATGTTTGCACAATAAAAGGAGACTTGATATTTAAACAAATATAAACTCGATGGATCATATACTCTCCTTCATAATTGTATTTGCCAACAACATGAAAACTAACATTCAAAAACATGGCAATTCAGACCTGGCAAAGAAATATTTCTCTAAACAACTCAGCTCACAAAGTTCATTGAACTCAATATATCCCAATGTGTGTAAAGATAATAGTGATTGAGCTTCATCATTTTCAGTAACAATATGAACAACATGCTCAAATTCAGCAATCATTGGTTCAGAAGTTTCAGATTTATTCATTAATTGTATTGCAAAAACAAGTGCAGCTTTATCACAAAACTCTTCATTATCACATGAAACAGCAAGCTCACAAGTTTGTGGCAAAACAAGTGCAGCATTAGCATAGAACTCTTCATTATCACATGAAACAGCAAGCTCACAAGTTTATGGCAAAGGAAACTCAGAAAATGGTTTTAGAATTGATTGCTCCATATTTGTAAATGTAGTGGATAAATGATGTCCCAAGGCAATAGGTTCATATGGAGGAACAACAAGAGCATTAACATTTTCATCAGCATACGAAATGGAAGAAACAAGATTAGCATGGACCACATTGTTATTGCAAGTATGCTGTGATGACAACATATGCTTTTCAGCAATACAAGCAAGCAAAAACAAGTGAGAGATGTAGCTATATGTTTCATGTATGAGTATGGTTTGAATTTTAGAACTGAGCCCTTTCATGAACATGGTCATAACATCTGCCACGCAAGCATCTAACCCACCAAATAATCGACAAATGTTAAAAACATGGTAGTATGCCTTGACAGTCCTACTACCTTGTTCTAATTTCTCTAGTTTGGCAAGCAAATGATCAAAGATAGTAGGCAGGAATATAGATATCTCTGAAAAGAACTTTGAAACCATGCCAAGATTGAGGAATTTTGTTGTGCCGACAAATGTGTTTCCATTCATTCAAAACATATTTGGTTAAAGCACTAGAAGCAGCAAAAATCATTTGTTGTTCGGACAAGTCGTGCTTATCAAATTCATTATCTATAGCCAGCTCCCATTCAATATATGCATGAGGATCATAGTTTCCTTCAAAGTAAGGTAGTGCAGATTTTATTCTATCAAGAAAAACATCGCAAGCCTCATGAATACCATGCTTGTCATTAGCCACGCCATGAGCCAATTGGGGATATGCAACCCGAGAAGATCCATCTTTATTTTTCACGTGAATCCCTGCCATGATTAGAAGTAAACAAGAAAACACACAATAATATGTATGCTCCTATCAACTAGTAGGATCTAGTGGTTGCAATTTTCACTCTCAACCTATTCAAATAAAGCGCTTACGAGTTCTTACCAAGCCAAATAGGAGGTGATGGCAACCAACAAGATGGCAACTTTTGAAAGAAGATGTATCGACGCCGTAGCAACAACACCCGCAAGTTGTAGTCGGATATGTGGAGCTCAGTAGGTTGGCTTACAAGTGATGCACAAGGATAGCTAGAACCACGTTAGTTAAAAACAAGCTGAATTAGTGTTCAACGGCGGTACTATGCTGGTCCTAGGCTAGAACATACTAGAGACGCGAGTCTGGACACAAACGAAGTCACATGACACCAAAGAAAGCAAGGCACTGTAAGGATAAAATATCAATATGCTTCAAATAATGGATTGAAATGGAATACTAAAATCGATCCTTGTGACTATATATTTGCCGAGTATGCAGAATAAATTATATCTCTTTTCCTTTCTTTTTTTTTTTTTTTTTTTTTTCTAATTTTTTTCAACTCTTTTTTTTTCACAACTCCCTCAAATCTAAATATTAAGAACGCACAACATATGTCTCTTTTGTTTTCAAAGAAAACAAGGCACAAGATTTGTTTGCACAAACCAATCAGATTTTGGTGCTTGTTAGAATACAAATAAGATGGATGTTGGTGTCAACGGCGAAAAAAAACAAAGGTGATGGTGGTGATGCTAGTCGTGATGATGATGCGAAAGAAAGCGTTGTATGAATGTGAAGATGATGAAAATAACAAGCATGGAATATGTGTGCTTTGGCCGCAACGTAGATGATAAAGGAGAAGTGACTAAAACATGACAAGAACTCAAAACTCTAGTGTACTAAACACTAAGACCAAAGAACATGACACGATGATACAACCACAAATTCAACAAGAATAAACTTGGTAGTAATAGCAAAAGGCTCAAAATGTTTTTGGGACAAAAGGAAAAATGAATCTACTATTTTTTTTTTGTGAGGTTTTTTCGGACTATAGGAAAAAACAGCAATAATAACTAATCTCTCACCGATCAAACCTTGCTCGATACCAACTGATAAGGGTAAGGGTGTCCTGATCTTTCGGTGGAGATTGATAACTTCGATTTTGACTGGAGAGACGTTCATGACCCGACTACAACCATCCAAGGATGCTGTGCCTTAGCGACCGATACACCGACTCCAGTGGTTGTTCGCAATCTTGTGGAGCAAGATCAACCAAACCACTAGGGTTATTCCTACAAGCAATCGAAGAACCAGCAAGAACAAGATGAACAAGCACTGAATTGCCAAATAAATATGAAGGTTTAAATCTGAAGTAATAAGATGGTGGGGTTCGAATACAATCGACGGACGGTTGATCCAACACGTCTTGTTTGAAAAGCGGCAAAGAATCGCTAACTCAACAAAAAAGAAAACCCCATCTGTTTGTGGCGGCTACGGAGGTATATGAGAGGGTAGGGGATGACCTTAGACCTGGTATGGGTCGTCCCACAACCCTAGGACGCGCCCCTATTGGGCCCCACTTGATACACGGCCCATCGGGCAACAATCAGGCGACATAGCACCATGGACAGGAAAGGTCTCTATATTAAATCGATGATTCTGGCCGCCTCGGAGTAGATATGGATATGAGTCTGGATCCATATGAAAGTAGACTTTATAAGCTTTCCAACAAGTCCTAGAACATCCCAATCGGAGTCCATATGAAATCGTGGTGGCCCGTGCAAGTTGGAGTTGTTCTGCAGTCCGAATCTAATTCCAAAACATGTTGGATTTGGACTCTTTCTTTCCTTGTGCCAAAAGTGACGTGGTGGCCTGGTTAAGGACGTTAGGAATACATGGATTTGGTCCCCAATCAACTTCATGAACCATCCATACTTCCCGGATGCGATCCACACTTCTCTTGATCCATGTAAGTACTTCTGAAAATAAAAACAGAGACATTTTCTGGTGCAGCAACAATTCATCAAATATATAGAATGTAAACCGATTAACTTCACCTTTGGTTTAGAAGTGGTTAACTTGATCATATCTGAGCCAGTCATGTCCTCATCACGTTCCCTGGCAACGGTGCCAGAAATGCTTGTTGGTATAAATTAACTGCACCCTATATTATAATTATTATCAGATTATCCGCAAGCGCACAGATATATACTGATCAGCACTTCACCAAGATCAATCCAGTTTTAATATCGAACCCAAAGGAACAGTAGGTGATTTATGACTAAGTCTATAACTCTTAATCTAAGGGGGTACAAACAATCTAGAAAATGATCAAGAATGAGGAAACAGCTATTGCACTCTAGTTCTGACAACCGGTAAGCTTTGTATAATATCGTCTAATCGGGCAAGTCACTCGAATCGGAGAAGAAACAGTAATCTCCTACCAAGCACCTATCGGCCTATCTATCCTATCAACGGGACGTGGACTACGGAGGATTCAATGAAGCTATAAAGTCACCTTCGCGAGCTACCACTATCCGCTAATCGGGGGACATCTACAAGCAACCATAGCCCGGACACCACGTCTATGCTACGAATCACTACTTCGACCTAGGAGCTACCCAAATCAAAGTACTCAATATAATATGAGTTGCAAACTTAAGAACGAATAAAAATAAGTTGCTTACTTGAATCGAATGGCGAATACAAAAGTACCTCGAACGCAGCCCTCGGCGAGGGAGTGAATCCGCATTTAATCATACCGCGAAGAAGCTCCGACAGTCGGGACTCCTCCGAATCTCTACTCCTCTACTCTATCTCTCTAATCTCTATCTTGATTGCTAGCCTAGATCTAGTGGATCTCTATCTAATGCTCTCGGCTCTTCACTCTTGATCCGGCCTCCTCTCGGGGGTCGGCCCTTTATTTATAGCCCTAAGGGGATGAATGCGCGCCGTTGGATCAAACCGACTTAACAAGGGGCTGAGATGACTCCTCGGAGGCGGTGGAGGAAGCTTCCGGCACGGGAGAGGCAAACCCTAGCCACGGGGGGCCGGCCCGGTGGGGTGGGGCGGCCGACCCCACAGGCTCGTCTGCCGATCCCGCCGCTTTCGGTGTCTTCTAGATCATTCCCACATCTGTTGGTGATATTTTCCATCGCGGATAAGTTTCGTGGTCAATATGCACTTTAATCCCTCTTTTAAGCTTTTCTGGATAATTCCCTGAAAAATATACAATTCACCAAAGCTCATGGAAATTATTAGTAATAACCCTATTCTACTAGATATTCATATATGACATAGGGATATTTACTAATAAAAATTATACATTAATAAGTGTCAACACAATCTAAAAATTTTTGAAGTTTTAATTCCTGCCTCAAGGGTCAGACCACAAACTGGGGGCAAAGCCTGCGGACCACATCGGCGGGACAACCCACGCCCCGAGGGCAGGGCATCGTCTACCGGTCTCAAAACCAAAGGCAGCAACCACAGACCACGGTCTCACCCCTATAGGCAAGAATTCGCACCATGATCTTTCGGTAAAAAACCCAAAGTAAAGGGTCAGCATGTCACCGGACCCCGGGGGTCGACAAGACGACCCACGTCTCAATGACTATGGCCCGGATCAAGCCGACCCCCCTCCGACCCGAGGCCGCGACCCCGCACTTTGAAAAACGCCAAGAAAAAACTGAATGAAAAATGATATCGAATTCACTAGCCGAACAAGGCGCTAAAACAGTATTTCTCATACATCAAATGTTCCATCACGACGGCCGAACCTCACCGCGAACTAATCAACCTCTGTGTGGCAGGACATCTCCGGCTATACGGTCAGCCAAGGCTCGCGACAGCGGTTCCACCCGCGCCTCGATGCCTTCCAGCTCGCTCTTGGACCAGCCGCCGGCGTATCCCCCGCACAGGACATCAAGCTTCACGTTCTCTTCAAAGTGGGAGTAGACAATGGTGAACGAACGGTTGACCCCGGCGCGGAAGGCTTCCACCTCGAGCTCGTGCACTCGGTCGGTCACCCGGGCCACGCGGGCCACCAACCCTTCGGTACCTGGGGGCTGCCTGGCGCCAAGCTGGTTGCAGACAATCTCCGCAACCCCCACCGGATGGTCACGCTCGATCGACGCCGCCTCGAAGTTCGTCTTCATCCCGGCAAGCAGCTTTTCGAGCTCTACAAATACAACAGCGGCAGGCGTTAGAGCAACCTGACAGAAGGTACGAATTCCACGCCAAATGCAATAACTAACCTTTGATCCTGGATTTTAGCACATTCTTCTCATCGCTACTGCGGCTGGCCTCGCCCTCGAGGGACTGGGCCTTAGCCCTCAGCTGGGCCACCTCCATGGCCAGCCCCGCCGAATGCGTGGCAGCCTACGCTTGCGACTGCTTGGCTCCTTCGACCTCAGCGTGCAGGGCCTCGACCTGTCGGTCCAACGCCGCCTTCTCCTCCTGGGCCGTGTCCGGCTCCTTCAGCAACACTGCTTCCAACACAAGGAGACGCTCCTTCTCTCCCGCCAACTCCTTCGCTTTCCCCTCTGCCTCTTTGACCTGTCTGGCTAGCTCGCGCAAGCCTTTTCGGCCCGAAGGGCGCGACCCTCGGCCTCATCCACTCGAGGCTGGCTTGAGCTCGCCCCGACGACAAGCGACTCCCATGATGACCGCTGGTGATGAAGGAAGTAGGATTTCTCGAGGGATCTCACCATCACTGACTGACAAGGACAACCACCGGTAACACGGACGTAAAAAACAACCCGAGAGTTCGCAAAGAGGGGACCAAGCTCAGAACCGAAACCCAGGCTTACCTCGAACGGTGCCTCCACGAGCTTGAGGCGCGATGACCCCTCATAGACCAGGGTCCCGGCCTGCTGAAGCAGCTCCCTGATCTGGCCCAGATGGGTCCCTAGCTCCATGTAATCCTTCTCCTCCCCTAGGTCGTCAAGCACGAAAGGTTTTGCCCCACGCACCGCCGGAAACTTGGCCCGAGGCTGCCCAGTGGCGAAGCGGACCGAGCGCGCGCCGCGACCGTCCGACAACGGCACCTCCCGACCGGGCACGGAAGTCAAAGGGTGTGGCTCCTGTGGAAGCACGGCCAAGGAGGAGGAACCCGCGGTGCTCGAAGCCGCGGGTCCTGCACTTCCTCCAACCTTCACCGCACCACCGTCACCGGCCTCCCGGGGAGGAGCGCCGCCACCCTCTGAGCGGCCTCCTCCCGCCGAGGTCGGATCCAACAGGACCTTGCCTAGGGCGCGCGGGGCTCGCTCCCCGACGCCGCTTCCCAACGGCGGCGCCCCACCCCTCGACGCCAGGGCCTTCCTAGCACCTGTTGGCACCGTCGCACTCACCCACCTGCAAAGAAGTGGTAAACCCGTCAAGCGGTGCGCCATAAGAGATACGGAAACGAACCACCGATTGACTCCACTGGAAACCCACCTGGGAATCCGAGGACGCCGAGGGCCGGACCCCCCGCCATCATCGGATCGCACCGACCGTGGGCGTTTGAAAGGTCCTAAAAGGCTAGAGGGGGGGGGTGAATAGCCTATAAAAATTCTTGCAAAGCACTAAACAAACCGGTTAGTATAACAAAAGGCGAAGCAAGTGTTGCGCTAGCCTAGTGGGGGTTGCAAGCCAACCTACCTAGATAATTCTAGCAAACCTAATACACTAGGCACACTAAGAATAGGGTCCTTAGCAACACAACTAGGCTACAAAACCTAATACACTACTTTGCACAAATGTAATCGCAAGGAAGGAAACCGAGCGTGCAAACCGTGCCTTCGGGAAGATGACCAATCACCGTCTTGTCTATACAATGAAACCCGAAGAGATGATCCAATAGAAAATCCAAGTTGATCTCGAAGGATCAAGCCACACAAGAATACCGAGGGACACAAGATTTTTATCCCGAGGTTCACGTGCTTGCCCGGCACGCTACTCCCCGTTGTGTCGACCACACACTCGGTAGGTAGTTCGGTGGCTAATTGGCATCACAAGCCAAGCCCTCACCGGGCACCACAAGAACTCACACAAAGTGAGGGTAACTCAATGACACGAGATTCCACTAAGGATTCCTTTCACGATCTCCCCGGGGGTGGGATCAACACCCCTCACAAATCACCTCCTGAGTGGCCAAGAACAATCTTCAACCTTGCTCAACTCCGGTTTTGTCGCTCCAACCATCTAGGTGACGGCAATCACCAAGAGTAATAAGCTCAATCGCAGCAAGAACGCTCACTAGTGCCACTAGATGCTCAATCTCAAGGCAAATGCACTAGAAGCTCTTCCAATCACTCTCTAGATCAATCAATCAAGATGAGTGCGAAGTGAGGGAAGAGGTTTGCTTAGCTCTAGGGGATGTCAAGTATGTCAAAGTGCCAAGAGAGACTCCCTAGAGCCGGCCAATTCACTTATATAGGCGCCCACCAAAGCACCCAACCGTTACACTCAAGCTGGTCATGTCACACAGCGACCGGACGCCCGAGACGGCTTACCGACACACGCCCGGCCCCAGCCGGCCGCACATAAACGCTCACGTACACTAGCCGCTTGAATTTTACCGCTCGCGCCTCTACGCCATCGGACAACTCGCGCAAAGCCAAGATCGACGACGCTGCCTCGGCCAGCACGACGCCAAAGACAAAGGGAGTCCTGGCCGTTACCCGAGAGCTCCAAACGTGAAAATCTTGACCGACGCTGCCCGTCCATGGTGACCGACGCCGACCGGGCCCGTCGCCGAACCCCTTCTCCGTGGTTGACGCCGCCAGGCCGCCACTGACCGACTGGCACCGAGCGCCTCGATCGCGCCGCGCCCGTCACACTGAAAAACAGCGGACGCCAAAACTGGATCGACGCTGGCCCTGGCCACCTCTCGAAAGGGACCGCACTTCGGAAAACCCACGAGTCCCGCCTCCCCGAGCTCGAGGGTTCCACACCCAAACACCATCACCTCTTGCCCTCATGTGCCAACACAAAAGTGTCTCTCCACTTGTGCACGTGTGTTAGCATTTTCAAATAGATTTTACAAGAGTTAGCAAGCACACTAGGTCCCTAATGCATATGCAAAGTCATTGCTCACTTAGTGGCACTTAGATAACCGATATTGCGCGACATCGCCCCTCTTAATAGTACGGTTATCAATCCTAAACCCGGCCATCAACTTCTCTACACGCCTATGGCCGGCAAAATGAAAATGCCCTAACATATACCTTTGCCTCTAGCATTCCACCTTGTTCATCATCTTCCTTCATCTTCAAGTGTGGTACTTGATCACTTGTGGTCTTTATCGACACCTTGATCACCACTCCACCACTTGGCTTGGACCTTCCCTTTCTCTAATGCTACACACTTAGCAATAGGGTTAGTCCTAGGTTTCATCAATTAGCCAAAACCAAACTAGGGCTTTCAATCTCCCCCTTTTTGGTAATTGATGACAACCTCTATAAAGATAGGAATTAAATACAATTTTGGCTTTACACCACTTGTCCAAGCAATTTGAGCATGTGAAAAGAAAATTTGACAAGTCATGTAAAACACATTTGGTAGCTATGGCTCCCCCTACATGTGTGCTAAGAGTTTGGATTTAGAAGCTTTGCACACATGATGGATAAATAGGTTTTGGGAGAGTCATTTTTACCAAATTGATGCTAAGGTGTATAGAATGGACCTTTGAAGCGTGATACCATCGGAGTGCACATCATGAACCATCCTTAGCATCAAATCTAGCTAGAAGCATCAAAAAGCTAGAAACCACGTGAGATCAACATTAAAAACATGGTTTCTAGATACCACTTGAACACATACCGTTCTAATTCTAGCTAGAGCCTATGCATGCTAGTAATCAATACATCAATCAAGTTTTATACTAGCAAGCATCACACAAGCAAGAGAGATACCACTTAAAATATGATTACACCGATCTAAGTGCAATGCAAGCAACCATATGAATATGCACAATCAAATGCAAACACCTCATGTTCATGAGCTTGCTCCCCCTACTTGTGTGCTTCAAAATTTTTATCTCCCTTTCCATTCTTCAATCTTCATCTTCTCTTGATATCTTGGTAATCTCTCCCCCTTTGTCATCAATGACCATAAGGGTATATGACTATGCTTGGTGTAGACTTGAAATCATGGAGGGAGCTCAAAGTAGAAAGATGATCACTTAAGGTTGAGGATCACTTGTTTCCATAAACTTCCTTCTTTTGTGGTTCAAACTAGTAAACTTGCATAAGTAATCTAGTTCGGTTTGAACCAATGACAAGCTTCTTCACACATTTTTCAATGGTTATCTTGTCAATGTTGAACTAAATCCTTTCTTGCTCATTTAACTAGATTAAACACTAGGTTCACATTCTCATGAACAAGTCATATTTAGCCACTAGATCATACATGACATAGAAGCAATAGTGGCATAATATGTACTTTAAAATCACTTTGTTTTCACGAATGAGCCTAATTGAACAAGAGATATTATGTCTATATGTTCTACGCAAGTCCTTAGCAAGAATGAATGCATCATGCCAACCAATTTCACCATTGCTTTAGTCGAAGGAGAGGCATGTCATATAGTTGGGGGTGCATTCATTTCATGTTGGAGAAGTCAAGAATGTTCAATTCATTTCTCAAGGTGCAAAATCTCTTTTCATCAAGTGGCTTGGTAAAGATATCAGCAAGTTGATCATCGGTGCCAACACTCTCAATAGAAATGTCTCCCTTTGCTTGGTGATCTCTAATGAAGTGATGCCTTATGTCAATGTGCTTTGTCCTTGAATGTTGAACCGGGATTAGTGGTGATCTTCACGGCACTTTCATTGTCACATAGCAATGGCACTTGTCCAAATTTGATTCCAAAATCCTTCAATGTGGCCTTCATCCATAGCAATTGAGCACAACAACTCCCCGCACTAATGTATTCGGCTTCGGCGGTAGAGAGTGCAACACTATTTTGTTTCTTGGATGACCATGAGACAAGTGACCTTCCTAGTAATTGGCATGTTCCACTAGTGCTCTTTCTATCCACCTTGCATCCCACATAGTCGAGTCCGAATACCCAATCAACTCAAAGTTTGACCCCTTGGGATACCACAATCCAACATTTGGTGTGTGCTTGAGATATCTTAATATCCTCTTGGTTGCCTTCAAATGACTTTCTCTTGGTGAAGCTTGAAATCTTGCACACATGCACACACTAAACATGACATCCGGCCTAGAAGCGGTCACATAGAGTAGGCTTCCAATCATTGACCGATACAACTTTTGATCTACCATATTGCCACTTGTATCCAAGTCAAGATGACCATTTGTTCCCATTGGAGTTCCAATTGACTTGGCTTCTTCCATTCCAAATTTCTTCAACATATCCTTGATATACTTGCTTTGACTCACAAATGTGCCTTTCTTCAATTGCTTGATTTGTAGACCAAGAAAATAGCTAAGCTCCCCAATCATAGACATCTCAAACTCTTTTGCCATCATTTGTCCAAACTCTTCACAAAAGTCTTGGTTGGTTGATCCAAATATGATATCATCCACATAGATTTGCAATACAAACAAGTCATTTCCAATCTTTTTGGTGAAGAGAGTGTTATCAACCTTCCCCATCTTGAACCCTTTAGAGAGCAAGAAATTTCTCAATCTTTCATACCATGCCCTTGGAGCTTGCTTCAAACCATAGAGAGCCTTCTTCAACTTGTAGACATGGTTGGGCTTCTTGATATCTTCAAATCCCTGGGGTTGCTCAACATATACTAGTTCATTGATGAATCCATTCAAGAAAGCACTTTTCACATCCATTTGATATAACTTGATGTTGTGTGCACAAGCATAGGCTAATAGGATTCTAATTGCCTCTAATCTTGCAACCGGTGCATAGGTTTCTCCAAAGTCAAGACCTTCAACTTGAGTGTATCCTTGTGCTACCAATCTTGCTTTGTTTCTCACAACTATGCCATCTTGATCTTGCTTGTTCGAATACCCACTTGGTGCCAATGACATTGTAGTTCTTTGGACGCTCAACTAGTTCCCAAACTTGATTTCTTTCAAAGTTGTTGAGCTCTTCGTGCATTGCATTGACCCAATCACAATCCATCAAAGCTTCATCTATCTTCTTTGGTTCAATGGATGAGACAAATGAATAGTGTTTACAAAATGATGCCAATCTTGATCTTGTTTGTACACCACTTCTAATGTCACCAACCACTTGATCTAGAGGATGATCCCTTGCAATATGAGTTGGTTGGAGAACATGAGGTTGGGCACTTGAATTCGGTTGATCACTTGGTTGAGATGATGTACTAGTCACTTGATCTTGCAATTGAGAACCACTAGCTTGAGATATATCTTGAGACCCACTAGCTTGCACATTTTGAGGTATAATTACTTGATCTTTGTCATCTTTAACATCCACCACTTGAGTTGGCCTAATATCCCCAACATCCATTTCCTTCATGGCTTGTATTAATTGAGTTCCTCTCACATCATCAAGATTCTCCTCTTCATCTTGTGAGCCTTTGGTTTCATCAAATTCCACATCATGCACTTCCTCAATTATGTCATGAGTGAGATTCCAAACTCTATATGCTTTGCTTGTGGTGGAGTAACCGAGTAGGAATCCTTCATCACACTTCTTCTCAAACTTGCTCAATCGAGTGCCCTTCTTGAGAATGTAGCATTTAATCCAAACACTCTAAAGTATGCAATGTTGGGCTTTCTTCCATTCAACAACTCATATGGCGTCTTCTCTAGTAGCCTATGACAATAAAGCCTATTTGAATAATAGTTGGCGGTATTGATTGCTTCGGCCCAAAAAGAATGATCCACATTGTATTCACTCAACATTGATCTTGCCATGTCAATCAAGGTTCTATTCTTTCTTTCAACTAGTTCATTGGATTGAGGAGTGTACTTGGCTGAGAATTGATGCTTGATTCCAAAGTCATCACATAGCTCTTCAATTCTTGCGTTCTTGAACTCACTACCATTGTCACTTCTCACTTTCTTGATTGAGGTTTCAAATTCATTTTGACTTCTCTTTACAAATGTCTTGAATGTGTCAAATACTTCACTTTTGTCGGCAAGAAAGAATACCCAAGTGTATCTTGTGAAGTCATCCACTATCACAAATCTATATTTGTTTCCTCCAATGCTTTCATACTTGGTAGGGCCAAATAGATCCATATGCAACAACTCAAATGCCTTGCTTGTGCTCATCATGCTCTTATTGGGATGAGTGTTGCCAACTTGTTTGCCCATTTGACATGAACTACATAGCTTGTCTTTCTCAAATACAACATCCTTCAACCCTCTAACTAGATCATGCTTGATTAGCCGGTTGAGTTGCTTCATGCCAACATGTCCTAGCCTTCTATGCCATAGCCAACCCATGCTTGATTTGGTGATCAAACATGTTGTCAATTGAGCTTCACTAGCATTGAAATCCACAAGATAGAGATTCTCATATCTAAAACCCTTGAATATCAAGTTGCTTCCATCAACACTCACTATCTCAACATCATCAACACCAAATATACATTTGAATCCAAGATCACACAATTGAGCCACGGACAAGAGATTGAAGTTGAGAGATTCCACTAGCAACACACTGGAGATGGACATATCATTTGTAATTGCAATTTTTCCCAAGCCTTTGACCTTGCCTTTGCCATTGTCACCAAAAGTAATACTATCTACACCATTGCCACTTGATGAGATTGATTTGAACATTCTAGAATCCCCGGTCATATGTTGAGTGCACCCACTATCAAGCACCCAATGCCTTCCTCCGGCTTTATAATTGACCTACAAAAGCAAATCAATTCTTCTTAGGTACCCAAACTTGCTTGGGTCCTCCAAGGTTAGTCACTAAGCTTTTGGGCACCCAAATTGCCTTCTTCTTTTTGGGCCAACAATGGGAGCACCAATGAACTTAGCCTTCACACCATTAGTACCCTTGGTAAGCAAATAACAAGAATCATAGCAAATAGAGGATATGTTAGCATTCTTCTTGTTCTTGCAATATTGCTCTACATGCCCCACTTGCTTGCAACTAGAGCAAAATCGACCATTGCCCTTCACAAAACTAGTCCTGTGAGGAACAAAGGCCGCCTTGCCATTCTTGGGGGTATAGCTCAATCCCTCTTTGTTAAGGGAGAATCTTTGGCTACCCAAGCACTTTAGCAAGCGGGCATCTCCACCGTAGGCCTTGCCTAGGGCATGAGTGAGCTCATTCACCTCTCTCTTGAGAGTCTCATTCTCCACCATGAGCGAGGCATCACAAGTGAAACCATCACTAATGGTAGATGTGGCATTGCTTGAGCTACAAGAGGGGTTAGTGGGACCAACAACAATAGGAGTATAGAATGCTTCATCAAGAATATCACAAGTTACTCCTACGTTGCAAGTGTCTACGACATCCTCAATCTTAGCTTGATCAAGGAGGGAGGAGTGAGCCTTTTCAAGCTTGGTGTGAGCTTTCTCAAGCTTCTCATGGGCTTCCATTAGCCTCTCATGAGTAGCATTTAGTTCATCAAAGGATTGCTCAAGAGATTTCTTGCTCTTGCGTAACTCTTTGCACTCCTTCCTCTTTTCCTCAATATAAGAGTGAGCGTCTCGTAGCATGTTAATGAGGTCCTCCTTTGAGTACTCCTCATCATCACTCTCACTATCGCTCTCATCATCGGATTGTACGTTGGATGGCTTAGCCATTAAGCATGTCGATGGAGCATCAAAGAGTGAAGGCTTGTTGGAGATGGCAAGACTAGCAAGTGCCTTCCTCCTTGACTTCTTGTCATCTTCACTCTCATCATCACTATCACTTGAAGCATCACTATCCCATGTTACACAATAAGATTGCCCCTTCTTCTTCTTCTTGAGCTCAAGCTTCTTCTCCTTCTTTTCCTTCTTGTCCTTCTTGTCCTTCTTGTTTTTCTTCTTCTTGGCATCTTCATCACTATCATCATCACTTGAGAGAGAACAATCGGCAATGAAGTGATCTTTGCTCTTGCACCGAAAGCATCTCTTGGTCTTGATTGCATCTCTTCTCTTTCTAGCTCCATAGCCCTTCTTCTTCATGAATTTGCCGAACTTACGCACAAGAAGAGCCATTGCTTCATCATCTACTTCACTTGAGCTTGTGCTAGCTTCATCACTTGATTTTTGCTTCTTCTTGCCTCTTAATGAAGTAGCCTTGAATGCAACCACTTCCTTGTCTTTCTCCTTTTCTTTATCTTTCTTTTCATCCTTTTGAGAGCCCCCTTCCTGTTCCACACGGTAAGTGTCATGTGTGACCACCTCACCTAGTACTTGGTTAGGGGTCTTAGTGTCCAATCCTTCTCTCACCAACATTGTGACCAAGAATTCAAATCTTGATGGCAAGCTTCTAAGGAACTTGTGAGAGAAATCCGCATTCTCCACCTTCTCACCCAAACTCTTCAAGTCATTTACAATAACTTGCAAGCGGTGATACATCTCCGGCACACTCTCATCATCTTGCATCTTGAAACTTGAGAGCTTGTCTTTGAGGATGTAAAGCTTGGCACTCTTCACGGCTTGTGTGCCCTCATAGGTCTCCTCCAACCTAGTCCACACATCATGAGCCCTCTCCAAATCCTTGATTTGCTCAAACACTTTTGACTCCAAGGCTTCATAGAATGTGTTGATTGCAATGTCATTGAATTGGAGCTTCTCTTCTTCTCTTGGAGTTGGGTCGGTTGGATCAATCACGGCAAAGTCTTTGTCCACAACCTCCCAAACCTTTCTATTCAATGACTTCAAGTAGGCACACATCTTCCGCTTCCAATGATCATAACCGGTACCATCAAAGTGCGGTGGCTTCCCCACATGGTTGATATGGTTGACTTGAGCCATTTTAACACCGAAGGATGTTAAGCCTTAATCAACGGTGACCTCGGTTCTGATACCACTTGAAAGGTCCTAAAAGGCTAGAGGGGGGGTGAATAACCTATAAAAATTCTTGCAAAGCACTAAACAAACCGGTTAGTATAACAAAAGGCGAAGCAAGTGTTGCGCTAGCCTAGTGGGGGTTGCAAGCCAACCTAGATAATTCTAGCAAACCTAATACACTAGGCACACTAAGAATAGGGTCCTTAGCAACACAACTAGGCTACACAACCTAATACACTACTTTGCACAAATGTAATCGCAAGGAAGGAAACCGAGCGTGCAAACCGTGCCTTCGGAAAGACGACCAATCACCGTCTTGTCGATACAATGAAACCCGAAGAGATGATCCAATAGAGAAATCCAAGTTGATCTCGAAGGATCAAGCCACACAAGAATACCGAGGGACACAAGATTTTTATCCCGAGGTTCACGTGCTTGCCGGCACGCTACTCCCCGTTGTGTCGACCACACACTCGGTAGTTCGGTGGCTAATTGGCATCACAAGCCAAGCCCTCACCGGGTACCACAAGAACTCACACAAAGTGAGGGTAACTCAATGACACGAGATTCCACTAAGGATTCCTTTCGCGATCCCCCGCGGGGTGGGATCAACACCCCTCACAAATCACCTCCGGAGTGGCCAAGAACAATCTTCAACCTTGCTCAACTCCGGTTTGCTGCTCCAACCATCTAGGTGACGGCAATCACCAAGAGTAATAAGCTCAATCGCAGCAAGAACGCTCACTAGTGCCACTAGATGCTCAATCTCAAGGCAAATGCACTAGAAGCTCTTCCAATCACTCTCTAGATCAATCAATCAAGATGAGTGCGAAGTGAGGGAAGAGGTTTGCTTAGCTCTAGGGGATGTCAAGTATGTCAAAGTGCCAAGAGAGACTCCCTAGAGCCGGCCAATTCACTTATATAGGCGCCCACCAAAGCACCCAACCGTTACACTCAAGCCGGGTGCATGCAGCGTCTTGGGCCGGACGCCCGAGACGGCCTGACCGGACACGTCCGGTCCAGCGTCGATCGCACATAAACGCTCACGTGTACTAGCCGTTTGAATTTTACCGTTCGCGCCCTACGTCACTGATCAACTTCGCGCGCACGTCGGCATCGATCGGACGCGTCTCACGTGCCAGCACCGGACGCCCGGACGATGGAGTTCGGTCGTTACCGAGAGCTCCAAAACGTGAAAATCTTGACGGACGCGTCCGGTCCATGGTGACCGACGCGCCGACCGTCCGTTCGCTGAACCCCTTCTCCAGGCGCTGACGTCGGCGTGCGTCGGCGCTGACCGGGAACTTCGGCACGGCAGGGCGTCGGTCGCGCGCGTCCGGTCACACCTGAAAAACAGCGACGGCGGGCTGGCCGGACGCGTCCGGTCCCTACTGACAGCGTCCGGTCACCTCAGTGACTGCACTTCGTCCGAAAACCTACGAGTCCCGCCTCGCGAGCTCGGGAGGGGTCCACACCCAAACACCATCACCTCTTGCCCTCATGTGCCAACACAAAAGTGTCTCTCCACTTGTGCACGTGTGTTAGCATTTTCAAATAGATTTTGCAAGAGTTAGCAAGCACACTAGGTCCCTAATGCATATGCAAAGTCATTGCTCACTTAGTGGCACTTAGATAACCGATATTGCGCGACATCGCCCCTCTTAATAGTACGGTTATCAATCCTAAACCCGGCCATCAACTTCTCTACACGCCTATGGCCGGCAAAATGAAAATGCCCTAACATATACCTTTGCCTCTAGCATTCCACCTTGTTCATCATCTTCCTTCATCTTCAAGTGTGGTACTTGATCACTTGTGGTCTTTATCGACACCTTGATCACCACTCCACCACTTGGCTTGGACCTTCCCTTTCTCTAATGCTACACACTTAGCAATAGGGTTAGTCCTAGGTTTCATCAATTAGCCAAAACCAAACTAGGGCTTTCAGCGTTTCCGCGACCCGCGCTCCCCGGAGGCAGTCGGCGAGGAGGGCTCCTCTCTTCAAGGTGACGTGTTCCAAGGCGTGCGGGCCCGCGGGCGAGTCACCCGAACCGGCTTGTGTCGCGACGTCGGGCGGGAACCCGTCGGCATGGTCGGCCTTGGGAGGCACCGGCGTCCCCCACGACATTTGCGGCCGCGACGATCTCGGGACCACCTCCGGAGGGGGCGGCAAATGACCCGGCGACGTTGCCCGAGGTCTGAGGTGCACTCGAGTCAGAGCGCGCAGGAATCGGCCCACTCGGGCTCAGGGGCTCCTGCCCCCGCGTGACATTCAAGGAGGAAGCCGAGTCCTCCCCGAAGAAGACTTTGGAACCTTCAAGAAGGGCGGACGGTGAGGAAATAGGAGATCGAAGAAGATGCTTACCCTCGTCTTCATCGTCATCATCTTCCTCGGTGGTGTCGATGTCGATGCCTTGAGCTCGCTTCTCCTCCCGCGCCTGATGCTTATCCTTCTTTGCCTTCTCATCCAACTTCCTCTTACGCTGGCGCTCGTTCTCCACTTGATTGGCCGTCCGCTGTGGATGACCCTTCGGCAGGGGCACCCCACGACCCATCAACACAATGTAGGAAGGCTACCAGAGAAAAGGGCGAGGTCAACACGCCGGAAGGCCAAAGAGGCAAAGACACCAATGGAATACGGAGGAGACAGGACTTACGAACTCCACGAATCCCTTCTCTGCTCTCATTGGGGGACACCCCTCCACCGGGAAGGTCCATCTGACCCGGTCATTCACCGAGCCCACCGTCGGCTCCAACGCTTTGTTGATCCGCCGGGCGACTTCCGCGTCGGACGGCATATCCATAGGCAATGTGGTCCCCTCAACCGATGCGCCCGGGTTCACCTCGAACAGGCGAAGTGTTCGCTTCATGAGGGGCGCCCCCCACCTCTTATGATACGCTCCAATAAGCCCAGGACCATTGAGACCCCTCTCGTGAAGGATTGCGACGGAGGCCAAATGGTCCTGAAGCCTTTTCTTCTCCACCGCCGGGACGCCCCATTCGCCCCAACGTTTCGGCTGAACGGCCGGCAAATCCATCATGAACGTTGGGAGGGGAGGGTCAGACTTTCACAGATAGCACCATTTAACGTGCCAGCCACTGTTGGAGGAAACCATCTTCATGGAAATGTAATCCCTCACCCTGTTCCCACGAAGATGGATGCTGGTACATCCAATCTGCCACGTCTCCGACTCACCCTGCACCCGTCGTTTCAGCAAGTCAACAGCAAAGAAATACCTCCAGAGCTCGAAATGGGGGTCAATCCCCAGATACCCCTCACACAACGCGATAAACGACGCGATGTGCTAAATCCCATTAGGATTCAGACAGTGCATGGGGATTTGGTAGAACTCGAGGAGCGCGGTGAAGAAGGGGTGAGCCAGAATCGTGAACCCCCGCTCGTGGAACGCCAGAAACGAAACCACGAACCCCGCTCCTGGGGCCGAAACTTCCTCGGCTCCTGGGCGAACCCAATCGTCCTCACGGAGGAGGCCACGCTGGATGAGCCCATTGATCTTGGCTGACAAAATCGCCAACGAGGACCAGTTGGCCATGGCTACAGATCTGGACTCGCAGCGACGGCGGCGCAGTTAGGATGGCAGCAGGCAGATAGGGGGGCAGAAAAAACTGTGCGGGGTGTACAAGCCGTCTTTTTTCCTATTTGTAGGAGAGTTTGGGGCTGACAGACCCCACGGGCCCCTACGACCGCGGTGCAGGAGGGTAACATAGCACGCAACCTCGAAGAAACCCTTCAGCCCACCTACTGCACTAACTCAGGCGCAGGGCTTGAAACTACAGCTCTGCAATTACACCTCCCCCAGACGAGCCCTGGCGTGGGCTCCGAAGCCCGTCAGGCCAACGCGTCCTATCGGTTGCCCGATGGTTCAGAGGCGCAATATTGCTGGGGGCGAACCGTTCAGCAGCGCACTTCTCAAACAAAAACGTTCAGCAGCGCATCCGAAACCAACGCATCCCACTACCCCGAAGCACACGCTTCAGTCTCTGTGGACGTGGCCCACGTCCCTAGAGACTCGGGGCCTACACCTGGCGGGTGCGCTCGCGTGCACCCACCGAGAAGTCAGAACGACCCCTTGACGACAAGTCCCTGTAGGCGTGGACCCACACCTACAAGGACTCGGGGGCTACTGTCGGGGGCCAAACAACCGGCCTGTTAGGCCCCCAGCTAAACAGAATTAAGCAAGCCGCTATTAGCGGCCCACGTACGGTCCAACGAAGGCCGGACCAGATGGGCTGATGCTCTGACGGCCCGCTAGAAGGCTGCGGCAGAAGCCCGCGGGTGAACTACACCGTCGCGGGGCACGCCCCCAGGGCGCACGGCTCGCACGACCCTGCGAGGCTAAGGGACTCCCGGTCGTGACCCGGGAGGCCGCGGCTTGCACGACCCCTCACGGGCTTTTTCGCAAAGAAGTAACCGAGGCTTGCGCTCCACGCGTGAGCCACGACCTCAGTGCCAGCACGACCGGTCAAACCGTACCCTCTCCGTCTGCACCCCGTGTAGGACATGGAAGAGGAGCATCTTGACCGCGCTGTAAGTTAGTACAGGGCATGGAAGCGAATGCCATCACTGTTAGCCAGAGCAGGGCGTGGCACGGCTCTTGACCGCACTGTTAACCAGAGAAAGGGCGTGGCTCGATGTCTAATTGCCCTCCTGATTGACAGTCCGGACAACTCATCCGTCACGACCCGCTCCCGCGCCGTACCACGCCATTAACTCCGGGACAATACTGTAAGCGCTCTAATCAACTGTTTAACCTCTCCGCCCACTGTGGAGGCATGGGCAAACACCCCGGCGACGCAACCACACCGGCGACCGATCCTGATCAACGCATGCGATGCAAGGAAGAAGGACGCCCCGACCCTAGGAAGGCAGACGAGCCACTCCACCATTGTCCTTTTTTCTTTTTCTACATGGCACGCCCATACCTTCTTCATGAGATGTGTAAGGCCGTTCCCTCCCTTCATCTATAAAAGGGAGGGCGAGCCATTTCGCAAAGCAGAGGCTCTAAGAGATTATAAACCACCGAAAACCCATCACACACACGTCACGATATTGGCACCACGCTCAATCAGAGACTTGGGAGCCCTTCCCTCTCTCGAACTGGTTGTAACCCATACTATGAACCACCGCTGAGTAAAACGATCCCTTCAAACTGGACGTAGGGCCTCACGCCCGAACCAGTATACTCCCCATGTCCTCTTAGCGAACCATCCGGGCATAAACGCGCATATATAAATTTACTAGTTGATGCTTTC
The DNA here is from genome assembly GCA_015844335.1 of Chrysopogon serrulatus. NCBI lineage: Eukaryota > Viridiplantae > Streptophyta > Magnoliopsida > Poales > Poaceae > Chrysopogon > Chrysopogon serrulatus. The sequence continues at coordinate 61,650 of JADLZL010002315.1, read as the reverse complement.
ACGAAACACTGACAGTTCTTCTTTATTCTAACGGAAGCCAAACCCTTTGACCTCTTCATCAAAATGAATGTTCCAACGCTGAGGTGCTTGCTTTAAACCATAAATAGATTTCTTAAGCTTGCATATTTTTCTAGCATTGTTAGGATCAACAAAACCTTCGAGCTGTATCATATACACGTCCTCTTCCAAATTTCCATTCAGAAAGGCTATTTTAACATCCATCTGCCATATCTCATAATCAAAATATGCAGCAATTGCTAGAATGATCCGGATAGATTTAAGCATCGCTACCGGCGAGAACGTCTCATCGTAGTCAATTCCTTGAACTTGCCGAAAACCCTTTGTAACAAGTCAAGCTTTGCAGATGTGAACATTTCCATCCATATCCTTTTTCTTTTTATAGATCCATTTGCACTCTATGGGTCTAACCCCATCAGGCGGGTCAACCAAGTTCCAAACTTGATTGTCTCCCATGGAATCTATCTCGGATCTCATGGCATTTTGCCATTTCTTGGAATCTGGGTCCATCATTGCTTCTGCATAATCCGCAGGTTCATCATCTTCTAACAAGAACAATTCCCCACGCAATTCACGAAGTCTTGCTGATCTTCGTGGTTGTGGTGGCGTGTCCACTGCCACGGGTGTCTCAACTTGTTCTGCTACATTAGCATCACTTGTAGAGTCATTCCCTGCTGGCTCATCTTAAACTTCTACAAGGTACACCTTCTGTCTATTCTTTTCTCTTTTGAGAAACTCTTTCTCTAAGAAAACACCGTTTCAAGTAACAAACACTTTACCCTCGACCGGTTATAGACATAATACCCTAAAGTTTCCTTCGGATATCCCACGAAAAAGCACTTGTCCAATTTGGGTGTTAGTTTATCTGATATAAGTCGTTTGATAAACTTCACAACCCCAAATTTTCAGAAAAGACAAACTGGGACACTTGCCAGTCCACATCTCATATAGTATCTTAACTACAAACTTAGATGGTACCCTACTTAATGTGAAAGCGGCTATTTCTAGAGCGTATCCCCAAAATGATAAAGGTAGGTCCGACTGGCTCATCCTAGACCGAACCATGTCCAACAAAGTCCAATTACGTCACTCAGACACGCTGTTTCTCTGAGGCATTCCAGGTGGCGTAAGGCGTGGAACAATTCCGCAACTTTTTTTGATGATTGCTAAACTCGTGGCTCAAATATTCGCCTCCTCGATCAGATCGCAAGGCCTTTATTTTCTTGCCATGTTGATTCTCTACTTCATTATGAAATTCTTTGAACTTTTCAAATGTTTCAGACTTGTGCTTCATTAAGTAGACATAGCCATATCTACTAAAATCATCAGTAAAAGTTATGAAGTATTGGAATCCGCCTCTTGCCATCGTGCTCATTGGTCCACATACATCAGTATGTACAAGTTCTAACAAGTCAGACGCCCTCTCAGGAAAACCTTTGAATGGTGCCCTGGTCATCTTGCCTAGTAGACAAGCCTCACATGTCTCGTATGATTCAAAATCAAACAAAGTTAGAAGCCCACCAGCATGGAGCCTCTTCATCCGTGTTGGTATTAATTAAATGCACACAAGAAATAAGATTATCCGCAAGCGCACAGATACAATACCGCTGTAGTACTTCACCAAGATAAACCCAGTTTTAAATATCGAACCCAAAGGAACAGTAGATGACGACGACTAAGTCTATAAACTTAACCCAATGCACAATCAAGCTAGAGAATAGCGAGAACAAGGAGAACAATGTGGATTATCTAGTTCTGGTCTTTGAAAGTGGTTGTTTTATATCATATGATCATGAGCGATAACTTAATAAGACAGGGAGTAGAAATCAGAGTTCTCTCCTACCAAGCACCTTTTGCTTGCCAAACATACTAATGGGAAGTGGACTACAGAGGATTCAATGAAGCTATAAGTTACCTTCACGAGCTACCACTATCCGAAAAATCAGGGGACATTCACAAGTAAACATAGCCCAAATACCACGTCTACGCTATGAATACTACTACAATCAAGAAGCTATCTAGATCAAAGTACTCAATAAGAGTTGCAAACTAGAAGAATAATATGAACAAAACACTTACTTTAACTAGAAGTTGACTATCAAATGATCTCAAGATGCAAACTTCGGGCAAGGAAGGTTGATCTCGAAGAATACAGCAACGAAGAAGCACCGATAGGCCGAAACTCCTCCAGAACTCTATTCCTCTAATCTCTAAATAAGAACTAGTTCTAGATTGAACTAGCCTCTCTTGATTGCTAGCCTAGATCTACTAGATAGGAATTAGGGTTTCTGGCTCTTCAGCTCTTCATTGATCTGGCTCTCTTCCAGGGGCGTACAGGTCCATATTTATAGTCCGGTGGGATGAACATCAACCGTAGGATCAAACCGACTTAACGTAGGGCCAAGATGCATCCTTAAAGGCAGTGGAGAAGCACACAGAGGCTGACAGGTAGGGGCCACCTTGTCAGGCCGGTTGGCCTGGCTAGTGGGGCCGGGCAGCCCCACCTCAAAACGGCTCGAACTTCGCTTCATTTTGGTGTCTTCTAGATCCTTTCTGATCCCTCTAGCGATATTTTCCATCGCGGTTAAACTTCATAGCTTTTGTGCACTTTAATCCTCAATTATGCACTTTCTGGATAACTCCCTAGAAAACAGACAATTCACCAAAACTCATGGAAATTGTCAGTAATAACCTCCTATTCTATAATATCGTTGCAATTTGCAAGGAAGATTGACGGTTAAAAATAGACGTCATCTACCGTCAACAAGCTCCCCCACACTTAGGCTTTTACTCATCCTCGAGAAAAGGTTGGTTGAAAAGATAATTGAAAAATAATTATAGAGAATAAAGATCAATCAAGACATAACCCAAGAACATATCCATCATAAAACCATCCCTAGTTAATCATGTACTGTAGAATTCAATGTGTCTACCATGAATCTTTAAGTAGTTGAAAAGTAGAACAGCATGGAGTAGATCATTCTTTTCTTTAGTGCTGTCAACAGGAGAATTAGTTTTTAAGAATTTTGGAAACAAATCACAGCGTATCCTTCTCCCTTAATAACACTCTCAAATCACTGTATATGTGGTATTTCTGGGTCCTTACCAAAGCCTTTAGCATTGAAGCCTTTATCCTATATCTAAAAGTTTATGTGGATCTTTAGGGTAGGTAATAATTGTATCATACTTGTATGTCATTTATTGTAAAGTCAAACAATGGATCCAGAGAGAAATAAGACATAAAACTGAATCAAGCTTAAATAGGTGGAAATAATCCTAATTTTACTTTTGCTCCCTTTTCTTCTTTCTTTCTCTCTTCTTTTTTCTTTTTTTCCTTTTTTTGCATAGCTCATACCTCCTTTTAGAAATTTATGATTGAGAGATAACACAAGACTTGGAGCATTTATTTAGTGGCTATCCTACAAAAGTATTTTTGGTGTTCACTCTCAATGTAAGAGTAAAACATTTTCTATAAAAGATAGAGGTTTGTGCCTACTCCGGATTAGAGTAGTGCATATGTGGATGTGGCACTTGATTCAAAAATATGACAAACCTCTCTTAGGTTCACAAAGATTGACCAAACTCAATGCAAGCAAGTAGAGTATGTAGAAAGTTTATCTATCCTATACATGGCTTTGTTAGGACATTGCTTTTGCTATAAAGGAGAAGTGTAGCTATCCCTTTTTACTTTTTGAAATAAAATTTCTCCAAAAACAGAACATTAAGAATTGAAATCTCATTATCCTACAATATTATACTCCTCAACAACCTAAGCAATCATGGGGTCCCTAAAATAAGTTTCTAACAGTAACATGACTTCTAGTAAAAGAGTTATGTGATTTATTCTAAAGTCACGAATTAACAGCCTTTTCATCTCTTTAAAAAGTGATTTATCATGTGATTTTTAATTTGAATCGGAATAATAGGTTAAACATATGTATTTAAATAGTATTGGGCCCAAACCTGACCGTGGATGAAACGAAAAGGGAGAGGAGAAGGTGGTGGGCCTGCCGACACCCCTTGGTGTCCCCTCGGGCCCACTTCGCCGTGCGTGATCCTGGGTTGATTTTGTTCTGAATCGTGAATTTTTCTGAGTGAACTGATTTTTATGCTTCCGGTGTGTCTCTCCCACACTGGTTCTTCCTGTAACCTTTTCTGCAAAACATGTGGAGACAAACACATCCCAAAAATAAAAAGATAGAGTAGATAATAGCAACAAAAAACATTAATAAGAATAAGGCACTTTATTCATTATGATATATTAACCAATGCTTTAATAACTGAACTATGACAACTGCCCCAATTAGGGCGACTTACCTAACTTTCAACCCAAAACTTTTAACCTAACTCTAAAAACTGACTTCTTTAACCTAACTGACTCGATTGTGCCTTATTACATCGGGTAACTACGCTTTTCTAAGCGCGTCTATCACGTTCTTGAGCTTCTCGTTGTCCTTCTTGAGGGCACGAATCTCCCTGATGTTTCCTTCAATTTGGGTAGTCATGGTGGTCATAGTAGCAACTTGCATGTTGTTGGCTGACTGAAGGCTTGAGACAACTTGAGAGAGAGCACTGATCCTTATCTCAAGTATAACCAAAGTAGGCTTTGGATGCTTAGGCTCAGAGCTTGATGCAGCAGAGGGTTGTGCAACTCTCTTTGGTGGTGGTGGCTTCTTATCCGTGAAACGAACTTGAGCTTCAGTAGCACGTACTCCTCCAAGCATGAGACAAGTCCTGTACTTGGCACATTCTATCTCTCTAGATTTGTTAGTCTTGATGCTAACAAGTTCTTCTCCTGGCTTCGGGGTTGAAAGCTAAGTACCTCGGGGAAGAGCGATCTGCTTCCCCTTGGATGGTCCTTCCAAGAGCAATCTAGCAGGAGGTGCAGGTAGCGTACGTTGAGCTTGAGCATAGTAGGCTTGCTCATAGCTCCGGCGTGGCTACACTTCAGCTAGCTCCTTTGGCGGAATGATGGCGAGAGGCTTCGGCTGCGCAGGGACGATGGCCAGCGACTCATCCTTTGGGATCTTGTTGAGGTCAGCTCCGTAGACGACGATCTCCTTCCTAGCCATTGGAACTAGAGCTTAGAACTAGATCTAGATGAATTTTCTCTGAATGAGAGAGAGGAGGCTTGGATGGAATGAGGTTGAGGGGGGTCTAAGTACGTATTTATATGGGCAGCAGGCTTGCAGCGGGGTTGAATCTATCCTACAGGGTGCATACGATCGAAAAACTGAATGAGGTTTAAACCTGCGGGATTCTATCGAGGAATACTCCAGAAGGGGTAGAGAGTTGAATGCACGAGAGGAAACAGGGAGAGGCCGCCCGGCATCCTTGCCCAGGCCGGCCAGCCCCACAGGTCATTCCCTCGGGGTGACCTTTCTCGTGATGGTTACGTACTCTATTTACTTCCTGACGATGGTTGTTTAAAGATTTAGATCGATTTGGTTAAAATATAAGCATAATTAAGGTAATTGGATAAACCTCAACTCCTCAACTACCTCTAGGGGTCTAGTAGGTTCTAGAAAAAATCTTAAGGTGATGACCATTTACCTTGAATAACATACCTCCGTGTGATTGGAGAGTTACCACTCCATGCGATGACGCATTAACCACCGTAAACGGTCCTTCCCATTGTTGACGGTCGTTATTGTACGAAACCAATCGTCAACTAGCCATGAAAAGGATGCAATTGTGATCACCAAAGTAGATATAGGGTTTACACCGACGAATTCCATGAGTTTTGGTGTTTCACTATTTTCGCAGCGTAAAGCGGAAAAGACGCAACCACGAGCTTATCGAGCGTAGAACGGGAAAACGGATACCGCGGCAACACAGAACATTCTAGAAGAGACGAGAAGGCACCACGCCGAGCTGGGGCCAGCGGCCACCAGGTGGGACCGGCGGTCGGCCCGGGGCCCGATCGCGGCCCGGTTCGCCCGGTTCGCTCCACCGCCTTTGAGGATCAATCCTAGCCGCCCGTCAATGTCGGTTTCATCCGATGGCTCACGGTCATCGCCCAGGGCTATAAAAGGAGGGCAGGACCCCCCGAGGGGGAGAGGCACATTCATTCATTCCTCATTCGAAGTCCGATCATCAGCCAGAAACCCTAATCAGAGCTCCTTAGCTAGGGCCTAGATAGCTAGTTAGAACTAGAGGGAGGCAAGCGCAGGCTTGGATTCCAGAGCCGTCAGGAGCTTGGATTTGGTATAGTTCTTACCTCCTCTCACCTTTGTTCTCTTTCATTGTATAGTTATATGATTGCTACAATTGAATTGATGAATACTTATCTACTTACATTTATAGTTATATTGTTCTTTGTCTATTGTGGTTATATACTTAGTACAGCTAGATTGACATTATACTTATCCATAGGTTCGTATAGCGCTCATCTAATTGATCGTTGGGTGAGTGGTAAACATTGTGTAAGCATGGTGCTTATACATTGTTTATCTGCGAATGCACCCTATAGGCCGGGCTTGGTAGATCACGGGTGTGACAATCTTGTTGAGTCCTATGTAGTCCAAACCCTGTTTATAGGCACAGTAGGGCTTTTGTACGAAGGAAGGATGTGCTATGTTCTCAAACTTCCCTAGTATGTCCGCTATGAATAGATATAATGCTAACCTTAGCCATGACTACTAAGTGTATTGCACTAACTATAATATGCATTAACATGTAGCTAGGAATAACACAGGAATATCTCTTGATGTTCTACTAGTAACCCTAATGATATAGCTAGGAGTCTCTATCTGTTTATGCTGATGATTATATACTTATCTTATCATTTATCTTGTGACTTACCCCTGCATTAAGTAGTGAGGACATGGTTATGCCTATCTATTACACTCTTGGTTAACACGCTACCTTTACCTTCCTTTGGAAAAATATAAATGACAACCCATAATACTCCGGGTAAAATGCTACAATGGTATTTGATCTGTAAACTTGATATACTATTTCTTATTCTAAATGGTGGCATGATTTAATACCACACCCCTTGGTGTTATGCTGGGATGACAACTTGCAATTCTAGTGGCGGGGTTCTGCTAATGCATTTTTGGCGCCGTTGCTAGAGATAACATTAAGGGGTGTCAACACCCATTTACTCCAGCTTTCCAAGCCCGAATAATTTGACCCTGGAATTAAAAAGTAATACCTTGTCTCCGGGTGCAAATTCCTTCTTCTTGATTCTCTTGTCATGCCATCTTTTGGTTCTTTCTTTATAAATTAGAATTGTGATAAGCCATTTCTCTTCATTCTTCTAATTCTGATAATTGCATTTTTCTTTAATTTCCAGTGGCTTCAAAATCCATATTTCATCTCTTGATAGCCCAATGAGCTTTATGCTCTAACTCCACAGGTAGGTGACAAGTCTTTCCGTACACTAGTTGATAGGGTGACATGCCTAAAGGTGTCTTGTAGGCGGTTCGGTAGGCCCAAAGTGCTTCAGGTAACCGATCTTTCCATATAGTACCCATTTCATTCACCGTCTTCTGCAGAATATTTTTGATTTACTTATTTGATGTCTCTGCCTGGCCACTTGTCTATGGGTGATAAGGAGTGGCAACATTGTGACAGATGCCATGACTCTTTAAATAATTATGAAATTTTGTATCGGTAAAGTGAGTCCCTCCATCACTGATCACCATCCTCGGTGTTCCGAACCTTGGGAATATAACTTCTTCAAACATCTTCCTTGATTATTTAGAATTAGCATTCTTGCAAGGCATAACTTCTACCCACTTGGATATATAGCCAACTGCCACTAAGATGTACTCACAGTTCTTCAATTTTACGAATGGTCCCATATAATCAATACCCCAGACATCAAAGAGCTCGATCTGAAGATTGTTAGTAAGTGGCATAGCATCTCGTGAATTGATATTTCCATGCCTCTGACATGATCCACATCTTCGGACATAATCTTTGGTGTCTTCATACAAGGTTGGCCAAAAGAATCCACTCTGCCAAATCTTCGCATGAGTGCGGAATGCCCCATAATGTCCTCCATATGGTGATGAATGATACTTGAATAATCTGATGCCCTCTTCTGCTAGCATATATCTTCTGAGCAAGCCATCAGCACATACTCTGAAGAGATACAGAGGATCTCATATGTGGAGACGACTTTCGTAAATGAGCTTCCTCTTATTTTCCCCTAGTGCTACATAACCTGCAACCATAAAGTTGACAATATTCACGTACCACGGGTCTGATCTTGTTACCTTGAATAACATATCGTCCCTCAGCGAATCATTAATAGGCAATTCCTGTGAAATCTTAAATTGCAATCTAGACAAGTGATCGGCAACAGGGTTTTCTACTCCTTTTCTATCTTTTATTTCTAAGTCAAATTCTTGGAGTAACAAAATCCATCTTATTAAACAAGGTTTAGCATCTTTCTTAGTGAGCAAATATTTAAGAGCAGCATGATCACTGTAAATAATTACTTTAGCTCCCACTAAGTAAGATCCAAATTTATCAATAGCAAAAACAACAGCTAAAAGCTCTTTTTCGGTTGTTGCATAATTAAGCTGAGCTCCTGTCATAGTTTTACTAGCATAAGCAATGGCATAATGCTTCTTATCTCTAGTTTGTCCCAAAATTGCCCCCATAGCATAATCACTAGCATCACACATAATTTCAAAAGGTAAAGACCAATCAGGGGGTTGAATGATTGGTGTAGAGATGAGTGCTTCTTTAAGAATATTAAAAGCTTTTAAACATGCATCATCAAACTTAAAAGGAACATCCTTAGCTAACAAACTAGTCAAGGGTCTAGCAATATGTGAAAAATGTTTTATAAAACGATGATAGAAACCACAATGACCAAGAAAACTTTAGATGCCTTTTATATTCATGGGTAGAGGTAGTTGTTCAATTACTTCAATTTTAGCTCTATCTACCTCTATACCTCTTTCAGACACTAAGTGTCCTAGCACTATCCCTTCCCTAACCATAAAATGACACTTTTCCTAATTAAGGACTAAGTATTTTTCTTCACATCTTTGCAAAACCTTATCCTGATTTTCAAGATAATCATCAAAGGTCTTTCCATAAACAGAAAAATCATCCATAAAAACTTCCATGATTTCTTCAATCATATCAGAAAATATAGACATCATGCATCTTTGGAAAGAAGCAGGTGCATTACATAGTCCAAAAGACATTCTACGATAAGCATAAGTTCCATAAGGACATGTAAAAGTGGTTTTGCTTTGATCATTAGGGTGGATAGGAATTTGGTATTATCCAGAGTAACCATCTAGAAAGCAAAAGAAAGAGTGATTTGCCAAACGTTCTAACATTTCATCAATGAAAGGTAATGGAAAGTGATGTTTCCTTGTTGCTTTATTAAGTTTTCTATAATCTATGCACATACGCCATCCAGTAACAGTTCTCTAGGGGATTAGTTCATTCTTATCATTTCTAACAATGGTCATACCACCCTTTTTAGGTACAACTTGAACAAGACTCACCCACTCACTATGTGGCACAGGATATATAATCCCAATTCTTTCTTTACTACCTCTCTCATCGCATTATTAAGTCTACATTGGGGTTCTCTAGTAGGTGTAATTTCAGGATCAGTTGGTATGCGATGGGTGCAAAGAACAGGACTGATTCTCTTAAGATCTTGGAGTGAGTATCCAAAAGCAGTATAATATTTTTCTAAAACAGTTATTAGGTGCAAGGATTCTTCTTGAGAGAGTTTATCACTTATGATCACAGGAGATTCTTGATCACTATTCAAAAAAACATATTTCAAACCAGAAGGTAAGGGTTTAAGTTCAATAGGGGGTTTAGATGGCTCAAGTAATTCATCGAGAGGTTCAGGATCAGATGGTTTCTCTTCCTCTTCCTCTTCTTCAGTGAAGAACTGGGCATCATTTTCTATAAATGGTTCCATTAATTCTTCAGTAAAAACAGCATTAACCTCCTCTATTGGGCCTGGCTCAGGAAGCAGCTCTATCTTAGTTTTCAAAGAATGTGTTATAGGCATAGAGAGCTTAAAACCTTTCCCGAGACTAATATCTAATTTTCCGTTTTGACCTTCTCTAATGAGCTTTATATTGGTCAATCTATTAACACATCAAACTCCCAAACATCAAAGATATGAAAATTTAACAGGACTTGAACTCCATAAATCAAAATAGAAAGAGAACACAATACTCTTAAACTTAGAATAATATGACCTGAAAGACTTTTCAAAGTTTTAATAGTTAGAATTAATGGCATATCTTCTAAAATTCTTTTTAGCAAACGAAAGAGACATGATATTAACACCCACAATTAGATTATAATGAGTAGTAAAAGGATGTTTATCAATCGACACTCAAAAGTAATAGAAGAAGTATTCAAACGAATGGTATCTTTTAAAAGTTCTGATTCTTCTAGCCATTCTTCACTTAAGACAAAGATTAATTCTTTTTCAGTAAACTTTTTAAAGAACTTTACCTTAAAAAAGGATAAATAAGATCAATATTTTTAAATTCCCTAGATTCTTGAGGTTTCATAATTACTTGGTAATTAGAGGTGTTTCCATAATCATCAAAAAGATCATCTTCTAAATCAAGCATAAAATCAGGAAATAGAATTTCCTCTTCTTTATTCAAAGGTTCAGGTTTCAAAATAGCTAAAGGTTGAGATTCAAGTAATGATTTAGACTCAGCTATTGATTCTTCTTTTTTCTTCAGGAAGATCATTCAAAATATTCATAAAAATAGTCTTTGCATGTGTAGCAGTGATATACATGAATGCTCCTCCCGCGGCCAAATTAAGATATTCTTTAGTTTTTTTATTAAGGCCCAAAAAGAAGTGTTGTAAGAGAATAGGTTCTGGCAAAGCAAGACTAGGACCTGAGTTGATAAAACTATCAAGATGTTCCCAAGCCTTACCTAGTGATTCGTTATCTAATTGTTTAAAACCTATAATTTCAAAACGAAGTTTAGCGACTTTCTCGATAAGGAAAAACTTAAAGCAAAAGTTAGAACATAACACTTCCCAATCTCTCGACTACTCCCAACATAACGCTTATACCGGTGTTTAGCTCGCCCGTTAATAAAAATGGAAAAAAAGCTTCCACCTTAACGTCTCATCTACCATGCCTTTAATGTGTAGACATGAGCAAGTTTCTTCAAAATCATTCAAATAGGAATAGGGTTTTTCGCTAGAACTATCGGAAAAATATTTTCCTGAACTAAATGAATTAACTCCAAGCGTAGCTCATAGTCGCAAATGTAATGGGCTTAGATGATTCTCTTGGTACGTAAACGTGAGCCCGATGGTTCTCCGTATTGATATAAGAGTTGAGATACGAGTTTCCATATTAAAATATAAAAATAAAATAAAAAGCTAAAAAGCTAAATAAAGAGAAAAGTATAATACAGAAATTAAGCTAAACTTAAAGTCAATCTCAAAGAACCGTTCCTTCACAACGGCGCCAAAATGCTTGTTGGTATTAATTAAATGCACACAAGAAATAAGATTATCCGCAAGCGCACAGATACAATACCGTTGTAGCACTTCACCAAGATAAACCCAGTTTTAAATATCGAACCCAAAGGAACAGTAGGTGATGATGACTAAGTCTATAAACTTAACCTAATGCACAATCAAGCTAGAGAATAGCGAGAACAAGGAGAACAATGTGGATTATCTAGTTCGATCTTTGAAAGTGGTTGTTTTATATCATATGACCATGAGCGATAACTTAATAAGACAGGAGTAGAAATCAGACTTCTCTTCTACCATGCACCTTTTACTTGCCAAACCTATTAACGGGAAGTGGACTACAAAGGATTCGACGAAGCTATAAGTCACCTTCACGAGCTACCACTATCTGGAAAATCAGGGGACATTCACAAGTAAACATAGCCCAAACACCACGTCTACGCTACGAATACTACTTCAATCAAGAAGCTATCTAGATCAAAGTACTCAATAAGAGTTGCAAACTAGAAGAATAATATGAATAAAACACTTACTTTAAACAGAAGTTGACTACCAATTGATCTCAAGATGCAAATTCAGGGCGAAGGAGGTTGATCTCGAAGAATACAGCAACGAAGAAGCACCGACAGGCCAGAACTCCTTCAGAACTCTACTCTTCAACTCTATCTCTCTAATCTCTAAACAAGAACTAGTTCTAGATTGAACTAGCCCCTCTTGATTGCTAGCCTAGATCTACTAGATAGGAATTAGGGTTTCTGGCTCTTCAGCTCTTTATTGATCTGGCTCTCTTCCAGGGGGATACAGGTCCATATTTATAGTCCGGTGGGATGAACATCAACCTTTGGATCAAACCGACTTAACGTAGGGCCAAAATGCATCCTCAAAGGCAGTGGAGAAGCATGCAGAGGCTGATAGGTGGGGGCCACCTTGTCAGGCCGACCGGCCTGGCTGGTGGGGCCGGGCGGCCCCACCCCAAAACGCCTCGGACTCCGCTTCATTCTGGTGTCTTCTAGATCCTTGCTGATCTCTCTAGCGATATTTTCCGTCATAGTTAAGTTTTGTGGCTTTTATGCACTTTAATCCTCAATTATGCACTTTCTGGATAACTCCCTGGAAAACAGACAATTCACCAAAACTCATGGGAATTGTCAATAATAACCTCCTATTCTATAATATTGTTGCAATTTGCAAGAAAGATTGACGGTTAAAAATAGACGTTATCTACCGTCAACAATACGATTCTCACTTATATGACCCAAACGACAATGTCACATATAGGTAGGACTTAACTCATTAAGCCGAGGCCTTTTAGCACTAATATTATAGATAGGTGCATCATCAAGATTTAAAATAAATAACCCATTCTCAATGGATGCAAAAGCCACAAACATACCATTCTTAGAGATTACACAACCATTGTCTTCACTCACAAGTGAATAATCATCCTTCATCAAACATGAAGGTGACACAATGTTTCAACTTAAACTAGGAACAAAATAACAATTATTCAATTCCAAAATAAATCCTGACGGTAAGGGAAGTTGCATCGTCCCGACGTTCAACACAGCAACTCTTGCATTATTGCCCACGTGGAAATCAACCTCTCCCTTTTCCACGCTTCTACTTCTTATCATTCTCTGCATCGTATTGCAAATGTGAGCAACCGATCCGGTATCAAATACCCAAATTAATATAAGAGTTAGCGAGGAAAATGTCTGTAACATAAATAACAAGCGTATGAATGAGAGTACCTTTACTACCATCATCCTTCTTCAAGGACGCCAAGTACAACTTGCAGTTCCTCTTCCAGTGACCTTTCCCACCACAATGAAAGCACTCAGCATCAGCAGGTACAGTAGCCTTAGGAGCAGATGGGTTTGGCTTAGAGCTCTCAGCGTTAGCCTTACCCTTCTTCTTCCTCCAAGCATTGCCCTTCTTTCTCTTAAAGTTAGGCCTATTTTGCACCACCAACACTTGGCTACTGCTAGCGCTCTTCTTGATGTCAGCCCCTGCTGTTTTCAGCATGCCACACAGTTCATTCAAGCCCCTCTCTGCCCCATGCATATGGTAGTTCGAGATGAAGTTTCCATAACAGAGCGGAAGCGATGCTAGAATGAAATCAGTTGCCAACTCTTGGCCGACTGGGAAGCCAAGCTTCTCCAACCTCTGAGTGTAACCAACCATCCTGATTACATGTGGCCCAACAGCTACGCCCTCTGCTAGCTTGGTCTCTGCAAGCGCCTTGGAGACATTGAACCTTTCAGTCCTTGCTTGAGTCCAGAACATATCATTGAGCGCCATGATCATATCGTTCGTTGAATGATTGTTATCAAACTGCATCTGCAGATTAGGTTCCATACAAGCTAGCATCAGGCAACTCACTTCAAGATCAGCATCACAAGCTCTCCTGTAAGCGTTTCTTTCAGCAGCTGCTGCATTTTCAGGAGGCTCTTCTAGTAATGGGGTGTCCAGAATTTCTTCCTTTTTCTCAGCCCTGAGAACAATTCTTAGGTTGTGGATCCAATCCGCATAGTTTGTTCCATTCAACTTATCTTTCTCAAGTATCGAACGTAAAGTAAATGGTTGATTAGGCGCCATTGATCTACAACAAAAGTAATGCAAAATACTAAGACAATGTATCCATGAAAGAGTAAATTGTATCAAAATAAAATCTACTCCCACTAAAATCAACATCCCTCAATTGATACTTAGTGATTCAAGACCCACAACTAACAAGTCGACTAGTGAGCTTTAGCATCACCGCTAGAAGACATGGTAGATCGGTAAGCAACTCCTTGCTAATCATATCACATATGACTCTTGTTATTGGGCAGCATCTCTATGCTATGCTCAACTACTCATGCTCCAAGGTCCCTAACCGTTAGGATGACCCCGTTCAAGTAACCAACCCTTCTGCAGTAAGTATCCGATATGAACCTGCCTAGTCGAGGAAAACCAGTGACACCCTAATTTCATAGACCCACCACTGATTGTACAAGACTTTTGACAGTGCAAGGTTAGGGAAGCACGTAACTTAAACATTGCCGAGGGATCGTTCTACTTCACTACCGCGCGCGTATGTAGACAAAAACAATATAGCATGTGAAAGTAGAACATAGTAAGAACGGCATTAAACAGATATGACTTGGTATAGCCCTTTGTTCATTCAAAGATCTCCATCTCCATCTCCATCAATCTGTTCATCACGGTGATCTCCATCTCCATGATCCACTTATGCCATCCTTCAGTGATGAATCCGCCAAGACTAGCTATTACTAACGCAATGCAGCAAAGTAAAATTACATAGTCGCGGATAGATCATCATAGATTGGCACGCAGGCCATTACAACAATGTTGACAATATGAATGTGGCTCCTGCCCATATTGTCCTCATGACGTGCAAGCCATGAATTAATTACACACATGCATCACATACACATAGGGTCTATACCAATCATGCACACCTGCAAAACAGAGTTAGGCGATTCTAACATCTAAACTTCTGACGTAGAAAACTCTTTCCAAGCCTTTTTTTCATAATTCTAATTCGCCGAATGCAGCTATGCATGAAAATTTGAATCTAAAATTTCGTTTTCTATGATTTTCGTTTAAGAATTGTCTCAATCTGAGTTACGGTTCAGAAGTTATGGCTGTTTTACTGAACAGCACTTTTCTCGACAACCCGACGTCCGGTAGTAGATCCCATCTACTACCGCTGCGCATCACATGCGCTCGGCGCTTGACCTAGGGTTTGATTCGATCAATCTGATTGATCTCTAACTCACCACGATTGGATTTACATGTATCACTTAACTCGGATGGTGGAATTCTGACCAGTACAAGTAGATCGTTACAAGACCAACACGGCAAGATGACGAACCACGGCCAGAGACTAATCTACAACCGCGCATATCACCATATGCACAAAACCGAACCTATAACAATGCAGTACAGCTTTGATATCACTGTGGGGTTATGAGGATGCTACGCTAGCCGGAAAACAAAAATTTTTGACCTCATAAACCAGGATCTATTGCTAGTTACAGGTTACGGGACTACCACTATACGTGCAGGTGCAGCGGAAGACGACTTAGTGTAGTCGTGCGCGTCGCAGCAGGCAGTGCAGTTGCGTGGTCATCAGTCATGTCGATCCCCTCGTGTAGTTCATCCTTGTGCTCCAGATGCAGCACCTCTGAGGAATCCCACACGTGCAGGGAAGAAGCGATGCGCCTCCGGACTGCTAGGTCCGCGAGGAGCAGAAGGCGTGAGCGTGGAGGGCGACGGCTGCTGCCAAAAGGCATGGATTAGGTCTAGCCGCGCCCCTCCCCGCCGCTTATATAGGCGTCACTAATGTGCTCCTAAGTTGGAGGCCCATTAGTAACCCTAAGCCTTGTCTAATTCGGGCCCAACCCGAATTAGGCTTTCAGCCCCTTAAGCGTGCGACCCTGTGGGTTCACGTACACAGACATGGCCCGAGTACACCTACTCACCCAATAGTTGACAGCGGCCTCTAGCAAGGCGTGACAACTCCTATGTGCATGCAAAGATCATATCAGACGAACCACCACAACCACGTACATGTTATTCCCTTGCCTCATGATATTTGGTTCAACTCGTGGGTTAACATTTAACCCAAGCACAGCCATGCATTTGTTGATCCAATCACTTGAGTGATCCAGTGATATCTCTCTCAACTAGAGAGGGGCAAGTTCCTTCTTGATTGTCTATGTCTCATAGCATGTTTCCCGACAGACCCGAAGACCACCTTTATAACTATCCAGTTACGGAGTAGCGCTTGATAGTCCCTAAGTAGGTCATTTCACATCTTGAGTACATACGACAATCTCAGGTCTAAGGACATAACGTACATGATGTGTAAAGAGATAATAAGAACATCTCACGTTGGGTCAGTCCAGCCCCATTTCATACATGTGCCCACATTATTAGTTTGATATCTCTATATCTATGACTTGTGAAACATAGCCATCAACTAATACACGTGCTGATCTAATATTCATGTGTATCCTCGCACGAACTCCAATCAGGGACAATATTCGAATAACCATACAAGTAAAAGAGTTTCACAAACAATTCACATAATTGCCAATCGATACAAGTTATCTTTAATGGAAATTTATGAACACACAATATCATGGATACAATCAAAATATCATCATCTCTATGATTACCTCTAGGGCATACTCTTAACAGGCCAAGACTTATCACCATCTCCTATATCCACTATTTCTAACTCATCAGCCGACATGAAACCTTTGCCCGTTTTTCCCTAATCATCATCAACTAGGGAATCCATTAATTAAAACTCTCAGAGCCGACTGCTTGTATCAGCTGTTGACCATCTTTAAATACTTTGATGATGTCTCCTTCATGTACCTTTCTGGAGAAACATTCTACACCTTCAAAATTCCACTCATCTGATCCAGCGTGAGTAATACTAACAGAGGAATCAGCTAGAACGATTTTGACAGTATCTCTATTCCACTGTATTAGACTTTGATGCATAGTGGATGGAATGCAACAATTAGCATGAATCCAATTTCTACCGAGAAGTATACTGTATGTGCCCTTGGCATCAACTACGAAGAAAGTAGTGGGCAGACTCTTACTACCAATTGTCAATTCAACACTAATAGCTCCTTTGGTGACCGAGACATTGCCACTGAAATCTGTAAACCTCATGTCAGTCGGGTACAAGTCTTCTACTTTTTTGCCAAGCTTTCTGAATATTGAATAAGCCATGAGATTAACAGTGGCGCCTCCATCAACTAACATCTTAGTCAAGGGTTTTCTATCAATGAAGCCTTTGAGGTACAAAGATTTCAGATGTAAGTACTTCTCAGGCTTCTCAAAGGTAGCACTTTCTGCCTAATAGATCCACTGAGCCACAGCTATTTCCTCATCGGACTCTTCTTCATATTGATCGAAGCTCTAAACTCAGTCGGTAACATAAAGATAGACGATACTTCAGTCGAAGCTTTGCCTTTATTGGCTGTTTGCCTGACTTGCCAGACTCTAGGTTTCTTTCTTTGCAATTCATCATTCCTCAAACGTTGAACCCGTCTTTTCTAGCTTCTGGTCAATTCCTCCTGGACACCACTGACCTTCTTGCCAAACATACCTCTGGTCAGCCATATTCTGATCAGCTATCTTTTCCCCTAGCCGATCATGAATATTTTCAATTTCTGCACACCGATCTGCTTCTCCAAATTTCATTCGTTCATGCACGGATCAGTGGTTGGCTCTTGTTTGTCGGTATTCCCAATATTGATCATTGCACTCAGGGTAGTTATTGAGGGTAGGTAACTTTAAGCCTTCATTCTAGCAATGTCTAAAGAAAGGACAATTCCAATAATATTCATTCTCTTCCTTAATCCTCCTTTCTTTATAACAACGCCTTTCATATTCTTCTTCTTCAAGCCATCCTTGGTATTCCAAATAATCCCTTTCCTTACGCATCTGATTTCTTTCTTTCTATCACTGCTATTTATTCAATAGAATTCTGACAGTAGGACGTCTGCGCATCTCACCAGCTTTAGAAGTCTCAGGGCGATCATATCGGCTACTTTGCTGATCTTGCTTCTTCTTGATCTCCTGATATTCTTTAGCCGAGATTTGCCTCTTTGAGTCAACTGCTTCTGTTTCTTTGGCTCTATCAGAGGTAAGCACCTTGAATTTACCCTTCGGAAGAGAAGATGCGACCATATGTGTTGGGAAAGGATGGCCTTCTATACTCATACCACCTTTGCTCTTTTCTAGGCCAATTCGTCCTTTGTTGATAGCTTGCTGAATGATTTCTCTAAAGATCTTGCAATCATTAGTGTTATGAGTAGTAGAATTATGGTATTTACAATACCTCTTTCTCTTGAGTTCTCCGGCCGATGGTATCTTATGATTCCCTGTCAACTTAATTTGACCCTTCTCTAACAGGTAATCAAAGATCTTGTTAGCCTTTATGATGTCAAAGTTAAACCTTTTCTCTTCTTCCTCTATGGACTTGTTCTTTACCCAAGGCATATATTCAGAATGTTTCCATACCCAATCCACAGCAGCTATTTCATCACTTTCTTCTTCATCTCTCTCATTAGCTATTTGTTCCAGTATGCACGAATCAACACTGCCGACTACCCCTGCTAATGGGTTAGAATCCACACCGTGCCCAATCGAATCCATAGCAAATTGTCTTCCTTTTTCAATCCACCCCAATCCAAATTCTTATAGTTTCAACTCAACTCACTCCAATCCAAAAACCAACTAAACCATGGGTTTGTTAAAGAATCTATGAATTCTACATCGAAGCCGGACCCTAGAAATAAAAGCTCATGTTCACACCTTAAAATTTTATCAAAATTAGCTAAAATTTTTAAATACATTTCTAAATGTCATGAAGATAATCGATGTCAGTTAGCACACCAAGATTTACACATGGATCCCACATCGAAGCTGGACCCTAGAAATAAAAGCTCACGTTTACACCTTAAAATTTTATCAAAATTAGCTGAAATTTTTAAATACGTTTCAAAATATCATGAAGATAATCTGCATCGGTTAGCACACTAAGATTTGCACGTGGACCCCACATCAAAGCTGGACCCTAGAAATAAAAGCTCGTGTTCACACCTTAAAATTTTATCGAAATTAGCTGAAATTTTTAAATACGTTTCTAAATATCATGAAGATAATCTATGCCAGTTAGCACACCAAGATTTACACGTGGGCCCCACATCGAAGCTAGACCCTAGAAATAAAAGCTCGTGTTCACACCTTAAAAAAATTAAAATCTCAATCCATCCAACCCGGTTTTTGGTTAAATCCAACCCAACTCAATCCACTAAGTAAATCAATCTATTCAAACCCATTAAAAGGGTACCCATATGAGAACCCAATCCATAAAATCCATTTGAATCCAAACCATTAGCAGGATGACTGCCAACCTTTTGAGGTTTATTATAACATGTGTACCTAAACTGAGCTTCAATGTCGGCTATTTTTCTGGCCAAAGCAACTAGATTTGGGCAACCGAACCCAATCCTCTCCTTGATAGCTGGTATTAGCCCACGAATTGCAATGCTAACCACCTCTGCCTCTGATAGTGTCATTGTGTAACATTGATTCATGACCTCTCTGAACTTTAAATATAATGACTTCCAGATTTGGTGTTTCCTTGCCTTACATCGATCAAGTCTGTAATTCCCTTTTCCATAACTTCTGAATCGAAGTATTAATGAAACTTTGATTCCAAGTCATCCCATCCATTAATAGATTCATACAGCAAGGATGCAAACTATGAGAATACAGGTCTAGATAAGGAAAGAGGGAAAAATCGCACTTTGAGTGCCGGTTCATCAGCTATCTCCCCAAGCTGAGCAAGATACTGACTAACATGCTCCATCGTTGACATTGAGCCTGTTCCAGTGAATTTAATGAAATCAAGCAATCTGTATCTTGGCGGTAGCAGCACTTGATCATACCATGCTGGATACGGTTTCTTGTAAGTGATGGATGCACTTTAGGTTTCAAACCGAATTGACGCTGTACCATATCAGTCACTTGGCTTATTAGCTGATCCACCTGAAATGATGCCCCTATTGGGTGTTTGAGTTTCCCTGACCTTGCTGGTTAATGTGCTGAGCATTATGGTGATAACCGGGATTTTCTTGAGCATTAATGGTATAATACTTAGAGACATAATGATATCCAGGGAGAATTTCACCAGGTGCTACCCTTCCTTGATATGGTGGAGCGTTGAAATCCCTGACAATTCTTCTGTTGTGAGGAGCTATTTTCACAGCCGATTGGCCAGCATTATGATCCATTATCGGCTGTTGCACTGATTGCTGCACAGTACCACCTCCATTGTATAAAGATTGTCTGTCGGTTGTTCTCCAGACATTCCTTCTTCAGATGATTGACCTCCATCCACTTGTTTGTTTCCAGCAAAATTAGCATAAGCTGGGCCTCTATTTTTTGTATTCAGACTGAAACCTTCCTTTATGGCATTGGATATGCTGTTCAGAAAAACTTCATTGTGATTGGTAAGTGTGGCGGCCATAGCTCTGCTAATAACTTCATACATAGCATTCTGCTGGTCTTGGACGGCTGGATCTCGCTCTCCATCCAATATCACTCTTGTAAAGTGGGTCTTCTGAAAAACTCCTCTTCCTCTATTCTTACTGAAGGACACCAAACACTTGTCTTAGAATTGAGCGACAGCCGTAGTGACCAATTCTTTCATATCATCAGAAAGTTCATCTATGGTCATGTTCAGAATATTATCATTATCCATGTTGACGATGTGGTCCCACTGGACGTGCCAAAACATATGTTGACGCAAAAAAGTGCCGAGAGATTCTTTCCTACGTCCAAGGGTGCACACGAGCAGGCTCTCAGAGAGCGTACGGGAGCTGGAGTCCTTGATCCCCTAAGCTTGGATGAGGCAAGCCAAGCTTGGTGACTTCGATCTGGGGCGCGCCAGTCAATTTGACCTGCAATTGACAAGGGATAGCAAATGTCAAATTCTAGAATCTGCCTGTTTTGTTGCTAGACAGTTCCAATATGTATGGTCCTCAATGACCGATGAATCAAAGGAGATTAACTAGAAAGTCAATTCCTATCAATGCAGAATATGTAACAATGGTAATGCGATTCGATCAGCTAACCATCATATATGGTGAATAAAACAACCTAGTTAGCCGATCTCATCAATTGATGAAAGATACGAATTATGCAACACATGTCAGCCTAAAAACAATCAGTTCAACAACCATGCCAGATAAGATTAATGTTGACGGTGGATAAGGTCAATATTTATTAGAACTTTAGACACAAGAGGATACATGAATACACACTAGTCTAGGGTTTTAACTGACAATTTTCACGAGTTTTGCATATTTTATATTTTCCGAGACTTTTTAGAAAAGCTTAAAAGAGAGATTAGAATGCATATTAATCACGAAACTTATCCGCCACGGGAAAGATCAACATCGGGACGTGGGAAGGATCTAGAAGACACCCGAAGCAACCGGGGCCAGGGGAAGCCGCCCGGTGGGGCCGGCGGCCCCCCCACCATGGCGCCGGCGCCCCCTTTAGGGTTTGGTGCCCCCTTCTGGAAGCTTCCTCCACCGCCTCTCCTGATGCATCTCGGCCCTTGGTTAAGTCGGTTTGATCCTGCGGCACACGTTCATCCCACCGGACTATAAATATATGGGCAGACCCCCCTGGAGAGAGCCAATTCATTATTCATCAAGGCCTCAAGCCATCAAGCATCAAGAAGCCTTCTAGTTCATAGTTTTAGTTAGTTAGATTAGAAGTAGAGGAGATCTAGTTCTTCATCGGGATCTGGAGCCCCGTGCATGCGGAGTGCGGGGAGTTTGATATAGTTCTAGTTCTTTCTTTCTTATTGTATTCATTATTCTGATTAGGGAGACATTATTCTTAATAGTTCATATGTTCTTAATTGCAATAGTCATTGTCTACTTTGATTATATGTCTAGTTTAGTTGGTTCGATCTTATTAAATTCATGTAATTGCTCGTATAGCGTTTATCCAAGTGTACAATGGGTAGATGATGGACAATATGTAGACGTGGTGTCTAGATATCTTGTTTGTCTGCGAGTGCACCCTGATATACCGGAACGTGTGGTAGTCCGCGTAGGTAACAGCTATGTTGGTTCCTCTGTAGTCCGCCCTCCGTATGTAGGACAGCAGGGCACGGTCGCGAGGATAATGACTCTATTTCACATCCTCCCTAGTTGATGCCCCTTTACATGTGATTATGATGTAGGGTTAGCTTAACGATGATTACTAGATGTAGTTGCACTAATTAGAGTTATTCATTGATGTAGTTATAGAATTACCTTAGACAGTTATTTCCTTAGTTTAACCATTGGCTAACTGTGATTATGACTAGGAAGTGCTCCGATGATTATCAATATAATTATGATACTTGATTATGCTCTCACCCGTATTTATTTATATTTATCTTATGACCTCTGCCTGTTATGGGTAGAGTAGATGACATTGGTAATATCACTTATTCATTGTATATAATTCCTTATCAATATAATAGATAGAGTTTATAACAAGCTTTCCCAGTGGTATAAATATAAATCGACAACCTAGTAGAACTCCCTAGGTAAAATGCTTCAATGGTATAATTATCTGTCCGCTTGCGGAATCTATTTTAGTTTATATTCATATTTCTGCTGGTCATATTGAATAATACGTGTAAAACTATATTTATTCCTTAGCATTATAATTAGGGATGATAACTTAATTCATGCTTAGGAATACTAGTGATAAATAAGTGGCTAGTTGCTAATGATAAGTTAATTTAATACCAAGCATTTTTAGCGCCGTTACTGGGGATAGATCTTATCTCTATTTCTAAGTAGTGACGTTAAAAGTGTCAACAATTAACCATTAACAGCGGGGTGTTTCTATATAGCCAATAATAATGATTAACCCGATAAAATAACCTATTTACTAACATGGGTATTTTTATGCAGCCTACAATAACAAACAGACTAGATTATGCCAAAGATACTTATTAAGCCTAATTGTATTTAAGACAATACGTATACATGCATCGTTGTTCAAAGTATAACTGGATCGGCTATTTAGCCGATACAGGGTCCAAGTAATGGGGTAGCTCATACGCATAGATCTAGATCAATCACCAAATAAACAATAATTTACCAAGACTAGTCTACCGGCCAGCGGTCCTATTAAACTACTTTTATGAAGCTTGCTAGGCCCACATCCACCTGGTCTACCGGCCAGTGGGCTTCAATAGATCCAACAAACAACACTAGTCTATTTGACTCTCAAACAGATCTACACATAAGCGCTACTCGTGAAAGCATGACTGGATCGGCTATTTAGCCGATACAGGGTCCATGAAGCAGGAACAGACTACTTGTCTTAACCGTAGCTATCCTTCAAGTTAAAACAGAGCTGGTCTACCGGCCGGCGGCTCTGAGTTAACTTCAAACATAACTACAAGCATACCTAAATTACAACGAAGCTAGTCTAACGGCCGGCGGCTCCGAGATAACCTAAATCTACTCTTGTTAGGCAAGTATCTCTAAAACACGAACAAACTCTCAAGTCGATTTAAAGCTGGTCTGCCGGCCGGCGGCTCTAAATTGACCCTCGAATCTATTTATGCCCAGATTAAGCCTCGAACCCACAACACGTGGCAACCAAGATTGATAAATTAACCGATACGAGCCCAATCGTCTGTTTCAGTAAGAATAAGAGTGAGCATGGATTAACACCGAAACAATAGATCTTTGATAGATTTAAGCGCAATCTAATCTGTCAATCTTGATTGGGCAATGATATTGTCGCAAAAGATAAATTAAATTTAAACAAACAATATCGGTAACTTAATGAATTTACTAGATCGCCAATCTAATAGAGTCGATAACTAGCTTATACCTAATTCACAGTGGGGTCGTTAGATGCAGCCATACAAATGAGATATAAACCGATAACTAGCACAAATCAAGTCTATACGAGGTCAAACGATGCAGCCATATAAGTGAGACATGAATCGTGGTAATACTTACAAGCAAACCAAAGGTCGGACTCAACCGATGCAGCTCGATTCGTCGAAATTCTCGTCGAGATCTACTCTACTCCTACTCCTAAGGGGTGGCTGTTGATATTTCTTATGCACAATTAAAATATAAAGGATTCCGCTAGCGCACAAAAAACCATTGTAGCATTTTACCGGGAGTATTCCAGGTATCGTTATTTATATTTTACCACTAAGAAACAATGGATAAAGACATTGATAGTTCACCATCATGTATCTACTAACTAATGCACCAACTAGACTAGAGTAGGGGTAAATGATAGATGATAGGAATTATGCATATATGACACACACACACACAGGAGAATTCTATGATAAAAGAGAGTAGATAGCTAAAGTGAGAGGACAACGGGAGAGTTCAAGGTTCCTAAATACTTCTCTATTACTAGGGTTCTATAATAACTAATTCATGGTAGATATAGCAATCACACAATAGCACTTTGGAGCAGCAGTATCTTTCCAACTCTCGAATAAGACTGGGAAGAAAGTAGTTGGGGAAGGCTGCCAAAAGCTCTACGAAACATCAACCCGAACGTGGTGGAATATGAAGACCGGATAAAGCTGGCACCTCTGGGGCTACCACAACTAACCGTAGAATTGAGCGCAACCTCAGATAAACCCTAGCCTAGACACCATGTCTACACTAAAGATTACTACTCTAATCACATATGATAACCAGAGCACTCAATACGAGCGGAGATCCCATGCTAAGATATAACAACTATACTAAACATAATATGAAAGGCATAAAGTAAATAAAGATAAATATATTAAAGTATAAGTCTTACAAAGAATAAATACAAAGACATACCAAGACTCTGAAGACTCTTTCAGAACCGGGGCGTAGCTCCACTCTCCCTAACTCCCAACTAGAACTAATCTACTACATTGGTATGTCTAGCCCTAATTCTCTAGAGGTGAGAGGTCATCCATTCGAGGGACGCATCTACATCTCTATAATAATGTGGTGCCCCTAGGAAGGGGGGTCTGTCCCTTTATTTATAGCCCGGTGGGAGAAACGTGGGCCCTTTGATCAAATCGACTTAAGGTACGGTCAAGATGCATCCTTGATGGCGGTGGAAGAAGCTTCCAGAAGACGGGCATGAAAGGCCGTAGGGGGAGGCCGGCCGGCCTGGAGGGAAATGCCGGGCGGCCTGGGCCCAAGCCCACTTGGGCCCAGCTTCGTTTGTGTGTTTTCTTGCTCCTTTTAGGGCCCAATAGAGCATGTTTCGATTTAGAGTTGATATCTCTTGATTCTGGGCTCCAAATATAGCAAATGATATGTCCGTTTCAATTGTCTCGATGAGCCCGTCATAATGGTGCAGTCCAATTATTTATTTAAAATACTTTTATTTGATGAAAAATTACATACTCCTACAACACAAGTGAGAACACCAAAACTCATGGAACTCGTTAGAATCAAAACCTACTACTATGCTTTGTAATCCATTTTATATCATTTCATGCAATAGTTGATGATTATATTTAGTGTTTAATGACCGTCAACAAGCTCGCCCAAGCTTAACCTTTGCAAGTCCCTAGCAAAGCTCAACTTAGAAACCGCTATTGATATTCATGTCTTCTTAACAATTTTCTTATGGCCTCTCAAAAGTATACCTGTATTCAAACAAAAATTCTCCTCTAGGTTTAAGCAAAACTGAGCTAACATTCAAACTTACTCATATTACCCTTGACCATGGGGCTTCTTAACTTTTACTTGGGTCTTGAGCAATCAAAGGACAGAAAGATCCAGCCAAGCACTATGTTTCAAGTTCTTCATTCAACTATCATTCTGGAGTTTTTAGGGGTTTTTAAATAAAACTCAGAGCTTTCTTTGTATGATACTCTCAAATCTCTCAGTATATGTGGTATTTGTAGATTCTCACCAAGGCAGTAATGATATTATGCCTTTTTTTCTTCCTACAACTAAGGCTTATGTGGAGCTTATAGGTATGGAGAAAACATGAAAGAGCATACTTGCAATGCACATATTGTAAAGTCAAACAATGGATCCACAGAGAAATAAGTCATGCAATCAAATCAAGATGTGCAAGTGTATGGATATGGTGGATATTTGGTGGAAGTGGTGAGACCTAATTCTACTTTGCTCCTTGAAGACATATCTCTCTTTTGAATTTGTAATTTGGCTAGAGAGTATGAGCTATCTTATTCTTTTCTCTTTTTCTTTCTTTTTCTCTTTTTTTAGGGAGGCAGGTATCTAAATACCCATTGTTTTAATATTTTGGA
The DNA here is from genome assembly GCA_015844335.1 of Chrysopogon serrulatus. Taxonomy (NCBI): domain Eukaryota; kingdom Viridiplantae; phylum Streptophyta; class Magnoliopsida; order Poales; family Poaceae; genus Chrysopogon; species Chrysopogon serrulatus. The sequence goes on along the minus strand of JADLZL010002315.1, from coordinate 35,309 downwards.
CACTTGTCCTTTTTTCAACTCCCCTTTTTTTATTTTCTATTTTTTTTCAAAATAACTTATGCATAGCTCACACCTCCTTTTGGTACTATAGATTTTTGAGAGATAGTAGCAAAAACTTGGAGCATTTATTTGGTGGCTATCCTAACAGGAATATTTTTAGTGTTTACTCCTAGTGTAGGAGTAAAACATTTTTCGATGGATAGAAAGAAATGACATGTTGTTGCACCTACTCCAATATAGAGTAGTGCATATGTAGGTGGAGTGGAAGTGGATCTTGATTCAAGAGTATGACAAATCTCTCATAAGGGTCACAAAGGTTGACAAAACTCAATGCAAGACAAGCAGCATATATATGAAAGTTTATCTAGCCTTTCTTATCATATTTGGCTTTGGTAGGAATGTAAGCTTTGTCATACAAGAGCTCATCATGTAAGGTTTTTGTATAACCTTTTCAATCATATCAATCAATCACGTAGACTAGCTCAAGCATATGTAACCCACAAGACTTAGGCTCAAAGTAAATCTTCATGTCAAAACAGTCTAAACTAAAACTTGGAAAGACTTAAGTCTAGCAACTAGGCACTTTAAGAGCTATCACTTTTATCCTTTTAAGATCATCTCTAGAGCTTGGCTATTTATTTACTCATAACTAGACACTCATATTTATTTGGTTTTACATTTTAAAGACTCACAAAGACTCGACAAACATGGACCTTCATGTGTCCATATATTTTTGGTATTTTTATGACTATAGAAAAGACTCGATAATCGCATAGGTATACTTACCTGATAACTAGAGGATGCCCTCCCCCAAGCTAGTTGTTGTCGTGGTTGAGCATTGAAGCTGAGTGATCCTCACGGAGGAGCTCATGCTTATGGAGAGCAAGTGTTGCCAGGAACATCTCTATCTTCATCCTTCGAGAAGTTACTTCCTTCACACAGTGGATAATTGTATGTCGGAAAGGTGTACATCGAGGAGTGAAGATGAGGGTGCCTGGGTAAACTAGCTCTTGAAGTCATCCTGCAGAAAGCTCTTACAAAACACCAAAACTCCCGGTGAGGGTTCGATGTTTTGAATCCTTCGAACTAGACTCCTCCTTGCAGTGGTTCATTAATTGAGTACTTCAATTTGCTCATAAGGATAAGGATTGAGTTAGTGTCTCTACTAGTGGCGCTTTCAATGGTGGTGCCACCTTCTTCTTTTCTTTTTATTAGCATCTCAAAGCCAATCTTATGTGCATCATTATCATTGGTTGAGAGCTTCCACTTGTAGAATTTGAGGAATCTTCCCACACTTCGTTTGAAGTGTGTTCTGCTCATAAAGATAAGGTAGAGATCAAGTGCATGGGCTCTATTGGTGGGAAAACACCAACAGAACTAGAAATTTATTCATTCTCTAACCTTAGGTACAATAAGATTGATGTCTTTTTATATTGTTCATTTATAACATAAGTGAGAAGATCAAAAGTATAAATATGGCATTTAAGTTTATTAGATAAAGGAGTGGAGTTACTTAACCTATGGAAGGATTGTTCATCTTTATAAGTTATCAAGATTAATATGATGACTATCATCTTTCAAAAATAAGATATATCATATTTGAGCTCATTTGGTTAAGATTGAGATCAAGAGAATGGTGTTATGACGTGTACTCTAAGATCAATAGGAAATGATGACCACTTACCTTTAAGATGTTACCTTTATTACTGGAGCATGATGGCACCATGTGGTACAGGATAGATTGAATCTCAATGGTCTTTTCCATCTTTGCATCTTGAGTTATTCATTAGCATCTTATCTCATATGTTGTACTCCTATTTCACTCTTCCAGACTTCTGCTTCTCTCATTATTTCTTCTCTTATGTCTTGCAAGGTGTCATGGTGAAGGTTAGAAGGTGCTGAAGTGTTCTTTCATCCATTTCTTTCCATCTTAGTTCTTTCTACACTTGTTCTCCTTACTTTTTATTTTGAACCATGATCAGACATTTATTTTTTCTTTCCTGCAAAAATATTAGTAGACACATACCCGAAGGATTACAACAAGTTTGGAATATAGGTTATGGTCCATAATTTAATGTGGATTTCTTCTATGCTAATAAAAGGATGAGCTTTTAGGATTACTTTAGCATAGATTTCTTTTAACAAATTTTGTTGGTAGCTGCACTTTTATATGGTTCAAGGCAAAGATAACTTGCGACAAAAGATTAAGTGAATAAACTTTAATACTTACAGCTCTTCTATGGAGAATGAGCTGTGTCTTTCTTTTGTGCAAAGTTATTAAACTTTATCACACACCTTGATTTATCTCTATTGTGAGTTCATCTCTTGACTTACCCAAATTAAATTTAGGAGTTACCTACAGAGGTTAGTCTAATAAAATATCCAATGTCCACTAGAGCATACTTTTGGTTCAAAAATTAACCTAGACATCACGTCTAATTTAATTTAGGAAAGCATTTTAACCTAAGCACCACGCTTAATTTAAAAGCTTTTTAGAAGTAAACTCAACACACCTTATAATTCAAAAACCAAACTAGACACCATGTCTAATATAATTTAAGAAGGCGATTTAAACTAAGCACCATGCTTAATTTAAAAGGTGTATGAAAATACTTTAAAACCTAAGCATACAATAGCAAACAAAGGTAGCATGAAAGCACTTAGAGGTTTACTCAAATAGAGATAAAAGTATGATCATGTATGGTGAGAATATATATTTTTTTTTTTTTAAGTAGAGATGAAAGTGATATGCATATGTGCAAGGAACTGAACATCTTTGTGGATTTAATATGAGATGGGTAGATGCATGGATTATTTAAAGTAAACATGCGGTGGAATGCAACATGATAACTACTCATCAAATTTAAAGCCTATGAGCAAGACTTTCTCACCTTTCTTGATCAAACTTACCATGACTCACAATGGTATTTGTGAGTAGCGCAGCATCTTTATTCGTTACATGTGATGAACTTTAAATTCATGTGATGATGACTTTTCTTCTCCAATCTGCACATGGTTAGAATAATATATATATATATTTATACAAACCTGTGAGATGGCAGGGGCTTCATTGTTGATGGATCCCGAATGCTCGGGCACCCTGAGTTCTTCAATATTCTTCTTGTCTTGGTCTTGTGGAATTTCACCACAAAGTTGAAACGGTCGATAGCCCGCTTATTCCACAACTCAACAAAACAAGGGTAATCCTACTAAAGCTAGTAGTAAAATGATTAGTAGATATCAAGATCAATATCAAAATCTTTACGCCAATTGTTTCCCCGGCAACGACGCCAAAAATGCTTGTTGGTATTTCTTATGCACAATTAAAATATGAAAGATTCCGCAAGCGCACACAAAACCATTGTAGCATTTTACCTGAAGTATTCCAGGTATCGTTATTTATATTTTACCACTAGAAAACAATGGATAAAGACATTGATAGTTCACCATCATGTATCTACTAACTAATGCACCAACTAGACTAGAGTAGGGGTAAATGATAAATGATAGGAATTATGCATATATATCACACACACACAGGAGAATTCTATGATAAAAGAGAGTAGATAGCTAAAGTGAGAGGACAACGGGAGAGTTCAAGGTTCCTAAATACTTCTCTATTACTAGGGTTCTATAACAACTAATTCATGGTAGATATAGCAACCACACAATAGCACTTTAGAGCACCAGTACCTTTCTAACTCTAAGACTGGGAAGAAAGTAGTTGGGGAAGACTGCCAAAAACTCTACGAAACATCAACCCAAACGTGGTGGAATATGAAGACCGGATAGAGCTGGCACCTCTAGGGCTACCACAACTAACCGTGGGATTGAGCGCAACCTCAGGTAAACCCTAGCCAAGACACCATGTCTACACTAAAGATTACTACTCTAATCACATATGATAACCAGAGCACTCAATACGAGCGGAGATCCCATGCTAAGATATAACAACTATACTAAATATAATATGAAAGGCATAAAGTAAATAGAGAAGATAAATATATTAAAGCATAAGTCTTACAAAGAATAAATACAAAGACATACCAAGACTGAAGACTCTTCCAGAACCGGGGCGTAGCTCCACTCTCCCTAACTCCTAACTAGAACTAATCTACTACATTGGAATGTCTAGCTCTAATTCTCTAGAGGTGAGAGGTCATCCATTCGAGGGACACCTCTACATCTCCATAATAATATGGTGCCCCCAGGAAGGGGGGTCTGCCCCTGTATTTATAGCCCGGTGGGAGAAACATGAGCCCTTTAATCAAACCGACTTAAGGTACGGTCAAAATGCATCCTTGAAGGCGGTGGAAGAAGCTTCCAGAAGACGGGCGTGAGAGGCCGTAGGGGGAGGCCGGCCGGCCTGGAGGGAAATGCCGGGCGGCCTGGGCCTAATCCCACTTGGGCCCAGCTTCGTTTGTGTGTTTTATTGCTCCTTTTAGGGCCCAATAGAACATGTTTCGATCTGAAGTTGATATCTCTTGATTCTGGGCTCCAAATATGCAAATGATATATCTGTTTCGATCGTCTCGACGAGCCCGTCGCAATGGTGCAGCCCAATTACTTATTTAAAATACTTTTATTTAATGAAAAATTGCATACTTCTGCAACACAAGTGAGAACACCAAAACTCGTGGAACTCGTTAGAATCAAAACCTACTACTATGCTTTGTAATCCATTTTATATCATTTCATGCAATAGTTGATGATTATATTTAGTGTTTAATGACCGCCAACAGTGGTCGGAGGCCAAAGTTGTTGTTGTATTGATTGATTGGATGTCTTTACAATGGCCGGGTCTTTGATATATATAGTCCAGAGTCCTAACATAAGTCCTACACGAATACAAATACAAAAATAAAGGTAATTTGGACTCTAATCCTCCCCTTTCTTGATAGAGTCTGACATGTCTTTCCTTCTTCCTTTGATCGGCCTTGGACACACCCCATGCTTTGCTGACGTCATCTTTTCATTAGCCGATCCGTCTAGTTTGCTTTGTTGCACTTCCACATTGCGGTCCACAATTCACCAAAATATGATGTCAACACCAACACAAAAGTGCCTCTCCACTTGTGCTCGTGTGTTAGCATTTTTAATTGATTTTTACAAGAGTTAGTTAGCACACTAGGTCCCTAATGCATATGCAAAGTCACTGCTCATCTAGTGGCACTTAGATAACCGATATTCCGCGACATCGCCCCTCTTAATAGTACGGTTATCAATCCTAAACCTGGTCGTCAACTTCTCTATTCATCTACGGCCGGTGAAATGGAAATGCCCTAACATATACCTTTGCCTCTAGCATTCCATTCCGCTCCTCTTCTTCCTTCATCTCTAAGGGTGGCACTTGATCATCTTTGGTCTCCACCATCACCTTAATCTCCACTCCACAACTTGTCTTGGACCTCCCCTTTCTCTAATACTACACACTTAGCAGTAGGGTTAGTCCTAAGTTTCATCAATTAACCAAAACCAAACTAGAGCTTTTAGGTGCTGGCCGGCATGAGGCCTTGGGCCGGCCGCCATGGGCCTAGGCCCACTTAGGCTCCACTTTGACGACATGTCTGCTTGACCCTTTTAGAGCCCAATGGTGTCTGTTTCGCTGTGGAAGTGATCTCATGATTTTAGACTCCGAATATAGCAAGTGATATGTCGGTTTCGATCGTCTCGACGAGCCCATCATAATGGTGTAGTTCAATTTCTTAGTTAAGATACTTTTATTTGATGAAAAATTACATACTTCTACTAGACAAGTGAGAACACTAAAACTCGTAGAACTCGTTGAATCAAAACCTAAAATTATACTTTGTAATTCATTTTATATCAATTTATACAACAATTGATGGTTTATAATTGACATTAGCGAACATTAATAGTTTGGTGGTAATTTTGGAACAACGGTTGAAAGTTTCAAAAGAAGTGTGTGGCTCTCATTTAGGCCCCCCTCCCCCCTATGGTTGTCTTTTTCGTTCCTTTACTTCCCTTTGTCGGATAAATACAATTCTAAGTACATGTTTAGTTTATAACATATATGTATTAATACTTTTTAATTATAATTAGTACAAATTAATATACTTTAGTTAGTAGTACTACTAGAATTGTATTTTTTTGGATAGAGAAAGTCAAACAATGACATCTTTTTAAAAAAATTAGAATCAATCATCTTAATAAGCTGTCTAAAAAAGGTAATTTTAGATTGCCTCTAAAACAGCTATAAATGAAGGTAGGCCACATCTATACATTTTTTTATAAGGACTAATATTTTTCAATATTATGATTATTGATATTTTAAAATTTGCGGTAGTTACTTAAACTTAAGATACTTCTTCTAGACACAATTTCGTAGTACTATCTTCAAATTATATATTTTTAAAGATTTTTATAGGAGAGAATACGTCACAAGAGCATCCCATGGGCCCACGTACCCATGCCCGCCTATTTCCCTTTTCCGTTTTTCCGTGTTCGCCGGGAACGCACGGCGCCGGGATCCCGTCCAGGCGCGCCTCAACGGTCAATGCCTAATCAGCCGTTCCCAGTTCCCACCCAACACAGGTGCCAGCAGCATTCTGTTTCTGCCCGGATAGTTTGGCTCGGCCTCGCTTTTCCTCCACTATAAAAATCCTGTCGCGATGGAGCACCCCAGGCCCCAGCCGCCGAGCGTAACGGAGCCGGCAGCCAAGCAGTAGAAACAAAAAAAACTGGAGTACCAAAGTCCAAAGACGGGAATCGCACGCGCAAGGCATTCCGTCCCCACCCAATAGGGAGCCGGAGCCACGAACCGCGAGGGGAGGAGAGGGGGGGAAGGGAGGAGGTTTCGGGAATAGGTGTCGTCGGCCATGTCGTCGTCGTGGAACTCGGTGGGGTTGGAGGTGCTGTACCAGGTGCTTGGCTGGATCGCCTTCGTCGCGTGGTCCTTCAGCTTCTATCCGCAGGTGCTCCTCAACTACAAGCGCAAGAGGTAGGTCGGCACGATTCTTGCTCCGCCAGCCATTTCCGTGCTCCCCTTCATTTGGGGAATTCACCATTCTTAATTACTGTGAACCTTGTGAAATTCGATTGCGGCTGTTTGATTGTCTTGGTTCGTCTAGTGCCCCTGCAAACTCTAGACAGTGGGCGACAATTTGTAAAGGCTTTATCTGTGTTGATTGATTGACTATCTCGATAGAAATTTCAAAACGCAGGGAGAAGCAGGTGATCGATTCTTCTGTAGTGATTTCCCTTGAATTCTATCAGTCCCATTGCACCTGCAATATGAGGTGGCTACCAACTAGATTGTGGAGGTGCGTGTGAATTTGTGGGAAGAATACAGAAGGGCATGTCAGAGGATACTGGATAGTACAAAATAATTCTTTTTTGTGGATTGCGGGCATCTGGTAAATTGGTACTTTGGTGAAGTAATTCCTTAGCAGGCTAGCAGCTGTTCGTCATGTCCTAGCAGAAATAGCTTTAGTGCCAGATCAAATATGGACACATCAAAATTGTGTCGTGGAGAGTTAAATTAATTTGTTGTATTACTGCCCTTTTAAAGTTCACACCTAGTTGTGGCAAAGCATAAGGGCAGCCTCAACACTATGATATAGTTATTAGCTCTAACACAATTTTTTCAATGGTATATATATATATATATATATATATATATATATATATATATATATATATATATATATATATATATCTTTTAGCACAAAGCCCATAATATAGATAGCTCACATGACAACCTCACATGATCTTGGGATATGTTGCATGATTCTAGCTCTTGATCAAGAGATAGCTTTTCTCTCTCTTCTATTAAAATAGGAAATGATATACTTGGAGCTACCTCATAAGTCATCATTGGAGGTGCCCTAACCTACAGCTTATCCTGGGGAGGGGAGAAGCCAGAATATACGGACGGGAGGTGCTAAGAGTATGATCCTATAGATTATGAGTAGAAGATGCAGCAGTACAGGTGGTTATAGCAGCATACTATAAAGAGTTTTTGTTGTCAGGGCTGGTGCTGCGGCCCGGCAGCAGCAGCCCTGTCTCCGCACCTTAACCAAGAGAGTCTGTTCTTCCAGAACCATGGGCCTGTTTTGATTGCAGTGGAGTCACAGAAATTATGTAAGGAATTGATTAATTTGTTATTAAACTGATTCTTAGTTTGGATGTGCTCTCATCATCCTGTACTCCTGTTTCTCTGGGATAGTTAGCAAAAAAGTATAATAACTTTCCAAGTATTTGAGTTTTGCCAGTGTTTTCCCCACCCAATACTAGCGTTTTCACATGCCTTCACCAGTTTCAACATTATACTTACTCATCATTTGAATGAATGCGCAACTTTTACCCTCTTTTGTTTCTCTTGTGTTTAAAAATTAAAAGTTTAAGTTATTTCTTTGGTCTCAAACAGTTAAGTCTTGTCTTGACCCGAATATATGCTTCTTGATGAAAAGTCCTTGATCTATGGCTAATTTAATGTCAATCTCTTGCAGTGTTGTGGGCCTGAATTTCGATTTTCTGGTGTTGAACTTGACAAAGCATTCATCCTACCTCATATACAATGCAGCTCTATTCTTCAGCCCGTTCATCCAGCAACAGTATCATGATAAATATGGTGACAAAGAGGTTTGTCTTACTGTCTTCAGATATGAATATCTTCATTTAAATTCAGATTTTCAGAGTTCATATTCATATTGGAAATCAAGAAATAAGTTCAGGGTAATGTTGCTGACTTTATGTGATACTAAAACTGCAAAGAAGCAAGTCATCACCAATAAGTTCATAAGCTAATTGGTGATGACTTGGTTCTTTGAAGTTTTAGTATCACATAAAGTCAGCAATGTTTCCCTGAACTTATTTCTTGATTCTTTAGTAATTCAGGATAACGTTGCTGACTTAACTGCATTAGCTTATTCATCTTTTTGGAGGGAGTTTAGGGTTTATCTTTTGGCTCTGACAAGGAGGGGAGCAGCTCTGGCTCATCTTGTTGGATTGTCTATGCCATTTAAAACCATCAGGATATGAACATCTGAGATGGTCTGTGATTAGCATCATCAACAACATAGTGTTGCATGATTTTATTTAAAATATTTCAAATAAAACTCCTCTTTAAAGCTAGTTTGATAATGTTATAGGTTACAGTTACACTGGATACTTAGTCAAAAGTGCTGACACTCAAATTATGTAAGCTGCTAATGTGTGTCTGGCACACCATTAATTGTAACCTGGAACAATGCTGAACTGCGGGTGCTGCAGGTGAATGTATAGGAAATGATCAGCACTGGGTTTGCAGCTGCATGGTTACATTCTTACAAACTGTTACCAAAAAAAAGTTATAGCATACTTGGTAGTGAGGTTATATCAGCTTTGCTGGTACTTGTGTTTTTATATATCTCTGGGGAACATGCATTCTACTTCCATGTCCTTTTTCAGGCTACACTAGTACATCTTTTTCTTGATGTCAGTGCAAATATTCCTCTAACCCTTGGACCACAGGGTTGGAATAACAAACTGACACTGAATAGTACAGCAAACACAAACACCATAAACTGATGTTGCTTTAGTATGCTGGGCATGAGTTGGGACTTGGAACAATGATGAACTCTATAAGATGCAGATGCATGGAAATGAAATGCGAAGATGTGATTTCGAAAGACAAAGATATCCTCAGCACTGACTTCAAGCAGCAGAGTCAAGTTAAAATTTTGGAACCCAACCTTATTAAACTGTTAGAAACAAAGTTAAGTCATATTGCTGTTGTATAAATTTTGCTTTGATACCAAAAATGCTGTAGTAGATTGCTTGGGGAATGGAAGTTTTTTAACCATTGGGAATGGGATACAAGAACAGCAGATAGATCAGCTACTGGGATACAAGAATAGCAGATAGATCGGCTAATTTGCTATCCCTCTGGAGGGTCTGAGCTGCTTTTAGATCTATTTCTTCTTGCCTAACATATGTCTCACGGCTGCCTTTATAGACCAGACATCTAACAAACTTGCTGACAAATCTAATCTAAGAAAAGTAACAAATCAATTCTATTAGCTAACAAATCTGAACAAATTTACAAAATGTCTACTTGCCATAACATCTGTGAACAGACATTTTACTTCCATGATCATAAAGTAGTGCATATTTCATGGTAGCAGTGCATGGTTGGTCTTGTTCTTTACAATTAATAAGTTTCAACTATGAAATGATAGTCCTCAATCCATTTGACATTTCATTTTTTCCTTTATGTAGATGATTCCTGTTGCTGCTAATGATGTTGCCTTTTCACTACATGCTGTAGCATTGACAGCCTTCACTGTTTTTCAAGTATTCATATATGAGGTTAGTTTGCTAGTCAGTGACCATGAAGTTTTCTCCTAGCTGTTGCTGACTCGTAAACTGTGTTGAATTGTTCAAACTCGAAACACAGCGAGGAACACAGAAAGTCTCCAAAGTTTGCATATCAATTTCTGCTATCGTCTGGACCGCCGCTCTTGTTTGCCTCATTATTGCTTGGCCAAAAAGTGACTGGCTTTGGCTTATTGATGTATTCAAGTAAGTTCTCTTTATCTTCATTATTTGAAAATTTTGATAGTTCTCTGCCAGCTAGGGTAGCATTTCATCCAAGATCAAAATCTTGATCATCTTGGTAATTGTGACACTTATTCCCCCCCTCGTTCAATGTGAATTTCAGTTCAATACAAGTTGGCATGACAGCAATCAAGTACATTCCTCAGGTGCTGATAATTATTGAAAATACTTTATCTATTCAATAGTTTGGTTGTCCCTTGACATAAAGCATAATGCATCTATAGCTATCATGGTACTCCATCCACTAAAAAATGTGACATTTTGGATATACAGTCACTGAGGTACAGATTTCATAACTACTTTCTGTCATACAATATTTATTCAACCTAATCTGTGCATTTTTTTTTTTATTTTTCATCCAAATACGTAAAAGGACATGGATAGCTGAAATCTAGAAAGTTTTTACATGTATCTAAAATGATTGCTCATTATACTCTTTGCTGAACATGGGAGTAGAAGTCAATGTCAATTCATATTATGCACTTGACACTTGGAAATCAGGCCAAAAGTTATCTTCCTAGATTTCCCTTTTTTCCCTTCAGATTCTACAAAAAATAAGAAATTAGTTCAGAGCCTATTCTATTTCCATAATCTAATTTGAGCCTACTGAAGCTTACCTGCTCGAATTATGTGCAGATACATATATTTGCTAATTATGATTCTTCTTCCTTTTTGCCTTAGGCCGTCATGAACTTCAGGCGGAAGAGTACAATTGGTTGGAGCGTTGGCAATATTTTACTTGATCTCACAGGAGGGGTGCTGAACTTTTGTCAGATGGGAGTGCAATCTATAGATCAACGTAAGCTGCATTTGCCCTTTGATTTTACTTCATGGTTTGTATTGCATTACTACTGTTTTCCTCACTGAACAAATTGTGATGCAGATTCCTTAGTAAATTTCTATGGAAACATTGGGAAAACCCTTCTTTCATTGGTGAGCACAGCTTCCAATGTCAACAATACATTGTTCATTTTTTACAACACATTGTTATCTGTGCAGAAGTGACCCGTTCTGCTTGCAGAAAATTAAAATATTCTCTTCGGTTTTATAGGAGACGGTTTTCTTTGATGTCTTATTCATTGTCCAACACTATGTGCTGTACCCTGTCAAAAAGGACGAGAATGGTAAGGCCATCATTTCTGAAAGGGTAGCCCCTCTTATCAGGCCTTCAGACAAGCCTGAAGAAGATAATGTATGATCTAGCTGTAGCTATATTGCATGCATTGCATCACGCGCTGTTTGCACACAGGCCACACCCGCATGACTTCAGGGTTCCTAGAATTATTTGTTCAAAAGAAATCGCCGATGCATCTTGATTGTATTACTACTTACTTTTATATATATATTCCTATGTATTATCGTGATACCTGTAAAAGTTACTAGATGTTATCTCTGCCAACATTTACGCACAATGCTCATGTAAATATTTGGTTGCATTACATTTTTTCTTTTTTTTTGGTTTCATAGGAATATTTGCTTTTTTTTTTCTTATATATATATATATATATATATATATTTTTTTTTTTTGATCTTCGTCCATCAGCATAGGGCATATTTCTAGAAATTTGGGGTGTGCCATTTTAGCTATTGCAGGATTCTGTATGTTTGTAACACTGGAATTTAGGATTTGATTAAGACCTTATTCAGGGCATTATAATAACGTACGCATGGTTTGTATGTTCTGTTTGGACGAAATATGGCAAATTAGTTAGTTCGTTTGCCCCGAGTGGTAGTTCGTTTGCGTTCGGATATGCTAGTAGTCTAGTAGACGCTTGACGATATTCAGCGCATTAATCTGTTATCCGAAAAACAAAATAATCTCTACAACTAAAACACACGCATTGTCAACATCTACCAACATCTACCGGCAGCACCAAACCCGCGGACTCCACGTTCTCTCGGCGCCGACAGGCGGGACCCACATCACCCACACGCGTGAAAGGTCCCCCGATGCTCCTCTGTCTCCCTCACAAGAAAATAAACCGCCGCTCCTCGCCCTCCCTCACGTCGCAGAGCCGCGCCGCCGCCCCCGGCCACCGGTTGGCCGGAATCCGTCCGGATCTGGGCTCGGCCGGCCGGATCTACACGCGGCCCCACGCCACCACCGCCATGGAAGAGAGAGAGGGAGGCACAACAAGAAAGAGAGAGAGAAGGGGGACTGCCGGGCGCCCGCGCCCGCGCCGGGGGGCGGTGACTGCTGGGGGCCGGTACCGGCTGCAGCCCCCGCCGGACCACCATGGCGTTGCCACGGACCGCTGCAATCCTCGCCACGAACGAAGCCGAGACGGAGCACGCTGTGGGGACGACGAAGTGCTGAGCAACCTTGCCAAAGCCACCGTCGGAGCCTCTCCGCGCCGAGGCCGCCGAGCTGCCCTCGCTGCTGAAGGCGAGTCTTCTCGAAGCCGTCCACGCCGAGGCCGAGCACCGCTCCCAACGGAGCCGTGCACGAGCACGCAGGAATGCCGGGCGCCGCCGTCGTCCTGCCCCTCCTCTCTCCACTTCCCCCGCTCCTACCCACGCCGAGCACGGAGCACCGCCGGAGCAGCAACCACTAGCGCCGCCACCTCGCACCCCTGCTTTCTCTCCCCTTCCCTCCCTCTTCCTCTCCTCCTTTCTCCTCTCTGCTTGCCTCTGCTGAACACACAGGACACCGCCCCTCCGAGTTCTCTCTCTCCCACCGTCTCTCTCTCTTCCTCTCCCTCCCACTCTCTCTCCTGGCCTGCTCTCTTTCTTCGTTCGAGTTCTGTTGCTACGTGGGGATGAGGACGGGCCGGCCAAGGCATCCAATGCCGATGCCCAACCACGTCACACAAGCCAATGGGAGGATGCCACCTCGCCTGGTGGGCCCCGCACACTCTTCCTCTTTCAAGTACCCCACGTGAGGGTCAGGACTCAAGAGAAGGAGCGCAGCCCCCTAGGGAATACCCCCCCTCGGCAGATCACACAGCACATACCGGCCAGCACAGACTGCCGATAGGGACCACACGTCAGCCACTAGCACGTCGAAATTGCTGTGCATTTCTTACGCTCCAATTATTTTTTAAGTCACTTATTTTTTTCCTTTAAGTCCAACAATAATATACATTATTCCATTATGAAATTAAGCTATGATTCTTTAATTAAATAGGGAATTTTATATTTAAATTAAAGTAGGGGTTTATGAAGATATATATTTTTAAGACTATTAGATATATTCAAAATCAAAATTAGTTAACTCTTTAAAATATAAAATATTTCAAAAAAATATGTCCTATTTGAGTTACCCGAAAACCTAATCAGTGATAAAATATAAATATACAATGTTAATCTACTTATAAAATCAATACATAACCTTCAAACTTTGTTCAAACTCTCTATCTCTATCTTTACAACTAAAACACAGGCAATGTCAACCTTTACCGGTAGCACCAAACCCACCGACTCCACGTTCTCTCAGCACCGACAGGTGGGACCCACCGTCGCCCACCCACGTGAAAGCTCCCCGACGCTCCTCTGTCTCCCTTACAACAAAAGAAACCGCCGCTCCTCGCCCTCCCGCACGTCGCAGAGCCGTGCTGCCGCCCACCTCCCGCCTGCGCCCCTAACCCGACCATCGCGTGGCGGCGTTTGGTGGGCGCGGCGGCGACCACGGCACGGCGGGCCGCGGACTCAGCGGCAGGCGACACCTACGGGGCCAAAGGGCGGTGGCGGCTTCCAAACCCCTAGCGTCGTCTCGAGTGGCGGAGATGGTGGCGGCGGCCGCGGCACGAGCGGACTCAGCGGCGAGGCGGCACGACGAGACTAGCGGCATGCTGCTAGGTCGGGAGTTATGCTAATGAAGATTATGAGTTATGCACACGAGGGATATCCATGGTCAAGTTTGCTGCTTCAGGTTGAGGTGAAATTTCATTATTTGGGAACTCAGTATGGCCGCCTCACTGTGAGACCTTTCTATCTCAAGCGCGTTCAAGATGCCTAAAACCGCCCGACACAGCTCCCTCGGACCGCTTGTTTCCTTTACCTGACACAGCTAACACCGACATGTGCTTGTATTTGATTGTGTCATGATTTTTTCCCGTTGCAACGCACGGGCATTTACCTAGTAATTAAAAAAACTGGTGATCAGATATGCTACTAGCAGGCACTCGGTGCTAGTGAAGTAGCCCGCGATTCTTACAACTTATTTCTGGAATAGTTCTTGGACACGTGTGACAACATATAACGTACTCATTCTTAGAAGAGGGTTAAACAAACTTTTTCGAACGCTCATGTTGTCACGATCGAATTGTTATTTTCTGTTGTATATACGCAGACGATTTCCCTGTTCTCCCCATTGAAGTAAAGCATGTTGCGGCCCAATAAAATTCCACATGAAGGAGGTGGAACTCTCTTGGGCTGAAAGAACACACCATAGTGGGCCTAGTTATAGCAGATCAATATGGAAGAGGCGTGAATGAAGTGAACTAAAGGTTCATCTCAAAAAGAGGGAGAATATATATGTTTCCAACCTATAAATTGGAGAAGATATTATGCCCGAGAATAGTTTCCAATGTTCTTGACATACCGTTGGTGTTTCATTGACTATATTTCAGACTGTACAGCTATTCAGTGGTATATCCTAATATCTATCCGTGAAACAAAGGAGCACCACAAAATAATGGGGCAACAACCTTGTAATCTCTTTACTCTGATATGTACTCACTCCCTTCTAAATTATAAGACGACTTTTTAGATATATTACTCCTATTATGTATCTAAATATAGTATATATCTATAACATGTTTGTAAATTGAGGTTTTGATTTTGACTTGGGGCTACAAAACATTTTATATAATTTTTATTTCTCCCAATGTTTCGTTCCATAAATAAAATCCTAAAAAATATAATAAAGGTGTGTGTTTTTCTCTGAAATTGAACTGTAAAATTTTGTGTTCCAAATAGATCCTAATGAACTCTTGACCAAGAAAAAAATATTCACATCACCAAAGAAGACTTTTTGGTCTATCATGCTCAAATGATTCTTAAAATTTCTATGTTCCAAATAGGTCTTAATGAACTCTTGACAGAGAGAAAAAATATTCTCACCACCAAGGAAGACCTTTTTGTCTATCATGCTCAATACCATCTGTTAGGGATTCAACAGACCAAAACTCTCGTGTGTTATACAAGTTAACGTGACATGTCCAAATATAGTGCAAAGTAAAATTCAAAATCAAATTAGAATAAGAGCTAGAGCACTACGTATCTAGATGATATTGAATTTTATTCCAAGATATATTGGAACATATCCCTCTCCCATGTTGTATGAGTTAATATGATGTGTCCAACCACGGTTTGGAATCTAATTTTAATAACGCGACCATTATATAAATCTCAAAAATCACAAGTACCACTCAGCAAGTTGTATGTCCTGTGCAACACATGAACATATTTTGCTAGTATGGTTTTATAATTAACTTATATTTATTTTTTTAGAACAAAGACAACGCAGACGCTTACAACACGCATACACACTCATCCCTATGAACATACGTACGTAAACCCTATCTCTATGAGCACCTTCGAAGGACTGAGTCAAGTCTTACCCCTATGAGCACCTCCGAATAACTGAGTCGGCAGATCTGAAGATTTCCGAAGTCACCACTGGCACCTCATCGTCGACGGAAACGTCGCTTATCACTTAATGCGTAACACCGATAAATCCTGAAAAAATTCCAAAAAAAGGTGTGAGCACCAGAATTTAATCCCTGGTGGGTAGCGTCCTACTGAACAATCTTACCACTAAACATAGGCTCATTCGCATTAACTTACATTTATTTAATTCTTCTAATTAGTATCCGAACATTTGTTGTGATATAGTAGCCACTAAGGGCATGTACAACCCACAGACGGGTTTCCGTCTCTAAGCACCTCGAATCTACAACCCACAGATAGAAAGTCTGTCTCTAAGCTATTTACTGTTCTATATGTAGCTAGGATCAACTATAAATAGATTTATGTATACCATTGTATGGCTATTTGATAGAAATGTATCAAGAATAAATAATAGTAACATCATAATAATTCCTCTCAACCATGTAAATCAGAAATTTCAGTAAATAACGTGTTAGATGTTGGAAATAAAAGCAATTTAGCGATGCATAAAATAATTCCGACAATAAGGAAAAAAAGACCAACAACATGAATATGATTTAACACCAGCACTAAGATCTGAGGCATAGCCGCTCTATCTAGTGCGAACGACGAAGAGAAACGAAAACGAACAACAACAAAGAAAGACAAGACATCATTACGGTGGGGGATATCGGTGCGTAGGCGAAGGCGAAGACGAAGACGTAGCGGACCGGCCGACGGAGATCGGGATCGGGATCGGCGGCGGCGTAGATGGAAGAAGACGTCCAGCGAGCAGTCGCGGCGGCGCTTCCCAAAAACCTGATCGTCCCTTACCCCGTGCGGGGGGGCGCGGAGACGTAGGCTTCGGAGTCCGCTCTCCCCGCACCGATGGCACGTCGGCGACGGATGGGGAGGACAATAGCGGCGCAGCAAAGACGTGGAACGGGAAGAGATGAATTCTCCAGCGTATGGAGGACGGCGTCTCGTTCCTTATTTATACACGCATCGCAGCTAAGGAAAGCGATTAGCCGGCTTAATCACAGCGTTACGGTAATTGTCCTTCCGTTTGTACACTTACCATAACGTGAGAATAATTGCTTACCAAATAGGCCAGCGCAATTTTCTCCATGCATGCAAAAATATCAAGTGACAAAAGGAGGCGCCGCGCAAGCAAGGGCGGAGGCCCGAAATCGCCGGACCATTCACGCGCGCATGTCGTGTGCGTCTTGCGCCCATTGGCCCCGCCCGCCCGGGCCAAAGCCAGGCCAGCGGCGGCCACAAGATGTGGTTCTTCCTTTTTCTCTCCTCATCCATAGCTTCAACAAGAATGAGATAGCTCAACTATTTAAGTTGGCCTCACTTCTCTTGAAGTAGCAAGGTGGGACTAAAGTCCCCCACCTTTCCATATATACATGCATGTGTGAGTGGGCCTTTGGGATTTATATGGAATTGTTTGGCCCATGGCCCAAAACATCTAACAATCCCCCACCACATCCCAAGGGCACGCGAGTCATACTCCCTGTACCACAGTACTGTTAATATACCAGCTATTCAGTGGAGACCGGTTAAGGTTGAACATCCACCTAGAACATCAAGATAGGCCCATCCGCAACTGCACAATGGACTAGGCCTTGAATTGGCAGTTTGGTGCGAATAGGCTTCACTTGAAGTCTTGACTGATACTAGGCTGCCATCGCCAACCCCGCGAGTGGAGCGTATAAGTCATACTCCTAACTCACTTCATGAGCTTATTAAAGAATACCCAATTCTTATAAACTGCGACTAACAGTTGGGCTCACATAGGTGTGTTCTTACAGGGATACTCGTAGGGGACAAGATCTCGCTATAAAGCCTCGAAAACACATTAAGACAAAGTCAACCTGCCTTACAGAAATGAGAGTACTTTGCATCTCCAACGGAGTGGGTTAAAGGAAAAGGTTGTACTCTCCCGTTAACCAACAGCTTGTTCTTCCCAGGTCCTAATTCACGGGATCTCCGATCACATAGGTTGGGTTACTGCTGAGGTTAACTCACATAGGTCTCAATCCCATCTACTTCGATGCATTGTCAATCACTGTGCGTGATAGTCCCTTGGTGAAGGGATCTCGCGGGTTCTTAGGCGTCCGGATATATTCCACGGCTATTACTCCAGAGCTCCTCAATTTCCCCGACGGACTTCGGTCTACGCTTTATATGTTTGCTGGACTTCTTTCCATTATCCCGACTATTCTTCACCTTTGTGATCACCGTTTGATTATCACAGTTTATGAGAATAGCGAGAATTGGTTTTTCCACCATAGGTAAGTCCATCAAAATTTCTCTTAACCATTCAAATTCACTAGAGGTCAGTATCAGAAGCTGTGAGCTCTGCCTCCATTGTAGATTTTGTAAGTATTGTCTCGCTTACAAGATCTCCAAGAGACAACGCCACCACCCAAAGTGAATATGTATCCACTAGTGGCCTTCAACTCGTCGACTTCGAAATCCGGTTTGAATCACTATATCCTTCAAGTACTCACGGGTACCACGAATAGTGAATTCCATAACTCATTGTGCCTTTTAGATAGCGCATTACACGATCAATACCCCGCCAATGATCGGTTCCCGGATTAGAGGAAAATCTACTCAACTTGCTTACAAAGAAATGAGATATCGTGGCGGGTTGCGCTAGCTAGATACATCAATGAGCCAATGATCCGGGAGTATCTCGGATGATCCTTTCCTAGCCTCTTATTCTTTCGAAGTATTAGGCTAGGATCATAGGGTGTTGGAGAAGGTTTGCAATCCATATAGCCAAAGCGGCTCAAAACCTTTTCCACATAATGAGATTGCAAAAGAGTAATTCCATTCTCACCTTTGTTAACTTTAATATTGAGAATCACATCGGCTACTCCCAAATCTTTCATGTCAAAATTTTGGGATAAGAATGACTTCACGTCATTAATCTCATCGATACTTGTCCCAAAAATTAGTATGTCGTCCATATACAAACACAGGATTACTCCTTTGCCCCCACCATAACGGTAGTACACACAAGTGTCGGCTTCATTTACACAAGAAACCCAGCGAGAAGTCAAAGTCCATTCAAACTTCTCATGCCACTTTGCTTAGGTGCCCGCTTTAGGCCATACAAGGATTTGAGTAACCCGCACACCTTGCCCTCTTGTCCTTGTGCTATAAATCCATCGAATTTGGTTCATGTAAATTTCTTCCTCTAGCTCTCCATTAAGGAAAGCCATCTTCACGTCCATCCGGTGGACAAGAAGACCATGGGAAGCGACCAAGGATAATAGCACTTTTCGGATTGTAGTTAATCCGGCGGCGGTGAGTAGGTGTCAAAGAAATACTCGTCTTCCTTTTATGTAAAACCTTTAGCAACAAGCCTTGCCTTGTACTTTTCAATAGTACCGTTAGGCCTAAGCTTCTTAAATACCCATTTACAGTCAATCGGCCTGCAACCCACTGGTTTGTCTACTACTTCCCATGTTCCATTTGCAGTGATGGAGTCCATCTCACTACGGACTGCATCCTTCCAGTAATCCGCATCTGGTGATGCATATGCCTCTGCAATGGTTGTGGGAGTATCATCTATGAGATACACAGTGAAGTCATCACCAAAGGATTTTGCAATCCTTTGTCTCTTACTCCTTCTCGGAGCTACAACACTGTCATCCTCCTCATTACCAAGTGGATCTATGATTGGTTCAAGAGAGGGTGTGGGTTCAGGAATAACTTCATTAGACGAACTCGGTAAAGAACAAGCAACATTCATCGGGAAAATATTCTCAAAGAAAGTAACATCCCGTGACTCCAAGAGTGAACCAACTATAACATCTCGGCGCTTGATTTAATCACTAAGAACTTATACGCCGTGCTATGGTACGCGTATCCCAAGAAGATACAATCAATTGTTTTCGGTCCGAGCTTGCGTTTCTTATTAATTGGTACGCTAACCATGGCCAAACAGCCCCCCAAAATACGCAAATAATGGAGAGATGGTTTCCGACCTTTCCATCCTTCATACGGAGTAATATCACTATTTTTAGTTGGAACTCTATTTAGAACATGACATGCTTGTTAAAATAGCCTCCCCCACCATATTTTAGCCATACCGGATGTTCCTAACATAGCATTCACCAAGTCCATTAACGTCCGGTTCTTTCTTTCGGCAACCCCATTAGATTGGGGCGAATGTGGAGGTGTCCGTTCATGAATTATTCCATTCTCCGCACGAGAAAAGGTCAAACTCATTGGAAAAATACTCTCCACCACGATCGGACCTAACACGCTTGATTTTCTTTTTTTCTAATTGGTTTTCTACCTCAAATTTTATAAGTCTTAAAACATTCAAACGCCTCATCTTTAGATTTTAGAAGGAACACATAGCAAAGTATTTAGTTGCATCATCAATTAAGGTCATAAAGTATCTTTTTCCTCCTTTTGTCAACACACCATTCATTTCACAAAGATCGAATGAATGAGCTCTAATATCTTGTCGTGCACCTCCCGCCTATAGCCTTGTGTGGCTTACGAGGTTGCTTTGCTTGCACACATGCTTGACATTTAGAGCCTTTGACTATAGAAAAATTCGAAATTAAATTCATAACGGATAGACGCGACATACAACCAAAAAATTAATGTGACACAAACGTGAATGCCATATATCAGCCCACCGAATTGTTTGAATCACACACATGGTTCACAACTTTATTACGTAAATCGGAGAGTGAAAAGCGGAACAAGCCTCCGCTGTCATAGCCTTTGCCAATGAATTGGCCATACCTCGAAATGACTACTTTATTCGACTCAAATACCAAATTGAATCCATCTCGACACAAGAGGGATCCACTAACGAGGTTCTTCTTTATTGAGGGCGCATGCTGCACGTTCTTGAGCCGCACGATCTTTCCCGAAGTGAACTTCGGATCGACCAAACCAACACTAAGAACGTAAGCGTGCGAGCCGTTCCCCATCATGACGGTTGAACCTCGTGCGACTGGTAGGAAGAAAACATAGAGATATCGGACAAACATGAATATTGACACCATCTATCCACCAATCATTAGTGTCGGGGACCAAAATAAGGGCCCCCTAAGGAAGGCCCAACAAACGCAAATCTTAGCCCAACAAGCCACCCACTGCTCAAACTGGGCTACGGCACTGGCGCACGGGACGGGTCTTGTCTCCGGCCCGCCCGAGCACACTCGCAAGGGGGGCTCGGATGAGCGCCAACTCTCCGTCCCGCCCGAGCCCCCCACGATCGTGCCTCGGACGGAAGCCGACTTCTCCGCCTGGCCGTCGAGCCCCCAGGGCGACAGGCCTCTGGACCGGGGGGCGACTTCCGCCCCGCCCGAGCCCTCGGGCGACAGGCCTCGGACGAGCCGACTCTCCGCCCCGCCCGAGCCCCCCTGGCGGACAGCCTCGATGGAGCCGATTGCCCCCCGCCCGAGCCCCTATGACGGGAAACCCTTGACAGTCGCGCCGCAAGACCCTGCATCAAACTAGGGTTCCTGGATGTGACATATATCCACCGCCCGCCTTCCCACGCCGATCGCTCTGGTTGACGCTAGCCCCTCGGCAGGGATGGGAGCCGTCCGTCACCACTCTGCACTCCACGCCACGACATGCAATCCCTACAAGAGCGCCATGCCCGCCAATCGTAGGGGCTTATGATGACTAACCTCGTAATGTGTCCCATCACCTGAAGTCCAAATGCGGAGCATGCCGCATCCGGGCAAGAGCTGGGGCGCCACCCCAAAGACGGGCGGCCGAGTCTTCCCGGCTGCCCTCGACCACCGTGCACCCAGGCTTCCAGGAGCCGGGGGCAGGCGAAGATGGCCCAAATGCGTCTGTATCTACTGCCGGCCACGCCCCGTATACGACAAACGATGCCGCGGCCCCTCGTGAGCCCGACCGGGGTGAGTCAAAAGCCAAAGAACCCACGGTACCTGGGCACGCTCATCATGACGCCTTAATTGCACCCCCAGAGGCAATCCTCCTTCACACCAAAGAGGAGCCGACTCGACGAGACGGGCGCCATTGACAAGGGCGCCGCATAAGACGAAAACCGGGCCTCACCCGGGCCTCGCACAAGGAGAGAGGAGCCCTAGCCTCGGGTAGATGAGGCGGCCCCACCGCCTTTCCTATTCAAATACTATATCAGAAAGCCCGTCCCTCCCCTTCCTGGGCTATAAAAGGGAGGGGACGGGGTCCTTCCAGGGGAGGGGAACTTAGGAAGCAAGTCAAGCAATCTCCTTGACAAACACACACACACTCACTCATCTCACACGAGACTTGGGACAGTTCCTCTCTCCACTTGCTTGTACACCCTACCTACAGCACCTTGGCGCCAGATAATACAAAACCTTCTTGTGTCCTTCTTGCACACCATCCGGAGTTGGGAGCACGCACGTAAATTCACTCGTTGGTACTAGAACCACTAGTTTTAGCACCGGCAGCTTGGCGCCGCCGTAGGGATTGTGCGTGCTTTTCGCTTTCCTTCCCCGCCAAAACTCGAATGGCCAAAGAACGACATTTCGGGCGGATTCCCAGCCCCTAACTCCACTCCACTCCGGCCCGGCTGGAGCCGGGACCCCGATCCGGTTTGGTGAGCTCGAGTTCGTGTCAACCGAGTCCAAGACGACATGGAACTTCTCCCGGCGGAATCCGTGGACCTCCCCGACCAGGCTTCGGTGGACCTCCATCGCCGACCGCCGCAGAGGCGCCGTGGCGCGCTGTTCCCCGCCGAGCCCGACGGACGCACCACGACGCTAGCCTGAGGAGGACTTTGCGGGGCGCTGGGGCTGGGTGACGCGCGCTATCCATCGCCACCACGCCGCCCATTTGGCCTGGTCAACGCTGCCGCCATTGCGGCGCAATCCCCCCCACCGTCATGGGAGCTCGGGCAGAGGCGCCCACGCGCCGGGCCGGGCGCCCACGAAGCGCCTCGACGCGGACATCCCCGATGGATCCATCCACGCCTATGAGGAGTACCTGGGTTAGGCAAGAGGAGCAGCGGCGCCGCTCGGGCGAGCGCCACATCCACCCGATCCGGGCGCTACCTCGAGGACACGGAACCTGGGGGTTCCTTCCCGGAGCATGCCTTCGCTGGCTACCCCGGCTCGATTCCCCTGGACGACATGTACGATCCGACTCGTGAATGCTTTCACGTGAGATCGGTGAGCTTGGCGTAGGCGGAAACGGCAACGACGACGGCGGCGATCAGGGGCCGTGATCCCGTGCCCGCCAGGGAGCGACTCCCGAGCGGGCGCAACCCCCGAGGACCCTAACACATCCCGGCCTCCGGCCGTGGGCCACAAATTCCGGCACATGCGGGCCCTCCGGGACCGGGCGAGCCACCGGGCTACCCCCTCAGGGAGGCCACGGCGTCCCGCTATCGAGCGGGATTCGGGAGCTTGGGGACAGGCTTGAGCGCGACTGCCGCCTCGTTACGACAGAGATAGAAGCGCATTTAGCACGCCCACCGTGGCGGCACGCAATCCTAGCCCCGCCCGCCGCCAAAGACACGCGTGACGCCAATGTAAGGATCGCCAATGACGAGGGTGGGAGAGCGTCCCCCCCATCTTCCCACGCCGCAAGTCATAACGTCAAGGCGGCCCCCTCCTCGTCCGGCCGATGCTAGAACCATCGACCGGGGGACGACGGATTCGAGATGATCTCGCGAGATTATTCGAGACCGGGCTGCCCGAAGAAGCTGAAAGCTCGGCCTCCCGGCATCGGACACCGAGGGATGAGGAGGACGAAGAGCGCCCCACGACGCGAAGCGAGAAGCTTCGGTCCATCAGGACCCATCGCGCAAGGTCGATCCGCGAGCATCTTTCGACGACGAGCGGCAGCATCGGGCGATGGTGACGCACGCAACGCCATCAACAACGCCGCAAAGGAAGCCGGAGCTCCGGATGCGACCGCCACCGCGCAGAGGCGGAAGGCGCGATAGCGACGAGGACCGCGACGATGCCGATCCTCCCGGGGCAGCGCCACTGAGATCCGCTTAGCGTTTCCCCCTTCCTGTTCCCGACCATCACCAATCTTTGCAAAATACTCGAGAAAAACGAACCCCCGGTTTGGCTCAACGACTACCGCCTAGCATGCCAGCTTGGCGGCGCGGACGATGACCGCTTATCATCCGCAACCTTCCGCCGCACTTGGGTGATTCGGCACGCCGCTTGGTCGGAGCATCTTCCCCGCCCGCACAATCCGCGATCGTCCGAGCTAGTCATGGTTTTGTGGGAAATTTCCGTGGCACATACGTGCGCCCGGGAATTCGTGGGATCTCCGCAATGCCGCCAGAGGCCCCGACGAGACGCTACGGGATTTCATCAGCGCTTCGAAGAAGTGCACGGAGCGCCTAACGTGGCGGGCACCGCCATCATCGGTGCATTCCTTGACGGCACGACCTCCAAGAAGCTCGCCCATGAGTTGGGCCGAAGATGCCAACCACCGCCAACGAGCTGCTTCGAGGTGGCGACGAACTTTAACCTCCGGCGAGGAGGCGGTGGGAGCGATTTTCCGCGACGCCGGGCGGCAAAGGGAAGCGGAAGGAGGACAATGCCGAGGGAGAGGCGGCCCGCGGCCCCGTAAAAAACAAGAAGAACAAGCACAAAGGGGAAAAGGGCAAGAAAGAGGTGGACTCAGAGGACGATATCGTTGCCACGGCCGATCGCAAGACCCCCCGAGGCCCCCTGGCCCGGCCTTCGACGACATGCTCAAAAAGCCCCGCCCTTTCCACAAATTCCCCGTCAAGCACACTATGGGGGGAGTGCGACTTGGCTTGTCGCTTCTATCGTAAGCTTCCCCCACCGAAGACAAGAAGAAGAAGGAGGGGGAAAACAAAGGCGAGGAGTTCCCCGAGGTCCATGACGCCATGGTCATCTGGGATCCGGGCGAATCTCACCCCGCGCCAGATCAAGCGAGCGTTGAGAGATATTCTCGGTGCATCCCGCCACTCCACGCACTGGCCGTGGTCCGCCGACGCCATCACCTTCAAAGATCGACGACCACCCGCTTCTACGTGCCAAAGCTGGGGCGGTACCTCCGCCGTGGTCGACCCCATTGTCGCAACGCAAGCGGCTCACCAAGGTGCCGATGGATGGCGGAAGTGCCCTTAACATCCTCTACTCCGAAACCCTCAAATGTTGGGGATAGATAGCCACGGCTTCGCCCAAGAGCTCTCCCTTTCGGGCGTAGTGCCGCCGGTAGACGCCTCCGCTCCCTGGGCCGATCGACCTCCTGGCTTTTTTTGGGACGCCATCGAACTTTCGCAAGGAGGTCATCACCTTCGACGTGGTTGACTTTCGAGGAACCTATCACGGCATCCTCGGGACGACCCGCTGCATGGGATTCATGGCCGCCCCCAACTACACTTTACCTTCTCCTCAAGATGCCGGGCCTAATGGCGCCATCACCGTTGGCTCCTCCCTATGAGCACGCTGTTCAATCTGCGACGCCGAGGCAGTCCGAGCACGCACGAGGCCAGTGGCGATCTCCGAGGCCCTCGACACTGCTGCCACGGGCGATTCGAGCCATCCGACGGAGTAAAGGAGGTCCTGGCTGACCCCGCCTCCATCCGCAAGGCGGTGAAGATCTGCGACTCCCTCGACCCCAAAATAGGAAGCAAAGGCTCGCCGACTTTCTCCGCGCAAAACATCGACATTTTTGCGTGGAGTCCCTGACATGCCAGCATTCCGAGAGATGTCGCCGAGCACTCCCTTGATATTCGGGCCGGGTCCGCACGGTGAAGCGGCGTTTGTGCCGATTCGACGAGGAGAAGCGCAGAGCCATCGGCGAGGAGGTGAACAAGCTTTTAGCGGCCGGATTCATCAAGGAGGTGTTCCACCCAGTGGTTATCTAATCCTCGTAATGGTTAAGAAAAAGAGCGGGAAATGGAGGATGTGTGTAGACTATACCAGCTTTAAATAAAGCATGTCCAAAAGTTCCCTTTCCTTTACCACGCATTGATCGATAATCGACTCCACCTCGGGGTGTGAGCTCTTATCCTTCCTTGATGCTTACTCGGCTACCACCAAATAAAGATGAAGGAGTCCGACCAGCTCGCAACGTCTTTCATCACCCCCTTTGGCATGTACTGCTACGTGACGATGCCTTTCTGACTCGGAACGCAGGGGCAACGTACCGGCGGTGCATGCGTATGCGTTTTCGGTGACCACGCGGAGAGACCGTGGAGGCCTACGTCGATGACATCGTAGTCAAGACAAAAAAAGCCGACGACCTCATCTCCGACCTTACGACGTGTCTTGCGTCTTCCAAGAGCGTCAAGCTCAACCCCGAGAAGTGCGTCTTCGGGTCCCCCCGAGGCATGCTCCTTGGGTTCATCGCCTCCAAACGCGGCATCGAGCCTAACCCGGAGAAGGTGAACGCGGGTGACGAGCATGGGCCCGATCAAGAACCCGAAGGGCGTGGCGGCCGGTCATGGGATGCCTTGCGGCCTCACCCGTTTATCTCACGCCCTCGGGCGAGAAGGGCTTGCCCCCAGACGCCTCTTGAGAAAGACCGAAGCGCTTCCCTGGACCTCCGAGGCTCAAGAGGCCCCTCGACAAGCTCAAAGCCGCCCTCACCGCCCGATCCTCGTCCCCACCTGCCGAAGGAGAACCCCTCCTCCTCAGACGTCGCCTG
Source organism: Chrysopogon serrulatus (assembly GCA_015844335.1). Lineage (NCBI taxonomy): Eukaryota > Viridiplantae > Streptophyta > Magnoliopsida > Poales > Poaceae > Chrysopogon > Chrysopogon serrulatus. The sequence continues at coordinate 8,504 of JADLZL010002315.1, read as the reverse complement.
CGCGACCACCCGTGTGGTCGGGCGGCCATCGCTGTTGAAAGACAGAGGAGGGCCACGCACCGCCGATCCAATGGCCGGCCTACTTTATCACGAGGTGTTGTCCGAGACCAAGATCCGCTACCCGAGATCCGTAAGTCGCTCTGGCGGTGGTCCCTGGCGCGCGGGCGCAAGCTCCCAACTACTTCCGACGCCCACCCCGTGACGGTGGTCTCTTCCTTCCCGTTGGGAGATCCTCTCAGAACCTGAGGTCTCTGGGCGGGTCGCCAAGTGGTCCGTTGAGCTCATGGGAGAGACCCTCTCGTACGCGCCAAGGAAGGCCATCAAGTCCCAAGTCTTGGCCGATTTCCTCGCGGGAGTGGACGGACACCGCCGCCGCCCCAGCCTTCAGTGCACGTTACGGGACGATGTACTTCGACGGGTCCCCTCGATGAAGACCGGAGCCGGGCGCCGGCCTCCTCTTCGCCTCCCCCTCATGGGGGTGCACATGCGGTACGTAATCCGCCTTCACTTCCCAGCTGCCAAATAATATGGCGCAGTACGAGGCCCCGCCAACGGGTTGAAGATCGCCGCCGAACTTGGCGCCAAGCGCCTCGACGTCCGAGGCGACTCACAAAGCTCGTCATCGATCAAGTCATGAAGGACTCAGCCGCCACGACCCAAAGATGGACGCGCATCGCAAGGCGGTGCGCGCCCCTAGAGGACAAGTTCGACGGCCTCGAGCTCAACCACGCTGCCCCGGAGGTACAACGGCCGCCGACGAACTCGCCAAGATCGCCGCCGAAGAGCCCCTGCCTCTCGACGTTTTCACTAAAGACCTCCGCCTCCCTCCTCCGAAGTTCGAGGGCGTGAAGAGGCCGGTGGAGAAACACACCGCCTCTCTGGGCCGGAGAATCGTCCGAGGCCCCCTCCGGCGTCCGAGGTCCCCTGCTTCCGTGGCGCACTGGCACCGAGCGCCGAGATCATGGAGGTCGACCTGAGGAAACCCCGGGCCGATCCCAGTGCCGGACCGAGAGAGCCGCACCTCGATCGATCGTCCCGAGGCGCCTCCCGAGACTTCTTCAACCGCCAGCGCATCGCGAGGGAGAGCAAAGTCTTTGGTCGCCATCGAGGATGAACTCTACCGAAGAAGTCCCTCGGGGGTCTTGCAGCGGTGTATCACAGTCGAGGAAGGCCTCACCCTCGTCCGCAAAGATCCACGCCGGTGTGTGCGGCCACCACGCCGGCCTCCCGCCTCCTCGTCACAGCTGGCTTCCGACAAGGGTTCTACTGCCGACCGCAGCCGGCCGACGCTATCGAGGTAGTGCGCGCACAAGCGAGGGTGCCAAAGACTACGGCCAAACGCACTGCCGGGCCAAGCGCCTGCACTATCCCGATCACATGGCCCTTTCGCCGTGTGGGGCCTGAACTTTAGTAGGACCCCTAAAAGAAAGCCCCCTGGGCTTACACGCACTGCTTGTCGCCATTGACAAGTTCTCCAAGTGGATTGAGGCGCCCCGGCCACCAACATCCGATCCGAAAGCAGCGGTGCTCTTCTTTCACCGACATCATCCACCGCTCGGATCCCGAACTCCATCATCACCGACCACGGCACCGCTTCACGGGGCGGTTCAAACTTCTCGCGACGAACACCGATACGCATCGTCGGGTCTTCGCCGCGCGCGCCCTGCATCGAACGGGCAAGTGGAGCGAGCCAACGAATGATATTGCAGGGACTCAAGCCCCGGATCTTCAACAAAGTCAACAAGTTTGGCAAAAGATGGCTCGAGGAACTCCCTCAGCCCTCCGGAGCCTCGTGGATCGACGACGAGCCGGGCCACGGGGTTCACGCCCTTCTTCCTAGTGTACGGGCGCCGAGGCAATGCCGCCACCGACTTGGAGTTCGGATCTCGAGGCTCAAAGCCTACGACGAGGCTCGAATCAAGGGGCCTCGAAGACTCGCTAGATATGCTCGAGGAAGCTAGTACGCAGCCTTCTTCCGAAAGAAGGTACCAACAGTCTCCTCCGACGCTACCACGACCGCCGAGTCCGGATCCGAGACCTCAAGGAAGGCGACTGGGTGTCTGCCTCCGCCTAAGACAACAGAGGCCGCCATAAGCTCACGCCGCCTTGGGAGGGCCCTTCATCGCCGCAGGGTCCTCGCCGTGCACCTACAAGCCGGCCAACGAGAAGGGCGAAGTCCTCAACAACGCTTGAACATCCAACAAATTACGCCGCTTCTACCCTTAAGCTCCCAAGCTTCTACATATGGTTGTACTTCATGTTCCTTAAATAAGAATGGGAAGCACTTCTCATTTTTTACGATTCTCCCCAAACGGAAATACGTCCCGAGGCCCCTGGGCTAAGGACCGAACTACCTTCACACCACTGGAGTTCGAGGGAGACTCCCCGCTTGATCGATCAAAAACCGAGCCTCCTGGGGTCGGGACAGGGGAACCCTCCCCGAAAAGCACTCTACCCCTTTTGTTTATCGCTTTTCCAACGCTATTCTAAAGATCCCGAATGTTTAGAAAAAGGACGTCTTCAAACCTAGGGTCGGAAGAGCCACGGGGTCACTTACGCCCATGCGCCGACAAGACTCCCGGCCACCGCCTAAGGACCAGTTAGAAGCTTCATGCTTCCAAAGGGGGATCGCTCCAAACGTTAGAGTCGACAGTTACGAGGCCTCCCACGCCCGTGACAAAGCCCTGCAGATCTACCACTCTTAACTAAGGACGAGCCTAAAAAACTCAATGTCCCCCAAACGGTAAGTAATCTAAACACGAGGCAAGGTTCAACGGCACGAAAGATAGACGTAAAACGATCAAACAAATCATAAGGCCTCGACGGGCCAAGATCTCAAGTGACATAGGGGAAAACAAAATTCTAACCAAGTTTTTTTTTACATGGGCACACTTGGGGTCCGAATTACTGTGAGCTCACCGGGGGCATCCGACCCCCCCTTTCCTTGGCGCCGGCAGCCAAGGCGCGGGTAGCGGCCCCTTCCGGCAGTCTCCAGGAGGATGGCCGACCGAAAAGTGCCCAACTAACACCGATGTGGTCTCCTCGGCTGGCGAAGCCGCCTTAACACCTCCCTCACGACCCCTCCTCGTCTCCGGCGACGACAAGCCTCTGGAGATCTTAGGGAGACGAGGTCGTAGGTGGGAGAGGGTCATCGCTGTGGTGTGCGACACGCCAGCCTGAGGCCGATCAAGGGGCGGCGCGGGACACGCTGCCTCTCGCTTTGGTCGGGCAACGCCCAGCGGCCTGGCCGGGCCGCCAGCAGCTCGCTGGTTTCGATCGCCGTGCATGGCAAGGACCTTCTCCTTCTCGTGGCGACGAGCTCTCGCCTCGCGCCGAGTAAGCCGCCAAGGCCAAGCGACAAGGCCTCCTCAGCTTGTTCGACGACTTTTCTTCCGTGATCCGTCGTGGGTCAGCCTTGGAGCTGGGATACAAGGATACGACTGCTCAAAAAACGACAAAGACTTTACCTTCCGGCCCCGCACCCACCTCCTCCGCCACCGCCGCGCCCGGAGCCGGATGGCCTCATATTCACTGCTTGCCCAAGCTCGGCCCGCACCATGGTGACATCGTTGGACAAAAAGCCGGTGATCGTGTCCATATTCACCAAAGTTCTCCGGGTCAAGGCCCCGATGGTGTTTGAGGCCTCGGCAAGCGCCCGGCCTCATCGCCTCTTCTCGGCGCTGAGCTTGTCGAAGCCTTTGCTCCGGGCAGCAGCTAGCTGCGCACCGGGTTTGCCTCCCCGTTGGAGATGGAGCGCCTCCGAGGCCGGGACTCGAACCGAGAAACTCCGATTCCCGACGCCACCGCCAGTCCTATAACGTCGTGCCAACGGATTAGCCGCCTTGGGCGCCATGTTGCTGTAAGGCTTCGACCACAAATGTTTGTATTACCTTTCATCGCCGGGGGAGGTCCCCGGGAGAAGATCGGCGAGAGCATCAAGGTGTTTTTTGGCCTTTATTTCATGTACTTGTCCGCCTGCTCCCCACCGGCCGACCCAAGGCTGCCCAAGATAGAGACTGCCTGTCCTCCGGGTCCCGGGCGGTCCAACTGGACGATACGCCGGGCGGCACGTTTCGCTGCCGAGGACCTCGGCGGGCGCCAAGGGGTCGACTACCCCATACGGTTGCCGCCGAGGAGGTAGCATCCGCATTTTACCCACCTTCTTTCCCCGCAGGGGGCGTCTCCCCCGAGGAGGGATTTCCCACCACCTCCCGCGCCGAGGCGCGGCTTAGGGGCGGAACGGGCGCCGCTCCATGACCATGTCGCTGGGTCATCGAGCGAAGCCACGGTTTCCGCTGACGGCGCCACACGGCCTCATTGGCCGCTTGCTGCCTACACAAGCGCCGCACCCTCTCCGTCACGAGCGAAGGTGGCTCCATGCACGAGGGCCTCGGTCACCACTTCTGAGCCCCGCCGGCCGCCACCCCACCCTGGGCAGAGTGGCGTCACAGACTGCCTCAGAGAGTTCACCGCTATGCTGAGCAAGCTGAGTCAGGGTCAGGGGTCGCTTGCGCTTTTTGTCACAGTAGCAAGAAGAGTGAGTCTTCAAAAGGAAAAGAAAAGTAGGGAAGAGCAAGAAGACTAGGGCATATACCTACTCTGCTACCTGGTTGAAACGACCCTAATCGGCCGTGTTCGCTGACTCTGACTGAGGTGTCTCTACCGACTGTGGGTCACTTGGCAATGTGACGCCGACCACTCTGGTTTCACCTCTACGGCCGAGGCTCACCTCGTGTCCTCCCTCACGGGTCAGTTCGAGGTCGAGTCGCTTCCCCAAGGGCCTCTCGACGGCGATCTATTCTCAGAGGGGCCTGCCCGAATGGAGTCACGCCTCCCGCCACCTCGGGTAGAGAGGCGGAGCAGTGTCTTCAACGGCCACGCGCCCACTCCCTCCTTTCACTGGGGCGAGCGCGCTGCCAAAGAAGCCGTAGTCCCTCCTCCTCCTCGCCATCCTCATTATCGCCATCGCCGAGACTCCCTGAGGGGGGCTCTGCCTCGGGAGCCCCTCATCTGGCCGGGCCGGCCAAGCAGCTTTTCCAGCCAAGGCCGTTCTCCTTTATGACATTCCCTGTCCCGATTTCTTCTTCTTCTCCCCTCTCAAGCCTCCGGAGGGCCCTCGTTTTCTCCTTCTCTCCAAGAATGGGGGCTTGACGCCTCGCCTTCCTGACAGCCCCTGTGAAGAATAGAGCAAAGTAAGGACAAGGGGAGGAACGAACGACACCGATCACAAGACGGTCAGCGAGTAAAACTCACCACTGAGACGATCTCGGGGTCGTCACGCGACCTTGAGGTTGGAGATGGACACCGACGCCTTCTTGGTCCGCCGACGATCTTGCCTGTGATCAAGGTCGATTTGACGACATCTCGCGCTCTTAGCCGCCTCTCATGTCAACAGCAAGGCCGCTTATGCATGAGGGGCGTGAACTCGACGCTTATGGAGTGGCGATGATGACCGCCAGATCTAACCCTTTCGTGTCGCCTCCTCAGCGAACACCTTCTCCAGAGGGATGACCTCTGGGATGATCTCTCCTTCCACCTCGCGGCCCGCTGGCCGAACACCTCCGCAAGCGGGCAGTGTGGCCTGAGTCGCTCCGAGAACTACTTCTCAAGGCCACCGGCGGCTGGAAGAGGTCAGTCGCGGATATACGAATCCCGGTGGCCCGTACCGCAAAGATGTACCGCCGACGCGGTACTGATATCCTCTTCCCCTCTCGACGCCTTTGAAGAAGAGGGCGCCGAAGAAGTGGAGCCGAGGTCCCAAGGACCTCGACCCTGCTGAAGCCCCTCACATAGGGCGACAACACCGCCAGTGCGTGATGAGTTAGTTGAGATGCAGCCTAGGTCGTAGTACTCGAGGATGGCCTCAAGAACCGACTCACGAAGATCCCGAACCCGTTTCATGGAATGCCGTGAAGCTCACGACTTGATCCCCGAGGCTGGGCGGGGACGATGGCTGGCCGGGCTGGACGATCCACCGGAGGCCTTGTCTGCCAGGGGCTGAAGCTCTTTCCCCATCGAGCCACCTCAGCCCGCAACGCCACGTGAAGTTGCCTCCCACTCCTCCACGCCACGATCTTGCCTCGACGCCATGGCGCAGCCTGAAGCGGGTGGATGTGCGTTTTTCTCCTCGCCTCTTTTCCCGCCGAAGGCATCTGGAATGGCGAGGAGGAAGCAAAGGCGAGGAAGGCGAGAAGGGAGGACACGTGCCGCACAGTACTTATACCCGCTGGGTTTCCGTCTTTTACATTATGTGATCAACCCACGATACTGTAATCGATTACACACCGCACGCAACCCAAAGTTTACTCAGACACGAAGCGCCGCTGCCACGCGATCTGGCTACACTGCCGGGCAGACCAGACAAAGGATCCGGGGGCTAAGGCCCGGCCCTCGCCATCGGGCGTGGCGCCAGCAGAAGCCGCAATGCCGTCAATACGCCCCGCCGGGGCCTACGACCACACGCGCATTACCCGCAACCGCCACGACGGGAAAGTGGGCCCGCCACCTCCCTCCGCGCTCCCAAGGGCCGGCCGCTCGAAAGCGCGCCGGGGATGGTGAAACGGTGGTTTTCCTTTCTTCATGAAGGGAGCCCGTGACGCCGCGCCCCATTTACTTGCCAGTAGGAACGGAGGCCGGCCCATATCTCGTGGTTCGACAACCAGACAACAGAGTCGGTGCCGACGGCTCATACACGCCTGCCTCACAGCGTGGCCGCCTCGTAGCGAGATCCGAGGCCAGCATGGCAGTCGAGCGGTGGGGGATCCCGCGTGGAGAGCATCGAGCCTCTGAACCTCGGCGCGACGGGATCCGAGCCCCGCCAGCATACCGCTGGTTTTTATGAACTGCGCCCGCCCAATAACTCCCTAGCGAATCTGGGGCACAGCGGTTCACTTGATCCACCACTACCACTGACCTAGTCGGAAAGTTCGACACTGCCGACGATGGCACGATGAAGTTCAACCTCCTCCTCGTGAAGGGACGCCGAGGTGCGTGAAAAGACTAACGATCGAGTACCAACCTGCTCCCTCAACGCCACGAGGGCCGGGATCACTCAACGCGAACCGGCTCTAGAAAGCCCCCCGACACTCGACCAACTCCTGACGAGCCGACGGGCACGGGGCTCGGGCGGCGCAAATCGCTTTTTTTCCACCAAAACGAGCCCTGGACGGTGCACACACACTCCTCCGAGGCCTCGGCTGGCAGGCTGCGCCTCGGCCGAAATTACTGTTCTCGGCACAACCATAGGCCGCACCATGTAAACAACAAGCCCTCGAGGAGTCCTCCATGCTCCTCCGAGGCCTTGTTACATTCGCCGAGCGCTTGCGCCGACCTCGTGAGTGAAACGCCTTCAACTGTTGTAACACAAGACCGAACTCTCGACCAGTGCATTCACTCCTTCGTAGGCTCTGGGGCTACCGTCTGGGACCAAAATAAAGGCCCCCTGAAGGCCCAACAAACGCAAATCTTAGCTCAAAAAGCCACCCATCGCTTCAAGCCTGGCTACGCAGATCAGGCAGCTGTGACTGCCTTGCTCCGGCTGCCGCACGAGCACATTCCTCGCAGGCTCTGATGAGCGCCAACTGTCTCGCCTCGGCGGATCTGCCTCTGACGGGCCGAGAGCCCGCCCCGCCCGAGCCCCTCGGCGGACAGGCTCTGACGAGCCGACTCCGTCTCGCCCGAGCCTCGGACGGGCTCTGGGACGGAGCCGATCCACCTTCACCGAGCCCCCCGCTCTGGCCAGCTCTAAGTGGCGCCACCCTCGGTCAAACTAGGGCTCGATGTGAATATATATCCACCGGCTCTTTCCCACGTTGATCGGCCGATGACGCTAGCCCCCGGGTGGGGATGGGAGGCTCTGCCGCCACTCGCCCACGCCACGAGATACATCCCTACAAGAAGGCCATGCCTCGCCACTCGTAGGCGACATGATGACTAACCTCTCGTAATAGGTCCCATCACCTGGAGTCCAAATACCGAGCATGCCGCATCCCTGGGCAGAGCGCTGGGCGCCACCCAAAGACGGCTGCGTGTCTTCCTAAGTGTTCCTCGACCATCGGCACCCAGCCTGTGAGCCGTGGCGTTAAGATGGCCCGCAGGCCAGATTCTACGCCGGCCATGCCGTATACGACAACGATGCCGCGGCCCTCGTGAGCCCGGACCGGGTGAGTCAAAGCTACAGCAGCCACCTCTGCATTCGCACGCCATCATGACGCCCACGCCACACTCGCAGGCAAACGCCCTCCTTCACCAAGAACGAGGAGCCGACTCCACGACGGCTGCCTCGCCATTGACAAGGCATAAGACGAAACCATCGCTCACCCGTGGGCCTGCACAAGGAGAGGGGGAGCCCCAGGCCTCAAGTAGATGAGGCGCGCCCACCGCCTTTTCCTATTCAAATATCAGATCAGAATTCCGGCCCCTCCCTTCCTAGCTATAAAAGGGAGGGGACTGGGCCCTTCCAGTGAGAAGTGAATCCTAGGAAACAAGTCAAGCAATCTCCTTGA